>CM037588.1:154400803-155683883 GCA_021018995.1 Chloranthus sessilifolius | reverse complement strand
TATAGCTCTTCAGTATATTTTTGTCACTGATTTTGGAACCATAGCCCATACAAGGAGTCGCTTTAACATATAGGACGGTCTTGATCAATCTATATGTGCGCCAAGAGGTGGAAAATAGGGACCTGACATAGACTTAATGGAGGAAACATCTCAGCATGAGAGGCTCCCAAGCTGAGAGATAAGGTAGTATCAAGAGCTCCAAAAAATTTACATATTTCTTGGAAACTATTGGCTGACTCGGATTTCTCAGATGAGACAAGCTAGGGTAGCTCTATTTGTACCCACCAAATCTCTAAATGTACTCACCAGCCCCCCACCTGTCAAATCATCTATAGGTGGGGCTACGTGGGTGCTTTTAGAGTTTTGTTTGTCGATGAGATGCCACCAACCCTTGAAGCCTTGGCATCTTACAATTGAATTTATTTGGGTCCCAAGTGACAACACAAGGGAAGTTGGGTGCTTTTATTGTTCTGGTTGGTGAAAATAAAGGTACCCTAGATATTATTGGACAAAACAATGTTCTCCAACAAACACGTTAAGTCAGCTTCAAATGTTGTTCCGGAAAAACAGCTAAAAGTTTCATTTTACTTTCATTTTTTATGTCATGTTTCCTTCAATTCTAAGAGAGAATTTCCCCTATTCTCATGATCTTTACTCATTTGAAGCCTTCAAATCTAGGATCTACAGACATTTCACTGCATTGAGCAATTTTTTTTTATCGGTAACAGCATGAAATTGGATTAATAAACAGTGAGGAGCTGAAAAAAACCAAACAAGCCACCCCGACCGGAAGCAAAAGGAGCCAAAAAGAAGGCTGCAAGGCGGACCCAAAACAGGAAAAAAGACCAACAGAAAAAAGAAAAAACAAAAAGGGGGTGGGAGTGGGGGGTAGGAAAGGGGAGAAGCCCCAAAAAAGAAAACGAGGCTTTCATTAAACAAAAAAAATGTACATCAAGTAAGGAGCGAGGTGCTCACACCAAGAATATGAAAGCCAAAATAGTAATAATAATAATAATAATAACAACAAAAATAAAATAGTAAAACTACAAGATTCTAGCTCGTGACCTCTATAGTGAGATTATCATCTTCCTGGTTTCCAGATTAGAGGAAGTGATTGTTCTCAGCTAGAAGCTAAGAAAGGTGAGCAAGGTTAAATATGAAGCATATAGCAATGGAAGAAGAGAAAAAAATATATAAACTTGTCAAGATTAGAGAAAAGAGAAGTAACCTAGGTAAAAGTGCAATAGAGACAAAAATCAAAGTATTGGTAAAAGAGGATGAGACAAAGAAAAGCATTAGGACTAGATGGATACCTATAGAAGTTTCGACTATAATGGGAGGGAATGGACTAAAGTTATTGACCAAATTGTTCAACAAGACCCTCTTGAAAAACAAAGGAAATTCCCGAGGCATTAATCATATGAACCAGATTATAAAACTCTAGGAGAGAATAATAGAACAACGATTAAGACAAGAATCAAATGTATCAAAGAACAAGTTTGGATTTATGCATAAACGATCAACAACTGAAGTTATTTTCCTATTGAGAATTGAGACAAATTATGAAGAAGATCGGAGAGAGAAGGAAGAACTTACAAATGGGTGGTTTTATTGATTTGGAGAAGACATGATAGTGTGTCGAAATAGATAATCTGGTGGACTCTAAGGAAGAAATGCATCCGGATATTATATATTGAGATTATTCAAGATACATATGAAAGGGCAGTAACTAGTGTAAGAACAGCATGTGAAAAGACGAGTGAGCTCCATGTCCGAGTTGAGGTGCATTAAAGATCTATCGTGAGCCCTTATTCGAAATTAAAGATCTACCTTGAGTTCCATGTCAGAGTTGGGCTGCATTAAAGATCTACTGAGTGAATTTCGTCTTTGTTCTACTAATTTTTTAACTTCTTGGCTCTAAGGCTTATCTCTATAATTTCAGCTTATCATTTATTTTTGTGGAGGATGTGATACTAATTGCTCAAACAAAGAAAAAAATAAATAATAAGCTGGAATTACAGAGACAAGCCTTGGAGCCAAGAGGTTAAAAAATTAGTAGAACAAAGATGGAATTCATGGAGTGTTAAATTAGTAAAACATGATAGCTTGGAGGAGGAGATAGCTTGGAGGAAAAGATAGTTAAAACATGATATCTAATGTCACATTCTCATAGATTTTGCTGTTTAGGCTCCACTTTACAATCAAATGGTGAAATCGAAGAGGATGCCTCAAATTGGATAATGCAGGTTGGATGAAATGGAGACAAGCATGCGGAGTATTGTCTGACCCAAGAGTACCACTTAGATTGAAGGGACAATATCTTTGACGGGTTAGACCTGCCATTTATGATATAGAGTGTTGGGCTATAAAAAGCAACAAGAAGATAAGAGTAAATTTGGCTGAGATGTGTATGTTAAGATGAATGTGTGGAGTAACAGGACAGGATACAATTTGAAATGAGTGCATAAGACAAAATTCTAAAGTGGCACCTATAAATGGAAAAATTATGGAATGTCATTTGAGATGGTTTGGACATGTCTATCGGAGGCCAGAAACATATCCTGCATGAAAGATTGAGACAATACAAGCACAAGGAAGTAGGATAACAGGAAGACCACTCAAGACCTGGAGGGAACCAGTGAGAAGAGGCATGAAGGAATGCGAAGTTAAGGAAAACTTAGCGCTTATTAGAAACGAGTAGAGAAATAGGACTCGCAAAACCGACCCCAAATGGATGGGAGAATGTAACCTGGATTTCTTGACTTTCTTTTAACGATGTTAGATGATGTACCACACTGTGCACGGTGTTAACGCTCCACACCAGAACCCACCCTCATTTGAAAAAATTCTGATTTTTCTTATATCAATATTAGACTCATTGCGAAGTGCTCGTCGATATGATTCCAATGATATATAATTTGTCGATTTCAACAAGAATATAGAAAGTTACGCCCATTTTAAGAAATGAAACAAGTTAAAGGGTACAACAGTAATTTCGGGAGAGAAGCATCATTTACTTCGGTACTTACACAAAGTATTAGAAAGAAACCTTTCCACAACCTATTCAAGTCACGCATTAATTCTTCTTGCGTGGAAAAACTCCTATTTTATTAAACCCTTTACGAAAAGTCTTAATTAGATTTAACCTAAAGCTTCCTACCATTATAAATAAATTTTTAAGAGCTCTCTATTCTCAAAAGGAGAAAGGAAGAGAAAGCGACTTAGACGAATCGACGCCTTTTTTTTTTATCAGTAATGTGTAATATATTGAAATCAGCAAGATGCTAGAAAGTACAGTACATCGACATAACCATCAAAAACGGAAAAAAGGTCGAAAGACCGAAAATCCCACCACAATATACAGTTTTAACCCAGATCCCACATATGCCTTTCCTCCCCCTGCACTCGTTCGCCTCTCGAAACCCAAAGCCACCCCTGATCTCTGATAGCCTTTATGATCATCCCCATAGGACGTGACTTGTTCTCAAAGATCCAAAGGTTGCCTTCGCGCCATAAATTCCACAAGATGGAGTATAAGGCCGTCTTCCAGTACTTATTCTGCTGTTCCTCCCAACTAACCGATTCCCACATGAGAAATTGAGTGTATACCGATGCCAGCATGGCCCACACCATATTGAAGGACTGGATGACCACGTTCCACACATGGTGTGCCATCTCACCGTGAAGTAACAGGTGTGCAGCAAATTCCTCACTATTCCTGCACATGCCGCACTGATTAGGAAGGTCTTTCCCTCACTAGATAAGTTGATCCATCGTTAGGATTTTTTCCTTGAACGTCGTCCAAGCAAAAACTGACTTTTGAGGGTATGTTAGCCTTCCACAACGAGACACCGAGCCAGTTGATCAACGGTCGTCGATTGAGCATCTTGTAGTATGATTTGACTTTGAAACAACCATCTCTGCTTGGGCCCCAAATGCACCGATCATGTCCTTGAGGGAGCTTCTGCATCTGATACAATCTGTGCAGCAGATGAGAGAGAGATCATCTCTGATTCACTCAGCATACGCCTAGTGGTGACATTCCATGTCCTCCCACCCAGATTATCCGACACGTATTCCGCCACCATTCCTGTCGGATTCGTAGCAATGGCGAATATATCAAGGTAGTATGTTTTAAGTGGGTAGTCGTCCACCCACGGATCTTCCCAGAACCTAATTCTAGTGCCACAGCCCCATTTGAAGTGTACCCCTCTGGCGAAAAGAGGTCAGGTATGACAGATGCTTTTCCACCATGCAGATGTGCCTCTTCGCGGTTCAGTTTGTACACCCCAATTCCCCTCCGAGTAGTCATACTTCTTAATTAGCACCTCATGCCAAATATTGTCCCTTTCTTCCCTTGCTCCGGCTCTCCAAAACCATTTGCCAAAGAGAGCCATGTTGGTCCATTTCGGGCTACGGATACCCAAACCCCCACATCTGACCGGTAGCTGACACATATCCCAGTTAATTAGGTGATACCTCTTGTCCAGACCAGCTCTGTCCCACAAGAAATTTCGTTGTGTCTGCTCCAGCCGATTGATGACAGCTATCGGACACTTGAAAGCCGACATGTAGAAAGTCGGCAGCGCCGCGAGCACCGATTTAATAAGGACTAGCCGCCCACCACTGTTGAGCAACTTGCCTCTCCACGATGCAAGTCGTTGTTCAAATATTTGAACAACGGGGTCCCAGTCCCTCTCCGTCGGAAGTCTCAAACCGAGTGGCAGCCCGAGGTATTTGATTGGTAGTTTTTCGATTCTGCAGTTCACCACTTGAGCTATCTCATTCAGAAGCTGGTCCTCCGTCCTAATTCCCGTGATACTGGATTTGGCAAGATTTATCCACTGTCCCGAAACAGCCTCATAAATCGTAAGAATATCAAACGACGCCTTGAACTCCGCGACATTGGCTTTGCCAAAAATTAAAGTGTCATCACCGTATTGGAGATGGGATATGCACTGATCATTGGTCCCACCCGAATTCCGGTAACCAGATTTAATTCTCTCCCCCGACTGATCAGCCCCACCAGAGCTTCACCAACAATGTTGAATAAGAAGGGGGAAAGGGGATCTCCTTGTCGAATCCCTCTCGAACTCTTGAAGTACCCAGCTGGAGTACCATTAATCAAAACCGAGAACCAAGCCGACGAATAGCACCCTTTAACCATTTTCTCCAAATTTCGCCAAAACCCATTCTCCCAAGCATGTAGTCGATACAATCCCAACTAACACGATCGTACGCTTTTTCCACATCAACCTTCCAAAGCGCTGCTGACTGACGATGACTATGCGCCGAATGTATGGTCTCCTGGGCCACCACCACTAGATCCACCAATTGTCTTCCCCTAATGAAAGCTCCCTGATTATTGGAAATGACCTTCTGTTTGCAAGTACTTTAGCAATTATCTTGTATAAACAGTTAATAAAGCAAATCGGGCGGAAATTGACGATGTCGTCGGCTCCATCTCTTTTGGGGATAAGTGTGATGAACGTGGAGTTGAGGGATCGCCCTATGAAACCCGAAAGGTGAAACTCATGTAGCACTTCCATAATATCTGCTTTTATCGTCATCCAAAAATTTTGGAAGAACTCTATCGTAAATCCGTCAGGGCCGGCGCCTTGTTCTTTCCACTGAACTTGATCACTTGCCTAACCTCTTCTTCCGTAAATAGTCTTTCCAAACCAGTCCTCTCCTCCTCGGAGATGGACCGAAAGTGGATCCCATCCAATCCCGGCCGGCCCAGCCTTTCGTCTGAATACAGCCTGTTGTAGAACTCAACGATATCCTCCTTGATCTGTTCTTCCCCCGAGTAGGAGACCCCATCAGCCACGATTCTCCTCAAATGTTTCAATTTGTTCTGTGCGTTGGCAATTGCATGGAAATATTTGGTGTTGGAATCACCCTCCTTGAGCCACTTCACTTTACATATTTGTTTCCAGTGAGTCTCGTCCGCCATACACGTCCTGTTGAAATCCTGTTTGACCCTATACCTTTCCTCTCTCTCTCTCTCCCTCCTCCAACCTTCTTGTTTCTTCTTGATTATCAATTTCCTTAAGCCTCAGCAGTAGTTTCTCTTTGTTGACTTGGATGATCGGCCCAAACACCTCCTTGTTCCAAGTCTTAATTCTTTCTTTTGTGTGTTGCAGTTTTGATATGAACCTGAAGGCAGTTGTCCCGACCAGCGTTGTTTCATTCCACCACGTGGGAACCAAAGTTCAGAAGTTGTCATCTAAAAGCCACATGTTCTCGAATTTGAAGGGAGACGGCCCACGAGCCCTCGAGTCGCAGGATAGCAGAATTGGCCTGTGGTCGGAGACGGCCCTGGTGAAGCCATCTACCCTGGCCCCTGGGAAAGTATCCAACCAATCGACGGTTCAAAGAAATCGGTCGAGTCGGCTTAACGAGGGGTTATCCTGAAGATTCGACCATGTGAATCTCGCTCCGGAAAGCGGAAGATCTAATAACACCCAATCTGCAATGAAGGTGTTAAAGTCACGCATGACCGCAAGGTCCAGTGATCCACCTTGTTTCTCGTGTTCCCCTCTGATGGCATTGAAGTTGCCCCCAAGGCAAAAAGGGAGGTCCCATCTGGCAGCAATAGCAGCGAGTTCGAACCAGAACTTGTCCCTACCATGCGTCACCCGGATGGCTCGTAGATACCGAACATCAAGTCTTTCAGTGGCTTTAGTCGTAAAGCGATGACAATGTATACCCCCACCTCTTCCTCCAATTTGTCGAATAAGGTCGAGTTCCAAGCCACCATTATGCCCCCTGATGCACCCATTGAGTCCACACCTATCCAGTACCATCGATTGCCACCGAGTGTGGAGGCGACCTTCCGCCTATCATTGTTGGCCCATTTTGTTTCCTGTAAGGTGATAACATCAAGTTTCAACGCGGAGATCACTTGCTTGACCCCCGTCCGCTTCCGTTGACCTCTACTGCCTCGCATGTTCCAAGATAGCATCTTCATAATAATTGATATCTGCGCCCACCCACGTCTCCGCTAGCCGGGATTAGAGCCCCTCTGCTCCCCTCCCATCAGACATTCCCCATTGTAATCGAGCAAGTTCTTTGGATCCTCCTCGCCGTGACCTTCTGCTCTCCTGTGTGGTCACTATTATCGACCGGAAAACCTTTCGAAGTTCCTCTTCCGTGCCCTTAAACGACAACCCAAGTTCTTTGCCCACTCCAATTAGCCGATCAATGTTGTTCCGGCTATTTGTCTCATCATCAGATTCACTGCCGGTGTTACTTCGAATCATATCATCTCCCTTGTCCGTCATCCAAGTATCACCATGAAGGGCTCCACCACTTCTCTCGCAGCAATCCGTAATGTCCGCCGAAAACCTCTCAGACCTTGGAGAGGATTCATCCGAAGCCATCGTAGCAGAAGGCACCCCTTGGGTATTTGGTTCCGATGCTATCAGCTGCCCCAAGTTGTTGTCGCTATCAGGTTGTCAGGTCGGCCCACCTGCATGTCGTATCCATTTGTTGGGTTGACTCATACCCCCCGGTCTTGGTCTTAGGCCCGCCAGATGTGAATTGATAGAGACCCGGACCACTTTCGTAATGGGCCCCGAGCCAGAGCATAATGTGAAGTTCCACGTCTCACCCTGCCCATTGCCCCGTTCAATGACACCCGCCAGTTATCTCCCCACTAAATGGGCTCCGACACGTGTCGCCCTCCCGCATAGGTAACTGGCAATGTCCAGTTCGCCTTGACTTCCAGAAGCTTCAGCCTGCTTTGACAGTTGTCTCCCTTTCTTTACTTCTTAGAACCCAAAGCCCCTTCTCTCTTTTTCTCTTCCTATGATAAACCCTAAATCCTTTAATTCTTCTTGCCCATTCCTTCCGTACCAGGTTGCCATCTCCCTCGAGCTCCATGGGATCCCAGGTACGGTACCAGTTGTCTTCCACCTTAGCTGGCCTCCACATAGCCTCTTCGGGCACCGCCTCGACATACGCAGAGCCCATCCCCTTGTTTTCAATCAACGCTGCAGGTGATTTGTGGGAGTACTAGTTGTCGGGATCTGTGGAAGGGAAGCTTCGAGATGATGTTGTGTCGACATCCTAGCAGTGCTCGGTTCTCTATGTCGCCCACATGGCACCTCTCTCCTCGAGATCTGTCTTGAGAAAGGTGTATAAAACCTTCCTCTTTCGATGACAGACCATGCAGCATTTCGTCATCTCTCTGTTTTTATCCAAAACAAGCAATTTTCCAACTTCGCCTCTGTCTATAATCACAGACGACCGATCAGGCAACTGAGGTTCCAGCAACAGCGACAGTTGTTGGTAGTAGACAGGTCCCATCTTAGTCGTGGATTCATTAGAAGTCGACAGATCAACCGTAGGTTGCGGAAAACCTCTCCTATCCTCTTCTCCGACCGGCGAACATCAACAGCCTCCTCCACTAGTTCTCCCTCCTCCACTCCGGCTCCAAGCGGTCTCCCACGAACCATCGGCGCTTCCGAACCTTCCGGTACCACGTCATGAGTAATCCGATGCGTCCGAGGGGGTGCACTACCGGAAACTGACGTGGACGTCCGGATGAGTGGGCCCAACCGGTTCGGCGTATACGTGGACAAGCCCCTCGCCGCGTCTCCCGCTGGCATCCCGGCGTGCGAAGCTACCCCCGTTCCCAATGGGTCGTCGAGCATGTGAGTTATTTCTGCGAGAGCTCCGCCAACACCGATATTAGTGTCCCTGGTCCTCTTAGCCGATTCGCGCGCCTGATGCGGAATGAAGAGGCGATCAAGTCTCAACACTTCTATGATGAGCTGACAGGTGTGGCCTCCAACCTGGATGTCGCAGGTTCTTGGAACGTTGTCCAAAGAGTCGATACCGACGAGGATCCGGGGGTGGTTCATATCCCAGAGGTCGGCCGTGCGTCTGTCGACCCGGATGAAACGACCGCACCGATCCCCGATCCCTTTGAAGATGTCAGGGGACCAAGCGTGCATCGGAAGCCCAAAGATGCCTAGCCAAACCCCTTCTTTCTTCTCCTTCTGGGGTTGGACCTCTCCCACCGTCGAATCCCATGGTCGGCACTCCATCGGACATGCAAGAATCTAGAAATGTTTAGATTTGCATAGCTCCTTAGCTCCCTGTTCGTTCCCAAAACAAAGTAGGAATTTAGTGTTAGAGAGATATGAAGCTGTAGGTCGTTTTGTATAATTCCACGTGTGCAATCCATCGATGAATTGCCAACAATGATAACGAGTCTTTATTAACATGCATGATGACCCAATATTGTCGGAAATTAAGAGCAAGCGATCGTAGCTGATCCGAATCAAAACCGAGAAGCCCGCGACCAAGGGTCGACTGCCCCGTCGGAGCAGAATGGGTGTTAGTGGGTCCATTCAGGTCCGGCGAGTCGCTTAAATTAAATCTCACCGTTTCCACAAAGGAACGTGTAATGTGCTGACCGGAAGTGTCCTTCGTAATGCCCTTCGTCCGGCTATTGTTGATCCCCGCAATCGACCAGCCCTACTAGATGTCTCATCTCTGAGACTCACTAAGCATAATCTGTTGAGAGTTCCTCTTCGGAGGTTTCCGATAATCTGCCGGCAAAACTGTAGTGCCTTGAGATTGAGTAGCATCACAGGCGAAACGATGGCAAACAGCACGACATCGGAAGTTGATATTCCGGCACCGCCCGCATATCCAGTCTCTCGCCCTAAGCACCAGACAAGAGTTACTCATCCCTTAACGGTCTACTAGTGGGATAGATGTTAAATAGCAACCATTAAACTTCATCTGATTGGTTATACATTGAAGTGCAACATGAATCAATGCAGAATTTAACGAATCGACGCCTTGGGCATCAATCTTTTCATCTCGAACCGCCTTGGGCATCGAATTTTATTATATGGAGGGGATGATCCTATTCCTATGATATCAAATATTAGGTGTCGTAAATATAGAAGTCATGCAGATGATTCGAGATTAATAAAGAAATGATGATATTAACTTTTAATCAATGCCCCATTTTCGAGGAGGAAATTTTTTAAGGAGGGGAGAATGTAACGACCCTAATTTTTGTTAATATTGAATCGTTGACTTTTGACGAGAAGCTGAAATTATAGAGGTACCCAGAGCTCATCGCCTCATTTACATAATTTTCGAGGACGAAAATATTATAAGGGAGGGAGAATGAAACAACCAGGATTTCTTGACTTTATTTTAACGATGTTAGATGATGTACCACACTGCGCACGGTGTTAACGCTCCACACCAGAACCCACTCTCATTTGAAAAAATTCTGATTTTTCTTATATTAATATTAGACTCATTGCAAAGTACTCGTCGATACGATTCCAACGATATATAATTTGTCGATTTCCGACAAGAATATAAAAAGTTTCGCCCATTTTAAGCGATGAAACAGGTTAAAGGGTATAACTGTAATTTCGGAAGAGAAACATCATTTACTTCGGCGCTTACACAAAGCACTAGAAAGAAACCTTTCTACAACCTATTCAAGTCACGCATGAATTCTTCTTGCGAGGAAAAACTCATATTTTATTAAATCCTTTACGAAAAGTCTTAATTAGATTTAACCTTAAACTTCCTACCATTATAAATAAATCTTTAAGAGCTCTATTCTCAAAAGGAGAAAGGAAGAGAAAGCGACTTAGACGAACCGACGCCTTGGGCATTAACCTTTTCATCTCTAACCGCCGTAGATCTATCGTTCACGCTTCAAGAGGTGGGGTACCCGTCAATCTACCTTGTTTTTCTCAAATCCCGTCGCGTAGGGTGTGTTCGATCGCGCATCGACGGGTTAAAAAATTTATTCAAACCTTGATATCCCCTAATTATGATAAATCTGCATATTTAGTATTTTGTTTGTCTATTAAAGTTGTATGATTTGTAAGTCGGTTCATATTTTGTTCCTCTTTTCAAACAACCCATTTGTTTGGCTATTAATATTTTACTTTGCTATTAGGCCTAAAAATCTAACTTATGGTCTTAATTTATTTAAAGTAAGAATAAATTAGTAAATAAATTTCAATGCTAAAAAGTATTGAGAATGCACCACTATGAACTTTCGGGTCCGAACTTGCGGCCAAGAACCCGAGCTCACGACAGTCGATGTACCGGTCTCAGTATTTTAGTCATAACTTTTTACTCTGACATCGGATTAACGCGATTCTTGCGACATTGGAAAGAAGACTTCGAGTTTCACAACTTTGTATGAAATAGCCATATCACGAATTCGATGTTTTAGAGGTCAAAATAGAGCGGCAAGTCGGGTTCAGTTTTGAATGACCCAAGATTGCACGAATTTAATGTTGTTTTTTGATTTTCATGACCAAAGTCCCTATGTATATTATATCTTACTTAAGGTCTTTTGATCGATGGTCATCATAAATCTCAACTTAGAAATTGTAAATACCCTTTAATTTAATTATTCAATTATAATATATATATATATATATATATCAATTTTGTTGCTTCAACGTGACCTCTTCGATAGCATAAAGGATTAGAAATTCGATGTCGTCGTGAAAATCGAACTCTGACCTTCACGTTATTGAAATCACACTATTAACTACCCTATTCTATATTTGTATCTGTGTTATGTAAATATTTATATATGTATAAACATAACAAAAAAAATATTGATGTAAATTTTTCTGTAAGTATGATAGCTCTGTACTTTCATCTTGATCATATTATAAAAGTTATAGATATGTTAGGTCATATGTACGCGAGAGTATGAGATCGTGTCTACGCTTGGGTGTTGTGATTCGCAGAGATGGTATCAAAGCAAGGAATACAACGTATTCACATGTCTTACAACTCATGGTGGCATGAGACATCATGACGAGTCGGGTGAGTGCGAATTCAGTGTAATTTTATATACGGTGATATATACGATGACTCTATCACCCCGAGTTTTAATATGAGAGGATAAGATGTGAGCTATAATATGAGATTTGGGCCTTGGGCCTTAATTATAGTGAAATCTCTTTAAGGTCACGTGAAACTCGGATTGTAGGCGCCCATTTATGGATGCAATCCCTCTATGGTAGCTTAGAACCTCTATGGTTGAGAGGTCTCTTTACTGCCACACAAAGTACATCCAGGTTGCTACGGAACTCTTTCCTCGGAAAGCGTGATTTAATGAAGTTATCTTACTATAACTCATCCTAGAATTAAGTTGTAAGAGTATGTCATGATATGAGTATGCTGAGATAAGATAAGTTATAAGTACAATAATAAGACACCGCTGTATAGGCCAGCAAAAAATTAAGAACTTTAAGTCTGTACGTTTCGTTCCTTGCGTAGCCGCCATAAAGGCAACATGTCTTACAACCAAGACGAATCTCTGGGAAACATTATGAGTTACGTTTGGCCATTTATGTCTCCCCATTAGGCAGGGTGGGGAGTATGAGTAGGATAGGGAGGGCAATTAGATAGCATTATAATATGGTGGTATGATATTATGGTGACCCACACATGGTAGCTAAAGCAGCAACTTTGGCAGAGGTTATATAGGATTTATGAGTATGTTAGTTACGCTCATGCGATGTACAGACATATGTGCGAGAATGATAAGATATATTATGTTATGAGATATGGTGAGCTACGTTAAGATATGAGTATCTAAGTCATGGTCTTACATTTATGCTATGATATGAGGTCTACGATATGCACATAGTTTTGTCTCTCTTCCTGATTCCATTGATATATTATTATTATTATTACTCACGTGATGCACCCACAATGCACCTGAGTACTATGGGGTGAATTGGTGGTGTATCCATTGAGTTTACATGACTGAGTAAACTCATCCCACGAAAATCTAACAGTTGCAGATGTTTATATCGACGGAGTGGACGCTAGCTATGCTGATCCTTTTGACGTTGATTTCTTTGACCCCGTGGGCGCTGAGTACTATGAGCTTTGGGAGGGCGACGCCACTGGCTACTAGGACTTTGGTGTTGAGTTTGATCCGAGCACCGATTATTGATAGTTGTAGACTCGGTACTGAGTTTTGTTTGATACTATTATTGTTGACTCTATGGTTTCTCGTATCGGATTTGCCTTTGACTTTTGTTTCCCTTCTATTGGTGGTTTACCTGGATTTTATCGCATTTATTTAGTTATTTATGACGGCTTTTATATTTCGTCTTTTATTGTTGCGTTTGCGGATTTCATGGAACCAGATTTATGCGAGAACTTTGATTATGTGTATGTCCACTTAGCGTATCTGGGATGCGTGCGGGTCATAACTCGGAATTCTAGGCCCTCGGGATGGGGTAGAATTTCGGGTCGTGACAGATGATGATGATGACTTTTTTCCAAGTCGATGCATTGTCCTACCTAAAACTTGCAATGAGGAGTTTATTTGCCATCGGAATAATGGCACAACCCTCCTCACCATGGATAACATAGGAACAGATGGTGTACTATTACCTCGTCTATCTTACACATAAAGCAAATGTTTTGAATATATAATATCTTTGATTGTACAAAACCGCACAAGAGGAATTTCTTTGCCACCATTACCCAAAACGAGTAGAGAAATAGGACTCACAAAACTGACCCCAAATGGATGGGATGATGATGATGACTTTTTTTCCAACTCGATGCATTGCCCTACCTAAAACTTGCAATGAAGAATTTATTTGCCATCGGAATAATGTCACAACCCTCCTCACCATAGACAACATAGGAATAGATGGTGTACTATTACCTCGTCTATCTTACACATAAAGCAAATTTTCTGAATATATAGTATCTTTGATTGTACAAAATCACACGAGGAATTTATTTGCCACCATTACCCAATTAAAAGCAGCCGCAACATAATAACAAATGGAATGTTCCATACTCTAGAACAAGGCAAGCGGATTAAGGCCTCGGTGAAAGGACTAAAGAGAAATCATTGGTGTTCTCCGTTCCTCATATCCTCTTCTACCACTCACTTGCTAGATTAGATTTCCTCAAAAGCCCCAAGAGATTTGCCAAAAGACCCAACTCATCATCTTTTTCAGTTCTTACCAAGGCTTAACAACTCAGTTTTAGAGGTGGTATCGGCTAGCCTCCGAGCTGATACTATCACCGATATGAATTCATATAATCCAAATCAATTGGTACAATTTCCACAGTTGGCTGATATAAATCAGCAGATATTTATTAATCACCATAGGCGAGAAGTATCAGCCAACAGAAAGGGATAACAAATCCCGTATCCTCAATATATATCAGCCACCTCAATTGTACAGGTCAGTATCTACGAGATTGGATATAGATATTTTAAAGGTGTCAGTACTGGACCAGGCCTAGACCAATATGTATTGCAAATGCCGGCCTAACAGCCCTGAGAAATATATATATATATGTGTGTGTGTGTGTGTGTGTGTGTGTGTGTGTGTGTTTAAGGACCCGATTTGTAAGGTCCCGGCCTGTAATGACCCGACCCAATTTGTAAGGACCCGATTTTGTACGGACCCGACCTAATTTGTAAGGACCCAATTTGTAAGAACCTGACATGACCCGATTCTGCATGAAATCATTTGTTTCTGTGATTATTTAATGACCGATATTAAAGTACATTAAACAGGTGGTTCACATCTACTGATACGCATGATATTTTACAGGGCACAAAACTGTGTTAAAAATCATTGACTTTGTTAGATCTGACCATGGAGATCAGTTTTGGGCATGTGTGCTACGTGACACTACGACCCATTTGATGGGCTTTGTACCATGTGATTAGATCAGTAAGCACAAACTAACCGTTTGATGGTAAGGCTATGGTCTCAGGATCCAATGTATGCAAGATTGGAATGAAATTAGATCACTATCATGTGATTAGAGGCAGTCACAATATTTTCGACCTGGGCTTCCACTAGTAAGTTGGTTGGCCCCATTTAGTGGGACCTAACCCATTGTCCCATTGAAGTGGGGGTGGCAATTGTGATTGGCGCACATATATACTATACTAGTATGCCTAGGGGCATAGTTGACCATGTAGTTGATGAGCTATAAGATCATATAATCATATCATAATAGCCTATCTAATAACTTAATAGGATATACCATATAATATATTATATCATACTCTAAGAGGGGATAAGAGCAGAACTGTTGAGAAGCTGCGAGAGGAGCGGAGACGGTGAGCTGCTTTGGGCGTGGTTGTAGAGTGACTACAAGATAAAATAGAAAGAAAACAAAGAAAAAGAAAAGAAAGAGGAAGAGAGCCAGAGTGCTAGAGTGCCAAAGAGAAAAGGAAAGAAAAAGAGAGAGGGAGAGAGAGAGAGAGAGAAAGAGAGTGTAAAAAAGAGAGAGAGAGAGAGAGAGAGAGAGAAAGAGTGACCGTTCACGACGACGGCGGACCCTATAGTTTTGCGATTTCTTTTAAGGCAAGTATCTATTCTCATATATTTTGTATAAACCCCGATTCAGGTTGTACCTATATTGATTTATCGGTTAGAAATCGGCATTTGTTAGAAATCGAACTTTGTTACGTCATGTATATTTTGAATTGTACATCTATGTGCTGCCTATTATACTTGTATAAGATGACTTAATACTGCAGTTTATATATTCATTGACGTAATAATGCTGGATTTATGTGTTGATAGCTGGATGGTGTGTTGGTGTTGTACCCTCTGAGGCATATGAAGGGTTTCATGTGATCTGATATGCCAGTTTTATGACCATTGTACAACCGAAAATCAGCCGAATCTGTTACATCTGGAAGTGTAACTTTTTGTTACCTGAATCGGTGACACCTGAAAGTATAAATAATTATTATCTGAGTATGATATACCTGAAAGTGTAAATTTTTGTTACATGAATCGGTGACACCTGAAAGTGTAAATAGTTATTATCTGAGTATGCTACACCTAGAAGTGTAAATATTTGTTACCAAAATCGGTGACACCTGAAAGTGTAAATAGTTATTATCTGAGTATACTACACTTGAAAGTGTAATATTTGTTACTTGACTCGGTTACACTTGACCGTGTAAAAGTTTGATACTTGAATATGTTATATAGGTTACACTGGACTGTGTAAAAATTTGGTATTGAATATGTTATACCAGTTATACAGGACTATGTAAAAATTTGGTACTGAATATGTTATACCGGTTACACCTAATTGTGTAAAAATTTGGTGAGTGAATATGTGATACCGGTTACACCGGACTGTGTAAAAATTTGGTAACTGAATATATTATACCTGTACACCTGATTGTGTAGACATGTGCTGACTGAATCTGTAATGTGGTAGACTTGCATGTGTAACATGCATAAAGTGGATGTGTAATCTACGACCGCTCAATTATATTTGACAGATTGATGTGTTATGAGTAGTTAGATCTGTTCTATGACCAATAGCGTTTTGGGACATACAAATTTATGTGTTCTGACGTTTTCTGATATTTTTGTATTGGATTTGAATACCATAATTTCTGAAAGGCAATGAGATGATACCTCTGAGTCCGTAGTGGACAATTGTAAGACCCTGGCCAGGTCGTAAATATGATATCTGCTCTGTTATCTGTTATTTGTTATCTGATCTCAACTAACAGCTGAGTTGAGGAAAGCACTTGGTATTCGTGCGGTTAACTATAAAATAATCCCCAACAACGATAAGTCTGTTGTGGTAATTTAAGTATAAATTTCTAAATTATTTGCCAAATCTAGTCTAGAACTATTTGTCTGATTTATCTGTATGGTCTGGGAAACGTTAATACCAACCTGAGTTCAGTGACAACATCGAACTGCAAAGTACCGTGATACACAAAATCCGAAATGTTGTTGTTATTGGTAATTCTGTTATATGATCTGAATTTGTATCTGTTCTCTAAGAATTCTGTTATTTGCTCTAAATTTGTTATTTGTTCTCTGAGAAAAGCATCCTATAGTACTCTGTAGTTGACGATATTGGATTCGTATCTGTATGTGATCTTGACCTGTATACGAGATTTGAATTCAACCACACACAGTCATGATTACAATTGAATTATTTGATTAGTTTGTACAATAATAAGAAACTATCGGCATGTTAGCGGTTTAATCAACATGTATTAGAATGGTTACTTGCGGAGCATGTGGATTAACTCTTACGGTGGTTTAACAACCCTGCAGGTGAAGGAAAGGGATTGGAGAAAGATCAGTTGACTGAGTTTCAAAAGTATTATCTGGTGAAGATCTCTGTGTCTGGTACCTAGTGATTAGTTTAATATATTAAGGTAGTTTGAACTGTTTTAATTAAGAAAAGAAAAGTTTCTTCTATTTATCATAAATCTGGTTATCAGGAAATCTGGTTTTAATCTCTGATTCGAAATTTTTATTCAAATATAATGTTTTCTTCTTATTTGTCTGGATCACGACTCGAAATCCAAGTGCGTGGATTTTGGGTCGTGACTATGTGTGTGTGTGGATCAAAATTTCGATCCCCACCGAAACTGAAATCCAAATTTTCAGTTTTTTTGTATGGGATCCAAAATTTCGGATTTCGATCATCCTGAAACCGAAATTTTGATCCGTGTGTGTGTGTGTGTTTGGGGGGGGGATTCTAGATTCCAATGTTCTGAAGAGCGGCTGTAATTGAGATCCGGAGATGGAAGATTCATTGAAGACGACTCGACCTCAGAAGATGTTGGAACTGCTTATGGCCTTCCAAACAGTTCATCGGAGCCAGTGAAAAGAGGGAACTCCCTAGCTAGTGGTTCCAGAGATCTTGGTCCCTACCTCGCTGAAATGCGAAGATTCCAGAGAAGATGTATTGGATACCCATTCCATAGAGGTCGACCTTGAAGCAAGCATTAGTCGTTCATCCTCTATTCAAATGTGAATATAAGAATTGTGTGTGTGTGTGTGTTTGGGGGGGGGGGGGGGTGTATTTCCATTGTTATCGGCATTGGGCCAGACTTAAACCAATCTGTATTGTGAAACCATCATTCGTATAAGAATTGTTTTTCGTCACTGACAAGGTATCTGGGCCTCTAGAAACCGACTAAGCATTGAATTCCATACACCCTCCCACTAATTACTTCAAAAGAATATTTAACAAGAATTTCCTTATGAGAAACGACCAAATATAAACTTGCAAAGAACCAAAATAGGGATGTTTCGTCCACCCGTAGGTCCTCTAATAATCTCCAAATCACGATATGTTTTATCCACTCCCCCTAAAAGTGGCATTAACCTTACAAGTTGCTTTTTCCAAATTCCATTATTTTCTGACCTCTGATCTAATCCTATAATTCTCCACCATATTGTAGTGTGTGTATATAAATATATATACACGGTGTAATTTATACTACTGCAGTATTTAGGTTATAATAATGGGTGGGTGTAGATTGTAAGGGTAATTTCATCTTTTGGGTTATTATAAAGACTAGCAGGGTTCTCTAGCCCTAACTAAGTCACTTTGGCTACATCTTTTTTTTTTAATAATCTTCCTCTTCTTCTACCATCATCTTCAACCCTAACCCTAATAATCTACCTCTAATCTAGTTCTTGAAGTCAAGTCCCTATAATTTCACTCGCAAGCTTTCGAGCTCCCACTCAAAACAGCATAGCCACTTATCACTTGAAAACGATTAGTGTCCTCCACATTGGTTCAGATTATCACATAATTCGTGCACTGATGAAGCCTATAAAATTCGCCAACAACAATTAGTGTCCTTCCATGCCTTTGATATATAGACTGTACACATCGTACCTGATTGATAGCTATGGCAGAGATAGACAGCTTTTCTCAGAGGGCCAACTGTAGTTACACAAGCTTCTATCTTCTTGCACAGGTCCTTCATCTCCATGCTCCAATTTGAGAAAAGATTCCATTGAACGAATGGTGTGCTATATACAATTATACACTGTACCCCCCAAAAAAAGATTAAATTTTGTCCATGGTTCAAAATTCCGGATGAAACCAATACGTATCCTCCGATACGTATTGATTTTGGACCAGACTGGGCCGATACATTGAATGTATTGACCCATATATTTTTGTATGTATCGGCCGATACACACCAATGTATAGCCCGGAACCGATACGCATCGGACTTGCGTATCGGTTAGGATACTGTAGGATGCATCATGCTCAAGAATTCCTGTGGGTAGTAAATCACATAGATCTGTTTAGGTTTGAAGGTATTATAGTATACCAAACATCATAAAAACAAAAGGAAGGTAATGGTGTGTCGACTTACTTGCATGCCTTGACTGGAATAAAGTTGAGAAGAGCGGAAACACCTCCAGTAAGATGTGTTCTGGCCTTAAGGACATCATAAGCAACAGGGACCATGCTGCTCACAGGGTAATCTTTGGCCCTATCTTTTATTCTTTTAAGAATCATTGGCCGAAGCTTATCCCAATCTACTTTTGTATTGTAACATCTAAAAAGCATTAGGCAACTGCGCAAGTTTTTCAACTGGTGGAGCTCGACTCTCTGCCTCAAAGCCATGAAGCTGGCTGCACCAAAGAAAGAAGAATGCTAAAGGTGATATATAGAATTCTGGAAGTACTTAAAAATACATAGTCAAACTACAAAGCAAATGAACAAACAAATAAAAGTAAAGCAGATCAATTAAAGGAATATAAACCACTTGAAGAAGCATTTTGATGGTGTAGAGTACACTAACATTATTCAAATGATGTAGTTGTGGATATCATCATCATCAACATCTTGTGCCATTGATTTAAAAATCGTTTTTCTTGACATAAGCATTAGTAAAATGTTTCTTCCATGAGTTTGTATGCACGATTTTAGCCTTTTTAGGGTTTTTTCTCTTTCCATACTGTCAATTGTAGTTTGAAAATGACTTTCTATGGATCAAGAAAAATAGTTAGATGGCAGATAGAGAGATTGAAGACAAAGGCTTAATCTTCTTTGGGGCATTTGGACTTTATATATCTTTGTTTTTTAAAACTTTCTTTTAAACAAATAATATGTCTAGCATAGAATATAGGCCTAGCACAAGAATAATAAATACCCAGTCCCCTTTTTGTTTAGGAGTTTGTCTACAATGAGCCAAGGGCTAATTGCCGACAATGAGCTCTGTCTTGTCCGCTGTGATGTGAGTGAACCTTGAGACATGCACAGATTTCAGAGAGCGTAAAAATCTGTGCATGTCTCAAAGTCCAAATAAATGCACAGCTGATAACACTTTTTCTTGGATGAGTCTGCAACGAGCCTTTCCCTCATTGTAGACGAATTGTTTAGCCAATTTGTCATAATTTTCCATTCATCTGTGGAAGCCAGCCTCTAACACGATAGTTTGGGTAAAAGTTTCTGTATAAACTAAATAATCTATTGATGTCGGACGGCCCACTAATCCTATAGAAAAAAATATATAGAGTTGGGACTAGGTGCCCAACCCATACTCCAAGGACAGTGCATAGGTCAATCTCCCCTTGCGAAATGTGTCAAACCTCGGAAGTTGCACAAATTTTCTCTCAGCGCCAACTCAGTGAAATGTAAAAAACTTGCTTTTACTAGTTTTGTGTTCATAATTATCCAGGCATCTCTCGAGGTTTGACAGTTTTGGCAGTGGGAGATTGACCTTTTCACAGCCCTTGGTCCATCATTCAAACCATGTTCTTTTGTTTTAGAATCAATATTAGGTGCAAAGGCTACGCACCAAAGGCAGTACACAGGTATCAATAGATACTAGTTTATGATTACAAAATCAGCAAACGAATGTTTTTGACCATTTTGGCATGTTGAGATTGACCACTTGACCTGCTCACTGTTCAGCCTGTGAGCCCAATACCAACTATCTATTTTAACGAGTAGCGAGGTGTCATCAGCATCAATAGATTGTTAATTGATGAAGCGCCTTTTACCTCAACAATCCTCTCAAAAGCTGACTTCCACATTTATCGTACACCGCCTAATTCCTTTATCAGACAGCCATTGAACCATGGTTTAAAACTCTGGATGAAACTGATACATATTGGTTTCAGAGCAGACCCGATTGTGCATTGAATGCATTGACCCATAGATTTTTGTATGTATCGGCCGATACATACCAATGTATCATTTGGAACTGAAACGTATGAGTTTTGGAGCTGGACGATACTACCGGAAAACAGATATTTTTGACCCATGCATTGTACAATCTCCACATAAGTCAAAATCAATTGAAAAATTCAAGGACTAACATATGGGTAATGTTAATATTTTATGAGAAAACCTTTGTATTGATGATGAGATAGGATGTTGATGGAAATATCTCTGTCAAAAGTTGCCCCTAGGCCCCCACTTTGCCGCCTAGGCCTTGCTTAGGGAGGGTG
Source organism: Chloranthus sessilifolius (assembly GCA_021018995.1). Lineage (NCBI taxonomy): Eukaryota > Viridiplantae > Streptophyta > Magnoliopsida > Chloranthales > Chloranthaceae > Chloranthus > Chloranthus sessilifolius. The sequence continues at coordinate 155,662,611 of CM037588.1, read as the reverse complement.
ACCGCCTAGGCTTAGCCCGCTTCCGCTTTATCTGCCTTGTGCATCATAAGGAGAGAAGACAATACATCTAGAAGGCATTTAGGTGGGCCTACTAAGGAATGCTACAATGTATCAAGTGGGAAAATAAAAACTGCAACCATACCTCACAAACGATTCTTTTTATTAAAAAAAACAATCATAGCTATGGGTTGCGATTTAGATCCCTAACCTCAAATTACATGTGCATCACCACTTGAGCTAAGGCCCAAGCCCTTAAGCTCCCCAATTTTCTAATAAACTAATCAGAATGAATTAGATCAAGTCACTATCTTGAAATATTTTCTTAAAAAATTTCAACCGTATAAAATTAACTCTAGATTTGACCATTATTGACCAATAAATGCTAAAACTCCAAAAGTATTATGTTTTCAAACAAATGATTTTCTTAGTATTATTTCTTTTTGTTTAATTTTTTATTGTTGCTTGCTAATTTTCATTTGTTATTTTAAGCTTTTAACCTATAATTTCACATAATGATTAATACTTAATGAGTAAATAATCACGTTTTTATCATTATTTGTTATTCTCTCATATTCATTATTTACTATAAATCCTTTATAGATTAACATGCCAAATAAAAAAACAATTTCAATATTAGTATACCTCACCTCCTAGGCTCACCTAGGCGCTGTCTAGGCCACGCATAGCCCCAAGGGGATCTACGCCTAGGCACCGCCTGATGCATTTAACAACAATGGATGGAATTAAAGGGGTGATCACCTCTTTTAGACATTTCATCAAACAGTTATATGGGCATAAAAGATTACTTTCATTTGCATCTACTATAACTAGAATTCATGGTCTTCACCGGCGTCATAAAATTACCAAACTTGTGAAATGCCATTAGCCTATCCATGGTGGCAAAGTCCGACTTTTACAAATGTCAGGGCCCCAGTAAACTGTGAAAGCACCGGATTCAGTGCCTAAAAAGGCCATTCATGAGCTTTATATTTATAATCTTAGGATGCAGGTAAATAAATAAATGAACAAACATCCCTAAGAATTTTATCAAGAAGTTTTTTTTTTTTTTTTTTTTTTGAGAATAATTTTATCAAGAAGTTGATCTATTGGAATTGACTGCATAATATGGTCGATAAAATTAATGAGAAACTAAAAAGCCCGAATATGCATAACAGTGCACAAGAGAGACATAATAAAAAATATGACTGAAAGAGGAAGAAGAAACATAATAAAAAATATGATTGAAAGAGGAAGAAGAAATTGAGGGAGCAAAAATGTCAAAAAATGATTTATTTTACCTCCACGTTGGTGGTTACCGCCTCCCGCCGGTCGACTGCTTAAGCTTCCGCGTTTGAAGGGGGTGGCCTCTTCGCCTCTTCTGTGCATCAACAAAAAGTCAAAACTTTACAAGCAACTAAGCAAATGAGAAGCCAAAAACCTGTTATATCCAACGGACCCGACCCGACCCGACCCTATATGCACCGGTCGGGTTGCGCATGAGAAATCCGACCCGACCGACGGGTCGATTAACAGGTCATGCTGAGTCGAGTCGGGTGAGGTTGGGTCTGCTTGAGTGCATTATTTGGTCGCAGGTCTGGTGCACTGTTTGGTGCCCGGATTATGTTGTGGGTACAGGGAAGACAAAACTTGTAATGATTCAAAATTTTCATAAATGTTGAATCATTGGCCTTTGACGAGAATGCGACTTTTTGACTGATTTGACCCAAATCAAACACTTGACTTATGTAACGGAGCCGTGAACCTCATTTATTTTAATTGAGAGTATGCGCCAAATACATTAAATTCCAACTCATACACTATGTAGAATGTATGTATATATGCATGTGTTGCACACGAGCCCGGGCCCAAAGTTGAATGTGAGCCTCAACCCGAGTTTCAACTTGAATTGAGAATGAGCCTGGCCCCAATAACCCATATTTATCACATGACACCCAAGCAAGTGTACGCGTTTGGCCAGGCACACGCTGCCGCCTTGAATATTCAAAATATTTAATTTGGGAAAAGAAAAGTAACACATTGGGTGAAAATCATATATGTTTAATTGAGTAATTGGTTAGGGTTTTTTTGCAAATTACCCCCCTGGGTTATGCTGATATTATGAAAAAAACCCTTGATTAGCACTTTGGTGTTTATAAAATACCCTCTTTAACCGATGCTACTTTTAAGTGGTTAACTAGCAGTAAAGAATAGTCTAACTATCCTATTTACCTTTCCAAAATTAAATTACTTAATCGCTACCGTCTACAAATGGTTACAAGTTGGCGCCCAGCATTTACAAAATAAAGTATCTTTAAATTCACCCGCCAGGTCTTTGAGTTCACCTAGGCTGAACAACATTGACTGCATTGAATCGGACGATAGAGATCGTTTATCGTCCCAACCTTTCACACGATGGATCTTAAGATCATAGTGGCACCATTGGACGGTTGACTGCATTGAATCGAATGATGGAGATCATTCATCATCCCAACCTATAACACGATGGCTCTTGAGATCATAGTGGCACCATCAAACGGTTGACTGCATTGAATCGGACAATCGAGATCATTTATCATCCCAACCTATCACACGATGGATCTTGGGATCTTGGTGGCACCATCAGACGGTTAACTACATTAAATCGGACGATGGAGACCATTTATCGTCCCAACCTATCACACAATGAATCTTGAGATCATGGCACCATCAAACAGTTGACTGCATTGAATCGGACGATTGAGATCTTTTAGCGTCCCAACCTATCACACGATGGATCTTGAGAACATGGTGGCACCATCAGAGGATTGACTGCACTAAATCGAACAATGGAGATCGTTTATCGTCCCAACCTTTCCCACGATGATCTTGAGATCATGGTGGCACCACGGTTGGTTTAACCAAACCGCCATCTTTGTCTACAATTCATAGGTGGACGATCTCCAAAAGAAAATTTCCCTCTTGAGTTGTTGATTACAACTGAGCCAGGGAAGGCCTATTGGATTTGGAATTCTTATAGTTTCTTTCCAAATCTATCAGATATCGATGTGGATTTGATCCCGATATTGAAGTGATTCCCCACTGATTTCATTGTGTCCCAATGGAAACTGATCAGCGTCCGAGATCTTACTACGCCATTTTGGGCGTTGATCGGAGTTCCTCGATTCCTCAAATACGAAGTGCGTATCAGAAGCTTGCTGTGGTGCTCTCTCTCCTTGAGCACCATGCAAGAGAACCCCTTAGTTCAAGTGAAACTCAAAGGAAGGGAGAATAATTTTCTATTTTTTAGTTTGAGTTTCAATAGTTTCCAATGGTGCATTTTAGCGAAACTCTGTTGATCGATAATATAATATATTATTTGCAGCATTGGCATCCAGATAAATGGAGGGGTGCTCCGTCACATGGACAGGGAGAGAGGAGAGAACGAGAGAGGTAGGGACAAGGAAGACTAAGGGTTTCGTTCTAATCCATTGAAATCTGAAGTCAGGGATGCATTTGTGGTTTTTGGCACCAAGTTAATTTGTATGGAATTAGTTTGAGTTGATTTATGTGTGTTCGGGATGCATGTAAACGAATTTTGAACGATTCGGAGCAAGGAAGAAGAAGCCCGTATGGGTTTTGAGTCTGTCAAAATCGATCAATCGATTTTTAAATCGATCGATCGAATTTGATAGAACGGGGATGTGCAAAATTTCTGGAAAAATCGATCGATCGAATTTTTTTGCCTGAAAAAATCGATCGTTCGATTTTGATTGAAGTACTGATACAGTCCCAGTATTTTGGTCGTAACTTTCTACTCTGAACTCGGATTGACGCGATTCTTATGGCGTTGGAAAGAGGACAACGAGCCCCATAACTTGTATAAAATAATAAATGTATGAATCAAAAGTTTTAAAAATCAAATTTGAGCGGGAAGTTGGGTCAAGTTCTAAGTTAGCACGAACTTGCCCATTTCTACATCGGTTTTGAGAAGACACGTAAATGCCTTAAAATTATTAGTAATTAGAATCAATCATTGATACCCCACCGTATGTGTGATGTAGATTGGGAACGGGAAGCCGTCGATAAGGACCTTGCATTGCTTGTGTACGACTCCGAACTCAAGGTAGGAAAATTTCACCATCCAGTTGCATTTGATTTCGATTCATTGATTTGATGATTGGAATATGAATTTGAATTTTGAACCTGAATTTCGAAATTGAATTGAATTTATACTCTTTGAAATTGAATGAGACTTTGAACTGAAAAGTGATTTTTGCATCGAATCCTTGAATGTGAACTTAGAACTTTGTTTTATGTATACAAACTCCGAAATCGAATTTGAATATGAGTATGAACGTGAACTTTGAACTTTGAATGTAAATGTAAATATGAACATTGAATCCGATCTTGAAACCTCGAAACTCTGAAACTGAATACGTAATCTGAACTTTGAATCTTTGAATCCGAATATGATCATGGAAATAAAACTCTGAATCTCTGAATTATGCATTTAGCTGACACGGCGGGATATTCGTGTATTTGAAACTTTAATCCGTAATTTGATCGATATAGCAGGTTATCCGTAATTAGGACCGATACGGCAGGATATCCGTATAATTAGAACCAGTACGGCTGGATATCCGTAATTTGAACTGGTACGACAGTTTATTTGTAATTTGAATCTTTTGAACTCCGAACATTGAACTCTAAACTCTTGAATATGAAACTTTAAATCTGAAACCTTGAATCTGAACTTGACTTTTGGACTCGAAACACGAACTTGACTTTTAGACTCAGAATGTGCACTTTGAATTAAAAACCTATGAACCTTGAGATTGAGAAAGGAATATCAAATCTTCGAACTATGAATATGAGCATCGAATCTGTGAACTTTATATCTGAACTATGAAAATGAATTAAGAACCGCGAATCACTGAATATGAATTGAATATGAATTTTGAATCTAGAAAATGAACTTTGATCTTTGAATACGAACTTTGAACTTTGAAAATTTAGATATTTGAAATTGAACTCGGAATTTGACGTTTTTTCAGATTTTAGTTTTGATATGAAATTGCCCTTGAAATTTTTTTCATTGAATTTGTGCATTGATTAAGGATATGTATATTGGTATTGATTTCTCTCTATTAAGCTTAGACTGTTAGCGACTATACGTCACAGGCAGGGTCGGGCCTAACATTTTGAGGGCCCAATGTGAGTTTCTAAAATGGGGCCCCTGTTCAAGGATCAAAATTTTGGATTTCATTTCGGAGGGACCGAAACCGAAATTTCTGCTGAAATTTTCCCCTTCATACAAAAATACCAAAATAATGAGATTTTGTTTCAGTTTCGGTGGGGACCGAAATAGAAATTTCGGTCATTTCGGCTGAAATTTTGATCCTTGCCCCCATTTCATATTATTTTATAATATATAAAAAATTCACCATATTTTTTTTTGATAAATAAAATAATACTCATATTCTATTTTACTAAAACACATTTAATCCATAGTTTTGGTAAACACAAAAAATTGTACCATCCAAAATGAAAAGATGATCAAATCAAGATTCAAGAAATGCAAACTACAGCTCCCTTTGACAAATAGCAAACCGTCTCGGTAAATAAAAATATGAAAACTTGATTGTGAGAATATTTAACGCCAATTAAAAACGGAACCAAAATCCTATTAAGACTATTCAACTATCAAATATTATAGCAGAAACATCAAAATATTAACGAAGACTCAGACAAAAGCAAAGATTCACAGATAAAATGATTTAACAAAAAACAAGGATCTGAATTCAAGAAATTTTAACAAAGAAAGAAGATAATTCAAAAGATTTTAGAAGGCTTAAAAAAAAAAAACACATCAAAGTAGCAAAGTCCACTGTTTTCAAAGATATATGAAAGGAAAAAACGAAACAAAGCAATTCTCTTACATTCGGCTTAACAATTAGTAAATCTGTAAAACCTCAATTTTGGATCTATCTAAGTACCTAAAAAAAAAACCATCAACATAGTGAAATCCCCACAGTTTGAACTTAAAAAAACAAGCAATTTCAAAAAAATGAAATAGAAAATAGTAATTTCTCTTAAATCAACTGACAAAAAAACTGAAGTTTAAGAAGAAATGAACTCACTTGATAGAAGAAGAAGCAAAAGAATGAGGACAATGGACAAAAAACAAATAAAATTATCCATCATCATCAGATCTGTTGCTGCTACTTCGTTTTACCAACCTCTCCGGCTTTGAGGCTTTGATTAAAATACACACAAAAAAATGATCAGCAAGGCGCAGGACGCTGGAGAGAGCAGAGGGTTTGGAGAGAGAGGGGCTGGAGAGAGAGAGGAGAGGAGAAGGTTTGGGTTTATGGTTTAGGCGTTGGAGAGACTAGAGAAAGAGGAGCTGGAGTTGGGAGCCCTTTATAAATATGTTTTGTTTTCTTAAAACCTATTTTTTAAAAGAGATTTTTTATTTGGGGTCCCCTAGAAATCGGGGGCCCAAGGCAGCCACCTGGCTAGCCTTGGTCCAGGGTCGGCCCTAGTCATAGGTGTAGATCCCGATCAGAACTCTGGAGCTTGAGAACAATTCGAAAGACGGAGATCTTCCGCCTATGGAGTTGTCCATAGATAGAGATTTCAGACACAGTAAGGTTTTAGATTTTTGGACTTGGTACGTCCAGTGTTTTTATAGAATGACAGAATTAGTTTTGTACAGACATTTGTATGCCATTGTTTTGGTGATGATTAGCCATCACCAGTGATTTTACTTTAGGTTTTGTTCATATGCTTTATATAGAAATGAAAATTTTAGTTCTACCATGTATCATATCTACTTTGATTTTTGCATCTTGTGGATGTATCAATTATTCTGTAATCAGATTGTGTTTTATGATCTAGCGGTCTGGGTCTTCTCAGTTGGTCAATATATATATATATATATATATATATATATATATATCTCAGAAAATTATGTTGGAAAAATTCGGGCTGTCAAAGTTGGTATTAGAGGTATGGCAGTAGATTCTATCAGGACATAGGAGACTCAACTGTGACTCTGCCACAGTTGATATCAGAGCCATGTTATTAGATTCGGGTTCCGTAGGACAACGAGCTTGATTATATTACAATCAATATTGATCAATGTTGTTGTTTGATCAATGACAGGTCATATGGCCCCACGTGTCAGAGGAGGTAGAGGTAGACCGCAGACGGTTCGCATGATGGATGTCACTGAAGGCGAGGGCATATCGCGTGGCATATCGCCACCAGTCCTAACACTATTTCATTGGGAGGTAGTGATAGTGGTAGTCATAGACAGTTGTTGGAGACCATGACCAACGCAATGACGTAGCAGACGGCATCCATGGCACAACAAAACAAGCTACTAGCGACTAGGCAACAACCTTCAGGATTTTTAGAAATTAGAAAAATAGGTCCTATGAGCTTTTCAGGTCAATTCGATCCACTTGAGGTTGAGAAGTGGTTGAACGAGATGGAGAAAATCTTCAGTGTACTTCCTTACACTGAGGATGGGAAAGGAAGATGGGCAGCCTTCAAACTGGATGGAGAGGTTGATCCCTGGTAAAAAGCAGTGCAGAGAGATAGGGTGCAAGAGATCCTGAATGCACCATGGACTTGGGCCGAGTTTACTGAGAAGTTCAATGACGAATACTTCCCCAACATGGTGAGGAATAAGTGGGAAGTATAGTTCATAGAGTTGAACTAAGACCGGATGTCTGTATGCGAGTACGGAGCCGAGTTCACTAGGCTTTCGATGTTTGCACCTCAACATGTGGCCATAGAGTTTATGAAGGCCAAGAAGTTTCAACGTGGCCCGAGGCCTGACATCCATGAGAGGATCTCACTGTTTGAGCTAGGAACGTATGCAGAGGTCATGACCAGGGCCCTTATCACTGAGCAAGATGTTGAAAAGATGCACAAAAGAAGAGATTAGCAAAATCAGGATAGAGCAAGTCAAATGCAGTCACATGTCCACGAGTAGGCATACAAGATATCGAGGCTCTTGATGCCAGCACCCAGTCTGCATGCTCAGATTATCCACTTGACACCAGTCTATGCCTGCGAGGTCTTTTTGTCCTCCTAACCCTACAACGACGCTCCAGTCAAGGGGACAACAGACTTCACGCACCACTTCAGCCGCCCCAATTGAGTCGTGCTCAAGATGCAGAAAGCAACATAAGATGGAAGAGTGTAGGTGGGTCAAGGGTGCATGCTTCAAGTGTGGCCGGCAAGGATTGTCCTGAGGCGAAGAAAGGACAGACGACATTGACAAGCTCTCATGAGCCCTCCCGACCTATAATTTAAGGTCGAGTTTCAAATGCTAGAACCTTACACTAGTCGGTTTAGACTGTTTTATTTGGATGGTTATTCGTGCTTCGACAGTGACAAGTAGATGGCTATCAGCATTCTGTTTTATGCTTAAAAGGTTATTAGGAATTGTTAATAGTTGTGGATTTACTGCTTAGCTATAGATATAATCATCTGTTTACTTATAGATGCTTGGATTTAGTTGTGGATATTTCTACAATTATGTGCAGGTGTTTGTGTCGTGTTTTGATGGACAAGAGAAGTTCTGAATTGATGATAAGTGGGACTTGTATTAGGGTAGAATGAATGTTATGTGTAATGGTAATTTGTGTTTAGTTGTGGATATTCTGAATTCTTGCAAGTACGTGTATTGTAATGTGTAATTTGCTACAAAGAGTAATACAAATTATGATTGGTATGCTTGGAAAATAAAAGGGAAAAAACTGAAAGAAACTAAAAATGCTAAGGAAATTAAAAGGCTCCCCAAAGGGAGAGTCCCTTAACTCTAATTCCCAATTTTGCTTAAATAAGGTCTCAGTTCCACATTTGAAATTCAAAAATCAAAATTAAATTTTAAATTTCAGGGACCATCAACTTCTTTGTTCCAATGTTCCTGTGTTTGCTATACTTGTGCTCTTTTATGCTTCCAAATGCATCTAATGGGAAACTCTTCCTAAAACAATTAAAGATTCACTAATATATCAGATTGCCCTCATCGGATGGCTAAATGTAGGCTTAAAGGGGTGAAATATGATCATATTTCACTACTCATCAATACCCAATGTACCTAACTATGCATAATTGAGAATTTATTCCTTCAACTAAGCATTGATATATTCTGATAGCTAGGAATATGTGTGCCATGCTTGAATAGTTACATGACCTCAGCTTCGTGGTAGACATTTAGCTGTTGTGAATTCTTATATAAATGCATGGTTGGCTGATTGACTAGACCCCTGACTTAATGAGAGAGCAGATTAGGAATGAATTTTAACTGCATGATGTAGATCTTCAATTAATGGATTGTATTCTTTTCCTATAAAGAATTTCGATCTCATTATGTCATCTATGTGTTCTCTTACCTTAGTATCGCTACCACTAACAATAGTCATGCCTTTTGTTGTATAAGAATCTGTTTTCGAATCGCTGTCATTGTGATAATTGGTTCGCGATATTCTGATCCCATTGTCGCGTAATGAATTTTCAAGGTAAACAATTCCTTAAGAAGGGGAGAATGTAATGACCCCGCTCTTCGTTGATGGAGAATTATTTACTCTTGAGGAGAAGGTGACTACTCGTGTTCAAGACTACGAAATATCCGTACTTCTTTGAATAAAGTGTGTAAATTTTAGAGGACGAAAATTATTTAAGGTAGGAAGAATGTAATGACCCAAAATTTTCGTAAATGTTGAATCATTGACCTTTGACGAGAATGTGACCTTTTGACTAATTGACCCAAGTCAAACACTTGACCTATGTAGCGGAGTAGTGTACCTCACTTTTTTAATTGAGGATATGCGCCAAGCATATTAAATCCCAACTCGTATCCTATATGGAACGTATGTCTGTATGCGCGTGTTGCACACGAGCCCAAGCTTGAACATGGGCCTCAACCCGAGTTTCAACTCGAACTGAGAATGAGCATGGGCCCAATAACCAAACATATCATGTGGCACCCAACCAAGTGTACGCGTTTGGCAAGGCACACGACCCCACCTTGAATATTCAAAATATTCAATTTGGAAAAAGAAAAATAGCAAATTGTGTGAAAACCATATATGTTTGATTGGGTAATTAGTTATACGATCTCTGTATGAGCATCTGCGGCGAAAGATTTACTTTACAAGTGAAGATGGACCACATTTTGACCTTTAGTAGAAGGCCCGTGCACCAACTCACGATGTGCTTACTTCACACCGAACCAAGCTATAGTTATAAGTGAAACTTCTCTTGGAAATTTCACTTGCTTGAGGAATTTTAAGAGAAGAGAGAAAGCTTCGAGAGAGAAGGAGAAGAAGAAAACCTCTGCCTCTTTTGCTCGTCCGAAGATCGTCGTTGATCTTCCTCACAAATTCTTCGCCTTCTACGATTGATTGCAAGGAAGCTTAGGTCTTTGACGTGATCGCGATCAAGGAGCGTGAGAGAATGCTATCTCTCCAAAACCCTTTTTGGAGACCCTAACTTCCACGAATCTCCGCACAAATCCCTCCCTTCATTCGTGAAACTTTTATTCCGCTTTGAATCCTCAAGAAACTTCAAATCCCGACTCCATTGCGATCGAAGGGAACAAGAGGGTTTCTTGTCAAATCCATTGATTTCGATCACCGTAGAAATTGCATGCTCGAAATCGAAAGGTAAGATTTGGTTTAATTTGTATGGAATTAGTTTGAGTTGATTTATGTGTGTTTGGGACGCATGTTAATGAGTTTTGGACGATTCAAAGCAAGGAAGAAGAAACCCGAATGGGTTCTGAGTCTTTCAAAATCGATCGATCGATTTTAAACCGATCGATCGAATTTGATAGAACAGGGATGTGTAAAATTTTTAGAGAAATCAATCAATCGGATCTTTTTGCCTTGAAAAATCGATCGTTCGATTTTGACAGAAGTGCCGATACTGTCCCGGTATTTTGGCCGTAACTTTCTGCTCTGAACTTGAATTGACATGATTCTTGCGGCGTTGGAAAGAAAATAACGAGCCCCATAACTTGTATGAAATAGTAAATGTATGAATCAAAAGTTTTAAAGTCAAAATTGAGCGAAAAGTTGGGTCAAGTTCTAAGTCAGCACGAACTTGCTCATTTCTGCCTCGATTTTGAGAAGACACTTAAATACGTTAAAGTTCTTAGTAATTAGAATCAATCCTTAATACCTCATTGTATGTATGATATAGATTGGGAACGGGAGGTCATCGATAAGGACCTTGTGTTGCATGTGTACAACTCCGAACTCAAGGTAGGGAAATTTCACCACCCAGTTGCATTTAATTTCGATGCATTGATTTGATGATTGGAATATGAATTTGAATTTTGAACCTGAATTTCGAAATGGAATTGAATTTATACTCTTTGAAATTGAATGGGACTTTGAACTGAAAAGTGATCTTTGCATCGAATGCTTGAATGTGAACTTAGAACTTTGCTTTCTGAATACAAACTCCGAAATCAAATCTAAATATGAGTATGAACGTGAACTTTGAAGTTTGAATGTAAATGTAAATATGAACACTGAATCCGATCTTCAAACCTTGAAACTCTGAATATGCACTTTTGATATAAACTTCAAACGAACCTTGAATCTGAATTTGAATACGAACTATAAATATAAACTCTGAAACTAAATACGTAATCTAAACTTTGAATCTTTGAATCCGAATATGATCATGGAAATAAAACTCTAAATCTCTTAACTCTGTATTTGGTTGATACGGCGGGATATCCGTGTATTTGAAAATTGAATCCGTAATTTGACTGGTACTATGAGTTATCCGCAATTAGAACCAGTACGGCGAGATATCTGTAATTAGAACCGATATGGCAGAATATTCGTAATTTGAACTGGTATGGCGGGATATCCGTAATTTGAACTGGTACGGCAGTTTATTTGTAATTCGAATCTTTTAAAATTCGAAACTCTAAACTTTGAATTTGAACTTTTGAATATGAAACTTTGAATTTGAAACCTTGAATCCGAACTTGACTTTTAGACTCTGAACACAAACTTCGAAAAGGAACCCTTTAAACTCAGAATATGAACTTTGAATTAGAACCCTATGAACCTTGAAATTGAGACATAAATATCAAATCTTCAAACTATGAATATGAGCATCGAATCTGTAAACTCTGTATCTGAATTATGAAAATGAATTAAGAATCACGAATCACTGAATATGAATTTCAAGCTTGACGCATTGAATATGAATTTCGAACCTAGAAAATGAAATTTGATCTTTGAATACGAGCTTTGAACTTTGAAAATTTAGATATTTGAAATTGAACTCGGAATTTGACATTTTTTTCGGATTTTAGTTTTGATATGAAATTGCCCTTGAAATTTCTGTCATTGAATTTGTGCATTGATTAAGGAGATATACATTGGTATTGATTTCTCCCTATTAAGCTTAGCTTGTTAGCTCACCCCGACTATACTTCACAGGTGTAGATCCCGATTTGAACCTCGGAGCTTGAGAACGATCCGAAAGATGAAGATCTTCCGCCCGTGGAGTTGTCCATAGATAGTGATTTTAGACACAGTAAGGTTTTAGATTTTTGGGCTTGGTACGTCCAGTGTTTTTGTAGAATGATAGAATTAGTTTTATACAGACATTTGTATGCCGCTGTTTTGGTGATCGTTGGCCATCACCGGTGATTTTACTTTAGGTTTTGTTTATATGCTCTATATAAAAATGAAAATTATAGTTTTTCCATGTATCATATCTGCTTTTATGAATTTACCAAGTATTCTGTAATCAAATTATGTTCTGCGATCTGGCAGTCCGGGTCTTCCCAGTTGGTCTATATATATATATATATATATATATATATATATATATATATATATATATTAGAAAATTATGTTGGAAAAATCCGGGCTGTCACAGAACTAACATTTGATTTTTTATATTTTTTGGCCCTTTTTTTTCATTAGCGGCATTTAACACCTAGTATCTATGGTCAATCTAAATTGTCCAAAGTTGCAATTTTTCACTGGAACATATTTCAGCCCAAAGAAACATGCTTGCGACTCGATGTGAGCCACATAATTTATGTGTTGTGTGTTGCTAACAGTCATTAAAATCGAAAACAACAATTGATATTGTAATCCACAGATCAAATTAGTTAAATTTCCCTAGAACACCATGTTTAGACTTATGTCAATTATGATCTATCACTACCGATCACCTACATTTTAAACTAACGAATGTGTAAGATCATTTAAACACCAAATCAATACAATCAATTATCAACCAAAACGTATTAAAAAGCTGCACCCCACTTGGGAAAAAGCCTAGCTTTTGAATGGTGCCAGATGAGTGTCACATGATATTCATATAGGTACGACGGACTTGAACCTAATGTTGATTCATCCTCATTGAGTAATAAAATTTAAATATGGTCTATCGTATTTAGCAGTGGTCAATGTATTCAAAACAAATGGTAAACATTTCACCAATTCATCATTTATTTTAAAGGCTTAATGCTCGGGACTATGCATCCAGTTGTAGAGAAATCTCTATAATCAAGGTCAGCTGGCCGTCGTGTGGCATATATCAAGAGAATCAAGTCACTTGGCAACTTGGATAAGATCGATTAAGTGCCACACAAAAATTTGGGCACAATCCAATATATACTCACTATTAAAAATATGGTAAAAGTTATATAAAATCAATGCACTAGAAAACTTATCTTTAATACCTGTCGCACCCAAAAATGAGCACTTTTCAACTTTAAAACGTTGTGCAAGCCCGCATACCCCTTTTCTTATATAAAATATAAGAGAGAAAGTAGATTACACAATTTTTTTTATTTTTTATTTTTTTTATAGGTAAAAGAAGATTACACAATTTTTTTCTGAAAGTAGATTACACAATTAATGTTAATAATGTAGAAGGGAGTTGTTTCAAGTGGGACGATGAAATGAAAGGATATATAGTTTAAAATGACAGGAATACTCTTATGATTATCACTATTATGACCCGAGTTTTGAAAACCCGATTGTGTGGCTTTAGATGGGGAGGAACTGTTACGACCCGAGTCTAGTTGACCTTGTTCAATGGTAATAGATGAGTGAAGCACCAAGACCCGGTGTTGGTGCGCACACCCTATCATGGCCCCACAATTTAAATTAAGAAATTTGTAACTGTGATCCGTTTACACAAAAGTGATAACCAAAAATCCCAAGAAACCTAATGTTTTAAAACAGCTAAGGCAATAGAATCCCTCCAATTTTGAAATTGTTTTATAAGCAATTAGAGTCCTAAAATGACTCTTACCTTTTTGGCAAAGTCAACTTGCCCAAGCGGCTCTTTCGCTAATTGCCCTTCCATTATAAATAGAGAACCTAGAGAGATTTAGAAATCAATACATCACTCTTTCTCTCAGTCGTCCCTCTCTCTTCTCCCTTCTCTGCAAAAACATCCGCCTTGCACTGCCCTCCCATCCTTCGTCGAGTTTCTCAATTGAGCATTACCACGTGTTTGAACCACCAGCATAACGGCGGCCGAATCTTCGCTCTTGAAGACTAATCTTTCACGATCGAAGTTCCTCATCGTTGCGACAAATCTGTCGTAAGAAGGGATTTCTCGCGATAGGACTCGAGCAAATCGTCGTGAAAGAACCCAATTCCACTAGTCAAGATTGACAGTTTTAGAACTTTTTTTTTTTACAATTCTGATTCCGAGTTTCTTTTCGCTGGGACATCCGATTTAAGTGAAGCAAGACTTGATCTTATAGTTTTTTGGACATTCCGGACACAATGAAAATGTCTGTTACCTCTTTTAAGACTCCTACATTCTTGTATGGTCAAGTGTGCCTCTTTAGAGTTCAAAACAAGTTCGATCACTATACCGACCAATCATCATGAACTTTAGACACGATCGCCTCCAATGAAGAGTAACTGGACTCAATCATAGAATAAATATATTGAAGTATTTCTTATTTGCGATTTTTACTCAATGCTTCATGTTTTATGTTATATATTAATTTTCTTCATGAATACACAATGTTTAGTGTGCATGCTATAGTTTCCTTCTGATATATATGTTCACAGTCATCATATGTAAGGCATATACATGATAAGTTAAGAATAAGATATGACACATGATATAAGCCTTCACCACGGTGGGATCTCTTTCACGGTCACGTAAAACTTAAAATATAGGCAGCCATGTATGGATGTAGCACCTCTATAAGAGTATGGACTACCACACGAAGTACATCTAGGTTACTACGGAACCCGTCCCTTGAAAAGCGTGACTTACTGAAGCCTATTGCGCAGTGGCCCACTCTAATTAAGTTATGAGAAATAAAAATAAATGAATAAGTTAAGATCCGAATATGTTAAGAAAGTGGGGACTTAAGCCCACGTCAATATAAAATCGAAGAGGGGACCTAAGCCCAGAACCGAATAAGGATATGTTAAGACATATTGTGAAGGCCAATTGAATACGAACTAAGTTCTACACGTGTTATACCTTACGAGCTACCGTAAGGGCCTAACGTCTGTAGCCAAGACAAGTCTTAAGGATATTATGCTAGCTTTGTCTCAAACTAAGGGGACACTTTTGTTACTGATGCACGCAACCTCATCTGGCTGGATTGTGGCTTATATTATGATATGGAGGTTAAATGATTATCTATACATGGACCTCGCTCGGTAGGCTTGAGCAGCGGCCTTGGCAGAGGTCGTTTAATTAAAATAATTGAAATAGGAATTACGTTATATAGGCGTATGGAGTAATAATAAAACCTCAGACATATCATGTATGATAAGTTGATAAGACAGATAGGAAAAGAAATAAGAAATAGATGCATCACGTGCATTTCATCTCATGATATATTTTTCAATTTCGATATGTATATTATGAGATTCGTTGATATTATTGAAATTTTACAAAGCTGCTTGGTTTTATTTTAAAATGCACCGCAACTCAAGCGATTGCACACACAATTACCTGGGTAAGTTATGGTTGATCGATTATACAACCCATTGAGTTTACGCGACTAGGTAAACTCACCTCCCTTCCAAAATCTAACAGTTTCAAGTAAGGACTTCGATCATCCTGCTTATGATGACGTGGAGGCAGCTGTACGAGAGGTGGCTTATGTAGATAAGGACATCGGCTACCATCTGGATGAGAGCGTAGATCTGATGGACTATTATGAGCATTGAGCATTCTTTTAGTTCTAGACTTTTTATTTTCTTGAGAGATATATTACTTATTGATGTTGTTTTCATACCTTTTTACGAGTTTATGTTTGAGACTATTTTATCCTACGTGAAACTTATTTTACTTTATAGCATAAATGCGTAATTAGAAAATTTATCTTATTAATAGTCATTTACGCATTCCGCCCTTCTTTATGAGTCATTAAATGCTATATTGAATTACCTCGGTCTTATAGTCTATGTTGAGATATGGATTGTATGTGTGTCAATTTATCGCCTTAAAAAGTGTGCGATATCATAACACGGAATTCTAGGCCCTCGAGATCGGATAAGAATTCTGAGTCGTGACAGGAGCACCAACCATAGTACACCCTAACTTTACAAGTTTCTACAATTTCAATCCTAATATGACTTTTTTCTTCACAACTATCCAATTGGTCCGATTTATATCTGTCTTAGATTCTCTTTCTGTCGCATCTCTCTCTCCTCCTTGTTTATATCTCTCTCTCGAGCTCTCATTCTTTGCAAGATTTAACGTCTACAACCAAGGCGGGCTTTTAAATATTACGATACAATAGTGTTTCGAATGAAAGGAGACATTGATTTAAATGCATGCAACCTCAATAGGCTGGATAGTGGTATACGATACGATACAAAGGTTAGATGAGTTTTTACACGTGGACCTCGCATTGGAGGCTCGAGCAGCGGCCCTGGCACAAGTTATTTACGTAGGATAAGTATGATACAAAGTACATTGTGTAGGCGTATGAAGCTATAATAAGACTTAAGATAAGCTACATATGTTAAGTTGATAAGACAAATAAGAAAAAGAATAAGAAATTAATGCATCATATACATTTTATTCTATGTTATACCTTTCAGTTTCGATATAGTATGCTATGAGATCATAGATATTGTTATAATCATATATATCTGCTTAGTTCTATTTAAATAGACCACTTTCTCTCATGCGGTTGCACACATGATCATTTGGGTAGATTGTGGTAGATCAATTGTTCAACCCACTAAGTTTTTACGATTGAGTAAACTCATTCCTCGAAATCTAACAGTTACAGGTGAGGACACAGATTATTCTACCTTTTAGGGCATGGATGCATCGATACCTAATGCGGCTTACAAGGACGAGGACGTCGACTATTACCTGGATGAGGGCATAGATTCGGCATACTATTATGAGCCTTGAGAGTTTCCTTAGTTTCTAGACATGATTATTTTCCTTGAGAGACATATTATTAGTTGATTTTCCTCTTCGTACATCTAATGGGTTTACGTATGGGACAGTTTACCCTACGTGAAACATTAATTTATTTTCTATCTTAGATGTGTGGTTAGGAGATTACTCTATTATTAATCGTTTACGTATTTCGCTTTTACTCATGAGCCATTATAATAAGTTGTTCTTTCAAATTTCTAAATCTTATTTTCTAAGAATAATTTATGGATTGTATGCATGCATGTTCATCGCATTAACAAGCGTGCGGTGTCATAACACGAAATTTTGGGCCTTTGATATCGGGTAGAATTCTAAGTTGTGACAATCACTCTCTCAAAAATCTCTCCCAACATCTCTCAATGTCCTTAAATTATGACTGCCTTTTCTTTTACTCGCATGTATCGCACATGCATTCTTCTTGTTTCGCATAACGAGAAAAAAAAAACTCTAATTAATAATTATAATAGATGTAAAATAATGAACGGATGTAAAACTATTGAATAAACAATATGGATTATTTTCAATCAATTACTATTTAAAATTTTTTTCTTAAGATTATAGTCTACAAGTAATATCGTCTTATATATAAGGTTTGAAAGTTTATCAACAAGCAATATATTCTTATCAAAAAAAAAAATTTCAACAAGCCATATATAGTGTGGTGACGGTACCTTTTGTAAGTCGATGGTTGGATCAAGGTATAAAAAATCGGTTGATACCGATACGTATCGGTTTTTGGCCAAACCGATACGTATCGGTCTGATACGTATTGATAACTTGTATCGGTATCGTCGATACGTATCAGGTATCAGCCGATACGTCTCGGTTTTGATCGAGACATCTTGTTTTCTTTTTTTTCCTTTTTTAACAAAATCAACCGATACAAATCAGTATCGGCCCCAGGCAAACTGATACCGATTTTAATACCTTGGGTTGGATATATCCCATTAGCAAAAGGATACCTCAACTTGGGCAAGCAGGTTTTCTAAAATCACTACCATCCGAAATCCTTTGGAACCTATTGACGGTTTTCTAACATGGACTGTGTGATGTTGCGCTCAAGGTTCCAACAAACATTGTGTGGAAGATCGGGATGAAAAACCATCTTCGTCATCTGATTTCAAGCAACCAACAATTTTCAAGGGATTTCGGACGATGACACTTTCAAAAAACCTATTGGCGTGAATAGAGGAACTCTAAGCAAAATAACCACTTTCTTTTTAAGCACGTATAAGCCTAGTCGAACTAGCCCTAGTTATCAAGTTGAAATTTGGGAAAATGGCAAAGTTAAAAAATTTAAAAAGGATGGGAAAACTGCAAAATCTTAGAAAAACTACGAAAGATTTAAAAAAAATACATAAATATTTCAACTTGTATTTTAATAGTGGGCACTTTAGAAAAACAACCTTAGAAAACAAATGTTTTAGTCTATTATCCAGAACTTAAACGTTTAAAAAAAAAGGTTTTCATGATTTTTTGAAGTTCAGAGATCCGTGAGATCTCAAATTCTCATTTAAGTGGATTTGTGAGTTTACAAATTTGCTTCTGGTTGTCTTCTCTACTCAAACCACCCTCGATAAAACCAGCCACCGGTAAAGATTAGGGTTCCAACTTCCCGACTACCTTCGCGAACTTCTTGAAGGTGTCGGCGCGACAAGGAGTTTGTGAGCTTCTCGAAGGTGTTGGCGTGGCGAAGAGTCCAGCTGTCGAGGGCATCGCCTGCGGCGGTGGAGAGCCACGTCGGCCATCCACTTGGAGTCCATTTGGTGAGGAAATTTCTGATCAACCAATTTGGATTCAGTTCTTGATGCTCGGGCGGTGGGAAATCAAGGGTTCTGCGAGGAGTTTGCGAGCTTCTGGAAGGTGTCGGTGCGGCGAGGAGTCCAACCATTGAGAGCATTGCCTGCGCTGGCAGTGGGAAATCAACGGTTTGGATTCAGTTTTCGATTTAACCATCGGCGAAACTTTGGTTTAAATTTTGGATTTGGATTTAGATTCAGTTTTGGATTTGGATAGCATCACCAGTAGTTTGTTGGTCAGTTAATTATTTATTTATTCAGTTTTGGATTTGGATAGCATCGCTAACCAACAGATAGCATCACCAGCGGATCGTTGGTTATTCTATGCGTCAGCGATAGCATCACCAACAGATCTGTTATTAGAGTTAGGAAGTTGCGACGATAGCATCACCAACCAGAAACTGAGCGCTTCGGCATTTTCGCCGCGGCTGATGAAGACCCGGCGGTGGCAATTGTGGTGACATCCTCAAACGGCGCACTGTAGGTGGCCGGAGCTGGTTTCATCAAGGTGAACTCGCCATAGCCGTCGGTGGTTTTGAATGGTTTGAGTGGAGAAGACAACCAAGGAAAAATTTGTAAAGTCACAAATTGAGTATTTGAGATTTCACGGATCTCTGAACTTCAAAAAATCATGAAAGCTTTTAAAAAAAAAACATTTAAGTTCTTAATAATAGGCAAAAACGTTTGCTTTTTAAGGTTGCTTTTCTAATTTTTCCTTTAATAGGATAAGAATTAATTGCAATTAAATATAAAAGTCACATTGAAGTTAAGAAAAATATAGTTTTTTGTTATGATTTTTAAGTATTTTAATTGTGTTACCAAATGCAAGTAGCATATTTTTTAAAGAAATGTCGATTTCGGCAAAACTATGGGCGACAAAACTCAAATGCCTCATGAAAGTTGTGAATGACACACTTAGTAACATGTTTTGGTGCTCTTAGCTAGATGTGGTCAAACATATAAATACATGTGTGTTGTAGAACATAAGTAATAGAGTGAAAAGAGTTAAAGAACTAGTGAGAGAATGCATGCCCTAGAAGAAGGTTAATAGGAAGAGTGAGCTTGGAGAGATGGCACAAAGAGAGGTTGATTTCTTTGTGGATAGCAATCAAAGCTTCCATTCTTAGGAATGAGCTTGCGGGTTGTGCAAGTCGTCGATGTTCTTCATAGTGGATTCTCTCGTCACCCCCGTGGATGTAGGCATAACAGAACCACGTAAATCTCGCGTGTGAGTATCTCTACTTGCTATTTACTTTCTTATCTAGTTGTTTACTTTGATTGGTTGCTAGCTGTGTAGTTCATACCTTGTTGGTTTTAGAACCATAGTGTAAGTTCCTACCCAAGGTATTTCTCTTTGGTGGTTAGCTTCCGCAGTGCCAAGGGTATCCCTCGTCGGGGTTTCAACAGTTAGTATCAGAGTCACTTGTCAGATCAGGGTGGTAAAGCTCCGATTTGAGGTGTTTGGCTTGAGTCTTGAGCTGTTCACACAAGGTGTATGTTGAAATTCCTAAGAGAAGCCACTTGTCAGATCAGGGTGGTAAACCTCCGATTTGAGTGTTTGGCTTGAGTCCTGTGCTGTGCACACAAGGTGTTTGTTGAAATTCCTGAGAGAAGCTGGTTGTTAAACAAGCGGATAAATGACATCGACTAGTGGAACAGTTAAAGTTGGGAAGTATGAGACAGAGAAATTCAGTGGGAAGAATGATATTTTCTATTGGAGAATGCAAATGAAGAATTTGTTAATCTCACAGAAATTGTACAAAGCTTTGGCGGGTAAAGAAAAGAAACACATAGACATGTCCGATGAGGATTGGGAAGAGCTAGATCTTGAAGCACGAGCGTCGATCATTCTATGCCTTGAAAGAGATGTTGCTTTCTTGGTTGATGGTGAGGTAACGGTTGCGGATGTGTGGTCAAAGTTGGATGAAAACTTCATGGCAAAGACTCTAACAAATCGTATCTATTTGAAGTCCAAATTATATACTTGCAAGATGCAGAAAGGCACACCAATTCGGGAGTACATCAACAAATTTGATAGGTGCATATCAGATTTGAAGGACATTGATAATGAGGATCAAGCAGTTCTACTACTTCTTTCATTGCCAAATTCTTCCGAAAACCTTATATAAACATTGATGCTTGTGGGTGAAAATCTTATAATGAATGAGACTAGAACATCACTTCTAGTAGATGATCTTCAGAAGATGGCAACTAGTGGAATGACTATTAGTGGTAACAAAGAGCAAGCACAAGGGCTGTTTGTAAGAGGTAGAAGTAATGAGCGAGGAAAATATAAGAGAGGAAAGTCTAGGTCGAGTTCTAGACCTCTTGCGGAAAGACCGTGTTTCAAATACGGTGAGCTTGAGCAAGACAATTGCCCTAACAAAAGAGTAGGATGGAAGAAGAACAACAAGAACAACAATAACGGGAAGGTACAAGGCAAGCAAGAGGCTAGTTATGATCGGAAGAAGGGGGCAACGATGAATGTTACTCCGTCATTGGTGATGAAAAAATCTCTGGTAAGTGGAATCTTGATTCGGGTTGCTATTATCATATGTGTCATAATAGGAAGTGGTTTACTACCTATAGAAGCATTGATGGTGGAACCGTATTGATGGGGAATAACCATTCTTGTAAAACGGTGGGGCTTGGTTCGATTAGAATCAAGATGCATGATGGAGTGGTCAGAACTTTGATGGATGTGAGACATGTCCCTGATTTGCGGAAGAACCTTATTTCTGTTGGTGCTTTGGACTTCGGTGGCTGTAAGATAATTACATGGAATGGAGTAAAGAAGGTTTTTCGTGGTTCTTTGGTAGTGATGAAAGGTATTCGTCAAGAAAATCTCTATGATCTTTTGGGTACGACGGTGACAGAAAGTGCAGCGGTTGGAACAAGTGAAAGTGGTGGAGACCCATGTGAGTGCACTCGATTATGGCATAGGCGGCTTGGGCACATGTCAGAAAGGGGTCTAGATATGCTCAGTAAAGAAGGTTTGTTAAAGAATTTGAAAAAGCCTTGCATGAATTTTTATGAGCATCACATGTACGGTAAAGCACACCGGGTTCAGTTCAAATCAAACAAATACAAAAGCAGAGGTATATTAGACTATGTGTATACAGATGTTTGGGGTCCGACCACAGTTACTTCCAAGGGTGGTTCAAGGTACTTTGTCACATTTTTTGATGATTATTCTAGGTATGCTTGGATTTATTTCTTGAAGCATAAGAATGAGGTATTCGATATGTTTAAAAAGTGGAAGGCAATGGTTGAGAACAGAACAGGTAAGAAATTGAAAACACTGCGATCTGATTATGGTACAGAGAATACAAAGGGTGCTTTCAAGGAGTTTTGTGATCAGGAAGGTATTGCTCGACACTGGACAGTCAGAAAAACACTACAACAGAATGGGGTCGCAGAGAGAATGAATCATATATTATGGGAAAAAGCACTGTGTATGTGATCATATGCTGGTTTGGGAAGAGAATGGTGGGTAGAGTCGATTGCTATAGCTTGCTACATTATCAATCGATATCTTCATTCAAAGTTTGATGGAGATGTACCTTACAGGTTATGGTCAAGAGAACATGCAGATTATGAGAGACTCAAAATTTTTTGGTGCATGGTCTACTACCACATCAACGAGGGAAAGCTTGACGTGAGAGCCAAGAAGGCAATATTCTTGGGGTATGCAGTAGGTGTAAAAGGCTATCGTCTCTGATGTGTGGATGATTCTAAATTCATAATTAGCAGGGATGTTATTTTTGATAAAAACTCTATGGTAGCTTCTTCGAAAGCTACAGTGATCGGTGATGATGGTATTAGGACTTTAAAGTCTCAAGTAGTTGAGATAGAACCTAAAGACCAATCAAGTTCTAGTCGTGTTCAAGAGAAGGATAATGGAGACACTCATGATGAGAGTGATGATGAGCTTGAACATGAGGTGGTTAACCAAGAGAATGTACAGGCACTGGATAGTTTGGCTTCCACTAGGCCAAGGCGAGCATACAAGTAAGTTCAGAAGCTAGGGTCGGACAAGCCTTTGAGGCACTATGAGCAGGTGAATTTGGTCGAGTACGTACTCTCGATGGAGGATGATGAGCTAGTCACTTTCAAGGAAGCTATTTGGGACAGTAATAGTAAGAGTTGGTTGGTTGTGATGGAGTCTCTTCGAAATAATCAAACATGTGAGGTCGTCTCATTGCCCATAGGAAAGAAAGCTATTAGTTGTAAGTGGGTGTACAAGAAGAAAGAGGATGCTTCCGAGCTCGGTGGTACAAGGTACAAGGCGATGCTAGTGGCTAAGGGGTTTACATAAAGAGAGGGAGTGGACTACAATGAGATCTTTTCTCCGGTGGTGAAGCACACTTCTATTCGGGGGTTATTAAGTGTTGTTGCTCATGGTGATCTTGAGCTTGAACAATTCGATGTCAAAACAACCTTCTTGCACAGAGACTTGGATGAGGAAATCTATATGCATCAACCTGAGGGCTACAAGGTTGAGGATAAGGAACGTCAGGTATGTCGCTTGAGGATATCACTATATGGATTGAAGCAATCTCCTCGACAGTAGTACAGGCGATTTGACTCCTTCATGCTAAAGCATGGGTTCTCCAGAAGTGAGTATGACTGTTGTATTTATATTCGAAAACTTTGTGGAGGTGATTATATCCATCTTCTATTGTATGTGGATGACATGCGTATTACTTTAAAGAGGAAGGTGGAGATAGATAGACTAAAATCTCAACTTGGTAAAGAGTTTCAGATGAAGGATATGGGCGCTGTTAAGAAAATATTGGGTATGGAGATTAGAAGAGAGAGGTCGAACCGTCGATTGTTCTTGAGTCAGAAAGGATACATTGAGCGGGTTATCACGAGATTCGGGATACAAGGTGCTAAACCAGTGATGATTCTATTGGCTCCACATTTCAGGCTCTCTGGTAAACAATCTCCAACTACAGCGAAAGAGAAGGCACGCATGGAGCGTGTACCTTATGCTAGTGCAGTCGGTAGTTTAATGTATGCCATGGTGTGTACACGTCCAGATATTTCACAGGCGGTCAGTGTGGTCAGTAGGTTCATGGCGAACCCAGGGAAGGCACATTGGGAGGCAATGAAGTGGGTCTTGAGGTACTTGAAAGGTACCGCTGATACGGGTTTGTGCTCTGGTGGAGATACATGTCAGATTATCGGGTTTGTGGACTCAGATTATGCAGGTGATTTAGACAGACGACGATCTACTACTGGTTATGTGTTCAATATATATGGTGCTCCAGTTAGTTGGCGATCGATGTTACAGGCTACAGTGACACTTTCTACTACAGAGGCCAAGTACATGGCCATAGCAGAGGGAGTGAAGGAAGCATTGTGGCTGTGGGATCTTCTAGATGATTTGGGGATTAAATAGGATTGTGTGGACTTGTGGTGTGATAGCCAAAGTGCGATTCACTTGGCTAAGAATTGGGTTCATCATGCTCGTACCAAGCATATCGATGTCAGGTATCATTTCTCATGAAGGTGCACACAAATGAGAATCCAATAGACATGTTAACCAAGGTGGTGACAGGTAGCATGTTTCAGCATTGCTTAGACTTGCTTCATATCAACCCGTGTTGATTACCCATGAGGGTATGGGCCTTCGGGGTGGTGTTGGGGTGAGGTAGTGTCTTCATCCCGATTGTAGGAACTACGGTGGCTTGATCCCGGTTGAGGGTACGTAGGCAGCCATAGTCAGAATGGTACAGTCAGTTGGGTCTACAGCTCAGTTATGTTAAGGTACATTTCTAGGTGTTTGCATCTTCTTCTTATGTTCGTCCAAAATTTGAGATTTATCAAATGATGTACGAGGTGGAGAATTGTGAATGACACACTTAGTAACATGTTTTGATGCTCTTAGCTATATGTAGTCAAACATATAAATACATGTGTGTTGTAGAACATAAATAATAGAGTGAACAGAGTTGAAGAACTAGTGAGAGAATGTAAGTCCAAGAAAAAGGTTAATAGGAAGAGTGAGCTTGGAAAGATTACACAAAGAGAGGTTGATTTCTTTGTGTATAGCAATCAAAGCTTCCATTCTTCGGAACGAGCTTGCAGGTTGTGTAAGTCATCGGTGTTCTTCATAGTGGATTCTCTCGTCACCCCCATGGATGTAGGTATAGCTGAATCACGCAAATTTTGCATGTGAGTATCTCCACTACGTGAAAAAGCCCAAAAAACCACTGCCTTAAATAGTGGTTTTTTCAAAAAACTACTGTCTTTGACAGTGATTTTTTGAAAAACCACTGTCTTGTATAGTGGTAAAAAAAAACCACTCCTTTTTTTACAACTGTTTAGGGCAGTGGCTTTTTTATACAAATTTTTTTTAAAAAAAAATTACGTCGACAATCTTTTATGCAAATTTTTTTAAAATAATATTTTTTTTATGCTTTTTTTTAATGCAATATTTTTTATGCTTTTTGTAATACTTTTTTTTAATGTAATTTTTAATGCTTTAAAAAAAATTATATAAAGAAAAAAAGCTATTAATCTCATATTCAAGCACATCCATAAATAAAATAGATGCCAAATTCTTTTATTCAAACAAAATATTGCATTTCAACCTATGATCCAACCTTTCAAATCAATCAAATATTTTAAACTTTACATGCTCAATCCTTTTATTCCAAAAAAAAAAAAGAGTTAACAATCTAAGGACCCCATGACCTAGTTTCATAATTAAAAAAATATATATATGCTTCGCCTCTCCTGCCAAATATCCCCGTCCCCTAGTGATCCGTTTGAGGTGAGCTTCAAATCGAAAAGTTTTGCCTGAAATCAAAAGGAGAACGTAATTAAATATTTATGATATTAAGCAATTAAATTGAGATATTGATGACTTCTCACTACAAAATGGTATCAAAGACTTGCGTGTTTGTGGAGAAGAGGAAGAAACTATAGAACACCTTTTCCTTTCATGCCCGTGAGACAAGTATGGGCCTCATTTCTCCCGTGAGTCGAGTGATCATCTGCAAAAGCTCATGTCGATGATAAATTAAGCATGCAAGCATCTTAGAACACCAGAATCAAGAAATTGATGCAACTTAGATACCGATGTTTCAGTGTCACAGACAATGACACAAGAACCACATGCTCACAGTTGCATCTTTTTTTTTTACAGCCAGCTTTCAATTGTAGCCTCTGTTCTTTGCGATCATTTTTTATTCACCTCTTCAATAACCAATTAAAGAAAAATAAAGAGATGCATATAAGGCAAAAAAATTGTTCATAAATCTCACATATGACAATTTTCACATTGAGTACATAAAAAATATGTTGGCCTACATTTCCAAGTTGCCAGCAGGATTTTTTAAGCTATGCAGTGCCCTCATCTCGCTTTAAAAGAAAGAAACAAAATTGATAACGAGATGCATAAAGCAACAAAGTCAAATTGACCCTTTTATGCCCCATACAATGGGCAAACATAAATAAAATATATTATCAATCCTATTTCAGATTTTTAAGCGAAAAAATCATTAAAACAGATATACCAATTCAAACAAGATTTAGACCATGTGATATATAAAGATGCCCATCGAAAAGGTAAAGTGACATTATATAGCATTTATATTTGAGCTAGATCTGAGCGAATCAAACACCATCCAATCGATATCGAGAAAGCATTCAAGTAAAGACGATAAGTGCCATCGACTTTCAAAATGTGATTAGACATAAGCCCCAACGGCCCAAAAATACTCTCAATACCAAGAATGATGTTGAATCCATCCATATATATGGTAGATGTAAATATCTGATAAAAATTTTCTCATACTACAAATGAGAAGTTCTAGGAGAAAGGAAAATGGATAAAAGTCAAATAGACCTTGTATAGCTAAGTCACAGACTCGAACTCTCGCTTGAATGAGAATATGCCCTAGTGATTGGAAGTTATCCGTAAGAATCACCACCCACACAAAGCTAAAGTACTAGCTGGAACTAGAACCACTACTACTACGCGGTATGCAACATTTCCATTTACCCAAGGAGAAATGGATGTGATGTTTAATTGGATCAAACTCTTGACCGCTTCATAGTTGCTTTCTCCATTTGCTAGCACAATAAATATGACTATTACAAGGTGTGATGGCAAACGAAGTTTAAAGAAAAAGCCATGTAATTCCACACAACTATATATAGAAAGGTGGCCTACTCTCTAGGCCACACAACTATATATGACTATTACTTGGCTGAGGACGATCGGAGGCCACCCAAAAAATTTGGGCATGATCTGATGCATATTCATCGTCCAAAATGTGGTCAAAAGGAGGGAAAATTCAATGCACCAGGATATGTGGGCGGTACACACACTTTGACCACACTTTTGACCACCAAGGAAGTTTTTTAAAAAAAAAAAACTTCCCATGTGACACCCACTGCCCACTGCCCCCAGTATGGGTTGAACCCACTGCCCCCAGTATGGGTTCAACTCTACGCTCGAATCATTTGGGTCCCATGTGACACCCAGCCCAAGGATCATCAGGTGCCACACGCACAAGGTCGATCAACAACCGTCAAAAAAGGGGAAAAAACTGTTTTTGCACCATTAATTTTGTGGTCAAAGGTGAAATTATAACTAAGAAAATGTTGGTAAGCTAAAAAGGGAGATAACAAAATCTCCATACCTAAATGAAATTACATGTTCTACGACAACCATGACAGAAACGAAACAAAAGAAAGAAAATATTTTTAGCAATTAAGTTTGGGAACGACAACTTGCACAGTAAATTTGTGTCGTTGCACATAGTTTAAAAGGAAAGACTTCATATTTTTGGGACCAGTGCCACATGCAACACCATCTATTATCCTATCTAGTTGTGCTAATCTAACAGTAGCCTGTGAAACGATACCAGACAAACTGATGTGGGACAATGCACAATAGAGCAGTTTTACAAAATGTGGCCGTCTATAAATAAATGAGATATAGTACTACAAAATATGAAATTATGACTCTGTAAATTATAGTTGTGTGATTTACCACCACCTACTTTAGTTCCAGGAGACAAGGAAGTACAAATAAAGGGGAATGAGTTTATGAGGCTATAGATTCAAGCATAGCTTCAAGACATAAAGGGGGTACTAGACACTTTGATAGTTAATTTAGAAACAGACATAAATGGGTCAAGTATAAATCTACCTCAACCCTGACCCGACCTGAAGTCTGGTCTGTGCATTTTGACTTGAGACTACCCGACCCGGACCTAACTCATTAATAAAGGCATCAGGTCCGCGTCCAAAATCTAGCCCCCAACTACGAAATGGGTTGGGTCTGGATCTCCCCAAACCTGACCCAACCCACTGCTACCTAATCAGATTGGATGGTATGAAACATTTAATGTTTGTATCATTACAATGTTTTTTCCACCAGATTTCCAGCTATAACCTTTGATATTTGGGATTAATTAACTTTTGGTTTAACCTGCTATAACCTTAAATAACAGCTCTTTTAGTGTCAAAACAAAACAGAATTACACTGAGCAACCAAGCCAATGGTAGCTCAAGTTTAAAAATATTCTATTAAAGGAAACAAAACTCAAAGGCCAGCCTCTTAATAAGGCGTATATTAATAGTAATGAGGCTGATTTAGGGCTAGCTAACACCCTTTTCCATTATTATACTTACAATATTACCTACTACACACCCAAATGTTATAACTGCATACTCAATTATTATCAGGTTTCACAAGGTTAGCTGGAAGAGCTTCCCAAGCAATGGTCTCATGTGTTCTTTTATCTCTACTGTATGTAGAGGATGTAGAAGATAAATTTATGTCAAAATATATTTTTAAATATATAAAATTCAGTCTCAACTTTCATGCAGGATTGCATGACGGTTTATTGGGCTAAAACTAGGATTTTAAACCCTGGTGTAGATCCTAGGTCTGAAAATTCCATCCTTGGTTGTTATTTTTGCAATAGGTATTATTCCATTTACTCCAAAAAAAAAAAAACTGAACAGAAAATCATTTTTCTGGAAGAAAATCCCATAATTACTGATGAATTGGATGATGCTTTCAACAAGATTGTCATGTGCTAGCATGTCTGACTTGGGTTAGTTCTCTCTCAAGAAAGGAAAACATCACACTGTTCACATAAGAAATCCCGATCAGGACCTTCAATTTCCATCATCATAAACAGATCCATAAACAATTTGCTTGATCAAGAAGTTACCTCAGGGAAGTTGGCAAGTTTAGCAGGATTTGGCTTTCCCATAACAAGAATGTAGGCCTTTTTTCCTACTCCCTTAATCAGATCCTTCATTTGGCGACTCATATGAAGATAACCAGCTACATTAGTAAATTGGATGAGTAGGGGAGAAAAAGTATTACATTTTTAATATAAGGATTCCTTGAAGACTGTGTACTCTGTTTCAGATGCCCCCTGAAACAAGTCATGTTATATAGAAGACCTAACAAATGATTAAATAGATATTTTCTGCACACTTGAAAATACTTCAATTATCATTGAGCCCACATGTTATTTCCATCTACATAACCTTTTACCAACGAGTCAATTCTCACCTAATCATGTTAGAGAGAGAAAATTCAATGGCAATGAATAAAATTGCTAAATTTATAATAGTTTTTCATATCCAAATAGATGGGATAAGAATAAGATGAATATGATCTATGATGGGAAAGAAAACACGATGAAACATGGGAATTGATAGTGCTAAAATATTTTAGCAAACTAACTACTTAATAAAATGAGAAAACAAAATGAGGCTATCTTGGAGATGTGCATACCAAGACATATGTCAGGACATAAAATTATGATCTATCTTAATCACTTCTAAAAATTATCTTTGCAAATGAAGATGAACCCATATGTCAGCACATAAATCTCACTGTGGGGCTCGAGCAATACCTCCATCTCCATTTTCAGTGAGGTTAATCTAGCCATCACAACAGCAGCACTCTCCTAGTCAAATTCTTCTATCGATTCCTGCAATTGAACTGTCTTAATATAAGAAGTTAAATTTTCATATAAAAAAAATACTCTTTACCATCAAATTTTGGGAAGGGATACTGAGACTAAGAATAACACAATTTGCATAGTAGAAAAAGAGGCAAAAACCAAGTTCAGGGAAGAACAGGGTATGAATCAAGCAGGCATACAGAGAGCCTCAACCAGTGGTTACAATCCAGAATATAAGGGCTTGGGCCGGTAGCACAATGGAAGGTAAAAAAAAATTGCAACCTAAAGGTCGTAGGTTCATGCCCAGAATCAAAACAAAATCCATAATATAAGGAAGCCTAAACCAGCAGTTATAATCCAGAATATAATGGGAAATTGCATTCTAACAAATAGGTTACTACATTTGACCCACAAT
Organism: Chloranthus sessilifolius; assembly: GCA_021018995.1. Lineage (NCBI taxonomy): Eukaryota > Viridiplantae > Streptophyta > Magnoliopsida > Chloranthales > Chloranthaceae > Chloranthus > Chloranthus sessilifolius. Next base: position 155,632,015 of record CM037588.1, on the reverse strand, counting down.
TTGGACAATATATCCAATGATTTAGCCAATGCAAGTAAGCAGGGACCTATAGATGCTGGGCTTGATGAAGAACTTCTCTACAATTGATGTTTTATTCGTATATTTGCTCCACTAAATTGGCACTCTTTTGAATTTTGGGATTTTTATGCCAGAAAACTCTATATAGATGGTTCATTGAGTAGATCCTAGTCATTCTATAAAGTATTTGGAAAATTCAAAAGGGCTTTGGGAATTTCATTTGGTAATGAATGCAGAATTTGGACAATGATTCATGTAATTAGTCAGCATACAGGTTTTCTATATGTAAGTATGTAATATAGAAATACTTTACAACTAGGATATGAATAATAAATGGCAGCTATAGAAAATTGCATTATTCTTTAGGCCAATGTATATTTCTATTTACCGTAGGAAGAAAACATGTATGCAATAACTAATTACATATTGAAAGAAAAACTTGTATAAGCTATCAAGTTTCACAATCCATTTAGATCAATGATGAAACAGATCTACATGCTTAGATTTTTTTTTCTATGGCCTCTTGTTGCTTGCTCAGGAGCATGGATTTTGAATTTTATTTTATTTTTTCAGTCAAAACTCAAAAGTCATCTTTGCACCCGATAATATCAATTCCTTTACATTTGTTATCTGTTCTATTGGATTGGAAATTTCACAACACAGGGGAAATTTTAAGAATGAATTTCCTTTTGAATGACTTCTTTTTTGGGTTTTTTTGTGTATCTCCTATGATTGGTAATGAAATCATCTAGAGCACATGTCGGTGTTGCCATTTATTTTGTATTTTTTGCATCACGGCAATGGGTATGTTCTGCATCAGCATCACAACTTTATCCCTCTCTTTTTTATACGGAAAATTTAGCTAAGTTAAGAATTGCTAATCTACAACATCCCAACTTCAATTACTACGTAATCTAGAAATCAAAGTAGAGAACTTACTTGAGAGCTAGCTTTCTGTACATCGATTTAATCTCTTGATCGAACGAATCTTTCGAAATGCTCAACACCTCATAGGGATCTCTACGGAGGACGGGAGCTGAAGGACCTTCCAACTTCGCAGACTCCATCTTCTCCCTCTCTCTCTTTCTCGTCTCTCTTTATTCCTCCATTAACCTAATTAATCGAATTCTTAGAAAATCTAGAACCATCTCCAGAGTCGAAATCCTAAAAATTCTCATGATATATGCCCTAGATCGATGATCACGAGAACAAAAAATATATATATCTATATAAGGTGTTTTCAATTAGATCTCAGAAAGATAAGAGAAAAATTAGGGTGTTGAATCGATGAAGATGAGATTAATCTGCATACCTGGTAGGTTACAGTGGAGGAAAATAGGCGATGGCTGCTCTTCACATCCTCTTATAGCAAAACGCAAGTCGCTTTGCTTTCCGATTTTTGAAATGAGTCGGCCGGCATTAAGACACTGTAATATCAAAATGTCAAAAGCCTTCAATCCATAGATCTAAAAAACTTGAACCCTAAAACGAAAACTAAAACAAAATTGAAACATAACGAGCACAAGTGTCACACGAATCAATGCTAGCTAGCATAGATCCAAATGATGAAACTGAAATAATAGTTGAAAGGGATTGAGATGATGAATATATAAAATTAGGGTTTGGAAACCAACCTTCGTCTCGATCGTCGTCTTTCTTCATGAGAGGTTTAGCCATCGAGAGAGGATGCGAGATCACTTGACATTCACCAGCTTCCAATCTATCTCAAATCCTACTCAAAATCAACCAAAATGTAATAAAAAACCATCTAACATACCTAGATCTGTATTCACCAGCTTCCAATCCATCTCAAATCCTCCGATCCACAAGACCAAAACCATAAAACACACCTAAATCAGCATTCACTGGCTCCCGATCTCATGATCCATCTCAAATCCTTCGAGACTCATGAAAAATTTAGGGTTCTCGAGAGAGAGGAAGAGGAGAGAAAGAAAGAACAGAGATTCTAAGTGAGACGGCGGTTTCATTAGCAAGATAAAGAGTTTGGAGTAGGGACCCCGATGGTTTTGCACGTGATGAGAAGATGGAGTATCACGTGATGAGGGTTTATGATTTAAACCACTGTTTTAATATAATAAACCATCCGTTTTGGCAATGGATTATTATACTACTGTTAGGGTAGTGGTTCTTTTTTTATTTGCAGGTGTAGTTTATGTGTTATTTTCACGTAGTGCTCTACTTGCTATTTACTTTCTTATCTAGTTGTTTACTTTAATTGATTGCTAGTTGTGTAATTTATAGCTTATTGGTTGTGGTACCATGGTGTAAGTTCCTATCCAAGGTGTTTCACTTTGATGATTAGCTTCCGTAGTGCCAAGATATCCCTCGTCGGGTTCCAACAAAAGCAATTATTAGCCCTTTGTTCTTTTAATGGCACACATCATAGAGCACGCTTGTCATCTACAATTTACGGTATGTTAGATTTACATAAGAGCCATGAATTTTGGATGGTGTCCGAAAATGACTGCTTTGAATCAACGGCAATGGAAATTTTTACACCATGGCCTAGTTGTTAGATGGTACATATGTTGATTTCACATGCATATATCCACTTTAATCTACAGCTAAAACCAAACATCCTCTATCGTCATTAAGATCTTCAACCAACTGAGGTTAGAAAAATTGTCATACAACATCCATAAAATTGGAAGCCCTTTAATGCAAATGTTATTATTTTTGTCTCGTCTAAATAGGAGAATCTTGATTGCATGTCATTTTATAAAAATTAAAAATTATGAAGGTCAAGATTCTCCCTTATCCGAGTGCTGGAGATGTGGTTGAGCTGAAATCCCGTTCAACTAGGTTGGACTTGACCTTTGCTAGTTGTTTCAGTTTACAATGACTGGGAATCCATCATGGGTGGACACCGCACTCTACATATATGTTTGACTACATGACATGCACATAATGGGTGGACACCCCTATTAATTAACTAGCTCTATTTCAACCTCTTCTCTCTCCTCCCACTGAAAATCATCATCTCTTACACCGAGTGGAATAACGTTTTCATTAATTAGTGTGCACATAGTATCAATTGGTGAGGAACTAGTAATTACATTGTTGTTATGGCATAAGAAAATGTTGGTGCCCACGTAGCCACATACTACAACTCACAACTAAAAAATAATATAATGAATGCATCTCAAAAAAACCAAAAAAAATATATAATGAATAGAAAAACTAAATACAGCACACTCGTCTACTCAAATTTCAAACGAAAAGAAATATATATCTGCCATCTCATCTATCAACTTAAAAATAAAAAAAAGCCAAAATCATATTACTACTCCTCAAGATAGATCATGGAGCTAAAGAACACTCAGCAGGTAAATCAGGGTACCTCTCAGTATCCTTGCAGTAATCATAGCTCACAAGATTCCTACCAACCCAACTGAAATCCTCCTTTTGAGAATCGGTGATGCCCCAAGCATCGAATTGGTCCCACCAGTTTTGGGTCGTGGTGGAAACACATGAAGGGTAAGGGTCTTCCCATTGGCAACCATCTGCCTTGAAATCCTTGTAAGAAGAGACAAAGGGGGCATTTTTCCAATCTGTTTTTTCAAGACCGCCTCTCGTCGCCCAGTCGTCGGCGTTCCATATGCTGGAGTACATGTACATCGGCTTTTCGTTGGGGAAGAAATCGTTTGGTTTCTCTGTGTTCTTGTGTACTCTTAAGGGGACTTTGTCTACAAAGAACCTGTGCGAAAATTACATGGATCAGTAAGAGCTTGTATGGAGCAATTGACCTGCTCATCAAGGTGCCATTATATTGATTGGATTTATCTCTAAGTTTGCATTAAAAAGTTATATCCATATACAAAGTGATTAAGAGACTACAAAGTGGTCTTAAAATCGTGCCACCTGAATGATGTTCTACATGTTACACAAGTTTTCACGGCAGTTTGATTTTTCGAAACATACAATCACAATTTGGCATTCTAGAAAAATTATTATTTCTCTTGTATGATTCAAACGATCAAATACCTTTGAAATGCCAAGTACCATGTAAATCTCTCAAAAGAATTTGACCACTTTGAGTTACAAAGGATCTAAGATTTTTTCTTGTCTTTCTTTTATAAAGGAGTTGGGCTCCACTTGCAATCTTTACTGTTTCAAAATCTTGTAAACCTTCGATTGTGCTACAAGGTCCTAAAGTAAGGTCTAGACTGTCTAGTGGCTCATAATTTTGGACCACATACATCCAAGACGAGTCACATCTAACAGGACATAGGGAGCCGACGAGCACTTTCGCAGCGGCCCACTTACGTTGTAATAATATATGTAATAATGCAGCCCTACAGAATACTAACTACCTTGTACCTGTAGTGTAGCTGATAAGCCTAATATACATATATAATCACATCATTGTCAATAATTATATACATTTACTTTATGTTAGCTGGTTGACCAATAGTATAGAATTTTACTCAAATGGGATTTAAATGGTTGACAATAGGGCTCCCAGTGGGTCGGGTCAAGGCCGGGTCAGGGTCGAAAATCTCCCTACCTGATCAGTCTTGCAACAAAGAACCTTTGGCGTCTTGGGCCAGCCCCTCCCCGGGCCAATTAGCTCAACGCGGCCCTACCACAAGGCCAGGCCGGACACGAGCCAGAATCAGGCCAAATTCTTTTTAATTGTAGTGTAATTAAATTATTTTTAAAATTGATTGTTTTAAATGGCGTTTTTTAAGAAGGTCCTTTTGTATGAGTAAAATATAGGATAATCAGATATGCAGTAACTATATATATATATATATATATATATATATATATATATATATATATATATATATATTATAAAAGGGTAGCTCTATTCGCACCTAATCAAACATTTTTTTTTTTTTAAATCCCAATCCTCCACAAAAATGATCTTGAGTTCATGAGCCTACTATAAAATGAGCATTTTTTTTATTCCATGAGACACATATCCCAAAAAAGTGACTTAAAAATCATGCAACACAAATTATGCTCAAAATAAATAATGTGAAAGATTGGGATAAAAATTGATCTCCATAATTTGATTCAAAGCAGTTAATGAGTTTTTCGGTTAGGTAACCTCATTAATTAGGTAGGCGTGAATCGCGCTACCCTTTATAAAATGTTTTTGATATATTATATATAATTTTTAAAGTTACTATACAAACTTTAGGGTCCGGTCAGGGCCAGGTTTTGAACATTGAGTCCAAACCCGGCCCAGGTTAACCAAGATCAGACCCTGTTTAACCCGGTTTGATACCGGGCCGGGTTTACAACCTCAAAAAACTTCATGTTTACAGGGGTGGGTGCGGACCTAGATTCAGTGATTGTTATTGGGCTAATCGGTTCTAAAAGCAAGGACCCAAACCCAACCCGAGTGATTACTATCGACTAATGATAATTTATTTTTATTTTTTTGAGAGGACTATCAACTACGGATTTTCAACGCAATCATAGCGTTACGGATTTTGGACCGAACCCAACGCGTGGCTTGTTGGATCCCAAACCCATTCCAAGACCAAAGTTGGGTAGGCTTAGACACAGCTACTATTGAGGTAGCACTTGTAAGTTCTAACAACATGGGAAAATGGGGCATTTAAGGCAATCAAAATAAAATTAAAGGCTCACACAATCTGGTGGTTGTTCCAAAGAATTGAGTAAGTGTGAAAGTCCTCAGTTGGATCGAACCACAAAATGTGCCTCATTTCCCTTCCTCCAACGCCACTTTTATAAACGTTGGTTTGTATTGTGTAGGGTTCCCCGGTCCTGTTACCTAGAAACTCAAAATCAAGCTCATCTCTCTTGGGTCCTGTGTCCGAGCACATCTGCACCACCAAACCCAAAAAACAACATTATTCTTCAATGACCAAAACACCCTTACCTTATCAGGTATCATTCTTTCTTTTCAAAATTTAATTGATTGGATTATTAAGTGGACGGTTCAGATCGAATCATTGATAGGCAGAGCATGGTGTATGGAACTCACATAATATGCCGTGACAACGCCTGCAGAGTCGCCACCGACCAACTTCAACTTCATGCTGAACCACCCAAATCTGTACTTCTGCTTTGTTTGGAAGCCACAACCTATTGAGCCAAATTTATAAACCATTAAAAATGTGATAAAAAGGGAACTCACTCTCGTGACCCTCATTTAAATTAAATTATCTTCCACTGTTAATGGTTGAAAATGTGAGTAATTTGTAAAGTCAAAGTTACAGATCATAAATTAAAATGCAGCGTTCCCAAAAATAGTCTTTTAGGGAGATTAAAATCATTCCATCTGTTGGTTAGGATATCAACATTATTTTTTAATTTACTAAGTTAATATTAAAGTCTATCAATTGGATGGTTCACAACTTCACATTCAATTATAGGTATATAAGCATGCTACTTTGAACCGAGATATGTTCCACTGGTGGATGGATTGCCACTTAGAAAAAGGAAGTTCCAGGTGATTTAAATTCAAACAAAGAACATAATGAATCATAAATAAAGATCTGAAACTGTAAATACTAAATATACAAAAAACCCATATTTCCGTTCAAATATGTAAAGATTGGAGACTTGTTATAATATTAAAATGAAAATATAAAGATAATCAAGAAAAACAAGAAATTAGATTAAATCTTTACCTGTTTTCTGATCGAGGTAGAGGTACCAGATCTGCCCATCGTCAGATGTTTTGAAATGGTCTTCTGCCCACATTATGTCGAAGTTGTCTTCAAACAAGAAAGACCCATTTGAGTCTGCTGCTTGGGAAGAAGAAGAAGAAGAAGCCATTAAAACTACAAAGCTCATAAGAAGGATCAATGGTGAGATACCCAGATTTTCCATTTTTGCCCTTTTTGCAGGAAAGAAGCAAGGTTTCAGAAGGAGCCTAGTAGAAGAAGACTCAATTATAAAGAAGCTGTCACGGGAAACTTTATCCTTTGACGGGTAGATTTCATTTGAGAATGCATGACAGCATGAGCAGACAAAGTAAATTTGGCTCGAAAAATAACCACGGTTAAGTCTGAAAGTACCAAAAATGCCCTCGAATTTCAAATGAGCTGCATAGTGCACCCCGTCTTTAGTCTTTACACGCCATTGGTAGATTTACCATTCAATCAAATGACTAATTGACTCCACGATCCTAGCCATCTAATCCATTGAATTATTTTGGTTATGATCATCCAGTTGATCAGATATTTACCATCCATTTCACATATATTTCCCGTCCAAGAGATGACAGTAGAGTGGATGGTTTGGAACTCTAGAGCTGGTGTAGGTAACCAAGGTATCAAACTCATTATTAATATTGAGTATCAGTCGAATCTTTGAACCGATATTTTATCGGCCGAAACTGATATTGAATAATTTCTTTTGAAAATTAAAAATAAATATTGGTATTGTCACTTCTCAATTAGACCAATGCATATCGTCAATATATATCAGTGTCAGCCAATAGTTAATAGCATCAAGGTAACCCCCACAGTCATAGATTTTGTATCAATTACGTCAGGGTATGCATGAGGTAGATTTCTAGATCAGATTCCGCCCCAAATATTGCATGGCAACACTGTCTCTACCTTGTGATTAAGAGCATCCGAGTGTGAAGAAATGAATGTTTAGAATGAAGTTTTTGTTTTTTTTTTTTTTGTAATATGGTCATACGGCCGAGACAACCTCGATAGCTAATGAGGAGTGCATGCATAAAGAAATAATGCATGCGTACTGAGTCAATAATCCGCCTATAATCTAATCGTGGGTGGATCAGTTACCCTATTAGACGTAGGTATCAAGCGGATGCTATAATTATCTTATGTTAATATTTTGTATTATTATATCGATTGAATAATAGTTTAATTGGTATTCTCTTTTCTTGTGGAAGCAACATGCGATTCTAATCTAAACACCTACTATTACCCTGTGTGCGGGGCTCCTCTCATTAAGCTGCGTTAAAAATCGATTCTCTTTAAAGGAATTATATTTGGCCTCTCTATGACTCATGCATAGTCAGAAACAAATAAATAAATTATATTGTTAGAGGCAACAAATATGTTTCATGCTATTACATGAACCTCTCCAGCACCAAAGCTAAAGCTAATACATACCTCTATCCCTGCCACGTGATCCAAATATTATAGGCATCGACTAATTTATGTAATTTGGGATTTTATATTATACACATAATTAATCAGAAGGGCATTTTTGACATATTGAAATTCATCTAAATGTATAGTTGGTTATTGATGAAAGGAACAGGAGCTTTTAATCAGTTATTAGTATTACATGTTAGAAATGAGCCGAGAAATAATATAAAGATTGATTGCCGCATACAAGCTGACATTGAAAGGCTCCCTAGCTCATGTGTCACGTGTCGTGTCGTGTGTTGAAGAGCGAGTGGGACATATTTTCTCTAAAATAATCGAAAGTTATTCGACTTGACAACTGGCTTTGGATCTCGAGATCTAATTCTTGAGGCACGTTCTCAGATTTGTAGCCGAATTACAGAGTTAATGTACAAGATGCGTGTTTGATATCAAATCAAATTTATTTAGTAACTCATGTAATTATAATTAGGGTCGTCATCTATCTTATTTTACTTTTTTATTTATAAGATAAGGCATAATAAAAGCATTGCCCTAAAGACCTGTGCTATAGAGAGAGATTAAGACTGCAAATTGGGGGTAAAGAACTATACCATTGAGAGAGAGAGAGATTAAAGCTGCAAATTGTGGGTAAAGAAATGTGCCATAGAGAGAGAGAGAGATTACTGCAAAGAACTCTGCTATAGAGCAAGGATCAAAATTTCGGTTTTGGGCATGACCGAAACCGAAAATTTGGCTGAAAAATTGAGTCCCATACATTTTATGACCGAAATTTCGGTTCAAATTATCATTTCGGTGAGGATCGAAACCGATAATTTGGACCGAAATTTCGGTCACTTCGGCCGAAATTTTGATCCTTGCTATAGAGAGAGAAAGATGATTTAGGGCAAAAAATGTGTTATAAAGAGTGAGAGAGAGACACTCAAGAGGGGTTTCAAAACCCTAAAGTGTAATGTGACAATCCCATCTTGGTCGACCTACATAGCGATGGTATAGATAGAGCTACTCACAGAGAGAGAGAGAGAGAGAGAGAGTAATGGCTTTAAACACTACAAAAAATAAGACTATTAGCGGCAGTTTTTTTAATATTAGTCCTGTCGCTACCAAAAACTGTCGCTATTAGTCCCGTCACTACAAAAAACTGCCTTAATAGCAAGTGCTGCTAAAACACCTTATTTTTGTAGTGAAACCTGGATGGATCGGAAAAATTCGTAGAGAGATGACGATCAAGATGTTATGAAGATGAGATCTTGATGTGCTTCAGAGTTCAGATGCTTTTAAGAAGTCTTTACTTCTTTCATTCATTCTTTCTTTCTAAAAAGGATTCTTTAGAGAAAAAGGTCAGAAAGATTAGAATTTAAGCTCTTATAGAATCAACCGTTGCCACTTCATACTTCGTAACGGGTGCTTACAAGCCTCTAGGCTTGTAAGCGTTTTGGATGACACGTTGTCCAAAAAGCAGCTTACGTGTTTTCTTAAATGCCTAATCAAACGACGGTTCTTGGTCAACTCTACATAAGATGGTAACTTAACACGTAAGGTGGCCATCTTATGAACAATCAAACGTACCTTGGACTTTGACAATCAGCTTTGGGTTCAAGGACTCTCCTCACTACCTTTACAAGGTTATCATCCTTATGAAGCACCTTTTACTACCATTGAATCTTGTCTAAGGGTTCATTTGTTTGCAAAGAAAGAAGCATAAAGACGCATTTGACTTAAAAAGTTACTAAAGAAAAAGCGTTTCCGAGGGATTCTGTTGTTCGCGAGTTGCTGTGGGTCCCACAGAAAAGCACCCTCAATTTATGAAACATTGAGGGTTTTGCATAGAAAAGCTCTGAATCTGAATTGTTTTGTGTATACTTCCCGCAGAGCTATACACCAAACCACTCTCTTTCCAATGACATCCCTCATTCCAACGGCTGGTTCTCTCTTTTATGAACTTTCTCTCTCTCTCTCTCTCTAGATTTCATACATGAGATCTTCTTTTTAAGAGGAGATCGACGATGAAGGGGGGGAAAAAAAAGGAGAAGATGATGGAGCCTTTGTTTCCAAGGCTTCATGTAAATGATAAGGAGAAGGGTGGGCCAAGAGCACCACCTAGGAACAAGATGGCTCTCTATGAACAGCTCAACATCCCTTCTCAGAGGTTCAATTCCTCTACCTCCTTCTCCTCAGCCCAGGTTAGCTTGTTTGGTGATTTTGTTTTATTATATATATATTTTTTAATTTTTTGTTTGGTGAATTGTGCGATTGTTTTTTATGGGTATGTGAGCAAATGGGTTATTGTTAATTTTGATGTTTATTTGGTGTAAAGTTGTATTTGATGGGTATGTAGACAAATGGGTTACTATTAATTGATGCTTATTTAGTGTAAAATTGTATTTGATGGGTATATGGACAAATGGGTATGTTAGCTTTGATTTGGAATTTTGATGTCTAATTAGATCATTTGCTTCAGATTTTTCCAAGGTATTATCTCATATTTTTTATTTTATGAATAATTATGTTGTAGATGGTTAAATTAATGTGGGTCTTTCTTTTAGGTTTATTTTGTTGGTTTGAAATTGAACTGGTCTATCAACTCTCTGTTGTTCATGAATATTTTTTTTAGAAGTTAGAGAGAGAGAGAGAGGAGGGGGGGGGGATGTCCATGTCTGTTTTGTTTACTGGTCTTGGATCCTTTGACCATCGGTGTTGTTGGTTATTTGAAAAGAATTCCCATGCTATAATGATTTGTTGGTTTTGGGATGAACAAATTTTGTCATATCTATATTTTAATGCTAAATGCTCTTCAAGGGTTTATTTGGGAGTTTGTTTCAATCTCCATATAAATGATATGGACTAGAAATTCTTTGGAGTTTGTTTCAATTCAACATCAAAATGCTCTTGGTAATTCTTTGGAGTAAACTAGCTCGACGGATCTCAAGTTTAGACAACATGGAAGAAATTGGAGCGAAAATCCCAAAGAAGCTGTTACGGTTAAAGAACATAGAGAGATTTCAATTCGAGAAATTATATTCAAAAATAAATCTGTCACATAACTCCAACCTCGCATGGATTGGTCGCTCAAAAATTTTTACCCAATCTGAGCACAACAAGTACTCTGATGATTAACATTCGTATGATGGTAGTGCAATCACAAATTTATCTGATTCTGAGCTTTTCAGAGAATAACTTAAGAACGATTGAGAAATTAGTTTTTCTGAGAAAATCCAAGAAGCAAGGCAACTTAAGAACAGTTCTAGGAAACAAGAATCAGAGTCTGCTAAGAATTAGCAGGAATCTGAGTTGTCAGGATTCGAAATTTTCCAGGGAAAAGCTAGGAAACACCTGAACAAGGCCTAAGACTCATGGATGTTAGGAACCTGAAATTCGTGATACTCACATTGTCACAACTCGAAATTCTACTTCATCCCGAGGGTCTAAAATTTTATGTTATGACTAGCACACATTTCAGATAAGCTAAGTGGACATATATATAAACAAAGTTCTTACACTAACACGGTTTCACAAAATCCGTGAAACCAACAAAATAAAGATGAAATGTAAAAGCAATCATAAATAATGAATAAAAGATAGAAAATTCATGAAATATCTAATAATCAATGAAGAAATAAAGATTAGACACAAATGAAAAGTTTGATATTATAAATAAACAATAACTGTATGAAATAAGAGAATAAACTGCTTAAATTAAACATCCCGATCTCAATACCGAAACTACACTATCAATAATTGGCATTAGGGTCGAAATCAATACCGACATCCTCCTGGTGTCTTGCAGTGTCACCCTCCCAAGGCTCCTGGTACTCAGTGTCCATGGGATCAACAAAATCAGCGTTCACGGGATCAGGGTAATCGATGTCCACTCCATCGATAAAATCACCTGAAATAGTAAACACCACCAGGGCTGAGTTGTTAAACAACGCACAACTCAGTGGATATACAACTAATCCACCCTACACTACTCAGGTGTATTGTGGGTGCGTCTCGTGAGTGATAATAATAGTATAACAATACATAAAAATAAATGAGTGTCAAAATAATCAAATTGGAAAAACATATTATAGCATACATGCATGATCATTATCTAGACACACTTCAATCCTAACAGACCTCTCAATATATCAGACATGTAACATATCATATTACAATGTCACATGCGTCTGTATATCGCATAGGCGTACCTACATACTCGTAATCCTAATACGACCTGTGCCAGAGTCGCTTATCGAGACTACCATGTGAGGGTTATCATAGTAGCTCACCACCATAACATACCGCCCTCCACAACATAATATAACCACTACGTGAAAATGAGAAAAAAAAAACAACAATAATAGTCTAAAAGGAACTACTTCCTGAAGCAATGGCAAACATATTGACAACTGAAATCAGTCGTTTAACACCTTGGAACTGTGGTTTTTTAAGAAAAGGATAGGCGGGTAATTGTATAATTGTTAAGAGGGCAAACTTGCCCTTTTAACAATTACACCCTATAAACACTAAAATGTGAAAAAAAAAAAAGTAGAAATTAATTGGAAACTCATACCCATCTATCTTCCTCATTCTTTCCGTATTACCAAACCCTAGTTCCTCATTTCAGTACAAAGTTTTCAAACAAGAGAATTATCGAACTGGCCATCAGGTATACTGCCCTTTATTATTATTTCTGATTGGTAATAATCCCCATACTCATCATCAATATCATTGGTGTTAATTGGGGGTTTGGTGTTCTGCTATTTTATTATAGGCTTTGTTTAATTCGTTGCGGCCGGAAGATTTCAAGAATGGTTTGTTGGCTTTAGGAGGCGATGGGCGCTACTTCAACAATTGCATCCCTTCGAGTGTGCAAAAGGTAATTATGAAGAATTGATCTATCAATTTCCTAAATTACATGAGGATATCTCCACAGACAAGTTTTCATGATGCCGACCTAATAAGGTTTAGATATCACCTTCTTATAAATAGACCCAATAATCTAGAAGAATTTATCATGTACCTTCAAGCAAAACCATAGCTTCTACTTCATTTACCTTTTTTACGCCCACTACACCTTATAACACATTTTTATATTTTCTATTAACATTTCTAAAAAAGGTAATTACCCAATGTTGGTCCCGTATGTACAGTCTTTGGGAGGAATAGTGGATACTGAGTGCCAAACCTCCGGTTTTTACACGCAAATGTAATCGCTTCTTGACTTCGTCTTAACGCTGATGAAGCCTTTTACCATTGCATTAAGCAATAGCCCCTATTAACATTTCTAAGAATGATACCAATTTCCGCCGGATCTAAATCTCCGAAAGATTTTCATCAATATTCAATTTAAAATATCCTATTCGATGATAAAAAAATTATATTATTTTTTCAAGAGAAGAGGTTCATACACATGGGTAGTTCATGCAAGACAATTACTAAATCAAATGAAGCACATTTTAAGATTACCCTATTACTTCTTTCCATCCAAATTTCCTGTCACGAGATGCATGAGACCATCTCTCCTTAAAATGTGCTTACATTTTTCTCCTAATATACTTTGCGGCTAATGTACTTGTGCTAATTTAGATGTCTGGAGTAACAAGAAAGGATAAAAACAAGGAATGAGTATGGAGGAAGGAGAAAACCAAAGAATCTTGTTTGAGATTGATTAGGTATGTCCATTGGACACCTGAAACAGCCCTCTATACAAATGTTTAATGAGATAAAAGCACAAAGAACTAGGAGAAAAATTTGGAGTAGAGTAGTAAGAGGTTATATGGAATATGAGGTGACAAAGAGTTCACTCTAGTCATAAATGAGTCAAAAGATAGAGCACACAAAACAAACCTCAAATGGATGGGACATGGGGGTGACGAAATCAAAGGTATCGGTTGTTATAGATGACCTAAAAATAAATAAATACTCATCCATTACTTAATATGTTGTAAAACCACCTTCCTGGTAAAACAAAGAAATCAATGGAGGGTGTCCGGACCTGTTAGGGCCTGACTGGGGTGTCCCTATTGCTACATCCTTGCCTCCAGAGTCGCACGCTCCCACTTATACGTGCACCGGGGTAATGGGTAGGGAGACAAATCGTTGGCAAGACCACTGGGTTCCTGATCCCAGGGCCTACTACCCCCAAATTCACCTCATGGGTAAAAATTTGAAATTGGGAATAACATTTCTTTGTTTTAACATGTAAATGTTAAATGTGTTGTACTGCATTATCTCATATGAAAAATGTGATAGCCATCTAAATAAATGATCTAATCAAGAAAAGCATCCAAACAAGCAGCACGAGTCTTAATTATCAAAAAAAAAAGGAACGAGTTAGGGACTTGCCAACACCATTCCTAGCAGCGATCTTTATAATTATCTGCATTCCATATTCCAACAGAAAAACCAGGAATGCAAATAAAAATTTGTAATAATCCAGATTTTTTAACTTTATTTAACGGCATTAGATGATGTACCACACAGTGCATGGTACTAACGCTCTACACCGGAATCTACCTACTTTAGAAATAGTCTAAATTTTTATATCTTAATATTAGACTTATTGCGAAGTACTCATCGATAGGATTCCAACGATATATAATTTGTCGATTTTCGACAAGAATATAAAAAGTTATACCCGTTTGAAGAATGAAGCAGGTTAAAGGGCACAACTGTAATTTCGGGAGAGAATCACCATTTACCTTGGTGCTTACACAAAGCATTGAAACAAAACCTCTTCTTAAGCTTTTCAAGTCACGTATGAATTCTACTTGCGTGTAAAAACTACTATTTTTATTAAATCTTATACGAAAAGTCTTAATTAGAGTTAACCTAGAAAGGGAATTAAATATATATTTACTTCTTCTCTCAGTTGTCTCTCTCTATTCCCTCTTCTCTGCAAAAGCTCCGACAGTGCCATCTTTCACAATTCCTTGTTGGATCTCGATCGATTTTCGATCTTATCAGAGAATCTTACACCATTAAAGTTTCTCATCACCGCGATCGATCTATCATAAGAAAGGAATTCTCGCGAAAAGACTCAGGCATATCGTCTCTCGAATCCGATTTCCATCAACCCAAATCATCGTAGGATTCGAATCACGCTTTAACAGGTGGGTTCCTCTAAATCTATCTTAAATTATTCAGTTATTTCTTAAAAAGAAAACCCTAATTTTTCCCTAAATTTTGATAAATTTCTGGTCTTGAAAACATAAAAATTCGGCCCAAAATTGATAGGATCGTTTTTCTCAGATTTTCGTGAAATTCGGCCAAACTCTTCAACAGACACAACTTCAGTATTTTGGTCATAATGTTTTACTCCGAACTCGGATTGAAGTGATTCTTGCGACATTGAAAAGAAGACAACGAGATCTATAACTTTGTCTGAAATAATAATTTCACGAATGTAATATTTTTAGGGTCCAAATTGAGCTACAAGTCGGGATACATTTTAGATAATACAAGGTGCACGGGTTTGACATTATTTTTTTAAACTCTTGGGCTACCTTATGCTCAACTTATCTCCAGACTTATAAATCGCTAAAATTATATAAAATATATTAAATAGCTTGTATTAAATAACAGTTTATAAGTTTAAGGGGTCAAATATTAATATTTTTCAATACTCATCATTCTATTACCTCTTTTAAGCCTCATACAATCATTGAATTGACACATGCGCTCCTTTAGAATTTTAAAATATGTTGGATCGCTATACCAATCAATCACCAAATTTCATGGATACAATTAACCCTAATGAAGTATATTTTCAACTCTATTACAAAATAAATGTAGTTGAATATTTCTTATTTTCTGTTTTACTTCAATATTTCGTGTTTTATGCTCTTTATTAATATAAAATGCTTAAGGTTTATGTTATAGTTTATTTTTATATATGTTCACAATTATCATATGACATTCATCATATAGAAAATCATGATAGGGCATACGCATATAAGTTAAGAATAAGATATGACACATGACATAAGCCTTCATCACAGTGGGGTTTCTTTCACGATCACATGGAACTTGAAATATAGGCATCCATGTACGGATGCAACCCCTCTATGGTAGTATGGGATATCACACGAAGTACATCCAAGTTACTACGGAACCCGTTCATTGGAAAGCGTGGTTTAGTGAAGCCTATCGCATCGTGACCCATTCTAACTTTTAAGAAAAATGAGAAAAGAATATGTTAAGACACATATATGTTAAGAAAGTGGGGACTTAAGCCCACGCAAATATGAAATCGGGGAGGGGACCTAAGCCCATAACCGAAAAATGATATGACATGTAAGACACGCTCTGAAGGCCAGCTAAACATTAATTAAGTTTCTACACGTGTCATACCTTACGAGCCACCGTAAGGGCCTAACGTCTGCAGCCAAGACGAGTCTTAAGGACATTATAGCCTTGTCTCGAACTAAGGGGACATCGTGGTTACTATGCCGGCAACCTCATCTAGCTGGATGGTGGTTTATGTTATAATATGGAGGTTAGGTGGTTATCTACACGTGGACCTCGCGTGGTAGGCTCGAGCCGCGATCCTGGCACAGATCGTTTAAATAAGATAGGATACGAAGTACGTTGTGTAGGCGTATGAAGTAATTAATAAGACTTACGATATGTCACGTATGTTAAGTTGATGAGACAAATAGGAAAAGAGATAAGAAAATAGAAGCATCATGCACTCTTCATGATATATTAGTATGTTTTTCAGTCTTGATTATGATAGTCTATGAATTATGGATAAATTTATTTTATTTATTTAAGATGTTGGTTATATTTTAAAAATGTACCGCAATTCAAGCGATTGCACACACGATCACTTGAGTAAGTTATGGTGGATCGATTGTGCAACCCGCTGAGTTTACGCGACTGAGTAAACTCACCCTCCTCCCAAATCAAATAGTTTCAGGTGAAGTTTCCATTTATCCTGTTCATGATGATGCGAGAGCTGCTGTTCCGGAGGCGGCTTACGTAGATGGAGACGTTGGCTATCATCCGGAGGGGAGCATAGATCCGACAGATTTCTACGAGCCTTGAGAGTCCTTTTGCTTCAGACTTTATTTTTTGAGAGACATATTCTAGTTATTTTGATATTTTTGTGAGTTCATGTCTAGGACTATTTTATCCTACGTAAAACTTATTTTATTTTCTATCTTAGATGCATGGTTAGGATTTACCTTTTTATTATCTTTTATGATTCCCGCTATTAATTTATGAGTCAATTATTTTTAATGCTATCTTAAATGCCTCAATCCATATGCTAAGTCAATTTATAGATTATGTGTATGTCCGCTTATTGCCTTAACCAGCATGCGGTGTCATAACACGGAATTCTAGGCCCTTGATATCGGATAAGGATTCTGGGTCATGACAGCAGAGCTCGACCTCCCTATTTCCATGGTCAGCTTGACCCAGTCGCTGTTGAAGATTGGATAAGTACTATCGAAAAATTCTTCGGGATCTCCTCGCCTGCAGAACACGAAAAAGTGAAGTGGGCAGCGTTTTATCTAGATCAGGAAGCAGAAAATTGGTGGAAAGCAGCCAAGAGAGCTGCAGATCGAAACAATGAAGAAGAGTGGACTTGGCAGCAGTTCAGAGAAGTCTACTTCAAAAAGTATTTCTCAGCGGCCACCAGGGCGCAGAAGAAGAAAGAATTCATGGACTTACGGCAAGGGAACATGGCAGTGGCCGAGTACGAGGCCAAGTTTGACCAGCTATCCAGATTTGCTGGGAATCTGATCACAGATGACGGCGATAAACTCTTCGCATTTCAGAACGGCTTGCGACCATTCTTTCGCGAGAAATTGGCCGCAATGAAGATAGAATCATACAGAGAACTTGTGGATCGTGCACAGATCCAAGAAAGAGAATCAGTTGAAATGCTTAACAGAAGGATTCTGGGTCGTGACAAAATTACTAGAGAGAAGGAACAAAAATAATAATAATAATTGAGTTTTAGCGACACAGAGAATGAGACTTGCGCTGCCTCGTGGCTACACTCATTTCAAGTTGTAACATGAAATTCTCTCTATTTGGATTTCATACTGTTCCAATTTAGTGTTATTTAGTGTTATATTTCCATTAAGGGATTGTTATTTTTGGTCTTGTACTTCATTTGATTTAATAATTTTCACTTAGTACATGCAAAACAGGTGTAGGAGTTCATAGACATGAGTAGTGTGTGTACAAGGAACAAGATCTCCAACGTCTAAAGGCACAAAAGCAGGTTCAACTTTGGGGTTGGGACTGCAATCTGGAGGTCACAGGTCCTTTCCCAACTTACCCATCATCAGAAAAAAAAAAAAAAACAAGTTTAGTAGGAATACTGAACTACCAGTCATTTTTATATGTATCTATATAAATGATAAATTATATATATTACCTTGAATCAGGTGATGAAAATTGTGTTGTGACCCAAATTCAACATATGGGATCTTGTGGACCTGAGCACACTATCAGATGATTGGTTTTGAATCTCATATGGCACAAATCTAAAAAATGTGGCCCTAAAGTCGCTTTTGAGCATGATGGGTGCCATAAAATTTTAGGGCTACTTTTTTGTCATCTACACTCTACATAATACAAAATGGACCGTCTAATGGATTGTTCATAGTGTCAAGATCCAATATTAGGAATATTGGAGCGAAGAACAATCATCACTCTCATTATTCAAAGCAATCAATATCCATCATCTTATGTGGAATATAAGTGCCCAACAAGATTCGATGGGTGCTAATAAAAATACCCTTAAAGCAAGCAAACAAAGTGCTTAAGCTTCCTTTTTGCCATTGAAACAGCAACCCTCGATTTTCTCTTGAAGATCGACAAGAGACACCTTTTTTATATTTCGAGCTCTTTACCCTTTTTTATTTCCAACTCTTACCCTTTTCATTTCCATCTATTACCATTTTTCATTTCCTTCGCTATTGACGGTTGGAGACGATGGAGATCTATGATGAAGGTTGGACACGATGCCATTGAAGCATAGATCGGCGTCGATGATTTTCTCTTGATCGAGATCGAGTTTTGGAGCCCTAATTTTACCATTTGGCAGATCAAAATCAAAATTTGAGGATCGAATCAAGTGATGGGACCCATATCCGATATCATCGCAAGTCATCTCATCATCTTTTTCATCTACTAGATGATTTATCTTAGTTCTTAGGCAATTTCCCTTTCAATTTGGTGTAAATTTTGGTGAACTGAATTAGATTGTTCGTTGAATGGGTAGGGATCTCAAGCTGAAGCCGTCCCCAAGGATTTTGATTTCCTAAGTGAGCGATCCACCTATTTTTGGATTATTTAAGGTTTTGATTTCGTAAATGTACAATTCACATGTTTTGGATTATTTAGGGTTTTTCGATTATGTTGTCAATGGAGGAATTTGATCGATTTTAAAATATACCCTTGCAAGTGCACAAGATCGGTTGTAGAACGGTGAAATCAAGGGTGTCGTACCCACAGGAAAACGTGAAATTTAATTAATTTTTAAAGAGAAAAAGAAAGACACCTAAGAAAGTACCAAGAGAGAGAGTTCGATTTGCCAAACAATCACCACACTATTCTAGATGCAATAAGAGAAAAGTAATCTATACAAGAATAAATTCTGATAAATAAAAGGACAACTTGAGGAATGATCAAGGAATTTGCTACTCCAGATTTATAACTTTCCTACCATTAAACTCACAATTTTATAATACATCAATCACACCATCATTTATCTAAAAGAAAAATAAATCATAAGAAAACGCAATTATTGATCCCGCATACCCTATCTAAAAACTATGACTCAGCCTATCATTACGGTATGAATCATGTAAAAAGTATAGCGTATCTCAAAATTCCAAATCACGATAATGAGTGAATAATCACTCTGCAGCCTAGATCGGTCTAGATGGAATGACTCGTTTATGATCGTTGATAACTTAGGTCAATGGCCATAATTGGTCATTCAAAAGATATTCAATTAAATATGCTTTTTAGCAGAATGATTTCATGATAAAACTAAGAAACTGGAGAGTTAATAATATAAATGTTACTTATCTGGGGATCGCATCCTCCTTGAATAAATGTTTTAGCAGCTCATCCTTAGTGTGCAATCTCGTTGTAAACTAGAAGCCATTCTATTGAACATACACTTTTTATTTATTACAAAAATCTCTTTACAGTGCTTTGGTTCCTAGGTATAAACTAAGCTCCAAAAATTGTAAGGAAAATAATTATAAAAACCTAAATACAATCTACCGAGAGAAGAAGAAAACTAAAGAAAAAGAGAAAACAGAACAAGAGCCAAAAGCCAACCCCCAACCCTAAGCCGTAGCTTTGTTTTTATAGGAGCTGACAAGATAATTTCCATAATAGTCTCAATCGATTGAGAATCAATTCTCAATCGATTGAGAATCCATTCTCAATCGATTGAGTCTAAATTGAGTAAATTCGAATTTGAAATGGAGGGAAAAAACTGTCCTTGTCAATCAATTGAGAATTTGTTCTCAATCGATTGACACATAGGTGTAAGGTTTTTCTTCTTCTGATGGATGCAAGGTCAATCACTTATTTTCATTAATTTTGATGCTTCTGTTGACCTCTTGGTCCACGATTCTTGTGTAACCTTTAATTATCCTCTTTTATGCTCTTTGAATATTCAATGATCAGAAACACCTGCAATCACTAAAACTATATAACAACCATCAAATGCTTTCATCGGATAACTAAATGTAGGAATTAAGATACAAAATATAGTCACATTTCAGTACCAATCACACCACCAAACCTATACTTTGCTAGTCCTCGAGCAAAGATAAAAATAACTAACAGTTTAACAAATAAAATGAATGCCACTTTCGTAGGGAGCACGATTGCATTTAGCCTATGCAACAAGCTTTTAAACCCCTAGGTGATCCCTAGTGGAGGTGTGGTGTCTCCTGAAAGTTTTCAGTGAAGATACCTACAAACTTTATAAATTAATAAATTCCAGAATTATAGTCATGCCCTTAAATAGTCAAATGTCCGTGAATATTTTTAAGATGCTCTTGGCCATGCTCATTTTATTAATGCTCATTCAATTCAATTCATTATTTTTCTAATAATTTATGATTCCTGCCCAAAGTGTCATGCTGTTATCATTGCTAAAATTCTTTCATCTAAGAATAAGTTTAAACTAGAAACCTTTAGATCCCATGTCTAGACTCAATCTTAACCATAGGTATGCACTCAAAATAAAATCGCTCTGATGAGTAGTCTAGATTTTCATCTATATGTGAGATAGAGTTGCAATACAAAGTAGAAAAATCTCACATGTTATAAGAAGAACGGTGCATCAAAGAATTAAAAGAAATCTCATGAGGAAATATATTTGTATCCTAAACATGCATATATCAAGCACCATAGACATTGTGCTATCACTCTCCACAAGGCATTTACCATTCATGATTGGATCATAAAGGTCTTTTTTCAAGGTTATAACGGGGCTCGGGTAAAGGTTAAGAAAGAAAGGGAAAATTGGATTCAAATTTCTCTGAGAAATCAGAAAAAGAAACACAATTGATTTTCTGATTTTTCATACTTTCTTTTTCAAAATTTTCAGAACCTTTTCCTTTTTATCACTTTTCTCCTTCTTTTCTTTTTCTTTTTTTTTAAACACCACTTTTACATATTTCTCTACCTCTTGCACCGAGATGTATTTTCTTTTTCTCTCTACTTTTATATTTTACTGCCATATACTCCTTACAGTACTATTGCCATAACTCTCTATTTCCTTTCTTGCTCTCATCACTAATTTCTCAAAGATTGAAGGGTAAGGTTTTCTTTTTCAAACTAGTATGGGGTATGATTGATATAGTTTAACAAGGAATATTTTAGGGTAAAAATCTTTCAATTAAGGCTCAAAGGGGGTGCAACAAGATAAATCAATATATGGTGGAATATTTTGGGCACAAACGAGCCAACGATAGCCTTTGATCATCTCCTCTCATGATAGTAATGATGCCTATTTGTCTTGAGTTTTCACACAATGTGTTCTAGTGTAATGATATAAAACATGCGAAACCGACAAATCAAGATAAAGTATATGAGATTTCACAATTAATTATGCAGTTTAAAAGATACTCCAAAAATTTTCAGCACTCATAAAAAACAAGGACGAAGTTCCAAAACTTACTGGATTTTAGTCTTTCTTTGGGATTTTAGGATTTTCAAGTTCTAGACTTAATTCTCAGATTTTGGAATTAAAGCATGGTGATGGTGCAATATTTCTGGTCATGGATCATGAACATCACTATTCGACTTTAAAATTTATGAGCATTTGTAAAACAGTCATGGTGTGAAGGCAATTTCTTTACAAGTTTTTGGTCATTAATAATTCAAGGGCATGAGACTATAATTCAGAATTTTTGAGTTTATCAGTCAATCAATTGACTCAATGACATCAATTGATTGACTGATGTAAGCTTTTTGAAACAGGAATGTTAATCGATTGACATTCCTTAACCTGATGGATGCATCTAGGATGATGGCTATCAGTCGATCGATTGAGAAAATGGTCTCAATCGATTGACTGCTACTCTTTTCAACTCCGAAAACAGTCCTTAAAAATATATATAAATATTTTTCTCAATGGTCTTCTTCTTCTTCTTCTTTTTTTTTTTTTTGTAAACATGACTCTAATACAAATACAACACCCCCAAACCTGAGTTTTCCAATGTCCTCATTGGATTGATTGTTGGAAAGTGCATAAGACCCCCAAACCTGTTAAATGCAATCGAGGACCAAGATGGCTGAGCAGGTGAAAGGTATTGTGATTGAACATCAAAATTTAAAAGAGAGACATTTAACTAAATTACTTTTATTAAAATGGCAATTGACTACATGTAATGAAAAGAGAACAAAAACTAATTCAAATAACCTAATCTAAAAACACTTAAAAAAAAATAAACTTGAAAAGACAAAATCGAAATCCTAAACTAGTCCTGTGACAGCCCAGATTTCGGCACCCTGAAACCCGTGCCATCAGTACAGTCCTCCAGACCGCGCCCCAAAGCTATGCACGGAACATTGATATAACAAGCACAATTTAATAAATAAAGCAAATAATCTCATAAAGCGAAAACGGTTAATATGCCCAACTGGCATATGCAAAATACAGTTCCATTTTCATGTCACTGCATGAACAGAGAACCGACTAGAACCATCGGTGATAAACAGATCACTCCAGATGGTTCGCCAAAAGAATAATCCAATCTAATTACATGCTTAACAAAAAGAAGGCTTGACATACCAAGCTGTACAACTAGCTCTCAAAAACTACTCTCTGTCAAAGTACACAGCAGAATCTCTTAGAAGAAGTCCTCGAGTGGAGGCTCCAACTCGTCTCCAGGCACGTAATTCGAATCACCCGAATCTACGTCTCCCGAAGCCTCGACAACTGCTATCAATGGACCTGCGACGTATAGTCTAAAGGGTGAGCTACATCCTAGCTCAATAGGGAACAAACATAATGAGCATATAAATTAAGACTCACATATATTCCATGATATTCTAAGCATGATGGGCCTATGCAATTGCTAGAAAATAGTTTAAAAGCTGATGAATTGCATTCAAGTTTACTAGTAATTAGCATATTGTACTTTACTGTTGATTTATCATGAATGACACTGAACAGGCCTAAAGCAAAACTTAAATCTTCAACTTAAGATCCCCGAGTAACATAGCATCGAGCCCCGATGAGATACCCTTCATCGTCGTCTAAATAGACAGCTGTTATAAAGTATTCCTTGGGAATACGACCCAAGCCCCTTTCTCACTAGGCGGCGGGATTAAATATCACTCAACATCCCTGGGATGTACTTACTGTTACGGATAAACCTCCGTACTGGTGTACGGATTGGCCACCATACCGGTAACGGATATCCTGCTGCGTCAGTCGTGGGTATCCCGCCACGTCGGTGGGGTATCCTATCAAACCTCAAATAATAAAAATAATATGTGCTTTACATATAGTTGTTCACCGTGTAAGTGTGCTATCTTATATCAGTTAGGGCTCAACAGTAATTATTCAATCATATGTATACATCCCTGGGTCCCTGGGATGTATACATACTCGCATCACACCTGATGCCTTTATTACTTTCTCATCCCCTGGGGATGTCTCATTCTCATTAGATTGCTTGATCTTAATTACTTGCATCACACAGATGCCCTTATCACATTCTTGGTGTCACACACGCACTCATTTTCACAAAGCTTTTTATAATTAAAATAATTTCAATTTTGATAATTATATCACTACATACATGCTCTTGAAATTAAAGTACATGTTCAAGATGTTCCTTACCTCAATTCTCTGAAGGTCCAAGCATCAAGGTCCCACGCGGCTTCTTATGCTAGCTTTCACACGTACCACCTATGGTACATCATAACACATGCAATACATCACTAAAGATGTAATGAAGGAGGTCCTAGACCCTCCATGAATTTCAAAGGAAAATTATAAAGTTAAGTAAAACTGCCAAAGTCGATTAATCGATTCTCAAAATCGATTAATCAAAACCCAAATCAATTAATCGATTATCAAAATCGATTAATCGATATTCAAATTCGATTAATCGATCCCAAATCGATTAATCGAAGTCTCTAACATAATAAGGTTGATTCTCAAATCGAGTGGTCAAAAGTCTGAAATCGATTAGTCAATCCCAAATCGATTAATCGAAATCCAAAATCAATTAATCGATTTTCCAACTCGATTAGTCGATTTCCCCAAGTCTCTTTTCTCCAGTCACTGGAGGTACCCAGTCGATTAGTCGATTTCCAAATCGACTAATCGAAATCCAAATCGATTAATCGAAATACAATTCGATTAATCGAAATCGGGCTTTCATGACTTTTCAACTTCCAGGCCAAAATCGATTAATCGAACTCCAATTTCGATTAATCGATTTGGCCAGATTTAGCCCCCTTTCGGGCTGTTCTTCCAAATCTTTCTCCTTTCTTTTCTATACCTTTAATCTACCTATTTAACCCTACTTGACTGAATTAAACTTGTCTACAATATATGCATTCACTTTACTTAAAACTCACCTCAATAATCCCTTCAAGGGATTGATTTATTGGGTTTGATGGCTAGGGTTCCATCACTTGCTTTAACGATCCCAAATCGCTTTGAATCCGGAAATCAATGCTCTAATCTCCTCTTGATTTGCATTAACTCCTCTTCCATAACTCCTCTTTACTCTCTCTCTCTCTCTCTCTTCTTAACTCTCTCTTCAACAACCAACAAAAGATAACTAGGGTTATTAAACCCTTTTATTTTCTCTCCTGCTTGTGTGTTAAACACATACACCAAAGATAGGTGTATGTGACTCTAAACCAATAACACTCACTACACTTGAGTCCCATTTGCATCACATCAGTTCATCACTCCTTGAATTTAAAGTTTGACCATTACTTGGTCAACCTACGATCAATCGGGCACGAATCCCGGGGTCAAAGTCAAACGGTCAATTTATTGGGATATTTCAAGTCGTATCCCTTAGTCATCATTGGAGACAATCCCTTGCTTCGGCTTTAGGAATGCATAACGCCACATCTCTTCAGTGATTCCGACCTCGCTAGGTGGTGGTGATGTTCGTGGGGTAGGAGGCGGCGGTACGAGTGATAGCTGCAGGTTCAATTCAGCCCATTAGTAGGTCGAAATCAAATTCGTTGTCGGGTCCTTTTCGGCTTCGACGGAGCGAGTAAAAGTTAATTTGACTTCTCGATTTGATTATAAATCAAGATCAATGACTTCTTGATTTGATAAATCAAAAGGTTGTTGTGTCAACTCTTGATGTAATCTTTTTCTTGCCGGTTCTGCCAATTTATTGACTGCCGATCGGGTACGGTATCGGATTAAAGACATGGTGCGAAGGTAGAGAAGATGGTTGATCTTCTTGACTGACGGGATGCTTATAAAAGAACTGACCTACGAAGGATTTAAATAGAGAAGAATTTCCTAAAATACAGACTCTAAGGATGAAAGGAATTTCCTAAAATACGGACTCTCCTAAGGACACGACTCAAATCACATATAGATTTTCGGAATGAAAGGGGCAATTTTCCAGAAACGTGCATCAGTTAATCGATTGACTCATGAGTGTCAATCGATTGACACGTGATGTCAAGAGTGTTACTTGGTGCACGACCAAAACTTTGCTTTTTAAGCAAAGACTTTTTGATAACATCAAATCAAAGCAAATTCAAAAATTTTCTGTTCCTGACAGAAAGTATTTTCTATTCACCAAAGTGTCAACCGATTGAAAGTTTCATTTCAATCGATTGACAAAATCCAATGTGTACTGACAGCATTAGACCAAAAGTCTTTTGATTCGAAAAGATCCTCAAACAATGAATGTTAATTTGAATGTCACAGTTGATCGATTGAAAAAGGCTTTTCAATCGATCAACAGCTTTGACATACTTTTCGAGAATTTGGGAATTAAAGTTCTCAATCAATTGAGATTTTCATCTCAATCGATTGACTGATGAACTTATGCACCAATCCGAGAATACATAGAAATATAAAACACTAAAATACTCTGATTTTCATTCAATCAAACTGATTTGATTACAAACACGTGTTTCCATCAACAGAATTATAAAAAGCAAATCCTACATCCTAACACACAACGATAAAAACAACTAATAAAGCAAACTTAAAACAAACTCTGAAACAAACAAACTAAACACTAAAACAATGAACTACATATCATCATCATCATCTTCAGGATCTCCCTCTCCATCCATTACCGCTCTCGCTCTTGTGATGAAGTCTTCGGCTTGCCCTGGAATGACTCTCGGGCAATCCACATGAGAAGGGAACTCTGAAATTGGGACCGTCGATTCATACCTCCCACCGTTGTACTCAACCCATCCATTTGTGCCTCGAGGCGAGTTAATGCTACTTCGGCGTTAAATTCGGGGACCTCTTCAGGACGAGGTCATCGGATGCCGCCACGTTAGCGTTGTGCGGAGTTTGGTCAGGGAGGAGGAGGTATTTCATCGACTGGTGGTGGCATAACACATAGAATGACCTTGATGCTTTTGTCCCAAATATTCGTATCATAGTGATAGAATTGCATATCACCCATTTCTTCATCATCAAAGATTGGGCACCCAACTTGGTCCAACAAGTGCATTACATAGTGCGGAAAATGCAAAAGGATGGCTTCTTGCTTTTTCGGTGCAGTGGTGATCACGATGTCGCTATGACACCTATACATTTCCTCAAGCATCAGACCAGGCGCGTCGAACCAAGTATTTGAGTGTGTCACATAGAGTGCTAACACCCGATTCTTTGTCCTTTCACTCTTAGTACCATGGGGTAACAAATTGTTGGACATAACAATGTCCCAAAATAGAATATCCATTGGTAACACAGCGCGCTTCGTCAACAATCCCGACCCGTGCCTTCCACCACACATGTTATTTATCATGAGCTCCTGACTAAGATCGATGGCCGGATCGATATGGTGGTTCATTGGGCGAATCACATAGGAGTTGAATGCACGAGCCAAATCAGCGGCGTGCAGATTGTACGATCAGTTGTCAATATCTAGGCGGATGAATGACAATCCCGTCGGAGATAGCAGTGTCGAAACATCAATAGGAGGAGCAAGCAACATCTCTAAGTGTAGGGCCTTGATGAATTTGAATGAGCGTGCCGCCTCTGCGATGTGACGATACTTTGTGATATCGAAGAAATTTTTAGTTTGGCACTGGCGTTTCACGTACTCATCGTTTGGGATGCGCATGGGGTTATTGTCAGGACGAGGTGGTCGGTAGATCATTGGTCCAGGTGCCACCATTTCGATCGTATGAGGAGAATGAAATGATTATATGCAAAGCTCGGGTTGGAGGGAGATTGTGCAGAAGGGGACCACAGGTGTACCCCTTTTATATTCTACTCGTCAATCGATTGAGTCATGTTCATCAATCGATTGAGACCGATTGACCTCCACCACGTCGTGTGAATTTTAATGGCATTTGGAATGTGGATGTGACGTGGCACAACCCATTCATGCACTCTTAATGTCGATCGATTGACACAATGGTTTCAATCGATTGACACAGGCTTTTTCGGGAAAAGTCACGACATTTAGGTGCCTTGGGAACTGACGGAGTTAAGTGGTATTTAGGTCAATCGATTGAGAGGTTAGTGTCAATCGATTGACATTCAAGTGCCTCTTGACTTAGCTACCATCGAAAAGACGTGTCGATTGACGCCCCGATTTCTGAAAACTTCCCATTAACTCAAGGTACTATGAATCGATTGAGATATGAGTTTCAATCGATTGACATCATAGATGTGCTGATTGGTCTGGCACACACATGATAAGGTGAGATGATGATGATTTAAGACATCAATCGATTGACAGTGCAATTATCAATCAATAGAGCAGTGTACAAGGTCTATTGATTGACTTTTCTCATGTCAATCGATTGAGAAAAACTCCATATTTCTATCACTAAAAATTAAAACACACTGGGTTGCCTCTCAGGAAGCGCTGAGTTTATGTGCCGACAGCTCAACCGCTTCTTTTTCACATTATCGGCTCAATGAGATCGGTGACTTCAACCATCATTTAGGGGCTCGGTTCAAACATCGGTTTAAGACGTTGACCGTTTACTTTTAGGATTCGATCATCCTTCAAGTCTTTAATCTCTATGGCACCAAATTCGGATGAGGAAATGACCTGAAAAGGTCCTTCCTATCCTGATCACAACTTTCTCGGATGAAATTTTAGCTTTGAATTGAACAGCCAAACTCTTTGTCCTGGATGAAATTTCTTTCTAGATATTAACTTATCGTGAAGCCTTTTGAATCTTTCCTTATACAGTCTAGCATTCTCATATGCTTCATAGCGTAAATCATTGAGTTTATTTAGTTTTAGACGACGGTTTGATCCAGCAGATTGCATGTCAAAATTAAAACGTTTGATTGCCCAAAAGGCTTTGTGTTCAATTTCAACTGGGAGGTGGAAAGCCTTCCCAACCACAAGCCGAAATGGAGACATCCCGATTGGTGCCTTGAACACCATCCTGTATGCCCAGAGAGCATCCGATAGGCGGAGAAATCAATCTTTTCTATCCGTTCTGACAGTCTTTTCCAAAATTCTCTTGATTTCACGATTCGACACCTCAACTTGACTACTAGTTTGCGGATGATAAGGTGTTGCTACTTTGTGAGTGACTCCATATCTCTTCATTAAAGTTGCAAACTGGCGATTGCAAAAGTGTGAACCACCATCACTGATGATAGCTCGGGGTATCCTGAATCGGTTGAACACATTCTCTTTGAGGAACTTCACTACCACTTTGTGGTCATTCGATCTAGTGGCTATAGCTTCCACCCATTTTGAGACATAATCTACAGCCACCAAAATGTAGAGGAACCCAAATGACGGGAGAAATGGTCCCATGAAGTCGATTCCCCACACATAAAAAATTTTGACAACCAAAATTGAGTTTAATGGCATCATGTCTCGTCTAGAGATATTCCCCAACTTTTGGCAATTTACACACCTCTTGCAATAATTCATTGCATCATGGAAGATAGTGGGCCAGTATAATCCACTTTGCAAAATTTTTAATGTCATTTTTCATCCCCCAAAGTGACCTCCATAAGCCCCATTATGACAAAAATTCATCACACTTAATTGTTCTTCTTCGGGCACACATCGTCAAATCACATGATCAGAGCAAAATTTAAACAAGTCTGGTTCATCCTAGAAGTAGTGCTTCACTTGGGAGAAAAATAAATTTTTATCGTTTTTGCCCCACTGTAATGGTATTCGGCCAATAACCAGGTAGTTGACAATGTTAGCATACCAAGGAGTTCCATTTAGATCCCCATGGATAACCATCAACTAATCATCAAGAAAAGTGTCCCGAATAGGTTCTACAGAAGATGTTGCCTCAGGAAGTATACGAGACTGGTGGGCTACAACCACGTTTTCAACTCCCTCTTTGTCTCGTATTTCAAAATTGAATTACAACAGCAGGATCCATCGGATCAATATTGGCTTTGTGTCCTTTGTCAACAAGTACTTAAGCGCAGAATATTCTGAAAAGACCACGATCTTCGACCCAAGCAAGTACGACCGAAACTTGTCTAATGCATAAACTACAACCAATAATTCTTTCTGTGTGGTGGTGTAGTTTATTTGTGTATCGATCAATGTTTTACTTGCGTAATAAATTATATGAGGTAATTTATTCACTCTTTGGCCTAGAACTGCTCCAATGGCATAATCTGATGCGTCGCACATTAGTTCAAAGGAACTGAGTAATCCGAAGGTTGGATTATGGGGGCAGTGGATAACAGTTCTCTCATTTTCAAAAATGCTTTCATGCAATCATTATTAAAGATGAAAGGGACATCCTTCCCAAGCAAGGTACACAATGGTTTAGCCACCTTGCTAAAATTCTTGATAAATATTTTGTAAAATCCCACATGCCCCAGAAATAATCGAATTTGTCGAACACTCATTGGTAGTGGTAAATTAGCAATTAAGTCGACTTTTGCCTTGTCGACTTAAATTCCTTTCTTGGAAACGATATGCCCCAATACAATTATTTGTTGAACCATAAAATGGCTCTTTTCCCAGCTTAAGACAAGATTGGATTTTACGCAACGTTGTAATACATGTGTCAAATGGTTAAGACACGTTTCAAAGGTCCTCCCAAAACTGAGAAGTCATCCATGAATATTTCGATGAATTTGTCAATCATATCCGAGAATATCGCTAACATACAACGTTAAAAAGTGGCCGGCACATTGCAAAGTCCGAAAGGCATTCTTCGATATGCAAAGGTACCATAAGGGCAAGTAAATATTATCTTTTCTTGATTTGATGGAAATACAGGTACTTGATTATATCCCGAGTAATCATCAAGAAAATAATAATATTCTTGTCCTGCCAACTTTTCTAGAATATGATCAATAAATGGTAAGAGAAAATGATCCTTTCTCGTGGCAGTATTTAATTTCCAATAATCGATACATACACGCCATCCAGTGGTCTCACGTGTAGGCACTAATTCCCCTTCAATGGTCTTTTTTACTGTAATTTCTGACTTTTTGAAAATAATTTGAACTGGACTTACCCATTCACTATCAGAGATCGCATAGATGATTCCCGCATCGAGTAACTTGATAATCTCTTTTAAAATGACTTCTTTCATGTTTGGATTAAGTCATCTTTGTGGTTCCCTCGATGGTGTACTATCATCTTCCAGATGTATTTTGTGCATACATACTAATAGATTAATCCTTTTAAGATCGGCTAAGGTCCATCTGATAGCTTCTTTGTGGTCCTTAAGCACTTTCAACAAATCATGCTCTTGCATTTCTGATAATATTGATGAAATTATTATTGAAAATATTTCTTGAGGTCCCAAGAAAGCATATTTAAGTGACTCAGGCAGTTTCTTTAATTCAACGGTTGGTGGCTACCTGATTGATGGTGTCAACTCACCCTTTGCCTCAATGGGTAACGGTTCCATCTTAGTCTCAATCTCGCATGACTTATCATCTTGACTTGCTGAATTCATCCTCTTCTCTTCTGGTTGTTTCTTTTCGGTTCTTTTTTCCTCATAGATGGCCAATAAAGCAGTTTCAAAATTTTCTTTCGTCAGCATTGACGGCAAAGCTTTATCCACTACTTTGTCCACCTGATCAATGTAGAAACAGTCAACCTCATCCTCATTGGGGAAATGATTCATCGCATGAAATATATTGAGTCTGACTTTCATATTTCCAAAACAAACATCCATGACTCCAATTCAACAATTGATGTAGGCATTAGCGGTTGCGAGAAACGGACGTCCAAGAATGATTGAGACTTGATTTGTTGATTTAACAGGCACTTCCATGTCTAAAATAATAAAGTCTACTGGAAAGATAAAAATATCTATTCCAACCAAAACAACCTCGATGATACCCCTAGGTTGTCTTTCTGACCTATCAGCCAGTTATAGTGTAACTATCGTGGGTTTCAATTCACCTAGACTTAATTTCTCATACACTGAGTATGGGATTAGGTTGACACTTGCTCCCAAATCCAGTAACGCCTTACCAATTGGTTGCCCACCTATGACACATGGAACAATTAGAATTTCAGGGTCCTTCAGTTTCTGCGGTGCATCCAATTGTAATATCGAACTGACTTGATTAGTCAAGAACACCTTCTTAGATACTTGAGTACATGCCTTTCTCTTACGGGTGTAGAGATCCTTGAAGAATTTAGCATACTCAGGAACTTATTTGATTGTTTCAAGCAATGAAATATTTATCTTTACTTGCTTGAATGCTTCAAAAAATTTCTCTATTTTTGATGGTCCTTTCTCCATTTTAGAAGGAGGTGTCAGGAACTCAGGAAATGGTGCCTTTGGAATATAGGGATTGGATTTAAGTTATGGTTCTTCTTCAAGTTTTTATTGTACAATTTGAGGAGACTCTTTCTCTTTTCTTTTCTCTTGCTCTTTGTCTTTTGCCGCTTCTTTTTCTTCTTTTTTCACTTCCATTGGCATTGCCACTTGATTATCAATCGCTCGCCCACTTCTCAACACAGTAATAGCTTTCAACTGTTGACTATTCGATGGTCCTTCATCAGGTGATGTTTGACTTCGAGGATTGTTGAGGGGTTGACTAAGAAACCTACCTTCCTCTCATTGACTCAATTGATTGGTCAGTTGGCTGACTTGGTCCATTATCATCTGCTGAAAAACATGCATATTTCGTATAATCTTCTCTTCCAAATCAGAATCTTTCGAAGCAGTGGTATGAGATTGATTAAAATTCTGATTGAAATTTTGATTTTTTCGGTACTCAAAATTGGGATGATGATAATAAGAATTCTGTTGAAAATATGAATTATGTTGTGATGAAAGTTCTATTTTCCAGTCATTGAGTTAGATCTGTACTGCTAGTTCACCTGTCCAGTTTGGTTTGATCCTCCCCATCCTAAGTTAGGGTAATTTTTCCATTCCAGACTGTACGTGTTGGAGTACTTGTTTCTACCCTGTCGCTGATAAGATTGAGTCACATTCACCTGTTCTTGGGGAGTAGGTTCATCAGGAAAGAATGACAGGGAAGTTGAACATTCATTGACCATGTGACCTGGGTGGTCATAAATTGAACAAGCAGTGGGAGTGATGGGAGTTTTGGCTTGCTTGGTTGCAGCTAACAACATGTTCATTTCTTTGGACAATATATCAACTTTTGTTGATAGATCTGAAGAATTATTGTTAACATTGTAAAGTCCATCTCTTGTCAACACAGGAGATTTAGTTGCCACATCCAGGTTGGTTCGCCCCAATGTCTCATTTTGTATTAAGGTTTGGTATAACTTCTCAAACAATGCCCATAATTCATCAGCCTCTTTTGTGGCACATGATCCTCCACAAGATGCATCAACACCATGCATCTTTCTTCTGGAATCAGTCCATTGTAAAAACTTTGGACCTGTTGTCACCTTGAAATTTGATAATTAGGGCAACTTTTGATCAATTCCTTAAAGCCTTCCCAACATTCATAAAATATTTCTGTAAGTTGTTGGGAGAAGAACTGAATCTTTTGATGCAACTCAATGGTTTTTGGTAACGGAAAAATATTTTTTTAGGAATTGACAGTGTAGCTCTGCCCAACTCTGGATAGATTGTGGTTCTAAGGAATAGAACCAAGTTTTTGCCTTATCCCTTAAAGAAAAGGGAAAAAGTTTAAACTTAGCTATCTTGTTAATGACATTATGAACTTTGAACATTTTACACACCCCAGTAAACTCATTTAAGTGAACATGTGAATTTTCATTGGACAATCTATGAAAAATCGGTAACATTTAAACCACTGAAGATTTGAATTCATAATGGTTTCTTGGAATGGGGGCATGCATAATACTATCCTGATCTTAGTAAAAATCAGGATCATTGTAATACTCCATTATTCTTGGCCCCTCATCATGATTATTATTTCCATTATTAATATTTTAATTGTTCCCATTCCTCTTTTGTCTTTGATCTGCCATGGTTTTAGTATGATGATACTGAATCCTTTGGGTTCTACGATTCTCTCTGCGAGACCTTTTGATTTTACGATTCAACGGTTGTAGATGTGAGTGATGAGATCGAATAAAGCTCATGCACCAACACCCAAGACAAAGATTAATGAGTCCACGATCAATTCAACAAAGTGGCAACTTCAGATTCAATCGATTAAGACAAAACACACAATAGTGTTCCCTCAGAGACTTATCAGTCAATCGATCGATGTATTAAAATCAATCGATTGAGGTTCAAAAGTCTAGCTAGACAGTATAGAAATTACAACTGAAAGGGCAAACAATCAGAGGCCTAGTCAATCAATTGACAGAGAAATGTCAATCGATTGATAGAATCCAAAAAATTTCTCAATGAGCACGCTGGCAAATGATATTCCAGTCTTAATCAATTGACACAATTGTATATCGATTGATTTCTATAGTGAACAGTAGCCAGTATCAAAAGAAAAGGAAATTAATTAATTAATTAATTATTTATTTATAAAACTTGATCCATTTTAAATTGTATCCTTATAAATGCACAAGATCTATCATTGCACGGTGAAATCAAGTGTGTTGAACCCACATAGAAGCATGAAATTTAATTAATTTTTAGAAGCGTTAAACGAACCTAAGGAAGTACCAAAAGAGAAGTCTTTGTCACGATAAAAATTAAAACTACACAAACATAAAAATAACAAGATCTAAATAAAACTTAAGTAAGGAAAACAATGAAAAATCAAACAACGATGAAAAGATGATCAAGGAGTCCGCTAACCTTAGATTTATAATTTTTCTACCAACAATCAATCACACATTTTCATGTCAAATTATATATCATTATTTATCAAGAAGAACAATAAATTATAAAGAGTGTGATTATTGATCCGGCATACCCTATCTAAACACTATGACTCAGCCTATCATTGCGGTATGAATCATGTAAAAAGTATAACATATCTCAAAATTCAAAATCATAATATTAAGATCCAATCGTACGGCCTGAAAGTCGTACGATTCAATATTTATAAAAAGAAATGATTGAATGAAAATAAATTAACTACTTATCTAGGGGTCGATTCCTCCTTGAATGAAAGGTTTTAGCTGTTCATCTCCGATCCACACCCAAGGCAAAGATCCAAAACCATCAAATACGTTCTTTAATTTATCAAATATTCATATCTTTTAGGAAAAGATCTGAAACCTTACAAAGCTTTAGTTCTTAATTATAAACTAATTATCATAAATTAAAACTAAGCACTAAAAATAATAAAGAAAAACCTAAGAAGAAGACTAAGGAAGTTGGCCAAGAAGACCATTAAAAGAAGCAATTTTCAAACCCTTAATACTACTCTATTTATATAGGGCTCAGGTGGAATAGTCTCCATGTATAGGTCAATCGATTGAATTCCAAGATTCAATCTATTGAATTCAAATTTTGAACTGTGGCGGACTTATTTGAATTTAAATCTCAATCGATTAAGTTCAAATTCGAATTTATGAGGGAAACAATTGTCATCCAACTCAATCAATTGATTTATAAATTTTAATCAATTGAGCCTGACATGTGGCATATCCATTCTCTTGCTTGTGGCTGGACCAATCAATTATTTTCACGGATTTTAGTGTTTCTATTGGCCCTTTGGTTCAATGCTCCCATATTGTCCTTAATTATGCTCTTTTATATGTTTGCAAGATCTAACGGTCACGAACACCTGAAACAACTAAAACTGTATAACAGTCATCAGAATGTCTTCATCGGATAGTCAAATGTTGGTATTAGGGTGTGAAATATGGTCACATTTCAATGTCAATCACACCCCCAAACCTACACTTTATTAGTCCTCGAGCAAAGAGAATGATAAATATGTCAAAGCAATTAAAGCTAACATCCTAAAAAATTATATGCCACTTTCGTAGGGAGCACGATTGCATTTAGCGTATGCAATAAGCCTTTAAACCCCTAGGTGATCCCTAGTGGAGGAGTTGTCTCCTGAGGGTTTACAATGAAGATGCCCACAACCTTTCAAAACAGTTTTCTAAACCATCGATAAAAGAGTTTTCGAGGTGGATAGATCTGTTAAGAGTCCACCCACCAAAAGCCTCAAGCCCTTAATTCATAGAAAGGGCAATCGAAACAAACTAGATGAACGACTCTTTCTCATTCCTATCGTAGCTTGAGGATGGTCCGGCTGAAGACCACAAAATAAAAATTTAGTGCATCTTGGGAGGCAATCCAAGCCCCTTGTAAATTATTAATTTAGGGATTTTATTTGATGGTAAAAAAAAAATGTTGTGTTTTTCTTCTCGTACTCTGAAAATCGCACACTGAATTTTGGCCTGAATTATAAAACTCTGCATTTTGCTCCATTTCAATCGATTGACAAAGGAACATAAAGCTGAGTTAGATTTTTCTCATTGGTTTACTTCAATTGATTGATTATTTCAATCGATTGAGAGAGTCTGACTTTACTCAATCGATCGATTTACCAACCTTTATCGATCGATTAGGAGGTAAATTATCTGAATTTTCTTTTCATATTTTATAAATAAATAAATAATAATAATAATAAATAAATAAACAAAAGGGGAAAGGGGGAGTGACCTTAGCTCTTCCAACTCCATCTCCACACCCTTTCCCTTTGAAAGGGACATTGAGCTAGCATTGTTGGTGTTTGTACCAATCTTTAATCATATTTTTCTGATTTTCCTATTATTGTTTTAACGTTTATGGTGTTGTGCAATGAGGACATAGCACCACTTAGGTTTGAGGGTGATGTGCTCAAATGTGTGGTTCATAATTTTACAGTATACATTTAACCATATTTTATATGCACCTTCAATATCATTTTTTGAAAAAAAGAAAAAAAAATTTAAAAATAAAAATCAATAAAAAATCATCGTTGTTTATTTTTGATGTAGTTTTCAAACTTTAGTCACTGATGCATGTAAAATATTTAAAATTTAAATATTCATGTCATGGTCAGACTGTTGTTGTTTAGGATAATTAACTCATTTGTGAACATTTAAAGATTGGTTCGAAATTTATGCTTAGAAAAAATTTTGCACCTTCACCATGCTTAGCTCCGGAAATCAAAAGATTAGTTCAAATCTGGAATTCTAGGATCCTAAGAAAGACTAAACCCCATGAGCTTTAGAACTTTTTCCTCGTTCTTAATAAGTGCTAAAATAAATTCGGAGTATCTTTGGAATTCGTGCTTAATTATTAAAATCTCATACGATTTATCTCAGTTTGTTTATTTTGCATGTTTTATATCATTACACTAGAATTTATTATGTTTAAACTCAAAACAAAGAGGCATCGTTATCATCTTGAAAGGAAATGATCAAAGGTCATCCTTGGCTTGTTTGAACTTAAAATATCTCACCTTATATTGATTTACCTTTTTGCACCCGCTTTGAGCTTTGTTAAAAAATTTTGCCTTAAATATTTCTTGTTGAGCTATATTAATCATACCCCACACGAGTTTGAAAAATTTAAAATCTTATCCTTCAATCTCTGAGAAATTGGGAAAGAGGGATGAGAGTAAGAGAGGCATGGTAGTAATATTTACAGGGTGTATATAACAGAAATATACTCGAAAAAGGAGAGAAAAAAAAATGAAAAAGAAAAAAAATATATATGTGTGCAAGAGGTAGAAAAATGAAAAATGAATGAAAAATATGACATGATATCTAATAGAAAAAAAAAAGAACAAATAAAAAGAAGAGAATTGAGAAAAAGCAAAAAAGAAAAAGTTCTGAAAAATTCGAAAAAGAAAGTGTGAAAAATACGAAAATCAAATGTGTTTCTTTTTTCAGTTTCTCAGAGAAATTTGAATCCAATTTTTCCTTTCTTTCATAACCTTCACCTGAGCCCCATTACAACCTTAGAAAAGATCTTCTTGATCCAATCATGAGTGGTAAATGTCTTGTGGAGAGTGATAATGCAATGACTATGATACTTGATATAATATGCTTAGGATACAAACATCATTCCTTATGAGATTGCTTTTAAAATTCTTTGATGCACCATCTTTCTTATATTATGTGAGATTTTTCTAATTCGTGTTGTAACTCTATCTCACATATGGATGAAAATATAAACCATTTATCGGAGCGATTCTGTTTTGAGTGTATACCTGAGGTGAGGATTGTGTTGAAACTTTAGATCTGATGATTCCTCGTTTGGATTATTCCGGCGATAGAACGATTTAAGCATTGTCACATGCACACACGACACTCTAGGTATAAATGAAAAATTGTTCTAAGAATCGGAGCATTGGGTTAATTGGAATAAGTAACAGTGGAATTATCATACCATCGGTATTTGAGAATGAACATTTGCATGCTGAAATGATTATTGGTTTTTTATTTTAAAGGTATATATTATATAAATCGATTTTTGAAAACTCTTTTATCGATGATTTCAAAAACTGTTTTAGAAGGTTGTGGGTATCTTCACTGTAAACCTTCAAAAGACACAACTCCTCCACTAGGGATCACCTAGGGGTTTAAAGGCTTATTGCATACGCTATATGCAATCGTGCTCCCTACGAAAGCGGCATTGAATTTTTTTAGGATGTTAGTTTTAATTGCTTTAACATATTTATCATTCTCTTTGCTCGAGGACTAGCAAAGTGTAGGTTTGGGGGTGTGATCGACACTAAAATGTGACCATATTTCGTACTCTAATACTAACATTTAACTATCCAATGAAGACATTCTGATGACTATTATGCAGTTTTAGTGATTTCAGGTGTTCGTGACCGTTGGATCTTGCAAAGGCATAAAAGAGCATAAGGACAATATGGGAGCATTGGACCAAAAGACCAATAGAAATATTGAAATCCGTGAAAAAAATTGATTGGTCCAGCCACAAGCACGAGAATAAATATGCCACATGTCAGGCTCAATCGGTTGAAATTTAGAAATCAATCGATTGAGTTGGATGACAACTGTTTTCCTCATAAATTCGAATTTGAACTCAATCGATTGAGATTTAGATTTCAATCGATTGAAATTTAAATTCAAATAAGTTCGCCACAATGCAAATTTTGAATTTTATCGATTGAATCTTGAAATTTAATTGATTGACCTATATATGAAAGCTCTTCCATCCGAGCCCTATATAAACAGAGCAGTGTTTAGGGTGCGGAGGAGGAGTTGGAAGAGCTAAGGTCACCCCCCCTTTTCCTTATTTATTTATTATTTATTTTTAATTAATTCTTAAAGATAAAAAGACACCCAAGGAAGTACCAAGGGAGAGAGTTCGATTTGCCAAACAATTACCACACTATTCTAGATGCAATAAGAGAAAAGTAATATATGCAAAAATAAATTCTGATAAATAAAAGGACAACTTGAGGAAGAAATTTGCTATCCCAGATTTATAACTTTCCTACCATTAAACTCACAATTTCATAACGCATCAATCATACCATCATTTATTTAAAAGAAAAATGAATCGTAAGAAAACACGATTATTGATCCCTTATACTCTATCTAAAAAGCATAGTGTATCTCAAAATTTCAAATCACGACAATGAATAAAGAATCACTCTGCAGCCTAGATCGACCTACAGGTACAGATCTAGATGAAATGATCCGTTTATGGTTGTTGATAACCTAGGTCAACGGCCATAATTGGTCATTCAAAAGATATTCAATTAAATAAACTTTTTAGCAAAATGATTCCATAATGAAACTAAGAAATTGTGGAGTTAATAATATAAATGTTATTTATCTAGGGATCGCATCATCCTTGAATAAATATTTTAGCCGCTCATCCTTGGTGTGTAATCTCGTTGTAAACTCGAAATCATTCTATTGAACATGCACTTTTTATTTATCACAAAAATCTCTTTATAATGCTTTGGTTCGTAGGTACAAATTAAGCTCCAAAAATTGTAAGGAAAATAATTATAAAAACCTAAATACAATCTACCGAGAGAAGAAAAAAACTAAAGGAAAAGACGGAACATAACAAGAGCCAAAAGCCAACCCCCAACCCTAAGTCGTAGCTTTATTTTTATAGGAGCTGACAAGATAATTTTCATAATAGTCTCAATCGATTGAGAATCCATTCTTTCGATTGAGTCTAAATTGACTAAATTCGAATTTGAATTCAAATTTGAAGTGGAGGAAAAAAGCTGCCCTTCTTGTCAATCGATTGAGAATTTGTTCCCAAATTCTCAATTGATTGACACATAGGTGTAAGGTCTTTCTTCTTCTGATGAATGCAAGGTCAATCACTTGTTTTAACAGATTTTGATGCTTCTGTTGACCTCTTGGTCCACGGTTCTTGTATAACCCTTAATTATCCTCTTTTATGCTCTTTGAAGATCCAATGGTCAGAAACACCTGCAATCACTAAAACTACATAACAACTATCAGATGTTTTCATCGGATAGCTAAATGTAGGAATTAAGGTGCGAAATATAGTCATATTTTGGCACCGATCAGAACTTCATCATCGATTAGGCCAAGAACATAACTGTATCTAGTTTTTAAAAAACTTAAGGAATTGATTTGTTTGGACAGATTTTCTAATCTTTACCATTTAGGTTTGTATATTTTTAGATTTTTGCATAAAAAATGTAAAATGCAACCAAAAAAAATATCAAAACTTTTTTGTGACTCAACTGCTCGACAAAATGCCTGGGAGAATTCATCTTTGATAAATAAAAAGTGTTGAAGTGTTCGACAAATAAAAAGGGATAAATTGGACACATCTTTGATATGATCAGTTGATCATTTAAATAATGCCAACAGATCTACTAATTAGTCAGGTGTGACAATGTTTCTGACGGACTACAAATGTTAATATGAGTCACTCTTTCGATCCTTTCTATCATATATGATATGTGATCCATAACTAATGTCACTGGAAGTAAGTGAAACTTTGGGTGGGAATAGGAGTGGCAACAAAATATACAAATAAAGTACACTTACACTGCCCGTGGGAGTGGTTCAAGTTGAAATTTATGTAACTGTAGTCCCAATTTATTTGTACATGTTCGTTATGTTGACTTCTCATATTATGGATAGATCCGCTTGACTTTTCTACCTTAATGGCATAGCATATCAATGCTTATATCGAATTTCATATTGCTAATAAATCTCATTGACTTTTCTGTTGGTAATGGCTTATCATAAGAATGCTTCTACTATGATCACTGATCCACGAACTTATAACTTTGACGTGCTTTCCCATTCAGCATGGAGCATGTCAGGTTATCAAATGAAGGCAAATTGCATGAGTCTTACAAACTGGGCACTAGGGTGATACGATGCGATTACACACTACAAAATTTTAGACTTTTAGCGGCACCTTTTCGTGGCAAAGCCACTTAACCCGTGAGGGAAGGGGAAAATTTTTTGCGCGCACAATTTTTGGGTTTCACGCTAGTGGTTTCCATAAAATCTTTTCGGCTTTATTTCCTTTCCTTCTAAAGACAAAGAAGAGCTTTTCTCACAACAACCCTTGGACTTCCATCGCCCATCCTCTTCTAAACCCTTCCATCGCCCATCGCCCATCGCTCTTCATTCTCTTCTTCTTTGTTGCGATAACGGATCTGAACAG
The DNA here is from genome assembly GCA_021018995.1 of Chloranthus sessilifolius. NCBI lineage: Eukaryota > Viridiplantae > Streptophyta > Magnoliopsida > Chloranthales > Chloranthaceae > Chloranthus > Chloranthus sessilifolius. Next base: position 155,590,253 of record CM037588.1, on the reverse strand, counting down.
TCTTCCTCCTCTCATTCTTCACCAAAGTCTCTCTCAAGCTGCTTCTCTAAGATATGAGCTCCTCCCTTTCCTTTAATTTATTTTATTTTTTGTTTTATTATATATATTTATATTCCTCTTCTCTGATCACTGGAACTATCGTCGATTAACCATCGCGTTGCTTTGATCACCGGAGAAACCCGCGATCCTCAATGCAGCCTTTTCACCGACATCTGTCACCACCCTTGCCACCATCACAACCAAAATTTTGTTCATCGCCGTTGATGGAATCTCAGTGGTGGCCATTAATGGAATCTCAGTAGAAGATGATGGAGGGGCTGCTCATCTGATAGGGAGCAACTACGACCCAAAATCCCCAACTTTAATGCCCACATTTCCTTGAAAACCCCTTTTTCTTGTTCTGTTTTATTCACATCTGGAAAGGCAGGCAGCTGAGCCTTGTCTTATAATAGGGTCTGTTTGGCAATTTTTCGAAAAACATAGGAAAAGATTTTGTAAATCCAATGGATTCCAGCTCTTTGGGAATTTATAGGAATTCATTGCTTTCCAGTGTTTGGATTGTGTAATTGGCACATAGAAAATAGAAAATGACTATTATCGATAGTATATCTCACACACCCAATAAATTTAATTTTCTATTATTAAGGAAATTTCGTGAGAGAAAGAAAAATTAGGAAAGAGAAAAGTGAGTTTAAGAGAGAAAAGAAATTAAAATAAATATGTAGAGAGCGAAAATTTAGGAGAGAGACTCGGAGAAAAATATGTCTAAAAAGAAGAAAGATAATAGAGTGCTAAAAAAAAGAGAGAGAGAGAGAAAGAGAGATTTAATTTTTATTTATTTATTATTTTTTTTAAGTTTTTTTTCTTTTTTTAAAATTTTTAAAATTTTGAAATTTTTTATATTTAATTTTATATTTATTATTTTTTTACTTTAATTATAAAATAAATAAATAAAAAGTAAAAAAATAAAAAATAAAAAATAATAAAATCACTCACTCACTCTCTCTCTTTCTTTTAATAAAATAAATAAAATTAAAAAAATTAAAAATTAAAATAAAATAAAATAAAAAATAAAAATATTCTTTTATTTTATTATTTGATTTATTATTATTATTATTATTATTTATTTACTTTATTTTATTATTTGACTATTTTATATTGTTTGATTTTATATTTATATTTATTTTTTATTAATTTTTTTTATTTTTTTATTTTTGTATTTTTATTTTATTTTTTCAAATTTTAAAATTTTGTATTTTGTATTTTTATTTTTATTTTTTATTTTAATTTATTTTATTAAAAAAATATTATTTTAATTTTAATTTAATTTTAATTTTTTTATTTTTTTATTTTAAATTTTAAAATTTTTAAATTTTTTATTTTTAATTTTAATTTTTGTATTTTAATTTTATTTTAATTTTTAAATTTTTATTTTTTATTCTACTCTATTTTTTATTTTTTATTTTTTTTATTAAAATTTTTTATTTTTTTATTTTTGTATTTTTATTTTATTTTTTAATTTTTTTAATTTTTATATTATTATTATTTTTTTTATTTTAATTTATTTTTTTATTAAAAAAATTATTTTTTATTTTTTAAAATTTTTATTTTTTTAATTTTTTAATTTTTACATTTTTATTTTATTTATTTTTAAATCTTATTTTATTTATTTTTTATTTTTATAATTTTATATTTTTATATTTTTAATATTTTTCAAATTTTAAATTTAAATTTAAATTTTTTTAATTTTTGTATTTTTATTTTTAATTATTTTTTATTTTTGTATTTTTTTAATTTTTTTATTATTTTTAATTTTTTAATTTTTTAATTTTTATTTAATTTTATTTTTTAATATTTATTTATTTATTTATAATTTATTTATTTTTAATTATTTTTATTTTATTTTTAAAAAATTTATGATTATTATTTTTTAAAAGTCTTATTTTATTTTATTATTTTATTTTTTTTATTTTTATTTTATCTTTATTATTTTTACTTTTTTAAAAAAATTTAATTTTTTATTATTTTATTTTAATTTTTGTAATTTTTTCAATAGTTGATTTTGTTTCAATTTATTCATTAAAAAAGAGAGTGAGAGGTGGAAGAGAGAGAAAGAGAGAAATCGAGAATGACAAAAATTTTCCGATGAAATCCTTCTATTTTAAATGGATTTGTCGATTTTCAATGGAAAAGAAAATTTTGAATTTTCCTATGATTTTCAGTGGCATAATTTTGTTGCCAAACATAGAAAAGTATCACATTTCATTTCCTTTCCTATGATTTCTTTTCCTTTCCCCCTATCCAAATAGGCCCTAAAAGTTAATATTAGGCGTTTACTTTTATTTATTTATTTATTTATATAACTTTATGGTAATTCCTATACTTAACCGTGAACCACTTTAAAACGGTTGGGTTGCCACAGGCCTAAGCTACGGTGTATGCATAGGCTGGCCAGCACTTTCCATATATCTGTGGATTCACCATGACCTTTTCTCTATGATATTCCTGTCACAAATATCATAAAAATATTTTGTTTGGTATTTGAATCATGGTTTTATGCATTTCTATACTCTTTTACATATTATCATCTCTATAAGATTGCATGCGCAATCATATGTAGGCTAAAACTAATATTTATCAAGCACTTTTGATTAAAAGCATGTATATACCTTTCTTTTCAATTCTTTATACAATAAAATCATTTGTTCTAGGCTGTAATCACTATTTCAAACTTGTGCATTTAGTAATTTCTGAAATGCGTACTTACAATTATTGTTCATATGCTATAAGCATAAAACACTTGTTCTGTGATTCATCTATTTTGGTAATCAACTTTATTGCATCACTTAATGGTGCTTGACTAGTACCACACCTTGTTGAACTCATGTAGGGTTGATAGATTGAATAGGGCCGCCCCTAAGCAGGGACTATTTAATCTTTTAGGTGCTCGTTTAGGGAAAATTAACCCTTAAAATAGACTATTCAACTTTTGTGGGCTGATTCCAACAGTGTTGCTGTATTTTAAGAGCCTCCTAGGCTGTAGAGGCTGAAATAAGGCAATTCAGTCGTTAAGCTGAATTTAATTACAGCTTTATACAATAAGCAAGGGCGACCAGCCCATAACTTTGGCTAATCATCTTAATAAAGTGCTAATTTAGGTGATGGATTTCTTGAAATCATATACATGGATATGAATGTATTTAATGAAAGCCATAGATATGCATTTATTTGATAGCTTCGAGCATCTTCACATTTCCATTTCATTAACAACAGTGAGTACATGAAATCTATTTGATACAATCTAGGTCCAAGTTTCCTTCAATTCTATAGCTAACACCCTATTTTGATAAAAAGTTGAATTGAGGCCTCGAATATGCATTTATGCGAGAACTTTGATTGTTCTTACATTAATACCTACGGGTATTTTAATAAGGCCATATTTTTTTATAAAGGGCATAAAGCTGCTCCGGGATGCAGAGGAAAACTAAAATTGTGAGGCTCAATTTAATGCAGTATAAGGTAGAGCAAGCATTTTGAAAGTAATAAACAAAGCGCCTACTTTCCAACCAAAACTGAGAGCTTCATTGTTAGGTTTTGGATGTGTGAACTGACTACTATTCCAGGTTCATATGGAGGCCTTATTCAGACAGGGAGCCGAGATTTTGTGGATTTGCATCATTTTATGTACTCAGTATGGTTATTATAATTGCTATGACTTCATTTTGTATTTATGTTGAGATAGAAGCTGTGATCTTTCTTTGATCGGTGATACGAGATGCGATCTCATTCTTTTTTGATAGGTAAGCTGAGTTCGAACCTGCGACCATGAGGTTACAATATTGTCAACCTTTAATTGTGTGATAGGCCGAAGCCCGACTATGATCTCATCCTCGCAACCTTTATGCACTACGTGTTTTGTCACTATTGTTTAGCACTTTTACCTATGCAAATTGGTCTTTTTTTTGAAGTTATTGCCCAGTCTATACATTGATCTTGTAAACTGTCTTTCAAATTGTTTTTGTTTTGATAATGCTTTTGTTTGCCAATTTCTATGTACTGCCAAGGACCTTTTTGGGGTTTAGTCTCTCTTTCTTTCTTTTATCATTTCAACCTTGCAAAAGTTGTAGTAATCACTAATCAGGCTGCCGATTACATTGCTTCACTAGCTACAACGTCGGTACTAATTCTTTATTTCACAGCCAAATCAATAAGGAAACTAGATCTATTCTTTGGTCTAATTTTGTTTGGATTTTCTACCATCATTTTTTTAGTGTTGTAGCAATATGTGTTCTGCTCTATGACCACGCTACTTTTTTAAGTGGAAAACGGGGACTCTTGTTTAAGCATTTTGATGGGACCTCCTCGCCTGTTGATAGATTTTCAGATGATGAAGATGCTTGCCCTGCAAATACCTCATCTTCTAAGGTCGGGAATCGATTGGGTCATAAGATCTGCTCCTTTTAATTTACTTGATCAAATTAGGTGTGTGTATATATATATTAATGCAACGACTTCCACAAGGCTTAACTTTGCATTGGATTATCTAATACAATATTTTGGTAGCTTATTTCAAAGTTCTCTTTGAGACATTTGATGCTAAACTCTAAATTAAGAATCCTTTTTCACCTGCCAATATATGTAGCTATGATCATCACCTTCACGCATGTTATTGGGAAATATATGTGATTCACTACTGATATCTAGTTGTTACTTTGGATCCCTGCAAACAGAGCTTGGTGTTTTCAAGTTGACGTCATTCAATCAGCTTGATTCATGAATTGTGAATTGATGATGAACTAGTTTTTTTTTCCCTTAGAGAGCAGCTCGGTCGAATATGAGGCCTTCTAGTGTAAAGGTCTACATCGAGCCAGCCAATGCACGTGATTCCTTTTACCGTGCATTGGTTGCCTTTGTTTTGAACAGTTGTAGCCATTGGGACAAATTTTGTTTTTGGAAATATTTTAGAAGGGGGTCAATTCGGTTCATTTTCGGAAAAATTTTGAGTACTATATATATATATATATAAAACTTATATTTAATATTTATAAAAAAAAATATTAATTTCAGCAAAATTTTCATTAATTTTGCCAAAATTAAGAAATTTTGGCTATTTTGGAGAAATCCCAATTTTATTGAGAGTTTTGGCCAACCCATATTGTGGTAGATTTTAGAGAAATTTGTCACCCTGCTTGCAACAGGTGTTATTTCCTTTCATTTCTGTCCTTCAATTTATGTGGCTTGTATGGTTTCTAGTCCACTGTATATTGTTCTTCTACTTTATTGTGTGATATGTGTTTCCTTTTTTCATATTGCCTTTTTTTTGGAAATGGTGCAGCAGAACGGGCCAATCTACCCTTGTTCAAATTGATGGTGAGGAGGTCTACTAATTCTTGGTCATACCGTTCAAAAAGGAAAAAGTTTTCTTGATCTTTGTTGCAAGTAGCGATCCTGGGTATGTGAAATGTATTAGTGATTGTTTGGATGATTTTAAACTTTTGGTATAGACCTCTCTAATATAATTAATTTTCTTTTTGTAGTTTGTAAAGTTCTTTATTATCAATGGTCTATTTTGGTCATTGATAACTCCTGTGCCTTTTTATATACGGGTGGCTTGTTCCAATTTACACAATTTTCATCAATTTTAATTGCATATTCATGGCATCTGAGCATAGCATTCCTTTTTCTTTTATTTTTGCAAATACTTAAATACAATTGATGATTTATGTATTTTCATCTATATTTTTCTTAATTATTTCCACAGAGTATGTGAGAATTTTGTCCTTGTAGTGTTGTTTGGCTTCTTTTGGCTAGTTTTTGCTCAACTTCAAAGCTTAACCTGGTAAAGTAGTAATTGCTATGATTTACCAAATATTTTGTCTTACATACTCCATGGCACAATAGTTTAGATTATATTTCTCAGGCCTTTCTTATTCAAGTAAAATCTGAACAAGGGACTCCATTGCAATAGGGTAATAGGAAATCATATTTTTTTTATGCAAAAGATTGCATAGAACACCATCTCTATCATATGATTCAATGCAGTAAACTAAAGAATAAAAAATGACCTTTGACTGCATTGATTCATATGGTAAAGCCGTTTGGTGCAAATCTTTTGGCCTAAGATCTTTAGATCATGGTCTTCAATCAGACTGCATAGGTGATGTTTTCACATGTTCCTACTCCCCAAAATACCCGTCCTTTTAAATATTATGCAAGTACCCCCCTTGTAGTCTCGTATGCAAGTAATGGCTTGCAAAATATATTTGGGTAGCTTTATTAGTTCCCATCAAAACTCCAAAAGCAGCCACTTGTAAATACATTTACAAATGGGTGTGTTTAGATGGTTGCTTTCAGAGTGTTGGCGTGGGCTCTAATAGAGCTATCCAATATTTTTTTTTGAAAATCCAATATTGAATCAGTCGTTGATCTTTACTATGATTATATGTTGTGTAGGGCGTCACCTACTGGATAAGGCCATTGATTTGGCCGATGAGGCCGGTGCAAATGTAAGAGTTTACTTTGATAGCTAGCTAGAAGAGATTGATAACCTGGAAAGGAAGAGGTTGCACTTACAAGTTTTTTTATTTTTTTTATTTTATGTTTTTAGGAACTATGTGAGAATTATAAATTGTAAGAACGATGAATGTTCCATCTATTTATCTAAAGATGGAGAATTTGTGAATTGGGATTATTATTAGTTTAATTTTATTTTATTTTTTCAGATGAAAATTTTGATAAGTGACGTATGAAATTTAATTATTTTTTTTTTTAAATAAAATATTAAAACAACTACTCCAAACCGTCCTTTTTTCTCTACTTTCAGAAGTTGTCATTGTTTGATTGCGAAAACAACTGTCAAAATATGTCGTTTAAAAAGAACGACGTCATATTTTTTTTTTGTAAAAAGACATTTAATACGACTGCTAAAAATAATTGTTATTAGTCGAAAGCTGATCACTGTCGTTGTCTAAGAAAATAAACCACAGTTGTAATCCGTCATTTCGAAAAACTACAGCATTTTTCTCAACAGCCCCCTTGATAGTTAAAAATTGTCATTATTTTCAAAAACAAGAGTCATTGGCTGTTATTTTTTCCGTATTTTCACGTGGTGTATACCACTTCTGAATGATGTTTTGATTGAATCACAACAAATCTAATGTTTCTTGGCCGAAACATGGTTTCCCGTGTTTCCGTTTTCTGTAATATGATTCGATGTTGTTTTTCTGAGAGTTTTGCATCGGTTTTCCATAAGGATTCATACAGAAGTGGTATAGTTAGATTTCGTTGAGTATCTAAAGTTTTTATGATGGTGTTTGTGTAGGGTGGGTGTATTCAAAATATTTTTTAAAAAATAAAATAAGTGTGGAAGGTGTTGAGTTACACTTGTTTTGATCTCAACAAGTGGTATTACTGGTGTTTATCAAGTATTTTTGTTGTTGTGTGTATAACAGTTTGGTGGTTTTTTGGTCTAAGTATTAGTATGAGATTTGTGTTGTGCTAATATAGCATTTGTGTTGCATCGATGGAAGAGATACATCCATTGTGCTAGAAAGGGGGACTTGAAAGGTACTGGAATTAGCAGTTTTCTAAAACCTCGGTTGAGTCGACTCAGAAATCCAATTGTCGGACTTTCAAGCCAATTTTTTTGAAATATATATATTTGGGTTTTTGTGATGCTTAAGATTTCTGAAATATATATATTTCTGTTTCTCAAATTAATGTATTATTTGTTTTTGAAAAAATATATATATAATCGACAGTCGAAAATCGTCTTTCTTCTTCTCATCTATGACCTTCGTTATATGAGAGAAAAATGACACTCATAATGGGTCGTCAAAAAAAAATGATGAGTGTTTTTTTTTTTTAAATGACATAAAAAATAATAGCTCAAAACCGTTGTTTGTGGTCAATAGCCGAGGACAGTCGTTATTTGTATGAAATAAACGACGGTTTAAATATGTCATTGAAAAATATTACATCTTTTTTTAGGACAGCTCACTCGACGGTCTAAAACTGTCATGTTTTGCGAAAACAACAGTCGTAAGCTGTTATTTTTTTTGCATTTTCACGTAGTTAACATTCACCCCATTCAGTCTCAAGGGCGGCCAACAAATTTAACTTAAAACATAACTCATACTGTCTTCAGAGAGACCCGTCTTGACTGTAGACATTGTAGTCCTTACAGTGGCTACGTAAGGAGCAATAGGTATAACTTTAGTTTCTTAATCTTATGTTGGCTTACACAGCGGTGTCTTATTATCATACTCATATCTTAACGTTTAACTTAACTTGAGCTTAACCTTAAACAAGTTATACACTTAATATCATATTTAAGGCCCAGGGGTGATAGGATCACCATATATGACACTGTATACGAGGTTACTTTGAATCCGCACTCACCTCACTTGTCATAAAGTCCCATACCACCATGAGTTATGAGGCATGCGAATATGCTATGATCTCCGCTTCGATATCATCTCAGCGAATCACCATGAACAAACATATACATGATCTCGCATACTTACGTAAATGATCTAGCCTATCCATAACTCATAGAACATAACCAAGATGGAAGTATAGTATTATCTTACTAGTAAATAGATTCAAGATTACGTTATGTTTATATGTATATATTTATATAGCACGCTAATACAAATATATGATAAGGTTGCTATCAGTGTGCGTGAAATCTAGAACGTGAAGATTGGAGTTCGATTTAACCGCGAATATCGCCCTAAAGCGATAAAATTGATATATATATATATATATTTAATGTACTATAATATAATAATTAAGTGGAAGATATCGCAATTCGAAATTAAGTAAATCATGACTATCGATCGAAAAACTAATTTAAGATGAATATATACCAAAATTTTGGTCATGATAATTAGGGATAGAGTATTCTGATAATTGTTGAAAAGTGTTAATATTTGAACCTATAAATTATCGTCTGATAAAAGCTAGTTAATTTAATTTGTATAATTTTAGTGATTTTGTAATATCCCGAAAAATTGACCGTTTAACTTTGACCTCGAGATCCGTGCCCGATTGGTCATGAGTTGACCAAGTGATGGTCAAACATTGAATTCATGAAGTTATGTACTAATGTGAGATTAGTGTGACCTAAGTGTAGAGTATTGTGCTAAGTTACAGTCACATACACCTATCTCTGGTGTATGTGTTTAACACACAAGCAGGAGAGAGAATAAAAGGGGTTTTAATAACCCTAATTTCTTTTTGCTTTGATTATTGAAGAGAGAGTTAAGAGGAGAGAGAGAGAGGAGTTATTGAGGAAGAAGTGGATGCAAATCAAGAGGAGATTAGAGCATTCATTGACGGATTCAAGCGATTGGGATTGTTGAAACGAAAAGCTGGAACCCTAGCCATTCCAACCTAGATCTTGATCAAATTGAGGATTGATTGAAGGTAAGTTTTAAATCAAGGTTAATGCATAGATGTGTAGTGATTAAATTCAGTCAAATATGCTTAAAGAGATAGATTAAAGGCTTAGAAAAGAAGGGAAAAAGATTTGGAAGAACTACCCGGAAGGGGGCTGAATCTGGCCAAATCCATTAATCAAAATTGGATTTCAATTAATCGATTTTGGTCCAGAAGTTGAAAAGTCAAGTAAGCCCAATTTCGATTAGTCGATTTAGAAATCGACTAATCGACTGAGCATCTCCAGTGGCTGGAGAAACAAGACCTGGAGAAATCGACTAATCGAGTTGGGAAATCGATTAATCGATTTTGGATTTCGGTTAATCGATTTGGGATCGACTAATCGATTTCAGAATTTCGACCACTCGATTTAATAATCGACTGCTTTATGTTGGAGACTTCGATTAATCAATTTGGGATCGATTAATCTAATTTGTATCTTGATTGATCGATTTTGGGAATCGATTAATCAATTTGGGTTTCGATTAATCGAATTTGGAAATCGATTAATCGACTTTGACAGTTTTGCTTAAACTTTATAATTTTTCTTTGAGATTCATGGAGGGTCCAGGACCTTTTTCATTACATCTTTAGTGATGTATTGCATGTGTTATGATGTACCATAGGTGGTACATGTGAAAGCGAGCACAAGGAGCCGCGTGGGACCTTGATGCTTGGACCATCAGAGAATTGAGGTAGGGAACACCTTGAACATGTACTTTAATTTCAAGAGCATGTATGTAGTGATATAATTATCAAATTGAAGTTGTTTTAAATTGTGAAAAGCTTTGTGAAAATGGGTGCGTGTGTGACACCAAGAATGTGATAAAGGCATCTGTGTGATGCAAGTAATTAAGAACAAGTAATCTAATGAGATTGAGACATCTCCAAGAGATGAGAAAGTAATAAAGGCATCAGGTGTGATGCGGGTATGTATACATCCCAGGGATGTATACATAGGATTGAATAATTACTGTTGAGACCTAACTGATATAAGATAGCACACTTACACGGTGAACAACTATATGTAAAGCACATGTTATTTTTGTTATTTGAAGTTTGATAGGATACCCCACCGACGTGGCGGGATACCCACGACTGACGCGGCAGGATATCCGTGATCGGTATGGCGGCGAATCCGTACACCAGAACGGAGGTTTATCCGTAACCGTAAGTACATCCCAAGGATGTTGTGTGATATTTAACCCCGCTGCCTAGTGAGAAAGGGGTTTGGGTCGTATTCCCAGGGAATACATTTTTACAACTGTCTAATTAGATGACGATGAAGGGTATCTCATCGGGGCTCGATGCTATATTGCTCGGGGATTACTTAAGTTGAAGAATTAAGTTTTGCTTTAGGCCTGTTCAGTGTCATTCATGATAAATCAACATTAAAGTAAGACATGCTAACTATCAGTAAACTTGAATGAAATTCATCAGATTTAAACTATTTATCTTTCAAAAGCATAGACACATCATGCTTAGAATATCATGGAATATATGTGAGTTTTAACTTATATGTTCATTGTGTTTGTTCCCTATTGAGCTAGGATGTAACTCACCCTTTAGACTATACGTCGCAGGTCCATTGATAGCAGCTGTAGAGGCTTCGGGAGACGTAGATCCGGGTGACTCGGATTACGTGCCTGGAGACGAATTGGAGCCTCCACCTGAGGACTTCTTCTAGAGGACTCTGCTGTGTACTTTGATAAAGAGTCAGTTTTGAGAGCTAGTTGTACGGCTTGGTATGTCAAGCCTTTATTTTTGATAAATATGTAATTAAATTGAATTATTCTTTTTGTGAACCATCTGGGGTGATCTGTATATCACTGATGGTTCGGGTCGGTTCCCTGTTCATGCAGTGGCATGAAAGTAGAACTGTCTTTTGCATATGCCAGTTGGGCATATTAACTGTTTCCGCTTTATGAGATTAATTGCTTTAATTATTTAATTGTGCTTGTTATACTAATATTCCGTGCATAGCTTTGGGGCACGGTCTGGAGGATCGTGTTGATGGCACGGGTTTCAGGGTATCAAAATCCGAGCTGTCACAGTTGGTATCAGAGCTTTTTTCTTTTAGAAACTCTAACAATCATTCTTTTGTCAGAGCATAGAGACTTCTGCTAATGGAAACTTTGTTTTTACGTGCAGACCGTTATGTCATCTAGAGGAAGGGGCTGACCCAGGGGCGGCCATAGTAGAAGCTTACGTAGTCGAGATTATTTTATTTCGGACGTAAATAGAGAACCTATAGGAGATGGAGGGGCTTCTAGAAGTGGTGGCCAAGGGAGCCAAGATCAGGAAGAGAACCGTGATCGAGATCGTCAGGATCAAGATCAGAGAGAGCAAGAAAGAGTCAGAGAGTGAAATAAGGATAGAGAAGAGCGTCAGAGGATGATGCACACCATGGAGACCATGGCAGCTGCTATGGCTCAACAGGCAGCATCTTTGGCAGCTCACACGGCTCATGAGCAGCATTAACCACCGACACCTCTAGTGGCTCCGACACCGCTAGCATCATCTGCTTTTACTGAGTTTAGGAGGATGAGACCTCCTAGTTTTTCTGGACAGGGAGAGCCCATAGTGGCAGAGCACTAGCTGAGTGAGATGGAGAAAGTTTTTAGTGTACTGATGTGCACGGAGGACGAGAGCGTCTGTTGGGCAACCTACATGCTAGACGGAGAGGCTGGGCCTTGGTGGAAGTCCGTTTCATGGACTAGGGCTCAAGAGACTCCGGATTTGCCCTGGACTTGGGATGAGTTCGTCGAGGAATTCAATAAACAGTACTTCCCTGAGGTGGTGAGGAACCAGATGGAAATTCAGTTTCTACAATTGGTGCAAGGGAAGATGAGTGTGAGAGAGTACAAAGTGGAGTTCATGCGACTCGCTCGCTTTGCGCCCGACTATGTCATCATTGAGACGATGAAAGCAAAGAGGTTTTAGCAAGGTTTGAAGCCGGACGTGAGGGGAGGAGTAGCACCATTCCAATTGAGGACCTATGGTGAGGTCATGAGCAAAGCGCTCGTAGTGAAAGAGGAGAATAACAATAAATACCGCCAGAGAGAGCAACAAGGAAGGTGGAACACTGATCAGAGAAGAACAGGGAATTATGAACTGGTGAATAAAAAGCCGAGATTCATACCAACCAATCAGAAACTACCGTTTCAAGGAGGCTTTGGAAGACCGATGCAGCAGAGCAACCAGTAGAGATTTCCATTGCTCGCGTCGGGGAGACCGATACGCTACGAGAGCCCTGCTATTACTACCGGCGCTACAGTCCCACAGGAGGCTTCTCGAGCAGCTTCTTCCACACCTCGTGAGACTTGTGCCAAGTGTGGCAAGCCTCACAAGACAGTGGACTGTAGGGTAGGCACTCGGGGTTGCTTTCGATGTGGCAAGGTGGGCCACTTGATCAGGGAGTGCCCTGAGATGAACAAAGGGAAGACGGCTTCAGCACCTATTCCACGACCTATACAAGCAGGAAGCTTATCGTCCAAGGGAGAGCCTACGCAGTCACAGCTCGAGAGGCTCAGAACACGAACGATGTCATTCAAGGTGAGCTTTCTTTTAAATAAAGAATTTCAATTCTTAAAATTTTTAGATAGAAGAGGTGCATCTATATTTAGAAAATATAAGAAAAGGCTTGCATGTGATAAATTCTGGTATGATAATAAATAATATATATATATGTGTATGCATGAGTAGGTACGTTACAAATATACAAGAAGGGAAGCGACGTGACATACGAAGCCCGAGTGTTGATAGACCTAGGGTCTACCCACTCATTTGTTATACCTCGCTTCACAAAGAAGATGAAAGTCGACCCAGAGGAATTAGACTTCGTTTTAATCGTGACGGTTCCTACTGGGAAAGCGGTTGATACTGGGAAAGGTTGCAACTCCGTGATCGTGAGAGTCGTGGATGAAGATGTCTTTGAGCTATCGGCAAACCTGATTCTGTTAGACATGTAAGGATTCGATGTAATCCTTGGTATAAATTGGTTATCAACTCATTGTGCGATGATAGATTGCAAGAATAAGGTCGTCATCTTCAGACCCAACATGAGGAGATCGTTTAGATTTCGAGGAGAGAGGTCGACACACTTACCACTTATCTCGGCAGTCAGGGCTGAGCGATTGATCAGAAAAGGGTGTAGTGGATACTTGGCATTTTTGAAGGAGCAAAAAGAGGAGAAGAATGTGATCACTGAAATAGCAGTTGTGCGATACTTTGCCGATGTATTTCCGGAGGAGTTACCTGGATTGCCTCCAGAGAGAGAAATAGAATTCGCCCTCGACTTAGCACCAGAAACGGAGCCTGTTTCTAAAGCACCATACAGAATGGCTCCTGCTGAGTTGAAGGAGTTGAAAGAGCAGCTACAAGAGTTAATGGACAAGGGGTTTGTTAGACCGAGCATGTCTCCATGGGGAGCACCGGTCTTGTTTGTAAAGAAGAAAGATGGGTCAATGCATCTGTGCATTGACTATCGATAATTGAACAAACTTACCATAAAGAACCGATATCCTTTGCCTAGGATAGATGACTTGTTTGATCAACTGCAAGGAGCGAAATATTTCTCAAAGATCGATCTGAGATCGGGATACCATCAGTTGAGAGTCAAGGCAGAGGATGTTCAGAAGACTGCATTCAGGACTCGATACAGACACTATGAGTTCCTAGTGATGCCGTTTGAGTTGACAAATGCCCCGGCGTCATTCATGAATCTGATGAATAGGGTGTTTAAACCACACCTAGACTCTTGTGTCGTAGTGTTTGTTGATGACATCCTGATCTATTCAAAATCAGAGGAAGAGCATGAAAAGCATTTGAGAATAGTCCTACAGACTCTACGTGAACACCAACTATATGCCAAGCTCAGCAGATGTGAGTTTTGGTTAGAAGAAGTTAGATTTTTGGGACATGTCGTCTCAAAGCTTGGTGTCACTGTAGATCCAGCAAAGATCAAAGCAGTAGTGAATTGGGAGCAACCAAAGACAGTGACCAACATCCGCAATTTCCTTGGATTAGCAGGTTACTATCGACGTTTCGTTGAGGGTTTTTCGAAAATATAAGGACCACTCACGAGACTTACAAGGAAAGATGAAAGGTTATAGCGATGTCAGATTCGGATTGTGTGCTTAATTAGCACAAACAGATGATAGCGTATGGGTCAAGACAGTTGAAAGAGCATGAGAAGAATTATCCGACACATGACCTGAAATTAGCAGCGGTCATTTTCGCGCTTAAGATTTGGAGACATTATTTGTACGGTGAGACATTTGAGATCTTCACCGATCATAAGTGCCTCAGGTATTTGTTTACATAGAAGGAACTAAACATGAGGCAGCGCAGATGGATGGAGTTTCTCAAGGACTATGACTGTTCCATACAGTACCATCCAGGCAAGGCTAATGTGGTAGCTGACGCCTTGAGTCGGAAGAGTTCAGCTCAATTGGCTAGTTTAAATTTGGGTATGCACAGATGGAAGCTGTTTGAAGATCTGGCCCTATACGATGCAAACATTGAGTCTCAAGCTATAGGAGCCTTCTTGGCTAATATCTCAGTGAGACCGATGATCTTTGAGCATATCCATGAACTACAGATGAAAGACCCGGCAGTAACAAAGATTCGGCAAGATGTAACTGAAGGCATTACATCTGAGTTTTCAATCAAGGAGGATGGTTCCTTATTGTTCAAGGGCCGCCTTTGTATTCCGGATAACGCCGACCTACGACGAACAATTCTGGATGAATCACACAAATCAAGCTATGCTATTCACCCGGGAAGCACAAAGATGTATCAAGATTTGAAAAAGAATTACTGGTGGAGAGGCTTGAAATAAGATGTGGCAGAGTACGTGTCGCGGTGTTTGAAGTATCAACAAGTGAAGATCAATCATAGACACCCCGCAGGACTATTGCAGCCTCTACCTATACCGGAATGGAAGTGAGAATCGATCTCTATGGACTTCATCGTTGGACTTCCGCGTACTGCAAAGAGGTACAACGCCATTTGGGTAGTGGTCGATCGATTGACCAAGTCAGCGCACTTCTTGCCTTACAACATGATGTACACGGCGGGAAGACTGGTAGAGCTCTATATGAAAGAGATTGTCCGTTTGTATGGGATTTCGAGTAGCATTGTTTCCGACTGTGACCCATTGTATACATCAAAGTTTTGAAAGAAATTTCAAGAAGGAATGGGAACGCGACTAGATTTCAGTACGGCATTCCATCCGCAAACTGACGGACAGACTGAGAGGGTCAATCAGATCATTGAGGACATGCTTAGGGCATGTATGTTAGAGTTACAAGGATCATGGGATCAACACCTACCCTTGATCAAGTTCGCATATAACAACAGTTTTCAGACGAGCATTGGGATGGCACCATATGAAGCTCTTTACGGACGGCGATGTAGATCGCCCATCAATTGGGAAGAAACGGGTGAGAAGTTTGTTTTGGGACCCGAAATACTTGAAGATAATGCCACCTATGTTCGGATGATAAGGGCAAAACTCAAAGCAGCTCAGAACAGACAGAAAAGCTACGCCGATATCAAGCGGACGAGTGTAGACTTCAAAGTGGGTGAACACGTGTTTGTGAAAGTGTCACCTATGAAAGGGGTGATGAGGTTTGGAAAGAGAGGGAAGCTAAGTCCCCCCTACCTAGGACCTTTTGAAATTTTGGGTCGAGTAGGGGAAGTTGCTTACCGCATTGGATTGCCACCGTTATTCAATCCAGTACACAATGTCTTCCACGTATCTATGCTCAGGAAGTATCTTAATGACCCTGAACACGTGTTGAGCGGTCAATCATTTGAGATGCATGAAGACATGACGATGATCGAAGTGCCGGTGGAGATTTTGGATAAAAAAGAACAAGTGTTGCGAACAAAAGTGATTCCATTAGTACTTGTCCGATGGAAGAATCATCCGACCAAGAAAGCTACATAGGAATGAGAGGCCGATGTGAAAGAACAATATCCGGCCTTGTTTCCAACAACTTGAGAGTCAATTGTACCCCCGCAAGCATGTTTGTGGATTTGAATCACGTGTGTAATTCAACGTCGATCTTATGATCAAATTATAAAAAGGACAATATTATCCACATGGAGTCTAAATTACAGTGTTGAATGTGAAGTTGGGATTCATTATGGCCACGACATGGCCGTGATAATGTGTTTTGAAGAACCAATGACCAATTGGTATCATGGTTTACCAAGAAGAAAAATCAAACAGACATGAAAACTTTTAAATCTAGAAAATTTTGATCAAAACTGATTAATCGATTTTGTTCGATTAGTCGACTGGCATGTGCCAGTGACTGGAAATTTGATGAGGATTCAGGAAATGAAAGAAGGGAAATTTCGATTAATCGATTTGGGTTTCGATTAATCAATTTTGGATTTCGATTAATCGATCTAGAGGTTCGATTAATCGATCTAGAGGTTCGATTAATCGAATGACTTAGGAAATTTTGAAGAATTTTATGTGATTTCGATTAATCGAAGAACAATTCGATTAATCG
The DNA here is from genome assembly GCA_021018995.1 of Chloranthus sessilifolius. Classification (NCBI taxonomy): domain Eukaryota; kingdom Viridiplantae; phylum Streptophyta; class Magnoliopsida; order Chloranthales; family Chloranthaceae; genus Chloranthus; species Chloranthus sessilifolius. Next base: position 155,573,283 of record CM037588.1, on the reverse strand, counting down.
ATTTGGAATTTCGATTAATCAAACTGGAAGTTCGACTATTCGAGTTAATTACTAAATTTGGAAAAAATTTGAAGCACTGCATGATTTCGATTAATCGAAAAACGAATTGAATTTCGATTAATCAACTGGCTCACACCAGTGAGCTCTAAAACTTGAAAATTTTAACGGATACGATTTCGATTAATCGAAATTGTTTCGATTAATCAATTTTGACCTTCGACTAATCAATTTTGGAAATCGATTAATCGATTTTGGAAATCGATTTATCGATTTTGCGCGGCTTAACCTAGGTTTGAATCTCGATTAATCGACTTTGGAAATCGATTAATCGAGCCGGAGCCTATATATATAAATCGATGGGTTTTTTCATTTCATTCGAAATCATTTGGACTTTCTATTTTGCGCGCCTTCTTCTTCTTCTCTCCGACTGACCGAGCAAGCTAGGGTTTTGGGCATTTCGAATCGATTTCGAAACGAAATCGCGCTACATTGAGTCACATACCTAAGGTAAAACCCTAGTTTTTGCTTCTTTTCCGTTTCAAACCACTTAAACCCTAGTTTTTGTAAAATTTCACCTAGAATGCTGCCTAAAATGCGGTTGTCTTCGAAGAAGGCAACCACTAAACTCCCAGTCCGGCGTAAGAACGCCGCACCGCCACCACCTACCCCATCACCAGTGAGGACTCCATCACCGTCGGCATCGGAGACCACCTCCGGTTCGACAAGCGTGCTTGCCATGAAGTCTTCACGCTGAAGTTCACTACCCCCATGCCGCCACCACCCACTAACGTACTTCAACCCAATGAGTGGTGGGAGGCAAAGACCTTTGAGATCGAGTACATTATCGATCCAACCCTATTCACCAACCCCGATGTACCGGGCGAGACCCAATGGGCTCGCAATTATCTCCAAAATGCCGGTCTCAGCAGTATTTTGAAACCAATCTGCGGTTCCTACTACCCTAGGTTGGTTAGACTATTCTACCAGGGGCTCATGGACGACCCTACCGACGACATTATTTTGACCAAAATCGAGGGACGCGACTATACATTTACCCGTCGCCACGTCCATAAGGTACTTGGGTGTTACCTCGACTTTACACCCGAGACCACCCTTCTTCCACCCTTCGACGAAGAGGTGAAATTTGAAGAGATCGTGACCCGTATGACCAACAGGAAGACGGGGTCGGGATCCTCCATTAGGAGGGTCGGCCTTCCCCACTACATGTGGATGCTTGATTCAATAATCAAGTGCAATCTTTACCCATTGTGCCATGACACTGAGCGCGTAGAGAAAGTGCAACAGGCACTTTACGCGGCCTTCTGTGACCATTGGTTTGATGCGACGATGCTCATCCTAGAGGGGATGAGATATATAAAGGGCAAGTTGATGAAGGGCAAGTTGATGAAGGGCAACTTGAGGCCCAAGGAGAAGATGCCATATGCTCAGCTCATCTCGAGCATGTTAGAGTATTACTCCGACACTCCCGAGTATGCGGTATCGCCCCATGAGGTGAGGGCTACGGACCAAGTGAAGACGTTCTCAAAGTCTTCATGGGGCCGTAGCTATAATTTACTGAAGCGGACCTTACCGGCTCCGGGTCCCGCACCAACAGCAGTAGCACCATCACCACCCCCACCACCACATCAGGACCCACCCGTGGGTGGGGTACACCCGGTTGAGCCACCGGCGGAGGGGGCACCCTCCCATACCACCGCTTCACCTATGCCGCCAGCACAGTCCACGGCAGCTACACCTACTTCTTCCTACCGTCAGCGAGCGGCTCGCCAGGCTCCGACGATCGAGGACGTGTTGACCAGGATGGAGGCCAACAACGAGCGAATGAACCGGTGGATGGACTTTCTGATGTTCCACACTATGTGCCACATCTATCCGCTGGACTATCAGCAACGCCTAGCTCAGGAGGAGGAGTGGACAGCAGGCCGAACCGCCTTCCATAGGGGTCCAGTCTTCCATCCGAGAACATCGGCTACTGGCGCATTAGGCTCGGCACCACAGCAGCCGGAGCAGCCTATGGCGACGCCCCAGCCACCACCCAAGCCACCAGTTCAGTCAAAGCAGCCCGCCCCTGCATCAAACCAGCCAGGAGAGGGGACAGTGTGAGACCGAGACAAGGATATTTTTGTATGCCTGATTTTGGCACTTTTGATGTAATTGAAACGATGTAATTCAACAAGTTATAAATTTTAGAAATTAATGAAATATAGAAAATTTTTGTGTATATGCGTGAATTAATTGTGTCTAATTGCTCTGTATAATGCATCCGTCAACTTTTGGTGTGTGGGTACGCGACTCCCCAGTGTGCGGGGTACCCAAGCGAACACCTTTGGGTTATTTTCGAGGACGAAAATTCCCAAGGTGGGGAGAATGTAATATCCCAAAAAATTGACCGTTTAACTTTGACCTCGGGGATCCATTCCCGATTGGTCATGAGTTGACCAAGTGATGGTCAAACATTGAATTCATGAATTTATATACTAATGTGAGATTAGTGTGACCTAAGTGTAGAGTATTGTGCTAAGTTACAGTCACATACACCTATCTCTGGTGTATGTGTTTAACACACAAGCAGGAGAGAGAATAAAAGGGGTTTTAATAACCTAGTTTCTTTTTGCTTTGATTATTGAAGAGAGAGTTAAGAGGAGAGAGAGAGAGAGAGAGAGAGAGAGAGGAGTAAAGAGGAGTTATTGAGGATGAAGTGGATGCAAATCAAGAGGAGATTAGAGCATTCATTGACGGATTTAAGCGATTGGGATCGTTGAAACGAAAAGCAGGAACCCTAGCCATTCCAACCTAGATCTTGATCAAATTGAGGATTGATTGAAGGTAAGTTTTTTATCAAGGTTAATGCATAGATGTGTAGTGATTAAATTCAGTCAAATATGCTTAAAGAGATAGATTAAAGGCTTAGAAAAGAAGGGAAAAAGATTTGGAAGAACTGCCCGGAAGGGGGCTGAATCTGGCCAAATCGATTAATCGAAATTGGATTTCGATTGATCGATTTTGGCCCAGAAGTTCAAAAGTCAAGTAAGCCTGATTTCGATTAATCGAAATTGATTTCGATTAATCGATTTGGATTTCGATTAGTCAATTTAGAAATCGACTAATCGACTGAGCATCTCCAGTGGCTGGAGAAACAAGACCTGGAGAAATCGACTAATCGAGTTGGGAAATCGATTAGTCGATTTTAGATTTCGATTAATCGATTTGGGATCGACTAACCGATTTCAAAATTTTGACCACTCGACTTAAGAATCGACTGCTTTATGTTGGAGACTTCGATTAATCGATTTGGGATCGATTAATAGAATTTGTATCTCGATTGATCGATTTTGAGAATCGATTAATCGATTTGGCGGGCGGGATACCCACGACTGACGCGGCAGGATATCCGTGATCGGTACGGCGGCAAATCCGTATACCAGTACGGAGGTTTATCCGTAACCGTAAGTACATCCCAGGGATGTTGTGTGATATTTAACCCCGCCGCCTAGTGAGAAAGGGGCTTGGGTCATATTCCTAGGGAATATATTTTTACAACTGTCTAATTAGATGACGATGAAGGGTATCTCATCAGGGCTCGATGCTATATTGCTGGGGGATTACTTAAGTTAAAGATTTAAGTTTTGTTTTAGGCCTGTTCAGTGTCATTCATGATAAATCAACAGTAAAGTAAGACATGCTAACTATCAGTAAACTTGAATGAAATTCATCAGATTTAAACTATTTATCTTTCAAAAGCATAGACACATCATGCTTAGAATATCATGGAATATATGTGAGTTTTAACTTATATGTTCATTGTGTTTGTTCCCTATTGAGCTAGGATGTAACTCACCCTTTAGACTATACGTCGCAGGTCCATTGATAGCAGCTGTAGAGGCTTCGGGAGACGTAGATCCGGGTGACTCGGATTACGTGCCTGGAGACGAATTGGAGCCTCCACCTGAGGACTTCTTCTAGAGGACTCTGCTGTGTACTTTGATAAAGAGTCAGTTTTGAGAGCTAGTTGTACGGCTTGGTATGTCAAGCCTTTATTTTTGATAAATATGTAATTAAATTGAATTATTCTTTTTGTGAACCATCTGGGGTGATCTGTATATCACTGATGGTTCGGGTCGGTTCCCTGTTCATGCAGTGGCATGAAAGTAGAATTGTCTTTTGCATATGCTAGTTGGGCATATTAACTATTTCCGCTTTATAAGATTAATTGCTTTAATTATTTAATTGTGCTTGTTATACCAATGTTCCGTGCATAGCTTTGGGGCACAGTCTGGAGGATCGTGCTGATGGCACGGGTTTCGGGGTGTCGAAATCCGGGCTGTCACAGATTTACAAGTATAGAGGTAAACTGAGTATAGAATAGCCCAAGAGTTCAGAAAATAATATTAAATTCATGCAACCTTCGATTATCCAAAATTGATCCCGACTTGCAGCTTTATCTTGACCTCTAAAACATTGGATTCGTGAAATATTTATTTCATATAAAGTTGTAAAGCTCGTTGTCTTCTTTTCAATTTTGTGAGAATCGTATTAATCCGAGGTCAAAATAAAAAATTATGGCCAAAATATCGAATCTAAAATTTCGATGGTCGCTTGAGCGATAAGCAAAGTCACTTGAGCGACTTAAACTTAAGATTTTTTCCTAACCATGGTGCATTGGTCGCTCGAGCGATAACCAAAATCGCTCAAGCAATTTAAACCCGAAAAATCACCTTAGGGTTGTGCACAAGTCGCTCAAACGATAACCAAAGTCCGCTAGAGTGACTTACACCAGAGAGTTTGCTCTCTTATGTGCGATCCACTTCACTCGAGCATCAATCAAGGCCGCTCAAGTGAGCCAAACTACTGACATCGATCTAAAGCTCAAGGACTCTCGTTTTACATGAATCCCAACCAGTTATAGCCATATCTGACCAATTTATGGCCGATTTCACCACGATATTTGAGGCTTGGGTAGGGTTGGACCTCCCTACCAAATCTTCGGCACCGTCTGACTGATGGGTCGCCGGCGGCGACGAAACAAAGGTTAGAATCAAAATAAAATAAAATAAAAAATAAAAAAAATATACAAATATAGTAATATATATATAGATTTAGAAGAAAAAAATAATATTAAATATGTAGGTCTATCAGAATTAACAAAAATTAAGGTTTAAATAAGTTTTGATGTGTGATCGAACGTACCTTACGCAACGAGATCTGAGAAAAACAAAGAGGATTGATGAGTATCCACCTGTTGAAGCGTGAACGGTTGATTTACGGCAGTTAGGTTGAAGAGACTGATGCCTAACGCGTTGGTTTGTTCAAGTTTTCTTCTTCCTTCTCGATTTTGCCAGTGATGGAATGGAGATTTAAGGAAAGAGATTAGAGAGTTTTGAAAGAGATAAGCTGAAAGAGAGAGGTGATGACAGCTAGGGTTTCTTAAAAGAAGAAGAGATAAGATACAACTAGGCTTTCTTAAAAGAAGAGAAGGTGAAAAGAGAGTTACGTAAATTAAATAGGGTTTTCTAAAAATAGGATGAGTTCCAGTGTGGAGCGCTAACACCGTACACAATATGGTACTATATCTAACACCATAAAAAAAAAGGTAAAAAATTCGGGTTATTGCACAGATATAAAAAGATATGATAACTAGATGGTACTTCATAAACTTTATTATCTTAGGATGGCACCCACAATAATCAAATGGAATGAATCTTTTAACCGTCATGTAAACACAAAAATTGTGTCTAAATGACACTACAAAAAATAAGACTATTAGCAGCAGTTTTTTATTAAAAAAAACTGCCGCTAATAGTCTTATTTTTTGTAGGGGATCATACACATTCAACGGTATAAGGTATGTGGGTAATCGACACCTTCAAAGTAATAGATCATATATGGAAAGGTAATAGGCCCAAAAATTACAGTTTTTGAGAGCTTTGAATCATCTTATCTGTGCACTCTACTATCAACTGTTGTGCTTAATTTTAATGATTGGTATTAAAATTTTCCAATCGGAGGGTTCGAATCCAGTTATGGGCATGATTCTTTGGCGAAAACATTTTATAATGATGGCACCTGGTCAATTTAGATTGATCATATATATACACCACATATCATAATAGTAGACCATACATGAATGGTGTGCGATTAAAATTTCTAATTTAACAATAAAAGATTGTTTAAACATATGCTTCAGCAGCCATTATGCCTAATAAAATAAGTAGATGCTCTATGCTTGGATACAGGCGCAACTTGCTAAATGCCCAATTTACAAATGAGATGAAAACATGTGTCAAATGAAATGAATAAGGACTTTGCATAAGGAAAACATATGACTTTCTAACTTAATTACACGATAGAGATATTTTTTAGCTAAAAATAATAAAAATAACTAAACTGGCCGTCCACGGTGGCTGCGTCTAAGTTGGCCGCTGGCGCAAGAGGATGGTGCCTTATCTCACTCCCGAACACCATATATGATTAGGGCGTGTTTGATTGCTCGTAATAACAACTGAAGATGCGTTTCATGGGTGCTTTATGAGTCAAACTCTTTTTGGCTGTTTGATAGCATGTTTGACGCTTCGCGTCTTGTACGAATAAGGCTACGCACCTTCGAAATTGGATACCAGGGCCAACCCTTGTAAGCCCCTAAGGCTATGCGTTTCGCGAGGTCTCAGACATTTAACTTCTCAAAACCCAAAAGCTAGCCACAAGTTTCTTTCTCGTACCTCATTCCTTCTTCTCCTTCTTCTTCTTCTCTCTGTCTCTCGCTCTGCATGCTCAGATTTATTTATTTTTCGGTTAAAAGCCAACCCCTCTCCATCAAACAGCAAAACCCAACCCCTCTCCACCAAAACCCTAAATCTCATAACCCAAACCCTCTCCACCTCCCAAAATCCCATCCAAATGGCATCATCGCCTTCCCTACCACCCCACAAAACCCCACTCGAAGATAGCGACGCCTATTTTACGGACAAAATACCAGGTCTTCTGGTCGACAAACTAAAATTTCTGCCACGTTAGTAGATAACAGCCACCGTGATTGGCAATAAATCTCCTCTAAATTTGGGCATTTTGTATTCTCTCTCTAGATCCTCTCTCTTCAGGCACTCTCTCTCTCTCTCTCTCTCTCTCAAATCGCTTCATTTGTGCAAGGTTTCATTTAACATGTTGTGAATCTAATTCGACTTCCCAGATCCTCATATAATTGTTAAAATTTTTGCAAAATCTAGTGTCGTTTTGAGCTTATATGGATGAAAATTACTTCAAAATTAAGACATCTTGCCATTCTTTTCCTCATTTCGAAACTTTTTTATCTAAATTTTGAAATGCAACGTGCGTAATTATAGTAATATTGGGAAATTGAAAATTCTCACCATTTGGTGTTGGTTTTGTAGCTTCAAGATCTGAAATCACTATAAAATCTGATGAAATGAGAGCTCTTTGGAGACTTTCTCATAGAGCTTTGATCGAATGTTTTGAAACGTCTGATCGAAATTTTTTGGAGATGCGGTTGATTCGTGACCGTTGAATTCCTATGAGGTTTGAGATTCTTTTTCTGTGTGTGCAGTTTGTAGAATTTGTTGTAGTTTTCTGACTTTTTTTTATTGAAAGTTTTTTTTTACTATTTTACTTCAATGTCGTGGAATAGCAAAGGTGGAATACCTATAATTTAAGTGGAATAACAAAGGTGGAATACCTCCACCTTTTCTATTTTTCTGTGATTAAATTGGAAATTTTAGGGTAAAAGATGTGGAAATCAGCTTTTGATGAGAGAAAGTGGGTTCTAAAGCTTTATTTATTTATTTTAATGCATGATGAAATTATAACTTATAATTTAAGTGATACGTTACAAGCTCATGTTAACAAACAACGTTTAAACGCGTTTCACTATATATGCTATCAAGCACTAGGCTGATGCGCGTAGTACAATTACAGGTGAAACGTATATTAACCTCAAAACGCGCTTTGCCATTACATGCAAACAAACACACCCTTAGAACATAGTCTTTGAATCCCACGGCACACGTGTCCAAAAAAGTGATCCATTTCATACCACTGTTTAGAACGGGAGAGCATACATCAGCTCAATGATCAATGGGTGTCACAGTTTTATTTGCTTTTGTGAAAGTAGTAAAAGTTCTCTTAAGGATACCAATTAAGGATTATTTGGTGTCTTAGTTTTATTGCTTTTGACATAGTAGGAAGGGAGCCATTACTTATCTTCGGAAATGTGGCCCTTACACTGAAGTTAAAGAAAGACTGTATTTTTGGGACATGTGACATGTGAAAATGCAATTTGGATTATCTGATTTAATTTGAAGTTTATGATCTATAGATCCTTAGTGGATAAGATTAGAGCAAAACACGATATTTATCATATGATTTATTGTTGTCAACGGTTGAATCAAATAATAGCATTTGACTATATTTAATTACATGACAAAGATTATATTTCATGCTAATTTTTTACACTTAATATCTTTAAATAATGGGCTCAAAATCAACTGATTTAGATGATGTTTTCATATAGCAGAGGTCGCTAAACTTGTAGATATTTATTTTAAACTCGATCCATACAAGGGCCAAATTTTCGAGTGTAAGTAATGGCTCCCAAGTAGGAAGTACTTTTAGTTTAGCAATTAAGTAAAATTTGACTCCCGGATTTTAAGTCTGAAGAAATAACTAATCAACCTCAAGAACAGTAAAAGTCAAATAAGCTTTCTCTATTCTTTTGTGACCGTTATTTCATGATTTATGCATGCCCGCTACACCCGGTGACATTGAGGAGCAAACTCAAGCGGTCAGACCATTGCGATAACCTCTTGGTGGGTAGCTTTGACTGCATTTTTGAACTGGAATAAGCCAGGAAGGGGATCGTAAGGTAAGTGCTGAAATCATCTTGCTTTTGTAACAAGGAAATTCCTATAATATCAAAGGCCCAACTTGTATTGTATTAAGTTTTTTGTGTTTGGTTGGTCAAACTCGGGTGCCACCTCAATTCTCGTGGTTGTCTATCGAGATGATTTGTTCATCACTAGAGTGATCGATGTCCGAGATGGAATGATTGCTTTAGTGCAATACACCATTCGGAATGAAGTCTTCCAGAAGTTGTCACAACTATTTATGTCTTACTTATCGAAATCTGCCTTCTTCCTCCGAGGCGCACTACAAAAATAAGGTGTTTTACCGGTACTTGTTGTTAAAACAATTTTTGGTAGTGATAAGACTCAGTTTTTGGTAGCGACAGTGTTAACTTTAATACCACTTGTTATAAATTTTATCCACTCTATCGAACTCCTTATCGCGATGAATGCGAAAAATTAAAAAGATACAGGCAAAAAACAATCACACGCACAACACAAGATTTACGTTATTCACTCAATCGAGGGCTACGTCCACGGGAGTATATGTACTATTTTGAACGTTTATAACACACACACTCTCTTCTCTCTAGTCTACTCTCAATCAAAATCAAATACGATCTTACACAGCCAATACGCTGAAAAACAAGGACGTAGTCCTTCAAATAACAGAGAAGAAATCTACCGGAATGTAATAACGATTTCAACACAAGAACGGTTTCGATTGAATCTTCATTCCCTAAGCTTTTCTTCAATACTTTTTCTCTCCAAGTATTCTCACCAATTTTCTCTCTAGAAAACTTTCTCAAATCATTCCTGAAACCCCTACAGTAACTTTTTGCAAATAGGCTCCAAACTCTTTTGGAAACATAATTCACAAATCTTCTAAACTTTGCAAGTATTCAAAACACTTCCATAAAAGAGTAAAATTTCAAACCTACGGATCTAGATCGCCCCAGAATCAATCGATTGACTTCTTAAACTCAATCGATTGATTTTCTCTTACTCAATCGATTGACACCTATAGTTGGGATTAAACCGTATTCAACAATCTCCACCAAGGTTTCATCCCCAATTATTATGTCACCGCCCCAACGGACATCAACATCTTCGACAAATGTTAATCAAGTTTAGGCAATGCCTAAACTTATTCTACATAATCGGCTTGGTCAACATGTTCGCTGCATTTTCTTTCGTATCGATCTTCTTAATCGATATTTCCCCATCTTCTATTATATCTCTGATAAAATGATACCGGACATCTATATGCTTTGTTCTAGCATGAAAGACCTAATTCTTTGCTAGGTGAATGATACTCTACTGTTACAGAAGATATCGGTGCTCTCATCAACCTTACCAAATTCACTGACAAAACCTTTAAGCCATGTGGCTTCCTTAGCCACTTCTGTAGCCGCTATATACTCGCCTTCTATAGTTGACAACGTAACTATCCCATGGAGCATAGACTTCCAACTAATCGATCCACCTGCCAAGACGAACACGTACCCCGTGGTAGACCTTCTTCTATCAAGATCACCAGCATAGTCAGAATCGACATGCCCGCAGAGATCCAACTTGCTTGTATCTCCACCTTCAAATATCAAACCATGTTCAGTTGTACCTTTCAGATATCTCAATATCTATTTCACTGCAAGCCAATGTTCTTTACCCGGATTCGGCATATACTTGCAAACCACACTCAAAGCCTGTGCTAAATCTGGACTTGTACTCATCATGGCATACATCAAACTCTCAACAACATTTGTATATGAAATATTTTTTATATATTTCTTCATATGTGGAGGGACTCATCTTCTTTGTGAGTTTAAAATGCTCTACTAGAGGAATTGATACAGGTTTGACATCAGTTATATTATACTTCTCAAGGAGCTTTTGGATAAAGGTCATTTGAGTTAATGAAAGTCTCTTCTTCTCACGATCCCTCGTGATTTCTATACCTAGAATCTTATTTGCGAAACTAAGATCCTTCATCTCAAACTTCTGACTCAATGATTGCTTCAGTTTGTTGATTTCAATATTGCTTCTTGATGTTATCAACATATCATCTACACAGAGAATTAGAAAGATTATCTCTCATTTACCATACTCTTTTCAATAGACACAATAATCATACCATTCCCAGTGATACCCTATGCCCAGCATGTATGAATCAAACTTCATGTATCACTGTGTAGGTGTCTGCTTGAGACCATACAAGGATTTCTTTAATCTGCAAACGAGTGATTGTGACCCTTCTACTTCGGATCCTTCTGAATGTCTCATATAAATTTCTTCTTGAAGATCTCTATGGAGAAAAGCTATTTTCACATCATCTATTCTAGTTCGAGATCTTTCTGAGCAATGACTGCCAATAACTTGCGAATCGAAGTGTGCTTCGTAATCGAAGAGAATATTTCATTATAATCAATACCCTCTTTCTGAGAAAACTCCTTTACAACTAGCCTTGCTTTAAACTTCGGAGTTTCACTCCTATCACCTTCTTTCTTTCGAAAGACTCATTTACAATCGATGGCTCTCTTCCCTTTAGAAGGTTTCATGATATCCTAAGTCTCATTCTTTAAAAGTGACTTTCATTCTTCTTCCATAGCTAACTACCACTTTACTGCATCTGTATCCATCCGAGCTTCGGAAACTATATTTGGTTCCGTATTTTCTGTGATAAGTGCAAGTGTTAAGGGAACCATATCCTTAAACTTTTCAGGACGTTTCTCCATCCTCTCTGACCTTCTCAAGATAGTCTGAACCGGTACCTAGGACTGCAAGTCTTGAGAAATTATGCCATCATGCTCTATCTTAAAGTCTTCATTATTTTTCCCATCTTACCCATGCCTTTCAACATTAACTTGTACCTGAGGTTCATCAAATAACTAAGGTTTGTCTTCATCTTTTTTCATCGGAAACTAATCTTCGTTGAAAATAACGTCTCTTTCAACTATCACTTTGTGAGATTTTGTATCCCACAAATGATAACTCTTGACTCATTCGCTATAGCCAATCAAGACACATTTCTTAGACTTTGGATCCAACTTGAATCGTTCACTTCCCTAAAGTAATGCATAAGTCGCACATTCAAATACCTTCAAGCAAGGATCAAAATTTCGGGTTTCATTTCGATTTCGGAGGAGACCGAAACCAAAAATTTGAATCAAAATTTTGACCGATAATTTCAATCTCATACAAAAATATGACCAAAATTTTGGTCCAAATTATCGTTTCGGTGAGGACCGAAATCGATAATTTGGACCGAAATTTCGGTCATTTCGATCGAAATTTTGATCCTTGCCCTTAAGAGAGAGTAACTTCCGTGTCTTCCATACCAAAGCTCATCTGCAGTTTTCGAGTTCAATGCTGCTAAAGGCGACCAGTTGATCAAGTAACATGTCATGTTCACTGCCTCAACCCAAAACTCATGACTTAAGCCGGAATGGTTCAACATATATCATGCTTTTTCTAATAGTATTTTGTTCATCCTCTCTGCTACACTATTTTTCTGAGAATTTTCAGGAATTATTAAGTGTCTAACAATTCCTTGATTTTCACAGTAAGCTTTGAACTCTGATGACAAGTATTCCCCACCATTATCTAATCTAAGAATTCTCACCTTTTTGTTTGTCTGCTTTTCAACCATACTCTGCCACTGCCTGAATTTCTGATATACATCCGATTTATTTTTAATCGGATATACTCAAACTTTTCTGGAGTAGTCAGTTATGAATGACACAAAGTAGTTGGCTCCACCGACTGAAGTGACTTTAGCCGGTCCCCATACATCTGAATATATGTAATCAATTTGCCCCTTCGAAGTGTATTTTCCAATGGAGAAACTGACTTTTTCTGCTTCTCGAAAATACAATCTTCACAAAAATTCAGTTTACAAGTTTAAATTTCATAAATCGCCTTATTCTTTATAAGCTCTGTCAGCCCATGTTCACTCATGTGATCAAGCCTCTTGTGCCACAAATCTGAAAGATCCTTGGAATCTTTTGTAGCTGCAATACCACTGCTGCTAATTATGTTACCTTCTAAAGTATACAGATTTATCATCTTTTTATCATTTATCAAGGTCATAGCACCATGTACAACCTTTAATTTTTCGAATTCTAGGATGACCCGACATCCTATCTCATTCAATGCCCCCAATGAGATTAAATTTTTCTTCAAATCAGGCACATGTCTAACCTCAGTAAGAGTGCGAACACAACCATCAAACATCTTTATTTTGATCGAACCGATACCCACTGCTTCACATACACTATCATTTCCCATCAAAATCGTCTCACCGTTTGTTACCTTGTACTGGTCAAACCAATCTTTGTATGGACACATGTGATACGATTCCTCTGAATCTAGGATCCATCTACCATCAAACTAACTGGAGCTTAACAATACACACAATAGGTCTTCACCGAAATCTGACTTAGCAACACTAGCCTGTTGCGAAGTCCCTTCATCACTGTTATTATTATTCAATATCTGCTTGCAATATTTGTGAATATGTCCAGATTGCTTACAGAATAAACATATAATATCCTTTCTGTCATCCCTAGATTTGGGTTTGTTGTTCCTCTTATTGATTTATTATCTCATCTAGACTTGTCTCTTTGCAATCATGGTTTCAACCCTTTTCGCTCAAGAGACTAATCACTTCGGAGTTAAATTCGAGTTATTTTCTTAATTTATCGGAAAGAAGTGCAGCAATCACTTCTTCGATGATAATAGTATCTTTACCATAAATTAATGTGATAACAAGGTGCTCATAAGATGGTGGCAATGAGGTGAGCAAGAGAAGTGTAAGATCTTCTTCTTCAAATTTCACCTCAATGCTCAATAGTTCACTAACTATTTTATTAAACGAATTTAAATTGTCATGAATATTCATACGAAGGGTGTAGAGTTGCTTCTTCATGAAGAGTCTGTTGGACAATGATTTTGTCATGTAGAGAGATTTTATCTTCTTTCACAGATCCACGGCCATCTTCTCGTGAAAAATATTGTACAAAACTTCATTGGACAAGCACAATCAGATAGTACTTACGGCTCTCTTATCAATAGAGTTTCACTCTTCATCGAATATCTCTGCCTTTTTTCTCATCTCATTTCCAAGTAGAGCATCATCAATACTTCATCGGACAAGCACAATCAGATAGTACTTATGGCTCTCTTATCAATAGAGTTTCACTCTTCATCGAACATCTTTGCCTTTTTTCTCATCTCATTTCCAAGTAGAGCATCATCAATACCTTGTTGGAGAAGGAGATTTGTGACTTTGACTTATCACAGAGCGAAGTTATTCTTCCTAGAAAACTTCTCCACCTCGAATTGTGCATTTGAAACCTTTATCGCCATTATAGCGTAAACCTCGCTCTGATACCACTTGTTAGCTTTGATACCACGAACTCCTAATCGTGAAGAATGCGAAAAAATTAAGAAGATGCAGGCAAAAAATAATCACAAGCATAACACAAAGATTTACGTGGTTCACCCAATCGAACGGGAGTATATGTACTATTTTGAACGCTTACAATGCACACACTCTCTTCTCTCTAGTGAACTCTTAATCAAGATCAACCACGATCTTGCACAGCCAACATATTGTAAAAACAAGGACGTAGTCCTTCAAATAACAAAGAAGATATATGTCGGAATGTAATAACAATTCTGACACAAGAATAGCTTCGATCGAATCTTCAATCCCCAAGCTTTTCTTCGATACTTTTTCTCTCCAAGTTTTCTCACCAGCTTTCTCTTTAGAAAACTTTCTCAAATCATTCATGGAACCAATAGAGAAACTTTCTTCAAAAAGGCTCCAAACTCTTTTGGAAACATAATTCACAAATCTTCTAAACTTTGCGAGTATTGAAAACACTTCCAAAAAAGAGCCAAAATTCAAACCTGCGGATCTGGATCCGCCCATAATCAATCGATTGATTTTTCAAACTGAATAATCGATTATTTTTCAAACTCAATCGATTGATTTTTCCATACTCAATCGATTGACACTTGTGGTTGGGATTAAACCTTATTCAGCAGATAGGACTAATAGCAACATTTTTTTGTTAAAAAAATTGCCACTAATAGTCTTATTTTTATAGTGGCGGGATGATCAACCACTTCTCCTACATCGGATCCTAGGGGGAGAGACGTATGATGTTTGATGTCGCCCGATGCCAGAACCGATCATTAAGGGGGAGAGTGACGGGTGGGAAGGAGTCGACAACCGGAACACGCTAGAGAAGATTCTTGAGGCAAAGAACCCTCCGCTGTCATGGTTTCCTACCCAACAAAGCTTTCAGATGATCTTTCTATCACTCCACCCGAACTACTAGAAAGGAGTATATCTACTAATGGAGTGAACTACCCCCCTTCTATCCACGCCGGCTTATCGCTACATCCGTCCACCAGGATATGCACAAAATCTTCTTCGCAGGTCCCCCCAAATGATTCATCCTTCTATTGAAAGCCTTCTAGTTGTTCCTTCAGTGAACCGCTTCTATCCCAATAACTTGAAATGTCAGTCGGCATATGGGTTCCCATTGATTGAGGGTAGGGTAGGACTCGATCCTATTAGTTTGGCAACCTTCCATCTCATGAACCTTTATCTCTTTACACGTGAAACAAAGAATTTAGATTCTCTTGAAATTGGGCAGCACATATATGGTGGGATTTCCATCGAACAAAAGACTTACATATCCGAGTACTAGGCGCTACGACAGAAAGGTGAGAAGGGGTAGAGAAAATGCCTCCAGCTAATGTCCGAGTACCAGGTGCTACAACGTTGAAGTAACTCATGCCATACTCGCAGGAAAAGCTCACACAACCTTCAATAAAGGGTACCTCTATCTGAAACCGACACAGGTAGGTATGTAGAGAATACCTAGGAGCGCAATACAACTCTCTCTGAGGAATCAGCAAAATAGCCTTGTAACTTCTGGAGAAGGGGTGCCTCCTTGGTCATAGTGACTAGGCCCGGGCAAATGTTTACCAAAGTCGCATGTATCCTCAAAATCGTAAGACCGTGTATGGGAGCAATTATACCAAATAACGGTCTTCAACTGCTTGACCTTAATTCGGTCAAGCAAGCCAGCCCACAAAGGTTGAAAGAAGTCGCTCCTGCTGGCATTGGTGCGGGTGCAGAAATGTTCGGAAATCCCTTTGCTACTTCTTGGACAATCATATATTGTTATTTAGTCTTTCAATTACCATCTAGTTCACAAAATAAAGGTTGTACGTTACCAACGTTCACGAAGGATCCACCCCTAATATTTTTAAGTTCTTCGCCTCTATTCACACACTTACACATCATATGCTTGTGTGGATAGCTCTAAGAGGGTGTATGGCATGACTAAGTTTGCGACAATGTTATTCTTGGCGACAGTGGTCGCCGACGATTAGGTGGTGGCTGCCGGCTTACCATGAGATTTGTAATGAGCATACTATAACTCTATCTAAAGATGAAAGAAGAAATCACTCTCACATCCAAGATTCTTCCTTCTCAACTCGGGGTATATGCGCTTAAAATGTTCAATGCTTTGAATCAAATGATGGAGATTATATTTTGTCCCAATTTTCGACACAAAAGATATTGAAATCATGTTCATACCTTCAGCCGATCAAATTTTGATTTCACTTGACACACATCCCGAAAAGTGATCTGAGAACCATGATCATGTTCATTCTTTTGGATGTTTGCCACATGGAATTAAATCTGATTGTCTAATGGTAGGCCCATGATCTCATAATTGTGTTGAAGATTGGGACAAAAAATGATGTAGTGTCAAATATTGGGATGAGAAACGATTGATCCCCCTCGTTTGACTCAAAGAAGTCAACGATTTAAGCATGTGAACCCAAGTTGAAAAGGAAGAACTGTGGGTTGTAAATAAAGGTACCCTTCACCATATTCATGAACTTGATCTTTCGTGCTAGAAGTTACCCTTCAACATATTCATGAATCTTGACATACACTTATTTTCCATTCTTTGGAGGCAACCTTTTCTATACTTCACTTCTTTCTATATAATCAAACATCAAGATCCTTGAAATTCGACACATGAGGAAGCTAGTGTGATGGGAATTTTTACTTATCTTGTTTTTCTTTTTAGGATGCCATGCAATATAGAAAGCCGTGATGTAATGCATGTGCAAATTTGCACGCATAGAGAATCCACTTCTGACGCAACACACTGGGAGGGGACCAGCATAAAGGATGTGAGCGGGCGTGGGAATTAGAACCCACGACCTGTGCTTCCAAAAGGGAAGAGGGTACCAATTGAGCTATTTATGGTAAGTATCTTGAAAAAAATTCAAAGTAATTTGAGGGAATCCACGCATCCTAGAAAATAGCACCTAATTATCTTGGACTGAAAACCCTCTTTTGTTTTGAGATTATCAGGTGATTGCTTGTAAGCTTCCACAAGGTTGGATCGGGCCAATATTTTCGTTGACCAATGGGCCATGGTATATGCTTGACCCAACCTGACCCGATGGGATAATATGCCACCATGTGATCTGGCCCTCCTCTATAGGTATGTGGTACTTGCAACTGGGTTACCCTACTCGACCTCAAATTTCAAAAAATAAGAGCTTTTCTCTTTAGAGCTCGACTCGAGAGCCGAGTTGAGCTAGCCAATTTGTAGCTCGAATGAAAAGAGCCGAGCTCGAGCTAAGGCCGGCTCGGCTCTATGGCTCGGTTTAAAATTATATATATATATATATATATATACCTCTGAAAAAAAAAAAAAAAAACTTAGAGGTCTATTTTTACCCTTCAACTAACGGTTACTTTGAAGGGTAAATTAGAACTTTTGCCACCCACACTTGCCCTAATTTCATTAGATATATATATATATCGCCCAACTACTACCCACTGTTTCTCTCAAGTTTCTCACGCATACGACACACCTCTACAGCTGCCTTGCAACTCTTCATCTTCTTTTCTCTTACATTCATCCTCTTCAATCTCTCATAGTGTCAACTCTCACGCTGCGTTGCTGAAGCGGCTGCCTCCTGCAACCTGCAACTCTCCATCTTCTTCTCATACGGCTGCCTCTACCTCTACGGCTGTTAGGGTTGCAACTCAACTCCATCTTCTTTACTCTTGTTGAAGCTCTCTCAAGTTCTTGCGCATACTGGCATTCGGATCGTGCAACTCAATCGAAAGGGAGATCGTCGGAACGGCAATCGAAATCGACCCATTGGTATCAGCGTATCGCTTGCTTTATTTATTTTAGAATAAGGGCATAATATTTCTTCATAATATTAGGATTAGGCTTATTTAAATTAGGATTCTTGCATAATACTTAAATTAGAGATGATTTGAATTTTTTTTAGAAATTAGGGTTGATTTAATTAGGATTCTTGCATAATATTTTTTCAAATTAGGGCTAATTTAAAAAAAAATGAAATTAGGGCTGCTATAAATTAGGACTTTTTGCATAATATTTTATCAAATTAGGGCTAATTTAAAAAAAAAAAAAAAAAGAAAATTAGGGTTGCTTTAAATTAGGATTCTTTATTTTATATTAAGGCTATTTTAAATACTTTTAAAATTCAAACTTTTGAAGGGTAAATTAGAACTTTTGCCACCCACATTTGCCCTAATTTCATTATATATATATAATATTATATAGCCCAACTACTACCCACTGTTTGTCTCAAGTTTCTCACACATACGACATACCTTTACAGATGCCTTGCAACTCTCCATCTTCTTTTCTCTTGCATCCTTTCTCTTCACTCTTAGTGTCAACTCTCATGTTGCGTTGTTGAAGCGGTTGCCTCCTGCACCTCATGCAATTCCTGCAACTCTCAATCTTCTTCTCATACAGCTGCCTCTACCTCTACAGTTGTTAGGGCTGCAACTCAACTTCATCTTCTTCACTCTTGTTGAGGCTCTCTCAAGTTCTCACGCATGCCGGCATTCGGATCGTGCAACTCAATCGGAAGGGAGATCGCCGGAACGGCAATCAAGATCGACGACGTATCGCTTCCTTTATTTATTTTAAAATAAGGGCATAATATTTTTTCATAATATTAGGATTAGGCTGATTTAAATTAGGATTCTTGCATAATACTTAAATTAGGGCTGATTTAAATTAGGATTCTTGCATAATACTTAAATTAGGGCTGATTTGAATATTTTTTAGAAATTAAGGCTAATTTAATTAGGATTCTTGCATAATATTTCTTCAAATTAGGGCTAATTTAAAAAAAATGGAATTAAGGCTGTTATAAATTAGGACTTTTTGCATAATATTTTATCAAATTAGGGCTAATTTAAAATAAATAAATAATTAGGGTTGCTTTAAATTAGGATTTTTATTTTGAATTAAGGCTATTTTAAATACTTTTAAAATTAGAACTTTTGACGGGTAAATTAGAACTTTTGCCACCCACGCTTGCCCTAATTTCATTATATATATATATATATAATATAACCCAACTACTACCCACTGTTTCTCTCAAGTTTCTCACGCATACGACATACCTCTACAGTTGCCTTGCAACTCTCCATCTTCTTTTCTCTTACATCCATCTTCTTCACTCTCTAATAGTGTCAATTCTCACGCTGCGTTGCTGAAGCGGTTGCCTCCTGCAACTCCTGTAACTCTCCATCTTCTTCTCATACGGCTGCCTCTACCTCTACGGTTGTTAGGGCTGCAACTAAACTCCATCTTCTTCACTCTTGTTGAAGCTCTCTCAAGTTCTCACGCATACCGGCATTCGGATCGTGCAACTCCATTGAAAGGGAGATCGTCGGAATGGCAATCAAGATCGACTCATTGGTATCAGCATATCGCTTCCTTAATTTATTTTAGAATAAGGGCATAATATTTCTGCATAATATTAGGATTAGACTTATTTAAATTAGGATTCTTGCATAATACTTAAATTGGGGCTAATTTGAATTTTTTTAATAAATTATGGCAGATTTAATTAGGATTCTTTCATAATATTTCTTCAAATTAGGGCTAATTTAAAAATAAAATAAAATTAGGGCTGCTATAAATTAGGACTTTTTGCATAATATTTTATCAAATTAGGGCTAATTTTTTAAAAAAAAAAAAAAATTAGGGTTGCTTTAGGATTTTTTATTTTAAATTAAGGCTATTTTAAATACTTTTAAAATTAAAACTTCTTAAGGGTAAATTAGAACTTTTGCCACCCACACTTATCCTAATTTCATTAAATATATATATAATATAATATAGCCCAACTACTACCCACTGTTTCTCTCAAGTTTCTCACGCATACGACATACCTCTATAGCTGCCTTGCAACTCTCCATCTTCTTTTCTCTTGCATCCATTCTCTTCACTCTTAGTGTCAACTCTCACGTTGCATTGCTGAAGTAGCTGCCTCCTGCACCTCCTGCAACTCTCAATCTTCTTCTCATACGGCTGCCTCTTCCTCTACGGTTGTTAGGGCTGCAACTCAACTCCATCTTCTTCACTCATGTTGAAGCTCTCTCAAGTTCTCACGCATGTCGGCATTCGGATCGTGCAACTCGATCGGAAGGGAGATCGCCGGAACGACAATCGAGATCGACCCCATTGGTATCGATATATCGCTTCCTTTAATTTTTTTAGAATAAGGGCATAATATTAGGATTAGGCTGATTTAAAATAGGATTCTTGCATAATACTTAAATTAGGGCTGATTTGAATTTTTTTTAGAAATTAGGGTTGATTTAATTAGAATTCTTGCATAATATTTCTTCAAATTAGGGCTAATTTAAAAAAAATTGAAATTAGGGCTACTAAAAATTAGGACTTTTTGTATAATATTTTATCAAATTAGGGTTAATTTAAAAAAAAAAAAAAAAAAAATTTAGGGTTGCTTTAAATTAGGATTTTTTTATTATTTTAAATTAAGGCTATTTTAAATACTTTTAAAATTAAAAATTTTGAAGGGTAAATTAGAACTTTTGCCACCCATACTTGCCCTAATTTCATTATATATATATATATATATATATATATATATATATATATATATATATATATATATATATATATATATATAGCCCAACTACTACCCACTATTTCTCTCAAGTTTCTCACGCATACGACATACCTCTACAGTTGCCTTGCAACTCTCCATCTTCTTATCTCTTGCATCCATCCTCTTCACTCTCTTATAGTGTCAACTCTCACGCTGCGTTGCTGAAGCGGTTGCCTCCCGCAACTCCTACAACTCTCCATCTTCTTCTCATATGGCTGCCTCTACCTCTACAGTTATTAAGGGTGCAACTCAACTCCATCTTGATCACTCTTGTTGAAGCTCTCTCAAGTTCTCACGCATACTGACATTCGGATCGTGCAACTCAATCGGAAGGGAGATCGCTGGAACGACAATCATATCAACCCATTGGTATCGGCGTATCGCTTCCTTAATTTATTTTAGAATAAGGGCATAATATTTTTTCATAATATTAGGATTAGGCTAATTTAAAGTAGGATTCTTGCATAATACTTAAATTAGGGCTGATTTGAATTTTTTTTAGAAATTAGGGCTGATTTAATTAGGATTCTTGCATAATATTTCTTCAAATTATGGCTAATTTAAAAAAAAAATTGAAATTAGGGCTGCTATAAATTAGGACTTTTTGCATAATATTTTATCAAATTAGGCTAATTTTTTTAAAAAAAGAAAAAAAATTAGGATTACTTTAAATTAGAATTTTTTATTTTAAATTAAGGTTATTTTAAATACTTTTAATTTGGTTGTTTAAGGCTCTTTTAATATTTATTTTAAATCATGAAAAAAATTCAAATCTTAGACCCTAGCATGTCTGACAAGGAGACATCCCAATCATTTATGCCTCCTCCTCGACCTCCTTGTCCATGCCCCTTACCCTCCCCTAGTCCATCTTCTACTCTTGCCTCCGATTCTACTTCTTCATCTAGTTTTATTATGGATGTGGATGCAGGTGCAAATATGGATGAGAATGCTCTAGATGAATCAGACCCCAAATATAGATGTGTAACAACTTCATCTGCCTGGGATAGTTTTGAAAAAATAATTATAGATGGAGTTCAAAAGGGAAGATGTATTTATTGTAAAAAAATATACAAACTTCAAAAATCAGGTGGAACTACTACCCTAAAACGACACATTGAAGGTTGCCCAAGCAATCCAAAGCGTAAAAAAACATAAGTTATATATTTTCCTAGTATTAATGATATGCCCGAAAGGTTAAAGTTTACCCAAGAACAAGCAAGAAAACTTCTTGCAAGAATGATAATCTTGCATGAATATCCATTTAATATTGTTTCTCATATAGGTTTTATTGCTTTTTGTCAATATTTACAGCCTTTATTTAAAATAGTGTCACGTACAACAATAAAGAAAGATTGTATAGCATTACATAAAAAAGAACAAGGTAAACTAATTAACTTATTTGAACAGTCTACTTCTAGGATTAGTCTAACATCTGATATATAGACTTCCAACCAAGATCTTGGTTATCTAGCTATTACTGCACATTTTATTGACTCCAATTGGACCATGCAAAAACGTATTATTAATTTTTCTGTAATTCCTTCACCCCACATAGGGATTAATATTGCTGATCATATTATAGCTTGTCTTATAAAATAGAAAATTTAAAATAAAATAGCATGTATTACTCTAGATAATGCTAGAAATAATAATACTGCTCAAAAGTCAATTAAAACTCACTTAGTTCGAAAAAAATTTCTTCCATTGAGTGGTGAATTATTTCATGTTCATTGTTCTGCTCATATTTTAAATCTTATTGTGGAAGAAGGATTAAAAAATATTAAACCAACTATTGACAATATTCGAGAGAGTGTAAAGTTCGTAAAATCATCACCATCTCAAAAATAAAAATTTGAAGAGGTTGTTAATCTTTTAAGGATACCAAATAAAAAAGGATTATATTTAGATGTAAGTACGCGATGGAACTCTACGTACTTTATGTTGGAATCTGCCTTGAAATTTAAAGATGCTTTCCAATCTTTTAATTTGTATGAATCAAGTTACGATATAAAAATTTTAGATGATGAATGGTCTAACGCAAAAATAATTTACGAGTTTTTAAAGAAATTTTTTGAGTTTACTAAACTAATAAGTGGAAGTAAATATCCAACATCTTGTTTATTTTTAAGTGAAGTAGTTAAAATTAACAGTGCTTTGAATGAAATAAATCTGATGATAATCAATATTGTAGATCTATTGCTATAAGTATGCAAGATAAATTTGATAAATATTTGGCCGCTTGTCCTACAATTTTACCATTTGCCGTGATTTTTGATCTTTAATTGAAGGTTGACTTTTTAGAATATGCGATAGAAGAACTATATGGAGGGAGGATACGTATAACTAAGTTGATGGGATTTGTTAGAAATCTTTATGAAAAGTATGCCGTTAAATATTGTATGTCTAATAAGAAAATGAGGGTAATATTATTTTTGAGAGTTTTAGTGTTACAAAATCTAATATTGGAGGGGATAAATACTTAAAGTGGAAACAACAAAGAAATAAAACTAATACATCTATTAATAATGTAAAATCAGAGTTAAATATTTATTTAGAAGAGTCACAAGTACCTGGGTGTAAAGATTTTGATGTTTTGTATTGGTGGAAAGCTAATTCCACCACATGGCTAATTTTGTCGACAATGGTTCATGATATTTTAACAATTCTTGCTACAACAGTTGCGTCAGAGTTTGCTTTTAGTACAGGAGGTACAGTAGTTGATCAATTTAGGAGTAGTTTACTTCCAGAGACTGTAGAACTTTTAATTTGTATACAAGATTGGATTCGTCCTGAGTTGGGCATTACTTGCCAATAGTGACAGATCCAGAAATTGAGGCGATATGAAAAATTAGTTGGTGAGAAAAACTTATATATTATTACCTTTTAAAATTATTTTTCAAGTTTTGTATTAGAGAAGTGCAAGTGTGTATAAAATATGTTATTTTTCTAAAGTTTTTTTTATAGTTTTTTATGCATTGATAGGGTTGGCTTAATGGAACGATTATATGTATTGTCTTACCATTCACTAGTTAAATATGCAAGAGAAAAGTGAAATAATTGAGATGTCAATCCGTTATGTATGACTCTTAAATTAAAGTGATTCTTAATATCATCCCCGTTTGAGAGCAAACAGAGATGACTAGTAAGTCAGATGACTCAGATCAAACTAGTGAAGCTATTTTTATCCTTTCAAATTTTAAAAAAATAATTAGTATTTTCATCTTGACTTATATATTTTATCAAGGGAATACAATAGTTATCAAACATATTTTAATAACTCAAATTATTATAAATATATATTATTTTTCGTAAATTTTTAAAAAGTTATGCACTCAACTGGCTTCACTCAATCGATTTGATTTCATCAATGTTCATCATGCTACATGTGTCTGAGAAAAATCTCAAATCTATTGCCCACTGCTTCGCAATCAAATTAACCAACAAGGAGATGGACAACAAGGAGATACAAATAAAATGATAAGTGCAATTCAAAAGGATATCTACTAAAAAGGTAAACAATTTTTATTTTGAGTTCAATTTCACATATATCTCGCTTATTTATTTCATATGTTGCGTGCTTGTGTTTAATCATTCATTTAAATCTTTTATAGAATGGAATTTAATTGAGTAAAAGTTTTAAAAAGTACTAGGTGAAATTTTTTTATAATAGAACATACTTGGCTCGCTCGAAGAGCCGAGCTAGAGCTTGGTATTTTCGAGCTCGAAGAGCCTAGCTAGAGCTGACCTCTAGCTCAGCTCATATAAGGTAGAGCTTACGTAAGCTCGGGCTCGGCCCGGCTCGGTTGCAGCCCTTCCAAATCTGGTTTAACCCTTTTATCTTATATATATATATATATATATATATATATATATATATATATATATATAAGGTTGATTTTACTAGATCTTTGAGTCGACCTCAATCAAAAGTTGAGCAGATGCCTCATTCGAACCTGGCCAATGGGTCAACTTTTTGTGCTCGAGCCAATTAAAAAATTGGGTCCAGCGGGTCGGCCCGGCTGGTTGACAGCCCTAGAGGCGGGTCATCAACATTCGGGTTTTGTGTCTCCAACAATCTCATTCCTATGCAGAAGTAAACTTTGGACTCCCACAACTTTTCTTTGATCCATGAAAACCGTGGATGTATACTATTGATCATAGGGACCGAATTAGATTGGTACAGGGCCTCTTAGAGCACCCGTCTAATCCTAGAGGTACATGCGCACCTCAAATTTAACACATGTCGGGTCAATACAGGATATAAATTTTTAGGGTGGCCTCAGGGGGAGGGGATTCGAACTTAGGTCTCCTACATTTGAAAGCAGACACCTGATCAACTCACCAAATCCCTTGAGATTGGTACAAGGAATTCAAAAAGGTATTGACAAAATCCAAATAAACGTCATTTTTCTTCCTTTTCATTTCTTTCCGGTGGGTATCCAAAAAGTGGTGTATTTTAGTGGACCACTTTCTTTCTTTCCTTTTCATTTCTTCCCTATACAAATTTAATGGCCCGTGTTGCGCTGAGAGACAAATTCGCACTCAAAGAGAATCTATTTTGGCACAATAGACTGAGAGGAAACCCGCACAAAAGGTGAGAGTAGGGTTGGGGACTATAGCCCATAACCTGCTTGTTTCCACAAGGGAAGATGATCAGTTGAGCTATCGCTCAACCTATACCAATCTTAGTTTCTCTAATTCGCTTAATTTGAAATCAGGTACCCGATTAGTAATTCGCGACCGTCTACGAGAACCCGATCAGTTAGGAGTAGGGTGAATGTTTTTCTTATAAGCATATAATATCATAATTAAAGTTTAAATTTAATCATTAAGCCAACTTGTTACTCAATTGGTAATGCGGTTAGGCTATTTACATTGTACATGTCCTAGGTAGGCTCTCAACAAGCAGAGTTCGAGCCGAGCCAAGGTCAGCTTGAAGTCGGCTCTTTTATATTCAAGTTGAGTTCGAGAGCACTTTTATATTCGAACCTAAAAGTATTACTCAACTCGTGGTCGGCTCTATCAAGCTCGAGCCAAATAATATGTTTTTTTTTTTTGGGGGGGGGGGGGAAATTAAGTATTTATAGGCTCATAGCTAGGTTAGAATATTTATTTGTTTACTAAAATACGCAAACCCTGATCGTTATAAACTTGTACTGATTAATTTTTATAAAATTTTAGTAATATAAGTTATATATAATTTTATAATATAAATATTTAAAAGTAAATATTAATATATATCAAGTCGAAGAGTTGAATTGAGTCAGGCCAAGATACGTATGGACTACCCAGCTTGTGATCGACTCGTTTACAAACGAGCACTTGACTCATAGCATGGCTCGGCTCGATTCACAAGCCAAGCTCAAGCTAGCTACTTGCGAGCTTTTTTTTTTGCAAGCCGAGCCAAGTGAGCTCCCGAGCTGACTTGGCTCTTGAGAGCCCTAATCTTAGGTCATGTGTTTGAATCTTATAATATTCTTTTAGGCTCTGTTTGGACAACACAAGGCTAACACTTTATAATGCATTAGCTTTGAATATACGACGAGTTATAGCCCTTATTGTCATTGCATTTTTATTGTTTAGTTGTCACTGTATCAACTCTTTACAATTTGCCTTTTCGATGATTTTAGTGGAGTAAGTCTACAATGGGTGTCCACCCATCATGTGCAATAGAATAGTCCCCATTTATGTGTGACCACGACATTCATGCATTGAAAGTTTGTGTCAGTTACAGTCAACCATCTGTGTAGACTGCCGATGGGTGGACACTCATTGTAGACTCACTCTTTTTATTGTGTACCTTACTACCTATATTTTTAATCCAATATTTTTCTTTTCAACCCGAGTTTCACATTACTTAAGAGAGTTGACAACTTTCAATCAGATGATGGAGATTATTTTTTCATCTCAATCTTTTACCCAATAAATCTTGAGATCATGGCTCTAATATCAAACAACCAAATTTTGATTCCATATGACACACATCCCAAAACGTGATCCAAGAACCGCATTTCCACGTTTGTCGTATGCCTATGATCATGTTCAATTTTTTTGGCATATGTGCCATATGGAATAAAAATCTGACCGTCAGATATTAGCCTCATATGTTAAGATCTATTGCGTTGAAGATTGGAATGAAAAGTGATTTTCATCTTTTGATTCAAAGTTGTCAACGATTTAAACACATGAAATCCAAATTAAGAATCTTAGAGCAA
Organism: Chloranthus sessilifolius; assembly: GCA_021018995.1. NCBI lineage: Eukaryota > Viridiplantae > Streptophyta > Magnoliopsida > Chloranthales > Chloranthaceae > Chloranthus > Chloranthus sessilifolius. Next base: position 155,546,171 of record CM037588.1, on the reverse strand, counting down.
CTTCAATGGGAAGTAGTAAAAAATAACTATTTGACTACCATGGAGATGGAATCCTATTTCACGTGGAGTAGAGTATTGGATCAGAGCTGGTGGGGGCGTCAAAAAGAGTCGTTTGGCTCTGCTAAGTTGGATTTGACATTTCCATTGAAATTGCTCTTTGAGCATCTCTAAGGGTACTCTTCAAAAGTTACTATTGGAGATGTTGATGTGACTATCAAGAGTGAGGGGAGTTGAAGAGTTGGGGTGTTTTGTGCATTTCGAACTGACTATTCAACCAATTCTTCAAATTTCTTTCAAAATCATATTTTAGAGAAAAAATAATAACTAGCACAAACATGTCACTTTTTTTAGATTTATATCATGTAAAAAAATAAATTTAATCATTTCATAGTTTAATCGTGCTCACAAGATCCATTAGTAAAAAAATTTGAAGAAAAATGATCTCAGACCATTCGATCCGATAGGTCAAAGTTTCAAATGGGGTTGTGTTACAAACCTAACATAAGCTACAAAAAAATATATTTTAAAAAATATTATTTTAATACTTGAAGAGCCAAAAGTGATTCGTCAATGTTAAAGAGTACATTGAGATTCTTTAAAGGTGAGTAAGCTTTGAAGATGTTTGAAGCGTTTAAGGAGTGAGAGACTCTTCAAACCAAGGTGTCAAAATCAGTATCGGTCCATGGAGGACTAATGCGACTCAGTCGATATGTATCAATCTTTTTTTTTTCTTTTTTTAAAAAAAAAAAAATAGAGATATCAGCTGAAACCGATACCATATCGGCCGATATCATTATCGAGTTGAGATACCAATACATATCGGTATCGGCCAATTTTTGATACCATACTTGAAACATTTTTTATGGTTGATTCATATCGGTATCGGCCGATTTTTGATACCATAATTGAAACGTTTTTGTTTTAGCTTGTCATGTTGTATTTAAGGAGTCTCTTGGAGACGCTCTTATATTGTCAATAAAAATGCTCATACCAAAGGGAAGTGAGAAACGAAAAAATGGGTAACAACAAAGAATTGTAAAACTTTATGAGCCTAACTCAATATCACAAAATCGGCTTGTAAATTGATTATATATATAGCCCAAGGTTTTTAACTGACCTGCTTTGATACCAGATAAAATACAAAATTAGAGAAAGAAGAAATGTCACAGGAGGAAGAAGAGTAGTTCTTTTTTCTTTTCATTAAACAATACATTATAATATGTGAAGGATAAAAGAACAACAAAGTTCTTCACTGGCTCCACGAATACAATGTTTTTACACCCTAAAAATCCCGCCCAAAAATGAAAAGAAATCTCATTACAGTTTATGATATAATTATCCTAAAATATCTTATTACATTAGTAGTAGTCCAAAAGTGGCTATAATTCTTCCTACTCTAATGAAACTGAAAAATACTTTTTATGCAACAAATATTCTCTAAATAAATGGGTCCAAACAGGCCCTTATATGTCATCAACATATTTTTCAAAAAAATAGTTAAATTTTTTTTTTGCTGCTGGAACAAGTGCAGATTAATTTTTAAAGAAAAACGAAATAAAAGAAACCCACAACTTGCACATAAAATTTATATGGTGGCACATAGTTCAATAAGAAAGACTTGGTACTTTTACCATAGGTACCTCTAATTGTACCCAAACATTCTCTGAAAGCGCTCATATTCCAAATCCCTTGAAAATCATTGATTACTTTGAATCAGATGATGGAGATCATGTTTCACCCTTATTTTCCACACAATAGATCTTGAGATCATGGTGCACTTATCAGACGGTAAATGTTTGATTCCATGAGTCATAAATCACCAAAAAGTAGCCCTTGAAAATCATTGATTGCTTGAATCAGATGATGTCGTGTTTCACCCTTATTGTAATAGCCCGAAAAATCACGCAAAAACTATAACCTCGGGATCCGTGCCCGATTGGTCACAAGTTTGACCAATCAGGAGATCATGAGTTAGCATAGAATGTGATGAACGGACGAGATGTGATAGGTTGAGTGATTTCGTTGTGTGTGATGTAAATGTGAAGTCACTTACACCTACCACGGTGTATGTGCTCAACACACATTGAGGAAGATAGATAAAAGGGTTTAATAACCCTAGATGTGTATTTTGGTTGTTGAAGGAGAGTAAAGAAGAGAGAGAGAGTGAAGAGAGTGATTAATGCAAGGAGTGAATGCTAGTTGAGGAAGAGAGATTCAAGCAATAAAACGCCGGATTCGACGCGAGGGATCCGTTAGAACCAAAGCTGGAAACCCTAGCCTTCCAACTATTGATAGAAATCAACTTGAGATCTATTCAAGGTAAGATTTTTGTAAATAAAATGCATAGATTATAGGGGTTAAGTTGTGGTTAAATGTGGGTTAAAATCATAGGATAATGGCTTAGAAAAATAGAGGAAAAAGTATGGAAAAAGATTGGGAAGAACAGCTCGAAAGGGGCTAAATCTGACAATTTCGATTAATCGAAATTGGGTTTCGATTAATCGAAATTGGCCAGGAAGTTGAAAGGTCAGAGGACCCCGATTTCGATTAATCGAATTTGAATTCGATTAATCGACTTTGGATTTCGATTAATCGATTTGGGGATCGATTAATCGACTGAGAACCTCCAGTGGACCCCAGGGGTTGGAGGAAATGACTTAAGGAAAAATCGACTGATCGAAATGAGATTTCGATTAATCAATTTTAGTTTTCGATTAATCGATTTGGAATCGATTAATCAACTTGTGAAACTCGACTGTTCGAACTGAGAGTCGACTTTGCGAAAAGAGGGATTTCGATTAATCGAAATTGGATTCGATTAATCGAATGAAAACTCGACTGTTCGAACTGTGAGTCTACTTTGCGAAAAGAAGAATTTCGATTAATCGAAATTGGATTCGATTAATCGAATGAAAGCTCGACTGTTCGAACTGGGAATCGACTTTGCGAAAAGGAGAATTTCGATTAATCGAAATTGCTTCGATTAATCGATATTGACCTTAGATTAATCGATTTTGGAAATCGATTAATCGAATTAGGTTCGATTAATCGATTTTGGAATTCGATTAATCGACTGAGATAAATTATGTTGACTTTTGGGTTTGACTTTAAGATTTTTTGAGGGTCTTATACCTTCTTTATTGCATCCTTTGTGATGTGTTTCACCTGTTATGTGGTACCATAGGTGGTACGTGTTGACTAGTGCACAAGGAGCCACGTGGGACCTTGATGCAATGATCAAATGAAGACTTGAGGTAGGGAACACCTTGAACATGTACTTTATTTTACAAGAGCATGTATGTAGTGATATAGAATTAAATTCAAATGTTTATTTCTTAAGAATTTGTGAAAAGTGTGTGTGTGTGACATCCATAAGAGTAATCATGATGAGCCATCCCCAGGGGATGAAGAAGTAAAGAGATAAGAGCATCAGGTGTGATGCAAGTAAATGGATGCATCCTAGGGATGTATCCAAGGATTGAATCATGTTTGATAGGGCCTAACTGATATAAGATAGCACATTTACACGGTGAATAACTATATGTAAGGCACCGATATTTTTGTTATTTGAGGCCCGACGCGGCGGGATATCCGTAACGATGAGATATCCGTGGCGAAACCGTAGGCCAGTGCGGAGGCTTATCCGTACATAGTAAGCACACCCCAGGGGTGTTGATTGAGATAAGTGAAACCCCGCCACCAATCGCCAGGGGAAAGGGGCTTGGGTACTATTTGTAATCCCAGGGAATACGGTTAAAACTGTTTATATAGATGACGATGATGGGTATCTCATCGGGGCTCGATGCTATATTGCTCGGGGATTACTTAAGTTGAAAGTTTAAGTTTTGCTTTAGGCCTTTTCAGCATCATTCATGAGTAAATAAAATTACAAGTAATCAACAGTAAAACGAAATGCTTTTTAACTGTTTCATTAACAACTGCATAGACACATCATGCATAGCATATCATGGAATATATGTGAGTCATAATTTATATGTTCAACTGTGTTTGTTCCCTATTGAGCTAGGATGTAGCTCACCCTATAGACTATACGTCGCAGGTCCACTACTAGCATTGGTGCGAGGCTTGAGGCGATCCCGGCCGAGTGGGACCTTTTGGAGCCACCTCAGGACTTCTTCTAGAGGACTCCGTTGTGCCACTTTGAGGGATTTTGAGAGAGTTTTATGCGGCTTGGTATGTCAAGCCTTGATTATTTAAACCATGTATATATATATAGATGGGATTATTCTTTTGGGGCGAACCATCCGTGATGATTGCTATCATCGATGGTTCGGATCGGTTCTCCATTCATGTAGAGGCATGAGGGTAGAACTGTCTTTTAGAGAGTTAATTAATATAGATTCAAATTCCGTAATTTCGTTTATTATTTTATTGCAATGCTTGATATACCAGTGTTTCGTGCTTAGCTAAGGGGCACGGTCAAGATGATCGTGCTGATGGCACGGGTTTCGGGGTGCCGAAATCCGGCATCACGATTAGTATCGAGCTATTTTCTTTTAGCAATTCGACAAGGGTTCTTTCGTGAACATAGGGGCTTCGCTTCTTGAAACTTTAGTTTCAAATGCACGCAAATGTCACCTAGGGAAGAGGCCGACCAAGGGAGGCCATCGGAGAGTTCTCGTAGTGGAGATGATTACATCTCTCCTACAAATAGAGTGCCTTTAGGAGGTACTGAGGCCCCAGGGGGCAGTAGTAGTAGACAGCATAATGAAGAGGATCGAGATCATCAGGATCAAGATCTAAGAGAGCAAGAAAGATTGAGAGAAAGACAAGAAGATAGAGAGGAGCGACAAAGGATGATGCACACTATGGAGACTATGGCAGCTGCCATGGCACAATAAGCCGCATCCTTTGCAGCTCATGCATCAAGAGAATAGCAACCACCTACACCACCTGTAGGACCTGCGTTGCCTGTGCCCTCATCATTTACAGAGTTTAGGAGGATGAGACCTCCTTCATTTTCTGGGCAGGCAGACACAATGGCCGCTGAGAACTGGTTGATGGAGATGGAGAAAGTTTTTAGCGTGCTAACTTGCACGGAAGATGAGAGTGTAAGATGGGCAGCTTACATGTTGGATGGGGAGGCTGGGCCTTGGTGGAAGTCCGTGGTACGGACTCGGGCTCAGGAAACCCCAGAGTTGCCTTGGACTTGGGAGGAGTTTGTTGAGGAGTTCAACAAACAATATTTTCCGGAAGTGGTGAGGAACCAACTTGAAATACAATTCCTACAGTTAGTACAAGGGAGGATGACAGTGAGAGAGTATGGGGTGGAGTTTCTACGACTTGCCCGTTTTGCTCGGACACGCTCTCATCAAGTGATGAAGTCCAAGAGGTTTCAGCAAGGTTTGAAGCCTGAGGTTAGGGGAGGCGTAGCTCCATTTCAGCTGAGGACCTATGAAGAGGTCATGAGTAAGGCGTTGGTTGTAGAAGAAGAAAATACAAATAGATATAGACAGAGAGAGCAACAGAGAGGAGGAAATGAACAAGGAAGATCGGGGCACTACGAACCGGTGAACAAAAAGCCGAGGTTCATGGCCCAAAATCAGAGACCACAGTTTCAAGGGGGTTTCGGAAGACCGGCGCAACAGCAACAACAACACCAACAGAGGTTTCCATTACTTGCGTCGGGGAGACCTATTCGCTATGAGAGCCCTGCCATGTCTACTGGCGCCACTATCACACAGGGTTCTCGTGATTGCTTCTTCCGCACTCGAGACTTGCGTAAAGTGTGGCAAGCCTCATAGGATGGGATCAGAGATCCTAGGGGTTGTTTCGATGTGGCAAGGTGGGCCACTTGATCAAGGATTGCCCAGAGACGGATAAGAGAAAGACGTTTCATTGCGACACACGACCAATTCAAGCAAGGAAACCGATCGTCTGTGGAGAGCCTATCAACATGCTTTCGAGGCGAGTCCAAGGTGAGATTTTTTATTAAAGAAAATTTCCATTTCATTAAAAATCTTAGATAGAGAAGGAGCATGCATTAGAAATTAGATAGATTCTTTTCACAATACAAAAAGCTGTATGTGAATTAAGAGTGTAAATTGATGTGTAAATTATTGTATGTATGTATATATACTATAGGTACTCTAAATATATATGAAAAGGATGCTTGTGGATATGACGCCGAAAGTGTTGATAGACCCCGGTCTACCCACTCATTCGTTATCTAACGCTTCGCTAAGAAGATGAAGATTGTTCCGGAGCGTTGGATTTCGTCCTATCTCTGTCTATTCTGGAGAGTTAGTAGACACGGAGTTAGCTTGCAAATCCATCATTGTAGCGATTCGAGACTTAGAGGTGCATGAACTAGAAGCAAAGTTGGTAATCTTATTAGACATGCAAGGGTTTGATGTGATCCTTGGCATGGACCGTTGACAGAGACATTAGCAAACCGTCGATTGCAAGAACAAGGTAGTTATTTTCGGACCCAACACAAGAAGATCATTTTGGTTTCAAGGAGTGAGGTCATCATCGACTCGATCTCAGTATGGGCCGAGAAAATGATCGAGAAGGGTTCTGATGGATACTTAGCTTTCTTAAAGGAGGACAAGGAAGAAAAGAATGTCATTTCGACATAGCAGCGAGACTTCACGACGTGTTTCAGAGGAATTGCCCGATTACTTCTTAAAGAGAAGTAGAATTCGCCATTGACTTAGCACCAGGAACGGAGCCTATTTCAAAAGCACCTTATAGAATGGCTCCCGCTGAGTTAAAGGAGTTGAAGGAACAACTACAAGAGCTTATGGACAAGGGGTTTGTTAGACCGAGCGTGTCTCCATGGGGAGCACCGGTCCTGTTTGTCAAGAAGAAGGATGGGTCAATGCGGCTATGCATTGACTATCGACAATTGAACAAACTCACTGTGAAGAACCGCTATCCTTTGCCTAGAATAGATGATCTATTCGACCAACTGCAAGGAGCAAGGTATTTTTCCAAGATCGACCTGAGATCTAGGTATCATCAGTTGCGAGTCAAAGCTGAGGACATTCAGAAGATAGCTTTCCGGACGCGGTATGGACACTATGAATTCCTTGTGATGCCGTTTGGATTGACGAATGCTCCGGCGTCGTTTATGGATCTGATGAACCGAGTGTTTAAACCACACTTGGACTCCTGCGTCGTAGTGTTTGTTGATGATATCGATATACTCCAAATCCAAGACGAACACGAAGAACATTTGAGGATTGCTCTCACGACTTCGTGAACACCAATTGTCGCCAAACTCGGCAAGTGTGAGTTTTGGTTGGAAGAAGTTAGCTTTTGGGACATGTCGTCTCAAAGCACGGTGTCACCAGAGATCCTAAGATAGAAGCAGTAGTTAAATGGGAGCAGCCAAAGACAGTGACCGATGTCCGAAGTTTTCTGGGCTTAGCAGGCTATTATCGACGTTTCGTTGAGGGGTTTTCAAAGATATCGGGACCTCTCACAAAGCTGACACGAAAAGATTCAAGGTTTGAGTGGAGTGAGGCATGTGAGAAGAGTTTTCAAGAACTCAAAATGAGACTCACTTCGGCTCCAGTATTAGCGATTCCTTCAGGCAGTGGAGGATACGCCGTGTACAGCGACGCGTCATACAATGGCCTTAGTTGTGTACTCAACCAACACAAGAAGGTGATAGCTTACGGATCAAGACAGCTGAAAGAACACGAGAAAAATTACCCGACTCATGACTTGGAACTAGCAGCAGTCATTTTTGCGCTGAAGATTTGGAGACATTACTTGTATGGTGAGACTTTTGAAATTTTCACCGATCATAAGAGCCTCCGATACCTCTTTACACAGAAAGAGCTCAACATGAGATAGCGTAGGTGGATGGAATTCCTCAAGGATTATGATTGCTCCATACAATACCATCCAGGCAAGGCGAATGTTGTAGCTGATGCATTGAGTCGAAAAGGTTCAGCTCAGTTAGCTTCTTTGATTTTGGGTATGCACCGATGGAAATTATTGGAAGATCTGGCACTCTATGATGCGAACATTGAGTCAAAGGACACCGGATCCTTTTTGGCTAACATATCAGTAAAGCCAGTGATATTTCAGCATATCCACGATCTACAGATGAAAGATCCGACATTAACAAAGATTCATCAAGACGTGAGTGAAGGCATTAGGTCGGACTTCTCATTAAAAGAAGATGGTTTTTTATTGTTTAAGGGCCGTCTATGCATTCCGGACAACGCCGATCTAAGACGAACGATTCTTGATGAGGCCCATAAGTCAAATTATGCTATCCACCCTGGTAGCACCAAAATGTACCAAGATTTGAAAAGGAACTACTGGTGGAGAGGACTGAAGCAAGACGTGGCCGAGTACGTGTCACGGTGTTTGACTTGTCTATATAGATGACGATGATGGGTATCTCATCGGGGCTCAATGCTATATTGCTCGGGGATTACTTAAGTTGAAAGTTTAAGTTTTGCTTTAGGCCTTTTCAGCATCATTCATGAGTAAATGAAAACATAAGTAATCAACAGTAAAACGAAAAGCTTTTTAACTGTTTTCATCAATAACTGCATAGACACATCATGCATGGCATATCATGGAATATATGTGAGTTATAATTTATATGTTCAACTGTGTTTGTTCCCTATTGAGCTAGGATGTAGCTCACCCTATAGACTATACGTCGCAGGTCCACTACTAGCAGCTGCCGAGGCTTCAGGAGACGCCCATCCCATGAGCCTGACCTTCTTGACGAGTTGGAGCCACCTCCTGAGGACTTCTTCTAGAGGACTCCGTTGTGCCGCTTTGAGGGCTTTTTAGAGAGATTTTGTACGGCTTGGTATGTCAAGCCTTGATTTTGTTTAAAACCATGTATATAAGGAGTTGGGATAATTCTTTTGGGACGAACCATCCGTGATGATTGCGGTCATCGATGGTTCGGATCGGTTCTCCATTCATGCAGAGGCATGAGGGTAGAACTGTCTTTTGGGGAGTTGATTGATATAGATTTAAATTTCGCAATTTCATTTATTATTCTATTACAATGCTTGATATACCAGTGTTCCGTGCTTAGCAAAGGGCACGGTCAAGATGATCGTGTTGATGGCACGGGTTTCGGGGTGCCGAAATCCGGGGCTATCACAATATGAGTTTTTTTTAAGTAAGAACAAAAATAAAATAAAACTAACTGAGTGAAAGAAGTTTGAGAAGCATACCTTCAACTGCATCTGTTGTAGCTTGAGATTGAGATCTCTTAGCAAGACAGAGAAGGCAAAACCACCAAAAAATAAGGATTATACTCCGAGAGATCGCTGGAGCTGTGGCCGGTGGAACCTTGAGAGACGGGAGCCGGGAGGGTTTGGTCCGTTTGGGCGTTTGGACTTTGGAGCCAGGAGGGTTTGGTCCGTTTGGGCGTTTGGACTTTGGAGAGAGGAGAGAGGAGAGAGGAGAGAGGAGAGACGAGAGAGAGGGAGCACTGGAGATGGGGGCCCTTTATAAGTTGTTTTTAATTTTTTTCAAACCTAGTTTTTAAAAGGATTTTTTTTGGGGGGACCCTGGAAATCGGGGACCCAAGGCAGCCGCCTGGCTCGCCTTGGTCTATGGCCGGCCCTGATCCCAATTTTACTCCCGTGAGTAGTTTTGTTACGATGCTTCCAGATTGGGGTAGCAAACCACGCCCAAGTAGCCCACTCACAATCCTTCAAAGCATGCGTCAAGTCTTCGACGTCAGCCCTACAAATTTCACAGCCCATCTCATTTAGATTGATTTTTTAGCAGAGTTTCATTTTAACCGGAAGGATATCCTTCATAGCTCGCCAAGCAAAAATTTTGATTTTGTTTGGCATAGGGCTTTGCAAGATCTCTTTCAACACACCATTATCACGATTAGTGTTAAAATCACCATTAGTTGAATGCGTTTGAACTTCATGAATCACAGTGTGATAAGTACTCTGAATCGTGAACCTTCCTTTTGCGTTATGCGTCCATACTAGACGGTCTTGTGTAGTCATTGATATGAGGGGAATAGCGGAGATGGCTTCAACATCTTCAGACATGAAATTATTCAGCAGGATCTCCATATTCCAAGTTCTTTCCGAGTGGTTAATAAGCTAGACCACCATTTTAATATCTCTATTTGGGTTAGGAGTGATAATCTTAAAGGTTGACGGACGATGTATCCAACGGTTTTTTCACACATTATTGTTTGTTTCATCTCCAACTCTCCATAAGAGACCTTTTTGAAAGGATTCTCGGGCGGATAAGAGGCTTTTCCATGTAAAAGAGGGATTGGATCCTAAAGAGGCCAAGAGGAAATCAGAGGTAGGGAAGTACTTTGCTTTCAGAACTTTAAAGATCAGGGAATTTTTGTTGGACCCATGAGAACTAACCGTGACCCGGTACAGTTAGCATCAGAGTCATGTCGTTAGGTCCAGAATCACTAGTACTGTTTGTAATTGTCTTTACAATCAATGTTGACTGATGTTGTGGTGTTCACAATAACAGATCAGTATGGCCCCAAGATTTAGAGGCAGAGGCAGAGGTAGGACGGTGCCTTTAGAGGACATTCCTGAAGGTGTCGGTACATCAAGGGGAGTTGCCTTCGCATCCGGTTCTAATGCAGTCCCTATAGGAGCCGGAGTTGATAGAGGTCAGGGTGAAAGAATGGAACAAGTGTTGGAAAGTCTGGCCACCAACATTGCTCAGCAGACCGCATCTATGGCTCAGCATCAGATCACAACAATCATCGATTTGCTTAATTCGGAGGATGAGACCTCCAAATTTTTCTGGACTGACCCGATGGAAGCTGAAGGTTGGTTGGATGAGATGGAAAAGATCTTCGAGGTGCTTCAGTGCACCGATGTCGAGAAGGTTAGATGGGCAACCTTCAAACTGGATGGACAGGCTGGACCATGGTGGAAGTCCGTGGCTAGACACCGGGAGCAGGAGTTTCCCAATACTCCTTGGACATGGGCTGAGTTTATCGAGGCGTTCAACGATCAGTACTTTCCCAAGATTGTTAGGAATCAGATGGAAGTTCACCATCGAGGGGGACAACGTCGGTTCGTGAGAATGGAGATGAGTTCACGCGACTTTCAAGGTTTGCACCTCAACATGTGGCCACCGATATGATGAAGGCCAGAAAATTTCAGCTGGGTCTTAGGCCGAGTATACAGGAGAGCGTGGCTATGTGGGAAATGGAAACATATGGAGGAGTACTGTCAAAGGCCCTCATAGCAGAGGAAGAAATTCAAAAGCGGTTTTTGAGAAGCAGTCAGCCGAACAAGGACAGGGTTGACAAACGCACCCGCGTCATTTATGGACTTGATGAACCGGATATTCAAGTCACATTTGGACAAGTCTGTAGTAGTTTTTGTAGATGACATCCTCATCTATTCAAAGACCATGAGAAGAATTACCCGACGCATGATCTTGAGTTGGCAGCAGTGATTTTTGCTCTGAAGATCTGGAGGCATTACCTTTATGGGGAGACCTTCGATATATTTACCGATCATAAGAGCCTCAAGTATCTCTTCTCACAAAAGGAGTTGAATATGAGACAGCGTCGATGGATGGAGTTCTTGAAAGATTATGATTCTACCATCCAGTACCACTCCGGGAAAGCAAACGTAGTGGCAGATGCGTTAAGTCAAAAGTTCTCTGCTCAGTTATCACATCTCACCACAAGGGTGCGACGATGGCATCTTTTGGAAGATATGGCTCTAAGTAGCATGAGATTTGACGTAAAAGGTTCAGGTGCATTAATGGCTACTACGGTGATTCGTTCGACCCTCTATGAGAACATTCGCAGACTTCAGATGACGGATGATGAACTTATGGCTATCAGACGGGATGTGATTGGGGGAAGCAAAATAGATTTTTCTATCAAAGATGATGGCACTTTGTTGTTTAGAAACCGGGTATGCGTACCAACTAGTACTGAGCTTCGGGACACTATTTTGGAAGAAGCTCATAAGTCTATGTACGCTATTCACCCTGGCAGTACCAAGATGTACCAAGACTTAAAGAAAAGCTTCTGGTGGAGAGGTTTAAAGAAAGATGTCGCTGTGTATGTCTCGAGATGTCTTGTGTGTCAACAAGTAAAGGTGGATCATCAAAATCCAGCAGGACTGTTGCAACCACTACCGATACCTGAGTGGAAATGGGAGGCTATTTCTATGGACTTTATTTTGGGATTGCCAAGAACATTAAGAAAATACAATGCCATCTGGGTCATTGTGGATCGATTGACTAAGTCGCACTTCCTTCCTTATAATACGTCGATACCGCCAACAAGCTCGTAGAATTATACATCAAGGAGATAGTTAGGTTGCATGGTATACCTGGCCAAGATTGCCTCGAGATAGAGACCCGATGTACACATCTCGGTTTGGCAACGATTTCAAGAAGGAATGGGCTCTAGGCTCGATTATAGTACTGATTCCATCCTCGGACCGATGGGCGGATCGAGAGGGTGAATCGGATTATAGAAGATATGTTACGTGCTTGCATGTTGGATTTTCAGGTCATGGGACCAACATTTACCGATCGAGTTCACTACAATAAGCATTACTGTGCTAGCATCGGCATGGCACCCTGAAGCTTTGTATGGACGGTCTCCGCTTAATTGGGAAGAAGTGGGTGAGAAACTCATTTTAGGTCCCGAGATCGAGGAGAATACAACCAAGATAGTTCGGTTAATCCGTGAGAGACTACGAATTGCTCAAAGTCGTCAGAAGAGCTACGCTGATCTGAAAAGAAACCATGTTGAGTTTAAGGTGGGAGATTACGTATTTGTCAAAATCTCTCCTACAAAATGCGTGATGCATTTTGGGAAGCGTGGGAAGCTGAGTCCGCGCTATGTTGGACCTTTCGAGGTATTGGGCCGAGTCGGCGAGGTTGCCTATCGAGTAGCCTTGCCACCGCAGCTATCGGAAATGCACAACGTGTTTCATGTGTCCATGTTACGAAGATATGTTAAGGACCCGACTCACGTATTGGACTACCAGCCCATTGAGCTCCAAGAAGACCTATCCTCGGTTGAGGAACCGATACGAATCTTGGATCGTAAAGAACAAATCTTACGGACAAAGAACATTCCCTTAGTACTCGTGAAGTGGCGGAACCATTCTTCAGAGGAAGCCACATGGGAGCGTGAAGCGGAGATTCGCGAGCAATTTCCACAACTTTTTGAGTGAAGGTATATTGTAAACTATAGTTATGTAAGAAAACCATACGTACCTTTAAATTCTTGAATTTGCTTCCAAAAAAAAAAAAAAAGGAGAATTTCTTTAAATTCTTCAATGTTAAATTGGTTCATAACATCGATGCTTTACATATATATCTATAACGATCACACAATAAAATCTTAAATGTCATATTTATTCATTCTCGGTTAGAACCGTATGTCCGTGGAACCCGTGTCATCGCTTAGAACATGTTACCGTGCACGTGATCATGCTTTTGAATAAGTGTTCGATTCAGACATCTGAAATTCCAGCTCAAATAATTACCAAAAGGGTGAGGTAGGTGTGTGTGCTAGGTTTGTGTCATGGTGAAGTATATTTCCAGGCACGTGACACTTGAGAAGGTATGCATCCATGTACGGATGCAATCCTCTATGGCAGTATGGGATGCCACACGCAGTACATCCAGGTTACTACGGATCCCGACCCTTGAAAGCGTGCTTGGTGAAGCCTACCGCATCGCGACCAAAGTTCTTTGACTTTACATTTGATTTTTGCTTTATCGGTGTTAGGATAAGGACTTACCGCAGATTCGGTTTAGCTATCCGTATATTTTCGAGGCGAACATATTATAAGGGGGAGAGAATGTAATAACCCAGATTTTTGAATTTTATTTAATGGTATTAGATGATGTACCACACAATGCGTGGTGCTAACGCTCCACACCGGAATATACCCACTTTAGAAATAGTCTAATTTATATATATATATCAATATTAGACTCATTGCGGAGTACTTGTCGATACGATTCCAACGATATATAATTTGTCGATTTTCGATAAGAATATAAAAAGTTATGCCCGTTTGAAGAGTGAAGCGGGTTAAAGGGCACAATTGTAAATTCGGGAGAATCACCATTTTCCTTGGTGCTTACACAAAGCGAGCAAAACCTCTTCTCAAGCTTTTCAAGTCACGTATGAATTCTACTTGCGTGTAAAAACTACTATTTTATTAAATCTTATACGGAAAATCTTAATTAGAGTTAACCTATACAGGGAATTAGATATATATTTACTTCTTCTCTCAGTTGTCTTTCTTTATTCCCTCTTCTTCAAAAGCTCCGTGATTGCCATCTTTCATAATTCCTCGTCGGATCTCTATCGATTTTCGATCTTATCAGAGAATCTTACACCATCAAAGTTTCTCATCGTTGCGACCAATTTATCGTAAGAAAGGAATTCTCGCGAAAAGACTCGGGCATATCGTCTCTCGAATCCGATCTCCATCAACCCAAATCATCGTAGGATTCGAATCACGCTCAATGTGGGTGCTTCTAAATCCATCTTAAATTATTCAGTTATTTCTTAAAAAGAAAACCCTAATTTTTCCTTAAGTTTTGATAAATTTCGGGTCTTAAAAACATAGAAATTAGGCCCAAAATCGATAGGATCGTTTTTCCCAGATTTTTGTGAAATTCGGCCAAACTCTTCAACAGATACAGCCTCGGTATTTTGGCCATAACGTTTTATCCCGAACTCCGATTAAGACGATTCTTTTTGCGTTGGAAAGCTAATAGAAAAATCTACAACTTTTATGTTTTGACTAACTCATGAATCAATCGTCTTGATGGTCAAAAAAATATGAGAATGTTACATCAAATTCTAGGATTGGCGCAACTTGCCTGTTTTGACTTGTTTTTGAGGAAACGCTTAAATAGGTCTATATTATTAGTAATTAGAGTTTATCTTAATGCATGAACGTATATTGTGATGTAGATTGAGGGCGAGAGGCCATCAATAGGACCTTGCTTGACTTCGCATAACTCCGAGTTTTAGGTAGGAGAATCTCATCTTTACAGTATTTTATTTTAATTCGCATGGATATTTTGAATTAAAATCTTTGAACTTGCATATGCCATTAAAATCACATCTGTAAATTGAAATTGATATGAATGACTAAAAATCTAAATATACCTGAATCCTGAAACCTGAATCTGCTTAAGCTCTGAAGATCTGAAATCAAGAACCTGAACTATGTATAAGAGACTTCCATCTGATTATATTAGTATCTGCATTTGTTTTATGATTGACCTGAACGACCCCTCAAAAAAAATTCCTGAACAACTTCCTGGCACAAGTTTCCCTCATTACGCAGGGGCTTGTTGCATCCTGAAAAAGGGTTCATGAACGACGATGGTAGGTAAGGGTTCCCATCGACTATATTCCTGCTCTCGAGATATAGTTTACTCGAGAGGTATTTTAAGTTGAGGATTAAGTCATGAATTACTGAACTTTGCATATAGAAGTTAGAGAAACTAAGACACTGAAACACTGCATCTGTTCTTGAAACTATTTTCACACATTTAGAAATAAATCTTACATATGATTTCCGCACCTAAATTCAGTTTATTATCTGCTTATATGTTTGACAAGCTATATTCCGATATTTGTTTTGAAACCATGTTAGTTAAAGTAAAATGCCGTAGATGTCTTTCTTCTGAGGATGGAATGCTGTACTATAATCGAGCCTAGAGCCCATTCCTTCTTGAAATCGTTGCCAAAACTGAGATGTGTACATCGGGTCTCTATCTGAGACGATACTGACCGGTATACCATGCAACCTAACTATCTCCTTGATGTATAATTCTACGAGCTTGTTGGCGGTATACGATGTATTATAAGGAAGGAAGTGTGCGGACTTAGTCAATCGATCCACAATGACCCAGATGGCATTGTATTTTCTTAATGTTCTTAGCAATCCCAAAATAAAGTCCATAGAAATAGCCTCCCATTTCCACTCAGGTATCGGTAGTGGTTGCAACAGTCCTGCTGGATTTCGATGATCCACCTTTACTTGTTGACACACAAGACATCTCGAGACATACACAGCGACATCTTTCTTTAAACCTCTCCACCAGAAGCTTTTCTTTAAGTCTTGGTACATCTTGGTACTGCCAGGGTGAATAGCGTACATAGACTTATGAGCCTCTTCCAAAATAGTGTCTCGAAGCTCAGTACTAGTTGGTACGCATACCCGGTTTCTAAACAACAAAGTGCTATCATCTTTGATAGAAAAATCTATTTTGCTTCCCCCAATCACATCATGTCTGATAGCCATAAGTTCATCATCCGTCATCTGAAGTCTGCGAATGTTCTCATAGAGGGTCGAACGAATCACCAGCGTAGCCATTAATGCACCTGAACCTTTTACGTCAAATCTCATGCTACTTAGAGCCATATCTTCCAAAAGATGCCATCGTCGCACCCTTGTGGTGAGATGTGATAACTGAGCAGAGAACTTTTGACTTAACGCATCTGCCACTACGTTTGCTTTCCCGGAGTGGTACTGGATGGTACAATCATAATCTTTCAAGAACTCCATCCATCGACGCTGTCTCATATTCAACTCCTTTTGTGAGAAGAGATACTTGAGGCTCTTATGATCGGTAAATATATCGAAGGTCTCCCCATAAAGGTAATGCCTCCAGATCTTCAGAGCAAAAATCACTGCTGCCAACTCAAGATCATGCGTCGGGTAATTCTTCTCATGGTCTTTGAATAGATGAGGATGTCATCTACAAAAACTACTACAGACTTGTCCAAATGTGACTTGAATATCCGGTTCATCAAGTCCATAAATGACGCGGGTGCGTTTGTCAACCCTGTCCTTGTTCAGCTGACTGCTTCTCAAAAATCGCTTTTGAATTTCTTCCTCTGCTATGAGGGCCTTTGACAGTACTCCTCCATATGTTTCCATTTCCCACATAGCCACGCTCTCCTGTATACTCGGCCTAAGACCCAGCTGAAATTTTCTGGCCTTCATCATATCGGTGGCCACATGTTGAGGTGCAAACCTTGAAAGTCGCGTGAACTCATCTCCATACTCACGCACTGACATTGTCCCCTGCTTCAGCTCGATGAACTGAACTTCCATCTGATTCCTAACAATCTTGGGAAAGTACTGATCGTTGAACGCCTCGATAAACTCAGCCCATGTCCAAGGAGTATTGGGAAACTCCTGCTCCCGGTGTCTAGCCACGGACTTCCACCATGGTCCAAATTCCATCCAGTTTGAAGGTTGCCCATCTAACCTTCTCGACATCGGTGCACTGAAGCACCTCGAAGATCTTTTCCATCTCATCCAACCAACCTTCAGCTTCCATCGGGTCGGTCTGTCCAGAAAAATTTGGAGGTCTCATCCTCCTGAATTCGGCAAATCCTGATGATTGTTGTTGTTGTCCAGCAGAAATCAGCTCTGCTTGCTGGGCGATTGCAGCAGTCTGCTGAGCCATAGATGCGGTCTGCTGAGCAATGTTGGTGGCCAGACTTTCCAACACTTGTTCCATTCTTTCACCCTGACCTCTATCAACTCCGGCTCCTATAGGGACTGCATTAGAACCGGATGCGAAGGCAACTCCCCTTGATGTACCGACACCTTCAGGAATGTCCTCTAAAGGCACCGTCCTACCTCTGCCTCTGCCTCTAAATCTTGGGGCCATACTGATCTGTCATTGTGAACACCACAACATCAGTCAACATTGATTGTAAAGACAATTACAAATAGTACTAGTGATTCTGGACCTAACGACATGACTCTGATGCGAACTGTACCGGGTCACGATTAATCGACTGAGATAAGTTATGTTGACTTTTGAGTTTGACTTTAAGATTCTTGGAGGGTCTTAGACCTTCTTTATTGCATCCTTTGTGATGTGTTTCACCTGTTATGTGGTACCATAGGTGGTACGTGTGGACTAGTGCACAAGGAGCCACGTGGGACCTTGATGCATTGATCAAATGAAGACTTGAGGTAGGGAACACCTTGAACGTGTACTTTATTTTACAAGAGCATGTATGTAGTGATATAGAATTCAACTCAAATGTTTTATTGCTTAAGAATTGTGAAAAGTGTGTGTGCGTGTGACATTCGTAAGAGTAATCATAATGAGCCATCCCCAGGGGATGAAGAAGTAAAGAGACAAGAGCATCAGGTGTGATGCAAGTAAATGGATACATCCCAGGGATGTATCCAGGATTGAATCATGTTTGATAGGGCCTAACTGATATAAGATAGCACACTTACACGATGAATAACTATATGTAAGGCACCGATATTTTTGTTATTTGAAGTTTGATAGGTTACCCCACCGACGTGACGGGATATCCACGGCCCGACAACCTGCGGGATATCCAGTGACCCCGTCTGGCGAAACCGGCTTATCCATGAGACAAGTGAAACCCCGCCGCCAATCCCCAGGGAAAAGGGGCTTGGGTACTATATGGTATTCCCAGGGAATACGTTAAAACTTTCTATATAGATGACGATGAAGGGTATCTCATCGGGGCTCGATGCTATATTGCTCGGGGACTACTTAAGTTGAAAGTTTAAGTTTTGTTTTAGGCATTTTCAGCATCATTCATGAGTAAATGAAAACATAAGTAATCAACAGTAAAACGAAAATCTTTTTAACTGTTTTCATCAATAACTGCATAGACACATCATGTATGGCATATCATGGAATATATGTGAGTTATAATTTATATGTTCAACTGTGTTTGTTCCCTATTGAGCTAGGATGTAGCTCACCCTATAGACTATACGTCGCAGGTCCACTACTAGCAGCTGCCGAGGCTTCAGGAGACGCTGATCCCGGTGAGTCGGACCTTGCGGCCGGTGAAGAGTTGGAGCCACCTCCAGAGGACTTCTTCTAGAGGACTCCGTTGTGCCACTTTGAGGGATTTTAGATAGAGTTTTTGTACGGCTTGGTATGTCAAGCCTTGATTCTATTTAAACCATGTATATATATATAGATGGGATTATTCTTTTGGGGCGAATCATCCGTGATGATTGCTATCATCGATGGTTCGGATCGGTTCTCCATTCATGTAGAGGCATGAGGGTAGAACTGTCTTTTGGAGAGTTAATTAATATAGATTCAAATTCCGTAATTTCGTTTATTATTTTATTGCAATGCTTGATATACCAGTGTTCCGTGCTTAGCTAAGGGGCACGGTCAAGATGATCGTGCTGATGGCACGGGTTTCGGGGTGCCGAAATCCGGGCTGTCACACTTATCTTCCACACAGTAGATCTTGAGATCATGGCGCAGTTATCAGACGGTAAATGTTTGATTCCATGCGTCATAAATTCCCAAAAAGTAGCCCTTGAATCATATGACACACACCACGCTCAAACGTGAATTTAGGGCCATTATTTTGGGATCTATGACACATGGAATCAAACACGGACCGTCTGATAGGCGCTCTCTGATCTCAAGATTTATTTTTTAGAAGATGGGGGTGAAAAATGATCTCCATCATTTTATCAGAACTAATCAATGGTTTTCAAGGGATTTGGTACATGGGTGCTTCAAAAATGTCGTGGGCGCAAACAGAGGTGCCCTTTTAGGATATGTGCCATGTGGATTTGAAGCCGAAGATGTAAAGATCCTTCATCCCATAGATTGGCCCAAAAGGTGATCTCTTTCATACGATTGATTTAGCAAAGTCAAATACCATCATCAGATTTAATGGTTGACTATCATAAATAAGATGATAGAGATTGCGTTTCGTGCCCATTTTTGACATGGATGATCTCTACATCATGGCCTTTTAATTTAAGGGACTAGATGGTGTTTTACGTGGCACATATCTCAAATAGCTAAGTCTTTCTTTTTAAATTTTGTGGCACATGTTTAAATCTCGCATGCAAGTTGTAGCTCTAAAACAATTGTTCCTTTCTCTCACTCATTCAGGTGGTCACTACCTAACAACGTTCAAAATCTCGGATTTTGTTTCCGTTTCAGTGGAGACCGAAACCGATATTTTGAACCAAAATTTTGGCCGAAATCTTCCAAACAGTCCGAAAATACCGATAACCTGGTTATCGTTTCGGTTTCGGTGGGGACTGAAATCAAAATATTTCGGCCGAAATTTTAAACCATGCTACCTAACTCTCTTAAAACTCTCAACTAGGACTGTGCATTTTTTGGGCCGAACCGACCAAATCGGACCAAACCGTCGGTTTTGGTCCAGTTTAGACAGGTACTAGTTTGGGTTTGGTTTGACAAAAAGAAAAACCGACAAGTTCGATTTGGTTTCGGTTCCAAGCCTTCCCAAGTCGAAACCGACCCAACCGAACAGATTGTAAGTAAATTTTTTTAATATATATATATATAGTCAACTTGAGTCAAGCAGACAATTAGGCCTCAGATTAATTAGAGTGAGTGTGTGGGAGATTGTTTTTAATGTCAGAATGTAATCAGTTGCCTCTTAT
Source organism: Chloranthus sessilifolius (assembly GCA_021018995.1). NCBI lineage: Eukaryota > Viridiplantae > Streptophyta > Magnoliopsida > Chloranthales > Chloranthaceae > Chloranthus > Chloranthus sessilifolius. Next base: position 155,525,745 of record CM037588.1, on the reverse strand, counting down.
TGTATTACCTGTGTAACAAACGTCTCCCAAAAACAAACTTGATCCATTATTGGCACCATTTGTGGAACCATCATCTATTCATCTCTTCTTTATCCAAACTCTAATTAATTAGAGTGAATGTGATCAAGGTATCAATAGCGGTATCGGAATCGGTCTCGGTTATCGTTTTGCCCGAGGTTGATACGAATCGGCAAATATGTATTGGCCATTTTTTATTTTATTTTTTTTAAAGATGAAATTCTTGGTCGAAATCGAGATTTGTCGGTCGAAACCCGATATGCATCCGCGATACTGATATGAGATACTGATACGTATCGGTTTTGATACGTATCGCTCATATGTATCGGTATTGACCGATTTCTGATACCCTAAATGTGATACATTTATTTGTGTTATTTGTTTTGAGAAGGGTAAATAGATCATAAAAGTAAAATGACTCTAGAAAAAATGTAAAAAATAAAAGTGGAAAAGAGGTTGAGAAATTGGGAAAAGTTTAACGTGCAAGTATAACTTATAAAAAACCGAAACCGAAACCGTTCGAATCGAATCGGGTTGGTATGGTTCAACAATTAGACGATTTAGTTTGATTTGAACATTTAGAAATTGATTAGAACCGATTTGATTTGTGATTTTGTTCTAAAACCGACCAAATCAAACCGAATACACCCCGACTCTCAACGGTTGCGCTCTCTAGCCCCTCTCTCATTCGAGTTTGTATTAAGCATCTGGCATTTGCACGGCTCAGCTTTCATTGATTTTACGCTCAACCCATGTTGGCCGCTCGCAGGGATATATGATTATTGCTAATACGTGTGATGTGTAGGTATTACACGTATAGGGAAACTTAGTCGGGTGTTCGATGGGGCCTGATACTCCGTTATTTGAAAACAAGAGTGCAATCTTACGCATATGCAACCTGCACGCAGATACGATCCGATTGTGGAATCACACGCTAGAAGAATAACCTTAGAAAATAGGAGAATAACTTTGAGAAATAAATCCTACCTAATAAACACTACAAAAATAAGGTATTTCAGCGGCACATAATGTTAAGGGCCGTAGCCGCAGTGTTTGGTAGTGACAGGATTAGTAACGACAATTTTTTTGTTAATAAGGATAGTTTTTTACTGCCACTAATTGTCTTATATTTTTATAGTGAAATCACCTTTGCTAATATAAAAGGAGGAAATAAGTGTGGAGTCTAAAACCCACGTGTGACAGGGGCATGCCGCGCAGCCATTCGGGTCAGTCGTAGGGTCATTTTTCTTCTTCACGTCAGAGCATCTTAAGTGCATCACAAGTCATGAGGGTTGCATTGAGTGTGTTAGTCGTGGGTCACGAGGGCGTCGCAACACAATGGCATGAAGGGTTTAGACATGGGCGCGACACGGTTGCGACATGGTTATGTGGAGGACGATGTGGGACATTGCGGGTGTAGTGGTGCGGAGGATGTGTGTGATGTGTGCAGTATGTCAAATCAATATGTTTGAGATTTTTTCGTTATTTCTCTATAACTGTTGTTTTACCCTTATATAAGGGGATATGAGCTGGAGTCTCCCGACCCAACACATGCACTAGCCTTGTGGGCTTGAGTGCGTGCATCCAGGCCAAGCTTGGTGTTGGTCGCTCTAGGTATGTCGTGTGCTAGGGCCTCGTGCTTGGGGTGGTTTCTAATCACTCCCGCAATGCAGGTCTTCCCCCTAAGTGGGGCTACCCCTCTACTCATCGTTGCCTATCGTATTCTTAGTTGCCTTCGAGAATTAGCACAAGACTTTTCTAACCTGCAATGCTGCTTCGCAAGATTATGAGTTGAATTAGGTTGACTTAGCGCATCGGGCGTTAGGTACCTCACGGACTGACACTGCTGAGCGAGTGACACCATGACATACGGCCTCATCTCCACAAAGGGGGAAAGTATACCAACTGAGCTATCGCTGAATCAATAATATATTCCTTTAAAAAAAAAATCAATAATATTGATTATGTTAATAATTAAGAAAAGTATAGTTATTTATATTATAATGCCTAGGTCAAAGTCATGAGACAAATTTGAATCTCTGAATAAGTAAAATTTATTTTTTATGGGTTGGGTTGGTTGTTCAATTGCTTGTTACACGGGCTAAGTGTGATAGTTATATCCCATCTGTAAAATGATAGTCCATTAACATATTTACTTAAGGATAGGCCTTGAGATTTTGGGGTCCAAGGCGAATTTTTAAAATGGGGCCTTCTATCATATTAATTTAAAAAAACAAAAATTGCTCCAAAATTTTTTTTTAATAATAAAATAATACTCATTTCTCTCATAGTGACAAATTTCTTTAATATTTTCCAAAATTTAACTAAAATTTACTGAAATAGAAATTGGGTGTAACTTTCAAATGAAATTCTAATGATTTCTCCAAAATCGCCAAATTTCATTAATTTTGACGAAATTAACAAATTTTATTGAATTTAATGAATTCTGTATTAATTTTAGTCTTTTTTGCATAATCAATAATTTTTTTGTAGATATTAAATATAATTTATATATACTACTTTTTGTACTCCCCAAAATTTTCACTTAACTTTTTGAATTTTTCCCTAAATACCAAAATATTGTGAAATTGAAATATGTCACCATGATTGCTCCTATATTGCCATTATCTACATATTCCATTCTCATGTTTATAATTTGAAAATGTGACTAATAAGTTAACGAAAATATATATTAAAGGAAAATAAATCACAAAAAGAGAAAAGCTAACTAGTAGAACGTACCCCATATATTGAATAACTCAGCTAATAAATTTGTAGCATTTTTAGCAGTTTAACTGACATTGAATCTTTCCTATCATTTTTAACACTTTAAGAGTCTCAAAAGATTCCATAAATAGATTCATTGGATAGCTCTCGCGTCAAGTAGATCCAAATTGATAGGACATTTGCGAAAGTTGAGCTGTAACAAACACGAGATCGTTGTTTTAAGTTGAGTTATTTAATAAGGAAAATTTTGTATATATATAAGGAGTCGGTCAAATAAATCTGGATCGATCAAAATGGGGCCAGAGAATCCATTGTGTCAAAACGTAAGGCCGCTTTGCCCAATGAGGCCAATGATCGAACCCAGGACTAGCACTGACTTGACCAGATCGAGACTCGATTTGACCCATAAAAAATGCAAATATGGGACCTCGGAAGAGTTGAACCCATAAGTAGCTTAACCAATTGGTACATCAAAAATTATATTAAGCAATAGCCCATAAAAACTAACAAGAATAAGGGGGGCCCCTAAAAAGTCAAGGGCCAGAGGAGGCTGTTTGATGGGCCTTGCCCCGATCATGGGACAGTGTTATATGGAGGAAAGATTTTATGTAGACAAAGTGTAGGCGGCTGATGTGGTGCGACATAATTGGTTGCAAGTGCGGTGGGGCTCAATTAATACAGGTCGATGCAGCTAGTCATGTCGCACCACGTCAGCTGCCTGCACTTTGTCCTTGACAAATTTTTCCTCCGTTTATAATTATCCTTTACTTAAAATAATATATGTCGCTTAAGGAAACAACCACTTAAATGATCATACATGATCGTTGGTCTAAGATGTGTGTGATCCATACCTTCAATGTGATAGATCATAGATTAAAGTACAAAGGCTCCAAAATCATGTTTTAGAGAGCTTTAAACCATCTGATTTGTGGACTATAATGTTAACCATTATTTTTCGTTTTAATGGTTGATATAAAAGCTCATCAATCTGATGGCTCACATCCACTTATAGGCATGCTTTTTGGGGTTGGGATATGTTCTGTTCCAATGATAGATTATCGCTTGAACGATTTAGATCTTGGGGAGAGGAATAAGTTAGTATTATTTATAGGGAGCAACTCCTGATTGTCATTTAATCACCAAAACAATCTTACTCCATCAATGGTTTAAGATGATGGTGATCTGAATCGTCAAAGTGATAGATCATAGATTGAAGTGCAACATGCCCAAAATTAGTGTTTTGCGGAGATTTAAATGATCGGATTTGTAGACTATAATATCAACCATTAGTTTTTATTTTTAATGGCTGATATTAAAGTTCATCAATCGAATGGTTCACATCCATTTATTGGCATATTTTACTAGGTTGAGACGTATTTTAATGATAGATTGCCACTTGGGCAATTTAAATGTCCGCCACATAGCATAATGAAATTTTTTGCTTTAATGGTGTGAGATAAAAAATTTAAATATTAGTGATGTAAGATCATTTAAAGACCATTTGGTGTATAAATGTTGGTAGGATCCATTATCCCATTATTACAAGTTAGTGTTAGATAAGTGGCAACAGTGCCAGGCTGCCATCGACTTGGTATAGGCACCTTTTTGATAAATGTCATCCGGAGTTAATTTTCATTTGATAGGTAGTGAAAAAATCTTTGATGTAGAACGTTGAGATAAAAAAATTATTTAATTCAAAACTTATATGTGCTAATTAGAATTAATAGCTCACATAAATTTAATATATTTTTAATTTTAGTATTTAGATGACAATTGATCACATTGAATAAAATGATCCAGTTGTCAATTCAATCTTTTATGAAATAATCTTGAGATGGTAAGTGAATCAAAATTAACGTATGATAATTTCCCATGACACTTCCTCGGTCAGTCACCCAAATTCAAACGTACTTGATGTTAACTCAAAATTTAAAATAAGGAAGCTATAAGCAATAATAGAGGCAACTGTCTTCTAACAAAAAGCTTCGCTATAGGATGATTAGCCGGATTTCGCACCACAGAAGGTTAATAATATAGATTATAGATTATAGCAACCTCAAAGTCATAGGATTATTTATTTATTTATTTATAAAAAAATATTAAATTCATTAAACAAAATCAGCAATAATAATAAGTACAATTTGAGGAGAAACGTCCTCTATCCATGATAGCATATCAATGAGAGTGAGACTTATTTTTGTTAGACCATCAGCTGCTTTGTTTGCATCTCTTTTCACATGATTGCATGAGAAAGAATGAAAATTTTGCAATTCCATTTGAATGAGTTTCACAAAGTCGTCAAGCAAAGAACTATTATCGGTCTGGTCCATGATATCAGATATGACAGAACTCACGTCCCCTTCCAAGATTATTCTTTTAAACCCATTTTCCTTTGCCCACTTAGCGCCTTCGTAAGCCGCCAATAATTCCCCCTACTCCGCACTAATTATATTTTCAACACATTTTGTCATGGCCGCCAATAGATTGCCCAAGTGGTCTCTAATGATGACTCCCAAACCCGCTTTTTTGGTGTGCTTGTCCCATGCACCATCAACGTTGAGTTTATAGATTCCTTCAACTGGTGGTTGCCATTTGATGACCTGAGTTTGTTGTGTCACAATTAAGTGAGTCTTCGGCGAAGAACGTTGAGTTTATAGATTCCTTCAATTAGTAGTTTTCATTTGATGACCCGAGTTTGTTGTGTCACAGTTAAGCTAGTCTTCGGCGAAGGAGGCCACGGCAATTAGATCCCAATCAGGGCCGGCCTTGACATTTTGAGGGCCCAAGGCGAGTTCTTAAAATGGGGACCCTTATTTCATATTACTTTATAATATATAAAAATTCGCCAAAATTTTTTTTTTGCTAATAAGGGTTTAGAGTTCCTAAAATGGGGGTCCCTATGTCATGGGTAGGTAAGCATTCATCGAAATTGGATGTCATGGGCAGGTAAGCCGACTCTAGTGTTGTGGCATTAAAGTGCCCCATGGGAAGAGTGGTAAAAAGATCGAGACTCTAGGTTGAACCAATGGAATTAGAGTAACTTAGTTTGATTTTGTTTTCACAGGAAGCCATAGAATAGAGAGAAGCAGCTCAAAGAATCGCCCTTCGAGCACTGAGGGATGCTTCTGCAACTGAATCTTTAGTCCGGGTTCTCAAGTAAGGAGAGATTCAAGAGCCAGAATTTGTTGTTCTTTAGTTTTCAGCAAATTTGGTTAAATAATGGGTAGTCATATAATTAGATTTGATACTTGCAAGATGTTTTCGGACTTGAGCACTTCAACAAGACCAGATGCACCCGCAGCCTGTTTCGATCAGTTCCTCAGCTTTCATCGCCAAATCATGCAAGCAGTTATGGATATGGATGCCATTCAAGCAGCCACCAGCTCTGTACTAACTGAAATTAAGCAAACTTTAGCCACCAACTCCGAAAAGGATTCCTCCATCTTACACGAAAGAGTGCATAACTCAATTGACCAAAGCCGGCAGTCGAATCTAAACACGTCCAAGAGAAGATCAGCACTATCCAAATCAGTTTCAATCACTCTTGAAAGAAGCAAGTCAAAAACTAATCTCGGTAAGCACCCTAGATGCAATTTGAACCATAAGCTAGCCTCTGATAAAAAGGGTCCAATTTCAATCAGCAAAGGGCCTGTTGAAGCTCCTGCAGTGACTGATGAAAACAAAGGCCCGACCTCTTTCTTTACCAACGCAATTAAATTGGGTAAGAAGATTAAAACGGAATTTGGAAACTGGTTTATGGGATTTTTGGAGGAAGCCTTGGAAAAGGGTCTAAAGAAACCAAAAGGGTCTACAATTGGTGGTGACGCACAGAAAGTCAGATGCTGCCTCCAGTCCCTTATACTAAAGGTTATAAACTGGGTAGAAGTGGAGCAGTGTGATTCCAGCAAGAGGCCTCTTCATCCTCGAGCCGTGCAGGTAGCAAGGAAGTTTAGAATCAATGTGAAAAATCCTTGAGAAAGTGAGTGTGATTGATCTAGAAGCAGGGATTGAATTAATCATCTTTGGTAATCAATTAGGTGTCAAGTTAAGAATCAAAGTGAAAAATTCGTGAGAAATTGAATTTGATTGATCTAGGCAGGAATTGAATTAACCTTTCTTGAGCAGATAGGTGTCCTCGGTTTGCATTGTTGTGTGTTCAAATAATTGGAGGGTTGTAGTTTTCTTTTGCCTTTCTATATGATAAATGTGTATGTAGGGCAGTTACAATTTTATATATATATATATATATATATATGCAAATTGAGAGTCTAAGTTTGGTCCGTCAATTTTCATTTAGGATAATAAAAACCCCGTCTTTTATAGAACTATTTTCAGTTAGATAGCTTTTATTTTTGGGCAAATAAAAAGGTTAAAGGGCTATTTGTGGAAAAAGATCACTTTGAGATCTAGATGTCTTAGCTGCCCCTATAAGATTTATCTTTCAATTGTAATCTTTGATATTTTAGTGTAAATTTATATTTTTGCAAGGACAATATTGTAATTATGGAAGGGAGATTTGCCTAAAGTCAAATGTACCATTGCCTGAACATTATGTGTTTGCGTGAACCAGATGAAGAAGAAAGAAGATGAAGTTCTTCTCAGCATGTGTGATGCATCTCAACTGTTATGAGCACAAAGGGACTGTAATATGCTACCCGGATCACCATATCAAAACTCATGGAGACCTCTTGGTTCAAAAAATCGGCTCCTAATCCGTTGAAATCAGAAGAAGATGCCGAGGAGAATGAGAAATCGAATTCTACGAAAAAGCCCGAGATTTTGAATGTGTTTCACATAATATCTTTATCAGAGGGGTTCGACCTGTCGCCGTTGTTTGAGTTTGAAGAGAAAAAGAGAGAGAAGAGAGAGGAGATACGGTTTGCAACCACAAAACCGGTGAGTTGCATAGTATCGAAACTCGAGGAGGTGGCGAGGGTAGGGAAGTTTAGTGTGAAGAAGAGCGAAGGCAGCATGATATTGTTGGGAAATGAGAGTGGTAGAAAGGGAAAGTTAGCTATCGCGGCTGAGATGTCGACGGTTGCGGCTTCGTTTATTGTGGTTGAGGTGAAAAAGGACGGTGGAGATACGCTTGAGTTCAATCAGTTTTGTAAGAAGGAGCTTCGGCCAGCTCTTAAGGACATTGTGTGGACTTCGCCTGCAGCTGGTAACTAGAAGTTGGGTTTGTTGGTTGAAATGTAAATTGTTTTGTATGTGGAAGTGGTGATTGGGTAGATGTTGATGTAAAATTGTAGTTTATAGTTGAATTGCATGGAATGATTTCCTTGCCCAACATAATGTGTAAATCGGTTATAAGTTATAACTCAAAAGTTTTGTTTAGGACCAACCAAATATCACATCATTTGATGAGTGATGAGGCTCCATGGTTAATGGTTTTTACAATGGTCATAATAAAAAAATTTAACGGTAATGGGTATCACTAAAAGGAAAATTATCAACCTTAGGTCAGATTTCTTGAGGACAAAGTGTTGGCGGCTTACATGGCACAATGTAATTGGCTATACAGACCTGCATTAATTGACTCTCACTACACTTGTAGCCAATTGTGTCGTGCCACATCAGCCGCCTGTACTTTGTTTACATAAAATCTGTCCTCCATATAACATTGCCTATCTCACTAATTATGCTCTGAAAAGTTATATATGTTATAAAGGTTATAAAAGCTATAAAAATGGGGTTTTCATCTCAAGATAATGAGCATGAAGGGACTGTAATATTCAGAGATACAGTAAAAGTTCTTGTGAAGATACAGAGCATAACAGAGGGGATGAGATGGAAGAGTCAAATAACGGATCATGAGAGTGGACCCTTCAACCCCGAGAAAATCCTTGTTGCTGGTAAAGCATATTGGACTGGTGAGGCTACTCAATGATAGTAGTTACGGGTTTAGGTTTTTTTTTTTTTTTTGCAGAGTTTCTGAACTATATGTATGGAGTCTTAAAATGAGTATTTGTATTTCTTATATTTGAAGGGTGATTCTTTGAATATGTCATTTTTGTTACTGAAACAGAGGGCACAGGCCACATAGAAAAGCATCAAGGAAGTTTGCCTATTTTTAGTGTCTTCTATAAATGAGATTTTTGTATAAATCATCTCATTGTGACCGAAAAAAGACATTTTTTTAGTTGAAGAAATGTATGAAACGCTGTTTTTAAATATGTTTTTCGAAGAAAAAAATTATGTTTTTTTTTTTTAAATAAAAAAATATGCTTTAAATTCATTTAATTTGTGAAATAAATGTGTTTTTGGTCATAGTCACAAAAATCGTGAATAATTTGTGAATTTAAGGTCCCCCGAATTATTCGCGATTTTTTCGAAAATTCTCCTGATCACAAAATTTACAAATTATTCCCAAATTTTTCAAAAAAGTTATGACTTTCTAAATTTTTTAATTTTTTATTTTTTATATTTATTTTTTTTTATAACATTAAATCTTTTTATTTTTATTTTTAAATATTTCTCACCAATTTTCCTCCGAATATTTCCTTGAACTTCTCATATTTGTTGATTTTTGGTCGTCATATACATGTATTTTTACATTTTTTATAATTTTTAAAATTTTTAATTTTTTGGAACTTTTCCATTTTTTCTGAAATTGCGGAAACTTGTCACTTTTTTCCGTATATTTCTAGAGCTTTTACTACCAACTGTTGCCACATCTTTGACTATTGGTTGGGACCGTCCAATAGATGGATCCGCCATCTAAAATAAAGCCCAGCTTGAAAATTGCACCGATCAGATGTGTCTAACCATTTGATCATATACTTGTTTTGAATGATCAAGCCTAGCTTGCATAGATTGAACCTACGGCTACTTTATACCACATTTTCTTTTATGCTATTAGATTACATTGGAAATGGGAGGATGCATCTGGATGTTGCATGCCAGATCCCATGCCACATGGCAAGAACAACTCCGAACAACACTGGTTTTGGGTTAGCCAGCTATGGGACATGTAGTTTTAAAAAAAGAAAAGAAAAAAAATATCTTTTTTATAACTTTTTTTGGCCTCTGTTTCATGGTCAATATAAGGTGGTGTTTTGGGTATCTTTGATCACATTTTTAATGGTGATTTATGCATCAAATCATGCCTAATGTTTTTGGATGATACCTAATCGATCTTGTCTAAGTTGTCGTGGCACCCACTCCTCTTGATAGGTGCAACATGATGCCCATCTGACATGGTGTCTGGCAAAGTGTCGGCGCGCCTTGCTTTACATTTGACCTAAGATGGATAATGAGGATAATTTGTTTAAAGGAAGGACTTGATGGTGATGCTGAGCCGCTATCTGTTGTAGGCCCTGATGTAGATGGGACAACCCAAAGCCCATGGTCTCAGTAGGATTCCAACCATCTAATAATACTATATTTTTGCGTTTAATGTGTAATTGGGTATATGTTTTAACCATCCATTTGCAAGCTCTCACTCTAAAGGTCTGGGTCACCCGGAGTTGTGATTTTAGCGTTAATTCCCATGTACAAACTGATGGAAAATTATTAGAGGTAGGCAGTTTTTGATAGACAATTTTGGAGGCAACTTATGTGGCGTGTCGTGACTGGCTGCATTGTTTGAGCCCTACTGCGTGCAGCCAGTCATGTCATGCCACATAAGCTGCCTTCAAAATTGTACGCCCTGCAAAGATGGAAAAAGAGATTTTTTTAATCTAACAACGGGTTTTGTGCCACAATTTCTTTATATGTCATCATGATCACAATGAGGAATGATTAGAAGATGGGGAAAAAAGGGAACTGGTTTGTTGCTCTAAAAAGAGCTCTTAGCTCTGAATTGAATGAGAAAAATGACCAAGTTAGAACTTTTAATTTGTTTTGTCTGCTTCGCAAATTTGCGATGTTAAATATATTGTTCATTGAATCTTTGATTTTTCTTGATTAGAAAATCAGTAAATCAAAGAAGAAATGGGGTTTTGGAAGATTGAAACAGTCAGATCCCTGTTCATCATCAGCGGTAACTGTCATGACACCTCCTCTTCCCTCTGAAGAGGTGAAATTGACCGAGGCGAAGCATGAGCACAGCAAGCATGCTTATTCCGTGGCACGTGCAACTGCTGTGTTGGGTCCTATTGTCAAGGATCACTGATCGATTGCCTAAAATCACTAACTCGATGAGGGAAGTCTCGCGATGCTGGTGATCAAAGTATCAATATAGGTATCGGGTATCGGCCAATACGGATATGGTATTGTCGATACCGTATCGGTCGATATATTGATATTTTTAAAAGTAATGAAAAATCGAAGGAAAAAATTTGTATCATTCAATAACTCAGAATCAACTGATACCGAGACAGTATTGACCGGTACTAACCCTTCTCTGTTTGATACCCATACTGATACTGATAACAACCCGATACTTGTATCGGGGTGGTATTAGTATTGGTTCTCGAATCATAGATTGCAAAAAAATATGAGGACTCTCTTAAGATGGTTGTAAATTTCATTGGTAGCATAAAAAATTGAGGAAAGTAACATGACACGTGCAGTGCACGTGCCTTTCACTAGTATATATATATGCGGTTAAGGTGTCCGGCAGTTGTCCCAGACATCATAATAATAACAGTGACCTACACAATGTTTTAGGGTCTTGACATTTGTGCAACTAAGCTTTTGCTATGATTGATGGGCAAATGGGTTTCCCTATGTATGATTGAAAAGGAGGAACACAAGTCCACACTTGTCTAGCCATATAATAATTATTAATTAACAAATATTAAAATACACATTTTGCTTTGAAAAAACAAACCGAAGGGCACATGGATTCTGTAAAAAACAATCATATCAAATCTACATACTATTGAATCTGAAATGGTGGATTAAACGATGCAAGATTCATGTGTATCTAACTGAGATATACCAAACGAAATAAACAGAAAAAAGCAGATTTCAGATTAATTTCATTGGAAAAGAAGAACCCATATGATCATCTAGAACAAAACCCACTTTTAATTTCCATAACAAAGAAGAACCCATATGATCAATTAAACCAAAACCCACTTCAGAAACCCATTTCAATCAATTGAAATTTTTTAAAAAGAACTTAATTTTTTTCCAATTTAATAAGAAAAGAAAAAAGCAAAAAACTTCAAATTTCACCTGGTTTATATGGGTTTTTTTTAAGTAAGAACAAAAATAAAATAAAACTAACTGAGTGAAAGAAGTTTGAGAAGCATACCTTCAACTGCGTCTCTTGTAGCTTGAGATTGAGATCTCTTAGCAAGACAGAGAAGGCAAAACCACCAAAAAATAAGGATTATACTCCGAGAGATCGCTGGAGCTGTGGCCGGTGGAGCCTTGAGAGACGGGAGCCGGGAGGGTTTGGTCCGTTTGGGCGTTTGGACTTTGGAGCCGGGAGGGTTTGGTCCGTTTGGGCGTTTGGACTTTGGAGAGAGGAGAGAGGAGAGACGAGAGAGAGGGAGCGCTGGAGATGGGGGCCCTTTATAAGTTGTTTTTAATTTTTTTCAAACCTAGTTTTTAAAAGGATTTTTTTTGGGGGGACCCTGGAAATCGGGGACCCAAGGCAGCCGCCTGGCTCACCTTGGTCTAGGGCCGGCCCTGATCCCAATTTTACTCCCGTGAGTAGTTTTGTTACGGTGCTTCCAGATTGGGGTAGCAAACCACGCCCAAGTAGCCCACTCACAATCCTTCAAAGCATGCGTCAAGTCTTCGACGTCAGCCCTACAAATTTCACAGCCCATCTCATTTAGATTGATTTTTTAGCAGAGTTTCATTTTAACCGGAAGGATATCCTTCATAGCTCGCCAAGCAAAAATTTTGATTTTGTTTGGCATAGGGCTTTGCAAGATCTCTTTCAACGCACCATTATCACGATTAGTGTTAGAATCACCATTAGTTGAATGCGTTTGAACTTCATGAATCACAGTGTGATAAGCTTATACTCTGAATCGTGAACCTTCCTTTTGCGTTATGCGTCCATACTAGACGGTCTTGTGTAGTCATCGATGTGAGGGGAATAGCAGAGATGGCTTCAACATCTTCAGACATGAAATTATTCAGCAGGATCTCCATATTCCAAGTTCTTTCCGAGTGGTTAATAAGCTAGACCACCATTTGAATATCTCTATTTGGGTTAGGAGTGATAATCTTAAAGGTTGACGGACGATGTATCCAACGGTTTTTTCACACATTATTGTTTGTTTCATCTCCAACTCTCCATAAGAGACCTTTTTGAAAGGATTCTCGGGCGGATAAGAGGCTTTTCCATGTAAAAGAGGGATTAGATCCTAAAGAGGCCAAGAGGAAATCAGAGGTAGGGATGTACTTTGCTTTCAGAACTTTAAAGATCAGGGAATTTTTGTTGGATATAAGTCGCCAACATTGTTTTGAGAGCATAGCTAAATTAAAGGATTTGAGGTGACGGAAACCGAGTCCCCCAATTTTTTTTTACCTACATAACTTATCCCATGCCAGTCAATGGATACCCCTATCAGATTTATTGCTATTTCCCCACTAAAACTTTGAAATGACCAATGAGATTTCCGAGAGGAAGGATTTAGGAAGCTTGAAGCATGATATAGCATATGTGAGGATTGATTGTGCAACTGATATGATGATGGTTTCTTTTCCGACCTTTGAGAGGAGTTTTTCCGTCCACCCATGGATCCTTCTTCGTATCCGATCTCTGATCCATTTAAGATTCTCCGTTTCGATCTTCCAATCACACATGGCAGTCCGAGGTACCGTTCATGGTTATTGACCTTGCGAACTTGTAGCAACTCCATGATTTCTTTCTTCCATTCAGTGCCAATGTTCCACCTGAAGGTAATCGTGGATTAATCAAATTTGATTTTTTGATCGGAAGCCGCCTTGTATAGCTTTAAGATATGAAGAGTAGCTGTAATTTCATCCAACTTAGCTTTGGAATATAACACACTATCTTCTGCAAAAAATAGGTGGGAAATTTTTTAGGCACCCCTACAAATTGTCACACCTGATGTTAGTCCTGCATTGTTTGCATTAGTAAGAAGCGATGAGAGAATTTTGGCAAATAAAATAAAAAGGTAAGGAGAAAGTGGGTTTCCTTGTCTAATGCCACGGGTGGGTTTCACATTTCTAACAATATTGCCATTGATTTTGAAGGAATATGATACCGAAGTAATGCATCCCATGATCAGTTTTGTCACCCGATGATGAAATCTAAGTTTCATAAGAGCTTTTTCAAGAAATTCTCACTCCGCACGATCATAGGCCTTGCTCATATCTAGTTTTACAGCACAAGGCCCCTCTTTGCATGTTCTTCTAGATTTTAGATAGTGGGATATCTCAAAGACCGTAAGCACATTATCTATGATGAGTCTTTCATGAACGAATGCGCTTTGTGATACCGAGATGACTTAAGGAAGGATAGGCTTCAGGCGGTTTACAATTATTTTTGCCACAACTTTATAAGACACATTGCATAGGCTTATAAGTATGAAATTTGCCATCTTTTTTAGGTTTTTCACTTTGGGCATAAGGACAATATGTATTTCATTGTTGTTATCTAAGAATATATTTCCATTCAAATAAGCAAGAGCAAAGGAAATTATAGAACTACTTCTAATATATATGTCAAAAAAATTTATAGAAAAGGGCGTGCATACTATCCAGTCCGGGTGCCTTCACTGGGTGCATTTGAAAGAGCGCATGTTCAACTTCCTTAGCTATAAAATATTTTTCCAAGATCTGATTTTGCTCGCTTGACACCTTTGCTTCTATACCGTTCAACACCTCCTCAATGTTCCTTGGGTTTGATGAGGAGAATAGCTCTTCATAATGAGAAGTGCAAACATTAGCTATTGCATTACTCGAGTCTTGCTAGATCCCTTGTGCATCATATAGCCCCTCAATGTTGTTATGTTTTCGTCTTTGGGACGCCCTCGCATGAAAAAATCCTATATTTCTAATTTCTTATTTTAACCATAGTTCCTTCGATCTTTGCTTCCACATTAGTTCATCTTTGACCTGTAATTCATTGAGTTCTGACTTGAGCTTTCTTTCCTTTGCCATAGTGTTCCCATTTCTTGTCTAAATTACCTATCAAAAAAGTATCGGTACCAACTACCGCCAAGATGGTGTTTACATGATCATATACCATCAATGGTTTATGAGGTGGGTAGTCCACACCGTTAAACTAGTAGATCATAAGTAGAAGGGCAATGGGCCCAAAAATCACTTTCTTTGGGCAGTTAGAATCTTTTAACTATAGACACTAATATCAACGGTTATTCCCAATTTTAATGGTTGATATTAAAGTTCGTGAATCAAATAATTCCCGTTCACTAATGGGCATGATTTTTTCCATAAAACATATTCTAAGGATGGATTGTCATTTGGACAATTTAAATTGATCACAAATATGTGCTACATGGCATAATGATAAACTATGCTTCAATGGTGTAACATAAAAGACTCAAATTTAGTGGTGTAAACACTATTTTAGGGTTTAAATATAGGCCAGAAGCCATTATTATGGGATGATGGTGATAATGGCTCCTCACCAATAAGACCACCAGAATGGTGATTAAATGATCTTATACAACTAAAGTTAGGCTTTTAATCTCACACCATCGAAATGAATGGTAAACATTTGTGATCAATCCAAACTATCATTGAAACAAGTATTAGCCCAAAGAAACATGTCTATAAGTGGATGTGGACCATCCGTTAATGAGCTTCAATATTAGTCATTAAAAATAAAAATAACAGTTAGTATCAATGTCTACAGATCAGATGGTTTGGATCTCTATAAAACACCATTTTTAGGCACTTTGCACATCAATGTACGATCTATCACTTTGATGGTACCGATCACCCACATCTTATGTAATAGATGGTGTAAGATCACCATGTTGGTTTAAGGGGCCTAAATAGTACATATGATTTCATAATAAGAAAAAGAAGTGGGCAAGTGTCCCAAGCCTTTGCTTGCATCTGCCACTGCTCGTAGGGTAGGGAGTGTGCCAACGCTGTTGTACCACATATAACTGTGGTACGAGTGGGTACCATCTGTCTCCCTCACAAAAAATCGAGGGAGCAACCATTTGCACACAAAATTTGTGCCGTTGCCCATAGTTGACAGAAAAAACTTTGACGTCTTAAGTTATTGATTTAATACTGGTTGCCTCTACTCAAGCCTACCTAATTACTAAGGGCACGTACTTTCTAAATTCATTAATTAATTTTAATCAGATGATGGAGATCATTTTTCACCTCAATCTTTCACACAATAGATCTTGAGACCATTAACTTATCATCAGACGATTATTTTTTATTCCACGTGGCATAAATCTTAAAAACGTAGCCCTAAAATTATGTAACACATCATTCTCAAATATAATTTTAGGTTACTTTTTTAAGATCTCTTCAGTGAGATAAAAATTGATCTTAGGATGGCATGCTCATGGTCCCAAGTTCTCTCGCTTTTAGTTATATGCAATGATACAAATTTTGTCTGCAATTAGTTGCACTCAAATATCAATCTCCTTGTATTGGGGGACAGATATTTGTTTGTTTGTTTGCGATCTTCAGGAGGCCTATGTTCGAAAGCCTCTGAAACTCGTTGATTGCTTCAAATCAGATAATTTAGATCGTTTTCATCTCAATTTTTCTCATGATGGATTTTGAGGTCATGAACGTATCGTCAGGTGGTTTATTTTTAATTTCACGTGATACAAAACCCCAAAAATAAAGAGCAGTTATTTGCACAGGAGACTAGATTCCCCATGACACGCATCACCCTCAAATAATATTTTTTTGGATAATGTGCCACATGGAATTAAAAAGGGAAATTTACCTGATCGATCCTGTCAGATACACCTTTTACGTTAGAGACCCTATATTTTTACTTTTACCCAAACCGACCAACTCCAAGCCTAGCCGACCCTAAGAAGAGTAAAAAGTCTAAATTACCCCCTTCTATGACTTTCTTTAACTTATAAAAGCATCTTCTTCTTCCTCATTTTAATCTACTAAAAAGTTAAAGGTGGGTCAAGTGACGACGTCTTCTTCCTTAGTCCGATCTGCTCCGATCTGCTATTTCGAAGAAGAAAATAGAGGCTTAGGAGAAGAATCCCCTATATTTTGCCATTGTGAAAAGAAGACCCTACAGTTTGTCATTGCGACGCGAGGTATCTTCAGATTATCCAGTGTAAAGCTCATTTTCTGTTTGTTAGTTTGTTAGGGTCTCTTAATTGTGCAGTATAAGAAATAATTTATTTTATTGGTCCCCATTTTCAGTTTGTTAGGGTCTCTTAATGGTACAGTAAAAAAAAAAATTTATTTCCTTAGTCAAATTTTTAAACAATCGATAACAATTGTCTATACGGTCGATAACGACTGTATAAACATTCGATGTCGATTCTCTAATAAGTCGATATCGACTTTTTATAAAATCAATATCGACTCTATATACAATCGATATCGATTGTTCAGTTGTATATAGAGTCGATATCAATTATATAAACAGTCGATATCGATTTTATATAGAGTCGATATGTGTTAGCAATCGTCTTATCTCTTTTGTGTCATCAGTCTTATTACCTTTTCTTCTCATTCTTAAACAGGCGATGATGGAGGTGAGCATTCCTCTTCTCTTTTACTATGATGGCTTCCTTGTAAGCGATGATGGCTTTTATGAAAGTGATTGGCGGAGGGTTATTAATATTTCTACTGGTATTTCTTATGAACAATTCATCAGGTGAATGTCTGCTATTAGTTTTGCGATGGCAGATGAAACAGTTTTCATAAAGTTCCATATGAAGATAGTGAATATCCCTATGGTTGTCGACATTTTAGACTCTGATGAGTTGGTCACCCTATTTACGTTTTATAAATCCGGGATGGATGTCATAAAGGTATTCATCATTAAGGAACCGTTATCCTTCTGAGTCGAAGCTGAACAAATACCTCTTGGCGGTACTGATTTTGTGAGTAACCATTCATTAAAGTCATGTAAGTTTGAGGAGGATGGAACTATATATGATATCGTCCCGTTAGGCGATGATAACGACATTACGGCGAACATGTTTGCCAGGAAAATAACTATTAATTTAAACGATACTCCAGTTGAATCGTATGATGACCCATTAATGTATGGGTCACAACAATATAGTCCCGAGAGGAAACTTCGGAAAGAAACTCTACAGGTTTGGTTGGTCTGGCTGTCCCCTCGGCAGTGGCCAGGCGGTCCCCGGTTCAATCTTGCCGATTCCACCTAGACATGGCTCAATAGAAGGGTAAGGGGTTAAACTACACTTCAAAAAGGGTGGTGGATACCAATGATGTCATTCATATCTTTTCTGAGTGATAAACAACTTGGTTGACTCACGAATTATGTTCTTCCATGCCATCGATAGGGATTACCGGAGAAGCTCAACCCCATGTCCATACACGTGAGCACCCTTTCAGTGAAGGGCCTAGTCAATCACGCCAGAATCCCTTCAGGGAAGGATCTAGTCAACCACATCAGAATCCCTTCGGTGAAGGATCTAGTCAATCACCTGAGAACACCGCTAGTGAATGGTGTAGTCATCCCCAACCCACTAATAAAGATAGCTTAGAAGAAGATTATAATGGCAAACCGGATGAGTTTATAAAAGAGGATCCGAAAAATTTTATGAGAGACATTAATAATCCCCTAGTAGACGGAGATTACGAAGTATCAGAGATATCGGGCGACTCTTCCGATCAAGAGATAAAAACTAAATACCGAAATTGGACGTTAAAGTTGGAGAGATCTTCAGAGACAAGCAAATATTCCAAAGAGCATTGAAAGAACACGTGGTGGAGAAAAACTTCCAAATCTGGCCCTTGAACATCGCTAGTTATCAAGTGACAGTCAGATACTACGAACCCAGTTGTTCGTGGCAAATACATGCATCTAAATTGACTGGGCTCGACTCTTTCAAAATCAAGATATTCAATTGTACTCACACATGCAGGGCTGCTAAGATAAAATTGCACGGTCACCGTAATGCAACAATCTCCTCCTAGCCAACTATATAGGGGAAAAACTTACAGAAGGATTCGATTACACACTGGCGTCGATAATATTTAATAATACAAAAGTTTATAACGTGCAAATCTCATATGCTAAGGCTTGGAGGGGAAAAGAACTTATCCTTAATGACATTAGAGGCAGTTAGAAAGGAAAATTTATGGATCTATCGGCCTACATAAAGGAGATGGAGATGATAGATCATAATGTACGAACGTCCTTTCAACTTACGCTTGACGGTAAGTTTCAAATTTTTTTTTGAAGTTTTAACCCGTGCATCGAAAGCTACCACAATACACTTCGTCGCATTTTGCTTGTAGATGGTACACACCTACAGGGACATTTCGAAGGTATCATACTTATCGCCTCGGCACAAGATAGTAATAATTATATATTACCGTTAGCGTTTGTCGTCATCGAGTTAGAAGAAGAAGATACATGGATGTGATTTTTTGAACGGGTTGGTGCATTCGTCATCGGTGAATTTACTGAAGATTTTGTTATTATCACGGATAAGTCGAAGGGTTTAATAAAGGCGAAGAAACATGTCTTCTCTAACGCATACCATAGCTACTGCATGCGACATATGACACAAAATTTGACACACAAGTATCCCAGGAACGGTGTGAAGGATTTATGGTGGAGCATTGCGTGTGCATATTAAGTAGAGAGATTTGATCATTTTATTAACAAAATGAAGAAAGATGCTGGTGATCCTCGGGCTGTAGAATATATTTTAAAAATAGACCCAAAGCATTGGGCACGTGCATATATGAAAGGAAGGTACTACGATTCTCTGACTACGAATAATATTGAAAGCTTGAACAGTGTACTGAAGATAGCTCGAGAGAAACTAATTATTGATTTAATCAAAACTAGTAGAGAGAAAGCCGTCGATCATTTTCAAAAGCGCCGATAGATATCTAAGAAATGGAGCACCCTCCTCTGCTCGAAAGCAGACGAGTACATAAAAAAGGTGTTGTAATGGGCTAATAGAAAAAGAGCTCAATCATACGGGCGTGATTAATTCCAAGTTAATTTTAAAAATTTTATTCATCACGTCGACTTGAAATAAAAGACATGTACTTGCCACTGATGTACTTGCCGCTGTTGGCACATTCATGGTTTACCTTGCTCGCATGCCGTTGCGGCTATCAATCGAAAAAGTTACGATTACCATAACTTCTATAAGAAGTAGTTTTTCACTGCTTGCTTTAGACAATCATACAACGAATAATGGCTTCCCACCCTTGATAAAAGCCAATAAAAATTTCAAGCGGAGCACCTGCCGAAAAATATGAAAGTGAGACTACCCTATAATTGTCGAAAGCAAGCCGGTCGTTCGAGGAAGAGAAGGATACAGTCTAAGGGTGAAGTTTGGCCCTACAGTGTGGCAGATGTAGTGAGTATGGTCACAATCGCAGGAGTTGCACTGTGATGGGACCGATGGGTTGATAGTGTATATATTTTTAATAGTGATAGATGGATTATAAACGAGACAATGTATATTTGCTCAGAAACTCATAATCTCAATTTTTTTATTTCGTAATGGTTGTAATTTTTTAGACTGTACAATTGCTCTGAAACATGAAACATAGAATGTACAAATGAGTCGTCAGTGATTGTATATATAGTCGATATCACCTATATATAAAATCGATATCGATCGTATATATAATCAATATCGACTTTATAGACAGTCGATAACGATTGTATCTATGAACAATGGACACTGTATATAATGTCAATGCCGACTGTATATACAGTCGATGGCGAGGACCACAGGCAAGTTTATTTAGTTATGGTTAAATAATTTACAATAACAACATAAATTTGAATGTACACCAAATATTTTCATTACAAATTAAAGTTTCATTTACATTATAAATTTGAGGACAGAACCACTGCTACTTCTTCACCAGGGTCCTGCTCCAATTCCCCTCCTCCATCGCTGATATATTTAGCTAGTTTATGGCCAATTTTTACCCTTATCTTATTCATATCTAGTTGCGCGAAGTCAAATTTCTTTCCCGATATAAAGTACTCCACATACTTCAGCACAAACACCTCACAATCACTCGAATTGGTCTGTCGGGGAACGGCTTTGATCCGACAGTCACTAGATGACCAAGGATAGCTCTTAACGTTCAGTACAGTGGAGTCACCGTATGAATATAAAATCGCGGGAAGGTATTGCGTCTGTTTTAAAATAGTAGAATGCTAGATATACTAAGCTAATAATGATGAAAGATATACTAAGCAAAATGTCATACCAGCGTTTTCAATTAGTTTGGAAATCTTTCCTCAGAGGGCCTATTAAAAATAGGGTCGACGATCATTACCGATCGTTCTAGTACCTTCAAGATCACAAGCGCCCAGTGTAATAGTTGTTGTGAATGAATTGGGACAAATATTTACAAAACAGTTATATAATCTCAAAGGGTACAATTGAAAAAATTATAAAGAAAAATTATAAAGATGTTGAAAACATACTGTGCTACAATCGTGAACCCACAGATTCCGAAACAGATTGAAGAAGAAATTTTGCAGCAAACCGTTCGATTTATATCTCGAACGATTCCTCGTATAATTTTTCAGTAAAAAGAAAATTGTTGGAATCGTTCAGTTCAAAGCCCATGTAGCTCAGAACGGTGGGGCACATAAGGAAGCATTTCTCCTTTCCATCAGAATGAATAGCGTCATTAATGACTTCCAAGTGTCTCAGGTAGGTGCCTATTATCTGAAATCCATACAATTACAGTTAAGGAAATAGGTGACATTCAAAAGAGTCGTCAATGAGTCTGTATTTAGTAGTTGACAACTCGGAATAGAGTCGGTATCGACTATATAAGTAATCGTCATCGACTCTGTATAAAATCGATGTCGACTCTAGAAGAAATCACTATCGATTCATTGTAAAGTCGATAACGACTATACAAAGAATCGATGACGATTACTTATAGAGTCAATAACAACTGTATGAAGAATCGATATCGATTCGTTGTAGAGTCGATACCGACTCTGTACAGAGTCGTCGACGACTTTATATTATCTATTTGGTGCTTACAGTAGGGTTACTTTACTTATAATATTATCCAAGTACTCTGTGCCCGTCAAACATCTGAAAGACTGTACCACCAGCGTATAATCACCAACGATGCTTATGTAGGTGATGCATAAATAACGGCCAATATAACTAATTTTCGTAAAAAATAATAAACTAGGGTAAACTATTACTAACTAATTATCATTCCTGAGAAGAATGACTTACTCGTCTTCAGATTCAGGCTTCTTCCACAGGTCTATCATGTATTTCTGCTCTGCTGTCAGCTCAATAGTAGCATCAGCCAGAGGTCCAGGCTCAGCAGTAGCATCAGCCACCGGTCCTTCAATGGCCTTCTCCATTATAGGCTTTTTCGTCGTAGCTCCCTTTCGATATGCCCTTGGTTTGACGAAAATTGATTTCAGGTGTTTCCCTTGCCTAGGTCTCAAGCGAGGGTCAATTTATTGCTCAGGCAATTGGAAAGAGGTTTGCTCTTCACCAACTAGACCCTTATCGGCTTGAGACTCAGGCTGCTCGTTAGCAGCTGCCGTCACCTCATCCATGGGAGGATCCTCAAGCATGGGAGGAGATGGTCCCCTATCGGTGGGCTTTTCCATTGGATGATGAGATATCGAAGGCTGTGTCAGACATCTTCGATATCAGCTCCAAAATAGTAGCATCTTGAACATCGAATATAACTTTATTAGAATTAGAAACATGGCTGGAATTATATTCATTTATACAAACTACGTTAAAACACATACCTTAGGTGTCGCCTTCAAAATATTTTCATGAAGTTCTTTCAGAATCCCCTAATCCTTTCTGACCAACATGTTGTAGTGAGTAATCTTCTGCAACTCCGCATCCCTTGAACTGAGCCTCTCATTCAAGGAGTCGCATAGTTTCTCTACGGAGTCACAACGTATCGCGAGGATCTCATTCTCTCGCTCCAAATGGCTCACTCTTTGGGTGAGTTTCAAGTTATCCATCACCAAACCGTCGATCCTCCTCAACAACGACTCACTAGAGGAGGTCGGTGCAGCTGGGCTCTCCTTCATGGCCCCCTAGTTCTCGACCACTCTATATGAATGGGGCCCTCTTTCGAGGATGATTCTTCGTCCGGCGTCGATTGGACATCAAATTCTTCCTCGTCAATATTATCAATCGGAATGCAATTTCTCTTTTTCTTCGGCCGCACAACTTCCACAACTTTCTTGACTGGTTCATGAATCGCTTCGTGAACCTCTTTTCTCTTCCCCCCAACGACCTTTCGATCCCGTAGATATTCTCTTAGGACGGGTATCTCTGACTCAAAGCCAATAAGTACGAGGGGAGCGCAAACCTTTTGAAAGAAAAGGAAACACCCAAAATAAAAGTTACTAAACTGATAATATATTCAAAATACAAGGTATCGACTCTTTAATAAGTCGTTGTCGACTAGTTACGAAGTCGTTATCGACTATTTACGAAGTCGGTATCGACTCTATAAGAGATCATTATCGACTCTGTATAAGATCGGTATCAACTATTTACAAAGTCGGTATCGACTATGTACGAGATCGGTATCGACTTATTAGGTAGTCATCATCGACTCCTTAATGAATCGGTATCGACCCTCTATGAAATCGTTATCGACTCGTTAAGCAGTCGATGGCTAAATTCAATCTACATCCTTAACTTTAAAATTTTGAATTATCAAATAGACATCATACCTTACTATTTAACATCTTTCCGTGAGTGTAGCCTTTGATCATCGATTGCGCCTTGTCCGACCCTTTCAACAATCATGGGAAAGGGTCCTTAAGGGCTGTCCGTACAGACGAGATTTCTGGCAGCATCTTGTAAGCCCACCATTGAAGTACACATATGCATTCATATGTGTTATACGTCTTTAAGCCTTTATCCAGCTCGACCGTTTTTCTATTCGCCACGCCCTTCATTATATACTCGATCAAGTGATGGTATACATAAAGACCCCCACGAAGTTTGATTGAAGTTCTCGACATCATCGATGAGATCGACGTGGTCTTCCGCCAGTTGATGGTGGGACCCGAGAAAAAGAAATATACACAGCACAAATAGAAGAGACAACTTTACAAAGTCGTCATCACTTTCCGCTCACCTAATTGCAACATTTATATGAGATCGGAGAATTTCCCAGTAGGCATTCCACGAAAATATTTGTATCAAATGGTTTGTTCTTTCGGTGATTTAACAGACCGGTTATACTTTTCGAGGCCAACTATGGCAAGGCCCAGTATCAATGCAATGTCCAACTTTCGAAGATAGGCAGTCTTCCTGATTTGAAAGTAATTTTTTTCAATCCAAAAAGTCAACATCGCTTCGACCACATCTCTAAGAAATCTCACACCCATAGGCATTTGAAATATTTTACCAAAAACTAATGTTCTCAGCAACTCTTTTCGCCTTGGGCTGGTGTCTTCGAAAAGATTCCAAATGGCACTGGGGAAACATTTGACAACAGCCCGGTGTATGACCATCTTGACAGCTTGTTCAAATGAACTGTAATAAAAAAGAAATGAGTGAGTCTCATCCTAACAACAAATTGTTTAAATTTTAAATGAACTGTAATATATAATAAGGTTGAGATAACGATGTCATCCGTAGAAAAAGTTGATATATCAATTATATATACGATCAATATCGATTATATATAGTCGATATCGACTATATATATAATCGATATCGATCATATATATAATCGATATCAACTTTATAGAGAGTCGATAACGATTGTATATACAATCGATATCGACTATATGTAAATAACCTTAAAAAATTATTTCAAAATGTACACCATCGAAAGAAGAAGAAAAAACTCTACAGCAACGGAAGATAATTTTATTTCTAACTTATAGATTTGGTGGTTTGAAGATTCAAAAATGAAGCGCTAGCGACTACGAATCGACATCGCCTCTTCACCGACTCCGAACGAAAAAGTAAAAAGTAAAAAAGGTAAATAGTAATGAGTTGAATAAAGGTGGTCAATTTGGGGATAATTTTGACATTTTGTAAAGACAGGCGACGTGTGACGTGGTCACGACCCTGGTGGATAACGATGCACATCGATCCACTAGCAGGCAAGGTGAGAGGGCCTTGTAGCTAGGCTGATCCGTAGGCAAAGCGTGTTAGGCGAACTCTTGGGTGAAGACACACAGTGTTAAGGTACTAGAGTGAGCTACAATCACTAATGCTTAGTGCATGCATAGTGATAGACTGCGTGGGTGCAGAGCCACGCGAAGCGACATAGTGATGGATTGCGTTGGTGCGGAGCCACGCGAAGGACCAGGGGGGTCCTTATCCGTAGGCACGAATGAAATCAAGATGAGCTAGCGAGGAGGTATTAAACCTCGGGGCTAGGTACTTGTGTGGACCTTGCATGGGGTGAAGACGAAAGTTGATGAACTGATGCAGGTCTTGGTGCCAGTAAGACGGCATGATCGCCTCTGAACTAGGCGTATGGCTAGCAGGTAGGCGGGCGGACCTAGTAGCTAGCTGTGTAGCGCATGTGCGCAGAGGCACATGGCCCTGTGACGCGTGCATGTGTCCCTTATGCATGATGCGACGGTGACCCGAACTAAGCTGCGATCTAGTATGGTGACTAGACGCGTGAAGGGCTTGAAATGCAGTACTCCGCATAGGGGCACGCGACGTCCTGGTGTCATAAGGCACATAGTGCGGTGCTCTGCGTAAGGTCACGCGACGTGGTGCCAAGAGGGCACGCGATGTCCTGGTGTCATAAGGCACGTAGTGCGGTGCTCCACGTAAGGGCACACGATGTGGTACCAAGAGAGCACGCGACGTTCGGGTGTTACAAGGCATGTGAGGCGGTGCTATGACGGCACGCGATATGGTGCCAAGAGGGCACGCGACATCTAGCTTGTACGGCAAGTGTTGCGGTGTTAAGAGGGCATGCGGCATCCGGGTGCAATGACAGACCCGACATAGTGTCGAGTGGGCACGAGATACAGTCACGACTCAGGCGTGAGGTGGTGTCATGAGGGTAGGCCATGTGGTGCCATGAGGGTACAGGGCATGAGGCCATGAGGGCCTTGCGACATGGTCGTGACACGGACGCGACATGATCGCGACACGGACCCGACACGATCTTAAGTGACGTTGATGCGTGACCAAACAAGACATGTGGGCTTGGAGGTTGGCACTGTGTGCCACGGACAAAGATTCGTGTCTTATTAAATGCTAAGACACCCACTTTGCAGGTGTGTGCCACGGGCAGGAGGCCGTGTGCCATGGTGGTATGTCAAACCAAGGGGTTTGAGGTTCTTCTATTAGATTGCCTAAATTGGTGTTTAGACCATACTTGGGGAAGGGAGTTGTGGAGCTATTCTCCCACACATGGGGCCCTGCGTTGTGGGATGAGAGCATAGACTTTCTAGGTTAGGGGTGGGCCTAGAACGTCGCTGCAGCGATGCGGCGATGCCATGTGTCACCTGAGGTGAGGTTACCATGTGGCCCCGGGCCGACGTCACGGTGCACATGGGTCGGTGACCTCACGAGGGAACTCAAAGGCTATGTGAGGCGCAGTGGTGCGCACTAGCTGAGGGCCTGATGCGAATGTGTGCTGGTCGTGCGGGCCACACACGATGCCTGATTTGGATAACATGAAGAGCTGCATTCTACTCCAAGTGTGCTGGTCGCGTGGGCCACATACGATGGTTGGCTTGAATGACATGAAGAGATGCATGCCACTGTCAGAAGTGAGGAACTAGTGCATTACACAGGGTGAAGCTGGACAGGCCAAATGGCACTGAGGTGCTGACATGCGTGTCGTGGTTAAACACGATGAATTGAGATGGTTTACCTTGGGTGAAGGCAACCATGACGTGGGAGTTCCCGTCCTCTAGGCGGGTGGTATCAGAGTGATGATTGGATAAGTTAGTCTCGCTGTACGCGGCAGCGAGATGTTGCACGAGTGTAATAACCAGTGTTAGCACTACAAAAAAAAAGACTTTTGGAGATCGTTATTGGAGACGGCTTTTAGAAGCCGTCTCCAATAACCACTTATTGAAGACAGCCATTCAAAAGCCGTCTCAGATGCTTTTATCAGAGACGGCTAAAGCCGTCTCCTTATATAAAATAATATATAAAGACGATCATGACCATCTTCATAAAGTTCACTTCATGTATAGAATGGTGAAAACTTTAGAGACTACATAAAAAGCCGTCTCTAAAAGTCTCCTTAACACCAATAGAGATGACTTCAACCCGTCTCGTTAGTATTTTAGTGTACAGGCCTCCCTACTTCTCTTTAGCACTTAATAAAAACTATTTCCCTATAAAATCAACTTAAACCGACTCCATTCCTCCTATCATCAGCTATCAATTACCTATCCTTCGTATTCATTTCTCCTATCATCAGCTACATATAGGGTTTGAGCTCCAATTTTAAAGACGAACCTTAACAGTTAGTATTTGGGCTCCGATTTGATCTCCTCACTCCAGATTTGAGCTCCGATTTTGGTTCAGATTCGATGGCATCTGAGCTGGGATTTGATCCATGAATCGATCATCGGCTAGGTTAGGGTTTGAGCTCCGATTTCAAAGAAGAAGCCTAACAGATAGGATTTTAGCTCAAATTTAAACTCCTCACTCTAGATTTGAGCTCCGATTTGAGCTCGATTGGTTCAGATCTTTGATTTGACTTGGATTTCCGTTCTACCTCCTCTCTCCAGGTTCAGATCTCAGATTTTAACTCAATTCATAATTTTATTTTAATTTTTTATGTTAATTGCTCAACTAAGAAAATGCGATGGCTGGGGGATCAGACTCCTCAATTTTCATATTATTTTGGTATTTTATTACTTGTTTTATTGCAAGGTGTGTATTTTGCATTTGAAGTGAATCTGGTTGATCATGATGCATGTTTCGAACAATAAAAGCAATGTGAAAAAAGCTTTATTTCAACAATTTCCTCAAAAATAAAAAAATCTCAAATGACATTGACAAGCTTTCAATTTCCAATGTCGCTTCAGGAGCATTGTATAGAAAAGGTTGTATTGAACACTTTTTTGTTGGAGTAGTTCTTTATTATCGGATTTTAAAGCAGGTTGTAATTTCCTTTCTCCCCTAATAGACCAGATAAGGCAATAGAGAGGAGATTTTTGTTCTCTGAGGCTAAGTACTGGATAGCATGCCTTGAAAATCTCTCATGTCAATAAAAAATCTAAATATGATAATGTTTTTTCCATTTACTCTGCTACCACTAGTAAATAGGGGTATATTTTCAGAGACTAAATGGGCTTTCTGAGAGCTAATCCCTTCGTGTGCACCACTTTGCCTTGAGTAACACAAGTGTTGATTAAAACTAAATACAATGTAGTTATTTCTTTATACTATTTATTTCCTGCTAATATGGGGCTAATGCGAGGAATATTTCCAAAGATTGAATTAGGCTTTCTGATAGCTGATGCCTGACATGTGCTAGTATCTCTTACAATTAGTTTGTATTGTAATGATCCTACACTTTAAAATAAGTTCCAGACTAGAGAAACCATTATTTATGATTGGAAAATTGGCTTGCCAAATTTAATTCATAAATAAGTTTTGAGCTTTAGTAACATTAGATTGGTTTATGGGTAAATGTGAAGTAGTGACATTACTAATTTGACAAATGGAAGTTGAAATCTTTTCACAGAGGTGAAGTTCCCCTTGTAACTGTATGACTATTGAAAGACATGTAAATTTTTTATATTTAATTTTTCATGTTTATTATCTTTCAGATTCTAATAATTTTTGCTAGCTGGACCCCTCTATCAAGAGTGGCAGTACCATTCATGATTAATGTTAGGATGTCGCATTCGTAAATCGCTTTATATCTTCCCTCTTCCTTGAACCAGCCAAGAAGCAGTGGTCATATCTTCCTATTCTCCTTGACGGTTGCCAAGGTGTAATGGCCTTTTTATGCACTCATTCACCCTTGAACCAGCCATGAATCAATTAAAACGACTTTTATGCCCTTCTTTTTGTTGAAGGTTTGTTGATTTTGTTAATCATAATGATTCGTATTTTTGTCATTGGAGAGAAAAGATAATAGTTGGTAATATTTGGTATTTTCTCATTATAATAGTAAGAATTTACTTATTACTATTTATGCATTTTCAGGAAACAGAGGAGCTGATCGCTGATGTCCTTGGAGTAGAAGTGCTCAGGCAGACAATAGCTGGAAACATCCTAGTGGGCAGTTATTGCACATTCTCCGACAGAGGGAGATTGGTGAGAACTGAACCTTTATTTCTTGTTGCATTTCTCTGAAAGCACAACAGATTCTCCCCATTAAAATGCCAGAAGATTTTTCCTTTCCAAAAAAAAAAAAAAAAAATTTTGGGTAAGCTAAATAAACCCGCAAACACCTCACCATTAAAATATAAGAAGATTTCTCTACCTTTTTTATTCTTTTAATTTTTAAACAATGGATAAACTGAAATTGAACCTCCCATACCTCCCCATTAAAAATGTGAGAAAATTTCTGCATTTTTCTCATTGATTAATACTTTATTTTGTATTTTTTAAAATGGGTATAAGCTGAGATTGAACCTGTGAATAAAACTCCCCATTAAAAAGCCAGAAACCTTCATCTAATTCCCATACCATGAACAACCAACAGAGGACAAACCTGAGCCCACATGGTTGTGTGAAAATTCAGGTCTAGGCTATTTGGCTTTTATTTAAATTCATTTAACTGATTTTCACTTCCTTCTATGATAGGATACATCAATTCATCATCTTTGGGGGCATTTTATAATATAAACTTCGTTTTAGCTCATGTTATTTATTTTTTGTTTTTTTCCGTTATTACATGCTTCGTTGGGTTGAAGCTGTAGAGAACTATGATATATGTTTTGTGTGCAGGATCTTAGTATAGGTCTTCTGGCTAACATTTCTAATTTTCTTTATTATATAGATGAAGCTAGATTTATTATATAGTTGTGGTAAACGTCATGTTAATATTACTATGCTTTCACTAGCTCGGTTTCTTAGGAAATACTACAAAAAAATAGTCCTACGCCGACGGCTGTTATATGAAGCCGAGATCTATAAAGAGAATACTCTAAAATGAATAAACTATGGAGAATGCGTTGGCAGTTTCTATCATAACATTTGTTGCACCCAAACAGGTATCCATATTATAGTGTGAAAGAAATTGACAATTTGATGATGAAAATGATGGGTAGCTAGCAGAACTATAAGTTAATCCACTCCTATTAAGATCAATCAATGAAGTCTAAGAAAAAACTAAAATTCTGGCATGATTATACTTAATACAAACACCATTTTTTAAGGCCAAATCACTTGACGCAACTGATTTGAGTCCAAGCTTGGACTAACCAAACAGACTTGGACTATAGTGTCACTAATTTGCAGGTTGATAAATAGCTTGACACTTCCCAACGTTTAACCATTAAAATAAAAAATTTGACTTCTTCACCTTAAAATAAATTTTATTTTTTTTCAGTTTTATTTTTTTTGACTTATGAATTATTTTAGGGGAAATTACAACTAAATCTAATAAGGTGTCTAATCCCTTCCTAAAAGGATCCTAATATTAACAGAGTTTATATATTTCTAATATATTCTTAAATTTTAAATCTAATTTTAGCAGATTTTACATTCCTAATATAGCCTTAAATATTAATTTCGTCTAAAGATTTGGGTGACTACTTCTCTAAATTAAACTTACAGATTCTCTAATATTAATACGAGAAATCTCTAGCTAAAGATTTGTATATTTGGACTGTTTGACTTTGAGGTTATTTAGTCCTGAATTTTCAAGGTCTTTCTTTATTTTTCTTTTGTTTTTCAATTTGAAGTCGAGTAGGTGGTGTGACTACCCACAGAATTAGTCAAGGTTTTTCTTTTCTTATGTTTTTCAATTTGAAGCCCAGCAGAGTGGTTTTCAGATTTTCCTTATTTAAAAAAAAAAAGATATTTATATGTTGTTTTCAAGCTTTTGTTGCACTTAGTATGGACTATGGATTTGGTCCTTTAAAAGAGAAATAGAGGAAAGAAACTAAGTGTGGATTTTATTCGTATATAAAAAAATTAGGGGAAAGAAACTGGGTATGAATTTTACTCTCAAGCTGGCGAAGGAGCTCTTCAGATCCTACGGCAGGTGTTTGATGAAGCAACTCTTTCCATTCGACGGTCACTAGGTCATCTCCCCATGCCGACATATATTCTTATCGGATACATTGGCCACAAATATCCAACACATGAGTCTCAATATCCAATCTTAATCTTCTGTTGCAGAGACCGAATCTTAGCTGCAAATACTCATCCCTGATTTGATTCTTTTAAGTATTTTTCTTATGGGGGCCCGCAGAAGCTTTTTGTGGGGCTTTAATTTTTTTTTTACTTGCGTTTAAAGTTTTTTGCTTAAGCTTGTGGGGGCCTGGGGCCCCACAAGACATAACGCATGTCCGCCCCCTGCGCATACAGGTAGTGTATTTTCAAAAAGGATGAAATGATAGCAGAAATACATGATGATGTTCCATGGTGTATGTTGTTTCGAGATGATATAATGCTAATTGGCTAGAGAGGGAAACAAGTAAAAATAAGCTGAAACTTTGAGTATAACCTGTGAATTCTCGTCATTTGGAAAGTAAAAATTTTAATTTTAATTTGAGGACTTCTTAAATAAGCCGATAAATGAAAACTGTCATTATTGTAGTAAAGTTGGTTCAGCCTCCATTCTTTTAACTTAAAGTGAATAACTCTTACTGTCCCTATTATTTTATTTAGTTGGAGAGCTGGTAACCCAGGCTATATGGTGTTTGCATTCTCAACTATTAAGATGATGGAACTAAGTTTAGTAGTTAGGCCATTTTCTTTGTGGTGCAGGGGAAGAACCTGCCAACCTATTTATGAGAAGAACCTTCCGAGCTGGTTATATGAGGTGCTTCTCAGAAGATATAATTTTGCCACAGCAAAAAATACTGCTGAATAATAAAATCAAGAAGGGTTCTGAAGAAAGAACGCGTGATGAATCTTACTAACTTCAATACCAGTTTTATTTATCAAATTTCTTTCATTTTATCTGCAGCTCTATCTTTGATCATTTGGTGATTTAGGGATCAGGGTTATGGTGATGTTATGATTGTTTCCTTTATAGGTATATTATTTTTACTGATATGAATTTTTGAATTCCAAGAGGAATCTGGAAAGGATAGTCAAGACAAGAAAAGGAACCATATAAAAGGACCTCTTGTCGCAGCCGCTGATTGTGAACCTCAATATTTAATTCTCCTTCTGCAGGTTACAACTTTCACTGTTAGTTATATATATATGTATTTTTTGATTTCTTACCGCTGTTCCTGGACCATAAGCAAATTGTTGCTGCAGTCAAAGATACGAATTGGTTTGGCAGAGGCAACCGTTCTAGTTGGTCTGGGACATGCAGCTGTATATTTTGAAACAGTTTCAGTCCCACCCTCACAGAACCAGCCTCCCCATGAAGAGGTTAGTTGTTTCATTTCATGAAATCAATGCCTGCAAACCTAGTGGTGGTAGTCTAGATTCTGCTATTTCAAGCAGTCAATAGCTTTTAGTGGGCTTGGGATGTAGGCACTTTCAGTTGGTGCGCGAACAGAGGTACCCAATGAATTTAGGCCCTTTTTTCAGATCGCTTAAATTCTCTCATGTCCCCAAACCTAGTGGTGTTAGTCTATATTCTGTTATTTCAAAGGGCTGCAGATTTGGTTGAACTCCAAATCTGGTTCAATCCTTTAAAAAGTGAAAATCATAAAAGTCAAGATTTTCCTATTTTAAAGGGCTGCAGATTTGGTTGAACTCCAAATCTGGTTCAACCTGGTTGGACCTGACCATTGCCCTTTGTTTCTATAACCTGAGCCCGGCTGTAGAGTTTAATATATATACTGACCAAAACCCATCTCAGTCTGAATTGAAGTTCGTGTCCATTCCCAGGCCTAAATGCAAAATGGTTTAGTACTACTCAAGCTCGGGGGCTTGACCCATATATTTATTTGGCCTAAATTTTGCTGAAATGCATTTTAAATATTTGTTTTGGCATTAAAATTTGGATCTTGGTGTTCTATATACACTAGTAAAAAATACACGCCATACACGTGAGCTTCTTATTCTGTATGTGATCAGCAAGATAAAAGATGGGAGGTGGAAGTAGGAGAGACTTTTGAGATTGGATTTTCGTCCCAGTTTTTGGCACAACCGATCTTGTGATCACGATCCTAGCATCAGACAGCCAAATTTGTATTCCCCGTGGCACACGTCCGGAAACACTACAAAAAAAGGGGCGTACGCCAACGACTATTATTGGAAGCCGTCAGTGTAGGAATCCTACGCGGACTCGGCTGATATAGCGAGCCGTCAGCATAGGATAAGTCTATATAAAACCCTACAGTTGAGGCGTGGGCTCACTCCCACTGCCCTTTTCTTATATTTAATTTTTCTCCTGTTTCTGGTAACTTATTCCCAATATGATCAAAGCTGACTAAATTATAATAGGAAAACAATTGTGGTAGTATTGTTGTACAAATCTAACAGCAGTTATGGAGCTAAAACAAGGCTGCATTTTTTCTGATATTTTCCAAAGCCTTTAATTGTTCATTTTTGGACTTCAACAGGTCTCGAGCTATGAAGATGGAAATTTCGTTGGCCCTACCATCTTGACTGATGTGACAGGCAACATGGAGTGTTACAGGGTATGTCTTTTCTTTTTTAGTTTTCCTTCAGTCTGTTTCTGTGTTTTTTGGAATGGAAACCGAGGAAGACTTGAACCCAGGACCTTGATGTCTTTTATACTAAAGGCTCTTACTACCCATTCCTAGGATGGATTTGGGTTACTGTATCATTTTTGCTTCAATATAAATTCTGCACTGTTTTGAGAATAGAGCTAAATGGTAGTCTTTTGGCATTGAGCAGGAGGAAATTTTTGGTCCAGTACTCCTTTGCATGCAGGCATCCTACCAAGTACTGCCTATTTCATTTCTTCAACATTCTAGTTCCCCCAAGTCGTGAATGTATAATTAATTTATTGTTCCCACGTCCAGGCTGACAGCCTAGAGGAGACTATTGACATTGTAAACAAAAACGAGTACTGCTCGTTTACCTGTTCATCTAATTTTTTCAAGAACCCTTCTTTCTGTAGTTACTGTTGACTCAAATTTCAGTTTTCTGTTGTAGATATGGTAATGGAGCATCCATATTTACGACCTCAGGAGTAGCTGCCAGAAAATTCCAGAATGATATTGAAGCAGGCCAGGTAAAGTGAACATTTTCCAGCATCAGTCTTCAGAAAATAGTAATGAACGGATGAACACTACTTGGAAACTCAGAATAAATGAACAAATACAAGGTAGATTTCAGCAAGAGTCACAGTGCAAAAGCGGTATGAGTTTGAATAAAGAAAAGTATATGGATTGGGTTTCAAGTTTAATATATATATATATATATATATATATATATATATATATATATATATCGAAAAGGTTTGTGTGCCCCAACAGTCCACGTTGAGCTGCACGTGGCACCCAAAACACTGTTTGGTGCCACATGGCGGAATGTTGTTTTCTTTAGATCATCTTTGCACCATTTTCTTTTTTAGCATTGAAATCTAGACCATTGAAATTAGTCAGTCTTTGACTTTGCCTTCACACGAAAGTTTAATTATTTTTTTTAAATTGATCTAAACAACGTATCCGAGTTCCACGTGGCACCAAAACAGTGTTTTGGGGCCATATGGAGCTCCACATGGAACATTGGGGCACACTCACCGTGCCCTATTGGTGTACTATATATATATACACACACACACACACACATGAATGTGATACTTAGGACATGCCGCATCGTGTGGTTTGTGATATAATATCTATAACCCTGTTCTTTGTCCAGAAGATCCCTGCCCGTCGTTGATGCACTATAACCCTCTGCACCCATAGGTATCCCACAGAAATCAGATTCATTACTGCAGTAGCCAATGCACGTTCGCTGAAACAACACCCCCTCATCTCCAGTTTCTGCAGGTTCGGGCGGCCTCTAGAAAATCGCAGAGGTTCTCACTGAAGGTTCTAAAAGATTCCAAAGCAGAGTTAGTGATATCAGATACATGGACAGTCAGGTATGCAAGTTCTGGACAGCCTTGGGCCAAAGCAGGTAGTCCTCTCTGTGAAACCACCACTTGCTCATATCACTGAGAAAGGTGCAGTCACTTATATGCAAAGTTGCTCATATCTGCGTGCCAGTGGTCTGTTTGTTGGCTCCATATTTCTAATGCATAATTTTGGAGACCTCATGGCCATTTGAGTGCAAGTGAGGCACCGTAGGCATGGGGGTTCACTTCTGTTCTCTACCTGGGCTGCCAATGGCTACACTTTGTTTTTTCTTTTATCTTTTCTCCCTATAAATGTCAAAGATTGGTTACACATTTTTAGCTTTACCAAATTCTTGTGGGAAATTTTGAAATTACTAAATGAATTAGTGTAGTAAAGATGGTTCAACTTTTAGAAGGCTTCTTGAGTTTTGACTCAACTTCATGGACTACATTAGGATTTGTATGTGGGTCCATACAATTTTTTATTTTTATATAGGTAAGCTGAGCTCAAACCTGCGACCTTGAGGTTGCAATGTTGTCAACCTTCCATTGTGTTATAGGACAAAGCCCTGGTTCATACATGGCCTCTATGACTAGCCTGTAGGGTGGCTTTATTTGTTCCTAGCTAATGGGCTGAGTTGAAAGATTTTTGGACTGCAAATATAGCCAATTTGCCACTAGTTACATCAATTGCTAGTTCCTTGGTAAAAGGCTTGAGCTGTTAAGCATAACAACGCAGGTTCAATTCCGGAGAGCAACCGCTTTGTCCATAAAAAGCTGAAGGTTAGGTCTATTTCCAGTCTGCTCCACTGAGCACCGGACCAGCAATGGGCAATGGCCTTTTTTATTGGCTAGTTCCTTGAAAGTTATTTCAAAACCAGTTTGGCTGTCCCAAACCTGCATTGGGTTGTGTTTGCGTAGTCAGCCTGATTAGTAAATCGGGCCTGAGCCTGGCCCAAACTGATTTGTACCAGCCTGGTTGTTAGAGTCGATTTAAAATTGGCCTGTTAATGGCCCTGAATTCTTAACACCAGCCACCCCATCAGCTTTGGCAGGAATTGTATAGTGGTTCATTGAAATTTTGTCATTTCTCTTTATGTATCGAATTTAGCACTGAATTCCTCGTGAATTGATAAACATTTTTAGCATGATTCATGTATTTATGTGATCATGTCATTTTTATTTTATTGTATATTAATACACGCCAGTAAAGAATATTTAAAAAGAAAATGGAAAATTACCCCAAATTTCCCAGATATGGGCTGTAGCTTTTTAAATCGGATCATTTATTAAATCATCCCAGATATGAGCTGTAGCACTTGTTTTTTAGCATTTTTTTAGCCTGTAGCTTTTTAATTTTAAACCTGTAGCACCATTTGGGAACTTCATTCCAAAAATGCCCATTATAAAATCATTCCAAACCTGAAATTTTTAGCCTGTAGCACCTTTTAGATGACAGATGGGTATAACTTCATTCAAAACCTGAAATTATAGATGACAGATGGGTACTTCTTTCAGATACGCCTCAGCTCGTGATTTTATACTCCCAATTGGACTTTTCTGATGAAATGAAAGAGTTGTTCAGAATCTAAAGAAGTCCAAGACTCCAAGAGGATTTTGCAAAGAACCATTGGGCTAGCTTACACAATTTAACAGGTATTATTTTTAGTTTTACATGATTTTTTCCATATGTTTATAAAAAATGCATTGTTGCAATACACTAATTATCCAAAGTAGATGAAATAGATTTAATACAATCCAATCAAATTTGCAGCTGCACATGTTTAACAAACTCCAAAAATCTGTATAGATTGACAAGAATTTTGTTATAAACTAAGATTAAATAAATGTTTTATGTTTCCCATCTATTTGGTTTCGGTTTTGCATGTCTTATTTTTCCACTCATTTCTGTTCAAGGCTTCAATATTATTTTTTTCCAATTCCTATTAGTATGTAAAATGCAGAAAGGCAGTTATCTTGATTATAAAATATAATGCATATATAGAGAGATATCCGGGCGGGCTTATCAGCTTTAATAGGTTAAGCCCTTACCCCGCCTGAAGCACAACAGACTTTTAATTATATAACAGCCCATTTAATTATTGGTTAAATGGTATAGCTTTTCCATTTTCTGTTTTATTTTTCATAAATTGAGCTACATTTGTTGCAGGATCAACGAAACCGTGGTTGGGGAGGAGAGCTTGAAAGAAGAACAAGCAGGAAGGTCAGTCCTTAATACTTTGTAGGGGTCGCTTTCCTTGATACTTTGTAGGGGTCGTTTTCATTCCTTTTAGTTTTTCTTCTCATAAAACTATACCAGATACTTTGATACTCAAACATCCTCTGTAGATCTCTATTACCCAAATTCCATGTTGCATTTATCACTTCTATCAGAGATCTGAAATGGGTTCAGAAACTTCACATGATCCAATATTAGGGAGAGATAAGTCGCGATTCTAGTGGGTTGAATTTGTTATAATGGGTTCAGAAACTTCACATGACCCATTATTATTTGTTATAATGGGTTGAATTTTGTAGTATATTGTCTGGTGTTCATAGAAATAGATGATCAGATTTTACATTTTAACTGACAAGTCGCGATTCTAGTGGAAAAATTGTTTGGTCTTGTTATAATTGCTTTAATCGTGTAGTTCATCATTTCATTTTCGAAGAATTAGTTAAATCAGATTTTGCATTTTCATCCCAATCAGATTTTATTATTTCTTTGTCAAATGGTTTGTTGTTTTAACAGATTGGAAAGGGGAGAATTCTGATGGAAGGCAATAGAGTTGCTATTCTCGGATTGGGTACCTAGACATGTATCGAAGCTGCAAACAATCTTAAATCCAACGGCATTAATGAGATCCTAATTACAGTAGCGGAAGGTTCAATTGGAGAATTTGGGTCTCACATATCTCATTTCTTAGCATTAGATGGTCTCTTAAACATATTATATATATTATGTGTTTTAGATGTATGCTTTATAGTTTTCACATTGTAATTCTTAAGAGTGCTCTCTTTTGTGACAGAGGACTTTATAAATTCCTTGAAACTTGAAAGTGTTTTGCCTTTTAAGTGGTAGTGGTTATGATCATGGTTAAAATCTTGGTTTCCCAATATGTATGCTTGATACCAAAAGCAATTTCAGATCGAGCAGCCATTGATGACAGATCGAGCTGCTTCAGGTTTCCAAGGGGCAATGGAGTTGGTGCAATTTTGCTTCCTAATGGCAAAGGCACCCCTCTTGAGGTCATCAAGAAAATTGCTTTAAAAAAAGTAATAAAAAAATTGCACAAAAAAAAAAGCAATTGAAAATTTGCCTTAAAAGAAGTATTAAAAAAACGCATTAAAAAAAATTGCATTCAAGCAATTGCATTAAAAAAAATCATTAAAAAAAAATAGTATTTAAAAAGAAAATTTGCATAAAAATTATCGACGTAAATTTTATTTTTTTTAAATTTTCATAAAAAATTCACTGCCAAAAAATTTGCATAAAAAAATCATCGCCAAATATTATTTTTTTTAAATATATATTTAAAGAAAAAAAAATGTTGGAGACGGCTAAAAGCCGTCTCCAATAATAGGAAGTCACTTATTGGAGACGGCTTAAAGCCGTCTCCAATAAATATTGGAAATGGCTAGATGACTTATTAGAGACGTCTCTAACATATCTTTGAAGACGGCCATATGTTGTCTCCAATAAGCTTGATTATTAGGGATGGCTCCCAGTTGGTCTCCAAAGACAATGGAGACGAGATTATTTGAGACTACATGGAAGCCGTCTCCAATACTATTGGAGACGACTTAGACACCTTTGGAGACGGGCCGTCTCCAATAAACACATTTTTTGTAGTATAGGTTATGCTTCGTGAAAAATTGGTATCTGAGTTAGGCTAGCCTCGTTGTAGCAGCAGCGAGGCGCCACACGAGCGTCGAAAAAGCTACCCCGTGATAGACGGCTCGACGCGCAGCTGGTCGGTTTAGGTAAAAGTGAAAATATAGGGTCTATGACGTAAAAGGTGTATCCGACAGGTCGACAAGGTAAATTTCCCAATTGAAAAAGACCGGATGATACGTTTGATTGCATGGGCGCAAGCAGAGGTACCTGTTTTGTTTCTTCTACTTCGTCACGTCCCTTTAGTTGTAGGCGTAGCTACATTGACAACTGATCAGTTCGACCCCAATACATTAAAGTCGAAAAAATATCTTAAAAATCATAGGCAATAGTGAGTAGGCACCTAATTGCACATAATGATCCGTGCAACTTGTTACATTTTCACATGATGATAATCAAGGTGTCAAAATCGGTATCGGACTCGGATATCGGTCCATAGAAGACCGATACGACTCGGCCGATACCGATACATATCGGTCTATTTAAAAAATAATAATAATAATAATAAAAAGATAGAGGTATCAACTGAAATCGATATGGTATCGGCCAATACCTGATACGTATTGGCCAATACTGATACCGAGTTGAGAAACCGATATGTATCGGTTGTCGAGAAACCAATACGTATCGCCGACACGTATCAGTATCGGCCGATTTATAATATCATGATGGTAATTTGGTGCATCAATTTTATTGATCTTTGATCTTATTTTTAACGGTTAATATATATTTGATCGTATCAAAATTTTTTGTTATACTTAATTGATCTTGTCCAAACTTATAGAATCACCTCACTCTTCTCATAGATGCCACATGATGGCCATGGTTGTAGAAATATTTATGCAACCGGGGCCTCATCTATGGGGCGTCATAATCGTATGTGAGAGGGCAACCACCCATTCATGAGTGCCACTTGACCAACATTTAGATTGGGTCCTGCTAAGCGCACACTTCTTTTTCTTCATGCACGCTTCTTAAAATCACTTAATGAAAAAACTTTGTATTTTGGG
The DNA here is from genome assembly GCA_021018995.1 of Chloranthus sessilifolius. Classification (NCBI taxonomy): domain Eukaryota; kingdom Viridiplantae; phylum Streptophyta; class Magnoliopsida; order Chloranthales; family Chloranthaceae; genus Chloranthus; species Chloranthus sessilifolius. Next base: position 155,485,917 of record CM037588.1, on the reverse strand, counting down.
GTCATTGTCATGTGAAACACCATCTTAATCGTGTGACTTAAAGGTCGTAACCTAAAGATCTTTGAAATACATTTTTTATCATCTGATTCTATGCAATTTATTATTGAATCAGATAATGTCCTTTGATTATATTAAATCATATGATAGAGATTATAGTTCATGCAAACTTTTTTATGTTAAAAGATCTTTAATACATGCATTTTGGTTCCCAAAATGCAAAGTCGCTCTATTTATAGTTTGAGTGAATAAAAAATTGGTGTGCACAGAACAGAGCACTTTAGATTCCTACCGTGCAGTTAACTTCTTGGGGCCGGCTCTCCTGACCGTGACTTAAACTCCAAAATGGTGGTTAAGTGATCTTAGAGCATTAATGATTTAGGAAATGAGTGATTGGTATGTAACATGTCCAAACATAGGCTTTTAGGGAGGTGTAAACAAACCTTTTTGCGAACTATAATATCGGCCGGTGTTTTCAATTTTAATGGCTGATATTAATATTTATTAATCGTTCTAATGATAGTTGTTACTTGAGAAGTTTAGATTGGTCATAGATGAGTCTACTTGATATAATAACATAACGATGAATCATATTTCAATGGCGTGAGATTAAAAGTCCAATTTTAATGGTGTCAGATCATGCAAACACCATTTATTGTGTGGTCAGGAGCCATTATCCCCACCTGACATAGGGCTAAAAACCAAGGACCCTTCAAACCCTATCCTCTAACCCGTGCCCACCGTTAGATGATTTTTTCTCGGCCCCGTCGTCTCCGCTATAAAACCCCATCTTTCTCCCCCTACCCTTTCCACCTCTACCCCAAAACCCTAAAAAAAAAATACCAGAGAAAAAAAATCCCATGGCAACCATGGTCACAACGCTCACATCTTCTCTCTCATCAAAGTTAACCAACACCTCATTCCCCGATCACTCTTCCTCCTCTTTCCATGGCGTCTCGATCCCATCTCGAATCCACACCGTCCGATCCACATCTGTATCACCCCAAAACCTCTCCATCACCTCATCTTCAACCTCTCCAAACTACAATCTCCAATCGTTCAAATTCGACCCCATCAAGGAATCCATCGTTTCCCGCGAAATGACCCGCCGGTACATGATGGACATGATCACCTACGCCGACACCGACGTCGTCGTAGTCGGCGCCGGCTCCGCGGGCCTCTCCTGCGCCTACGAGCTCTCGAAGAACCCATCGGTCCGCGTCGCAATCATCGAGCAATCTGTTAGCCCCGGCGGAGGCGCGTGGCTCGGCGGCCAGCTCTTCTCGGCCATGGTGGTCCGAAAGCCGGCACACGTGTTCCTAGACGAGCTCGGCGTCGAGTACGACGAGCAAGATACCTACGTGGTGATCAAGCACGCTGCCCTGTTTACATCCACGATCATGAGCAAGTTGTTGGCTCGCCCGAACGTGAAGCTTTTTAACGCGGTGGCCGCGGAGGATTTGATCGTGAAAGAGGGGCGGGTTTCGGGGGTAGTGACGAACTGGGCTTTGGTTTCGATGAACCACGACACACAGTCGTGCATGGACCCGAACATGATGGAGGCTAAGGTGGTGGTGAGCTCGTGTGGTCACGATGGGCCGTTTGGTGCTACGGGTGTGAAGAGGCTTAAGAGTATTGGGATGATCGATTCGGTGCCTGGGATGAAGGCGCTTGATATGAATACGGCCGAGGATGCGATCGTACGGCTGACGAGGGAGATCGTTCCCGGGATGATCGTTACAGGCATGGAAGTCGCTGAGATCGACGGTGCTCCGAGAATGGTAATTTTTTTAATCATTTTTTCCATCATATAAAACTCACTTTAATCTTCCAATAGAAGCGAAAAAAAAAGTGGAGGTTTTTTGTTTTTAATTTGGTGTTGGTTAATACTTAATAGAGGTTTAATAATTTATGCAGGGACCTACTTTTGGGGCGATGATGATATCTGGGCAAAAAGCGGCGCATTTGGCTTTGAAGGCATTGGGCTTGCCTAACGCTTTGGATGGTTCTTACAACCTTGGGAGTGTGCTCCCAGAGCTGGTTCTTGCAGCAGCCGACGCCGCGTCCGAGATTGCAGAAGCTTAGATTTAGTTTCATGTAAATAAAGGAGAGCCCGAGGAGGAAGAAGAAGAAGAAGCGAGAGATGCATGAACGGTGTTTGGGTTAATGTCAATGTGACGTGTTCTTCTGTGGTTTTTGGCGTTGGTTTAAGCTTTTGATTTGGTTCTATCTAGCCTTTATAAATTATGAATAATGATGTTTTTCTGTAGTTGTGGGGACTTAAATGGTCTGACTGGTGACATTTGTCTACTTTATTGCCCTATTTGCGTCACCGAATCAGAGGGATTTTTGGTTTTTGTGTAGTCACATGCCGAACGATTTAGTTACCGCTGGACGACGTAGTTAACCAGAATATCTTGTGAGGGGTACCGTTATTTGCAACCATTTTCTTCATAAAATTACTATTGCTATTAACGGTACCCTTTAATGATTTATGCAATGGTCCCCTTTGGGAAGGTTTTATCGCTTCGTAGTAATAAACGTATAAATAATGTCTCCTCACCGACATTTAAACGCTATTAGCATCACTTTTTATCTCACATCACATGATTGACCACCACTGTGCTATGTTACACACATTTGTGGTCAATCTAAATTGCTCAAATAGTAAAACCATCTTTGGAACATGTTTAAGGCAATTAATTATGCTTCTAAGTAGATGTAAATCATATGATCGACGAACTTTATTATCAATCATCAAATTAGATGGCTTGAATCTTTCATAAAGTGCGACTTTTTTATCAATAGTCCTTCAATCAGTAGTCGTTCAAATAATGATCTATATCACTTTGCCGCTATAGATTTTTAAGATTGTTAATCAATAAATAGTGTTAGATTGTTTAAATCTCTTCTTTAATTGGGTTAAGTAGGGTCTTCAGCTATTGGGTCAGGTCGGGAAAACTATGGGTCTTTTGGCTGACCCCCTCATTGACATCTTTAATCAGCACTAATTGGAAAAAAGGATTAAAAAATAAATATATATCTATAAAGTTGATACAATTGAATGCTTATATATATATATATATATATATATATATATATATATATATGTTAATGATACTACTAAATTCAACCTAATAGCACTGTTAGTTTTGTGCTCGAGATCGTCCGTGCAATATTTACGGGCTTGTGTACGTGCAGTATACTCAATGCCAACTCAAAATATGTAAGAGAGAGAGGCGGCTATTGGCCTGAGAAAGGAGACAGAGGACGCAGTAGAGAGAGATGGCAACTTGGTCCCGTCTCTCTCTCTCTCTCTCTCTCTCTCTGTCTCATTGCTTTAACCAATTAAAGAGTGGGACCAAGGGACGAGTAATTCAAAATGACACATACTCATGGGTAATAAAATTGTTTGATACCTATCCATTTTAGACTTGGATGGTACGATATAAAGGCATTCTATCGTATTCTCTTAAAAATAATATATTTATTGTCCAATACGAGCAATGTATCGGACGATACATTGAAATTATCGAACGATACAATAATATATATATATATATTTCGATTATCTATACAATCGATGACGATTGTTTGTACAGTCGTCATCAATTGTGTAGACAATCGGAAAAAAATAAATAAAATTCAATATATCAAACCGATACATTCAATGTATCGCCGATATATTAAATGTATCGGCCGATACTCAATACGTATCATTCTGGAGGTTAGGATCATAGATCAAAAAGTCGTCTGACACCGATACATATCGATTTTTGACTTGGGCGGTATGATACAAAGGCATTGTATCGTACCCCTTAAAAATAATGTACTTATCGTCCATTACGGGCAATATATCGCCCGTATCGGACGATACATTGAAATTATTGGATGATAATTTCAATGTATCGTCCGATAATATATATATATATTTTCCCGATTGTCTACACAATCGATGGGGACTGTGTAGACAATTGTGTAGATAATCGAAAAAAAAAAAATCTGATTGTCTACACAATTAATGGCGATTCTGTAGACAATTATAATTTTTTTTTTTTTTGTCTACACAATCGATGGCAACTGTGTAGATAATCACCATCGATTGTGTACACAATCGGAAAAAAATAAATAAAATTCAATGTATCAAATCGATACATTGAATGTATCAGCCGATACTCAATACGTATCGTCCTGGAGGTCAGGACGATACGTATCGGTTTACCGATATTTTGATCCTTGGTCAGGATGATATATATTGGTTTACCGATATTTTGATCCTTACACATACTTCAAAATGACACATATGTTATGATTTTTCTTTTTCTTTATTTCAAAAATTTCAAGAGCAGTTCCTTACGAAGGCTCTCAATGGACCGGCCTGACTCGGCTTTTAGCAGGACTCAAGTCGGAAATAGGAAGCTTTTTTAGTGTGAGGCGAAGCATGATTGGGACCGGGTTAACTCTTTGACTAGGTTCCCAACACTTGAGCCCGACCTGATTTATATATATATATATATATATATATATATATATATATATATATATTATTATTATATATTTACAATAAATTCTAATTAAAAGGCATTCACCTTGCATTTGACTAAAATGCTTGAGATTATACCATTGAATGGTATTATCTTTAGGAAGGTTTATACTAAAATGACTGCAAAGCTATTAAGAAATGGCGTATTTACAAATCTCTCATGTTTTACAGTTTGGGTTGTAAATGTGGGTAAAGATAATCTCAACTCTTCATATTTTTCCAACAAATATTCCGAAGGGATCCTCCCAAAAAAATATAAAAATCTGACTCTAAACTGACGTGGCTCCAATTACACTCACATAATTTAAGCCTTATTTGTTAATACGAGTTTTGCAAAAAATAGCTGAAAATTTGAAATTTTCCATAAAAGTACATTTGCACGAGTTTTACAAAGACTAGCTGAAATTTTGAAATTTTCCATAAAAGTACATTTGCACGAGTTTTACAAAGAATAGCTGGAAATTTGAAATTTTCCACAAAAGTACATTTGCAAGTGTTTGCCAAGGAAATTTTTTCCGCCCATGATATGGGTGAAAAGCAGAATGGGAATTTTGGTGGCCAACCTTGCAACCCAAAATTCGGTTTTCTCAATTCGGATATTTCATGCTTAAAATCATTTGATTGCTTTGGATCAACCGATCGAGGTTTTTTTTCACCAGAATTTTTCATATAATGGATCTTGAGATTATGAGCTTATCATCAAACGCTCAATTTTTTTTGTTTATGGGGCACACATGTGACCAGAGCCGGCCCTGGGCCAAGGCAAGCCAGGCGGCTGCCTTGGGCCCCCGATTTCTAGGGGCCCCGGAATCCAAAAGTCTTTACAAAAATTAGGTTTGAAAAAAAAAAAAAAAAAAACCTATTAGCATATAAAGGGCCCCTTCTCTCCTCTTCCTCTCTCCAGCGCCCACCCAAAAGGCCAAAACCAACGAAACCCTCTCAACGGCTAACGGCTCCACCAGCCACCAAGCTCCAGCGTGGCAGGGGCAGCGCCCATCCAAAACAATCCGAAACCCTCTCCAGCTCTCCTCTCCACCAGCTATTCTCTCTCTAAAGTCTAACCTAAACCCAAACCCAAACCCAAGCGGGCCAAACCCAAACCGATTCTCTCTCTCTGAGCGAGGGTGCTGGTGACGAACGACGACGGAATCAATGCCCCTGGTTTGCTGGTTTGAGATCCCTGGTTGCGCACCTGATTCGTAAGTTCAATTTTTTTTTTTGAAATTCTGTTCTAGGTTGATGATTCATCTTTATTTTATTCATTTTAAGTTGATAAAATTGATTGCCAATTGTTTTTGTTGATTGCTATTTGCTTGATTGCTATTTGCTAATTGTTAATCTCTGTAAATATCGCCGTCTTCGTTTCGGATTGCGGTTTTGCATTCCTATCCTTTTGGTGTTGATACAATCGATGCAGTTGAAGAGCCAAATGGTAAATTCCATCTTTGATCTCTCCTTCTAAGCCCATCTCGATGTCTCTCTCTAGCTCCCCACGGATTTCAAGCTCCTCGTTCGACATGATCATGGACCCAGAAATGCCACCCAATTGATCTTTATTAACAACAATCATATTGTTATTACCTTCCTAAGTACAAAAAATTTGAATGCGTAACTATAAAGAGGCATTATGTTATATGTAATGCATTATTGTACTTCCTGCTTCGTCGTTCAATCAGACACATTGATTCACTTGATTATCGATACCAACACTTCAATCAATGCGCCCAACTCTTGGATTGGATATAGTAACCAAGTTCGGATTCATCAATCATTCTATAGGGTGTCAGTTCAGTTTTGCTTGATTTAATTTGGGAAAGATTCACCGAAAATTTCTCGGAAAAAATTCATAATAAACTATTAAAGTATACGTAATGGTAAGGTCCAACTGTTGAACTGGATTTCAAGTTCACCCACATCCATAGCCCTTGAGAATAGGAGAATCTCGAGTGCACGCTATCCTATAAATGGTGAAAACCATGAAACTCAAGATTCTCCCATATCCAAAGGCTACAGATGTGGTTGAACTCGAAATCCGATTCAACCTGGTTGGACCTAACGATTGCCCCAAAATATGTGTAAACTTATTTGAAGTTTTTTTTTTTTGTGATCAAGTGTTAACTTATTTGAAGTTAACACGATGTCTTTAAATATAAAACAAAAAATTGCATTACCTAATCTGCAGCCATTAATAATTTATAATCATAAAAGATAACATGATTAACCCATGTATCACAATGATGAAAATTCGAAAAATTTGTCAAATTTGAAAAAAAATTGGAGAGTATAAAAATCAAGTGAATATTTGGCAGACCATCTATTTGGAGAATTTTACAAAAATTTCAAATAATTTGGAGAATTTTGTAACATAATTCCTACAATTTTATTGGTCGCCCACTTCTCAACGGGCAATGAACTTTTTATTGATCAGTGTTACAACCATTGATCAACTCATTATTTATATCAACTCCTCCAACTAAGAAATGGTTCATCGACCCAACTGACCTGATTGATGAGAATATAAATTGATCTTTCCCATTGATGCCGTGAAACACAAAGTATAATAGCTTGGTGAGCACTACAAACAATAAGACTATTAGCGGCAGCCAAAAACTGCCGCTATTAACAAAAAACTGTCGCTAATAGTCTTAATCCGAACATAAGTTTATGTGGCACCTAAACATAAGTTTAGATGTTGTAGACTCGCAAAGGTTGATCTGTCATCATCCAAACCCGAATTCGATTAGACTTGATCTGAAGTTGATCACTAATTTCATTGAATTTTACTATTAGAAACTAGGTCTTTTATTATTTTAGGGAACTTCTTTAAGTTGTATGATAGATAATTTCATATATATATATATATATATATATATATATATATATATATATATATATATATATATATGGCTGAAAGTGTATGTAAAAGTTGGTTTATGAAATTTGTTAAATGAAAACTCGTTTCTATATTTGATCTCTCTTTCTGTGGTTGATGGTGACTGAAGCAAAGTTAGTCCATATTCTTGTTATTTTCTTCTCCTTTGTGATCTTCCTCTTTTAGTACATCTAGTGGACACGGTCGAGTTTTTTGACTAGTACGTTTACCATCTTCTTTAATTTAAAGAACTAAAGTTAGTTATCTTGGAGTTAATTTAAACCCATTTCAGGAAATATGTTTATATATATGGTATTAACAATTTAGTGCCCTTATTTTTATTTAGAAATTTATTTATGATGTCGATAATTAAATGATAGATATTAATGTTTCTTTAAGAAATATTCATTTATTTGAGAAATGAATTTTTTTTTTCGAATGCATCGTTATATATATAGTATTAGCAACTTATCCTTGTCTTAAATTCACGTTTGTAGTTGAGAAATCATGTCAAATAGAAGCTATCCTTCTGGAGCAGAGAAAAGAAGAAAGAAGCAAAAGATAGAAAAATTTATTCAGTCTCAAGAAGGAGCCATTTATAAGTTCTTTGGAAGTAGTAAACAAACAGAGCTCGAAAACTTGAGCAACAAGGAAGAATACGAGAATAATGAAGAATATGAAGGCCAAGACTTGGTGAATGAAGGAGAATATGATGGTGAAGAAGAAAATATAAATGAGAATGAGATTGATGATAGGGAATGTTGGCCTTTAAATATATATGATCCAAGCAATTGGAACAATGTCCAACAGAGTCTTAGAGACTTCTTAGTAGAGAAGGGTCCTTTGAGAGATGAGAATCAAATTTTTTCGAGAAATATTTATGGTAGGAAGTTCTCGTCTTCTCATTACATGCGACAATTAGCAAATGGAGAAAAGAATGATAGAAAATGGTTAGTATATTCAAATACTAGTGAAAGAGTTTATTGTTTCAGTGGTGTTGTTTTCACTAAGGAATGACTACTCAATTGGCTAAAGAAGGATTCAATGATTGGAAGAATATAAGCGAAAGATTGAAAAGTCATGAAAAGACTAGGGAACATATTACAAGCATGAGCAAATGAATTGAGTTGAGTTTGAGATTGGGAAAGAATGAGACAATTGATCAAGAGGTCCAAGAAAAAATAAAGAAAGAGAAAGAGCATTGGAGGCGTGTGTGTTGATAAGTTGTTTCCATCGTGAAGACTCTTGCATCCAAGAATATAGCATTTCGAGGGGATAATGAAAAGATTTATCAAGAGAGGAATGGAATCTTTTTTAGTATAGTTGAAATGATAGCCGAATTTGATCCAATAATGCAAGAGCACCTTCGACGAGTCCAAAATAAAGAAATTCATTATCATTATCTAAGTCACAAAATTCAGAATGAGTTAATACAAATGATGGGGGATATGATCAAAAATACAATTATTCAAAAAATCAAAGTAGCGAAGTACTACTCGATAATACTTGATTGCACTCCAGATATTAGCCATGTAGAGCAAATGTCTCTTGTTGTAAGATGTGTTGATGAGTCACCGAGTCAAATGCAAGTGAAAGAGTTCTTTCTAGAATTCTTGAAAGTCAGTGATACTTGTGTCAAGGGCTTTTAATATTCTTGTAGAAGTTTTGAAGACTCTTGAACTTAATATTGATGATATAAGAGGACAAGGATATGATAATGGATCCAATATGAAAGGAAAACACAAAGGTGTACAAAAAAAATTGCTTGAAATAAATCCTAGAGCATTTTACACCCCATGTGGGCTATAGTCTAAACCTTGCACTTTCGACATGGCGAACTCTTGTTCTAAAGCTTCAACATTTTTCGTGTAGACGTATATACACACTCTTTTCATCCTCTACAAAGCGGTGGCAAATTTTAGCAGATAATGTGAAAGGTTTTACGTATAAGGGTTATCACAAACACGTTGGGAGAGTCGTGTTCAAAGTATTAAAGCAATAAGGTATCAAGCTTTAGAAATAAGAGATGCTTTACTTATCCCGGCGAGTCTACTTGTGAAAATGACAAGAAAAGTTCTAGTGAAGCCCAATCCTCGCAAACAAATGAACTTGAGAGCTATGAGTTTTAGTAGCTATGATTATTTGGCACAATGTATTGTTTGTCAGTGAATATCATTAGCAAGTTTCTTCAAGAAGAAAGTATGAATATTAATATTGCTATCCAACAGTTAGAAGGGCTCATTACCTATTTTAAAAGGTATAGAGAAAGTGGGTTTACGGAGGCCTTAATTGAAGCTAAAGAAGTTGCTATTCAAATGGGGATCGAGCCTATATTTCGTGAAAAGCGCATTGTTCGGAGAAAGAGACAATTTGATGAGGATGCAAGTGAAGAAGTGTCACAGTCAGCTGAAGAATCATTCAGAATTAACTACTTCACTTATATTATTGATCAAGGTCTTTCATCAATTGAGCATAGGTTTGAACAGTTTAAAATATATGAGCAACATTTTGGACTTTTGTTTGATTTAAAAAAGTTAAGTTTGGTCAGTGAAGAATGTTTGAAGACTTTTTGCGTAAATCTTGAACATGTTCTTAAACATGAACAACATGTTGATATTGATAGGCTAGATTTATCTTCAGAATTGAACGTCTTGAAAGATACTTTACCGAAAGAAGTGAAAACGCCGATTGAAGTGTTAAATTATTTGAAGCAAATGGAAGGTTGTTACCCAAATGTCCGGATTGCTTATAGGATACTGCTAACTATACCAGTTACTGTTGCCACTGGTGAAAGAAGTTTTTCAAAATTAAAGTTGATCAAGTCATATCTTCGATCAACGATGTCACAAGAAAGATTAAATGGATTAGCTATGTTATCCATTGAAAATGATATGGTGGATAAGATTGATTATACAACTTTAATCAGTGATTTTGCCGCTAAAAATGCGAGAAGAGAAATATTTAAATGAAATTTTTTAGTATTGCATTACGAGTATTGCATTTTCTTTTAATATTTACTTGTATTAAATTCTTAATTACATTTTCAAATTATATATAGTTAAATAGAATATGAGTATTATTTTATTTGTCAAAAAAAATTGTGGCGAATTTTTTATATATTATAAAGTAATTTGAAATAGGGGCCCCATTTTAGGAACTCGCCTTGGGCCCCTAAAATGTCAGGGCCGGCCCTGCACATGTCAATACCTCTTTCTTCACGTTCACGCGTTCTTTGAAAGCGCCTACATTCTCAGACCTATGAAAAAAACGTTAGTTTTTTCGGATCAAATGATGGAGATCTTTTTTAACAAGATCTTCTACAAAATAGATCTTGGGTTCGTGGTACATCAATCTGACGGTCAATTTTTGATTTCTTGTATTACTGATACCCAAAATATGAATCTTCAATCATATAGTACACATCATGCTCAAACGTGATGTTATGGCCATATTTTGGGGACTGGGGACACATGGAATCATAAACTGACCGTCCGATAGGTGTCACATGATCTTAAGATCCATTTTATGGACGATCGGGGTGAAAAACAATCATCCTCATTTAATCCAAAGCAATCAATAGTCTTCAAGAGGTCTACGACGTGGGCGCTTTCAGAGAACGCATGGACACGAACAAAGGTACCCATAAACAACGATGCCAATAAATGTAACCCAATCATCTAAGCCAGTTAATTTGAAGGCCATGATCTAAAATCATAAGTGAAAAAGATTGGCACCAAGCATAATCTTTATCATATGACTCAATGCATTCCAAAGTCATTATCCGATTCAACAGTTGACTGTATCAAATCATATGATAGAGATTGAGTTTTGCACCACCCTTTTGTGTTGTAGATCTGTAGATCATGACTTTTATATCAGACGGTTTAAATGCAACTTCACCTCATAATCATACAATTTATTTACATTGAAAAATCATAACCTCGCCCCATCTCCTCTAGCCAACATGCATTGACTGATTTGAATATGACAAAAGAGATTATTTTTTATCCTAATCTTCCAGATGGTGCATCTTGAGATCATGAGCATATCGATTTTTTTATTTCAAGTGACACCTATTCCAAAAAATGACTCGTGATTTGTATTTGAGCTTGATGTATGTCTCACGAGTTTAGAGTTATTGTTTGGAATTTATACCACGCGGAATAAAAAATTATCTAAGTGTATGCCCATGATCTCAAGACTTATCTTATAAAAAGTTGGGACAAAAAAAAAATTCATGTTCTAATTTAAAGCGATTAATGTATTTTGGCCCGATGAGATGGGGTGAGGTTACATGTCTACATGGTGTGAAGAATGGTGCTTTAAAAAAATAATTTTACACAATATAGCTAAACAGCTAAAAAAAATAAAATTAAACCATTGTAAAATTTTAAAAATAAAACTTCTCATGAGTTTTTTTATTTACAAGCCCATGTAAAGTTAAAAAAAAAAAAAACATTTCTATAAGTTTTGTCAATCAAGGCATTAGGGTTACTTTTTGAAATGTGTGCCTCGTGAAATTAAAAATGAATCGTGTGATGGTACTGTAATAGTCCCACATTGCCTTCAGAGTTCCTCTCATGATTTAAAGATTATTTGTGTAAAAGATTAGAGTGTGATCTTTCATTTTAAAGTGATCAATGCATGCCAATCACAAGAAGTTGAGTTGAGGTTAGAGTTTCACGGGTGTTAGTAATTGTAACTTTTGTTCGGCGCTCAGTCTCTCTCATCTCCACGTATTTCTCCCTCTCGAGTCTTAACGTTCTCTCGATTCATGAGAATTTTTTATCTTCCCACTATTTTTACAGTGGATAACAACAAAATTACTATAGATGCGGCTCAGAAACAAATTCAAGGGAAAAGTGTAATGACTCGAAATTTTTGACTTTCTTTTATTAGTATTAGATGATACTTTATACCTTGTATGGTGTTAGTACTCCACACCGGAACTTATCCTAGTTGAGAAAATACACATTTTGATTTTTCAAAAGGTTTTATATTTAAAATTGTCTTTATTTGATAGAAGTTGTATGGTGGCCTAGTGGTTGAAAATCTTTGTTTATAGATAGGAGGTCTAAGGATCAAATCTTATTATGTGAGTTTTAAACCTTCTCTATCGCCCTAACCGCCGTCGAATCTTATTATGTGAGTTTTAAACCTCTATTTTAAACCTTCTCTATCGCCCTAATCGCGATAAATAAATCTTACCTTTGTATGCTTTTATCTATAAATATCGTTATTAAAAATAATGAAATGACTAACCCTTAGCCATAGATTATATTGCATTTATTTTCTTCGCTCTTGTATATATTTCATTTATTATTGTCTTTTTGCTTAGATCGACTGTGCTCTTGTGTATATTTTATTTATTTAATTAATTTTCATCTAGATTTATTTCGCTCTTGAGAATGTTTATTTATTTTATCATTTTTCATTTAGATTTACTTCATTCTTTGGTATAATTTATTTAATTATTTCCTTTTTCGTTTAGAACTATTTTAGGCTTGCAAGCATGCCTAATATATATTTATATATGTATACATAAATAAATATAGAGTATTTGGTGCAAAAGAAAATCGAGGTTGGTGTGCGTAATTGAGATCAAGGGTTTTTCGTCATTTAAAGGGTGCGGTCAAGAATCTCCTATAATTAAGAGCTACAAATCTAGTTGAGCCTAAACCCCAATTCGACCAATTGGAACTAACCTTGCATAGTAGTAATCGGTTGGCCATATTTTTTTGACAATCTACTTCATAATTTTACTTATAATGTTGGTGTGTTAAGAGGATTGATATTATGGTGCTGTGGACCATCATTGATTGTACTAATCTACTTCACTGCCAAAATTTGGTCCATATGTATATCACTAACAAAAAAATTAGTTTAATCTAACTCAAAAACTTGGTATTATACAATTATTTATTAGCACAAAAATTTTTAAAAGTGATTTATTGGCACAAAACTTGAGTATTATACAACTATTTATTATACAACTTAGGTAATATACAACTATTTATTAGTTTCCAAAAAAAAAAATGTAGCATCATTTGCATTCGTTAAACTCGTGAAAAATACACACGTTTCCACAATAAAAATCGTTGATTGCCTTGAATCTCTATTATCTTTCATCGTTGATTTGACCCATCTGATATTGGACTGTGACTCATCTGATGTGGACCATGACCTATTTGATGTTGGACTATGACCTATCTGATGTTGGACCTCGACCCATATGATGTTGGACCGTAACCCATCTGGTGTTGGACCGTGACCTATGTGATGTGGCCCATGACCCATTTGATGTGGACTATGACCCATCTAATGCTGGACAGTGACCCATCTGATGTATTGGATCATGACCCACCTGATGTGGATCTCGACTCATCTGATGTTGGAACTTGGCCCATTCAATGTTGAACCGTGGCACATCTGATGTTAGACTTTAGCCTATCTGATGTGGACCAGCCCATCTGATTTCATTTCATAAGATGATATTAAATTAATTAAAGTATCTCTTACAATATATGATGATATATTTAAAGAGAAAGTGATTTTAGATGGTAATATAAAATTAATAAATATTTTATACTTATATTTTAGTATTATTTTATTCTCATATAAAATAAAGGTACTTGGTTACTACCTTATATTAATATCATAAAATTATCTTATAAGGTACATGAGTAGAAGTATCCCTTGTCAGAGTCCAATTAGTTTCCTTTCTATTGATGGATCGACTTATTAAAATCGATCAATCGATTTTGAACCAAATGACAACTTACACCTCATTAAATCTGATTTATCGATTTTCATTTTTTGATCGATCAATTCTCATCCGAATAGACGACCTGATACACACCAAAATTTTACTATTGCACGACCAAAAATATAGTGCACATTAATCACTTGCACTTTGCGATCGATGATCGTGATGCACTTAACTTTAAAAATAATAATATTTAATTTGGACATTTAATAATAATAAATAATAATATATAAAAGTATCGCTTTTATCGCTTCAATGTAACAACTTCGATAACACGAAATGTTAGAAATTCGAAACCTCGTGAACATTAAACTCCGACCTTCTCGTTATTGAAAATACACTTATGACTACCCTATTCTATATTGTACTGGAATGTATATAAATAAATGTATATATATATATATATATATATATATATATATATATATATATATATATATACATAAGAAAATCTAATGTAAATCTTTCTGTACGTCTGACTTTCTGTGTTTTAATCTTGAGTTACATTATATGAGTTATGAGTAAGTTATGACATATGTACGAGAGTGCATGAGATCATGCCTACGCTTGGACATGATGATTCACTAAGATGGTATAGAAGCGAGAAATACACCGTATTCACATGCCTTACAACTCATGGTGGAATGGGACCCATGACGAGTCAGGTGAGTGTGAATTCAGTGTAACTTCGTATACGGTAGCATATACGGTAATCCTATCACCCGGAGTTTTAATACGAGAGGATAAGATATGAGATATGATACGAGAATCGGGCTTTGGGCCTTAGCTGTGGTGAGGTTTCTTTTATAATCATGTGAAACTCGGTATATTGACGTCCATGTATGGATGCAATACCTCTATGGTAGTATAAACTACCACATGAAGTATATCCAGGTTACTACAGAATCTTTTCTTGGGAAGCGTGAATTAGGAAAGTTGCCTCACTATAGTTTGTCATAGGATTAAGTATAAGAGTATGATAAGATATAAGTATGAAATAAGATAAGTTATGATATGAGTACGATAATAAGATATCGCTGTGTAAGCCAGCAAAAGATAAAGAACTTAAGTCTCTATACGTGTCGTTCCTTGCGTAGCCACCGTAAGGGCAACAACGTCTTTTAGCCAAGACGGATCTCTGGGAGAGATTATGAGTATGAGTATGTTATGAGTGACTTTAGCCATTATGTCTTCCCATTTTCTGGATGGTGGAGTATGAGTATGACACGAGGGCGTTATGATATGGTGGTACGATACTATGTTGACACTGAGTTTATGTGACTGAATAAACTCATCCCACGATAATTTAACAGCTACAGGTGACTATACCAACGGTGTGAACGTGGGTTTCTCTGATCTGATTGGTGCTGAGAACGTCGACCCAGTGGACGTTGATTACCAAGAGCCTTTAGAGGGTGACATTACCGATTATCAGGAGGACTACAGTGTTGATTTTGATCCGAGCGTCGAATATTGATTTAGTAAACTCGGTATTGGATTTTGCCTTATATCATTATCATTGACTCTATGCTTTCATTTTTATCGGATTTGTCTCCGATTTAACTTACATGCTACTTATGGATTTATAGTATTTTATCGCATTTTATCAAATTTATTCAGCATTTATGATTATTTTATATTCCACTATGGTATGTTAGCTTTCACGGATTTCGTGAAATCATTATTGTGCAATAACTCTTATTAGGTATATGTCCGCTTAGCATACCCGAGATATGTGCGAGTCATAACTCAAAATTTTAGGCCCTCGAGATAGGGTAGAATTTCGGATCGTGACAAAAACTGATGCTTTTCACCAAAGCTACTAAGCCTACTACATAGTATCACCTAAGCTACCAAGCCTATTATAAAACACTCAGGTTTTCATTGAAGAAAATTATTTTAATATATATATATATATATATATATATATATATATATATATATATATATATATATATATATATTAATAATTATTTAGCTGAAAAGTGGCCCGATCCTGGTCTGACCTTTTAACGCAATAACGCTGAGGTTGGGGGTTGAGCTTTTCTAGGCACTGGTTAGAAGATAACTTAGCTAGTCACGCATATATAACTTATGGTCTTTGTGTCAAGGGCACACTTAAGGTCCTTTTTCTCGGCATGCGTTTTATAGGAAAAGAAAAAGGGTACATTTACATCATTGTAACTCCTAAGGATCAAAATTTAGGCCGAAATGTTCAAAATTTCAATCCCAATTTATATGGGACTCAAAATTGTTATATTTATTATTAATATAATAAATATTTTAATAATTTAAAGAAAATAAAACTTTATTTGATTTCTTAGTTCTGAGTTAGGTTTTAGGCAACAGATATTCTCAAGTTTTATATGCAAATGAATAGTCCCACATTGGTAAAAATAAAAAGTGCCTAGGCTATATATAGAACCTTTCACCTTCTATTATTGTTTAACAATAATAAGAGAAGAGTGTGCCTATCGGCAAGCCGGCGCGTTCGCGCACGTGTGCGTAGCGATTGGCGTTTAGGCGCTTTAGGCACGCACTTTGCACTTCGCACGTGCGCATCATCGCAAGGAGAGGTTTGACTTTTTGACCAGGCAGATCCAACGGTCAGATTATTCATGGGTTGGGTCGGGCCGGGCCTAATGGGCTACTATTAAGCGAGTCAATTCGGTTCTATTGGGCCAAACGGATTGATCAAACGTTTAATTCGGTTCTATTGGGCCAAACGGATTGGTCAAACGTTGATCGTTGGACCCAACCGTTTCATAACCGCTTATAAAGGTGTACAACCGTTCGAATTTGAATTCGAAAAGTTACAACCTTTCATAATTTCGGCTCAAATTTCGATTCAAATTTTCAGTTTCGATCAAGCCCGAAACTGAAATTTTACCCAAAATTTTGATCCTTATAACATGCACGTGTAGCTTCAGGTGTAGCTTTTTCTAGGAAAGATTAGGCCCCTAACCCATTTCCAAAACATATTCCTCAAGAAAATATAGGGTAGAAAGTACATTTCACTTAAGGACTTGACCAACTCTAAGTTAAAATGGTGTTGAATTGCGAAGCTGTCACATGCTGCTTCACACACGACACTACTTGCAATAAGTGATAGACCTTTTTGAGAAGCGGCACATGATAATATTTTTAAGGCCCTGTTTGACAAATCTTCTCTAAAAATCACTTTCCTAGTGCTGTAAAGAGGTGATTTGCATGCTACTTCTTAAATATTACTTCTCAAAAATGTCTATAACATATTGAAAATGCCGTTGTGTGAGAAGAAACATGGGGTAGCTTCTCAATGCAACCCCATTTTCAGCTAGAGAAGTAATGTCTTTCGATAAAATGTGCTTCTCACTCAACATTTTCTCTCTTAGAAAGTTCTTTGTGAAAGTGGATTGCCAAACAGGGCCTAAAACACCTAAAAAGTGTTTTTTCAGTTCCTCTCAAAATCCACGTAGGGAAAATGTTGGTTATCTCCCTTCTGATTTGCATTGATTATATTCGTGTGATCTGCATCGCGAAAGAATCTATCCGCTCAGTGTATTTGATACAATGCATTAATATGTTCTCATCGTATTAGCAGGGAAACACCCAACATTCACTCCAAGGGTTTATGCCAAAGGCTTGAGGCCGGGAAAAATGAATCCAAGGTCTGAAAAAAAAACCAGAGAAAAGACGAAAAGGGAAATTATAAAAGTAGATAACACCATTATATCTTATCATGCTCAAATCTGTTGTCATCTATTGGATGGCCAATATCTTACAAAGCTTAGCAATTAGACGTCTGTAACTTTTACGAATATAACTTGAAATATATTTTTGGGCCGGTTTCGATAACAATACGGAAACGTGAAAAAATAAAATAATATTAGCATAGTTTTTCATGAATACCTAAATTGTAGGAAACTATGGTACCTTTGTTTCTCTTTGTTTTCCGCTGTTTGGATAACCACATTGCCAGTTGGAAAAACTCAGGATTAACTAAATCTTGTGTTTGGATACATATACAGGAAATTGTAGGAAAATAACAGATTTTAACAAAAAAAAATAGCCAAATGCTCAAAAAATTATATATGTATTAAGGCTTTTTTTCTCTTTACATATCTTAGTGAATTACTCTAGTGATAGACTTGGTTCTTTCTTAATGTTAGATTCTAGGTTCAAACCTTGCTACATGTAATAAATTATTTTTTTTTTTTATTAATTATACTAGAGCATGTATACCATATATGTAAGTACATAGCTCTACAACATAATAGAGCCCTTGTGAGAGATATTTCTCCAAAAATAAATCCGTCTAACACCTAAATAGATGGAAGGGAGCTTAAAAGTAGGCCAAAATTATGAAATTTAGTTAAGCAAAATCAAACAAGAAATATTTGGTATGAAAACAAATATCATAAAAAAAATTATTTGAAGATTTTTTATAATTTTGGGTGATCAAGATAATTTTGGATGAATGAGAATCTACTAATATAAATTAGGACCCATAAGACATAGTAGCAAATTTTTAGAAAGTTTGGGTGATCAATTGACCACCTAAATCAAAACATGATTTTGCCTCTGATTTTTGGGAATGCGTGCCATATAGAATCAACATCAGACCATCTGATAAGGGCATCATGATCTTAAGATCTATCATGAGGAAGATTGAAAAACAAAACAATTAGTCAATGGTTTTCGTCTGTGAAAAAATGGTGTGGTATTATAAGAAAAGTATAGGGATGAGAAGTTTAAAGGTTCGGAAAATAGAAAATCGACGGACTCCCCCCTTAGATGGTTATCCAAACAATAGGAATCTCGGTAATTCATTTGCGGTGAGCTTTCCCTTATTTCCCTCTATTTCCTTAAAACCAAACATGCCCTTAGGGTGTAAGCATACTACTATCAACTGATCGGATCCACCCGATACCCAACCAATTTGGCCCGATTACTTTAACTAGATCATAATCATAAACTTGATCCATCAGGTCGGGTTGGGCAGAATGTATCCAACCCAACCTTTAGATCAGGCCGAGTCAGCTCGACTCAAAGATTGAGTTGGATCATGCAAAATATGGGTCAGGCGGGGTTGGCCTGATGTTTCACAGATAGGGGATTTTGAATTGGGTCAGGCCGAGTCAATTTTTCGGGTTACTTGGGCATACACCCTTGATCAATTGTAAAATAATAATAAAATATTTCCAACAAGAGATAGAAGTGATGATATAGTAGTGTTGCTAAAGTTAATTTGCCACACTCAATAGAGGAGCAAGGCAACGATCATATAAAAGGGATACAAGATTCCAGAGCCCATGTGCTTTTACACAATACAGATAAAGGAATAAAACCCTAACTATATGGGCTGATGTGGTGTATAGATCTGATTCGGTGTACTGCCTATAAACCCCGTGGAGTTAAGGGGCAGCTCGACGGCCATTAACTTGTCCAGTAAGTACTTGAAGCATGTTGATGACATTGGTTTGGTGAAGATCTCCGCAATCTGATCCACGGTGGAGATGTGTCGCACTTGAGTCTTTTTATTAATGACTTTTGTCCGTACAAAGTGGTAATCAATCTCGATGTGTTTGATCCGGGCGTGAAAGATCGATTTATCGGCAAGAGAGCTAGCACTGATGTTGTCACACCAAAGAAGGGGAATGCTGTGTTGCGGGACACGCTGATCATATAGCAACATTTGAATCCAAGTCATGTCTGCAGTAGTGTGGGTGAGAGACCGGTACTCTACTTCGGTTGATGAACAGCCAACGGTGTGTAAGCGTGTTCCTTTTTTTGCACACCATGAGATCATGTTTGACCCAAGAAATAAGCAAAACCCATTGTGGACCGTCGATCTGTGCGATCACCTGCCCAGTCAGCATTGGAGTAAGCTGTGAGAGTAAGTCGGCCACGATGAAACTGCAGCCCATGATGCAGTGACCCTTTAACAAATCGAAGAATACGTTTGACTGCCGCAGAGTGATTGTTTTTTGGGGCATGCATAAAAAACATTTCCGATAGCAAAAGCCAGGCCGAGTGTGATGAGGCAACTTAACTGACCCATTATTCGACCCGACCCGACCCGACCCAACTTGATTCGACCCATTCAATGCACCCACACTGTATGTATACACCATATACACTATCTTTCCCTTTTGCAATTTAAACCCCACTACACACAATTTCAATCTTTTCATTTTCTCCTTCATTACCGTAGCGGCTCAATTACTTGCCCTCTTCATTGCCCGAATCCGAAAGGCCACCTTGGAGCTATATAAAGAGCCCAACTCCTTCCTTTCTCGTCAAACTCTCTCTCAAACTCCTCTAATATATGTTTCTTTGTTTTCTTTTCTTTTTTATTTCCTGAAAATGTCTTATTATTTTGTTTAAGTTCTGTTTTCCTCCTCTTCCCCGGTCATCGGAATTGCCGCCAGTAAACCCTTATGTTGTTCCAATTATAGATATTAATCTTGATTAGCATCTTAGCACCCTCTTCCACACCCAACATTCCATATGTGAACTCTTTTTCTCGTTTTTAATTAGGAACAACTTTAAATTTCAAATCATGGGTTTAAATTCTATAGAAATTATTAAACTACGTATTCTTATAAAATAAGTATTTATTTTTGAAAATCAGGTTTAATTAAATTAGGATTTTGTAAATCAAGTTTAGTTTTAAATTCAGTTTTAATTTAAAATCAGAAATTCTAATATCAAATCTGAGGGTTTAGTTTAAAAACGAAAATTGTCTATTTAGTCGAATCTTTAAATCTAATTTTAAAACTGAGTATTATGATAAGAACATCGATTTTATCATGTTTTAAATATCTTCCTTTTTCTTCCCTTCAACTTCTTATAGACACCCAACTGACCACCCTCTTTTCTACGTGGTCAGATAGCAACAAATCAAGGAATTTCACCAACTTCAAGCGATACCCTTGAATCCAACGATTGAGGCAAATGACCTGTGACCTTACCCATACCATTTTAGTTTAATGACAATGTATAAATACCGTTCTTATAAAAATCGATTATGTGAATACCTCATGTAGTGAATATTGTTAGTGAACAACCATATGTAAATTCTCTTATTATTGTGTGAACATGATTGTCATAGTATAGAGATATCATAAATATTGCATACCTTTTACAACCACTCATGATTTTTAGATGTTGAAATATAATTGTTATACTTATTAACATGTTCTTGAATGTTACTAAGATTTCAAAATGATGAATATCAGAAGTTGGCAAAATGATGTCTGACATGAAGAAAGATTGCAAAATATATATGCCAATATGATATTTAGTTGAAATCCCTACGGGGCCGCGTGGTAGTATTGGAAGAACGGGTCCATTTGTTTACTTCCTATTTGTTTACTTCCATAATAGGAAGTAAACCCCATCAAACCAGATCGGCACGGTTGACTTAAGGATTAATAAAGATATTGAACCCTCATTTGTGACTAGTATCCAAGATGAATAATTATATAAATACAACTACACTTAAATCAGTGCTATTATCTTAACAATTGTACAACATATGTAGTACAACTGTAGACTAAGTCATTTTTCGTTCTTCTTCTCCATATTGAATCATTGAATTTGATGTAATGATATAGATGATAGTATTTCTCCTATGACAAGTATCTCGTATTCTCCATTTGAAAATGATAGAACTCTATTCATGAAAGTTGTTGGAATTATATTAGTTATATTTGGGGGTGTCACTTGCTGAGTTATATCTCACCCCGTTGCTATTTAAAATTTTAGAGACCGGACCTTGCGACTCAAGAGCTGCTTTTCAGGAAGAGGCCCTAGAGGACTTATTGGATTAGTTTTGATTAAGAGTTGTTTTATTTTGGGAATGTAATAAATGTAACTTTGAATGCTAGTTAATGAGAATGGACCGTTGTGTTTCCTTTATTTGAAATTTGATTATTGAATACATCCATGTGCCGAAATGGATCATGTATCAAATTTTGGGGTGTGACACCGAGCCTCATTATGGTGAGGTATTGCAGTGCCTCGATGATACTCCGATACAGCTTTGGGTCATGGAAGGCAGCATCATCGAACGGACAATCTTGCAACTTAGCAGTGGTGGGGGAAGCATAGGGCTTGCAGTCAATCATACATGCACGCAAGGATCAAAATATCGGTTTTGTTTTTTATTTCGGTCATGCCCGAAACCGAAAATTTGAACTGAAATTTCGACCGAAATATTCCCCTCTTTACATATTTTGGTTCAAATTTTGAACCATGCATGCATGTTCTAATATGGAGATAGCATATTACGCTTGAGACAAAATGAGCCCATGAGGAGTGCGCGCTATGCTTATGCCAAGGAAATAACTCAGCTTGCCAAGATCTTTCATTGAGAAAAGAACCCATGAGATGAATAGGGTGTTCAATATGGCTAAGATCGCTGCCCGTTATGAGGATGTTGTCCACATAAACTAGAGCAATGGTGATGTGGCCATTGGGATGAGAGACTAACAGGGACGGATCGGCAAAGCTATTGCGGAAGCCATTGTGAAGAAGTAGGCTTGAGAACATGGCAAACCAAGCGCAAGGTGCTTGTTTGAGGCCGTAGATAGCATTGGAAACATCCTCCTCTTCAAGAACTCCATGAAGGAAAGCATTGGAAACATCTAATTGCTTAATCTTCCAACCATAGTGCATCGTAATTGAGAATATAGAGTGAATGGTTAGCCGTTTGACCATAGGACTGAATGTCTTGTTGTAATCAATCCCTTCCTCTTGACGAAATCCTTTTGCAACAAGGTAGGCTTTGTGACGGGCGACGGAACCATCGGCAACGGATTTGACCCGCTATATCCATTTGCAACCGACTATTGTGCAGTTGAGTGGCATGGGAACAAGAGTCCAGCTTCCGTGAGATATTAAAGCATTGAATACGTCAGACATAGCTTTCCTTCTTTGCGGCAACTTGGGTGCTTCGGTAAATAAATTCGGCTCTGTGTTTTGGGTAAGAGATGTGAGGAGGGCAAATGGAATTTTCGGTTTTGAAGTACCTCTTTTGACCGAGTTTGCATTGGGTGTTGGTTGATAGGAGATGGATGTTGTGAGAAAGAGGTAGTAGTGGTGACATTGGGTGGCATAGTAGCAGTAGGTGAGGTGGGTGAATTGAGGGAAATTAGATGCTGATGTGGAGTGGATGGAGGTTGAGTAATAAAAGATGAGGATGAGACATTGGGAGTCGTTGGTGTCTCGGATGGTGAGAGGGTTTAGGGTTAGGCTGGATGTATTGGTGCTGGACCTGAGGTGAGGAGGTAATAATGGGGATTGTTGTTAGGTAGATAGAAGGTTAGTAGGGGATTGGGTAGCTGCTGATGTGGGAACAGAGAGTGGTGGAAAAACAGAGAAGGTGGGTTGTCTGGAGTATGATTTATCAGCCTGCACAAAAGTAGTGGAAGATAGGGAGTCACAAGGCTGACTTGCACTTGATTTATTCGTGTAAGTAGGGCTGTGCATTTTTTGGACCGAATGGACCGGACCGGACCGAACCGCCGGGTTTGGTCCCGTTTGGGTTTGGTTTGGAACTGAAAAGTTTGGTTTGGTTTCGGTTCCAAGCCTCCCCAAGCCGAAACCGACCAAACCGAACTGAATGTAGTTTGTACGTATGTGTATATATATATATAGGCGGGGTTTTTGATTAATTTTAAAGGGCATTTAAGTAAAATGCATATTGTAATATAAAACCCTACCCTTGTCTTTAGCCTATTCCTAAATCCTAAAGCGGAAAAGTAGAACTTATAGGAAAACCGGTTGAGAAGTTGAGAAATTTTTTATGTGCAAGTAGAACTTATAGAAAAACTGAAACCGACCGAACCAAACTGAACCGAATCGAATCAGGTTGGTTTGGTTTAAGAGTTGGACGGTTTCGTTTGGTTTTAAAATCTAGGAACCGATTAGGACCGGTTTGGTTTGTGGTTTTGGTTCAAAACTGACCAAACCGAACCGAATACACCCCTACATGTAAGGGAAGTCATTTTCCAAAAACTGGACATGTCGGGAGGTAAAGACTCGTCCCGATGGTAGTTTCATGCACCTGTACCGTTTAGATGTTTGGCAGTACCCAATAAACACACAGGGTCTGGATTTGGGAGCTTGTTTGTTGAGGAGAGCTCATAGGGAGTTTTGAAATTGAGTACGGAGCTTGGGAGACAATTTATAATGAACGCAGCAGTACAAAGTGCATCAAGGCAGTGGGTTGTTGGCATGGAGGCATGATGAAATAATGCAAAATGGGGATTTCTATGAGGTGATGGTGTTTTCTTTCAGCAACACCGATTTGCTCCAGTGTGTGCAGGCAAGAAGATTGATGCAAGATGCCATGGGTGGTGAGGAAATGTGCCATGGTACTGTTCACAAATTCCCCTCCATTATGCGGAGGATTTTAATTTTGTGAGATAGTTGATTTTCAGCTATGGATTTAAACTCAACAAACTTCTTGAACAACTTGATTTTTTACGCATTCGATACAGCCAAGAGAAGTGACTAAAATCATCTACAAACACAATAAAACAGGTACCCACGAAAGGATTGAATGGGAAACGGGCCCCAAGCGTCCGCATGAATTAATTCAAGTGGATTTTGCACATGTAGTGGACAATGAGAAGGGCAGTTTGTGGCTTTTGCCCACAATACAAGGCTCACATAGAAAATTGAAAGAACTACTACTAGGGATAGCATATTTTCGAACTAAAATATTGAAGATATTTAACGAAGTATGGCCGAGCTTATGATGCCAAATGGAGGCTCGGTGCTTTTGGAGACGAGAGCTTTAGGAAACGACTATTGAGGAATTGGGTAGACACATGGGGCTCTTGAAGAGGAATTTTCTCGTGGCTTTGTCCTGAATGAGAAATCCAAGAGAGTCGAAGGTGAGTTTGCGCTTACAATCCTTACCCAATATGTGAGCAGAACGCAAATTGTGTGAGATACCAGGCACATGAAGGATGTTTGAGAGAGAGATGGTAAGAGGGGGTTTGGAGTATACCAGAGCCTGTGTGCTTAAGTGGTAAACAATTTCCATTACCTACAGCCACTGATTTATTTCCAGTGTAGCCGCGGTGAAGAGACATGTTGCCGAGCTCCCCAGTGATGTGATTTGTGGCACCAGTGTCCACAAACCAGAGAGGATACTGGAGATCAGTGTGATACCAATAATCAGTGGCAATGTGATTTCGACGGCCACAGATTTGGTAGAAAATTTGAGTAGTAGATGATCCACGACCTTGGCCTCTGTTGTGATCTGGTACAAATGGGACCATCTGATCGGATCCACATGGTCCACCTCCTCTTCCATGATTGGGCGATCGACCACCTTGCCAATTCTAATTTCCTGGCTGCTGAGAAGATCGACTGCCAGAGGAGCTACTGCCGGAAGAGTAGCCACCACACCTGGTGGCAGTGTTGATTTCGGCAGCTGGAGATGATGAATCTTCATTTCCAAGATTAATTTCTCCAGATCCTAGCAAGGAGAATAGCCCACACACCTTAATCGGCCTGGCTCGAGTTCTGATTGTGTATTTGAACAAGGAGTAAGTGCTCAAAAGCCCATGAAGCGTAAAGAAGACGATATCTTCTTTACAAAGAGGAGCATTAGCAATTGCTAATCTGTTGGTATATTTGGTGAGTTTGGGCAAACAATTCTCCATAGGAAGATCCCCTTTCTTGAGGTTATAGAGATAGGTTTTAATTTCATTGACATGAGGCCTGGATAGAGAGATTGATAGTGGGAACATAGGGTTTGCCAAACTTCCCCAGCAGAATGCAGTCCAATGGCGAGAGATAGAGCGGTGGGGGAGAGGGTGGAGATGAGGCAACTTAGAAGATGATCGTCTACAGTTGTCCAAAGTTGATGATTCGGATTCGGGATGATTTTTCCCCAATTGACAATCTCAGATTCGAGGTAGGAATAGCTTCCATCAATATATTTGAGGAGCTGATTAGCTTTTAGAGCAAACTTGAGCTGATTTTGCCATTAAACGAAGTTGGAATCGTTGAGACGAGCAGTGACCAGGGAGGCGAGGTTAGAGATGAAGACCAGCCCATTGGAGAGATTAGAAGTGGTGGTGGTGCTTGAGGAGGCCATTGGAGAGGGAGAAGCTCAGTGGAGAAGTTGGATTGAAGAGAGCTCGGGACCTAGGGAGGCGCTGGCCAGAGGTCTCTGATACCATGATGATAAAGCAGAATTGCTAAGGTTAATTTGCCAGGAGTGTGACGACTATTATAAAAGGGACAGAAGATTCCAGAGCCCATGTGCTTTTACACAATATATAAAGGAATAAAACCTTAACTATATGGGCTGATGAGGATCAGGTGATTGTGTAGAGATGTGATTCGCTGTATTGCCTATAGGAAGAAGGAAAATATTTTACTCCACGCTTTCCAATATATTGATGATGTCATACAAAATTACAAAAGAAAAAGAAAAATGAATCCTCCATTCCATTAATTTGACAAAAACAATGACAACACATGATAAGAAATTAAACCAGATAAGAAGATAATCTGATCCCATAAACATAACATGCAATTGATAAGAAAAGTCTATAGGCCAGTGGCATTCAGCAAACAAAAACTCTTTTATGTATTTTTGTCTAACATCTTGAATACATCAATCAGAAATCCTTTGCCATACGAATAGATTTCAATTCCTTCTTTACCACAATCCAAAAAAGAAATCAAATATATAGAGTCACTTAGAGAAGAGTAGAACTAACATATATTAGCAAGAGAAGCCCATTAGAAACCAGAAATCAACTGAACAAAGCTTAATGCATGTCAGTATAAACTGTAAAACAACCCATCTACCCTTTTTTAAGAGGATTCTCGAAAAAAATATGAGCCACAAACCATGTCAGTATAAGCAGACCCAAGAGCCCAGCCCCAGTAGAAACCACAAACCAACTGAACAAAGCTTAATGTGTATCGGTATATACCTTAAAGCATCTCATTTGCCCTCCATTTAAGAGTCATCTCTAAAAAACATAGTTAAATATGGAGTGCCAATAAATGGTTTGCCCTCTATAGTGCAACAGGCTCCAGTGCACAAACCTAATACCAAATCTACTATTTTATTATGGAAGTGATCAGGTCCAACTGGTTGAACCTGACTGTGTCCAACCAGATTTGCAGCCATCAGAAAAGATAGAATCTTGATACATGTCGCTCTATAAAAATGGAAATCATGGAAGTGGAGCTTCTCTCTTATCCAATGACTATAAATCTGGTTGAACAAGAAAACAGGTTCAACCAGTTGGAGTGGCCCATTCTATTTAAAAAGAGAATTTATTGTTCCAATGGAAAGTGAAAAAGAAAAAGAAAATGATTACAAAATGATTTGGGTGGTTACTGAAAAATCTATTCAATCAAAAGAAATAAAAGCCAATGTTTCTTGCTTACTTGGTCGTCGAGAAATCCTACAATGGTAGTCACAAGTGACCCTTCAACTCAACCGTAAACCTAATAGAAAACAAGCGGCACCAGTGCTCCATACTTTCGTGACCGAAATACATTGATGACTGCACCATCGCCATAGTATTTACGGCAACGTTTCTTCTCTAAGAGGAAAAAACAAGTGAGGAGGTTAATAAAGAAAGAAAAGTCATGGCTTTGCAAAGAAGAAAGAAAGGGGAGATCCTTCCTCCTAGACACGGATATCTCTGCAAAAATTTATGATCCTTATTATGCTTCCTCAATCCTAAACTAATGGTATCTTCTGTCACAATGTCCACAAGAAAGCTCAATTTTGTATCCTCCAACTGTAGCTATAAAGCATGAAACCATATGAGCATATGATTAGTTGAGAAATAGTTGGTTCCGGTTTGTAAGGCTGAAATAGCCGCTTCCATGGTTGTGGTTCTATCTTCACTGTTCATTGAGAAACAAATAATGAGACATCTCTGCATGCACCTAACCCTTAAAAATTTGTACAAATGAAATGTCTTACAGAACTTATCATTGCTTTATCTTTGAATGATAAATATCTTCATTATGGATCAACGGTTTCTTATTCCATTTAGATTTATACCCCTCATAAATCAGATCATCGAAGACAACTTTCAAGAATATAAAAAACTCGTTTATATTCTTATGAACCAATGCATTTAACTACGGAAAAAATATATTTGTAAGCCATCACTTCACTATCATCGTGTCAATCTCTTCAATCCTCAAAAAGATGGAATAATCAAAATGAAGGATTCTAAAACAATTAGTCTTATATCTAACATGTAATAACATTGCCAATGTGCTTTCTAAATCAATCAGTGAGAGACCTCAGGCAATATTTTTTTCTCTAAGCTAAAACTCAAAGTTCCTTTCATGAATGAAACTAACTCTCCAAGTTAAACAAATCCTCCTAATTAAGAGGACCTGCTACACAAGTAACAATGAGTTATCAACTGAACTCCTAAACTAAAAGAAAAATACCAACCTAATACAAATTTCTTACCTCTTATTAATCTTCCAACCAGTCACCAAATCGGGGTTCGTAGATAATTCGGCAAGGTTAAAATTCAGAAAAATCTGGAAAAATTCGCAAGTTTGGGGAAATATTCAGGGAAAAATCAGAGAGAAAAAAAATATATTAAAAATCACGATTATTTGAAAAAATAGTGATAATTCGTGAATCATCCACAAATTATTTGCGTTTATTCATGAATTATTCACTAATTTTTAAAATCACACGATTCTTTAAAATTTTCACAAATAATTCAGGATTTATTCGCAAAACCTCAAATTCGTGAATGATTCACGCTTTTTTTTCAAATTCATAGAATTTGGTGACTATTCTTCCAACTATTAGTTTCGTGTGCATAGGGTCGGCCTTGAGATTTTGGGGCCCCAAGGCGAGTTCCTAAAATGGGGCCTTTATATCAATCCAAAAAAAAAATCGCCACAATTTTTCTTTTTAACAAATAAAATAATACTCATTTCTCCGATAGTGACAAATTTCTCTGATTTTTTCTAAATTTCGCTGAAATTTACCGAAACAGAAGTTGGATGTAATTTTCAGCGAAATTTCGATATTTTCTGAAATTGCCAAATTTCATTAATTTCGACGAAATTAACGAAATTTTATCAAATTTAATGATTTTTTTAAAATTTTAGTCGTTTTTGCATAATAAATAAAAGTTTTATAAATATTAAATATAATTTATATATAATATTTTTGGTACTCCCCAAAATTTTTCAGAAACTTTTCGAATTTTTCCCGAAATACCGAAATTGAAATTTGTCACCATGATTGCTCTTAGATTACGAATATCTGCACATTCCATTCTACTATTTATAATTTGAAAATGCAACTAATAAGTTAACGAAAATATATATTAAAGGAAAATCAAGCATAAAAAGAAAAAACCTAATTGATAGAACGTACCCCACGGATTGAGTAACCAAACGAATAATACTATGACATTTTTTAGCACTTTAACAGTCATTGAATCTTTCATATCATTTTTTAGCACTTTAACAGTCTCAAAAAGTTCCATAAATAGGTTCATTGGATAGCTCTGGTCAAGGAGATCCAAATTGATATGTCATTTGTGAAAGTTGAGCTGTAACGAGCACGAGATCGTTCTTTTAAGTTGGGTCAATGCATAAGGTCGGCCTGGCCCAGTGCGGCAAATGACCCAACTCATGACCAGCAGTGACCCGATCTAACCCATAAAAAAATGCAAATATGGGGCTTGGGAAGAGTTGAACCCATAACCTATTGGGTAAAAGTATAACAATACAAGTAGCTTATGTTGAATAAACAATATTAATTAAAGGCAATTAATTTCAATCATGAATAATTTAATCGCAAGGTTAGAACATACCTTGCCAACAAAATGATCAGCAGAGAATTCCGATAAGCCGCTTGCTTAGATGACTTGAGGACAAAATTACCTCGCTTCTATCTCTCTCTATATAATGGGCACGATAACATTGAGTGGAGATGAAGAGGGGACGTTGTCCTCTTTTATAGCATGCCCTTGAATCCTAACCCATCATGGATTCAAGGGAGAGGTGTATCACTAGAATAAAGGGGGATTGACTTACCACAAACCAATCATGTCAAAACCAACTCCTAAAGTCAGGTGGAGTAAGATCTCATTATCAACGGAAGTCTCGAAGCCTTTTGTCAATCAAGTTTTAAAGAAATAAGTAAAGTTAGTGTGTAGGTCACAAATACCCAACAATCTCTCACTTGAACCACACATTAATTATAATTCTTATTTTTATAAAAATAGAACAAAATAGAAAACAGGTAAATATCATGATTGACTTAGTTAAAAAAACGGTTCAAGACTTCGATGTAACATGCATTCTCTCCAACTTCAGTAATAATCTCAATGTTGGATCACGAATGCCAATAATGCATCACTTCTTCAAATCACACTATGATCGTTCCATAGTCAAGACACTAATATCATTAATAAACTTGAGAGCTCACTGTGGTTTTAGTAACACTAGGAAATATACACTTTAATGCAACTTCTCGTGTATATTTCCTCATTCGCCCTGCTTGATACCTTAAGGTATGTTGTCCTGATATATTATGGCATGCGCTATGTGAAAATCATCACCCACCTATCAGGGCAAAAGCTACCCAAATCGTGGTGCCTAATCATGATAGCTCAAACCACCTTATTTGAGCACTTATGCTCCCAGGCAATAACGTTGCATATGCACAAATAAAAATAATGATGATGATACCAAAATGATGCATCAAATAAATAAAGTATAATGTTGGCAATAAAAGGTATCATAAAAGAAAATAATGCATTTTGGAAATAAAAACTCCCATTCAAATAGTGTACTCGAGTGTTTCTAACACTCTCATCCGGATCGCATGCGTCTAAAAAACTTTTGGAGCTAATCCTTTGGTAACAGGATCTGCAATCATCTCTTCAGTTGGCAAATGAAAAATTTTAATAATCTCTTCTTCCACCTTCTCGCGAACCATAAGGTATTTAATTTCAATGTGTCAATATTTTTAGTAATCCTCCCACTCTTGATGAAATCTGTAACAGTCTTGTTGTCACAATAAATTACAATAGGTTTATCAATAGAATTCATAACCTTTAGTTCTCCAATGAAGCTTTTCAACTACATAGCATGGTGAGTAGCCCAGTGGCATCCGACAAACTTAGCAAACATGGTGGAATTTGTAGTTATGCTTTGTTTTGAGCTCCTCCAAGATACAGCAACGGCTCCGTGAGCAAGCTTGAAGATGAAACCCGAAGTAGACTTTCGAGTCTCTAAGCATCCAGCATAGTCAAAGTCTGTGTATTCGAGAACGTCAAACTCACTTGACATTTTATAAACTAGCATGAAATCCTTAGTTCTTAGCAAATAGCGTAAAACTTTCTTCATGACTTTAAAATGAGTAATATCAAGATTTCATTGAAATCTTCCGAGTATTCCAACAAAAAATGCGATATCTCATTGTAAGCATTCTATTGCATACATTAAGCTTCCAACAACAGAAGCAAATTCAGACACATTTACTTACGCTTTTTTGATATCATTTCTTTGATATTGACTTTCACGGAAAATATCGCCTTTAACAATAGGGGCATCACCGGGCTCACAATTTTCCATATGATATCTTTTGAGAACTTTATCAATATAAGCTCTCTGTGATAAGCCTAAAAGTCCAACACATCAATCTTTATGGATCTTAATTCCAAGAATATATTGAGCATTCCCCATATCTTTCATATCAAAACTCGTTGAAAGAAAAAGTTTTGTTTCATGTAGGAGATGAATATCGTTGCTAGCAAGAAGTATATCATCAACATAAAGAACAAGAATGATGAAATGCCCTTTAATCATTTTAATGTAAATGTATTGGTCCATAATGTTTTCTTTGAAGCCAAATTGGGTCACAATTTTATCAAATTTTAAATACCATTGTCGTGAAGCCTGCTTTAATCCATAGATGGATCTCTTCAATTTGCAAACAAGGCTCTCTTGTCAATGTGCTATAAAGCCCTCTGATTGAGACATAAATTTTCACCTCTAGATCACCATTCAAGAATGTCGTTTTAACGTCCATTTGGTGCAACTCGAGATCGTTGTGGAAGGTTGAGATGAAAGCAGATCTCCATCGTCCAATTTAAAGTAGTTAGTAGTGTTTGAGCATAGGCGCCCTCAGTAATTTTCTAGGCGTGAATAGAGCTAGCCAATGAAGGAGAGGACCTCGGACACCATTCAACAGTTGGCTACATCAGCCTCTTTCTACTTGGTGAGTTGTCAGATTAATATTATATAATATAATATTTGAAAATGAGTCTTTCTCTAAGTCTCTTTTACATTTGAAAACGAGTTGTCACATATTATATAATATATTTGTCGGCTTATATTTGAAAACGAGTTGTCACAAATTATATAATATATGATATGTATATATATACTAGAAGCGAAACAGCCGCGATGATGCTTCCGTGGTCGCACAGGATAGGCGTCTAAGATGACGGTGAGCTGTGATCTTAATGGAGTAAGCGTCGGAGAAGTGACGATCAAACACGTCGGCCAACGACCCCCGATGTCAGGAATCAGCCGGGGTCGGTCCGGTGGCCGTCCGGTGAGCCAAAGAGGCATATCGGTGACGCTAAGGTGAGTTTGCTGTTGGCTCTGGCAGATGAATTCATGGTGAGTTCACTGCCGCCCGTTGGTGATCCTATCCAATACCCACTGGCTGGCCATCACATGGCGCACATTAAATAACAATAATAATGAAATAAAAAAAATGCAGATAAGAGGTTGGAGAAGATGGCGGTGAGTTTTTCTCACTTTACCGTCATAGGTACGCCTCTTTGGCTCATCGGACGGTCACCGGACCGACATCGGTCGATTCCTAACGTCAGGGGCCGTTGGCCGGCGTGTTCAACCATCACTACTCCGACGCTTACTCCGTTAAGATCACAACTCACCGTTGTCTCACGCCCCTATCCTGTGCGACCGCGAAAGCATCATTGCAGTTGTTTCTCTTCTAGTATATATACATATCATATATTATATAATATGTGACAACTCGTTTTCAAATGTAAAAGAGACAAAAAGAAAGAGACTCGTTTTCAAATATTATATTATATAATATTAATCTGGCAACTCACAAAGTAGAAAGAGCCTGATGTAGCCAGTTGTTGAATGGTATCCGAGGTCCTCTCCTTCATTGGCTAGCTCTAGAAAATTACTGAGGGCACCTATGCTCAAACACCACTAACTACTTAAAATTGGACGATGGAGATCTGCTTTCATCCCAACCTTCTACACGATATGTGTATAAAGTGATACTTTTGTACGCATTACACTATTTTAATACAATCCTCGGTGAACAGCTATTATATATATTGTCCAATTATGTGCACAACAAGAACTTAATGCAAATATCAATTTAATCCTATAAATATGTTTTCGCCACCACCACACTAAGTCTAATTCGGGCTCGATCTTTGGAATGCAATATCTAGAGATATACAGTTCCAATTTACCCAAATGACCTATTGTTTTTGTTCTACTCGACAAGTTCTACATGTTAGACTCTTTGTTTGGACTGTTTAGGACTGTTTTGGACCTTAAAATTTCAGTCAAAGTTCATTCAATTATTTTATGCAATTATACATCTTTTCTTCATATTATACAGGAATTATTGAACCTTTTCTACTTGTTGCTCTTGTACTATCATGTCATTGTTCATAGTAAAATCATGTACAATTTTCTTGTTAATGAACTTTTTATATATAAACCGGACACATACAATGTCTATTCTCATGAACTTTCCTCATGGAATTAAATTTGATCAAAATTAATATGTGGGCATTCTCTTAGATTGGAAATATGAACAATCGATATGATAGAATGCCTAGGAGCTTTAGTTCTACCTATAAAGGAGTTTAGGTAGAACGGTAAAGCAATAGTTTTGGGATGCGTAGCCAAAGTAGGGTTGTTCTCTACCCAAAGGAGACCGACCTATGGAGGACGCATTAGCCTTAAATTTTGAAATTCAATTTCATTAAGATTGCATGTGCATTCATTTGTGTGAACAACTATTTCTGGCCAAAGTTGATTTAGATATTTCATATAGATGGAATGAGTAAAATAGTCATGTGTGTCTAGGTGAGAGAAGAGCGACACTTCTGGCCTAAGCTGATGCATAGCTTGGATCAAACCGAAAACACATCTGACAAGGTCTATGTGTGTTCTTAAACACAACTTAGGGAGACTTACAGCAAGTAAAAGCTTCTGCCTCAAGGTGATGCTGAGACAATGAGCAAAGTATGTCCCTCAGAGTGAATGTTCCACACATGTTTGTTTACGCTCTGATTAATTCAACCTCGATCCCGAGTATGAATTTTATTTTATAAAGTTTTAATCGAACAATATACTGATAGTTATTCTTTTTCATATCAACTATGGACGAATCAGTCTTACACCAATAGATGGCAAATATTTAAACACTTGATGGCACCAATTATAACACCTGACGGATGGGTATTGATTTGGACTATGACTTTGTTCTCACAAAAAACAAGCCAACTTTACCGTCCAACGCCACTGAAACTCAAAAGACCCAACATGCTCGATGGGACAAAGCAAATCATATAACAATAATGATCATACGAGCTTCTATTACTCAACCCATTAGAAGTGGTATTAAAACTGCATAAACTGTCAAAGAATTATTGAAGATCATCCAAGACCAATTCGTTAGAACAATAAAATCACTACAGTACCATTATTTGGTACCATTTGTCAATAGGTGATATGATGGCAATGTGAGTGTGCAGGAATTTATTCTTAAAATGTTCATGCTGGCTATGAAGCTTAAAGAACGAGGAATTACCATCGAAGAAGATGTCGTCGTGCATTTAGCTGTTGTTTTCCTTCCTAAGCAATTTGACATTTTTAAAGTGAATTACAACGCTCAGAAGGACAAATGGGATTTAAATCAATTGATCTCAATGTGCGTGATTGAAGAAAAGAGGCTTCGAGAAAACAAAATCAAGTCTGCTAATTTTGGCTACAATCCTCCCTATAATCTAGCTTATAAGTCAGCTCACAAGAAGAATTTCAAGAAGGGTCAGAACCAACACTACCACAATGATAAGGGAATTAAGAAAGATTCCAAGCTAAAAACAGTTAAGGTCAACGATGATGATGGTTGTCACTTCTACAAGAAGAAAGGTCATATCAAGAAAGATTGCTACTTATGAAAATATATTATAAAGAAGAAGTGAGGAGGTATTAACTTCGCACATGTTTGCTTTGAGTCAAATCTAGTAAATGTTTCAAAAGGTTCGTGGTGGGTTGACTCAGGTGCCTCTGTGCACGTTTCTCATACTTTGCAGGGGCTAATTAGCAAGAGAAGCCCAAGACCGAATGAGAAACTTTTTCTTGGAAATGAACAAGCGATTAAAGCTGAGACCGTTGGGACTTACCGCCTTGTATTAGACTTTGGACATGTTTTGATACTACAGGATGTTTATTTTATTCTTTCATTTCGACGGAACCTTATCTCAATTTCTAGATTACTTGGTCATGGATATTGTTTCACCTTTTCTGGTGATGATTTATCTATTACTTTACACTCAAATTTAGTAGGACATGATTTATTAATAGACGAGTTATTTCAGTTGTCGCTTGATATTGCTTTTACTTTTTCATTAGTATATATTTCTTCCACCTCATCTGAGTCCAAGTGTTCGCTTATAATTCTTCCATGCTGTGGCATAGACGGTTGGGTCATGCATCAAGGAAAAGACTAGAGACTATGGTAAAAAATGATCTTCTTAAACCTCTCGATTTTAGTGATTTTAAAACCCGTGTTCAATGTATTAAAGGAAAAATGACAAAACAACGCAAGTTTGAAACTTCAAGATCAACTGATTTACTGCATCTCATTCATACTGACATTTGTGGCCCTTTCCCTACTTTTTCACATGGTGGGCAGCGTTACTTTATCAGCTTTATAAATGATTTCTCAGGATATGCGCATGTGGATCTAATTCATCACAAATCCGAGGCACTCGACGTGTTCAAAATCTTTCAAACAGAGGTAGAGAAACAGTTAGGTAAAAAGATAAAGAGTCTTAGATCAGATCGTGGAGATGAAATTATAGGAAAATCGATAAAGACGGTATAAATCACCGAGCCTTCGTTGAATACCTAAAGGAACAAGGCATAGTTCCTCAATACACTGCTCAAGATACACCACAGCAAATGGTGTCTCTAAAAGGAGAAATCGTACATATCACGAAGTCATACGGAGTATGATGAACTTTTCAGATCTTCCTGTGAGTTTTGGGAGAGAAGCTCTCAAAACAATGATTTACATCATAAATAAGGTACCTTGTAAAGCAGCTCCTGAAACTCCATACAAGATTTGCACCGGTCTGAAGCCTAGTTTGAATCATCTCCATGTGTGGGGATGTTTAACTGAAGTAAAGCTTTATAATCCTGAGTTGAAGAAACTTGACCCTTGCACCGCCACATGTTACTTTATAGGTTATCCAGAGCGTACTCGAGCATACAAATTATATTGTCCTTCGAGACCACTAGAGATTATAGAGACTTCTAATGCAAAATTTCTTGAAGACAAGTTTTTGAGTGGGAGCCAAAAGCGAGAAATATTGTCTTTCAAGAAGACCGTAATATTGTTCTACCTATTCCCGTTGGACCTTCTTTACCTACTCTGTTTATGGCTCCTATTCCTCCTCCCATTATTGAATTTGAAGAAAACCTCATACCCGTATCCGTTCCTCATAACATGGGGACATCGAGTGCACCCACTCTGACTCCATCTGCTCCTAAAGATCTACCATATCATTTGATTATGAAGTCTATTTGCAAGAGGATGACGATGTTGATCTCGATTTGATGACCCTCCTTCCTTCCGCAAAGCTATGAAGAGCAACAAATCTCAATACTAGCAGGAGGCCATGAGAGAGGAGTTGCAATCTATGGAGAAGAATCATGTTTGAGAACTCTCTGCTCTTCCTGATAGTCATAAAGAAATTAATGCGTATGGGTTTTTAAATCTAAAAGAGACTCAGAGGGAAATATTGAAAAGTACAAGGCAAGACTCGTTACCAAGGGTTTTACACAGAGACCTGACATTGACTTTAATGAAACTTTCTCTCCGATCTTATTAAAAGATTCACTACAAATCATCCTTGCGATCGTTGCCTACTACGATCTCGAGTTGCACCAAATGGGCATTAAAACGACATTCTTGAATGGTGATCTGGAAGAGGAAATTTATATGCCTCAACTAAAGGGTTTTGTAGCACATGGACAAAAAAGTCTTGTTTGCAAATTGAAGAGATCCATTTATGGATTAACGTGGGCTTCACAACAATCGTATTTAAAATTTGATAAAGTTGTGACCCAATTTGGCTTCAAAGAAAACATCATGGACCAATGCATTTACATCAAAAGGGTTAAAGGGTGTTTCATCATTCTCGTTCTTTACGTTAATGATATACTTCTTGCTAGCAGCAATATTCATCTCCTACACGAAACGAAACTTTTTCTTTCAACGAGTTTTGATATGAAAGATATGTGGAATGCTCAATATATTCTTGGAAGTAAGATCTATAGAGATCGAGGTGTTGGACTTTTAAGCTTATCGCAGAGAGCTTATATTGATAAAATTCTCAAAGGATTTCATATGAAAAATTGTGTGTCCAGTGATGCCCCTGTTCTTAAAGGCGATATGTTCAGTGAAAGTCAATGTCCAAGAAATGATATCGAAAAAGTGCAAGTAAATGTGTCTGAATATGCTTCTGTTATTGGAAGCTTGATGTATGCAATGGTATGCTTACGATCAGATATCACATTTATTGTTGGAATACTCGGAAGATTTCAACGAAATCCTAGTATTACTCATTTTAAAGTCATGAAGAAAGTTTTACGATATTTGCAAAAAACTAAGGATTTCATGCTAGTTTATAAAGGTCGAGCGAGCTTGATGTTGTCGGATACACAGACTCTGACTATACTGGATACTTGGAGACTCGAAAGTTTACCTCAGGTTTCATCTTCAAGCTTGGTCATGGAGTTGTATCTTGGAGGAGTTCAAAATAAAGCATGACTACAGATTCCACCATGTTTGCAAAGTTTGTCGGATGCCATGAGGCTACTCGCCATACTCTGTAGTCTAAAAGCTTCATTGGAGAACTAAAGGTTATGGATTTTATTGATAAACCTATTGTAATTTATTGTGAGAATGAAGTTGTTACAGATTTCATCAAGACTGGGAGGATTACCAAGTATAACTGACACATTGAAATTAAATACCTTATGATTCAAGAGAAAGTGGAAGAAGGGATTATTAAAATTTCTCATTTGTCAACTGAAGAGATGATTGCATATCCTCTTATCAAAGGATTAGCTCCAAAAGTTTTTTAGGCGCATGCGATCCGGATGGGAGTGTTAGAGACACTCGAGTACACTATTTGAATGGAAGTTTTTATTTCCAAAATGCATTATTTTCTTTTATGATACTTTTTATTGCCAACATTATACTTTATTTATTTGATGCATCTATTTTGGTACTATCATCATTATTATTATTTGTGCATATGCAACGTTATTGCCTGGGAGCATAAGTGCTCAAATAAGGTGGCTTGAGCTATCGTGATTAGGTACTACGGTTTGTGTAGCTTTTGTCATGATAGGTGGGTGATGAGCTTCACATGGCACATGCTGTAATATATCATGACAGCATACCTTAGGGAATGAAGCTGGACGAATGAGGGGATATATACAAGAAGTTGCATTAAAGTGTATATTTTCTAGTGCCACTAAAACCACAGTGAGCTCTCAAGTTTATTAATAATATTAGTGTCTTGACTATGAAACTGTCATAGTGTGATTTGAAGAAATGATACATTATTGGCATTCATGATCCGACATTGAGATTATTGCTGAAGTGGAGAGAATGTATGTTACATTGAAGTCTTGAAAGTCGATGTTTTTACAAAACTTTAAAGGATGGTCATCTGTGTTTGAACTAAGTCAATCATGATATTTTACCTGTTTTCTATTTTGTTCTATTTTTATAAAATAAGAATTATAGTTAATGTGTGGTTCAAGTGGGAGATTGTTGGGTATTTGTGACCCACACACTAACTTTATTTATTTCTTTAAAACTTGATTGACAAAAGGCTTCGAGACTTTCGTTGGTAACGAGATCCTACGCCACGCGACTTTAGGAGTCGATTTTGGCATGATTGGTTTGTGGTAAGCCAATCCCCCTTT
The DNA here is from genome assembly GCA_021018995.1 of Chloranthus sessilifolius. NCBI lineage: Eukaryota > Viridiplantae > Streptophyta > Magnoliopsida > Chloranthales > Chloranthaceae > Chloranthus > Chloranthus sessilifolius. The sequence goes on along the minus strand of CM037588.1, from coordinate 155,446,467 downwards.
ATTCTAGTGATACACTTCTCCCTTGAATCCTTGATGGGTTAGGATTCAAGGGCATGCTATAAAAGAGGGGCAACGTCTCCTCTTCATCTCCACTCAATGTTATCGTGTTTTTTTTTTTTTGAAAAGAAATTAGCCTTAACCATGGCTCTGATACCAATTGTTGAATAAACGATATTAATTAAAGGCAATTAATTTCAATCATGAATAATTTAATCGCAATGTTAGAACATACCTTGTCGTTAAGAATGATCCGCAGAGAATTTCGATAAGCCGCTTGCTTAGATGGCTTGAGGACAAAACTACCTCACTTCTATCTCTCTACATATGATGGGCACAATAATATTGAGTGGAGATAAAGAGGGGGCGTTGTCCTCTTTTATAGCATGCCCTTGCATGCTAACCCATCAAGGATTCAAGGGAGAAGTGTATCACTAGAATAAAGGGGGATTGGCTTACCACAAACCAATCGTGCTGAAACCGACTTCTAAAGTCGCGTGGAGTAGGATCTCGTTACCAACGAAAGTCTCATAGCCTTTTGTCAATCAAGTTTTAAAGAAATAAGTAAAGTTAGTGTGTGGGTCACAAATACCCAATAACCCATTTACTTGGTTTACAATTTTTGTTATATTAACTAATAGCCCATAAAAACTTAGAAGAATACTGGGCTCTAAAAAATTTGGAGCCCCAGGCGGCCACCTTGCCCCAGTGCCGGACCTGTGTGTGCATTAGTAAGTCAGTAATAAATTCTGACTTTACTCTGCAATCGGTTAAACTTAGAAGAATACTGGGCCCCAAAGATTTTGGGGCCCCAGGCGGCAGACCTGTGTGTGCATTAGTAAGTCAGTAATAAAATCTGACTTAAAAGTTTGGCCGTGCATGATTGACCAGTGCAGTGCCAACCTGTGCATGATTCATCAGATTTAGTACTCTTTGAGGCAATTTATCGAACAGGTGATGCAAATAAAAATATTTTTAAGAAACAAACTTTATCAATAGATAAGTTTACAATATCACAACATAAAAGCAACATCAAACTCTCATTAACTAAAACAGGCATTTCAAACATAAATTTTGAATAAAAAAATAACTAAACGAATGATAAACAAAGAACAACTATTGGAATGACCTGAACTCTGAAAAATTCATATAGAGGAAACAATTAAAAGACTTGAAAGAGAAACGTTAGCAGGTAGGAGAAAAAGGGGCCTTACCTATTTAACCTTCGCCATGATTTCTTGATGAGCACGGATTTCTCTGACAACAGAGATACGTGACCATTAAGAAGATGAAAGAGATGACCGGCGATGGCAAACATTGGTGCCATGATGGTGAAGGATAAGGGATGCCGCTTTGGCCTGCGCAGTTGTATTAATATGAGGGTACAGTAATTGCAACTGGAGATTCAGTGTCTACAGCCATAGCTTTTACAAGTGGAGACTATTGACTGCGTTCAATAAGACCATATATGTCCTTTTTTGGCCCAATTTCAAACACAACTGATATCTAATTCATGATCACTTATCAGACGGTCTGGTGTTTATTCAATGTAGTACACAGCTTTAAAAATGACTGATCACATGCATATCATGAGAAGTTCTTCTCAAGCCACTTTTAGTGATGTGTGCTGCCTCTAATACACATCTGACCGTCTGATAAGTGATCCATGATCCAAAGATCAGTTTCATGTGAGACTGTTCCTAGAAACTACCTTGATGGTTTGATTGGAGGCAATCAAGTTTTTTGCACGTGTGACTATAGTGGTTGCATAGGCTAATCAATAGTTGCATATACCAGTACTCTTGACATCAACTCAATTTTCAGCACCACTAAATTATCTTAGGCCAGGTTGCAATGTTTCCAACCTTTGTCTTAGAAAAGCTCATAAAACTGAAAACTCTTATTCTTCGCAGACTCACATTCCTAGCTTTATTATATGTGTTCATAAGTCAGTCTGATTCCTAATTTTTTCTCCTATTATTCTTAAGTTCATCTAAGGAAAGCTCATAATCGGTTGAAATATTGGTTGTGCTACTGCCGTAAACATATTATTTAATCATCGGTGTATGAGTCAAACTCGAATTTGGTCTAAATTTTATGGGTTGTTAATTTACGTGAAGTAGAACATACTGGACGATAGTGTTTAAATAATACAACTTGTAGAAGGACAATACCAAAAACCTCATATACATATAGCAAATAAATATTATAAACTCATGAAAGTATTAGGGCCGATAACATTAATGCCAAAATAAAATACCTTCATATAAAAATAATCTAATGATAAACAATATATATTCGAGTAAGTCAGTGTAAAATATTAGCCTGATTTTTTTAAAAGGAATAAATAGTGCAATAATACATAAGAGAAAAATAAAAAAATCCCCGAATAATGCCTAAGTACTACCATTGGAGTGGTAATCATCCTCCGAAGAATATGAGATCGTCGTCGTGTGCCTCGAGTAGCATGAATTAGATTTTATAGTATGCTACGATTGCCCACTTTTTGGGATATGTGCCATGTTGAGTCAACATGTGACCGCCTGATGGTAGGCCCATGATCTCAACATATATTGTATGGAATATTGGGACAAAAAACGAGATACATCGAATGATCCAAAGAAGTCAATGGTATTGTCTTTGTTTATGTGGTATAGCTATCAAGGATATAAATTTCGGTCATAAAATGTTCGGGATTCAAGTTTTCGGCCGAAATTTCGGTCAAAATTTCGGTTTTCGGCCAAAATTTCGATTTTGGTCCCCTCCAAAACCAAAACGAAAACCGAAATTTTGATCCTTGGTGGCTATAACAAAAATGGGTAGCTGTAACAATGCTCTTAAATAAGCTCGGTCTTTGCCATTTATTCACGGCAATTGACCATTGGGCGGCATCAATTTGCGCCCATTAAATATATGAATAACACATTTTTTCACTATAAAAAATTGTTGATTGCCTCAAATCGGACTATGGAGATTGTTTTTCGTCCTAATCTTCCACACTATAGATCTTGAGATCATGGTACCCGTATCAGACGGGTCACACTTTCATTCAATGCATGTAGCATACATCTCCCAAAGTGACTGAATTTACTTGCACTCGAAAAGTCAGCCCTTACACTGCACCAAATTTAAAAGAAAGAATTGCAAGTTTTGCGACCATTGTTATGTCACAACACTATCTAAGCTGTTTGATTTGAGGTCATAATTTAAAGATATCAAGTGCAAATGATTAGCACAAAATATAATCTTTTTCATGTGATTAAATATAGTTAAAGGCTATTATATAATTCAACAGTTGACTACTACAATAGATTATATGATAAATATAGTGTTTTGCTCCAATATTATGCATTGGGGATCAACTGGTGGGGGCGTTGGGGCTCAAACTGGTGGGGGCAGCTGGGCCTGAACAGGTGGTGGGCCAAACCCGACCGACAGGAGGGGTGGATCTAGGTCTATGATCTAGGTCGTACTAAACCCGAAAACCCAACACCCCTTTGTGTAAATAAGAGTTTATTAAAGCCTAGTAGCATAGAAAGACTGGCTTTTAAATTCGGTAGCCGTTGGGAGTCCGTGGAGCTGGAGTCAGATGTCACGCTTTAGGAGTAGTATAGACTGCTCCTGGCATTTCTGAGCGTTTTGGCGGGAATATAAACGTCAGCTTTCTCCACGAAAGTGCCCTATTTCGTGGGGGAGCCGACAAAATCTTGCGACCACAGGAATCACACCGAAACGCGATTTCCCACCCAACTTTCTAGTGAGGACGCTGAATCCTTTCGATATAAAAAAAAAAAATTATCTGAGGGACATGATCTTTTGCCTATGATTTAGTCATATGCATATACCACTATATGGATCTATAATTTAGGGACATGGTCTTATGCACTAGAAATCGGTTGTCACATGTCTCTAAGATAGCAAGTCTTTCTTTAAATTTCGTGCAAGGGTTAACTTTTTGGGTGCAAGTAATGGCTCTCAAAATATATGGAGTCATTACTTGCATTCCAAAAGTTAGCCTTGCACTGAATTTTTAAAAAAAAGAACTACAAGTTTGGGGACTTAGATCTGTTATGTGAAAACATCAACTAAGCCTTTTAATTTGAAAGTCATTGAATTTAAAAGAAAGAGTTGCAAGTTTGGGGACCTAGATTTGTTATGTGAAAACATCAACTAAGCCGTTTAATTTGAAGGTCATGATTTAAAAAAATTAATCGCAAAAGATATACGATGAAGTGTAGCCAAAGGCTTTCATCTGATTCAACGCTTGACTACAATAGTCACATAATAAATATGAACACTTGACTACAATAGTCACATAATAAATATGAGGTTTTGCTTTAATCTTATGCACTGAAGATTTATAGACATGAACTTCACATTTGACGGCCCAGATTGCATTTTTCACATGTCACATGTCTCAAAAATATCAATTCTTTCTTTAAACTCTGTGCCAGAGCCTAGTGCAAATAATGGTCCTAAAAAATAAGAGAACATATTCTCTTTTTATGCATAAGGCATACAAATGTAAGCGCCCTCATAGATTGCATGAGAGCAATAAGAGATATCCTTCTTTTTTAGAACTTAGGGTATTGCAAGCTTAAGCTTCAACTTATCCCTAAGGGATACCGTCGCTCCCACCGTGCCACGTATATTTCCTGCATTGTATACCTTACGGGGCATCCTGTTATCGCAAAAAAAGAGTCACTACTCGAGCTCACAACCTGGGGAGCATACCCAAATAGTCAACACAACTGCAACCCAAAATATCGGCCAACAGGCTCTATTTACCTAAAATTTATAGGGACTCTTTCTTATTATTATAATTTTTATTTTTTTTCTTTCCTTTTTTCTTTTTGTGTTCTTTTGTTTTTTTTATCATGTCATAAGACATAGGACATCTCATATGTAGTATTTGTGCAATCTGCATGCAAATGGGATTTGTCAGTGGCGCATACCTTAGGAAATAAATCACACACAATAGATCACTTACCTTTATTAATAGAAAGGGAAGAAGCAAACGTGGAAGAAGCAAACGTGGAGTATACAATCTGCAACCTCATCCACTACAAAGAGGGAAGGGATATCAATTGAGCCATCGCTCAATCAACTCACCTTTGATTAGAATAACCAAACTGTACATTGAAGCAATGGTTTTATGACATATCTAAGTGGGTTTTGTGGTTGAGATGATTGTTTTAAGGACTATTATACATTGGATAATTTTTTATTGACGATTTTACAGGCAGCTTATGTAACGCGATGTGATTGGCTGCATACTTGGGAGGCCCAAGCATTATAGCCAGTCACATCGTGTCACATAAGTTGTCTATAAAAATTTATCCATTGTTTATAATTTTCCTTGTTTTAAAGTGCATGGGTATTAATTTTAGCAGATTTGGCTGATTTGGAGTCTACAATCTTATTTGGGATACTGAGAACCAAGCTATGAATACTTGAAACTTTTTAAACACAAGGTATTGTATCGAGGGCTGCTAAGTGCACACCACTTTTTTCTTCCCACACACAAAAGCAAAATAAATTAGTGTGCAGAGAACAAAAGTGGATGTGTGGCTAGAAAATTTATTTATTTAATTGAAGGAGAGACAAAATTTGAAAGAGTTTGTGTGCCTATTGTTATATATTTTAAAGAGTTTTATTTTCTCTCTAAAGAAGTGTCATTCATATTCTGATTTATCTTTTTATCGTTAATTGAAAAGACACAAGTTTGGCATCTCTTCACAGTAAATTTGAAAGACACAAGTGAAATCAATTTGTCTGTTCACTATTATCTGAAAATATATAACTTTCTGAAAAGGCACAAGTGAAATCGATTTATCTTTTTACCGTTATCTGGAAAGACACAACTCTTTGAAAAAGACATATATCTGAAATCTCTTCACCGTAATATAAATAGACACAATGGTTTAGAATTTTCTCTATAAATAGAGATAAGATCTCCATTAGAAAGATACAACAAAAAAAGACACAAGAAAATAAGATTTTCTTTTTTTATTTTTTGGGCATATTATGTAGTGTTCATAATTCTTTTTTGTGAGTGCAAATACAAAAAGAATTACAAAGGGTTGGACTTGATTGTATCATGAAAATGTATTTGTTATTCTCCTCTTTTGCTATCACGGTTCTATTCGGAATGAGACAAATAACGTTTAGAGAAAGCGTTTATGTTAACGTGCCTCTAAGTTCTACACTTGACTTCATCTCTTTTATTTTTGCTTCCATTTTTCCAATAATTCTAAACGTTAATCTGCAACATGGAAGCATCTATGGCCTCAATCAAAGTGATGAATCAAGATTTCGTGAAACGATTTGATGGAACAAACTTTACCCGTTGGCAGCAGAAGATTTTATTCTTCCTCACCACCTTGAATGTTATATATATTTTAGACAAGGATCTTGCTGACTTACCGCTTGCAAAATCAAAAGACACTCCGAAGGTCATTACTGCGCAAAATAAACGTAAAGATGATGATTACATATGCAAGGGTCATATACTAAACGCACTCATGGATTCTATCTATGACATCTATATTAGGGTGCCCACTGTAAAAGATAAGTCTATTATTTGTTGGAAATTTTTTAAATTTTATGATAAAAAATAATAGGTCTATTGTTGCGCAAGTGTACGATTTGTAACTTATCATTAATCATCTTAATTTTGTTGGGATTAAACTTAAGAATTTGAAATTGACGCTATAATTTTTAAATTACCGCATTCTTGTAATGACTATAAAAAGAAGATGAATAATCGATAAGAAAATGAATTTTTATCTATGACTCAACTTTTACATCATCTACGAATTGAGGAAGAATCAAAACTTCTATATTCTAAAATGATTAAAGAGTTTATCCTAAGGCAACATTTGTTGTAGATATAAAATCATATTATTCTTGAGTTTATTGTACTTGCTGCAGTATGTAAAGAAGCAGAATGACCTGAAAACTATTGGAAGACGTACCTATAGGGTTGTCACTGTAATTATCATATACTGTGATAATGAAGTGACTCTTAAACGAGGGAATCATAGGACGTATAATGAAAAAAAAATGACATATAAGTTTGAGACATAACTATGTCAAAAGTCTACTCAAGAGTGGAGTAGTGACTTTATATTCTGTAAGGTCGAAAGAGAATTTGATCAATCATCTTACGAAGAGCCTTGTAAGAGAATATTTACATAAGACATTGAGTGGAATGAGGTTGAGGTCTATAAAATAAAAGTCACCTCCAATAGGAACCCAATTAAAGTTTTATGAACTATCACTTAGGTTCAATGGGAAAAATAAATTAAACGAGTGATTGTGTTGGCACTAGAACGAACTATATGTTCAAAAATAACTCATTCCCTTATATCTACCAGACTAGTATTATTCCTGTGAGAGAATGAGATTGATTCTCTTAATGAATCTATAACCTTATTTAAGCTGGAGTTGTATACAGGAGCCACTCTTGATAGATTCACCTATTCGAGTGTGAAAGACGGCCCGCTTCCTACGGAGCAATAGACTCTTCTTGAGCATTTAAGAAACTGGGGTAAAGCACATGGCCGTAAATGTGTTGGGTTTTTAAGAACATTAAGTTTTATAAATTATAATGTGTGTAGTATATCCGGTTTGTTAGATAAGGTCTTTAGTTCAAGACTATAAATCACTAAACAGTTTGATAAACTTTGATGTACTTACACTACGTGAAAGTTCAAATCTTTTAGATACTTTCATTTATATATTATAATTTTCATATGCCCAAATAGAATATTTTTTAAAAACTTTTAAAAATAGTGGGAGATTGTTGTATATTTTTTTAAAATAGTGGGAGATTGTTGTATATTTTAAAGAGTTTTATTTTCTCTCTAAAGAAGTGTCTTCAAATTTTGATTTATCTTTTTACCGTTAGTTGAAAAGACATAAGTGGCATCTCTTCATAGTAAATCTGAAAAGACATAAGTGCAATCGATTTGTCTTTTTACTATTATCTAAAAATATACAACTCTTGAAAAGAGACAAGTGAAATCAATTTATCTTTTTACCATTATGTGAAAAGACACAACTCTCTGAAAAAGACATATATCTGAAATCTCTTCACCTGAAAAGACACAATGGTTGAGAATTTTCTCTATAGATAAAGATAAGATCTCCGTTAAAAAGATACAACAAGAAAAAACATAAGAAAATAAGATTTTCATTCTTTATTTTTTAGGCATATTACGTAGTGTTTAGAATTCTTTTTTGTGAGTGCAAACACAAAGAGAATTACAGAGGGCTGGACTTGGTTGTATCCCGAGAACGTGTTTGTTATTCTCCTCTTTTGCTACGCGGTTCTAATCGGAAGGAGGTAAATAACGTTTAGAGAAAGCATTTATGTTAACGTACCTCTAAGTTCTACCCTTGATATCATCTACTTTATTTTTGCTTCCATATTTTCAATAATTTTTCCAATAATTCTAAACGTTAATCTGTAATATGGAAGCATCTATGACGTCAATCAAAGTAATGAATCAAGATTTCGTGTGATTGAAACGATTTGATGGAACGAATTTTACCCATTGGAAGCAGAAGATTTTATTCTTCCTCATCACCTTGAATGTTGAATATATTTTAGAAAAGGATCTTGCTGACTTACCGCCTCCAAAATCAGACGACACTCCGAAAGTTATTACTGTGTGAAAGAAACGTAAAGATGATGATTACATATACAATGATCATATACTGAACGCGCTCACGGATTCTATTTACGACATCTACGTTATGGCGCCTACTGTAAAATATAAGTTTATTCTTTATTAGCAATTTATTTGATTTTAAGATGGAAAATGATATCTATTTTTGTGCAAGTGTACGATTTGCAACTTATCATTAATCATTTTAGTTCTGTTGGAATTAAACTTCCTTAAGAATTTCAAGTTGATGCTATAATTTCTAAATTACCTCATTCTTGGAATGACTATAAAAAAAGATGAATCATCAATGAGAGAATGAATCTTTATCTATGACTCAACTTTTATGTCACCTATGAATTAAGGAATAACCAAAACTTCGATATTCTAAAGATGATTAAAGAGTTTATCCTAAGGAAACCTTTGTTGTGAATATAAAATCATATTATTCTTGAATTTATTATACTTGTTGCAGCATGTAAAGAAGCAGAATGACTTAAAAACCTATTGGTAGACGTACCTATAGGATTGTCACTGTAATTACCATATACTGTAATAATAAAGTGACTCTTAAACGATCGAATCATAAGAAGTATAATGGTAAAAATTGACATATAAGTTTTAGACAACTATGTAAAAAGTGTACTTAAGTGGAGTAGTGACTTTAGATTCTGTAAAGTCGAAAGAGAATTTGACCGATCCTCTTACGAAGAGCCTTGTAAGGGAATATTTACATAAGACATTGAGTGGAATGATGTTGAGGTCTATAAAATAAAAGTCACCTTCAATGAGAACCCGACCTAAGTTTTGTGACCCATCACTTAGGTTCAATGGGAAAAACGAATTGAACGAGTAATTGTGTTGGTACTAGAATGAACTATATGTTCAAAAATAACTCATTCCCTTATGTCTACCAAACTCGTGCTAATCCTATGAGAAGAGATGAGATTGATTTTTTTAATGAATCTATAACCTTATTTAAGTTGGAGTTGTATACAGGAGTCACTCTTGATAGATTCACCTATTTGAGTATGGACGATGGGCCGCTTCCTATGGAGCAATATACTCTCCTAGAGCACTCAAGAAACTGGGGTAAAGCACATGGCCATAAATGTGCTGGCTTTTTAAAAATACTAAGTTTTATAAATTATAATGTGTGTAGTATATCCAATTTGTTAGATAAGGTCCTTAGTTCAAGACTATAAGTCACTAAGTAGCTTGATAAACTTCGATATACTTATACTAAGTGAAAGTTTAAATCTTTTAGATACTTTCATTTATGCATTATAATTTTCATATACCCAAATAGATTATTTTTTTAAAACTTTTAAAAATAGTGGGAGATTGTTGTATATTTTAAAGAGTTTTATTTTCTCTTTAAAGAAATGTCTTTCAGATTTTGATTTATCTTTTTATCGTTAGTTGAAAAGACACAAGTGGCATCTCTTCACAGTAAATCTGAAAAGACACAAGTGCAATCAATTTGTCTTTTTATTATTATTTGAAAATACACAACCCTCTGAAAAGAGACAAGTGAAATTGATTTATCTTTTTACCGTTATGTGAAAAGACACAACTCTCTGAAAAAGGCATAGATCTGAAATATCTTCACCTGAAAAGACACAATAGTTGGGAATTTTCTCTACAAATAAAGATAAGATCTCAGTTAGAAAGATACAACAAGAAAATAAGATTTCTTTTCTTTATCTTTTAGGCATATTACGTAGTATTCAGAATTCTTTTTTGTGAGTGCAAATACAAAGAGAATTACAGAGGGTTAGGCTTGGTTGTATCACGGGAACGTATTTGCTATTCTCCTCTTTTGCTATTGCGATTCTAATCGAAAGAAGGAAAATAACATTTAGAAAAAGCATTTATGTTAACGTGCCTCTAAGTTATATCCTTGATTTCTTCTCTTTTATTTTTGCATCCATATTTCCAATAATTTTTCAAAAAATTCTAAATGTTAATTTGCAACATGGAAGCATCTATGGCCTCAATCAAAGTGATGAATCAAGATTTCATGCGATTGAAACGATTTGATGGACCGAACTTTATCCATTGGCAACAGCAGATTTTATTCTTCCTCACCACCTTGAATGTTGCATATATTTTAGACAAGGATCTTGCTAACTTACCGCCTGCAAAATCAGAGAACACTCTGAAGGTCATTATTGCGCGAAAGAAACGTAAAGATGATGATTACATATACAAGGGTCATATACTGAATGCACTCACGGATTCTATCTACGACATCTACGTTAAGGTGCCTACTGTGAAAGATAAGTCTATTCTTTGTTGACAATTTATTTGATTTTAAGATGAAAAATGATATATCGATTCTTGCGCAACTGTACGATTTGTAACTTATCATTAATCATCTTAAATCTGTTGGGATCAAATTTCCTTAAGAATTTCAAGTTGGCGCTATAATTTTTAAATTACCGCATTCTTGGAATGACTATGAAAGAAGATGAATCATCGAGAAAAGAATGAATCTTTATCTATAATTCAACTTTTACGTCATCTACGAATTGAGGAAGAATCAAAACTTCAATATTTTAAAGATGATTAAAGAGTTTATCCTAAGGCAACTTTTATTGTGGATATAAAATCATATTATTCTTGAGTTTATTGTACATGATGCAGCATGTACAGAAGCAGAATGATTTAAAAACCAATTGGTAGACGTACCTATAGGGTTGTCAATGCAATTACCATATACTATGATAATGAAATGACTCTTAAACGAGCGAATCATAGGATGTATAATGGTAAAAATTGACATATAAGTTTAAGACATAATCATGTCAAAAGTCTACTTAAGAGTGGAGTAGTGACTTTAGATTTTGTAAGGTCGAAAGAGAATTTGACCTATCCTCTTACAAAGAGCCTTGTAAGAGAATATTTACATAAGACATTTAGTGGAATGAAGTTAAGGTCTATAAAATAAAAGTCACCTTCAATGAAAACCCAACCTAAGTTTTGTGAACCATCACTTAGGTTCAATGGGCAAAACAAATTGAATGAGTGATTGTGTTGGCAATAGAACGAACTATATGTTCAAAAATAACTCATTCCCTTATGTCTACAAAACTAATGTTAATCTTGTGAGATAGGATGAGATTGATTCTTTTAATGAATTTATAGTATTATTTAAGTTGGAGTTGTATACAAAAGCCACTCTTGATAGATTTACCTATTTGAGTGCGGAAGACAGACCGCTTCCTATAGAGCAATAGACTCTCCTAGAGCATTCAAGAAACTGGGGTAAAGCACATGGCCATAAATGTGCTGGCTTTTTAAGAATACTAAGTTTTATAAATTATAATGTGTGTAGTATATCCGGTTTATTAGATAAGGTCATTAGTTCAAGACTATAAGTCACTAAGAAGCTTGATAAACTTTTCTATACTTACACTAAGTGAAAGTTTAAATCTTTTAGATACTTTCATTTATGCATTATAAATTTTATATGCCCAAATAAATTATATTTTAAAAACTTTAAAAAATAGTGAGAGATTGTTGTATATTTTTTAAAAAAACTTTTTAAAATAGTGGGATATTGTTGTATATTTTAAAGAGTTTTATTTTCTCTCTAAAGAAATGTTTTTCAGATTTTGATTTATTTATTTACCGTTAGTTGAAAAGACACAAGTGGCATCTCTTCACAGTAAATATGAAATGACACAAGTACAATAGATTTGTCTTTTTACTATTATATGTAAATACACAACTCTCTGAAAAGAGACAAGTGAAATCGATTTATCTTTTTACCATTATCTCAAAAGACACAACTCTCTGAAAAAGACATAGATCTGAAATTTCTTCACCTGAAAAGACACAAAGGTTGGGAATTTTCTCTATAAATAAAGATAAGATCTCCATTAAAAAGATACAACAAAAAAAGACACAAGAAAATAGGATTTTTTTTCTTTTTTTTTGGTATATTACGTAGTGTTCAGAATTCTTTTTTGTGAGTGCAAACACAATGAGAATTACAGAGGGTTGGGCTTGGTTGTATCCCGTGTTTACTATTCTCCTTTTTTACTATCGCGGTTCTAACCGGAAGGAGGCAAATAACGTTTAGAGAAAGCATTTATCTTAACGTACATCTAAGTTCTACCTTTGATTTCATCTCTTTTATTTATGTTTCTATATTTTCAATAAGTTTTCCAACACCTATAAACTATATGAACATGCTTTTTTGATAAGGGATAGATGTTTTTAATTGGTCTTTATTAGCAACACTTTTAAGGAAGGAAAATTGATTATTATTATTTTTCCTTTCATTGATTGGTGTTGATTTGAATGCAACTTGCAATGGTCTGCCAGGAGAAAAAAAACTGGTGTGCACGTAGCAGTCCTCTTTCATATTAGGGGATCAAACCTATTCACCAAGGGGTGGTGACTAAGTTATTTATTCTCTACATCGTGTCATGTGGTAAATGGAGCCATAGTTTAGATGGACCTATATATAATTTAGGATTCAGTCCTTCAGGCTTTGGCTTCAGGCCTCGGTGCTTGCGATTCAGGACTTAGCTCCTCAGGCCTTACCGATCAGGCAGGAAAACTAGCTTTATGGCTATCTTAATCCTGAGCTTGTAATTCAATCTTACTATTGCATCAAAATACTGTGGCTACCACATGATTAAGGGCTTACAAGTGCCAAAAAATTAATGGTTAAGTCAGATTTAATACTACGGCCCCAACCCTCACGTGGCTCTAAAGTTGTGTCATCAGGGTTGATCAATTGGATATATGGTTATCTAATACCAGCTCTCTTATATGTTATGCTGAGCAACAATCGGGCAATCGACCCTGTCACAATGTTAGTGATTGGGCCATCAACTCTATACACATGGCACCATTTTTGACGTGCCATATGTTGTTGCATGCAGTGCAAGATCATTGTCTAGACTGGAGCAAACCTAAGGCTGTGGTTCGCATTGCTCTTTGAAAAAATGGAAAAGAGTAAGTGCTGCTTTTGGTTGTTCCAAAGAAATGTCAGGAGAGAAGAATTGGAGGAAGAAAAAATGGGAGAACGCTATTTGGAACATGAAAAGAAATGATGTTTTAGGAACGGGGTCACCCATTTCAATAGAAACAATCCTCATTAGCACAAGTTGTAGGCCAAATGACACACATCCTTACCAATTTAAGGCGTTAAAGTGGCAAAACATCATATAAACTTATGTGATTCTAATAAGCATGGTATCAAATATCGGCCGATACCGATACGTATCGGTCTTTGGAAAACCAAGATACGGGTCAGGTATTAACTCGGGTATTAGTATCGATATCGGATGATAGGGGCCCATATCGGTCAATACCTCTATTTTCTTTAACAAAAAAAAAAAATTAAAAGGTACCGATACAACTCGGTATCGGCCGATTCGTATCAGTCCTCCAAGGACCAATATCCAATACCGATACTGAGTTTGACACCTTGCAAATAAGTGTCCATTGAAGCAGTTGAATCATTAGGGGCAACATCTTTACTATTATAAAGCGAGAAAGACAAAAATATTAGAATTTTTGCCCCCTCTGTGTTTTTTCATAGTCTAATAAAATTGTTAAAAGTTAACTTTATATGCAATCATAATTTTTATAAAGAATTTGTGGTTGCAAATAATGATATCCATTATTAAAATATTCCTTACAAAACAAAGTCCTAGCCAAGGTATCAAAAATCGGCCGATACCGATATATATCGGTCCTTCAACTCGGTATCGGTATCAGCCGATACGGGCCCTATTGGCCGATACCTGATACGTATCAGTTTGAGCCGAGACATGTAATTTTTTATTATTTTTTTATTTTTATTTTTTAAAAGTGCCGATACATATCGGTATCGGCCCTCCACGGAAGGATACCCGATGCCAATACCAAGTTTGTTACCATGGTCCTAGCACCTCTTTGTTAATCGTCAAAACATCATATAAACTCGTACTAATCTAATGAGTGTCCATTGAAGGATGTGAATCATTTGGCCTAAAACTTTACTATTATAAAGGGTGAGAGGCAAAAGTATTATATTTTTTTTTTGGAGGATTTGAATTTTTTAAAGAGTTAGTCTACAATATGTGTTAATCCATCGTGTGCATTAAAACAGTCTACACATTACACATTTGTATCTTCACATTACACATTTGTATGAGTACGTGACATGAACAAACCTCTATGTATTGAAAGTTCCTGCATCTCATGGAGTCACACAAATGTGTGGCTAACGCTTCCTACTTCCCGATGCAAAGAACACACTGAAAGATAGCCCTACGGGCAGCCAAATCTCGCTTGAAATCAGAAATGAAAGTCTCATAAAGGATGGGACCCAGAGCTATTGATCATTTGATCCAACCCAGGATCACCATAGAATCTCCTTCCATAATGTAGAGGTCAGCCTAATAAAAAAGAAGGATTTTGATGCCATGTCTCGCAGCCAGGATTTTTGCCTTGTTATTGGAGCTGATTCCAATATGGTCTATTGGTTCATGTCTAGCAAGGATCAAAATTTTGGTCATCAAAATATTGGCCGAAATGACCAAAATTTTGGTTTTGGCCCTCACTGAACCCAAAACAAAATCCCAAATTTTCGGATATTTTGTACGGGTTTAAAGATTTCGGCCGAAATTCAAAATCTCTTTTGCTTCAATAAGTGTTTTTTTATATTTGATCTGCTAGGGCATCATTATCTTTATATAAAGAATCATTAGGATTATACGTTTGATTCTATATTTATTATAAAAATTAGAGAAATTTGTATTTTCGGCTCTATCAATTTTCGAATTTGCAAAAACAGCTCTATAGTTTCAATATGTGCAGAATAGGTCGGCTCCAAGTAAAACAATTTTCACGTCAGCATAGACCTGCAAAATGTATAAAACACCCCTGACTTTTAAAATTCTTCAAATATTTAAACTCTCTTTTGCTTTTTACTTTTCACTTTAATTACTGTAAAAACCAAGGAAGTAGCGAAATAGTGACCAATAACTTCTATTTCTCTCAGGTATTTTCTTTTACCTTTATCTAAATATACTAAACTTTTATCATGCGCTAAGAGGTCACCAACATTTCACTTAGGATAGAGGCCGCTATCTTATTTATAATTATTTAATTTTTTCTTGAAGATAAATCAATCGTTAACTCGGATAGTTGTGGTAACTTGCAGCCGCTATCTTATTTATGATTATTTGATTTTTTTCTTAATAAATCTATTGTCAACTCGGATAGATGTGGTAGCTTAGTTTAGAGTTTCTTTAAGTGATGAAATCTATCAACTCGGTAGTGGCGGTGAATGTCGCAAAAGAAGATTTTTGGTTTCAAACTTTTTTTTAGAGCTTTTTAAATTATAATTATATGGGTTGTTGTTGTTGTTAAAAGTAAGAAACCTATACGGCGATTATCAAATCGGAGGTATGATACAAACTTTAATTATTATTAGAAGCTATTAAAATATAAATTTTTATCATGGTGACTACATTATTAGAAGGTTATTACAATTGCAAATCACTTTTTACCTAATAAATTATATCGAAAGTCGAAGTTCGGAGCTGAATTAAGCAGCGACAAAGCAGTGAAATAGTGACCAATAACTTTCATTTTTCTCAGATTTTTTTTTTACTTTTATCTAAATATACTAAACCCTTATCATACGTTAAGAGATCGGTATCTTGCCACTATCTTAGGACAGTGGCCATTAACTTAAGATAACAGTCACTAACTTATTTATAATTATTTAATTTCTTAAGGATAAATCTATCGTGATCAACTCGATAGTTGTGATAACTTGGTTTAGAGTTTCTTTAAGTGATGAAATCTATCAACTCGGTAGTGACGGTGAATGTCGCAAAAGAAGATTTTTTGTTTCAATCTTTTTGTAGAGTTTTTAAAATTATAATTATAAGGGCGGTTGTTGTTGTTAATAGTAAGAACCCGATACGGCAATTATCAAATTGAAGGTATGATAGAAACTTTATATATTATTAGAAGCTATTAAAATATGAATTCTTATCATGGTGACTACATTATTAGAAGGTTATTACAATTGTAAATCACTTTTTACCTAATAAATTATATCAAAAATCGAAGTCCGGAACTGAATTAGATTATATAAACAATTTTGCAATCGAGTTCGGAGTTGAGTGGGATGGCAAATGTTGTCTGATGAGTAGTGAAATATGATGATATTTCACCCCTAGATATCTACATTTAGCTATCCGATGAAGGCTATCTGATAAGAATTATTAAATTTGAAGTGTTTCAGGTAAATACAAGCCAAGTGCAGAAAACAGCTCAAGAATTCTGAAAATAATGTCAAAACACTGCAACTTTGGGTCATCGAGAACTTAGTGCGACTTGCAGCTCCATTTGGACCTTTAAGACGGCCAAATTATGAAATTGTCAAACACAAAAGTTGTAGATCTTTCTGTCAACTTTCCAACGGCATACGAATCGCCTCAATCCGACTTTGGAACAGAAAGTTATGGCCAAAATACTGAAGCTGTATCTGATGCAAAAGTGGGCCGAAATTCACGAATTTCTCAGAGGTCGATGCATCGACCCTTTTGGTCGATTAATCGAGGACAAAAAGAGTCTGACACGGGAGACCTCTGCGACGCGGGTACTATTTAAAGCCGATCAAATACTTCGAGTGGGAGGAATTAATTAGAGATAGATAATTAGAGAGTTAGTTTTAGCTTTTCTTTTTCATAGTTAGACATAGAGAGTTTTTTTTTTGGGATTATTATTCATTATTATTATTTTTGGTTTTAGACTCCTCTGGGCATCTTTTCAAAGGTTCTTCTTCCTCCTTCTTCTAGGGATTGATCTGGGTAGATTGTACTTAAGGATGTACTGTCTTTCTTTTACATTCATAGATTGTATTTAAGAAAAGTCATTATAAACAAAGATCTTTTGGAAGAAATAAAAAGATGAATAACTTTGAATGAACAAGGAGATCATACACCAAAGGTGAGCGGCTAAATCAGTTGATCGGGGAAGATGCGATCCCCAGATAAGTACCCATATTTATGATTAATACCGTAGTCTATTTATTGTCATCATGAAATCGTTTTGCTCAAAGTTTGTGTTATTGAAAATATATTGAATGCTTTGTTATGACCGTTGATTGCGCATATCAACGGTTATGATCGCTAGATCTGGACCTGCAGGCTGATATAGGCTGCAGAGTGATTATGTTTTTACTGTCATGATCTAAACATCATGAGATACGCTATGCTTCTTACATGACTCATACCGCAATGATAGGCTGAGTCATTGTTTTTAGATAGGGTATGCCGGATTGATGATCATATTTTATTACGAATCATTTTTCTAGACGAATGATGGTGTGAATGATGCTTTAATAAAACTGTGGGTTTTAATGATAGAAAAGGGGTACAAATCTGGGGTAGCATATTCCTTGATCATATTTCAATATTGTTCTTAGATTCATCAGTAATTAGTTGTTTAGATTAATTTATTTTTCTTGCATTTAGAAAAAGTGATAAATTTTTGGTAAATTGAATCTGCCCCTTGGTACTTCCTTGGAGAGATTTTTAAATCTCTAAAAGAATTAATTAAAATTTACGTTTTCCTGTGGGTTCGACACCCTTGTTCTTGCCATACTGCAATAGATCTTGTGCACTTGCAAGGGTTACACTTTAAAATCGATCAAGTTTTTTGCGCCGCTGCCGGGGAAATCGACGAAATTTTGATTAATTCAGATAGGGATTTTTATGTTTTGAGTGTTTAAAAAAAAAATAATAATAATAATAATAAATAATAAAATAATAAAATAATAATAATAAAATCTTTAATTCTAAAATTTTGGAAGTTTGTAGATTGTGAAATCTGAAATTTGGTGCTCAAAGGTTGATTTTTGATTTTCGAACTTAAATTTTTGCAATTAAAATTTTTAAAATTTAATTTCTAAATTAAATTTTGATTTTCTTGTGTGAATTTTAATTTTTAAATTTAAAAAAAAATTAATATTTGGATTTTTGATTTGCAAAATCTTCTTTCCCTTATTTTTCTCTCTTAGATAAGTTTTTTTTTTTAGGAGTCTTTTAGGAAGTAGAGATTTTTAGGCTTCTTATTTTAGATTTTGTAGGAGTCTTTTTAGGAAGTATAGATTTTTAGGATACCTTCCTTAGGAAATTTAGGAATCTTTTATTCTTTCCCTTAATTTTCTCTTTTAGATAAGATTTTGTAGGATTTTCATTAGGTTTAAAATTTGAATTTTTAATTTTAATTTTTGAAATTCGGATTTAAAAAATAATAATAATAATATTTCAAATTTTAATTTAATTTATTAAAAAAAAAAAAAAAAATTTGGTTTTGCTTTTCTCTTCTTCTTATTTTGGCAACTGTTCATATTAGAATACTTTCTGCTGTGATTTGTGAACTTGTTTCAATCGATTGACATTCCTCTGTCAATCGATTGATAAAAATTATGTGCTTGCTATTTCAGCTGAAATTCCTGTGTTGACTTGCTTTGACCTTTGAACCTCAATCGATTGAGAACAGTTCTTCAATCGATTGACTGATAAAGTCATTTGTTTGAAAAAAAAAAAAAAATCTTCGGTTCTGTCAATCGATTGAAAATCTTTGTTTCAATTGATTGAAGCTGAATTTTGTGGGTTTGTTGTGGATTCTTCGATCCCTATTGTGAGTGTTGGTGCATGAGCTTTACTCGTTCTCATTACCCACATCTGCAACCGTTTAATCTTGAGATTGAAAGATCTTGTAGAGAGAATCGTAGAATCCAGAGGAATCAGTATCATCGTACTGATACCATGGCTGATCAAAGGCAAGACATGAATGGGAATAACAATAATGACAATAATGCAAATAATGGGAATAATGGGAACAACAATTACAATGAGGGCCCTAGAACATTGGAGTATTATAATGATCCTGGTTTTTACGAGGATCAGGATAGCATCATGCATGATCCCATTCCAGGGAACCACTATGAATTCAAATCGGCAATGATTCAAATGCTACCTATTTTTCATGGGTTAACAAATGAAAATCCGCACGTTCATCTAAATGAATTCACTGGGGTCTGTAAAATGTTCAGAGTCCACAGTGTCACTGATGAGATAGCTAAGCTACGACTCTTTCCTTTCTCTTTAAGAGGTAAGGCAAAAACATGGTTCTATTCCTTAGAACCACAATCTATCCAAAGTTGGGCAGAGCTACATCGTCAGTTCCTTAAAAAATATTTTCTCATGACTAAAGCCATTGAGTTTCGTCAGAAAATTCAATTTTTCTCCCAACAACCTACAGAAATATTTCATGAATGTTGGGAACGTTTTAAGGAATTGATTAAGAGTTGTCCCAATCATCAAGTTCCAAGGTGGCAACAAGTCCAAAGTTTTTACAATAGACTGATTCCTAAAGAGAGACGCATGGTTGATACATCTTGTGGTGGATCATGTGCCACAAAGGAAGCCGACGAATTGTGGGCATTGTTTGAGAAGTTGTATCAAACCTCGATACAAAATGCAACATTGGGGCGAATTAACTTGGACCTGGCACCTAAATCTCATATGTTGACAAAAGACGGATTATATGATGTCAACAATAATACCTCTGATTTATCAACAAAGGTTGACATGCTGTCCAAGCAAATGAATATGTTGTTAGCTGCTACCAAGCAAGCTAAAGCTCCTATCACCCCCACTGTGTGTTCAATTTGTGACCACCCAGGTCACATGGCTAATGAGTGCCCAACTACTTTGTCATTCTTCCCTGATGAACCTACTCCTCAAGAGCAGGTCAATGTGACTCAATCTTATTAGCGGCATGGTAGAAACATATACTCCAATACCTAAAATCCGGAATGGAAAAATCACCCCAACTTAGGATGGGGAGGATCAAACCAAAGACAAAGCGAATCGCAGATGAGCCAACACAATGGGTGCACAAGAAACTTTCGTCCAACAAATTTCCAGTAGAATTCCAATTTCCAGCAATTCCAATTTCGATAATGCTCTGTATCATCCAAATCTGAATCTGAAAAAAAATCGAATTTCAATCGAATCTTAACCGGTCTCATACCAAAGACTTGAAGATTCGATCCGAAGAAAAGGTGATCCGAAGCATGCAATCTTTTCAGCAGATAATAATGGACCAAGTCAGTCAATTGGCCAATTAACTGAGTCAACGAGAGGAAGGTAGGCTTCCCAGCCAACCTGTCAACAATCCTCGAGGCCAAGTACCACATAATGAAGGACCATCGAATAGTCAATAGTTGAAAGCTGCTACGGTGCTGAGAAGTGGGCGAGAAGTTGATAATCAAGTGAAAATGCCTGTGGAAGCTGATGCAGAAAGAGAAGCAGCGAAAGAGAAAGAATCAGAGATAAGAAAAGATAAAGAAAAAGGAAAAGAGAAAGTGAAAGAGCAAGGAAGAGAGAAGGGAAAAGAAAAAGTAATAGAGGAAGAGTCTCCTCCAACTGTCCAACACGGACATGAAAAAAAACCGAAACTTGAATCTGCACCTTATGTCCCAAAGGCACCATTCCCTGAATGCCTAACTCCTCCATCTAGAATGGGAAAGGGACCAGCAAAAATGGAAGAAATCTTTGAAACATTCAAGAAAGTAAAGATAAATCTTCCATTACTTGAGACAATCAAACAAGTTCCTGAATATGCCAAGTTTTTCAAATATTTGTGCACTCGTAAGAGAAAGGCACGTAATCATGTTTCAAAGAAAGTGTTCCTAACAAATCAAGTCAGTTCGATACTGCAATTGGAAACCCCACAGAAACTGAAAGACCCTGGAGTCCCAACTGTTCCCTGTGTCATTGGTGGGCAACCAATTGGAAAAGCGTTATTGGATTTGGGAGCAAGTGTTAATTTAATCCCTTACTCAATGTACGAGAAACTCAGATTGGGTGAATTGAAACCCACGACGGTCACACTCCAACTGGCCGATAGGTCAGAAAGAAGACCTAGGGGTATTATCGAGGATGTTTTGGTCGGAATAGACAAGTTTGTCTTTCCAGTGGACTTCGTTGTTCTAGACATGGAACCACCTGTTAAATCAATTAATCAAGTCCCCATCATCCTTGGACGTCCGTTTCTCGCCACTGCCAATGCTTGCATTAATTGTCGCACAGGAGTCATGGATGTTTCTTTTGGAAACATGAAGGTTAGATTGAACATATTCCATGCGATGAATCATTTCTCTAACGAGAATGAGATCGAATGTTTTTACATCGATCAGATGGACGAAGTGGTGGATGAAGCATTACCATCGATGCTCACCAAAGAAGAATATGAAGCTGCTTTGTTAGCCATCTATGAGGAAAAGGGATATGAAAGGAAGCAACCATAAGAGAATAAGTCAAGTTCATTATGTCCAGATGATAACTTATGTGAAGTTGTGACTAAGATAGAACCGTTACCCATTGAGGTAAAAGCTGAACCGACTCCATCAATTAAGGAGCCACCAACTGTGGAATTGAAACAGTTGCCTGAATAGCTCAAATACGCTTTTCTGGGGCCACGAGAAACACTTCCAGATCACAAGGAGTATGACCTGTTGAAAGTGCTTCAAGATCACAAGGAGGCTATCGGATGGACCCTAGCTGATTTAAAAGGGATTGATCTATTAGTATGTATGCACAAAATACATGTGGAAGATGAGAGCAAACCATCGAGGGAACCGCAAAGGCGACTTAATCCAAACATGTAAGAAGTCGTTTTAAAGGAAATCATTAAATTACTCGATGCTGGAATCATCTATCCGATCTCTGATAGTGAATGGGTAAGTCCAGTCCAAATCGTTCCAAAAAAGTCTGAAATCACTGTGAAAGAAACTACTAAAGGAGAATTGGTCCCTACTCGAGAAACTACTAGGTGGCGTGTCTGCATTGACTATAGAAAATTGAACACAGCTACCAGAAAGGATCATTTTCCCCTTCCGTTCATCGATCAAATTCTTGAGAAGTTAGCTGGGCAGGAGTTTTACTGTTTTCTTGATGGATATTCAGGATACAATCAAGTGCCCGTTTTTCCACCTGATCAGGAGAAAACTACATTCACGTGTCCCTATGGTACATTTGCATATCGCAGAATGTCGTTCGGCCTATATAATGCTCCGGCCACTTTCCAACGATGTATGTTGGCCATAGTTTCGGATATGATTGACAAGTTCATCGAGGTATTCATGAACGATTTCTCTATTTTTGGGAAAACATTTGGCTCATGTTTGAACCACCTTGCACAAGTGTTACAACGTTGTGTAAGTTCTAAACTTGTTCTCAGCTGAGAAAAGAGCCATTTTATGGTTCAACAAGGAATTGTTCTCAGGCATATCGTTTCAAAGAAAGGAATTAAAGTTGATGAGGCCAAAGTTGACTTAATTGCCAATTTGCCCCCACCGAAGAGTGTTCGACAAATTCGATCATTTTTGGGGCATGCTGGATTTTATAGAAGATTCATCAAAGATTTTAGTAAGGTGGCTAAACCATTGTGTACCTTGTTTGGCAAAGATGTTCCTTTTGACTTCGATGAGGATTGCATGAAAGCATTTCTGAAATTGCGCGAGCTCTTATCAAATGCACCGATAATCCAACCACTGGATTATTCTTTACCATTTGAACTTATATGTGATACATCTGATTACGCTATCGGAGCTGTCTTAGGGCAAAGGGTGAACAAATTACCTCACGTAATTTATTATGCCAGCAAGACATTGATCGATGCACAGCTTAACTACACCACCACTGAGAAAGAGTTGTTAACTGTGGTGTATGCTCTCAACAAATTTCGTTTCTATTTGCTTGGATCGAAAATAGTGGTCTTTTCAGATCACTCTGCATTGAAATATCTGTTAGCAAAGAAGGACACGAAACCAAGATTGATCCACTGGATCTTGCTCCTTCAAGAGTTCAATTTTGAAATCAAAGATAAAAAGGGAGTAGAGAATGTTGTGGCTGATCACTTGTCTCGTATTCTGCTTGAAGAATCATCTATACCCGAACATATCTGGGACACTTTTCGGGATGAGCAATTAATGGCAATTGATGCGACCGCTACGAAAGCTCCTTGATTTGCTAATATCGTGAATTATCTGGTCACTGGCAGAATCCCTACTAAATGGGGTAAGAATGATAAGCATCTCTTTTTCTCCCAAATAAAATACTATTTTTGGGATGAACCACAATTGTTCAAAATTTGTTCATATCAAATCATCAGGAGATGTGTACCGGAAGTAAAGCAACTAAGCGTCATAAATTTCTGTCATGCTGGAGCCTGTGGAGGCCATTTCGGAGGACAGAAGACCGCACAGAAAATCCTTCAAAGCAGATTCTACTGGCCCTCTATCTTTCATGATGCTGCTCGATTTTGCAAAGAATGCCAAAGATGTCAGCAGCTTGGAAATATTTCACGAAGAAATATGATGCCCCTCAATCTGATTTTAATTGTTAAAATTTTTTATGTTTGGGGGATTGACTTCATGGGTCCTTTTCCCCCATCTTTCGGGTATTCATATATTCTTGTGGCTGTCGATTATGTCTCCGGATAGAAGCTGTGGCAACCTGATCGAATGATCACAAGGTCGTTGTCAAATTCCTGCGAGAAAATGTGTTTAACCAGTTTGGGATCCCAAGAGCCATCATAAGTGATGGCGGTTCGCATTTCTGCAACAGCCATTTTACCACCCTTATGAAGAAATATGGCGTCACCCACAAGGTTGCAACGCCATATCACCCCCAAACTAGTGGTCAGGTGGAAGTGTCGAACCGAGAGATTAAACGAATTTTAGAAAAGACGGTGAGACCGGATAGAAGAGACTGGTCGAACCGATTATCTAATGCTCTCTGGGCCTATCGTACCACATTCAAGACACCAATTGGAATGTTTTCGTTCAGGATTATTTATGGGAAAGCGTGTCATCTTCCTGTTGAATTGAAGCATAAGGCATTTTGGACCATCAAAAGATTTAACTTTGATATGCAAGCGGCAGGATCAAATCGGAGGCTACAGCTGAGTGAATTGGAAGAGCTACGCTATGATGCGTATGAAAACTCTAAGATGTACAAAGAAAGGTACAAAAAGCTGCATGATGAGTCCATTTCTCGGAAAGAGTTCCACATTGGACAAAAGGTTTGACTGTTTAATTCCAGACTAAAACTCCACCCGGGAAAACTGAAATCTAGATGGGACGGCCCGTTTCAGGTTGTTTCTATTAGTGTGCATGGTGCAATTGAGATCCGCAGTCTCAAGGACAACAGAGTTTTCAAAGTCAATGGGCAACGTCTTAAACCGATGTTTGAGCCAATCACCCAGTTTAAGATTGAGGTAATGCACCTCAGTGACCCAGATATTTGATCAATGAAGGGGTCGAGCTGTCGACACTTAAACTCAGCGCTTCTTGGGAGGCAACCCAGTGTGTTTTATTTTCGTTTTCATTTTTTTTTATTAGAATCGTTCCAAATCTCCTACACCGCGCATTACTTCTGATAGCGAGATAATTGATGGGATTCCGTCTCCACCTCCCCCATCTCCATCTCTTATCGCCGCCTCCACGCATCCATCCATACCATCAGCGGTGACTCATCAATTTCCGCTCGAACTCTAAGAGAAATTGTTCCATGTGCCGAAGAACATCAATTTAAGTGAACCAAGGTGGATGGGCCCGCCTACCAATGATTAAAGGAGTTGGACTCAGGTTTAGTTTAGGATTGAGGATTTAGAATTTCTCTTTTCGTATGTTTAGTTCTAGAATATTAGTTTTTAGTTTAGTTTAGGTTATTTTTAATTTCCAAATTAGTGTAGCAACATTACCTTCAATCTATTTTTGGTCATGTTCTAATTTGATACACATATTCTCTGCACCTGATCTTTGTGTTGAGGTACTTTTCAATAGGTTTGGGGGTGCGCTACTTATTTCAATCAATGAGGACATTGTCATTTTTAGGTTTGGGGGTATGATTCTCTATCTTGCGTCACTTTCTTATTTTTTTTTATATGAAAGAAAAAAAAAATTTGAACTATCATACATGAATTACTTTACGATTGTTTTCAAACTTTAGTTGATGATGCATGTGAATTTAATTTTGATAATATCAATGTCAGATTTTGATTACTTGTATCTAGGATAATGACGCTTAATGTGATATTTTGTGGGTAATTTTGATATTCATGCGTAGAATTTTTGCAATTATACCAAGCTAAGACTTAGAAATCGATGAACTGTTTTGAACGTTGAATCTTAGGTTCTTAAGTGGAGATTAAACCCGGTGAGCTTTAGAGCTAATTTCCCGTCATTGATGAGTTGGTGAGCTTTAGAGTTAATTTCCCGTTATTGATGAGTGAATACATAAACTCGGAGTTTTCTTTGAATATGAATTATTTTGAATAATCTCATACATTTTATTTTGGCTTGTGACTTTGCATGATATCAAATTCATATTATTGTGTTAGAACGTACTGTATATCTACTCAAGACAAATAGGCAAGGTTACCATCTTCTAAGAAAATGATTGAAGGCCATCTTTGGCTCATTTGTGCTTAAAATATCCCACCTCATATCAATTTATCCTTCTAGTATCCCTTTGAGCCTATTGGAAAATTTACCTTTATACATTCTTTGATAAGCCACGTTAACCTTTAACCCTTCACCATTTCTGAAAATTCAGCTTTACCCTTCTTATTTTTGAGAAATTAGGAACGAGGGATAAAAATGAACGAAAAAAGAGTAAGTGGAAAGATACTGAGTTGTGGTATTTACTGAGAGTGTATGACAAAAATATAAAAGAAAAAGGGGGGAGAAAAAGAAAAAGAAAACTGTGAAAAATAATGAAAAATATGAGGTGCTTCAAGAAAAAGGAAATTCAAAAGAAAAAGAAAGTTAAGAAAAATAAAAAAATATTGAGAAAAATAGTGAGAGATTAGAAAAGAAAAAGAAGAGAAATAGAAAAATCAGAAGTTTGTTTCTTTTCTAATTTCTCAGAAATTTTGAATCTCAACTTCCAATTCTTTCTTACCCTTTCCTGAGCCCCATTACAACCCTACAAAAGACCTTCATGATCTAATCTTGCATTGGTAACTGCCTTGTAGAGAGTAAATATGTGATACTTATGACACTTGATACAACATGCTTAGGATATATAAGTATCTGTTCTTATGAGATTTATCTTTATTCATTAATTGCATCGTATTTCATTATCATGTGAGACCTTTTTGCTTGCTTTGTATTGATCTCTCACATGTGTGCGAAAACTTACCCATCATCGGAGTGATTTTATGTTGAGAGTATACCTAAAGTGAGGATTGAGTCGACACATGAGATCTGATAATTTACTATTTAAATTGATTCCGAGATGGATGAATCTTGGTTTGGGTATGCACACACTTCACGTTTAGGCATGAATGGATGAATTATCTAACAATTTGAGCATTAGATTAATTTGAATGGACACTAGCATGATTGACATGACATTAATATTTAAGATTGATGATTCACATATTGAAACAATTAATGTTTTTATTTTTTAATAATATATATGTTATCAAAATCATATTTTGAAAACTCAATTTTATCGATGGTTTCAAAAATGTATTGAAGTTTGTGGGTAACTTCACTGTAAACCCTCAGGAGACACAACTCCTCCACTAGGGATCACCTAGGGGTTTAAAGGCTTGTTGCACACGCTAAGTGCAATCGTGTTTCCTACGAAAGTGACATCTATTTTCTTTAGTTCGCTTTGCTCGAGGACTAGCAAAGTGTAGGTTTAGGGGTGTGATGAGTAGTGAAATATGATGATATTTCACCCCTAGATACCTACATTTAGCTATCCGATGAAGGCTATCTGATAAGAATTATTAGATTTGAAGTGTTTCAGATAAATAAAAGCCAAGTGCAAAAAACAGTCCAAGAATTTTAAAACTAATGTCAAAACACTGTAACTTTAGGTCATCGAGAACTTGGTACGACTTGGAGCTCAATTTGAACCTTCAAGACAGTTGAATTATAAAATTATCAAAATACAAAAGTTGTAGATCTTTTTATACGCTTTCCAATGGCGTATGAATCGCCTCAATACGAGTTCGAGACAGAAAGTTATAGCCAAAATACCGAAGCAGTGTCTGATACAAAAGTGGGCCGAAATTCACGAATTTCTGGGAGGTCGATTAATCGAGGACAAAAAGAGTCTGACACGGAATTGACTACTTTAAAGCAGATTTTTAGCCTCTTTTGCAGGGTCGATGAATCGACCCTATAGGGTCGATTAATCGACCCTAACTTTGCGGCCGGGAGACCTCTGCGACGAGGGTGATATTTAAAGTCGATCAAACACTTCGAGTGGGAGGAATTAATTAGAGATAGATAATTAGAGAGTTATTTTTGGCTTTTCTTTTTCATAGTTAGACATAGAGAGTTTTTTTTTAGGGATTATTATTCATTATTATTATTTTTGGTTTTAGACTCCTCTAGGCATCTTTTCAAAGGTTCTTCTTCCTCTTTCTTCTAGGGATTGATCTGGGTAGATTGTACTTAGGATTTACACTGTCTTTCTTTTACATTCATAGATTGTATTTAGGAAAAATCATTGTAAATAAAGATCTTTTGGAAGAAATAAAAAGAGGAATGACTTTGAATGAATAAAGAGATCATACACCAAAGATGAGCGGCTAAATCAGTTGATCGGAAAAGATACGATCCCCAGATAAGTACCCATATTTATGATTAATACCGTAGTCTATTTATTGTCATCATGGAATCGTTTTGCTCAAAGTTTGTGTTATTGAAAATATATTGAATGTTTTATTATGACCATTGATTGCGCATATCAACGGTTATAATCGCTAGATCTGGACCTGCAGGCTGATCTAGGCTGCAGAGCGATTATATTTTTACTATCATGATCTAAACATCATGAGATACGCTATGCTTCTTACATGACTCATACCGCAATGATAGGCTGAGTCATTGTTTTTAGATAGGGTATGCCGGATTGATGATCATATTTTATTACGAATCATTTTTCTAGACGAATGATGGTGTGAATGATGCTTTAATGAAATTGTGGGTTTTAATGATAGAAAAGGGGTACAAATCTGGGGTAACATATTCCTTGATCATATTTAAATATTGTTCTTAGATTCATCAGTAATTAGTTGTTTAGATTAATTTATTTTTCTTGCATTTAGAAAAAGTGATAAATTTTTGGTAAATTAAATCTGCCCCTTGGTACTTCCTTGGGGACGTTTTTAAATCTCTAAAAGAATTAATTAAAATTTACATTTCCTTGTGGGTTCGACACCCTTGTTCTTGCCATACTGCAATAGATCTTGTGCACTTACAAGGGCTACACTTTAAAATCGATCATTGTCCACCCAACCCAAAGCGACTTCGGATCCAAGAATCAGCCTTATGCCCTTATGTACTTGACACAACTTTTAACCGACTAAGTAAAAATATGGGATAACAAATATATTATACATTAATTTTTATACACTACAAAAAATAAGACTATTAGTGGCAGCCAAAAACTACCGCTACTAACAAAAAATTGTTGCTATTAGTAATGTCTCTACCAAAAATTATCGTTGTTAGTCTTCTCGCTACCAAAAAATGTCTTAGCAGCAAGTGTTGTTGAAACACCTTATTTTTGTAATGATAACAATATAATTGTGTTGGTACGTGCTTTTTCTAGGTCTCTTTCGGATCCCGGAATAAATTGTCCAATTCAGTTCGAGTGGACTCTGTTTGCGATGGGGAAATACTATAGAATAATAACAAAGGGAAGATATTTAAATACAGAAAAAGTAAAGGAAAATAAATTCTAGATAGAGTACATCGGGGTTAATGTGATCGTCATTTACAAATTTATCAATATTGTAGAACGTCACTAATCACGCGCGGAGATGAGCGAGGGTACATTTAGCCACTCGATAAAAACTATTTAATATATTTTTTATAGTTATAGTGATTTACAGGTCTGGAGGTAAGTTGAGCATAAAATAGCTCAAGAGTTCAGAAAATAACGTCAAATTTGTGCAACCTTGGATCATCTAGAATTTATCCAGACTTGCAGTATAATTTTGACCTTTAAAACATCGGATTCATAAAGTTTCTAACTCACAAAAGTTGTAGAGCTCGTTTTTTTCTTTCCAACGTCATAAGAATCGCCTCAATCCGTGTTTGGAGTAAAAAGTTATGGCTAAAATACTGAGGTTGTGTCTATTGAAAAGTTGGACTGAATTTCACGAAAATCTAGAAAAATCGATGGATCGAGCAGCAGACTCGATCGATCGAGTTTGGGTCGAATCTTTATGTTTTTAAAGCTGAAAATTAGTCAAAATTGAGGGGAAAAAGTTAGGGTTTCGAAATTATACCCTATTTAAGGGAAAATTAGAGTTAGGTTCAGGTGTCTCTCCCTTTGGAGAGCTAGGATCTTCTGAGTTTTTTTTTTTTTTTTTTTTCTAGTTTTTAGTTTTCTCCAATTATTCTTTCTAGACATTGTTCTTTAAATTTTTAGGTTTAGCTTTTAGATTAGTTTAATTTCTGCATTTAAGAAAAGATTGTACGTATTGGATTAAAGCTTTCGTGGATTTTTGTGGATTATTCATTACGGTATTTTAATGTTATTTTTTGTTATAATTTCAATCATGCTTTTAGTTAACTTAATCATGTGTAGCTAAATCTTCTTGAGGATGGGGATCTAATGAACCCCATCTGAGGTGTTCATTCATAATAATATAGATCTATGGGTGTGATATTATTTTATCAATTAATGCTTTGGTGTCTAGTGCCCTATTGTTCTTGCCCATCTCGAGGGAATTCAGATTGTCATATGAGGTATGGATATTAATCAGACATTCATTGGGTGTTAATCATACATCTCCACTACCTCAGATCTGTAATGTAGAGTTTATCATGGGATCTTATTCTGAATGTCATCTAAGATATGGATGTTAATCATACATTCATGGGAACTAATAATGCTTTCCCATGATCTCAGATCCTATTACTCTAGTCTTCTTATATATTACTCTTGCTCATATCAGGGCAAATTCTGATTATCGTCTGAGGTATAAATATTAATCATACATTCATGGGGTATTAATTATACATCTCCACGACCTCTGATCTGTAATGTAAAATTTACTCGGGGATCAAATTCTGATTACTGTATGAGGTATAGATATTAATCATACATTCATGAGGTGTTAATCATACATTTTCACGACCTCAGATCTGTAATGAGGAATTTGGGCTCAGAACTTGCATGTAGAGCATCCTAGGATAATCTCATATCTCAATCCATAGATCTATATTGCATGAATGATAAGCCTACAATGGGAGGATTTAGTATCATAATCCTCACTTTTTAATATCCGTTTAAATTCCGTTTTATTGCTCAGTCTTTCTTTTGTCCATCAATCTGCTCAGAAATCATAAACTACTTTAAATATTGTGCTAGGTATGTGGTAGTTCCTTTGTTGATTACTGTTTCATCTTTTAAATTTTCTGACCATGGAATTAAAGTCATGTGCGTAATTCGAAACTTCGGGCGGTTCTGAGTCTCATAATCTTGGTTCAACTCTTGGCCAATTGCGCGCAGGTCAGCAGACGCACAATAGAATTCCGCGCATAGAATTATGCGTGCAATTCGGGGCCCTTTTGAACTAATTACACGTAGGTCAACAGGCGCACAATCGAATTGCACTCGTGAAAAGGTGGGTGCAATTCAATACCCTTTTGAACTAATTGCGCGCATGCAGATCTACATGGGCGCAATTCGATTACGCGCATGCTATGCCACCCATAATTTGGGAGTGTCTGTGAAATTTCAGGCTAAGGACAGACAGGCAGGTAGACAGGTCAGGACAAACAGACATATATATATATATTTACATGTAATATCATTTAAATATTTACTTAAGATATTATATATAAATAACAAAATATCCCCATTTGAATTTAATAAAAATAATTTCGGAT
Source organism: Chloranthus sessilifolius (assembly GCA_021018995.1). Lineage (NCBI taxonomy): Eukaryota > Viridiplantae > Streptophyta > Magnoliopsida > Chloranthales > Chloranthaceae > Chloranthus > Chloranthus sessilifolius. The sequence goes on along the minus strand of CM037588.1, from coordinate 155,414,826 downwards.
AAAAAATCTCAATAAATAAAAAGTCAACTTTCCAGTTCGAGAACAAAATCTAATTTTTTACATTTTGGTCAAATTTTTAACTTTCAAATGACAAACCTCTTTGCGAAACTTTAAAGTCCATAAATTCTATCATATTAAAGTATTGTTAAAATATTAAAATTCAGTAAAAAAAATTCACATATGGTCTTTTAAATGGTGAATATATTGTCATGGTTCTGGCTCAACCTTTGACCTTCGGTCAATAGGGCCTTAACTCACTATTGTTATTGTGCATAATTTTTGGATTGTGGGATTTTTAGAGTTTTAGGACTCTTAGAGAGGGTTGGTCCCTTTCCAAAAGTCATGGGCAAGGTCAAGAATCAAAGATCAAAATTTCGGTTGAAATGACCGAAATTATTTGTTTCGGTCCCCATTGAAACCGAAATTTTGGACCGAAATTTCGGTCAAATTTGTATGGGAATCAAAATTTTGGTCGAAATTCAAAATTCCGGCCAAAATTTCGGTTTCGGAGATCGAAACCGAAATGAAAACCGAAATTTTGATCCTTAACAAGGATTGATCGAGCAGGTTTGTATACTCCGAGAGGCTGAAAATAGGGCATTTACAAATAGCGTCTGTGATCCTATAATAGCGAGCGCTATTGTATGATAGTGTGACAGCCCGGATTTCGACACCCCGAAACCCGTGCCATCAGCACGATCATCAAGACCGTGCCCCATAGATCTGTACGGACCATTGGTACGGCAAACAATAACAAAATAAGATAAACAATGACTAAACAATACGAAAAACCAACATACTACTCTAGGTATAAACCTCAAAAGACAGTTCTGCTTTAATGCCAACGCATGAGTAGAGAACCGATCCAAGCCATCGGTGATGAATAGATCACCTCAGATGATTCGCCAAAAGAATCATATCAATTTAAATACATGTTTCAAAAAGGCTTGACATACCAAGCCGTACAAATGTACTCTCAAAATCTCTCTATCAAAGTACTCAGCAGAGTCTCCTAGAATAAGTCATCAGGAGAAGGCTCCAACTATGCCCCAGGCACGCAATCCGAATCACCCGGATCCACGTCTCCCGAAGCCTCGGCCGCTACTAGCACTGGACCTGCGACGTACAGTCTAAAGGGTGAGCTACATCCTAGCTTAATAAGGAACAGCACAATGAACATATAAGTCAAATCCTCACATATATTCCATGATATTTTTAACATGATGTACTTATGAACTTTCTGGAAAACAGTTTAAATGATTACAAAATGCATTGAAGTTTACTGGTGGTTTACATGTTATATTTATTATCAATCGTTCATGAACCTCACTGAATAGGCCTAAAGAAAATTTAAATCTTTAACTTAAGTAGTTCCCGAGCAATATAGCATCGAGCCCCGATGGAATACCCTTCATCATCGTCTAAATAGACAGTTGTTATATGCATATACTGTGAATACTACTCAGGTCCCTTTCTCATAGGCGACAGGGTTAAATCTCATCTTAGCATCCACAGGATGTCGTTCGAATAGACATATGCGTACTGGATTGGTCCGCTGCATCGGTCACGGATATCTCGCCGAGTCATCAGGGTATCCCGCCACGTCGGTGGGGTATTTTGTTCAAACCTTAAATAACAAAAATATCATGTATTTTACATATAGTTTATTCACCGTGTAAATGTGCTACTTTATGTCAATTAGGCCTTATCAGTTGTTGTTCAATTATACTTTATAATTTCACTTACATCCCTGGGATGTCTAATTTACTCGCATCACACCGATGCCTTTATCACTTTCTCATCCCCTGGGAATGTTTCATTCTCATTTACTTTCTTGGTGTCACACACACACCCTTTCTACAAAGATTCTCATTATTTAAAGCATTATCAATTTATTTCTATATTACTACATATATGCTCTTACAATTAAAGTACATATTCAAGGTGTTCCCTACCTCAAGTCTCTGAAGGTCCAAGCATCAAGGTCCCACACAGCTCCTTATGCTAGTATTCATACATACCACCTATGATATACCATAACATATGCAACACATCAATAAAGACGCAATAGAGAAGGTCCAAGACCCTGCATGAACCCCAAGGTCCAATTAAGAAGTCAAGTCAAACTGCCCAAAATCGATTAATCGATCTCCAAAATCAATTAATCGAAACCCTAAATCAATTAATCGATTAATCGAAAATTCAAAATCGATTAATCGAAAATTCCAAAGATAGTTAATCGATAAAATCGATTAATCGAAAATTTCAAAGATAGTTAATCGATCCCTAAATCGAGTAGTCGAAAATTCAAAATCGATTAATCGATTTTTCAATTCGATTAGTCGATTTCCGCAAGCCTTATCTCTCCAGTCACTGGAGGTACTCAGTCGATTAGTCGATTTCTAAATCGATTAATCGACTTTCAAAATCGATTAATCGAACTCGAGCATTTTTGCTTTTTCAACTTTTAGACCAAAATCGATTAATCGATTTGGCCAGAACTCAGCCCCTTTTCGGGTTTTTCTTTCAAATCTTTTTCTCTCTAATTTTCTTTCTTTTCTATCATTTAATTCTATGTTTTTAACTATACCTGACTGAATTTAATCATCAAACATCTATGCATTTAATTCTAATAAGACTCACCTCAAATCAATCTCTTAAAAGCTTGAATGGTTAGGGTTCCAGCTTTTGCTCCAACAATTTCAATCACGTTGAATCTGACATTTAATGCTCCAACCTTTCCTTCAATTAAGCCACATTAACTCCTTGCCATTAACTCACCTTGGTTCTCTCTCTCTCTCTCTCTCTCTCTCTCTCTCTTCTTAACTCTCTTTATCAAACAAAACAAAAGAACTCTTAGGTTATTAAAACCCTTATAACCTCTCTCCAGTTTCGGTGTTAAGCACATATACCAGAGATAGGTGTATGTGGCCTTAAACTAACTCCATACACTACTCTTAGGTCATGCTACCTCACATCTATTCATTCTTTCCTAGTTCCATTGTTTGACCCTCATTTGGTCAAACCTACGACCAGTCGGGCACGGATCCCAAGTCACTGTTTAACACTAAAATTTTCGAGATGTTACAGATAGCATGTGCTATATAGTAAGATAGCGGACGCTATCATACAATAGCGCCCCGCTACCACAAGATAGCGGACGCTATCATATGATAACGGGCAATGGCCGCTATATTGTGACACTATAATATGATAGCGCGCACAATCATATGAAAGCGTTTACAATTATATATTTTCTTATATTTCTGTGTTTTACTTAACGCTTTCCTATGAAGGATTTTAGTTTACCAGTGCTCGGTTGTCATTCAAAGGGCTAGTTGTTTGATCTAATCGAAATTACTTTAGGCAAAAAAATTAATAAAAAAAAATTGAAAATTGAAAAGAGGGAGGAAAAAAATATCTTAAATAGCTAATTTTGGAAAATATAGGTTGATGTTGACGTGGAAACGGCTTAGCTTGAAATCGGCCTATTATGCACATTTTAAAACTATAGGGCTATTTTTATAAATTTAAAAAATAGTAGGGTCAAAAATATAAACTTTTCTAGTAAATATGCATTAGATCATGCATAAATATTTTGTGTGGTACTTGATAGATCTTATCTAAATTGTTATAAAACCCTATCTTTATGATGGGTGCCACATGATGTCCAACTGATCTAGACATATTTTATATGGTACTTGATAGATCTTATCTAAATTGTTGTAAAACCCTATCTTTATAATGGGTGCCACATGATATCCAACTGATCTAGACACAACCCTCATATATAATATATCTGAGTCAAGTCGGACCGAGTCGATTGAGCTTTACAAGGCTTAGCTTTAGCTCGGCTCTTCAGACAAGCATCATATAAAAAGCTTGGCTCGACTCTCGAGCCGAATTTAAGAGAACAAAAGCTCTCATTTTTTCCCTCACGAGAGAGCCCAAACGGCTCGATCGTTTGTGCTGTACCTTAAGGCAACGGAGCCTGCCAAACACCATCTGCGGTGAACGAGTCTCATATGCGTCCAAAGGTTAGGCCCCAAGCAAGCTTGAGAAATGGAAGCTTCTATCTCGAAGCGCTCAATCACCTCCCAATCCCTCTCCTCTATTTCTGAGCCATTTACGCCCCCCGATGAAACTGCGACGTTTGTTATTTTGTCTTCTTCCTCTTCCTTTTAATTTTTGTTTCCTTTTTTCAATCACCTTTTCTTTTCCCAAAAAAACTGCGTTTTTTACCGAATATAAAATAAGACGATTTACGTGAAAAAAAAAAAAAAACCTGTGCCGGTTTTTATAGTAAAGTAATCATGTGCTGTTATTTATAGTTGAGCAGCGCCCCCACACCTATTAATTGGGCCGCCGGTGGATTACGCAGGTTACAAGCAAAAGAAAGAGACACAATTACTTTTATGCCCTAAAGAAAAGGAATTGCAGCTCATTTTTCTCTTTCTTCGTTTGAAGACCGAAGTTGGACGGACGTGCAATTTCGGGTTTGATTTGGAACGACAAATATAAATCCATGGTAACGGCAATTTTGAGGCGTAAAGCTTTCAATTACTTGATGACGAACCTTGTATCGTCCGATAGTATTTTAATCACACAAATCAAGATTACCATCGCCATTGTAATCAAATTAAAGAACCATTGTAGCAAAGACGATCAAATCAAGATCACCATCATGATGAAAACATCATCGTAGCAGAGACGATCACAATTAAGAAGGCAAAGACCACAAATTTAGGGTTTTGAGTTCTCGACACCGATCTCAGGATTCGCCTCAAGATACCATCGATCTACCGAAACGCGATCGATCTCACCATCTTCTCAAATCAAAACTAACTTTTCTCTTATATCGATTTAAATAAGATTTTCCAAGGCTATAGCCATTATTCACCCCAAATTTTTCTTAAAATCTCCGCAAAAACGCCTTGTGAAGAATGATGAAAATGGTTTATTTCTTGACTTGTTTTCTTCTTATCTTCCTCACTGTAAATTTGGTTGTGAGATGTGAGAGCTGTGAATGAGTATAAAGTGATATTTATCTTTTATGACATTTTTAACCCTTAAATAAAAATACAAAATATAAAAAAATTAAAAGTTTATCTAAACACTTTTTTTTATAGAATTTTTGTAAAAGGTTGATGACAATGACAATATTATAATTCTATTGAGGAAAAGGCAAAATAATAATTTTATATATCCCGTGCATGAAATGCCACCCATTTTAAAGCTACATGGTCGTCATTCCCTAATAATAAAAAATTATCACCGAAATGGTGATTAAAATAATTTTGGTGCGCTATTTTGAACTTTTTTTTATAAAATAAAAGAGTAAGGACCGCTTAGGTGTCACTTAGTAAATGAGACCACCTCTTTTGCTGACATCGAGCCCTCTGTATCGTTTCTTCTTCTAGAGTCGAGGAGTTCAGTTGGAATTGGATAACTCATCCATTCAATCTCAAGAGTGAACGGGTGATTTACTCTCTAAGTTAATATGTAAGTATTTAAATGTGTTTTAGTCATTTTTGTGTGTGCTTGTAGCAGTTTTAATCACACAATTGTTTTCTTACAAATAATGTGGCTCCTGATCAAAACTTAAAGACTCAGATAGAGTTTAAATGATCTTACATTATTAAAATTGGACTTTTTCTCTCACACAGTTAAAATGCGATTTATTATTATATTATGCGACGCACATTTGTGATCAATTTAAATCATCCAAATGGCACTCCGTCATTCGAACATGTCTTAGCTCGAAGTTACATGCTTATAAGCATATGTGAAGCATTCAATTGATAAACTTTAATATCAGTTATTAAAATTAAGACAAATGATTGATATTATAATTCACGAATTGAATGATTTAAATCTCACTAAAATACCATTTATTGGGCCGATTAATACTTCAAGCTATGATCTATCATGTTGACCATACAGATCATCCACATCAATTAAAATGTTGATGGTATTTAAACACCCTTTTTTCTATCCAATTTTAGGGTCTAATTTATGCACATAATTGTGAACCAATTGCCCTACAAATTGGTGCCATGGGAACATAATTCATTTACCCGTTCATCTCAGCGGTCAAATGGCATATCATATAAATTTGAAGGAGATAATGGGTGCCTCTCGTCAACATCACGGGTCAAAATGTCGGATATCAGATACGTATCGTTCGAGCTCAAAATCGATACATATCGGACGATACGTATCGGAATAATAAAATACTGGACGATACATTAGCATTTACATACAAAATGGCGATGCAGTACATTGAATGTACCGTATCATCTAAGTCTGATACCGATACGTATCGGACGATATTTTGATCCATGATCAAGACACATTAGAAGCACAGATTTGCATACCCACGCAAATTTAAGGCATCTATATGCAATCATGCCCTGCCCCTAAATTCTTTGGTCATGACCATTTCCCAATGGTCAGGTCAAATTGATTGAACCTGATTTTTGTTTTCAACGTATCTATAGCCATTAGATATAAGAGAATCGTGACTTTCAAACTTTCCAACTTTCCAACTTTATAAGATGATATATAAATCAAGATTCTCTTATATCTAATGGTTACAAATTTGATCACAAAATTCGGTTTATCCAATCGAACCTGACCGACCATTGCCAACTAATTATATATTTGTTAGTAGTTGACCTGAACATATATATAAAAGCCTTATCTAAATTATAATTATAATAAATTAACCGATTAAGCGATAGCTCATTGATAGCCTCCTCCTTTGTTGGGGATGAGATCTTGGGTTCTAGACTCTACTTTGATGAGTGATTTGTTGAGTGAGATTTATTTTAAATGAAAGATAATTATATTTGCATTACTTATTCAATTAATGAAGGCATCTATGCTGGAATTTATTAACTGCCTTGAATCAGACGATATAGACTATTTTCGGTATCAATATTTTATACAATGGATCTTGAGACCACTATATATGGGTGTACCATCGCACAATCATTTTCTATTCCACATGGGATACATCCTTCACACAATGGATCTTGAGACCATTATGGGCGTACCATCACACGGTCATTTTTTATTCCACATGGGATACATCCCACACTTTTGGGATGCATCTTATGTATAATAAAAAAAATGACTGTGATGGTACACCCATAGTGGTCTCCAGATCCATTGTGTAGAAGATTGTGACAAAAAGCGATCTCGCCCATATGATTCAAAGCTTGAGATGTATCCCATGTGGAATAGAAAATGACCATGTGATGGTACACTCATAGTCTCAATATCTATTGTGTGGAAGATTGCGACAAAAAACGATCTCTCATATGAATCAAAGCAATCAACGATTTTATTAGGTGAGCTTAATAATCAGATAGGTGTGAAATATAGCTATAATAACATTAATTGATAATAAAATTAAAAATAAATATAATTGTTAAGGTGGTTAAAAGGGTAATTCAGATCTTTCTAATCATTAATTACTATTAATAGTTTATATAAGTAATGGTTAGAAAAGAAAATTTATATAAATATACTGAAAAAGGCCTTAAAATCGATCGGCCAAATAAGCGAGTATAAAGGTATGTTCAGTTCATTGTAAAGGCTTCCCTGTAAAAATCACTTTCCCCGTAAAATTATACTAACTGGATTACATGTAAATTTACTTTTTCTCATATAAAAAATATGTTCGTTTCATTATAAAATAAGTCTGTAAAGTTCACTTTTTGTAAATAATAGAACCGTTAATACTTTTGCAAGCAATATTTTAGTTTTACGAGTCATACCCTTCATAAGTCAAAAAATTACAGGTACTTTTGATGACACAATTCACCAGAAACCATTATGAAACAAACAACTCTTGTTATAAAAAATCAAGTCGTTGGGATAATATTACAAGCTTTCCCTGTAATATCCCCCCTTTACACTAAAATGAACATACTATAAGTTTAAATTCTAACAATACCATCATCCTCTTGATGGAATTACATAGCACTAATTTAGAATCAACAATACCCTACCTAAAGTGTGTTTGGGTAATTAGGACGGTCAAAAGGCCGGGTTGGCCCTAAAAGTAGTGCCTGGCCCAATCATAAATGTTAGGGCTAAGGCAAAATTTTGATGGCCGTAGGATAGGGCTTAGGCTTTTAAAATAAAAGCCTTGAAATTTAGGGCAAGGCTACGATAGGTTGAAGCTCAAATCTAGATTTATTATATATATAAGAAAAGGGTTTTGTATCCTTATGGGATATAGTGGGCGTGTCCCAATGATCCATGTGGAGCTCCGCGTGGCACTCAAAACACTGTTTTGGTGCTATGTAGAGCTTGGATGCATTGCCTAGATTAATTCTATATAAAAAAAAAAAGGTTTAAAAACATATTTGTTTGAGGCAAAAGTTAAATATTGATTGATTTCAATAATCTGAATTTCAAGGCACAAAAAAAAACATGATAAGCTTATGAATTTTTTTTATAAAAGATTATCTAAACGAAACAACCTTGCTCATGTGACACCAAAGTGGTCTTTAAGGTATCATGTGGTGCTCCATGTCGACCATTGGGGCATACTCGTCGTACCTCGTTCGGGCACCTAATTGTTGTCTATATATATATATTTATTTATTTTATTTTATTTTTTTCTATTTTTTTATTTTTCAAATGTATCATTCTTTAGAATGTTAATTTGATAACTTTTAAAATTAAAGTATCCTTCTTTCATATTATATATAATAATTTATATTTAATGTTATATAATAATAAGTATCATATATATTTTTATAATATCAGAACAAAAGAAAAATGATAATATTCGTAAGCCTGGCCATAATCCGTAAGGGCTAAGCCTAGGATAATGCAAAAGCCTGATCCGACCCGGCCCATTGACAGCCCTGTGGCCCATGGAGGATAACACAGATAATTCTTACATTTCCAATGGTTCTATTTTTTTTGTCGTGTAGTAACTTCGTGCAAATTTTTGAAGATGGACGTAAAAGGGCAATCTTATCCGCTATCTCCTTGGGAACGGAAACGCTCTCAACCGATTTAGCCGTCAGCGTAACTGCCATCATAAAATGAGACAGCCAAAAAGCAATTCGATAACTCAATCTGCCGAGAGAACCCGTTGAACCCTTGCTTCATGTCACCGACACGTGTAAGACGACTATGCCTCCACCTCTTGCTATATATCCCTGACAAGTGTAAGATAACTGTGCGCCGAAAATTATAAAAAAAAAACGGATGACTGTGCGCCAAGCCTACATAGCGTATCGGATTAGCATTGAGGTGTTTGTTGTCACTCATATAGCAGGCAAAGCTATAAGATGTGAAGGAAATGATATAAAGATTTGATGGGTTGAAGATTATATCCAAAAATTGATTAATTTTGAAATTCAAAGCGGTCAAATGTTATAAAACGAATTATTAATAGAAAAAATTCAAAATTAATTTTAGTCGTTTATTTTAAAGTTATTCGACCACTTCGAATGATAGATTATTTTTCAATACAATCTTTAACACTACAAATCTTTAGATCATGATCCTCGCATCACATAATACACTTCCCTAATTCAGTTCATGATGCCTGATCAATTTATTAATTTTTCTCTAAGAAACCGAACTATATAAGATTTGTAACATAATAGACATGAAATGATGTGACTACTGTAAAGTATTTGACAGAGACAGCGATAACCATGCAAGATTACAATGGGAATTCGATGGCAAACTAATCCTATCTTAGTAACTATCATCTTTCACCTTGCTGATCTAATACTAATTAACCAAACTAGACCACCTAAATATACTCCAATGCCCTCTTTCAATCATGTATCCGTTCAAAGAAGGAACATGCGATTTGTTATAAGAAAGATGAGTCCTCTCATCTTTATAAAGATATCGCAATCAAGTGATGGTGGTCATCGCTTGTTTAGGAAGTTCAACTGTGTCTCATCCCCCTCGCCTTAGAGTCTATAAGAGCTGCTTTCCCTTTAGATTAAGCTTTGTTGTTATCTTTCTGAAAAATAATTAAATACGAATAATAATACAAATCTCATACGAGATAACTTTAAGGGATAATTAGAGAAACATGCCTCAAAATCAAACTTTTTAGCAAAAAAGACCTAGCTTCAAATGTTTTAGAAAAATGGTGCTTTCACGGATTTTAAAACTTTAAAAAATCGTGAAAGCATTATTTTTTTATAAAATTTTTAGAAAAACAATGCTTTTGCGATTTTCTAAAGTTCTAAAATTCAAGAAAATAACGTTTTTCTAAAATATTTGAAGCCGAGTTTTTTTTGCTAAAAAGTTTGATTTTGAGGCATTGTTTTCTAAAGTGCCCTAACTTTAACGAAGATAATGACAAGATGGTGGATGATGTTGATTGGAGAAGGTTTGAGAGCCGTGAGAGATGTTGGAAATGGCTAATGTTTAAGAAGTTTAGGTCATCTAAAGGCAATTAATGAGAGAAGTGTGGGGCTAGAGATCGACGGTGGGAGGTAGATCAGCTAATAGGTTTTTATTATGATAGATAGTTGGGTGGGTTGGACGGTGGATCAAGGAGTCTTGGAAACAGCCAAAGTTAGAATTTTAGCCTGTGGGCTGTAGTAGAGGTCATTCAACCGATGAACTCGTGGATGTTTTGGGAATTGCAGTACGCTTAGCACTAAGGGAACTTATTTTTAACTCAACATTCTTCCCTCTCAACTCCAATTTCACATGCATAAATCGTTGACTGCTTTAAATCATAAGACTCAAATTGTTTTTCGTTCCAATCTTCGACACCATAGATCATGAGATCATGGGCCTACCATCAGGCGGTCAGATTTTGACACCACATGGCACATATCTTGAAAAGTGATATGAGAATTGTGCTTAATTAAATTAGGCCTTGATAATGTGCACTTTTTGTGATGTGTGCCATGTAAAATAAAAATCTGGCTGTTTGATAGTAGGGCTATGCTCTCAAGATCCATTGCATTGAAGATGGGAACGAAAAACAATCTGAGCCGTCTAATTCAAAGCAGTCCACAGATTTAATACATGAAACGAAGGTTGAAAAGAAAGAATCATGAGTTGTAAATATAGACACCCATATAGTACAATTAGTAATATTTTGGAGATTAATTGTTGGGATATGGCTACATGTCGCGATACAACCACAATAGATCCAGCAATGCAGGTCGGGCCAGCTACTTGAATCACGCCACATAAGTTGTCTGGTGTTAGTATGCAGTTTGATGTCCACTCATTATAATTTTCCATTGGGAGAGGTGATATGTGATAAAGAGCAGCATGTTCACTAGTGAAAGAGGGAACCGTGTGAGACTAAATTGGGCAATGGTGTCGTCATCCGGTGCAACTGGTTGAATCGGATTCCGTAGTCAAGATTCTCTCATATCCAATGGCTACAGATTTGATTGAATCCAAAATCAACTAAATTGTGAGAATTTGAAGTAATTTCACTGATTTTTTTTTTGCCATTTATAAAAGCAGTAAGGTCTTTTACTTACCTGGCTATTTTTTTCCTTTTCTTCTTCTTCTTATAAATGTTATACACGGTAGTGCTCGTGCAAACTTGCACACAGAGAGAATTCGATTTTAGTGCAGCACACTGGACCCAGGGCGGGAGCCGACATGGGGTTTAGCTCCCACACCTGTTGCTTCCATATATCATTACTCAATCGGTAATTTTTTTCTTCTTTGATATCTATCACCTTGCTTAACTAATCTTAATCTAAATACTCTAATAACTTTCATCAAGGGCAGCACTGGAGATGGAAACTAAAAGTCTATTTATTTGGTATGATAGCTTTTGATCTAAACCATCCAAATGGCAGTTCACCATGTGGATTGACAATAGCACATGCCACACCACCTTTTGTTTTACGCACGCTGCGCCAAAGTTTTCCTTAAGCTTAAAGTGCGTATAGTAGAAATTGGTGTGGTAATAGTAGCTCTTTAAATTGATGTGTTTTGCCATATGGTTTGTGACCTGTACACCAGCACACTCCATGCATGTCGTGCAATTGAGATGACATGCATATGGTTTGTGACCTGTATACCTGCAGTCCAGCACACTCCATGCATGGCGTGCACTTGAGATGACATGCACGCTGCATGTCATACGAACTAATTAGTTCTTTGGCTCTTGCCTCATCTAAAAGGAAAAGTTATATGATTGATTGAATGACTCAGATCATTATCCACATAAATATTGGTCATAGAGAAGAAGCCCATCATCCCTGATGTCCTATGCCACCATGCTATATATAAAAGGTTCGACTCTCCTGAGAGTCATTTGTTTAAATGATCTTATACCATCAATGATTTAAAATGTGGGGATCCGAACCATCAATGTGATAAATCATATGTTGAAGTACAACATGTCCAAAAATAGTGTTTTAGGCAATTTTAAATCATCCGATTTGTTAACTATAATATCAACTGTTGTTTTTAATTTTAGTGGCTGATATTAAAATTCGTCAATCGGATGATTCACATCTACTTATCGACATGTTTCAGTGTCCTAATATATATTCTAATGATAGATTGTACTTCGGCAATTTAGACTGTAATAGATATATGCCACATGACATAATGATAAATAACCCTTCAATAGTGTGAGATAAAAACGTGGCATTTTAATAGTGTAAAATCATTTAATTAACCCCATATTTAAATAGGGAAAAGTGCATGTGGGTTTGGACGCATGCAATTTATGCGTTCGAGCCTAAGTCGTGTGCCTTGTCGCCCAAAAACAACACTCATTAGAATCGTTGTTTTGAGATCATGTGTATAAAAAGATATTTTTGATGGTCAAAACCTTGATTAAAGTTTGGATAGTGCCCCCACACATTTTAGCACTTATGAATTTTTTCCCTTTAATCATATTCTGGCTGGTGGATATCCATCATTTATATATTTTTTTTCTATGGACATAATTGTCCTCAGGTCATGGCACCCAGTCTCCTAGATGGGTGCCACGTGGACACCACTAGGTTTGAACGCATGAGATCCTCCATGCTTTCCAACTCATACCCCCGGGCCTCTAACTAGGGAAAACGGTATGGGTTTGAACACATGGCTAAACCAAAGCGTTTGAATCTTCGAACACGTGCCATGTAACACTTGATCCCAAAACAACACCTATTTTGGGATCTGTATATGTGTTGTGTGATCTATAAGGAAGAAGTTTCTGCACTCAAGACCTTGGTCAAAGTTTGTGCATTGAATTGTTCTCCTTTGACCACATTTGGATGATAGATATTCATCCTTTTAATTTTTTTAAAATGAGTCTGACCGTCCTTAAGGAGGTTATTATGACATTTGATCTCTTTGATGGGTGCCACATCAACCTCACCTGATTTGAAGGGATGAGCTAGTTGCCATGCATTCGAACTCATAGTAGGAACCTCATAAATATATATGAATTGGTATTGGGTAAGAGGCCCGAGTATCAGGTGACTTCTGGGTCATTTTTTAGATGTGTACTACTTCGAATTATCATACGTGCCATTTGATACTTCGAATCATCATACGTGCTACTTCGAAACATCATATATAATAAGCGAAACAAATCTATTTATAAAAGGCTGGTGTTTTCCATCAAAAATAAAAAATAAAAAAGACTGTACTTATGACCGAACGACCTTATGTTATACCCACCTCACTTAGTCACGTTCTAAAATTATACTGTTGACTGCTTTAAATCATACAATGACAATGGGAATTGTTCTTCTTCTCAATCACTCATACAATAGATCTTAACATCATTGGCCAACCATTAAATGGTCAAATGTTAATTTAATGTAGCGTATATCTCAAAAATAAATGTGAATCATGTCTAAAAGAGTTCACTTTTGGAGATGTGTCTCACATGAAATCAACATTTGATAATAGTCTCATGATTTCAAGATCTATTATATGGACTGAATGAACAAAAACGGATCTCTATTGTCTGATTTGTAGCAGTCAACGTGATCAAGTGAGGGGGTTGTAACATAAGGTGGTGGTGTGATCATAACACCATCCTTTTGAATTAGTGTGCAACATGCCGTTCACAACCTAAGCCTTGTTAGCTGTGCCGTGAGTCCACCTTGAGATGCGCACAAACATTAAAGAGCACAAAAATCTGTGATTGTCTAAAAGTCTAAAAACAACTGGCAAGACAAGTCGTCAGCTCATTGTCCAGGTTCGGCATGCAACAAGCCAACGGCTCATCGTTTACAAATTCAAAGTTAAAGTCGTTGGACGGCGCGAACTTCCAAGAAAGGAAACTTGCAAGTTGCAACATGAAGATTGGGCTCTGCTCCTCGATCCAAAAAATTTTTTAAATTTTTTTTTAAATGACGTCAGGTGAAACTAGAAGAAGACAATTGCGGTTATATTTCCGTCGATGCGCATGATAGCCAAAGAGGCGCATCACCAACGTGCCTGCAGTTTGCAGAACAATGAATACAATTTGCATTATCTGAAGAAAAAAAATTCAATTTTTGTTTTGTAATTTTCTTCTATTTGGGTTTTTTTTTTTTTTAAAGAAAGAAAATAAAGAATATTTACTCCACCAACTTACATTACCGAAGCTTCGTGTTCACTTTTTCTGTTATAAATTGGGACGTTTGGAGGACCCCTTTCCATGAACTTGTTGTATTTGTAACAAGCTTTTCTTCAAGCTCCTTGCCATGGCTTCTTCGTTTTCAGTGCCCTCTATGGTGAGTAAAAGCTAAGTTTTCTCCTTCTTCATTTCTGCTTGTTCTATACTTCTATGTTTCTTTCTTATTTGTTAGTAGATGCCATTGGTTGCTCATAAAGATGGACATTAGTAATTCCTTAGTGTTGCATAAAATGGGAATTAGGTTTCCTTGTATTGGGTATTGGAGTTTGACCAAAGAACCTAATAAGGACTTAATCAATAGGCCAAAACTACCTAGGTATTAATATAGAGTAGAAAGTTAAGCTCTAATTACTTTGGGTCACAACACACCATCATGCTCCACAAACATCATCCACACGGCCCGTTTTGTGGTGGTTTTCGCTCTTGGTAGCCCTTTGGGGCCAAGTCACCCCCTTCCAAGGATTCAAACTTGAGACTTAATGGTGGCTATAGTATCATTTGTTAAGGATCTCAAGAATACACCATACTACTTAGGTATTAATAGAATGGAAAGTTAAGCCCTTATTATGTCTAAGTTGTGGCAAAATCATTGGTTTGTGCACTTTTGATGTAATCGACGAATCATAAATGAGGTTCTCCCATTGGATATTTGATTTATTATTTGAAGACAATAGATAGTTAACCTTTGTAGTACATTTTATGAATTTGATCATTTAGTTTCATTTTACATGAAAATCTCTTCTCCTCACAGACCTCAACAAATTATTATGCTCATGGACCGCATTTTAGCCACCTAATTTTGTCAAAAGCTTATTTTCATGAGTCTGATGATCGTGAGTCTGTGATAAGAGGATTGATCAAGGGAAAGGCTCTTCACAAAATTGATAATGCCACGGTATATTCAACAAAAAAAACAAAAGCTGATCTTATGGTACTGATTGGACGTCCCGTTGGACTTCCTAATCATGAGCAACTTTTAAAACAAAATTTTATTAATTTTCAACACCTAATTATCTTATGAAGTTTCTAGTTTTGTTAGCTAGTCTAAAAACTTGTGATTTTTCATAAGTTTAATTAAGCCTGATTATAATCATTTCTAATTAAACTAGATCATTTCTATGTAAATTAAAATTATGAGAAAATGAATTTCCCTAACTAATAAGGCTATTATCCAGAGCCCTTTCCGTATGGGTCGGAACACAGACCCAACTTTTGCTCTTTTACACAAAGTAAATAACCGGGCGCGTCAACTTTTTTTTTTTTTTTTTTCTTGACCTTTTTTGGTTTAATATTGTTTTTCAAATCTCATGCATAGCACGGATCTTGCTAGTACTAAAATGATAAAAATATGCTAACATCTACCAGATGTAACTTGGGCACATTGATTTGTGCAATACTACAGTCATGTAGCCAGACCACACGTTTTAATTTTCGAGTTGGTACTATATGCCTGACCCGGGCATGAGGGAGTGCTGCACGGGTAGAGTTGCACAGATGGTTATGCTGCTAAAGGTCAGACGCTACTCCCGTTGATTTGTGTGCTCATAACTGTATGAGTACATCTCCGATGCTTGTCTAGTTTAGCCGAGGGACATTAACCCTCCCTTGGTGCACGGGTCGGGCACCCAACAACAACTCTTTACTGTCATTACCAAGTTTGATTTAAGTGTGCTGCTATGCATCACCAGTGTTTGTAGTACAGCCCAACATGTAACCACTTTGAGTGCATCGTACCATAAGATCCAGCTTGTTCAATTTGTGAATCCCTGTTTATTTTATTTTTTTTGAAAGTTGAATGCCTGTTTATTTGCACCCAATGAATCTTTGAGGGCACCTACATAAAAAATTATTGACTTCTTTAAATCAGATGATGGAGATAGTTTTTTTCCCGTCTCCTACACAATGGATCTTGAGATAATGTAGTGACCTGAAAATTACGTTTGAGTGTGATGTGTGTCATGTGCTTTTCTAGTTTGGGATGTGTGCCATGTGAAATGAAACATATCGAGAGTGAAAGATTGGGATGAAAGACATCCTGGCATGATTCAAAGAGTTAATGTTTCGTTGCTGCTCTCAAAGATTTATTAGTGCTCTTAATCATTTTTCTTTTCTGAACAGAACATAATAACGTTTCATTACGAAATATCAGATACAATGGACGATGGATAACTACCCTTCCACAAATGGTGAATACTATCTTTTAAACCCAACTTTGATAGCGAGTACACAACATTATTACAAGATCTAGGCCTGTAACAACAAAGAGTTTGATCGAACGACTTTAGCTCGTGTAACTTCAAGTATCAAATTTCCCAAATCAGATAAATCTTCAGTCGTCATTGATGGCCTTAACCACAACTTTTGCATCGCTTTCAATAATGATTTTTCGGCAACTCATTTCCCTTGCTAGGTAAATTCCCTGCAGAACTGCCAAAATTTCAACATGCTCCATTGATGAGGATCTTGTATCTCTTTGACACAGTAGCTAACACCCTTCGATTATGTTCTTTGGCTATTGCACCAACGCCACCTAGTCGTGAATTTTTCATCCATGCCCCATCAACATTAACTTTGACTATTCATGGCTCTGGAGGTTCCCATTTAGAATCAGAATGGGATGCATCATCAGGAGGCCTAGAGGGATATCTGTTATTTGCCGCCAAATACCCACTCAACCATGTTTCCGAACTCTGAGTGTGCCGTTGAATATCCTCAACTTTGTCTCCATGAGTGATTTTATTTCTATCCTTCCATATGGCCCAAGCAACTGGAAGAAAAACATTAATATCAACCTCAATTTTTTTCGTTGTAGCCCATCAGAGAAATTCAAACGCAGAAGAAAATCCACTATGGGACACCCAAATTCCCAAAGATGACACGAACCATTGTTGAGCAACACACTCGCAATCCCAAATTGCAAGGTCAATAGGCTCAGGAAATAGACCACACAAATCGCAAGTCAGGTCCCCCAAACATCTTTTCTTAATAAGGTTTATCTTCACCGGTAGGATACTCCTATATGCACGTCACACAAATTTTTTTACCTTATTTGGTGTACCACTCACCCATATCCTTCTCCAGATCGGATTAGCCATGTGATTACTACCTGACCGTTGGTCAGTTCACTTATAATAATGTAGCGCCACATGATATGTTGATTTAACCATGAACCTCCCTTTCTTATGATCCACTCAAAGCCATTTTGTCTTCAATTGGCCTAGATGGAAGTAGGATATCTAGTATAGCATTTGCATCGTCATCCAAAATAAAGATCAGTTAGCCTCCTCCTTCCACCTCAATGGGTCCAGAGATATAATATCAGAGACCTTTTCAACCGTTTGGGATGTTTTCGGAGTAAACGGTTTGAAAGTGGATTCCCTTGGGTTCCACCTATCTTGCCAAATCTTCACGGCCGAGCTGTTTCCTATAGGCCGAATAGATCCTTTTTCAATTATCGGGATTGCTGAAAAAATACTCTGCCATGTGTAAGAAGGGTTGACCCCTAATTTTGGCTTGAATATATCCGAGTTGTGGAAGTACCGAGCCTTTATCAGAAGGCAGAGCCTCTAGAGAATTGGGAGAGGATATTAGACACCAACATCCCTTGGAGAGCATGACACTGTTAAAAGCAGTTAATTTCTTGAAACCCAAACATAAAACAAAATTATCGTTAACATTGGCTACATTATTGTTAATTTTTAATTTTTTTTATGCTCTTAGATGGATCTTGTATTGACGTGGCACCCAAACATGATAGTGTCATAGATTCAACCTACCAGCATGTCAAGTAGACGGGCTGTATACCCTAGCAACCCATGCATCGCCTGGACCTTATTATGTACACACATAAAATTGGAGTCCCTAAATCCGTGTAGGCCAGTGTCTTCCTATCTGATGGCTAGCAAGGTTGCATCAGGTACACGGCATTGTACCTAACACATTGGGTGCTTGTCAATGAAACATCTGCAGGACCTACCAACATTTAGGGCACTCAATATAGGATACATGAAGTTTTATATATGCGAGTTTCATAAGTGATCTAAAGACTTCCGGTGACTAGGACAAAAAGAGAGGGGACGGGCCAGCGGGAGTAGCTTTATAGTAATGCAAGAGGAAAAAGATAGTCCCACATCGATTGTTGAGGAAAGAGGGAGGAAGGCCTGTTGGTATAAAAGTAAAACGAAAATAGAGATTAATCATACTTACCTGGACGGGGTCAATCGGTGGTCAATATGGCCGATGGCCTAGGGCCGCTGCTTCCATTGCACTTTGGAGGAGAGCTGCTCTACCATCTCCTCAAGTAGGAGAGTGGACGTCATAATTTGTGCTAGAGGGGGTACGCGTTCGCGCGGCCCCCACCCAAACCATTTCAAAATTTTTAATTTGAAAGATCATACAGCATTTATAGCACAGCCATTTTAGGCCAAGTCTCATGGTAGCGGTCATAGAGGCTGGTTTCTTTTCTACTGCTTACTAAATAGCTAAAGAAGGCTTTTAACAGAGTATTTGGGTTGAGAAGCAGATAATGGAAGAAGAAGGAAGGTTCGAAGCAGAGGTTGCTGAGGTGCAATCCTGGTGGAACTCCGAGAGGTTCAGGCTTACTCGCCGGCCCTACACGGCAAGGGACGTTGTTTCTCTTAGGGGAAGCCTGAGGCAATCCTATGGCTCCAACGAGCTAGCGAAAAAGCTATGGAGGACCCTTAAAACCCACCAAGAAAATGGGACTGCTTCGAGAACGTTCGGTGCACTCGACCCTGTTCAAGTCACCATGATGGCCAAGTACTTGGACACAATCTATGTCTCCGGCTGGCAATGCTCTTCGACCCACACCTCGACCAACGAACCCGGCCCCGATCTTGCTGATTATCCCTATGACACAGTCCCGAACAAGGTCGAACACCTCTACTTTGCTCAACAGTACCACGACAGGAAACAAAGAGAAGCTAGAATGAATATGAGCAGAGAGGAGAGAGCTAAAACACCCTATGTAGACTACCTAAAGCCCATAATTGCGGATGGGGACACTGGTTTTGGTGGTGCCACCGCTACCGTTAAACTATGCAAGCTTTTCGTTGAGCGGGGTGCTGCCGGAGTTCACATTGAAGACCAGTCATCTGTTACAAAGAAGTGCGGTCACATGGCCGGAAAAGTTCTTGTTTCAGTGGGCGAACACATCAATAGGCTTGTCGCAGCTAGGTTGCAGTTCGACATTATGGGCGTTGAGACAGTTTTGGTTGCTCGAACTGATGCGGTGGGAGCTAATTTAATTCAGACTAATGTAGATATCAGAGACCATCAATTTATTCTTGGTGTCACGAATCCAACTCTTAAAGGGAGGAGTTTGGCGACTGTTCTATCGGAAGCAATGGCGGCTGGTAAAACAGGAACCGAGCTCCAAGCGCTTGAGGATAACTGGTTATCAATGGCTCGATTGAAATCTTTCTCTGAATGCGTCAGGGATGCCATCAATAGTATGAATATTGGAGAAGAAGAGAAAAGGAGGCGATTGAATGAATGGGGTAACTTGTCAGGCTACGACAAGTGTCTTTCAAATGAGCAATGCCGAGAAATCGCAGAGAGACTGGGGCTTAATAACTTATTTTGGGACTGGGATTTGCCTAGAACAAGGGAGGGGTTCTATAGGTTCCAAGGTTCTGTAATGGCTGCAATCGTGAGAGGTTGGGCTTTCGCTCATCACGCAGATTTGATATGGATGGAAACGGCCAGCCCTGATTTGGTTGAGTGCACTACATTTGCCCAAGGGGTTAAGTCCAAGCAACCCGAGAGTATGTTGGCTTATAATCTCTCCCCTTCATTCAATTGGGACGCTTCGGGTATGACAGACGAACAGATGAGGGATTTCATACCTCGGATTGCAAGGTTGGGATTCTGTTGGCAGTTCATAACTCTTGCCGGGTTTCACGCCGATGCACTTGTGGTTGACACTTTTGCGAAGGATTACGCTCGGAGAGGGATGCTGGCTTATGTGGAGAGGATTCAGAGAGAAGAGAGGAATAACAACGTCGATACTTTGGCTCACCAGAAATGGTCTGGTGCAAATTATTATGACAGAGTCCTCAAGACTGTTCAGGGGGGCATCTCTTCAACTGCTGCCATGGGTAAAGGTAATATATTCATTTGATATATATATATATGTTATTTTCATCGATTATGGAATATCACCAACTAATAAATTGGGCTATGACCGCGCTCATTTGTGGGCAATGTGGCACAACTCTTTTCATCCAAATCATCAAAGTGGTAGGTTATATTGGGAGCTACCCTGACCTAAAATTCTCATTGATTGAGAGATTTGAACTGACCGATCTAGGCACTCTAATATGACTGGCGTGCATATTTTTAATGGCTGATCTGAGAGTACTACCAATTGGATGGTTGCAATCCTCTAATAGGCAAGAAATTTTGGCCGAGCGCTGTGACACTAATGAGCTGCTAGGTGGCCTACTTGGATTGATTAAAGATGTGCGCCACATCAGCCGAGTCGGTCTCTATTTTGTTATTCACAAATTATGGGTTCATAGCATCTTTGAATTGTGTTGTTTGCAGGAGTAACTGAGGAACAGTTCAAGGAGACATGGAGTGGAGCTGGAGGCATGGACATAAATGGTGGTATTGTTGTTGCCAAAGCAAGAATGTAGGAGATCTAAGTAATGGCCAGGTTACTTTGGAACCTTGGTGTCATCAGGTGTTTTCAACAGTTTTTATTTGTTGAATAATAATGGTATAATAATTCCAGGGAGTTTGGGCTTATTATTTTTGGCATTGAGCCGCATAAGTATTGGTTTAGGACCTGATTAAGCTCTGGGAAGCATATATATAAGTACATTGAATTGTGCTTATGTTTCTCCTCTAGTTAGATAATATTGTCTGCTTAATAGTTAATAAGTATATGTAAAACCATTTTCTTATATAATCCAAGTGTTGTTTTGGTTGATTGTGGACTTTGCTTGTGATTAATAGTTTCTTATATGTAAAACCATTTTCTTATATATAAGTACATTCCATTTGCTTGTGATTAATGGTTTTCAAATAGTTGCATACAGTTAGGGCTCTCAATGAACTGGGCCTGAGCCCGGCCTGACCCAACCTGTAATGGGCCATGTAGGTAGGCCCAATGCATAACTGTGCTGGCTCCGCCGGTCTGATTAGTAAGTCAGGCAGAGTATGGGCTCCTCTCAAAAGCTCGATTAAGAATCGATTGGCTTGTTTAAGCATGAAGCGAACTTGGCCCGATTCCCTAAAATGAGTTTATTTTATATAGAAATTGTTGAGGGGCTCCACGCAGCCTGACCCGCCATTGGCCGGGTATGGGCTGAAGTAGGTTTGCCCCGATTCAAAAAGGGGCTTGGCTGGCCCGGCCAGCTGGGTATGGGCTAACTTCGTGAAGAATGAGATTATAATCAGCCCGTTTAAGGCCCGGAAAATTTGAGATCCCTACATACTGTAGATACTGTGGGAAATGCAGATATCTATTTTTTTTTTATATAATTGAGAAATATAGATATCTTTGTAAAGTATGGTATGGATTCTGTTGACCACATTTTCGTTGCTCAACCCTTTTCTGCTTGGGTACAATTTCACATTAGCAGAGCCACTTTGTGACATTTTACCAGACTTCTTTCCCTTTATAAACACTGAAAAACTGAGGATTTATTAAGATGATAGCTAAGCTCATTAAGATACCCATGGCTGCTACTATGTGGCATTTATGGAGGGAGGCCCGCCGGATTTTCTATCGAAAGGTGAAGTAGAAAAACAAGAAATTGTATCAGTTATAAAAGGGCCACACCTTAATAAATGACATTCATTTTCATGAAGGATTTTGACACTAAATTGTTCTCGATAATCGAAATAACGCCTTTTAAGACTATGAGGCCTAAGGCTAGCAATTGTCAATAATTTGCTTTTTTTTATTTTTGATAAGTAAGCTGGGCTTGAACCAACGACCCCAGGATACTTGTCAAGAAAAAATAAAATTGCTGTTTGCCATTATTTAGATCAAGAGAGGGATCATAAACATTTACTTTCCTGCTTTGATGGTACTTCTCAGTTTGGTAAAATCACCATTATAGACCTTGACAGCATTGAAACGACAATCAACATAGCCTGCAAAATAGGCTTAAAAAGATTTGGGTCGAATCTGATTCCATTCTATCAATCCAAGTGTATTATAATGAAAAGTTTAGCGAGATAGTATTCATTTTAAATGCAACTAATTTATCTACCAAAGATGAAACTGTTAAGATATTAACTAATACTAGGCGTTAGTAAAGCGGGAAGTTAATTCCTTATTAGTTCGGAGTTATAACAAACCATCATGCTCCGCAGCAGACGTTCCCGGCAGCCCACTTTGTGGCGGCTTCACTCTGGTACCTCTCTTCGGGGCCCTTAGGTAGCCCTTTCCTTAGGTTGCTCCTTCCAAGGACTCCAAGGTGGCCCAACTCTATCGGGGCAGTCACTCTCCTACCTTCTTTGGGGCTCCCAAGTCACCCCCTCCGTGACTCAAACTCAATATCTAGAGTTGGCTCTGATACCATTTGTTAAAGTCCTAACTAATAATCCAAAAAGCCTAAGTGTTAGGAGAGCGGAGACTTTAACATAGCATTTTAGCAAACAAAGATCCGCATAGAATTTTAGTAAAACAGAATTTTATCCAAAAATTATAAAAGGACAATTTTTGCCAAAAATAGTCCAACAGTAGGCATATGATCAAACACTCAAATATAACATTTTCATCCTATACTTGAGAAATCATAAAATTATGATGAGAATATTTTAGGAGCAATCCATAGCGGGCGAGCACATGCATCGTAATTCTTAGAGCATTTATGACTTTGGAGCCTGATAAAATAAGAACAATATGGGGGACAAAGGAGAAAAACTCAAGTGGTGGCTCCTTTATGTGACCTTGACATTTTGGCATGATTCTTTACGCCTTCACTATATATATTTAGGTTCGACCTCTGTTAATACGAGTCATGTGTGACTCAAGTTGGTGTCTGTCAGATTGTGGTCAAAGATTGATCATAACGTGATATGATAGTCACCTGCTTGAGTCATGCATGACTCAAATCACATGTTCCTTACCCATATATATATATATATATATATATATATATATATATATATATATATTATTATATGGCACAATGGAAGGTTGACAAACTTGCAACTTACCTATAAAAAAGTACTATAAAATAGTGTGGCAGATAGAAATGCTCAAAGCCATATGAATTGAATCATTGCGATATCTCAACCCAATCCGCCTCGTGCAGTAGTTGATTAGACGGTAAAAAAGAACCAATCATACAATATATTAACTAATAATAAAAACCAATACAAATATTTTAAATAATATGAATTGAGGTTCTTCAATTTTTTGCAGAATCAGACCCTTCCAATTTAATGCTTAAATATACACCGATGGGCTGACTTTGCGAATTTAATTTGAGGGATACCATACCAAGCATTTACAAATGTACAGTTTGCAATGATGGAAAAATTTTCAAATATAAATGATCATACACAATTAAAATAGACTTTCGATCTGACACCATTAGCGTGTGATTTACTACATTTCATACCAAGCATGTACAAATATAGAGTTAAATATTTTCAAATATAAATGATCATACACAATTAAATTAAACTTTTCATCTGACACGATGAAATTGTGATTTACTATTATGCAAAATGGCACACTGATTTTCAATCTAATTGTCCAATTGGCAATCAATCATTGGACCATGTCTCAGTAAAAACGTCATGCTTATGACGGGAAGTGAAGAATCAGATTTGGGGACATTAATATTAGCCATTAAAATAAAAAATAATGATCAATATTAGGGTGCACAGATCGGATTATTGAAATGGTGTGATTTTTGGTATTAGTGCATAATCAGGCTCTTCTTTTGTTAGAATGAGAATGCAAAAGAATTTGCATTTGCATTGCAAGTGTCAAGCATGTTCTTGAGAGACTAGGCTTAAGGGGTGAACAAGTGCATTGAATGCATATTTTTGACCTTAAAAGAGTAGAAGCAACTCTGTGTTGCTCTCCATCAGAGCAGAGCGGAGAGCAAGCATAGATCAGTTTTATCACTTAAAACAGCTCCCTATCAAAGTAAATGGAGCAAAGAGTTGTGTTAGTAAACATAAAAGTAGTTTCCCGTTGGAGCGAAAGAGCTGCTCTTTGCCCTGAAAGAGCTAACCCAAATGCAGCCCTAAATGATTTCTTGTTAAAAGCATCAGTTTTTCCCAAAGGAGATTCGTATGGTGCACAGGTGAGGCAACTAATAGCACAAAGCATGCTAT
Organism: Chloranthus sessilifolius; assembly: GCA_021018995.1. Lineage (NCBI taxonomy): Eukaryota > Viridiplantae > Streptophyta > Magnoliopsida > Chloranthales > Chloranthaceae > Chloranthus > Chloranthus sessilifolius. The sequence goes on along the minus strand of CM037588.1, from coordinate 155,389,886 downwards.
TAGATAAGTATTCTGATTAGCAGGTTATGATTTGCAGAGTGTTCCATATGATATGAAAGGCATATGATTGAAATTTTTTGGTGTAAAAATTGAGCACTAAAACCATCTCTATCATTTAATAGGCAGTCAAAGGCCATAAAAAGTAAACAATATGGTGGATTTACATTACCATCAGTCGGATTACAGAGACTGTGTTTTGTCTTACATTTTGCATCAAAACCGATTTTTATAATTTTTTGTTTCTATTAAGAAGAATTTTTAAAAATTTAATATTATGATACATGCTTTAATCATTAGTTAAGTAACTAGTAAAGAGGACAAGGTAACTTGGTCCTACCTTAGCTTAGTGTCATGTGGCATCCAAACATATGATCGGGTGTCACATAAGGAAGTGGCTCTAAGATCATAGCTATCGAGAAAACAAATATATCCAAATAAACAATATAAAATTATGGAGTCAACATAGTCTATTGCACATAAAATGAATGGTAAAACGACCTGTGATTTGATCGTTCATTTTTCACACGATTGATACCATTGACAATTCAATTTTATAAATTTTATTATTATTACTTTTTTCACAGTAGCTATATTCATCAAGCCGTTGCTTTACCTGCACCAAATTATATAATTAGATGTCACATAGCATGAAACTAATGTGGACAAGGTAAGTTACCTAGTCCTTGGTTATCTTTTAATCATATATGCTTTAATTATATGTAGTGTTTATTTATTAAATTCATAATAAATATAATATACTTATTTTATTATTTATATCATTTTTAACTTTAATTTTGGAAACATATTTTTTAATAATTTATTATTATTTTCATAATCTCCGAATTTTTTCTTGGAATCTTCCTCAAATTTATCAGACCTAAAATGAATAGATAGCCACCACTGGATGATTGCGGAGTCAGAACTTGGTTAGTATGATACCAACTCTACCAAAACATAAATATTTATGCAACTCTCGGGAGGATCCCAATCATATCCTCATATTAAATAGAGGGTCAAATATGAGATAAAACTAGTTAAATATCAGTCCATATCAGTCTATATCTGCCCATATCAAGTTATATCGGTTAATAAGTATTAGATGAGCATGATATAATACTAATAATGTCTTTTGGGCATTTTTATTATTATTTTAATATATATATATATATATATATATATATATATATATATATATACATAGGGAGTCAGTTAGGTCCTCCAATGAAGGACGGTGACCGTCCTTCAAGATCTACATGGCACCTAAAATACTTTTTGAGTGCCACATGGAGCACAGGTGGACAGTACAGGTGGACAGTTTAGATCAACATTAAAAAAAAAAAAATTCGAATTTTTTTTTTTAAACCCACAAGTCAAAATTTGACAGTTTTCATTCATCCACATTTAACGATTCAAAATATACACGGTGGAGATGAGTTTTTAATTATTATTTTTTTCAAAAATGATCTAAGCAATGCACCCAAGGTTAATGTGGCACCCAAAAAGTGTTTTGGGTGTCACGTGGAGCTCCCCCGTAAAAAGTTGGAGGACGGTGACTGTCCTCCTATGGAGGACGAAGGCCTTTTCCATATATATATATATATATATATATATATATATATATATATATATATATTATCCTTACTATCATATAAAAGTTAAAATAGTTTCGGTTAATTTTTACTACCTAAAATGCTCCTAACTCATCTCATAGCCCACAACTCACAAGTTCTAAGCTCCTCTTATACCGTCGTTGCAAGGGGTTTTCGTCATCGGAGAGAAGTAGAAACTCCTTTGTTCAGGGAAACCTTAAACTAAGGTAAGAAACCCCTTATCTCTCTTCTTCTTCATTCAATGTCAATTTTTATCTCTTCTTCTACCGATTCTGCACTTAATCTGTAAACCCTAATTTGGTTTAGGGTCTATGCAAAAAGCCCTTGTTTTTTCTAGGGTTCCTATATCCATTTAAACCTTTAAAAGCTGTTTATTTTAAATTTATATTTTACATTTTAGTTAGTCGATAAAGCTCGATGGAATCGAGAAAAACTATAGTTGAAACCATTAAGGATTTACGGTTTAGTGGATAAAACTCAATGGATATGTGCCATGTGGAACACCATCTAAGTCATCTAATTTGAAGACCATGACAGTCAAAGGCCATCATTTGATTCAATGGTTGATTGTGTGAAATTTTTGGCTGCTAACATCATTATATCAAAGTCTTCACTCCCATCTAAAAATAATGATGAATTACTAAAATTTATAAAAAGATATGTTAACCTATTTAAAGTAAAAATTGATATCTTTAAATAATAAAATAAGTATATTATATAATACGTTTGTCCGAATGCATTAACAAAATATGATTAAAGCATGTAACATAGGGTAAAAAATTCGTCAAAATCAGAAAATTTTGAGAAAAATTAGGCATTTGGAGAATTTTCCAAATTTTTTAATGATTTAGAGAATTTCATGTTAGAAGAGGTGCCCTGTCAATTTGATGGTCTAGAGCAAAGGACACATGGATTAGTGGCCTATAGAGTTGAGAAGTATCATCCTTGATGGTGCAAAGCACATGCTAGCAAAATGCCATGATCATGGTAATACAAATCCTACATACGAGGCAAAAATTTACACTTTAAAATTTTCATTTTATTGATTGAACTGAACTTGGTCCGTCTATACATGAATGAATTTTTCACAACAATTTCCCAAGATACTCTCCATTTACTTTGGAAAGGGCTTCAAACAAATCTCTCAAAGGCAAATCAGTTACAAATATCAAGACTGAAAAATAAAAATAAAAATACAGATATAAGAGAATATATACAATAATTAGCAAGTTCAACCCTCATTGGAAACTGCTTCTTCTACAAAACTGTTCTGGGTCTACATTGATGATAGTGTACGTGTGATCGAATCTGACAAGCGCCGCATCTTCGTTGTGAACTCTGCACTTTTTCCAAAGTAAGATTGGGCGTTCGACATCATCACTGTGGTGTCGTGCTTGACGGCCTCCAAACTGTGGTAGTAATTGTTTTCTAATCTCCTCTTGATCACTTCCGGAGACAGTGGAGCTGGAAACTTATATGAATCATATAGCCAAAAAGCTTATCTACTTCATATTTCTCTTATTCTCTTTAATCAGCTATGAGAATTTCAAAGAAGAGTTGGCACCCAGCCCGAGTACCAAATGGTCAAATCCCAGGAAGTTCCAAGTTATTTATGAGCATGCAAATCAGTGAAAATACATCTGACCTTCCACTGATTTGGTGCTCAACAATATGTGGGTATTCCCCAATGCTGCCATTGGGAAATTGACCTGAGTGCCAACGCTGGCACTCAAGACCTATTAATACCAATCAACCCTTTCGAAGAAAGACAAAAGCCACATACATACAACAATGATGAGGACGAATTATTCTCAATAGAAAGGTGATTAAAATTTAATTTCCTTATCTCTTCAGATGCCTGTAGACATGCTACAATATTGTTTTCAATACCTATATGAGGAGTTTGGGCATGCCACATTACAAATAAGCAAGTGGTGTTGCTTTGAACTCGATTTTAAAGAACCAAATATAATATAAAATTGAGTTTTTTTTTAGTGGGTAATAACAGCCATATCAGCCACGGACCATTATTGATAAACCGTAAATGATTGAGAATACAAAATAGTAAGGGATCATCACATAGAATTGGAAATGACGAGGCTCGATCCATATAAAAATAGATTCCTAAGCTAGCTCACTATAGATGCCTATATACCTCCATGCAAGTATGTACATATGTGCATAGAGAAGCACACGGACTCACAAATGGAACCCCAGGCACGTGCAAACAACATCTTAGGTAAATATATTGCTTGATTCGACTCTTATCCCTACACCAAGCTCCGAAGAGGTCAAATATTTGTATTATCTATTTTAAAATGGCTTAAGGCTTCTTGCTTATATATGATTCATATTTGAGGGTTTACACACGGTTCAACTCACATTTTTCTTCAGCCATAAGTATAAAGAGAAATGCAAATAATCAAAATACAAGTGCAATGACATTAGATGAGCAGATACCTGTTTAGAAAATCAGATTTCTGTGTGATATGTTCCAACTTTGGAATCCCATAATAATCCTGCAATGTTTTGGAAAAGAATTGATCACAAACTTACATGATAAATCCTCACAAGGACCAGCAATAAATAGAGAGATGAAATTTCCCAGACAGAAAAATTAAGCTGATTTCTGTTTGAATTTTCTTCTAATTTGGCAAAACAAGATAGAAGCTTCTGCTTATTCCAATCATCAATATGAGGGTGCTCCCATGGGCTATCAAAGTCATGGAGTTCCCATGGGCTATGTAGATGCTGGCTTGAGGAATCACTCTTGTATTGGATAACGTACCTTTCCCATGGGCTCTCTAGAAATTCAGGAGATTTATGCTTTACTCCTAAAATACAGCCATCCCACCAACTCCCACCTTCCTCATTCTCATTTCTCCACCAGACCAAACATTTATCCCTAGGTGCCCAATTTCTCTTAATGCCGGCATCGTATCGTGTTCTTTCAACAAGAAAGTTCGGAAAATTGATCAGCTCAGGTAATGTCAATTTGAAAATATTACTGAATACACCCGAAGAAGGATCTATAAATTCTAGAGAAACCCGTATTTGCTTTTAAAACCCCCAGATTTTCGAGTGACTAAAATGTTGATGCAGCATCATATCATTAGGGGATATATCTGGATTTCTAGGGTTCACATTCTAGCATTTCAGGGTTTACATTCTAGGATTTTAGCAGTATGCAATCTTGAACTTTTATATGTTCCCTATATTTAGTAGTGTCACTTTTAGTAAAATATTGGTGTTAAATCATATATGTTCCCTATAAGATTTTTTTTTGTTTGTCTTTAATAAATCATAAAATATAGTAATGAACACTTGAAATGCTATATTTGTTTTATGTTTAAATCACCCGATAGATGTCTAAAAATCAAGTTCAATCAATTAAAGGCCCTAATGTCCACTTGCATTTGCATGTGTCTTTTTACTAGTTATAAAATAAGAAAGCACTTGAATATCGGCCAGTTTAGCTGATACGTATCTGATTTATCTGGTATGTATCGGCCTGGAGCCCGCCGGATATGCCGACATGCATCGGTTATTGAATCTCTACTCGGGCTTTATGGACAGAGATTGACCCATGCAACCTCCCTGGGTAGATGCAGAGATACCTAATACCAAGCAATCTACCAAGGAATTAAAATGAATATTTTTAATCTCGCAGAGATCAAATCCCCAAAGACACAAGCAATCCAAATTCGAGTATTGCAGAGATCAAATCGATTCAAAATTCATGGCTCCTCTTGCTCCAAGATCTGGAGATGCAGTTTTCGCTAATGTCGAGCGCGTGGTAACAAAATTTGCAGCTTTCACTAAATCATCTCTCTTCGATTCTTCGAAATGACTGAAATTGCTAGAAGATTTAGTGTTGATTTCTGATCTTGCCTTTTCTTTTCTGCAATCGAGATCAGAACGCCGAGCTGTTTACGCTAACATACGGGGCAATTGTAAGGCAACTGCTTACTGATCTGGAGGAAGTGGAAGAAGTGAACAAGCAGCTCGATCAAATGTACTGAATTAGGGTTTGGTTTTTTGTATATATGCTTTGATATATTTATTTCTTATGATTATAACTCGTAGATTTTCTTTTCAGCAGATACAAAATTTGTTATGTTGATGAATCTATCTAACTTGTAAAGAAGTTTAAATCATTGAATTTTTACTCTAAATTGGTTAACAGGTTAAATGGTTGGGTAAAACTGTACTTCAATGTAATAAAATACTCATTTGGGAAGTGGTATACAACTATCTCCATGTTATAGCAGAGTTGGTATTAGGTACCTGACCTGAGTTCCAGCGGGCAGCAGTTGGGTCGATCTCTGGACCCTACCTTTGAGAATAGGCAGATATTGTTGAGCTCCAAATTAATGGAAGGTCTACATTCGCTGATTAGTGTGCTTATAAATAACTTGACACTCCCCGAGACAGCCATTTGGTAAGAAGGAGAGTGGCCTGAGTGCTGCTGGTGGCGCTCGGGTCACGTACCATATACCAACTATATATAGCTGGGTGATCAACAATTTGACTTTTTGATGTGGATAGATTTATAAAATGCTGTATTTATTTTGATATTCTTCCTTCTTCAAGCCATTTAAAATGGCGCAAAAACATGCTATCCAAAAGCCCTCTCACATTTTCTGCTCAGAATAATCCTATACACAGATAATTATTGGGGATTTAAATATATATTCACTTTTTGGAGGTTTTTTTGATGTTCTTTCTTTTCATCGGTCGTCAATGCTTGATTTGAGAATGCCAAAATGTAAATATATATTCATCTTTGGGGGATTTCATAAATTTTTCTCATTTATCCGTCATCAAAATTTGAATTGAGAATGAGGTTGTCAAAATGCTAGGCTTACCCAGGGTGCTAAACCTTTAGGTACCTAGGTGATTGCAAATTGACTGGTCCAACCTAAAATTCACAATAAAGTTACAGTAATGATTAGTAATCATAGACTAGATAAAAACATTAGATCTATTCAACCTTAAATGGATTAATGTGATTTCATCAATAGTCATCATAGTCACAAAAGTCAAAAGATCGGCGACTTGCAGCCATCCCAACTACATCACTGATTAATCGGCTAAGTCGGCAATTTGGCCAATTAATTGGCAACTTTGTGATATCAGATTTTTTTTCACTTATACTTGAATGAAAAAAAAAATCTTTAAGGCTATCACCTTCTCTGCTTCCTGCCCGTCTCAAAGTTCCTTGCTCTTCTTCTTTTGGCCTCTTTTGTACTACTTTGTTCATTAAAACCATTATTTTTAACTTGAAATATAGTATGACATATTTTAAATATTTTTTTTCTATATTTTTATTTTCTCCGATTTTTTCCGATTTCGACCTATTTTTCCTAATCCATGTTCATAAAACCATAATGTTGATGCTTGGAAATCACTCATGATTAGACGTTTAAAATTTAATTTTGATGGTAGCTCGAGTGGTAATCACGACCTGTCTATTATTGGAGCTATATTTGGTCCTTACAAAGGTAGTTTCATAATGGCTTAGTTGGGCCCTATTGGAACTAAAGAGTGTACTGTGTTGATAGATTCGTTTATTCTTACTTCCATGGTTCTTTTTTGGTTGAAAACAACTCAAAAGTCGTAATGGTATGAGCAATAGATAGGGAATTGGACCTTGGAGGCTTGCGTCAATTTCAGACAATCTTCAGGTTTGCTCAAGAGCTGCCATTATTCCCCTTTCATCACATAGGCAGGGGGGAAGCTGATTACCTCGTGAGGGATTGATGGAGTCGGGAGAGGCCCTTATTGTTTCAAAGTATTTACTTTATTTTAGTTTACGAAGGTGCTTAGTGCTCATCATTTTTTTGGTTTCCCTACCTTTGTACTTCGTACAAGTCATAATAAAATTGCTATTCATATATTTTTTTGGGCTTAGGACATAGGACATGGGTGGCCACTTGGACCCTTCACGAGGTGGTAGACTAGGTGTTTTCTTAGGCCTAGGGAAGCCTAGAGACTCCTAGCCTAGGCATCAAAGCCCCCTCTAGTTGCCTAGGTTATCTCTTATTATATGGTTTTTTTTGCCCTTCAATTTGGGAATTATGGTTTGTACAAATGAGAAAGGTTTCCACAAACCTGGACTCTCTATGATTGTAACGCTTGAGTATAACATGATAGGGCATGGGGTAACTCTTTTGGGTCCATTTCTTCAAACATGGATGGTCATGTTGCAATGGAAAAGGGAAGCATAGGTTTTCTTGGTTTCAAGTATATCGTCTCCTCATGAAAAATCTATCCCAAGGGAATTGTGTCATGAAAAATTGAAAGAAAGGCCTTTGGCTAGGGACCACTGTTCTTAAAATTGGACCCGAGACGAACGTGGAGGGGGACATTCTGATTTGAATAAAAAATCCTCTTATTAACGAATACTCTCTCTCTCTCTCTCTCTCTCTCTCTCTCTCTGTGCAAGCCAAGAGAAGTTATAACCATTTACCGGGGAAAGCTTGTTTTTTTTACCATTGTTTGGCCAGAAAAAGCAAGTCTTTAAGTTTCAGGTGACCTCACTGTCGCTTGAGACCTTTTTTGCATAAAATCGCCTAGTTCCTCTTCAGAAGTTCATTTCACATGCCACAGCAGTTTGACATGGTTCCACATATTGGATTGAATTTATATTTGACCAAATCGCAAGAAGCGGCAGTCCTTGTCCAATTCTGTCAACCTCTCCGGTCTGGTTTTAAAAACCGAGCTACTGACCTAGTGTTGCATAATCACAAGTGACAACAGTTCAACATGGTTCCACATATTTGATTGAATTTATATTTGACCAAAATCGCAAGAAGCGGCAATCTTGGTTGGGCCCCATTCCATCAACCAGTGTGGTGTGGTTTTAAAAACCATGCTACTGACTAAGCCTTGCATAAATCCTTTATTGATGTTAACGTATAGTTTTTTAGTTTTAGAAGCATTCTGATGAAATCCTCGATAACTTTTGAAGTTCCCAGTGATATTTTTGCAAAGAGGGAATGACATGAGGTTCTTATAGGGATTTTGTGATCTTCTCTGAGAGGTTTTGGCCTTTAGATGTCGTGGAAAAAATTTCTAGAGAAGCTCGTGGTGGGGGGTGGCAGCATTCCTGTTGAGTTGTGGTAGACTGGTCGTTGGTGTGTCTGAAAAGCAGTATATAGTCATGGCTACAACAAATATTGAGAAAGCCATCGGGGGAATAAAAAAGTAAAAAGGTATTAGAGAGAGGGAAAGTATACCTGGTTTACATGGGTATGCCCTGTGCTGGATTCAAATAAACGGGCTGGTAGGTGGACCTGGTTGGGCGTGATTATGTTGCTTGCCCCTTTGGCCTAGGCCCCAACCCGGAAAGATTCTTCCCACACTGCAATCAGTGGGGATGACTTGTACACTGTAAATGTTAAACTTCCTGAACAAGTGGCCATGAAAAAAAGGTACCAGGTTGAGATTGAAGTCTTCTAGCAGTGACGCCAATGAGTACGTAAAATAGTTAATTTTTCTAGTAAATCTGATCACCACATTTTCCTGTTGCCTGGTTTGGCAAACCAAGACATTCACCTTTTCTTATCAAGTGTAGTTAGAATCAGAGGGGCTGCTTTCCCCCTCTTAGGTTTCTGACCACAATAAATAAGGCTGATGCCTCTGCGATAACTGTTGATACAATCTTTCCCAAATGACTGCTAAATTGTTCTATATTAGATATTAAATGACTTTAGTTTTGGAAAAAGGATTTCTCAATTATATGGGAAGGTGCATGGTACTCCCGACAAAGGGAATATGGATGTTATGATACCCTGAAGCTGTGTCTGGCAAGACATGTTTTGTGAGCCAAGTTCTTTCACTTTTTGTTTGATAGTTTCTCTTGGGTTATGACCAGTGTATGGTTCACTGAGGATGATAGAAACTTGTTAGAGAGTGATCTTAGAAGAGTTGGATCTCACTTCCCTGACCTGCATTGTGTTAATGGACAGTGGCGACTATGATATGGTGAGATATCCATAAGAGAAATAAAGTGACAAACTTTAACTACATTATGAGTAGCTTCTCGAACTTTTATCTTCCATTTCCTTCTAGTGAATCTTCATTGTTGAGCAGCAAATGTACATAGACTAATGCCAACCAAATCAAATTATGTGTCGGTTGGGCCTGTTCTTACTATTGATAGTTTGAGAGGGAAAATTCCCAAATTCAGTTTAAAAGAGTCACCATACCATTTTTTATCACTGTCCTGTGTTACCATCTTCTAGGAACAACTTAAAAAACCCATCACCATTCAGATATTGAGCTAGTACAGTTACGGACTTTAGTCTTTGTTATGGAAAAGTGGGAACAATATTCCCCCAGCCTCTCTAAGTTATTGATGTTTCAAAAAACTGAGGGTTGTTAAATATGACTGCGAGGTGGAATACAGAAGTCTGTGATGAAAGTAAAGGTAGGATTAAAGCGGTAGAGAGGAGGATTGCTGAGCTCAATGCTAAGGATGAGTCTTCCCCTCTATGATGTTGAGAGGAGTACCGTGACAAGCTTAAAAGTGAAGTTCATCATTCTCCATTAGGAAGAGAGCTTTTGGAGATAGAGATTTGACGCTCTTAGATCCAAGATGGGGATTAAAACCACGACCAGAGGAAGAGGGCAGCTGTTTGGAAACATTATGGTTAATGGCATAGTAATAGATATTTTCAATGAGTTGGAAGAAGAAATAATGGAATTCTTTGAGAACCTATAACTATGGAAACCAGTATATCAAAACTTGGCGAGTCGACTCGGAACTCGGGTGAGTCAACCTTGCCCGACTAAGTTCTGAGTCGACTCACCTATAAACTTGACAAGCTTAAGGGATCGATCGAGTGCTACTTTCTCACGAACAACATGAGAATCTATCTCTAGATGTTTTGTGTGAGAATGAAAAACTCGCTTAGGCAGTTCGAAGACTCGACTGAGTTTTTTGACTCGGCGATTCAACCCAACCAACATAAAATCACTATGCGGGGTTTTTTTTTTTGTTTTAAAGGGAAATAAAGTAAATTGCTAGTTTTTATAAAATCCAACAGCTCCCCTCTCTTCTCCTAAGCCCTCCTAGCCCCTCGATTTCAAGAGCAACATGGTATTCTGTGGCAGTTGATGTGTCTTACAAACCCTGAACAGAAGGGCGTTGCTGAGAAGAAGAATTTAGGAAGAGGTACGTAACTTTTTTGCCTTCTATCCTTTCTTTCAAAGCAGGAAATGGCCTTTTTTTTCAATTCTGAGCAAGGGATTGAGGAAGAGATTGACCTTGCACCTTTTTCTTCTTCCCTTTCCCTTGTTCAGAGCTGAAAATGACCTTTCTTATATTTTGAGCATGGTCGGCCCCTGCACATCTTTTCTTCTTATTCTTCTTCTAGCGCAGATTTCCCCCTTATTTCTCCCGGTTGAGGGTAAAGTTCACTTCAGAGTTTATTTTTTGTTTTTTTCCTGCCATATATATATATATCCGAGTAGGAGCGAGTTTCTGACTTAACTCTACTTGGACGACTTTTGAGTCGTGTCGAGTTTTCATGTTTTCAAACCATGATGGAAACACCAATCGTAGATGGAGGTGCTCTTCAACCACATCTTTATAAATGATTAGGCAAATTAAGAATTAGGAATTAAGAATTAAGAATTACTGAATGTAATGACATAATGGAGCTTAGGGTGGGCGACTGGATTTGCATCCGATGTCGCAATGTTAATTTTCGGCAACGGGTTTTTTGTCACTGGCTCGAATGCAAGGCCCCCCGCGACTTAGGGAGGATGGTTAAATCGGTCGACAACAGTTTTCCTCTGCAGAGGAACTTGCGCCATCCGATTTTAAGCGCAACGCAACCTTCAATTGGGTTGGTCAATTGCCGGGAAGAAGTTCAAAGGAGTTAATGCGACGGTGGTGACTCATCTGAAGCCGAGTGTCCTCTGCAGAGGAAAACTGCCGGGGCCGGCTCTGTCTACCGAGGACCCCGATATTGGGATCTCAGTATCGGACACTTCGTGTTTCGAGTCCTCTCATTTCCTCTCTCTCGCGGCTAATCTACGTTTTTACTGGGTGGTGATCGATTGCTACAAAGATACTTTATCTCTTTTTCTTCTGCACAAATGGATTAATACAAGATGGGGAGAGGCTGAGAGACTCGCGACCTCCTTCATTTCCAGCACTAGGGTTTTGCTTTGGTTTAAGGATGCAAAAGGGGCCTCCAATATGTGTTCCATCAAAAAATTCCTTGTTTTCGATTGCCCGACGGTCTGTCGTCCTTGGGATCCCTCAATGGGCGCTTTACATATCCATAGTGAAAGGGAGGGAGTTTGGCTTTGTGTTTTCGGGCTTCCGATCCATGCGTGGTCACCGGAGGTGTTCTGGCAGATCGGCGACCGGTGCGGGCGTTTCATACTCGTTGACCGGCGGACGACAGACCTCTGGGACACCGACCATGCCAGGATCCTCGTCCACGTCGACTCTTTGTCCAGCATTCCCCGGGTCTGCGATGTCAAGATCAGTGGTCAGAGCTATCAACTCCTCGTAGAGGTGGCGTGGCGGGATAGGGTTCTCGTCCTGCATGAAGCTGGCGAAGTGGCCGAGGGGCCTCGGTGCCCCAAAGTCGACATCCGCGGTTGTCCTCCAGAAATAGTTCATTCGATTTACTATCCAGTTGGAGGAGGAGCGGTGAAGACATGAGTGCCGCGGCGAGCCTTGAGGAGAGGCCTTGACGCTTGCGTCGACGGGAGCCCCGAACGTCAGTCACGGAAGTAAATCCTTCTCGGGCACTGGGGATCCATGATCGACTTTTGGTGGACGGTAACTCATTTGTGGCAGAAGAGGTTGGGGAGGAGATATCGGTTGACGCTTGGTTTCTGGCTGGTGATGTGAACGGGACCCTTTCGTCGCCGGCTATGATGGATTGCTTGCTTCCGGTGGATCCTACGGCCGATTTCGTACACCTGAAATGCCAGGGGGTGGGTGAGGGATGGGCTGTGTTAAAGACAAAGGACAGGGACATGGGACATGAGACATACCTGGGATCCGATGGCGTCTGAGGCTGTTTCTTTCCCCTTCGGTGCTAAGGTCTCTGGCGAAGGAAAAGTTTTTAAGGGTTTATAGAAGAAGAAGGGGGTGGAAGGTGTCTCGGGGCGTGGGATGTGTTGGGAGGTTGACACGTGGTCTGACTTATGGAGGGTTTCGAAGACTTTTGGGGCTGATGGGGGCTGCTAACTTTTCGACTGCTGGGTGAGATGTTGGTTCCCTCGTGATGGGCTCATGTAGCCAAAGGGGCGACACATGGACGAATAACGGTGGGAGATGGACACGTGGGCATGTATCAGACTCACTTGGCACTGCCCTTTCGGGCCAGGTCAGCTGTGACGTGGATGGGAGCGACTACGATGAGTTTGGGAGTGTCTCTCATCACGTGGTAGGCATACTTTTTTGTCGGGTCCTCTTTTATTTGGTTTCTGGCGGGAATTTTCCAGCTTCTGCATTATAAGAAGGCAGCGGATGGGCTCTTATGTGTGGGCCGGGTTTCACTCGGGCATTGGGGGTTTCTGTATGTTCTCGGGTTTGAGGCCTATCTTAAAGCTGGGCCAGGTTTTTGTTGGACCCGGGGTGCTGGATAGGACTTTGTTTTATCCTGCTCTTGGGACTGAAGGGTTTCTGGGGAAGGATAGGGGGGAGACGGCTGGGAATGGCGATATCGATCTCCGACTTCTTTCTTCGTTCGATTTGAGGAATGAGCTTAACTCCTGCATGGAAGGAGAGGTCTATGTTCTGAATAGCGTTTCTACTTGTGTTCTCGCTGCGGTGTCACCTATCTCTTGTTTCAAGAAGATGACAGAGGAGCCGCTTAGGAGTTCTCTAGCCGAGTTAGGTGCTTCGAGGGAGAAGGAGGTTATGGGGCCCAACTCGAAGGATAATTTGGTCGTGGCAATGGGGGATGGGGTTATCGGTGCAACAGATTTGAGTGAAGATATCAATCGATTGATTCGTGTGGGACGAGATCTTGGGATGCCTTTCAAAGGGCCCGATGATGAGCTCCAGGATGTATTCCGATCAATATTGGAGAGTCACATGGGGATTAAGAGGAGACGCCGAGGGGGGGCGCGGGAGCTCGCTCGGCTACAGTGGGAAATGTCGAATGGGAAGGAGGTGGGGGGGGCCTAGTTCCCTACCAGTCTGGTTCTGGGTGGGCTATGTACGGTGGTAATGAAGATGCTTTCTTGGAATGTGAGGGGGATTTGTGGTGACAGCAAAAGGGCAGGGGTTAAGAAGGTCATCGACACACTCAGACCGGTAATTATTACGTTGCAGGAGACCAAATGGGGTAGCTGCTATAGAAGAAAAGTGGCATCGGTTCTGGGTGGAAATTTTTGGGGATGGACGGGGGCTGACTCGGAGGGAGCTTCCAGGGGTATCCTAGTTGCCTGGGATAACCGTCAGTTTGATAAGTTGGATGAAGAAGTGGGGCTATTCTCTGCGGCTGTGGTTCTCCGACACAGTTTCTAGGAAAGAGTTGATGTTTGCGGGCATATATGGTTTGTCCTCTGATCGGAACCGCCCTGAGTTCTGGATGGAGCTAGCTGCCCTCATGGGCAGATGGGACCTTCCCTTTTGTTTGGGGGGTGATTTTAACGCTATTAGGTGGGGGTGAGAGAAGCATGGAGGGCTGCCGGACGCGGTAGTGATGCGGGACTTTAACTCTTTTTTCTCGGATTGGGGTCTGTTGGATGTGCCCTTAATTGGGTCGCGTTTCACGTGGTCGAATCTTCAGGAGTGTCCGTCAATGAGCAGGCTGGATAGATTTGTTTGCAGTGTTGAATGGCCGGGTTTTTATCCGGGTGCGAGATTAGAGTGTATGGCTAAAGCCGTCTCTGATCATCGGCCCCTTGTCCTTACGTGCGATGCTTGCCAAAAAGGGCCGTCCCCGTTTCGGTTTGAGAATATGTGGCTGTTGGATGATGGTTTGCGGGCTAGGGTGGAATGGTGGAGTGAACCTTCGTTTTCCGGGACGGCCGCTTTTCGGTTCCTATCCAAGCCGAAACGGGTTAAAGACAATATCAAAATTTGGAATAAGGAAGTGTATGGGGTGGTTCAAGTGAAAAAGGAGGCATTATTAACTCGGCTTAACGAATTAGATAATGTGGAAGAGGCAAGAATTCTTACGGTGGAAGAGCGTCAAGAGCGTTACTTAAAGAAAATGGACTTCAACAATGTCTGCTTGGCAAAAGAGATGTGCTGGAAACAAAAATCCAAGGTGAAATGGCTTATGGAGGGGGATGCTAACACTAAGTATTTCCATGTGATTGCCAATGTGCGGAACAAGGTGAATTTCTTGGGCAGAATCGTGGTAGATGGGGTGGCTTATACCGAGGAGGAGGTTAGAGAGAATATAGTGGGTTACTATAAGGAGCTGTATGCGGATGAGGGTTTCATGCGACCTGATTTGGATGGAATTCCTTTCCAATCCCTTGCTGCCGAGGATCAGTTGACGTTGGAGCAGTCCTTTAGAGAAAAGGAGATATGGCAGGTTATTAGATATGGGGCGAAGAATAAAGCGCCGGGGCCGGATGGCTTCATCATGGAATTCTTCAGGTGTTTCTGGTCGACTATAAAGGATGATCTGATGGGGGTGTTGCTGGAGTTTCATGCTTCTCGGTTTATTGGGCGTAGCCTCAATTCTACGTTCATCACCCTCATTCCCAAGAAGCATGGGGCTGATGATATTGCTGATTTCCGTCTTATTAGTCTCACTAATTGCCTGTATAAGATTATTGCGAAGGTGTTGGCTAATCGTCTTAAGCCGGTTATGGGAGCCAATATCTCGGATACTCAAGGGGCTTTCGTGGCGGGTCGTCATCTTCTCGATCAAGTTGTGCTGGCTCAGGAGACCATCCACTCCGCTCATCTTGATCGCAGATCGGCTGCCCTTTGGAAGGTGGATATGGAGAAAGCCTACGATCGGGTAAGCTGGGACTGCCTTGATTATATGTTGCGCAGGCTGGGCTTTGGGGTCATTTGGAGAAAATGGATGAGGGGCTGCTATTCCTCGGCATGGTTCTCGATTCTGGTCAATGGTACACCTGCTGGTTATTTCAAGAGTTCTCATGGTCTTCGCCAAGGGGATCCTCTATCTCCGTTTCTTTTGGGAGAAGCTCTATCTGGGCTGATCACTAGGGTCAGGCTTTCTAATTTTATAACTGGTATTAGGGTGGGATCTCAAGGCAGATACGTGTCGCATCTTCAGTTTGCGGATGACACATTAATCTTTGGTCAGGTTGATGCTCAGAAATTTTAGTCTTTGAGTGATGTCCAATCCATTTATGAAGCGGGCTCGGGTCAACGAATTAATTTATCTAAATCTGTGATAATGGGTATTGGCACCGATGCTGCTATCTTAGAAGAGTTCGCACTTACTGTGAATTGTGTTGGTGGCAATCTCCCTATTCGTTACCTGGGATTGCCCCTTGGTCTGAGATCTCCGACAGCTAGGGAGTGGGATCCGGTTGTGCAGAGATTTGAGCAGAGATTATCGACTTGGAAAGGAAAGTTGCTAAGCAGTGGGGGGAGTCTTGTCTTGCTCAAATCGGTTTTGTCGTCGATGCCTGTTTTTTACATGTCTATGTTTAAATGCCCGATGAAAGTAATCAAGCGCCTTGAACAAATCCAAAGACTCTTCCTTTGGGAGGGCACTGGGACTTCTAGATGGTATCATCTGGTCAATTGGGATACCGTGGTTTTTCCCGTCTGTAATGGAGGCCTGGGTATCCGTTGTTTGAAGTGGACTAATATAGCGTTGCTTGATAAGTGGTTTTGGCGGGCTGGGAGGGCTGAGGAAGTGAGTAGTCTATGGCGTGTGGTGCTGAGTGAGAAGTACGACAACTTAAGTGGTAATTGGGCCATCTCGGTGTGCTGTCATAGGGGTACTTCAGCTTGGTGGAAGGCTATGTGCAGCATGTGGGGTTGTTTTTCCAGAGGCCTGTGTTACAGTTGGGGATGCGGCACTAGGATACGTTTTTGGGAAGATATTTGGGTGGACCGCGACCCCCTCAAATTTTCCTTTCCGGATATTTACTCTATTTCGGTGAATCCTCATGGCATGATTGACGAGTTTGTCTCCGAGCTTGAGGGGGGGAGATTGTGGACCGTTATTACTAGAAGGTTGCTGAGGGATGATGAGATGACGTCGTTTTCTAATCTGCTACAGCTGATTTGTTGTTCTAAGCGCAATCTCGGCGGGTGTGATCAGCTTAGGTGGAGCCCAAGTAGAGAGGGTTGTTTCTCTGTTAAGTCCTACTATAAGATAATGTCCTCCCGGCCTTTGATAAGATTTGATGGTGCCGGGTTGTGGAAGATGGCCATTCTGGCTAAAATCAAGTTCTTTATGCGGACCTTGTTCAAAGAAAGGATTTTAATGATGGATCAACTCCTTCGGCGGGGGAAAGAGGTTTTGAATTGTTGTGTTATGTGTAATGAGGAGGAGGTGTCCGCTGCCCATCTGCTGCTGCATTGCAAGGTGGCCCATGCGATCTGGTGTATTGTCATTCAATCCTTTGGCATGTGTTGGGTGCAGCCGGCGATGCCTCTTGCCCAATTCCTGATGTGGGATTCCGTTCGCTTCGAAGGTCCTATGTCTGATTATTGAAGGGTTGCCCCTTTCGCTGTGTTTTGGACTTTATGGGGCGAAAGAAACCGACAGATTTTTGAGAATAAAACTCGCCCGGTGGGGATGATCATGAGGCAAGTCATCGACCTGATGTGGTTCTGGGTTGCTAAGGGGGGAGTGAGGTCTGGGGGAGATGATTCCGCTTGGGACCAGGGTTAAGTTTCGTGGGGTTGGAGTGTGGAGTTAGTTGCTTGTAGTCTTGTCTTTTTTGTTTTTTTGGTCGTGTCTTTTTGTATTGGTCTTTCGTCAGCATCTTGCTGTTTATCAATATAAAATCTTTATTACCGATAAAAAAAAAAAGAATTAGGAATTAAGAAGTCGATCCCTTAAAGGGATCACGCCCTTGGGCTAGATAGTTTTGTCATGACTTTTTTCCAAGACTTTTAAGAGTTGGTGGAGAGTGACCTTGATAGTGGAATTATCCTTTTCTCATAAATTTAAGGTCCTCAAGTCCGCATTCGTATGTCTTTTCCCAAAAGTGAGGAATGTTGACGATCAAGGTATCAACATGGATCAAAATCTTGGAAAATCGATACGTATTGTCCAACCCCAAAACCGATACGTACCGGACGATACGTATCGATTCTGGACGGTACTTTCCGATATTTTGCCACAAAAAAAGAAAAAAATCAAACAAACAAAACGATAATTTGAAATTATCGGACGATAAATTGGACGATACAGACGATAATTTGACTGCTTTTTAAGGGGCCCGAGAAAAACCCTATTTATCGTATCGTCCAAGTCCAAAACCAATACGTATCGGTATCGGCAATACTGTACCAATACAAGTATCAGGGTGGTATCGTTATTGAGTATCGGTATCGGCAATACTGTCCCATTACAAGTATCAGGGTGGTATCGTTATTGAGTATCGGTATCGGCAATACTGTACCGATATCGGTCGATACTGTCTTAGTATCGACCGATATGGCCATATTTCTTATTATTTTTATTTTTCAAAAAAGAAAAGAAAAAGAAAAAAAACAGCTGATAGGTATCGGTCCACTGATCGAACCAGTACCCAATCTCGATACCGAGTTTGATACTTTGCTGAGGATATCAGTGAGTTTTAGCCTATACTCTTAGGTGGATGAATATATAAGATAATTGCATGAATTAGAGGGCTGATGTGTGAATAAGTCTCCCCTCACCAAGTAGGTTTCGTGGAAGTAGGAGAGATTTTGGATGGGGTTGTGGCCGCCAATGAGGCTATTGATTCAATTCAAAAATTCGGCGCAAAAGGAATTATCCTAAATTGGACCTTTCAAAAGCTTATGATAGGAAAAGGAATTATCCTAAATTGGGCCTTTCAAAAGCTTATGATAGGATTGAGGGGTCTAGCTTAATGCATATTCTTAGAGTGAATTTTTCCCTCAATGCAGGAAATAGATTTGATTGTGTATGTCCAAATCAACGTTTTGTGTGATAATTAATGGATATCAAATGATATATTTTGCTTCCATATGGAGAGTAAGATAAGAACCTATATCCCCTTCCAGTTTACTTGAAGTACTCAAGCAGTAGCTTTTACATATTCGAAATTTCATAGATTCTTAGGAGAATCAAGCCCTTTCCTGAGAGAAGGGAATTGGTTGTAGTTGCAAAGTTGCAATATATTGACAGAATGGAGTATTGGTTTATCTTTGCAGTCTCTTTCTTGGAACAAGCAAGGGCTCTGACCTTTTTATTGTCATCGAGGTTTATAGGGGTCAAAGATTTAATGCAGCAAAACCTAAAGTACGTGGTATAAAATCACTGAACTTGCTAACTTTCAATGTGAACCTTGTTCCCGCTCAATCGACTATTTAAGGATGCCTTTGAAAGGTGGGGATTAAAGTATTTATAATGAGGGCCCAATCATAATAAAGATTAAACCTAGACTGGATTCTTGGAAGGATCTACTCTCCTCATCGTCTTCTTAAGATAACACTTCAACCATCTGGCTATTAGGCCACATGGTGCCACGTAACACATTTATAAGCAATCCAAGTCGCCCAATATTGCAGGCCATCCTTTGAACCCAACTCAGCCCCAACAAAATACCCATCAGAAGATCTCTACTATCCAATATGAGCACATCAATGTGGTGCGGTTCAAATCTTATGATGGGCAGCATGACTTTTTTGTTGAGCAATATTCATATGATATTTAGCCATTTGAATGGCCAACAAGTCTCCCACAACATAAAATGTGGGATTCTTAGGCTACTATCTGTATATGAACGGCCAGCTCTTATTAACCTTTCGTGAAGGGAAATTACCAGTCTGTACGAGGAAGAATTACAAGGATTAATCCTACTATAGTGACTCATCTGATTTATCATATGTACATTTATTCTATTCCCATTATTTTAGAGAAGATTTAGTGGAATCTTTTATGGAGTGGTTTGAATACAGCTTGAAATGTGTATATGATTAAGTTGGGATGTGAATACTAAGTAAAAGGAGGATGGGGCCTGGAATAAGACTTATCTACTGGAATAAGACTTTTCTCTTTCAATTAGGCATTGTTTGAGAAATGGGGGTGGTGAATTGCTACTGCAAATAGGGAAGCACATTTAGATCTTTGGTTTGGGACTGTAAATGGGAAATATGAAGACCAAAATCATCTCCTTCACTTCGGAGGGTGGAAGCTGGGTGGCCTTTGTCTATGTAGGGCTGAAACAAAGGTTTTGACAAGATTTACTAGCTACTTTTTAGGTTTGATCATTTCCTCTTTTCGCTGAATTTTTGGAATGGGGCAATATATTTGGAGAATCGCTCCCCAAAAATTTATCAGGCTGCAATCAACCAGTGGGATACAATTAGTGATAGTTTGACATTTGTAAGCAATATGCCTGTTTAGACTACTATTTACAGGGAGGGTGATTCAAATAGATGCTTTGAGGAGCTTCCATCTGATGGTGGTTTGCTCGATTCCATGTCCTAGTATGGCATTTTAGACTTTGCAACCTTCAGGTTCTTTTTTTATTTATTTATGAAGATCTCTATATAGATTGTGTCTGTTTTGGCCCAGAGCACACAGTGTTCTTTATGAGGGAGCTTCCTCAATGGTCATCAGCTTTAGAGGAGGAACATGTGCCCAGTGGTTACATGTAATTTTGTGGACATGCTGATGAAGATGCCCTTCATTTGTTTAGTAATTATTACTGGAATAGGATAATTTGGTATGCCTTGTTTAATTAATTTTGCTTAAAACTGAACTTGAAATTTTTTTTTCATTAAGTAAATTTTGCCTAGCAAAGAAGTAGTCGAATGGTCGCTTAAGCAATTTGTTTGTGGAAAATAATTATTTATTTTATTTTCCCTACAATTATGTGGGCTGCTTTGGAAGGAGAGAAAATAGAATCTTTAATGCCAAAGCTTCAAAGGAGTCCATTGTTAAGAAAGTAATAGTGGATATCTTTTGAGGAGTCTTTTTGAACAGCTTGAATAATTGGAGAGAGGTTTGCTCCTGGGAGAGTGGTTTGATCCTAGACTAAAGGATTTGTGAGTGAAACTGGACAATTGATGAGTGAAGTTAATTGGAGGGAGAGATAATAGAATCTTTAATGCCAAAGCTTCAAAGGAGTCCATTGTTAAGAAAGTAATAGTGGATATCTTTTGAGCAGTCGTTTTGACCATCTTGAATAATTGGAGAGAGGTTTGCTTGTGGGAGTGAGTGGTTTGATCGTAGACCAAAGGATTTATGAGTTAAACTGGACAATTGATTATTGAAGTTAAATTTTGATCGCTGCACAGATTGGCTGGTCGGGACAGTGTATTACAATATTGTATTGGAGAGTAATAGAGGAGCTTCCCTCCTATGCTGTTCATGCCTAGTGCTATTGTTGCCGATGTGCATGCTCTTTAGATTTCTTTATCCTTATTACCTAGGATTCATGCTATGAAGGTACAGACATAAGACTTGAGTAACGTGATTGCGTGGCTTGCTTATCGTTTTGTTTCTCTTTAGAACTTCATCACCATATTTAGAGAGATGGATCATATGTACAAAGGTTAGATGAGTATAAGTGCTGTCGCATTCAGTGAGAGGGAAATATAAGCGCTGACCAGCTAGCTAATGAATGTGCCACAACAGGTAACCTGACTGTGAGCGTTCCTCCATATTATCATATTTTATTTTGGACTTCGGGATAGCTTTCCCAGTGATGATTGTATTGGGCCAATGACCGACATTCTTTACTCTTTTCTTGCCTTTCGTTTTTTCCTTCATATATATATATATATATATATATATATATATATATATATCTTCTTGTTGACATGTACTTCCTTTTTATATCATTAAAATAAGATGCATTAGTTGTAAAACAAGGTAGTTGGGATAGGGCTATGATGATGATGATGTTGTTCGAAAAAAAAGTAGAAGATGAGGTGGTGATAAGGAGGCAGCCACTTTATAAAGAATCGGATGAACCTATTCTCAAGGGTGCTTAGCATCGAAGAAGTGACATGGCTACATCTCTGAAAAATATTGGATTCAAATTAACTTTGATAAAAGCCTCGAGACAGTCCTGTGGACACTTGTAGTTCTAAAGAGAGCCTTGAATTGCTAAAATTAAGAAGTGGAATGCCGAAAGCTTCGGGGTTGTCTCTAATGTGAAATATAAGCTTCATGATGACATTCTTAGAGTAGATCTTCTGGAAGAAGGGGAGAGGCCTGTCTATGGAGGAATTGGAGGAAGGAGCAAATCCAGAAACTCGATACAATAGTAAATGCCTTGAGGAGAAAATTTCGTGGAGCAAAAATCTAATGCCAATTGGCTTGAAATAGGAGACAACACTACCAAGTTTTTACATCATGTGGTGAATTCAAGAAAGAAAGTTAACTTGATCCGGGACGATGAAAATGAAATTGGGGCAAAGATTGTTCGCTTCTTTCAAGAGTTATATATGGATGGAGGATGGAATCGTTTCGCGGTTAATGGCATTCTGTTTGATACAATATCAGAGACCGATAGTTATGATATTGATGGGCTTTGAGGAAGAGGAAGATATAAGATTATCTGTAAGTCCGAGAAGATTGATGCTCTGGGGCCAGATGGGTTTACCATGGAGTTTTCAGATGTGTCTGGGAAACCTTTAAGGAAGACTTCATGCCATGGATCAAAATCTCGAATTTTCGATATGTATCGTCCAGCCCCAAAACCGATATGTATCGGATGATACGTATCGGTTCCGGACGATACTTTCCGGTTTTTTCTCCCCCAAAAAAAATGAAACAACAACAAAACCGATAATTTCAAATTATCGGACGATAATTTCAAATTATCGTCCGATACGAACGACACATTGAACGATATAGACGATACTTTGAATGATAATTTGAATGTTTTTTAAGGGGGGGCGATAAAAGCCCAATGTATCGTATCGTTCAGGTCCAAAACCGATATGTATCGTCCGATACGTATCGGTATCGGACGATATTTTGATCCATGCTTCATGCTTTTCTTTAATGAGTTCCATACTGGCAGTTTCATGGATCGAATGATGAACTTTTTGTTTATTTCCCTCATCCCTAAGAAAGGTTGGAGGCAATAAAGGACTTAAGAGTTAAGACCTATCAGTTTGGTAAGTAATGGCTATAAAATCTTGGAGAAAGTGCTTACTAAAAGGATTCACCCTCTCATGAAATCGATCATCACAGTATATCAGGGTGCCTTTGTTGAAGGAAGCCAATTGTTGGATGTTATAATTGTTGCGCATGTGGCCATTGACTCTCGTCGTAAAAGTAAGAAGTTGAGTATCATCTGCAATATTGACATGGAAAAAGCTTATGACTGTGATTGGGTTTTTTTGGAGTATATGATGTAGAGGTTTGGGTTTGGGGATAAATGGAGAGGGTGGATGAAAGCGTGCTACTTGGCAACTTGGTTCTCTATTATGGTGAATGATGCCCCTAAGGCTACTTCAGAAGCTCCAAGGTTTAAGGCAGGGGGACTCCCCTCCACCTTTCATGTTTAATATGGTGGGATAGGTCTTCAGTAAATTATTGCAGATGGGGTTGGGCTATTTCTCGAGTTTTGATGTTGCTAGAAATAGGCCATTTTCATTCATTTACAGCTTGCAAATGATACTATGACTTTCTGTGGTGCCTCTACAGGCGAATTGTGGTATGTTAACCATCTTGACAATCTATGAGGTGATCTCTTTGCAGAAAATCAATCTTCACAAAACAAGCCTTTTGGGAGTGGGAGTGGGTGTGGATGAGAGGGAAGTTGCCTCCTTGGCTGGTGATATTGGATGTTGTATAGATGTTTTACCTTCTACCTACCTCGGGCTCCCACCAAGTGTGGGGGACCAAGTGCGTCTCTTTGGGAGCTGATTATGCAAAAAATTTGAGACAGGCTAGCGGTTTGGAAAAGGAACTTTTTATCCATCGGGGAGAGATTTCTGCTTGTTAAAGCTACTCTTACTAACCTTTCGGTGTATTTCATGTCCATGTTTAAATGTCCTATGGCGGTCATTGATCTGGCTTTGATTAGTGTATGAACCACCACTTCAGACATTTCTGCAGACAATGCGTGGGTTGTCCACACTTGGAACAATGGAATAGGGTACCTCCAGGCTCACACTTTTGCTGCTTGGGCAGCATGTAGTCCACTCTTGAGGAATCGATGCAGCGTTAGTGTCCATGAAAGGAGGATTCTGCACACCAACACCTATTAATTCTCAAGGCGCGTTGTTACGCCGAATGCAACTTATGTAATCCATGTAGCGCCACTTCATCTCTAATGAGCAAGCTCAACTTGTTCATATATTAAGCAACCAATTGCTCCTCAGATTCTTTAATCAATTTCAAACCGAAAGATGATAAAAATTACTTATATATATATTGTACACTTGGATCACCTTGTCATAGGTTGTGAAACCTCTTCGAAAGAGCCTTTGGTTAAAAAGTTTCGGGTTGTCGACGCGTCATCTTCTCCCCTTTTCTGTCTCATGAAAATTGGTCTTGCTCCACCACAATGATGTGTGACTCCTGAAACCGCGTGCTGACTTTG
Organism: Chloranthus sessilifolius; assembly: GCA_021018995.1. Lineage (NCBI taxonomy): Eukaryota > Viridiplantae > Streptophyta > Magnoliopsida > Chloranthales > Chloranthaceae > Chloranthus > Chloranthus sessilifolius. Next base: position 155,365,602 of record CM037588.1, on the reverse strand, counting down.
AAGGCTCCTTCCATTCTATGAACTGTTCCATCACACTAGATTAAGTATATAACTACTCTAGGTGTAGATTTTTTTTGAACAGTTAAATCCTTTGTTGCAAAATGGAAACAGGAATGGGTGCAGATTCAGATGTGCGAGGGGGGAAGCGACACTCAAAAAGGTCAATGAGGGGGAGTGACTAGAAGCTTATGAAGTAATATTAAAACTATGTCTCAAACTTTTTGAAGGCTTGAGTATTTACAAACTTACAAAATCTAGATTGTTGAAATTCCAATAATTACAATGCAAGATGGGATTGATTGAATTGATGGACTCTTGGTCGTGGTAGTTGGTGGTAGGAGAAGGACAAGGTACAAAGTGGGAATGGGAGCATGAGCTATATTCTGGATCAAGAGGAGGGTATCAAAGGGTCGGGCCAAAATTTTGGCTGCCTGATTGGAAAGTGGCATATACCCGACCTGACCCGACTTGTCAAAGGTATATGCCCGACCGGACCCGACCCCAAAACCCATCCAACCCAGTTAAAAACCTCCTATTTTCCTTCATTATATATATATATATATATATATATATATATATCGGGTTGGGTCGGGTCTGCCCGACCCAACAGGAAGATCAGGTTGGATGCCTCACGCTCGACCCGAGTTTATATGCCCAACCCGGTTAAAGACCCCGGGTGGGCGGGCAAGGGGGGGGGGGGGGTGTCTGGTCGGGTATACTCGACCCGTGGACAGCCCTAAGCAAGAGCATCTATTTGTGTAGAAGACACTTGCTACAAGGACAAATTTCAATATTGTTTTCGGTTTAATTTTCCAAGTTCTCAAAAACTGTGGTCAACAGCTCCTTATGCGGAACACAATGATGTTAAGGATTTTTGAAAGAGTTCGACTCCCTCATTGGCATCATAGGGTTATGACAGGGGTTTTTAACTTCACTGAATCCTATCAAAAGCTGCTTTCAGGGAATTCAGGGCCCAAAAAGTAGTGACATCCAGCTTTATGACATGGATTTGGTAGCTAAAAGGTGCTTCGTAACGTTCATAACCTCATGATGCTGGCAGATCCCTATTTCTCTTCAATTAATGTTGTAAAAATCAAACCATATCGTTAAATCACTGAAACATAAGATTCATAACATTTATTTATTAATTATGAAAATTTTTAAAACAATATTCAATAAATCTAAAACTTTGAATTATACCCAAATATGCCCCATAATCACTTATACAAAATGATATTTTGTTCACAAACTATATAAAATGTAAATCAAGTATGCCTGATTCAAGATCAATTACAAAATGTGTCAAAAGTATGTACTGATAAATATACAAAACTATAGCTGAACTATCCACTTCGGCCTCAACTTTAATCATCACTCATTAGTCACTAGAAAAGTATATATGGACATAAAACTATATACGTATCTATGAAAACTCAATCATGAAGGTCTTTGGAGACCAATCTATAGTGAAACTAAAAAAATAAAAATAAATAATGGGTCCTTTACTTGAAACGTGAAAAAAATTAGTTGCAATCTGTTGTCCACTATGGACCTTCGAACTTCTAAACCATGCATTCCTTTGATAGCCCTCGACATAAGAGAACTTTGGCCACAAACGAGAACTGATTCCATGTTCATACTACACAAATCCTAAAGGAAAAATAGAAGGATTTTTGAAGAAGACGAATAAATCCTAGAAATTTTCTATAAGAGTGAACTAGAAGAACTTTTAAATATTTTTTTCTTAAAAAAGGCAAAAAGTGAAGAAAAACTTGAAAATAGGGTTCACTGTCAATCTATGACCGTGAACCCCCCATATGAATTAAATCGTAAGATTCGTAGGATTTGAACCGAATTGTGCGATTCAATACATGAATCGTAAGATTTATATGAAATTATGAATTAACGCATTATTACATAAATCGAATCGTTGAGCCTGGGATTTGATTTGAATTGTAGGATTCACATCCTAAATCATCGAATTTTGATAACAATGCTTTAAATCACTACTGTAATCGCTGGCGGGGAGTGATGAGCATCATGATGCTCCAAGAGTCATACTCTGATTGTTTTCATAAATATTGTACTTCTGCCTTCAATTGAATACAATCATCGCTCGTCGCTTGAGCACCAACTCGTCACCATTTTTTGTTCTCCAATGAACTTATAATAAAAAAGAGAAGTAGAAGCCTGCTTAACAAATGCAAACCTTGAATGAAAAATACTTCACAAAGTAGAAAAGCACTTGCCAAGTACTCAAAAGGTTTCAGTGCTCTTCCCATAATTTCAGAAAACGTTGAAAGCATGCCCCTCTTGTTTTTTTTAGTAGAAACACTAATCCTTGAATGAGTAGAACTTTTTATTTCCTTTTAAAATTAAATTGTTACTAACATCTCTAAGTAAAATTGAAATTTCTAAGCTCTCTAACTCAAACATCCTAAATTTAGTGTAATATAATAATCAATAAAAAATTCAAAAAAATGTAAGTATGTTTATTGCGAGTATTCCAAGATCACGTGGTGTTCCAATGTAAACAAAAATAGATCGTAAGATAATAAAAATTCTACTTTTTTTTTTTGATAATCTGGGTATCCGGGTCTCTTAGAGCACCTGCCTAATCCCAGGGGCACATGCGCACCCCAAATTCAGCACATGCCGGGTCAGCACAGGATATAAATCCCTAGGGTGGCCTCAAGGGGGGGGAGGGGATTGGATTCGAACTCAGGTCTCCTGCTTTTGGAAGTAGGTACCTGGCCAGCTCACCTAACCCCTTGAGGTTAATAAAAAATTATACTTACCTAGAAGAATGTACAAACTGGAGAGAGAAAATTCAACTAGAAAGTACTTGTGTGGGTGCTTAAAGTTCCAACTAGTAAGCAGTAGCTTCATTGCCATCATTATTGATGATGATCATAATCTGTAGCTTTCCGAGAATAAAATCGATTTGTTAATAATCCAGAAGACATCTAATGTCCTCCATTTTGAATGGTAGTGTATAGGTCTAGAACAATATCCCAATTTTTAGCTATTTCTAATTAGTTCTAATTTGACTGAAAAAAGAAGAGAAAAAACATTAATATAGTGGCTAAAAAAACAAAGAAAAAGGAGAAATAATTAAAGAAGTCTACCTGTGTTTGAGGGCCACCAATTCTCCCCTCAAATTTCGTTGGAGATGTATGGGAGTTGAGATAAATGCCATACAGGTTTCTTGGGGATGATGTTATGGTGACATCTTTTCCCATGCAGATATCTTATAAAGATATGCTTCTCACTCAAACGATCTCCACCAAATCTCTCTCTCTCTCCCCCCCCCCCCCCTTCACCTAGAATTGATCTTATCATGTCATGTGACGAATATTGATGTCATCATACTCTCATGTGGGATCCATTCCTTTATGCATCATATATTTTTTTTAAGTCCATTGTCAACCTAGTTGATATTTGTTGATCACAGTTGTCCAGCTGGGGTCAATGCCAACTATTTCCAGTGTGAGTTGAATTTCAAGCACCTGTACAACATCGGAAACATTGGTTTTTCACCTCATACATTTAGCTATCATGTTAAACCAAGTGTGCTTTTTATCATGTTAAAGCAATCACTGCTGAAAAAATTATGGGAATGCGATTGAAACAGGATTGAGTAATGGACATTAGGACAGTTGCATATGGGTTTGTTCCTTGAAATCTCTGGATCAATTGTGACTTCTAGAATGCTGCTCCTTATTTGAGGTAGAAAGTCTGTTTTATGGCCTTTTCGACATCGTTCATCAAACATTTGAGCTCATGGATCAAATTCCAGATAACAATGTCTCTCACTTCCACTAAGTGCCATACTCCCTTTTGAATTATTTAGTGAACCATAGGCTAGGTTCAGGGAACCTTTGGTTTCCTTAGTTCGGTTTTCATTCTTTTTGTATGCTCCTTTTGTATTCTTTTATCATATTTTAATTACATTTTACTGTCCTGTATATATGTGCAAGCATGAATTTTTGTGTGGTGTCTGATCATGATAATTATTACTGTTGCTTATCAAATAACTTTTTCCTTTTTGTTAGGCATACACTTTTGAGACTGACGGAGTACCTTGGGCGCCTTGCATTTTTGTAGGGGCTATAATATTGGAATTCGCCTGATTGATGAGTTCCTAGCGAAGTCCAATGTCTCCAGATGTGTTGACTTCAAGGAGACAGCGGAAGTAATTGCAAAGGTCTTTTTGAACATTTAGTTTGTATTTTCCATTTTAAAAAGAATAAATTCCTTTAGGTTCAGCACAGCCATATACTATTCTGGAAATATTGAATATGAGATCTTATCTTTGTTCTCAATGATTTTGTTAGTGGGATGGGGTTATTGGTGTGCCTGTATCTTTACCAGTCCACATTAAACCGGCTTATAACAAGCACTTAAATTGGTTGCATCATCTCTCTGTCTGTTGACTTAATTGCATTACTAATTGAATCATTCTTTGGTATTTTTAAGATAAAAATAAGGGATGGACTCCTATCACTATATTATGCCAGTATATTTAACCTCCCCACTTTTAAGCCACATGGCACACATCTCTAAACAATCTAAGAGTCGAAGTGGATGCCATCATTTGAACTACACACAACCTAAGAATTATTACTATCAGAGGATTTGAATTACGCATTTAGAGCATTTTTGTATGGATCATTAAATACATATAAACAGTGGTCCATATTAACGTGCACCGATTGAATGGTTCAAATCCTTCAATGATTTCCAGGCTGATTTCAGATCATGATGAGCCGCCACTATGATGACTTAAATTTCTCAAGACCACTGCCATGTGGCCTAAAATGTGCGATGTGACAGGCCATTAATCCCGAAAGCACAAAGTTTCCCCCATATATGGAATTATGTTTACTTGTTGACAGTCATCTGTTTAATACCTCTTTTGAGAATACCGGTTCATTATTCTCCCTTGAGATGTTTCTTTTCTAATATTAATTATGGATGGGTTTTGACTTTTGAGCATACTTGCTTTAATTCTACTCTTCAACAGGTTGGTTTCAAAATGTTCTTAGGGGTCACTGCATCTGTGACCAATTGGGATTCTGATGGAACAAGTTGCAGTCTTGTTTTGGAGGATAACCCTCTCGTAGAATTTGTTGAGCTTCCTGATACATGTCAAGGTCTTTATTACTGTAACATCTTAAGTGGAGTTATCAGAGGAGCCCTAGAGATGGTGAGTCTCACCTTTTTTCCATTGGTTACTGTTATTCTTCATTGCCGTATTTTATCTTATTGGGACTTTAAAACCGTTCTTTTGTGTCATGTTTCATATCAAGCATACCTTCTATACGCATGAATAATATTATCCTACGTTCACCAATAGTTTATTTATTTATTTTTAAACTGCACCGAACTAATCCCAGGGGAATGTGCGCCTTAGCATGTGCTGGGTCAGCACGAGATATAAATCCCTCTGGTGGCCTCAAGGGGGGGTTCAAACTTAGGTCTCCCGCTTTCTGAGGCAGGTACCTGGCCATCATGCCAAACCCCTTGAGTTTCCAATAGGTTTCAAATGTGCCATAGCTTTTCATGAATGACTTAAAGGACGAGTTCTGTAAACGAGTCTTAACAACATGCTAACATGGTTGAGTTTCAAGCTCCTTCGTTGCCATGATTGCCCACCCATTTAACATTTTGAAAACTTAAATTTACGGAGGATTTTGGGCAAAGAAAATATGTACTGATCTGATTTTTTTGTAGAATACACTAATCTCTTTCATATTTTCTTTTGATCAGTGAATTCAGCGATCGTTGTGTTTCTTTCTCTGGAGAGAGGCACATTTGCAAAAAATTGTGCAGGACGGACCTTAATTATCCATCCTCTAATTTTTAATCGCCTAGGCTGTTTTAATATTGATTTCAAAATTTCTTTCCATCATAGAGTCTCTAGAGCTTGAGATCAAGTTCATGTAATTACAGAATTTTATCTTCTAAAGATTAGAGCATTTTCCCTAGATCTTACAGGATTAGTAATCCATTTTGGAGGCTATTTTCCCAATACTTCTTAAATCACTGAGGGAGAGAATAAAGTACTCATGTGAGTCAGGTGATCTGTTAGGTATTAAAAATCTCTAACCTAAAATCAGTACTGTGTAAAGTTTGATCACTGTTGTGATACATGTTTTGAGTTATTTGTTGAGCTCATGAGCATATAAAGGTTTTGGAAACCTTAATATAGATGGATTCACTATCCATCCTGTTATCATTCCTGACTTTATAGTTCCTTCACATTTCATTAGCATATGTATGTTCCTTTTTTTTTGATAATTTAGGGTAATCCCAAGCTTATGCTTGGATTAATCCCTAAGGGACTCCCTCATCCCCACCGTGTAACGAGTATTTCACGATTTGCACGCCCTACGGGGCAGCCTGTTGTCGCAGAAGGGAGACGCCAACACTCGATCCCATGACCTATTGGTAACAAACCAAAGTCCCCTACCAACTGCGCCAACCCCTAGTGGGTAGCATATATATGTTCTTTGCTTATAGCACATGATGATTTTGTAATCGTGGATTCAGGTATCAATGAAGACTGAAATCACTTGGGTCCGTGACATGCTGCGTGGAGATGATGCATACGAGCTTCGTGTGAAACTTTTGAAGCAAGTTCCAGAAGAATATCCATACAAGGATGATGAATAGTTCAACATAATTCTGCAATTGTTTTGTGTACTAACTTTATTTGGTTCTCTTTCCATAATCCAAGAAACTATACTGTTTGCTATTTCCATGAATTTGTTTTTTGAGGAATTTACTATGTGAATACCAAAATTAGGAGTTATTACGATAGTGCTGAATTATCTGTTTTAACAATGGGGATAGAGAAAAATTGTCTCTGGTAGGAAGAGTGGCGCTGATCTAAATGAGACAGGAAAAATGAGAAATAGATGATAAGACCACTCCATAAATCTTCGGTAAAGCATGCACAGATGAATATTTCATTAATAGGGTCCATTTTTGATGCTGTGCCTGATCAGAAACAAATTGCAGAGAGCTTAGCATTGATCATAAACGAGTGGAGAAATAGGAATTGTAAAGCCGACCCTAAATAGACGGGATAAGGCTGTGATGATGACGATCTTGTGCTGTACAATGCCCAACAAAGCATAGAGGTACTATGCCATTACTATCTCGAGTCGGTTCTCCAACACCTCTGTTACATCTTTATCGAAGGCATCAGTATTCAGTTCGATAGTGCCAGAGAACTGCTATTCCTATACAATTACTGTAATTGATTCGAAACTAATACCAAGATTCTTCTGAACTTCCTTTACTTCTTTCTCAAACAGTCCGATCATAGCGCCAAGATTTTCCAAAACTTCATTTCGTTCTCAAAAAGTTCGATCATAGTGCTGAGATGAAAACTCCCCAATATCATTGACAATTTCCTGTAGAAGCACCTTCTTATTTTTGCTAATATTGTTAAAGATTCCCTTGTTTCTCTCTATCCAGGTGAACGAAATAGGAGCCAACAACAGTTTTTGCAGCAAGTGTGACAAAAATGAATTTTTTCCGAAAAGTAAGGCATTTTAAGCGTTTGTAGCTACCTAGCTTGGCTCGTTTGTAATTAAGCTGAGCTCAGCTTGCGAGCCGGCATGATTACAAACGAGCTACAACCTACCTAGCTTGAGCTCGACTCTGCTATATATACAAGGGAAATGGGACAATGGGTTTGAACTCATACTGGGGGTGCTAGGTTCAAACCCTAGATTACATGTCACGTGATACTTGATTTTAAAGCAACACTCGTTTTGGGATCATGTGTCATTTGACATGTGATTTATAAAAAAATTCAAAAAAAAAGTATTTTTGGGGGTCAAAATTATTTTCAAAATTTGGGTACCGCCCACACATCCCCCAGTGCATTGACTTTTTCCTCCTTTGACCACATTTTGGACGATGGATATGTATTTGTTCATGCCCAAATTTTTTGGGTGGCCTTTGATCATCATTGGGAAACTTGTTGTAGAACCCAATCATTTGGATGGATGCCACGTGGATGCTAGCTAAGTTACTAAAAATACCTTAGAAATTAATGAAGATTTTCTAATGAAAATACCTTCGGATATTTTAGTAAACTAATGAAAATTTTCCTTAATCTACCTATAAATACCTAAATCTTTCGGCTCAAAGTCAAATCCTAATTACAATCTCTCATCTTCTCCCCACAACTCTACAATCCTTTACTCTCTGTACTTGCTAACTTGATTAGAAGCGGAAAGTTTAGTTATTTAGACATAAGTAAATTAGAATGTAAAAAAATAAATAAATGTAAATAGTATACAACAAAGAGGAATATGACAAAAGGGGAGTTTTCTCCGTAAGTAGTGCGTACGATGTCGCTCCAATGGTGGAATCTGATTCAGGAAGTGTTGCTTCTTCCAATAATCTAAAGATTAATATCTATTAGAAAGACTATGTTTCTCATCTGCCTAACAAGGTTAAAATCTTCGCATGACGTGCTTAATCCAACATTATACTGGTCAAATCTCTCCTGCACAAAAAGATTTCAATTATCTCCCCGAATTGTGAGTTCTGTGATAATGTTATAGAATCTATGGAACATGCACTTAGGGATTGCCCAAAAGCGGATATGTGTTGGTTCTGCTCCCCCCTTAGAGCGCATACTTACCTGTCTTGGCACCTTATCTTTAAGGATTGGGCTCTAGAGTTTTACACTTCAATGAGTATAGAATCTTTGGAAGGTTTTTTTTTTATTATCGCTTGGGCAATATGAAATGATTTGAACCAAATTATTCACGGAGAAGAGCCTAAATATAGCTGCCTCGGTGTTCCGCTATCTCACTGAACTTCAAGAGGCTAATACAAAGGTTTCAAACAGTCACAATCTTTCGAAGTTTGTACTCCAACAAGAAGGTGCATGGTCTTTCCCATCACCTGATGTGTACAAAGCTAATTTTAATGGATCGTGGAATGCAAGTTTGGGATCTACGAGCATTGGCGTTATTATCCGGAATTGTTTGGGTTTGGTTATATGATCTATGACTAAAGGCTTCTCAAACGTCTCATCGGCGGACCAATGAGAAACTTTAGCATGTACGGAAGCAGTTACTTTTGTCCTCAATGGGGTTTCTCAAAAATTATTTTGAAGTCGATTCATCTCGGGTGATGCAGTATCTAATCTGGAAGCTGATGATTCAGACCTCTCTATTATTTTTGAAGACATTAAGACGTTGCTAGATGTTTCTTTTCTATTTCATGGTCTCTTGTAAAAAGATCCACAAACAATGTAGTGGATGGTTTAGCTAAGATTGGTTGCTCTTACAATTGTAATGATGTATGGATTGAGGAGGCTGTTGAATAGGTTTAATCCCAGCACGTTTTTTGAGACACTTTTAAGTAGTTGTCTCGGGTTTCAGTCGATCGATTGAGATCTGGGAGCGATCCATCGATTCTGAGATGCAATTAAACAGTTTGCTCATAGGTGAAAATCGATCGATTATGCAGGAGGAGTCGATCGATCGATTTGAGAACATAATTTTGGGTTTCTCACGGACTGAACTCGATTGATCGAGGAAGTGGAGTCGATCGATAGATTCTAGGCGGATTCGATTTCACAATTTTAAATGCTTGGCTAAAATAGAAGATTTTATGGGTCCAAGTTTCCTAATGTGTTTTGAAGAAGGCTTTCTCTAAGGTTTCAACATTGCTTTGAGAGAGTTTTCAAGAGAGAAAACTGTGGTGGATACTTTGAGAGGTAAGGTATTAAAGAATTGCTTGGGGATTGAAGATCTGATTGAAACCGTTTTTGTGCCAGAATCGTTATTATATTTCGGCAGATCTTTTCTTTGTTCTTTGAAGGATTGCGTCTTTATTTTATATAACATGTTGGCTGTGAAAGATTGTGTTTGATCTTGATTGAGTTTACACTAGAGAGAAAAGAGTGTGTGCGGTATAAATATTCATAAATAATACATATACTCCTGTGGACGTAACCTTAGATTGGATGAATCATGTAAATCTCGTGTTGTGTGTGATTGTTCTAGTGCATTTTCTTATTTTTTCGTATTAATTGCGATGAAGAGTTTGATAGCGTGGGTAGAATTCTAAATAGGGCCAACTCTTCAAGTTCATGACCTAATTGCTGCCGTTGCTGCCGATTCTTCTTAATAATTAGTATGTGATCTTCCTTTAAAAAAAGAAAAAGAAAAAACAGAAGAGACTCTTGGGCCTGGAAAGAACCAGTTAATTATATTCCAACTCTGAAAGCATTACTCTATATTAACTTTTGGGGGCAATGAAGCTCAAAAGAAAAACTGGTAGATATCCCATCAAGATTTGAAGTCTGAAGCAAATCATCAAATTGCTGCCAATTGGAACATCAATTTTACTCCAAAGTCTTTGGAGCTTCCACATAAACAGATTGATTCTTCTTTTATAGCTTTCCTATGTGGATTCATCACTACTATCAAATCTGGATTGCAATGGCACTAACTGGGGTGGTATTCTCATGGGGATTGCTGCTCCTTTAGGCTGAATTTGGTAACGTGGATTTGGATTTGGAGATTTCAAATTTAAGTATTTCAAATTTCAGCATTTTAAATTTAAAAATTGAAATATTTGGATTTACAAATCTCTTGTTTGAATGTTTAAGTATTGCCTAAAGATTTGGCTTAGTGATTTAAATACTTCATTTGACTATTTTTTTATAAAAAAAATTTATATTTCATTGGTTTCCTTCAAATATTTTATGTAAGTAGGTATGCAAATTCGGTGTATCGAACCGAATCGAATCCGATTTTTTCGATTTTCGGTTCGGTACACCACAAATCGAAACCAAACCGAAATATATCGGTTTCGGTACACCGAATTCTTTCAACACATAAACCGTTCCCAAGCTAAAATCGAAGTTTCGGTGTTCGAATCGGTTCGATTTAGTTTTGGGTTTAGGGGAAAAAAATTCAAAATGGGTGCAACCAATAATTTTTTATTTTTATTTTTATTTTTTTTGAACCCAAACTGAAGCAAATTGAATTGAACACCGAAAAATTCGATTTCGGTACACCGAATTCCTCCAACACATAAACCGTTCCCGAACCGAAACCGATTTTTTCGGTGTTCGGTTCAGTTTGCGTTTAGAAAAAAAAAATTTTAATGGGTGCAACCAGTATTTTTTTTCGAACCCAAACCGAACCAAACCAAACACTGAAAAATTTGGTTTCGGTATACCGAATTCATCCAACAAATAAACCGTTCCCGAATGGAAACCGAAATTTTCGATGTTTGGTTTGGGTTCAGGGAAAAAAAATCGAGAATGGGTGCAACCAGCAATTTCTTGGTTGCGCCTAGGGTGCACTATACAAAGGTTGGCTGCAACGGCCAAAAAATAGCCGTTGTAGCCCAACGACGACTACTTAAGCTTGGGTTGGGTTAGTTCGGGTCGGGTCGGGTCTGGTTCGGTCTGATAGCAGTTCAATCCGATCCATTTACCACGGGTTCAACCCAGTTTGGTTCGATTTAATTTAGGCTGCCTCATGCCCAACCCAACCAGATCGATCAAGCTTAAAAATACTCGGCTCAGGCAGGTCGAGTATCAGCTCGAACCGTATCTATAATAGCACTGAGTAACAACTTTTTATTCACTAAACATACCCAATTATATGTTGGTGTAAGATTTGGATTTTTAAATAACGCCTAGGAGTGTTATTTACAAATCCACTTTTTTACAATACAGACATGATTTTCTAAATTCCCGTAGATTTACCAAATCCAAATCCAAACACAAAAAGGTGATGCCAAACAGTGAATTTGGATTTAGCAGAGCAGCAAGCCTTAGATAATTTGAATCCACGGTCCCAAACGCAGCCTTTGATAATTCAGATCTTCTCCTCACGAGAGCAGCAAGCTCTCTCTTCTGGGCTAACAAGCATCCTTATATACTAAATTCGTCAATTGCTGTGAACTCAGCTTAATGTTAATATCTCTTGCCCTTGGATATATCATCAGATCATCACGTATATTGCTGAAGCTTCCCAAAAGTTGAGTTGGTGTAAGTTTGAATATTGGCCTAGAAGCATTCAATGGATCTCTGCCTTGGGAGCCCAAGCTGATGACATTGTGATCTGGGACAATGGGGATATGGTACCTATTGAACTTGCTTTATTTTGGCTGTTGATCGAATAGCAACTCTTGTAATCTTTCTACACCCCCCCTGTTTATTTGAGCTTAATAGAAAAAGGGTGAGGTCCCTTTAACCTCCTGAGGTTTGGATCCCACTGATCCACTAAAAAAAGAAAAAAAATAAATCTAAATAATAAAAAATAATAATAGCATATTGCTATGCTCGTGCTCAGCTCGAGCTCAGTAGAGCCGAGCTAGGGCTTAATAATTTTAAGCTTGAATATAAAAGAGTTGGGCTCGAGCTTGTCTTGAATATAAAAGAGCCGACCACAAACTGACCCTAGCTCGGCTCGTTGAGAGCCCTAGTTGTGATACACAAAATTATACCAGTCAACCTCTTCCTTGGCTTCTCTAATCCCATGCTAGGTTATTTTTAAGTTTGAATTCCTAATTCCTTGTTAGCCTTGTTAGATTCCACAGTAGAATATCATCTACACCATTCCTAGTAATTTTGTAGTCAACATTATTAGGCTTCCTTCCCCATCTTGAAGGTATATCGTGACACTTGTTTTTCCGATCCATTTACTGCATTTTTGTCTATTCAAAATCTATTTAAATGGTTTTTGGACATTGATTTTCACAAAAAGTTGAATGTAGGGAAATTGTACTAAAATCATAAAATATTTTCTCAACCTATTCTGTATTGGAATTCTATTTTTAAAATTTTCCATTTTCAATTACTATTTTGTGGTAATTGAAAGTTAGAAACGGAAATTGAAATTGATTAATATCTCTTTTAACTTTGAGACCAACTAAATATATGTTCTCAAAGGGTTTTTAGATTTCCAAAGGAATTGATATATTTGGTTTAACAATGGTGATTCTAAGGTATAATTTGATTTAGAAAATTGACCATGAAAAACAATGTAAGCTGCCAATTTATTGGATCATGGAGCAGAATTTTCCTCTAAATTGGTTGTGTTCGAATCCCCCCACTTATTGGCCACTCGTAGAAATTTATCCTTACTGACTGGTGCGTGTGATGTGCGAGGGTTGCACATACCCCGAAGAGATTGGATATCCTATTATAAAAAGTAAAAAAGTAAAAGAAAAAAATAAATAAGTAAAAGAACGTGGTGGTGGTGGTGGTGGTGGTGGTGGTGGTGGGGGTGGGGGCAAACAGATTTCTAAAATACATGATGCCTGCAAATGTCACCCAATGGGTTCCAGACCCCGATCAGTTAGGTAAAAAATCTCCATCACTTTGATAAATACATTGGGTTTGGATGTTGGGCTTTGACTCAAAGGGTAGTTATATCCAAGCCCAATTCTTTAATGTAACATTATATATACCCGATGGGTCCAGACCCCGATCAGTTAGGTAAAAAATCTCCATCCCTTTGATAAATACATTGGGTTTGGATGTTGGGCTTTGACTCAAAGGGTAGTTATATCCAGGCCCAATTCTTTAATGCAACATTATATATATATATATATATATATATATATATATATATATATATATATATATATGGATAAGGGCCTATGGGTTGGAATGCATGGATGAATCCGTGCACTCCATTCTCGGATGATGTGTCACGTGGAAGGTAATCCCAAATCAACACCTGTTTTTGGATCATGTGTCTTCTGACATGTGATATAGAAAAAAATAATTAAAAAAAAAGTTTTTTTAGTGGTCAAAAATGTTGTCAAAGTTTGAATACCGCCCCACATTTTTTGGTGCATTGAATTTTCCCCATTTTGGACGGTGGATATGCATTGGATTATACCCAAATTTAGTGTCCTCTGATCATGTATATACAAGTTTCCGTCTCACTCGATTTGCCTGATAGTTTTCAAATGGACCCCACCTGATTGGAATGCATGTCATAGCTTGAAACAATTACCTCATTAGAAACGATGTGATTTTACAACAACGGTACATCTATTCTCACCCGTTTTTCAAGTAAGGACCACACTGTTTTTTTTGGATGAAAACCATTGACTAATTTGAATCAGACGTTGTAGATTATTTTTTGTCACAATCCTCTCAAAAAAGATCTTAAGATCATATTGCACCTATCAAAAGGTCATATGTTGACTCAACAAAGCACACATCCCCAAAAGTGACCTAGATCATGGGCAAAATTGTTGACCTTCACTTTTAGGGACATTTGCCATGTGAAATCAGCATCTGACCGTTTGATATGCGCGTCATGATCTTAAGATAGATTGTCGAGATGATTGAAATATAAAACAAATTTTTTTTTGAAAAATTATTTTATTATAATGCAAAAAAGTTAATCTAGTACCGTAGAAAGTTCAAATAATCCACTAGATAGCACCCAAAGCATTATTATTTAGAAAATCGAACTTGAGTGGTACAAGAAACCTGAGAGAAAAGGAAGAAACGTACACCTAGTGGAAATCAGAATCTCTCAAATAAAATCTCTAGAAACAATCTATAAAATAATTTAATTTCGTATGATTCAAATCATTCAATAGTTTTCATTGGTCGCCCTTACCCGGAAAAGTGATAATAGCCGTACGCTTACAATAATTGTCCGAGGAATCACAACAAAACAGTCAAATCATATTTTGGTTAACTCATAGAAAAGAAACTACTTTTGAAAATCAACGTCACGTTAGTACTTTAGTAAGTGTACAAAATAATTTTTGACAAGGTATCCAAGTCAAGGGTTTATTGAGTCATTTATGTACTATCTACATCATTGCTTCTGATGGGGATCTGACAAATTTTAGCTTTTGTATATTCCATATAGAATTATATATTTGAATGAGTTAAACTATATCCAAATCATTAGAATTTACTTCTACAAAAGTGAGAATGTGATCGTTTCATGATCTCAAGGTACATTTAGAGTCTACTACTGAAAAGATTGGGATTTTAAGGTCAGACAAAAATGCCCTTATTGGTTAGTGGACTGATTGGTCCCATTGAAGACTAACGCATGCTTAAAGGAGGCAATTTTGGACTTTTTACACCAAAAGTTTGGCAATATGTATTCTCTTTTTTATTTTATTTTTATTTAATTAATAATATATATATATTTTTTGTGGGTTGGTAGTCTACTGTGAAATCCCATTATTAGCACTAAAAGTTCCTTATCTAACTAGCGGGTGATACTTTATTATGCCCTAATCCATCTTGAAAGCACTACCATCATCATTATTATCATCGTAACTTTAGAGTCAATTCTACAAGTCTTATTTCTCAACTCGTTTCTGATCAGAAATATTTCTCTATAACTTTGGCATCTTAAAAGTACCTTTGGAATTTATTAAGTTGCTAATAGTAACTTGGTCCTTGAAGGATTTGGAATAGTTGAGAATTTGAGTCCCAAATTCATTGTTTTGTTTTTATTTGGGCCTCATATTTATGTGATGTTGTCCTTGATAGATAAATTATGTGATGTGTGAATCCTTGGACCGTACGAGAAGATTGAAATGAATAAATATCCGAACCAATTATTGCATAATTGTGAGACCTACTGGGATATTTAGAAGGGTCACCATGTGATACCATGGCTACGTCTTTTCACCGCTTTTGGGGAGCCCACACCCCCATCATATCCATATTTTCTATGGATAAACCCGTTCGTGTGGGAGCCCACACCCCTGGCTCCCACACCCCCATCATATCGGTCTTATCTATGGAGTCCACACCCCCATCATATCGGTCTTCTCTATAGATAAATCCGTTCGTGTGGGAGCCCACACCCTCGTCATATCTGTCTTTTCTATAGATAATCCATTCGTGTAAGAGATTGAAACAATTAAATGTGATGCTATAATCCTTATTCACCAAAACAAATTTTAATTTTAACTATTTAATATTTTAATGTTTTGAAACTAACTACAGGATTTTCAAATGCCGGCATACATGTCAACTGTCCAGAGCTTGAGTTATAAAGTGCATGCG
This sequence comes from Chloranthus sessilifolius, assembly GCA_021018995.1. Taxonomy (NCBI): domain Eukaryota; kingdom Viridiplantae; phylum Streptophyta; class Magnoliopsida; order Chloranthales; family Chloranthaceae; genus Chloranthus; species Chloranthus sessilifolius. Next base: position 155,349,542 of record CM037588.1, on the reverse strand, counting down.
GATCTTACATATCATGACGTATTTTAGGCAGGGACTTAAGCCAATGCCAGGGCAAAATCATATCGGGGAAGGGGACTTATCCCAAATCCAAATAACATCCTAGTGTACATGTGGTTTGGTTTGTCACACATAATGTATCGGCACTACAAGAAATAAGACTATTAGCGGCAACCAAAAACTGCTGCTATTACTAAAAAAATTGTCGCTAATACCCTTGCTGCTAATAGTCTTAATAATAGTTTTATTTTTTTGTAGGTTAAACCTCTTCCAATACAGATATATATCTAGTATCTACCCTGATTTTGTAAGGGAGAAAATATATGGTCAAACAGGTCAAATATGGGACCATGTCAGCCTACTCAATACCTCACACTATGTGAGCCATGAGCCCTTTAGACTTTTGAGACATGCAGGGACTTAAAGGGCACATGGATTTGTAAGTCTCACAGTCCATACAACACGGGTTTCATGCCTTTCAATCTCCCTATATCAACCTTGGGACATGCATTAGATATCTTTTTAGCGTCAAATTAATGACAGGTCAAAACTCAAAAGCCTAGCTCAACACGGCTGCTACACCACCCACCTGTGGTTTATTGGTCAAAATTCTCTAGGGCATAAAATTTTCATCGATTCTACATGTAACTATAGATTAAACGACTTCTAAAGTTTCCTTCATATATAGCCTACTCAAGCCTTCAAATGGATAACTAAATTTAGACGATGCAGATGGACGATTACTATGAGAAAAAAGAGTATGATTTCATCCATTTGCTTTCCCACTTAATATTTATGAGTTGGCATATATGGTATTAGCAGTGCTAAATTAGCAAATCTGTGCCTCCACCAAACTGGTTAAACCATGGGAGACGCACAAATCTATGAGACTGTAAATAAAAGTATGTTTCTTTACCTTCCACAATCATAAATATTGAAGAATCTAAAACAGTCATATTGACCCATTCATCTCTCTTGGTGCACGGCCATGCACATAATATTGACTAATGGGCACAATTTAGCTCTTTTGATCGGTGCACCGACCTACAAAAGGGCACAAGCCATTAATTAACATATGTACTTTCACTTATATATGACTCGAAAATATTAATTGTGCATCTCTAAAAGTTTGATCAGTTTGGCGCAGGGAGATTGACGTTGCACCGTCCATGGTGAGGGAGCTGGGTACCTAATGTTAACTCAAAAATACTTTGGTGTCCCAGATTCTTGGACAGCCGCATATTATATGGCGTGTGGGTCCCATTTGACCACTGTTAGAATGCGCCGGGGATTTGGCTTTCCGAAGAATCACATGCAGTGATGGGTGTTTTGAAGGCCAAAAGTGAAAGATCACCGCTACATAATTAGCAATCATTAGATAGCCACGTTGCATGTCACAATTGGTTAAAGGCAAGATCTGCATTTCGGTAAATGGTTCAGTCATTGTCTGCCACGTGGCCTTATGTCTATGACTACATGTAGTGTTTGGGCCGCACCATATTTGCAGCCAGTCACATGCTGCCATATAAGTTGCTTGTAAATTTTTTTATAAAAAAATATCCATCCTATAACACCTACTGTCCATTTTTTTATTAATATACACCAGGGCAATGGCTAAGTCCAATTGATTGAACTTATTTTGGTGTTCATTAAACTAGTTCTACAGCCATTGGAAATGAGAGAATTTTGAATACATATCTTTCCAATTAAATTAGAAATCGTGGAAGTCAAGATTCTCCAATAGCAAATCTCCTCCAACATGAAATCCGTCCAACCTATTATGCCTTACCATTGCCTATTCAACATCATTTCATGTGGAAGATTGTCAAAAAAAACCAAAAAAGATTTTGAAACTTTTTCCTTTCAAATCGTAGTTTAAAGTTTATGGTGTTATGTCAAAATCGATAACTACAATCTGACACTACCCAGGAATAGGGATAGTTTGTTTTGGTTAGTGCCAGCTAGGGCCTACAACGAGCACAGTGCATTAAAATTTTGCACCTTTGAATCAATTGATCAAGGGTAAAAAATTACTCTTGTTAATCATCTTTTATGATATTTTCTCAGATATATTGGGTACCACATGCACCCAACTAATTCGATTGCACTGCCCAACCTTACATTTGAACTTACTTTCCTTATATATATATATATATTTTAAATGGACAATCAATTGATAATTTTTTACATTAAAGTTAAAGGAAAATTGGAAAAACAACTTATGTTTCTAAATGTTTTAGCATAGTATATAATTTTCAAACATTTAAAAAAATAGGGTTTCACTTATTTTTTTACTTCTAATTTTCATGCGATTACAAACTTAGTCGCACGTGCTAAGCAAGTTGTCAATATGAATTTACTTAACGATCCTTCTATAAAGGTAGTTTAGAAGCCAAAAATCTCTTATTTTTGATCGGTGGAAGGCCCAAAAAAACCTTGCGCAGGAGCTTCCTTCTCCTTTAGGGTAAGGCTGGTCGTCTTCTCCAAACGCCATTAAAATTTTTGAAGAAACAATTGGTCGTCTTCTCCAAACGTCATTAAAATTCTAAGTTATAACTCCATTAGCAAATCCAATACCATTAAAAACTTAAGTATCAATACCATTAACAAATCTAGCGCTATTAAAAACTAAAGATCCAGTGTGTGCCATTAAAACTTAAGAATCAGTACCATTAACAAATCTAGCGCCATTAAAAATTGAAGATCCAGTGTGTGCCATTAAAACTCTTAGATACAAAGCCATTAATAAATCTTGCACCATTAAAACCTTAAGATCTAGGGCCATTAAAACTAAAAAAATCAGTTTGAATTATGGTGGAGATGAGATCATTTCTTCAAATTTCTTTGAGCTGGAACTTAAAATTATTTGCAAATCTGCATCGTGATACTAGTTTCTTTTATGATATGCAGTATATGCGTTGACTTCAAGGACTTTTTACAATGAATACTGATTAAAATAAATAGACTAATAATTTTTTTCAAATTTATGATTGTGATGAGAGGTTGGAACGACTGGGCGATGGAGAAATGAATACCCAAGACTGGTTGTTCCAGAGAAGATGAATATACCGAAGATTTTTTAGCTGTTAAATCTAGCATTTATAGAATGAGGAGAAAAGTAAATTCACTAGTCAGCCAAATTGTATCTCACACCCATTTAAATTGCTAAAATCCATGAAAACTCAATTTGCTAAAATGTTTGATTTTTGTGTATTAAATTGAAAAGTTTGCAAAATAAGGACATTTTTCTAAAGTGCCCTAAAGTTAATCTAGAAAGATAACTTTGTGAATTTAATTGCCTTTTAGGAAATGAAAAGAGCTTCCATTAGGGCCAATAACCCTCTTCCTTCCACTCCTTTAGTATGCTAATGCTTGAATTGAATTTTATTTAATTTATTAATTATTTTAAAACACTGAAAGCAATAAAGAAAATGAGTTGGTATTAGGTGTTAGGTCTTCGACCCAAGCATGATTTGAAATCTCGGATTTTTGAATTGTCTCAGATTGCCTTGAGACCGAGATGATTATAAAATGAAATAAACTGTTTGAATAACTTAACACCATTAAAATAGGTTTTTAATTTTATATCATAAAAGAATAGACTCACTGTTATACTATGTGACAAATATTTGGGATTAATTTAAACAGTCCAAGTGATTGTTCATGATTGGAACATATCTTATTAAGAGAATCACACCTATCAATCAATTGTATACAATCCAATCAAAGATCTTTAATATAAGTTGTTAAAAAATAAGAATAATAGAGATATTATTGTGCACATATTTGGGCACACCATGATAGCCATTCAGGAGATCATCCCCTAAATAAGATACAATAAGGTAAAACAGTACCGCGTGTATAAATAAAATGAGTAATATATTTTAAATAATGTATAAACTTAACACCTTATATAAATCAAAATATAAAATTAATATTTTTTATATTTTTTCTCGAAACGAATCACACTTTAATCTCATCCCTTTTGGGACCGAGATTTCAAACCGTGGACCCAAATGTTTGACTTTTAGTGATTTATAGTCAAAATTATAATCAATTTGAGATTTACCCGAGTACAACCATTGACACTTGAGTCTAAATAGCTTAAAGTCAAAAGTCTTGAGCTCAAAAAGTTGATTTCAAATTCAACTTTTAGTAGTCACAATCCAAACCTACCCTAAATAGAGGGCCGTGGCTCGATTGAGATGCCCTCTAGGATGAGGATAGCCAAGTGTCAGTTCGCTACTGTTCCAAAAATAGAAAGTTAAGAAAGCAATGGGCTCTACGATAAGTGACAAGTGACAAGACCGCAATGATTAGGCCGCTACGTTTGAATGATAGCTGACAAGACCCGATTTCCGGCCGCCACTTGTTTCAATTCTACAGCTCGACTGCATAGTAGTGTACTACACACGTGGTAGGACAAAGAGAAAGGAGGTGTTCAAAAATCTAATATCGTTCATAAGAATTCAGGTTGATCTATTTCCCTATATTGTGATGTAGACATAAAGTTAGTGCACCTAACGTAGGCTGGTAGCTGAGTATAAAGACAAGAGTGCACCTAAGTGGCCAAGCCAGCGAGAGGAGGGCTGCCTTGATTCATTATTCGTCTTCATTCCCCACGAGCACTCCATCCTAATCTCCAGTTGGAATTAGGGAAGGTACATCAAACGTGTAAGGATTAGGGTTTGGCTCCACTGAGCTCGTACTAATCTTAGCTGAGGCACTTAAAACAAGAAACTTTAGGTGAGGTGAACCCCACAGCTCGTACTATCAAAAAAAATACCACCAAAACTAAAAGCCTCTTGCACGTCAAGTAATAAGTACAATTTTATTGTATTTCTCTTCTTTAAACTAATTTTTTATTGTTAGTTAATTTGATGTAAAATATCACTAATTAAACTCTTTTGTGATTATGATAGAAATTTCAAAAAAAGAGCTAAATTGGATTGCAACAATTAATTTCCATGGTTAACAAACTCAAAGAAATTAATGGAAAAAATTGATAAAGATGAAGGAAAGAAAAGTCAAAGTAATTCTAGATAAGGAGTTTTGGACGGCATGTATGGTTGAAAGAAAATAAAGAAGGTATTTGTGAAAGATTACACACTTGTAAATTTGAGTGATTTTGGGAAGATTGTAAGATGTGCATTCTAAATTTTAATGTTATTTCTTAATAAAATTTCCTTTAATTTTTGTCTAATTTTTAATTTTCTCCTATATTTAGAAAGTTTCCAATTTGGGAGGATTTTCATATTTATAAAGTTTTCATATTTAGAGTTTCTAAACATAAGATTTAGATATTTTAAGAAAGTAATTCAATTAATTAATTGAATTAATTAATTGAATTAAGATTTAGATATTTCTAAACATAAGATTTAGCTTTCATGGACGATGAGGGAACAACACTTGCAATACTTGTTGCTATAATGCTCTTGGACTAAACCTAAGCCGTTCTCACTACAAAAAAATATGACTATTAGTGACAATTTTTTGCCGCTATTAATAAAAAAACTATTGAAGACTATTATAACTATTAGTTGCAATTTTTTTGTTAATAGCGACAGATTTTGACTGCCACTAATATATAGTCTTATTTTTTGTAGTGGCTGATGGATCTATGATCGATGGGGTGCTTTCATTGGTGGTTTGATAAGAAATGATAATTGATCATTAAATAAAGTGTTTGGCAGACCGATTCCTCGTAATGATGTACTTGAAACGGAATTGATGACCATTTTGCAAGGGTCTCGAAAATGCTAACGATCTTGATTTATATCATATTGAATTGGAATGTAATAATTTAATTGCAGTCAATTTCATCAAGGATAAATGCAAAAAATTGTGGGGGTATACCAAGTTCGATTAAAAAAATTGCAGATTTAATGGAGAGTTGCTCGAAGTGTACTATAACTCATATACGGAGGGAAGTAAATCAACCTGCTGTCTACCTATCGAAAATGAGATCTTCTTTCCAAGAAGGTAATATTGTTATGGTGTTAAACTCTCTCATAAGAGATGGGTTGTTCTTATCGTTCACATGATTTTGATTCTCTTTTATTTAATAAAAGGGTGAGGACCCACCAACCTCAAGCTGACTTACTAAAAAAAAGTATATTGATTCGTATACTTGCCAGCTTTTAACTTGGATTTTGGTAATTTTAGAAGTGTTTAATTAAAACAATTTTTGAGTTAATTTTAATAGTCGAAATTTGAACAAATCGAGACGGGTATAGCTCGCATAGTGACAAATTTCGTTTTTAGGAATTTTTCGGTGGGGGGTCGTTTTGGTACATTTCGGATAAATTTCAATACCTTTAGGAAAAATTTCAGGGATTAAAAATATTAAAAATATTTATTTATTATTATTTTTTAATATTGAAATTTTTTTTTACCGAAATGTATCGAAAAATACTGAAAATCGAAATTTTCGTTTGACCCCCATTTTGCCAAATTTCGCCGAAATATGATAGCTCAGCCAAACCCTGCGTATCTATTTTAATTATATATATATATATATATATATATATATATATATATATATATATATATATATATATATATATATATATATATATATAAAGCTCTATGTGGCACCAAAAGAGTATTTGGGTAGCCATGTGGACCTCCATATGGGTGTTGGAGTATCGTGATACTCCACATGGTGTACCTTTACCTTTCCTTTATATTATTGTCTATAATCAAAATTTCAAAATAACCTTCAATACTAGTGCTAAATCCATTGAAGTGATAGTTGTTAAGACATTTTGGTAATTTGAATATTTATAATGGATATCAATAAAGAGAGGTCTTTCGATTTTATTTCCCTCATTCGAAGTACCTCTCTTTTTACTAAATGATTTTTTTTTTCAAGAATTTTAGTGAAAATAAAAATAAATAATAAAGCCTGCTGAATTGCTCGACCCGATCCCTCCTCGAACCACCTGGGTTAGGAATTGTTATATCAGAGCGTGCCCTACATCTATGCATGTTTTCTCAAATGCGATACGAGGAAGCAAACTGCTTATCAAATTTTTGCCCAAAGGTAATACTGAGACGAAGCAACTGGGTTATATATCCCATAGAGTGAAAATTTACACATGATTAACTCTCTAATTGATTCAAATTTTATACTAAATTCTGCTAAGATCTTTGAAGGATAGCTAGTGACATATTGTTGTAGTTTGTAATCAATATTAAACGACATAGGGTCATAATATAATCTTCATGAATTTTTTATGATATATGGTTATGATGTATCTTTACGAATAATTAGTACAATATGATTATGGATTTGTCAGACATTTATCATAAGGCGTATTAGATCGAGTAGTCAACCATATAAGGTCAAATTGTATAATAGATTTTAAAAGTATAGTACTTGGTTCTTGGTGTTATCTACTGATATATAATTCTGCCAATACAAATCATAGACGCGTCTATTGTACATAATCCATTAGCAAGTATTGGGCCTATTAATGGTTCAAACTTTTTTCATGTGGAAGACTATAGATACCACATTACGCAGTCTGAGTTATGATTTCGAATTATGATTTCATACATATAGAGGATAAGATTCTTCAACTTCTGAAAAAGAAAAAATACAAAGGAATCATAGGAAGTTTATTATGTCAAATTGAAAAAGGTAAATCGGATGGCGATGATGATTGTCGTTCATTAATAAATGAGACTTTAAGGGGTTGGTTAAATTCTATCATCCAATAAAGAACCTACAAAGTATTATAAATTAATTTATGGGAATGTAAGCTCAATTGTTGATGGTATGATGATTAGCAAATTATCGACCGAAATTATCGGTCGATAATTTGCAGATTCTACATTTTCACTGACAATGCCATATTGTCGTTTTAGCCCAACTCGAAATCAGTTCATATCGGCCAATATTTTAAACCATATATGATCACAAGTAATCATGTGTAGCATATGATAGGTGGTGAATCATGATATAAAGATCTTTATTGCATTTTGGAAAAAAAAAATGATCTTTTTCGTCGGGGGCAAAAAAGTCAAACATCATTTAAAATTAACGGGTACCATTTATATCTACTATATCTTTAATTTTAGATCTCTATCCATAGGGTCAAAGTAGTCAAACAACATCTAAAATTAATGGGTACCATGAATATCTACTGTATCTTTAATTTTAGAGGACATTTGATCGCTACGAACTTAACTGTGGAGATCGTGTTTCATCCCAATCTTTGGCACAATAAATCTGGAGTTCATGGGCATCAAATCACGAGGAACACATGTCGGTTCCACATGGCACACTTTCTAAAAAATGGCTCGCATACTAAGAACATCGATGCTCAGGTCAGATCCTTAATAATATTTCTTTTTAATTAAATGATCTTAGTTTTCAAAGTTCACACAATTATTATTATTATTATTATTATTGTTATTGTTGTTGTTGTTGTGCATAAGAGAAAATTTGAGAGTGACACTTATAAGGCCTTGTTTGATAACATGAAAATGTAATTACATAGGTGGAAATCAAATTTAGTTTTCAATTGTTGTTGTTTGATAGCTATGTGAGGAGATGAAAATGAAATTTTCATATACTAAGTCATTTTAAAAGGAAACCATTTCAACTTTTTAAGTGGCTGAAATTAAGTTTTTTACTAACAAAATAATAATTTTTTGCCATTTCAAATATAAAGTTACTTGTAAAAAACCTAAAAGCAAAAAAAATTATCTTATAAATTTTAAAAAGTAACTTCAGTTTTTATAATCATCATATCAACACGATCACTATGACTACCACATGATCTATATCATACCCCTTTTAGCTAATATTTGACTTTGGTTAAAGTTTGAATTTTAATCAAACTTTAACAGGATTTATAAGCAATTTAAAATTTTGACTTTTAATTAGACTTTGACTATTGAAACATGATAATAAGTTGTAAGTTAGTAATATATTGCCAAATTTTTTGACCCGTCAAAGTTTGACTTTAAGGTCAAACTTTAACTTTTAATTAAAACTTTACCTTTTATTAAACTTTTACTCCTATAATGTGAGGGAAAAAAAGTATACAATCATGTTGATATATAAAGTGATACTAGATTCTCAATTTTATTAGTTAATAGTTTGACCTTTTGTCAAACATTGACTTTTGGACAAACTTTTAATTTTACACAAAATTTATTTTTAGTCCAACTCGAAACTTGCTTATAGATAGTTTACTATTATATAAATTTATATTGTATCAACGCAATTTTTCTTTGGTCAAAGTTTGACTTTTTGTCAAAGTTCGATTTTCTATAAAAAATTATAAATTTTAAATAGTAGAATATTATAATTAAAAATATCCATCATTGTTTTAAGTTGTCACTTTAAAATACATCGTCACATTTTTCTTGGTCAAAGTTTGACTTTAGTCAAATTTTGAGACGTGGATCTTAATAGTAAATAGTGATTATTACTGTGTTGTTTGTATTTTGGTAATATAAATTTTTATCAGTCAAAGTTTGATCAGACAGTAAATAGTGATTATTACTGTATTATTTGTATTTTGATAATGTAAATTTTTATCAGTCAAAGTTTGATATTTGGTCAAACTTTGACTTTGTATCACAATTTGATTTTTTCAAACTTTTGTAGCCCCAATGAAGTTATCATTTTGTTAATTTATTATTTTATAGTACATTACTAAATTTTATTTTACTTTTTTTGACATTTGATCAAAGTTGATTTTTGGTTACATTTTTTTCTAGCGTAACCTAGCGATGAATATAAATATTATTATGTTAATTTGTAGCTTGGCGATATATTGCTAAATTTTCTATTAGTTAAACGTAAAATTTTTGGTCAATGTTTGAATTTTTTAAAAAATTGAATTTTCTTTCAACATGTAACCTTACAGTACATACTAGCATTTACTATGTAACTTTATACGTAAATCTTAAAAAATTTTATTTATCAAAGTTTTACGCTTGGTCACAGTACGACTTTTATTAAAAGTGGATATTTGATCAAATTTTTGCTAGTGTAACCTAACGATATATATGAATACTATTATGTTAATCTTGTAGTTGGACTTTTGTAACATGTTGATACATTGCAAACTTTTCTCTTTGTCAAAGTTGAAATGTGATCAAAATTTGACTTTTATAAAAATTTAATTCGCTTTCAACGTATAACCTTATAGTAGATACTATCATTTATAACTTTGTTATTTAGCTTTACACATTTTTATTGATAAAAAATTTAAGTTTTGTCAAAGTTTAACTTTTTATTTGAATTTGATTTTTTAAATTGTGACTTATGTAACTTGATAATGAATAGTGATTATTATGGTGTTAATTTGTAACGTAATAAAATATCCTTAAAAAATTTATTGTTTAATATTTGGCTTTGATCATGATTTTGATAATAAAAAAAGTCAATCTATGACTAGTGCAACACAAAGTGATAAGTCAAGTATTTATCTAAATAAATTTTTTTCTTCTTTTCTCGGTAAATATTTATTCAAACTAACTTCTACTTTTATAAAAGTAGAAAATATATGATCTAAACTTAAAAACACGTTTTCAATTTCTTTTTCAAACATACAAATCAAACAAGCACTACAAAAAATAAGACTATTAGCAGCAGCCAATAACTGCCGCAATTAACTAAAAAACTGTCGCTAATACTTTTAATAATTTTTTTGTTAATAGCGGCAGTTTTTTACAGCAAAAAACTGCTGCTAATACTTTTATTTTTGATAGCAAAGAGAAATCAATTTCCAATGAAAGTCATTTCTCAAACACACTAATCAAACAGTGAAAAATTCATTTATAGAAGAATTTATTGCCTAGGAAATAAACTAGGAAATTGATTTCATTTCCTCTATGGAGTTCCCTTGCTATCAACTAAGTGTCGTTTGAGCTAATTTAGACATATTCATCAGAGGCCAAAAGGAGATCATGTACGAATGATTGAGACTCTACAAGCATAAGGACCTATGAGAAGATGAAGACCACTGAAGACATGGCTCGAAGTTGTGAGAATGGATATGAATGATTGCGATGTTAACGAGGTCTTAGAGCTAATTAGAAAAGAGTGATGAAATAGGACTCGTAAACCTAACCCTAAATAGATGAGATAAAACCATAATGATTATTATAATAATAATAATTTATTTATTTACAAAATCGAATGGGTGGGCTGACCTTGTTCCGAGCAGCCGTGGCCCTGGGTCCGGGTAGCCGGCGGTGCTGGGGTCGTACTACTGGGGGAAATTGACCTGCTACCCGTTTGGGGATATGCATCTAGTACTAGTACCTTAAGTACCAGTGTGGCTCCACTTTCGAAAGGGCCTCACATTCACATCACATGAGAGAAGCCCACACCTTCGAAAGGGCCTCACATCACATGAGAGTTGGTATTAGGTGTACGATAGAACTTCAACTGTTACTGCTAAGTGAGTAAATCTCCCCTCCCCAAAATTAGTGAAATTACTTTTTTAGCTTCTTCTTGGAAGCATGAGATTTGCCAGCTTACATTTTACCTTTAATTTGGGGTGTGCACTTAATGCCACCTCTGTGAACAATTTCATTTCTACGATTTGTCCGAATGAGCTATTGGCCAATTATAGAAAAATTTTAGAAAGAAAATTGTAAACGAGAGCCAAGTTTTGTGCTACCAAAGTGCAAGCAGATGATGACTGGCTGCTCCAACATGGCCCAACTGCACTTACAGCCAATTGCATCGCAACACATCATCTCGCTTGCACTTTGCCGCACAAAACCTGCCAGCGATATAATGCCATATAACACTGTACATTTTAAATTACAAAATCATATGATGTGTCTGGCTTGGCTCCTTCAGGCATAAGCTTGAAAATTAAGCTTGGAGCGTTTTTGGTAAATCAGCTCTGAATGGGGTTGGAATGGGACCTGTCCAAATGCACCCTTAGCGTAATGTGTGCCACGCCTTACGAGTAGTGCAAACATAGGCTGTAAGCATAAATTTAGATCCTCGAAATATGCGCACATACATTTGGGTGATTAAATGGGGGATAGTGTCATATGGGCAGGCTAGTTTTGTGTAGGCAAAATGCAGGCAGCTGATGTGGTGTGATGCAATTGGCTGCAAGTATAAGAGGACCCAAGTAATGCAGGTCGGAATAGCTAGTCATGTCAGGCCACATAAGCGGCCTACACTTTGCCTGCTAAGAAGAATCTATTTATAAAAAGACAAAAAGAAAAAGAAAATCTAACATTAAATAACGCCTAATCAGCAGTCAATAGGAAATAACAAAAAAAATCCGAGAGGCAAAGCGGAGAACGTGAGCTTTAGACTTCTCCACTTGAGGCCACGTGTGACGCGACAGCCAGTTTTAGTTTTGTGGGGGAGAGAGATTGAAACAGAGAAAGAGTACCTAGACCAGTGACGACGCTCTCTCTCTCTCTCTCTCTCTCTCTCTCTCTCTCTCTCATGGCTGTCCTTTCTCCAGGTCTCTCCGTGTCTGTACAAACTATATCTGCTATGTGGCCGCGTGTTCTTCTCAACACCACAAAACTCCCAATGAGCATAATTTAGTTTCGCTTATAAATAAATATCTACCCAAACTCGTGGGTCTCAATCGACTCTTTCTTAGTATATCCCTTCATTCCCCACTCCTCTCCTCTTTTGTAAGTTCTTTCACTTTTTAATATCTCTCAATTATAGATACCTCTTCATTGTTTATATTATCTTTAATAGCAAATTGATTCCATGCTACTCTTCCTAATCGACTATTCTATCCATTAAACTATGGCCTTCGTTGAAATGTTCGACTCTCAGACTTCCAATCGTGAGTCAAATATTCCACCAAGATTAAGAGGACTTGGAATGGATCTACAGCCACATTTTATATTTCTTATGCTTCTCGTACTAATTTTTTATTTTTTCATTTTTTACTGCTGCTCCTTTTGAAAAAATAATAATATAATGCCCGTCACAAACGCTGTGGGATTTATATCCCGTCCCAAACTGGCATGTGCTAACTTGGGGTACCCATTTGCCCTAGGGTTAGGCGAGTGCTCTAAGAGGCCTGGATACCCAGGTGACCAGGTTATAAACAAAAATAAATAAAAAATGTAGGAGTGCAACTTCGGTTAAAGGGAATGCACCCGAAATTGAACAAAATCAAATCGGTTTCAGTATGGGTTAGCTGAAATTTTGAAAACTAGAAACCGAGACTGGAAAAAGTTGGTTCGGTTCAGTTTTTTACAATTTTGCTTTTGCATTATTTCGGTTTTTGTGATTTGATTTGATTTTGGATGATAGGGGATTATGTACCATAAGGGTCGTATACCCTAAGGGTGATTGATATACCTATCCAAACGATTGTCGGATTCGGCCGCAAAACCAAAACTGAATCAAATGGGAATCGATTTCGATTTTTCCAGTTTTCAGTCTGTTTCCTATTTGGTTTCCGTTCGCCATACCAGTTGTTTAGTTTCATTTGGGATTTCGACTCTTGCTAACGTTGACGACAAGCTTAAAATAGCCTACATTTTTTACTTTTGAAATTCTATTTCTGACTTTGGTCTCTTTTCCCATAGTTTGATTTCTATGGCTCCTACTTCTTTTTGGGAATCTCAAAGGTGACATCGATGCCTGTCATGGCCTCTAAAAATTCGTGAAAGTCTGCATTTGAGAGGGATTAGAATGAGTAAAAGTCTAAAACTGTGAACGTCAGCCGATTAGCCTCTTTCAAAACCTATATATACTTAATATTACAATTTGAGCTTAGATTTACTAGAAATACTACATAGGGGGTAGGCAGTAAACAGATTACTCAAATATACTTGTTTACTTGCATGAAATCGGAGGAGACACAGTTCCTATTCTAATTACCACTTGTACAATTTGCAGAAGAAGTTGCCATTGTTCGTTGTCTTTTCCAATCTTAAAACGAGGTAAATCTTCCATCTGTACCGAAACAAAGGTAGAAGAAAGGAAGACCCTTTTCTTAGCTCTTTATCTCGTTGCTTATAAAAATGATTTATTTAAAAATGGAGATATGGGTTGCGTAGTATTAAAATTGCAGAGAGATAAATCTTTTTACAGCCGGGGCGGGGGGAGGGGGTAGTTGTTGCATGTCGCACGTTCGTGTAACATGTATTTCTTCTTCTTACAGTTAATGGAACGTGGTAGCTGTCCCTCTTCTTCATGACACTACAACTGCGGGGCGAAAACAAATATACTTAAAGTTCCAACGATTTTTAACATATTTAAGAGCTTGTCGAAGAAGAGAGCAACCCACTATCGATTCTCTCACAAGGTGCACTCCACAGGAAGGACTAGAGGTTTCCTGCCGCTTTTTCCTTGAAACTTTGTAAGGTATCATGTTCTAACTTCCAAGTTGATTAATGCCCTCTTTGACAAAGTTAATTGCTTTTCAAAAGTACTTTCTAAGGGGAAATATTGGATGAGAAACACTTTTTACATAAGGACTTGGCCACCTCTCGGAGAAAATGGAGAAAATTGGGCGAGACATTATTTTCAGCTAGAGGTGGCCATGTCTTTGGGCCGAGAAGCATATGCTTCTCACTAATATTTTAACCTGAAAATATTTTTTGGAAGCAAATTTGCCAAACATGGTTTATGCTTTTTTTTTACATCTTACCTTAGAGGATTGATTGAAATATAGGGTCGTTAAGAGGTTTCATCCCTTATGAAATTCAAATAAATGAGGTGAAAGGCTGAATTTCACTGATTTTGGGGCTTCAAATCGTGATGAACCCCTCCATGGAGTTTGAATCCCATCAAGTAAACAGTAGAAGATGATGGTCAGACTCAGACTGTCCAACCCAGAAACTGCTCTGACAGAATGATCATAACCATGTATTGCTAAACCTATGTGCAAATTTTTTTTGGACGGTCTAAAAGCAATTGATCGATTGAACGGGCCGCTGGGGTTGTCTGATTTGATATCCTTTTGAGTCATCAAGAGATAAAGCCCGTCAATTTGGTGGTCTAAGATTAAGTTACTAGGCGACTAGCCGTTTCAAAAATTTCCACATGCGAGAAAAACAAATCTAAGCGTCACTCGTGGTTGGTTTTAGTGGCGTTGGCGTTGAAAGAGGCCAAGCACTTTACGCTGCTATATAGTTCCGTGGTAAATAACGCTTTCACGGAGCTCGAGCTGTTTTGCTCTTTTTTAAATCTTGAAATCCGTGAAGGTCTACTTTTCAGTGTTTCCAATAGCTAAGAAGAGTGTAGTCAGCTTTATAAATAAGTACAGCCGTATCTACCAGGTTCTCCTGTTTTTCACAATAAAAGGAAGGGTCCCACAGAAATTACTATACAGATTTTCCCTAGGAGAACTCTTTTTTACTTTCGAAACAGAGTACCCACCAATTACTCTAATATCAGATACAAAATTCTACCTAGTAATCAAAATTTTGGCAAAATTCTTCAAATTGGTTGACTTCTGAACTATTTATGGAACATTCGGCTGATTTGTCTCTTCTCCAATTGTCTGAATTTTTTTCATTGCCATATTGTCCTACATGTTTTAATCCTACTTTGTATTATTTTTTAATAATTGTAAATTGTTGATATATGCGGATTATATAATATATTTATTTTATTATTTAAAAGCATAATTTTAAACTTCAAATAGGTTAAAATATATTTTTTTATATTTTAATAATTTATACTATCCTTTTTCCTTAATTTTTTTTCTTGGATATTTCCAGAATTTATCTCAATCAAATCGAACATACACCCACTGGGTGATTACCAAATATGAATGTGATTATTATGTTCGTAAGATTGGGTTAAAGCTGAAAGCTTCTCTACCGAAAACCAAACAAAGAGAAGCTAGCGGATCAAGTTTTGGCATTAAGTATCACTTTTGTAAGAAGAAGGGACACATTAAGAAGAATTGTCAGAAATACAGAGATTGGCTAGTTAAGGAAGGTAATGACCTAGTCCTATCGATCCGACCATCCAAAATAAGCCCTAGGATCTAGGCGCATGATCAATCAAAATAATAAACCAATAATCCATAAATTAAATATATGTGCGCACCTTGAGTGTGAGCCATTAATGGTGGGTTGCCGATCTTCAACGATCTTCTCGCTTTCAATGTCTCCTAGCACAATAGGGATGCCTTTTTTGATAGGGAGGATTGAATTTTATCGAGCAAGCGTTGGGACCAGGCACCCTTATATTTATAGCCAAAGAGTCCTTTCCCATTAAGGACTTAAATTACAAATTATATTGTGATTAGAAATCACAATCATATGATAACTAAAAGACTTACCTATTAGTTGTTTATTCTCTTCAAACTCACTCAATTAGCAACTACACATCTCAAAATTGATCTTACACCATACATCGGTCAACGGGTTGACCATAGTGATGGCCACCAAAATAGAAACTTCTAACAAAAGCTACGCCTTTAAGGATCTCAACGTTGAACACCATTTGTTCATCCTTGATATCCGTGAAAATCTCTTTTTTGGCTTATCATATTCAAGCCAACCAGATTATTGGTGAGCGCATCATTTTTCATTCCAATCTTCCACAAATGGATATTGAGAAGTTGGGTGTATGATCAAACTATGAATTCGTGATTCTACATAGCATAGATCCCAAAAAAAATCTCAAGTCATGTGGCAAACATCACGCTCTAATATGATTCTAGCATTGTTGTTTTTTTGGGATCTATGCCATATAGGATGAAAAAGTGAAGGTTTGTTGGTACGCCTAACGATCAAAATTTCGGCCAAAATGACCAAAATTTCGGTCAAAATTATCGATTTCGGTCCCCACCGAAACGGTAATTTGGGACCAAAATTTCGGTCTTATTTTATATGGGGTTGAAATTTTCGGCTGAAATTTTCGTCCAAAATTTTGGTTTCGGTCACCTCCAAAACTGAAATAAAACCTGAAATTTTGATCCTTGGGTACGCCCGTCATCTAATAGTCCGTTGTGTGGAAGATTGAGGTGAAATACAATTTGCATCGTATGCCCTGACGGGAAATTTTCGTGAGATTGTCATGCAGCTTTTAGTAGTAAGATATTATCAGAGGCTGACTTGACCAGTTTTTTGGGGCCCTACATCCATGTTGGGGCAGCTTTTGACTAGATTGCATGGTGTAAAAGGCAGTTCATAAATCATAACTTTCAATATCTGAAGGAACATGTGGTGAGAGTCCAGCAAAAATTTGTGGGCATCATCCCTTTCGAAAAGAGTTGGTATCGGGAGCCCTACCCGGTGCACAAGTGACTTGGTTCACGGGTTATTTTTTCGGAGACACATGAAGCATGTCATGTGCCTTGTTGGACGTAATCTAAAGATATATGGTATAAAAGATTATGATGAAAAAGCATTTCAATTGGGTGAAATACAGAGGTTAATGCCCGTCAAAAATTTACGGCTATGTAAATTCCTGACCTTACTAATCTAAGGATTCAATAGATTTTTAGATAATGATGTTCAAACCACAATTTTCATACTAATCTAGGATTCGGGGTCAAATTGACCATTTTTTAAATGAACTTTTGGAATTTTCCCGCTTATTAATTGGGTCAGGCCGGGCCGGCCCATTTATATATCAGAATTCGGCAATACCTACCCATAAGTGGCTCATTGCAGGCTTTGGGTCTGTAGAAATCCAACGAGCCTAACTCAACCTCACAAAGCCAACTTGTAAGGTGAGGTTTGCCCAAGATATAAAGAGCCCAAAAAAAGTCTGCCCACAAACGATGTGGGACAATTCCAACAAGGTCAGGCTGGACCAAGCTCAAGCCCGGGCAGTTGAGACCTCTACGTAGAGGAGAACCCCAATGATGGTACTTACTGTGTAGCCTGTACAATGGGTTGGATCTGGGTGACCGTCTAACTGAACGACTGCAACTGTTCAGGTGCTATACGTGGGTTGGCCCCCAACATGCTGAAATCATTCAGCTCCTTGCCGTAGGTGGTAAAAATTAAAAATAAAAACAATATGAGAAATGTTAATGCCACTCTTTTTTTGGTTATAGCCTCATTACTTAAGGAAAGCCAAAACTGCTGACTCCTTTGAAACAGGTGATGGTGATCGTTTTTCATCTCATTTTCTACATAATACTACTTGAGATCATGAGCCTATCACCATACACTCATATTTTGATTTCATTGTCACATCTCCAAAAAGTGAACGCAATCATATCATACTATTAGATTTTTGGGTGTGTGCCCAATGTAATGAACATATGATTGTCTGATGGTAGGTTTCCCATCTCAAGATTCATTTATGGGAGATTTGGATAAAAAGATCTCCATCATCCGATTCCAAGCCATCAACAATTTTTACTTTCCTTAAGTATTGTGGCAATAGCACTAGTGTGTGGCAGTAACATTATAAAAAAATATTAAATATCTGCCAATCTTCTTTGTTATTTTCAGCAAGTCCAAGGACATCCACAGCTGTCGTCTCTTGCCCACCGTTGGTTTTTTAAAGTTACCGAGATCCCAAGAAATTTCAGATAATCGAAGGAAAATGAAACACAAACTTATAAACATAGTTATCCATAGGCTTTGACTAATATTTGACTTTACGAATTTTTAATTTTTTGATTCTGATTGGACTCAAAACAGTTTTTATTTTTTTAAAGATTCAAGGATCCAATCTCTTGTTTGCTCTCTTTTTAAGATGTGTGCCACATAGAATTAATGGAATAAAAATTGACGGGGTGATAGTAGGTCATGCCCCAATAATATGAAAATCCATTGTGTGAAAGATCGGGACAAAAACTGATCTCTATCCTTTGGCCGAAAACAGTCAACACTGAGATCAGCTTTTTGACTTCTGACTTGGGTGAGATTGAAAATTTCAACTAAGTACAATTGTGCAAATGATGGGGTACCCATATTAGTAGTGCCCGTGAACTCTGTTGATGCCACCTTTTAGGTAATAGGGCTTCCATAGGGTCAAGTGGTATGTGACTGACCCGGTATAAAACTGGGTCCGTTGAGGGGTATTGGGTTTACCCGACCCGATCTAGTGAAACCCAACCCATACGTTGACATCTAACCCTTTGAGAAGTACTATGCAAACTTAGTTATCTAGGTATAATCTATCAGAAAATTATAATGAGTGGGCAATAAAACAACGGACCAAGAATGGACTGCTTAAGGGAGGCCATGCAAGCACAGGGTGAGACCTGCATTGCTAGGGTCCCAATGCGCTGGCATCGCGTCACGTAATCTGTTGAATAATCCACCGTTTCTCGTCCGTCATATATCATTGTCCAAATCTATCCATACGATTACTAAGATTAGACTACCATGAGCCACGGCGAAAAAACAAGCCCTCTAATCTAATTTATTGCATTGTCGGGCTGCCTCACATCACACCACAATTCCCTGAGCTGGAAATCTGAACCCTTGGTATTGGGTCGCTTCCGCGGCACCCACACTCCATCCACGCGGTCTTCCGCTTTAGCTGCAACCTCTTTATGTTAACATCGACCCCCTCCTAACAAATATTACAAACTTATCGTCCGTAATCTAAATCCCGTTCTGTTTGTCTTTATTCTCTTAAACCCCACGTCTTCTAAAACCCTTTTGTCTCCTCTCTCCCGTCAGCTACAGATGGAATCAAACCCCCCATTTCAAAAGGCGTACGAGTCCCTCTTTGGCAACTTACGTGAAGCTGGGGACGAGACGAAGGAAAACAACAATGGAGCCATCGCAGCCGTTGAGGAATGCGATCTTCCGATAATCGATCTCAGCCGTCTGTATCTCGGAGATAGTGAGAGAGAAGAGTGTCAGAGAGAGATTGTGAATGCTTCGAGGGAGTGGGGGTTCTTTAGGATAGTGAACCACGGGATATCTCACGATATTTTGGAGAGAATTCGGTGGGAGGAGATGAAAGTGTTCAGGGAGCCGTTTGAGAAGAAGGCGAAGGAGAAGTTGGTGAATTTCTCCAAGGATAGTTATCGGTGGGGAACGCCTGGTGCTACGTGTCTGCAGCAGTTTTCGTGGTCAGAAGCCTTTCATATTCCTCTGGTCGAGAGTTCGGAATCGTGTGAAAACAACACTCTCAGGTATTTGTGCTCAGTATTTTGTTATATATATATATATATATATATATATATATAAAATAAATAAAAAATAAATTTCTGAACCCTGAATTCTAATATGATGGTTCTGACTGAGCACTGTCATAGTGCTCCCCTTTCACCGAGTTCATCTCCACAACTCATTTAATGAACTCATTTAATGGTGGTGCTCAAGAACATCTTATAGAATTCACGTCGGGTTTTAATGGATCAATCTATGGTGCGCAAGTAGGGCCCAGAATTTAGATCCTATGATTTTGGTAGTTGGGGTTGAGGAAGCTTGACCATATTTTTGGAGTTTAACCTTGTATTTGGGATTGTTCTTTCTTGGCAAAGAGCAGCCAGATTTAAATTGCTTGTCTAAAGAGACCCAAATTATGCGTTTCACTCTACTGAAGAGTTAAAAAGTACTTTCAACTTGAAAGTTTCAAGTTTCAATCAAACACGCAAAAGTGCTCTGCACCAGAATATAGGACTGGCCTTTGCCTTCAAAGACCAATCCCAAACACAGCCTAAGTAAACTATTAGTAGGGAGCTCGGTATTAGCTAAGGTAGGTTAGCGGGATATATAAATGGATTGGCCCTGCCGGATCTGATTAATAAGCCGGGCTAGGTAAGGGATAGTTCTAAAAGCCCGATTAAAAATAAGCCTCTTTAATTAGCGCCGAATCCAGCCGGAGTGGATCTAATGACTTCTTCCACATAGAAACTTTTGAGCCAGCCTGCTAGCTGACCTGAGTTGATAACCATGGGTTGGGTATGGGCTAAGGTAATTGGGTCCGACTCATCAAGGGATTGGACTGCCTTGACCCACTTAGTAATTAGGCCGGACTCCAAGAGGTCCAGTCATAATCAACCCAGTTTGGTTGTGTTTGGCCTTGTTCTTTGGGAGAGTTGAAAGGAGCAATAACTAGTCTTTGTTATTGCAAAAAAATATGGGGTGAGAGAGAAGGATTGGAAGAAGATAAATAGGAGGTCGATATTTGAAATAGGAAAAACAACCCTTTTTAAAAGAATATGATTTTTTGTGCTCTTTTAAAGAGGGATGTTTTTCATGTTTTAAAGGACAATCTCCCCTTTTTTCTTCTTTCAATCTTTCTCGCTCTCTCATGTTCATATGCAACAACAAAGAAGAAAACCTGCTCTGTTATACTCTTCGAAAGAGCAATGCCAAATACTGCCTTAAGGTCCAATCGAAAGCATGGCCCAGATTGGCCCATTGAGACCCCTAATTATTGGAACTGCTTTGAAAACTGTGTGCGTGTGACAAAAATGAGATTGCTCTTAGAATCTTCAATGTAATTGATTGACTCTCCGTGTAGGTACACAGACCATCTCTTACCTTCTCTGCGGTCAAAAGTGTACTTGCATGGATTTTTTATCCCTAGAACTCTGTCCTTGTCTACAGGTTTAGCAAAGGTCTTAAGAATATTTTGGTCGTGTAGTGCCCGCAGTACACAGACCAGGTCTGTACATAACACTTGCTAAAACGCAAAAGGTCATTTAAGTGCAGTTGATTCCTCCAGTTGGTATTAGGTACCCGACTCGAGTTCCATCTTTGACACTGGGGAGTCTCTATTTTATGAAATGGTCAAACACTCAGAAGTGCCCAATTATTTATGAACATGTAAATCAGTGGAAGTACATTTTTTGGACCTTGACATCAAGAATATTGGTCAGAGAGGGATTTACTCGAGTGTTGCGGCTAGCACACGGGTCGGGTACACAGAAGAAAATAATGGGGTTAGGTGGGTGCTTTTAAAGTTTTGGTTAGTGCAAATAGAGGTATTCGCAAGTGTCTTTTTAGTGCATCTTAATTTTTCAAGCAAGGATCAAAATTTCGGCCGATAATTTTAATCCCATACAAAATATGACTGAAATTTCAGTCCAATTTATCATTTCGGTGAAGACCGAAACCGATAATTTGGACCAAAATTTCGATCATTTCGGCCCCAATTTGATCCTTGCTTTCAAGACTTGTGCTTTTTCTTCTAAAAGTACATGTGACTCTCCTTATACCATAAGGTGAACTTAGAGAACTTATTTTAGACATGAAACCTCATGTACAGCTGACTTGCACGGATTTCAAAGTCCTTGATAAATGTCAGTCGGCTGATGGCTGGATTGGGTGGGTAAGAGGCACTTGCATCAGTCCCCTTTTTTTAATGGTCTGCAATAGATGTAATCAGCCGGCTCAGCTAGTTGGTACCCTGAGGCACCAGACCATATTGTACTCATTTAGAGACGACCAAACAGTTCAGCTTTGAAGAGTAATTTTAGTCATTTGAAAATTACAAAACTGCAGCCAGGTTTTGTGTAGGCAAAGTGTAGGTTGCTTGCGTGCCCCGACCTGCATTGCTTGGGCCTCACTCCACTTGCAGCTGCCAGCACTTTGCCTACACAAAACCTGCCTACCAAATAAAACTGTCAGGAGAATTTGTGTCATCCAGAATTTAAACGGATGTGGTTAGTGGAACTTAATTATAATTATAATATAAGTAAAATTTTTAATCATATTCACTAAAGTTGTCAATTTTTTTTTAAGAATTGAGATTAAAATGAAATTCATTGATAAGATGAATAAACTACATGTACATTTCAATTGCCACTCTTTCAAATAATACCTTTTTTTTTTTCTTTTGAAAAGTTGTGAATTTTGTGATTAAATTGCGATAAGTTTTAAATTTTCATTAAATTGAGATTTAGCAACATATATTTTTTAAATATTTTTCATAATTTTAATCTTAATGGTTATTTATTTTTTATTTTTATAAAAATTCTCCCAACAATTCTCTATTTTTCATGATTTTTTTTAATTTTTTCTCTTGCCGAAATATTCGGGTCCGCCGGCGACCTGATTTCTAATGGTGGCTTACATAGTGTGTTAATCCCAAAAGTAGCTTCATCAAATAAAGTTTTAAATTTTAAAGGAATAAGCTTAAAAAAGCTGCAATTTGCTGGAATAATTTAAAGTCCTAAAGCAGCTCAAAATCCGTTGAAATCAACTTAGGAATCACTTATCCAATTGAATTTACCTACAATGGGCTCATTGCAGAAGATGACTATGACAATAATCCATCAGCAGCTGTGCATTTATTTGGACTTTATGAAGTCCACGAATTTTTATACGCTAAAGTTTCTGAGTTTGATAAAGCCCACCAGCAGCACAGCTGTCAGGATATATAGGTCCCATTGTCTGTATCACTACAAAAATAAGGTGTTTCAATGGCAGCCAAAAGCTGCCATTATTAACAAATTTTTTTTGCAAAAAACAAGTTTTTTTTTCTTTAATAGCAGCATGCATTCGTTCTAGACAAATTATATTAGGGCTGTCAATGGGTCGGCCCGGGCCTGGCAAAAATTTCAGCTGACTGAACCTGATGGGCACCCTGACCCGACCTGACTGAACCTGATGGAAAGGGTTTATCCCCCACTAATCCTAAAAAAAAAGTACCGATCAAATGACCAGCTCAAAACCTCGACCTGACTCAATTAGAAGCCCACTATTTTCCTTAAATTTATATATAAAATATTGGGTCGGGTTGAATGGTTCATGTCCTACTCGACCCAAGAAGTCAAGTTTGTGTGTCCGACCTTGTAAAAATCCTCCGGTCGAATGGGTTGGGGATCGATTCTACCCACCCGTTGACAGCACTACATAGTTAGTTCTATGGCATTTGACAGGATGTTTCACGTTTTCTTTGGGGTAAAATAACACAAGTAGAAAGCATGAGCATTCTCGTGTGACACAACTCTCCTTCTCACATTTTAATAGGAGAGATCATGACTCAAAATTTTGGCCGATAATTTGAATTATTGGCCGCTGAATTATATCAGTTGGCACAAACCATAATTTGAATTTCTATTTCAGCCATGCCCGGAACATATATTTTGATCCTCGGTAGAGATTATACAAGAATTATAGGGAGATATTATTCACTTCTTACTAGTATACATCATAGAGGAACCTAGATCCACAAGCCGGTTGGTCATTCTCCCACAACCCGTTTTTCTGCCGAGTTCGGCATCTGTGGTTGGGTCGTGTACATCGTGCAGGGAACACGCATTGGACTCGCTTAAGTGATCTGATTGTCGGTGAAAGTGCCAGCAAATGGATATTTAGAGTAGTTATGGTGATGGCCCTTATTAAATGTTAAAAGGACGCATGGTTGGAATCTCTCCGTCCGCATGTTTTTTTTTTCTTCTTTTTCTTTTTTTTCCTTTTTATATATTTATTTATTTATTTTAATATGAAGTTGAGATTGAACCTGGGACCTTGTGGTTGGGTTAGCCATTGAGCTACAAGAGCTAATCCCCACCGTCCACATATTTTTTAGATGAGACCTAATCTAATTACCCGGCTTTATTTTATTGATTATATATTATATTAAAAGAAATTTAAAGCCTATTGAGTGTCAAAACCTGACCTCTAACTATTCAAGAGTCCCGTTAATCCTTATGGATAATGTCTTCTTTGTCTCATTGTGACAAATTTTATTTTCGATTATATTCTAGTAGGCCTCGTTCGGTAACCCAAAATACTCAGAATCTGGGCAGATTCTGAGTTTTTTTGCAAGATCTGAGCAAAGCCCACGTTCGAGAGCCAATTTTGGGAAGCGGGAATCTGAGTGTTTTCTGAGTGAAAACGACGTTTGGTCGTCCGACCAAACCTCTCGGATTAGCTCAGATTCTGAGCTCAGAATCTGGGTTGGTGAAGTATACTCCTCATCCATCTATGCAGCTGATCAAAACTATGTGTCCTCCCCAGCTACGCAGTAGCTTCTTTGAAGCTACTGCATCGTCTTCCCCAACCATCCATGGCGATAGGTAGGGGCCAGCCTCGATTCAAAAACACCTGCCTCCATCTCTGCTCCGATTCCCTTTGCAGTGCATTCACATGGCCTCTCAGAATCGATGATTTGATTTCGATTACATAAAAAAAAAAAAAAAAAAAAATTTTTTTTAAAAATTTTTAAAAATTTTTTTTTTTTTTTTTTTTTTTATGTAATCGATAACGACTCAGTACAGAATCGGCATCGACTCGGTACAGAATCGTTATCGATTACATAAAAATAAAAAAAAATAAAAAAAAATTTTAAATTTTTTTTTTTTTTTTTTTTAAAAAAATTTTTTTTTATTTTTTTTTATGTAATCGATGACGACTCAGTACAGAATCGGGATCGACTCGGTACAGAATCGTTATCGATTACATAAAAAAAAAAAATTAATTTTTTTTTTATTTTTTATTTTTTTATGTAATCGATAACGACTCAGTACAGAATCGGCATCGACTCGGTACAGAATCGTTATCGATTACATAATTTTTTTTTTTTTTTTAATATAATCGATGGCGACTCTGTATAGAGCCAATGACGACTTTGTACAGAATCGATGACGACTCTTAAAATGATCGTGCAATTATGCAGTCGATATCTCCTTTTCTCATATCTATCTTTAGAATTATCGATTTTATATTGTAGACTTCAATTCAAATCGTGCGTAGATCTCGGTTCCTAAATGAGTGTTTGGCTTTTTTATGTTTATTGTTCTCCTATCCACTTTGGTTATTTATGTATGGCAGTCACTGTGATTTCTTTATAATTCTCAATATGAAGCTTGTCTCTTTTCATATTTTATTATTTCTCGTGTAAGCAAATCATATGGGTTGTGTATCGTATCCCAAATGACTCTTCTCGAGGTGAGGGTCACCGTCAGGAGGTTGTCATACTCATTCGACTCCTTATGGTGACGACTGCATAATCGTGCAATGGTAGTGTTAGGGACCCATTTTAAAAATAATAGTAATTAAATCAAATTCGAAAAAGACTCATCAAATATGTTTTCATCTCGATTGGTTGCCCGTAAATTTTGAGAGAAATTCGAGTACGGCACATAAATCGATGATTAAGATCACGTTTCTACGGTCGTAGTATAACCACTGATTGAAGCTATTCTGAGGATTTTCTGAGAGGAATCTGAGTGATTTAAGAACAAAGGATTTTGAGTTTTGTAAGAATCTGTCAGGAATCTGAGTGGTTAAAGAACGCATATGGTGAAAATCAGGAATCTGAGTTTGCTAAGAATCTGTCAGGAATCTGAGTGTCCAAAATCTGAGCAAAATCTGAGCTTTTCTGGGAAAAATCAGGAAACACCCGAACGAGGCCGTAGGGGGTCATTTCGGATAAATTTCTAAAAAAATTTGAAAATTTTCAGAAAAATTTTGAGAAGTACAAAAAATATTAAATATAAATTATATTTAAAACTCTATAAAATTTTTATTTATTATTTAAAAAATAATAATAATTAGTAAAGATTTATTAATTTCGGTGAAATTTCATTAATTTCAGCGATTTCGGAGAAATCATCGAAATTTCTCTAAAAATTTTACTCGACCCTTGTTTCGATAAATTTCAAAGAAATTACGGGAAATTTCGAAGAAATTTGTCACTATGTTATGTATGATGTATCTCTAAATCGTATCTATGTCAAAAATACACTACAATAGTGTGATTTTATGCCAAGTGTCACAATATCTTTAATCGACCCAAGGCGTTAAAATAGAAATACACCGCCTTTACTTATATTAGCTTGAAAAAGTGTCCGTTAAAAGGGTTTGAATCATTTGATAGGGGAAATTTAACATATCATTGTTCGTATTAAAGTGCTCATTTCGGATGGTAGGAATTCATTGTATATTTTTTGAAATCATATTTCAAAAATCGTGGAATTTAAGGTTCTGTGAATTAAGCTAGAATTATTTTCTTTCAAAAATTCATGTGTTCACAAATATTCGTGAATAACTTGTGAATTATTCTCGAATAATTTTTGATTTTTTAAAAAATTATGATTTTTTAATTTTTTATGATTTTAAATCCTTTTTTTTTTCTTTGATCTTTCCTTTGAATATTTCTACGAACTTGCCGGATTTTTTTCGAATTTTATCCCAGCCGAAATATTGCAAACCTGACTTGGTGACTATGTTTGGGCTAAGGTTGGTACCAACCAACTGGACCATGTGGATTGACAAAAAATATGGGCCAAGTTGCACCAAGTGACCTAAATGTACACCATTGAGCCAAATCTTGTGCTCATTCTTTATAATCCAATGATAAGTACGAAACAACCCCTATTATGTCATCATAATCTTCATCATCTCCCTTGTTTTAACTATGATTATTGTGGTTTGGCTTTTGGGGGTTTTAAAACCACCTCCATTACATGAGGGTGTGACTGAGCAGGGTCTAGATTGGTCTAACCACAGCCCGCCCGATACCCATTGCCTTAGAGAGGCCCAAAAGACCCACAGCTTTTCCGGCTTGGTTCCAGCCCATCGATGCTATAAATGGAAACAGGAGCTGTCGAGCTTCAAAGGAAAATTGTTTCCATTTTTTAATTTGCAGGGTGGCAGGTAGGGCCTGAGCATGTTTGCCAGAGGCAGAACCTGGCCAAAAATGGGTGGTCAGATCTAATCTGAAATGGTCGGATCGGATCTAATGGGTTCTTTTGCTTTAATTTGACAGATCGACGATAGAGGAGTTTGCTGTAGAGGTGATGGAGTTAGCTGAAAGACTAGCAGAAATATTAGCAGAGAATTTGGGTTGCGGTTATGGTTATTTCAAAGAGAAGTGCACTTGGAGCACTTGTTACGTTCGACTGAATAGATATCCCCCATGCCCCCTCTCTTCCGAGGTTTATGGGTTAATGCCACACACCGATAGCGATTTCCTTACTATAGTCCATCAAGACGACGTCGGAGGATTTCAGTTATTTAGAAACAGGAGATGGGTTACCGTTAAACCAGAACCTCATACTCTCCTCGTCAACATTGGGGACTTGTTCCAGGTATCACCTATTCTTCACCCAACTCCTCCAATTCAATGCTTCTTATTAATTTTTCTTTTTCTTCTTTTATTCATTTAATCCTTTTGATATTCATGGTCTTCCCCCATAATGGATCTTGTGCCTGCTAATTAATTTTGTGGTCACTTTATGAGATGTATGCCACTAACTGTCCATCTAATGATACTCCCATGATCTCAAGATTCATCCTATTGAAGAAGATTTGGTAAAAACTGATCTCCATCATCTGATTCAAAACGATTAATCCATTTTGGTTGGAAGAAATGGGTCAGTTTACAGTTTCAAAAAGGCATGTTTGTCTAATGTTACTCCCCTGATCTCAAGATCCTTTGTATTGAAGATTGGGGCAAAAAAATTGATCTCTGTCATCGAATTCAAAGTGGTCAATACACCCTGAGATATGGGTGAGCTTACAGTATCACCAAGTGTAAATAATGGCATTAGCCAAGAAAGGCTGCCTAGATTACATGGTGCTCCATGCATAGACTAGAAGACCCTGAGATATGGGTGAGCTTACAGTATCACCAAGTGTAAATAATGGCATTAGCCAAGAAAGGCTGCCTAGATTACATGGTGCTCCATGCATAGACTAGAAGACGCTCCCACACATTTAGGCAGGGGCGGAGCCCCATAGAGCAGAATGGGCCTGAATCCCCCATTTAATGAGGTTATAGGTTAGGCTTCTTACGCAACCTCTTATATGTATAAGCCCTCAAATTTATGGGGTGTATAAGCCCCCAAATCCGCAATAAACAATTATTAACAGGTGGCCATCATTAGCCCCACCAAAAGAAAATCCTGGCTATGCTCTGCCCCTACATTTAGGGCCCCTAAATCTAGGCACACCTCAGAGTCCGGCCATTTAAGGGTGCGCAAAATGCCCTGGAGATCTAATAGAAAATGAATTATAGTAAAAAATGGTGACACTTGTTTGATTTGTACACAATGCAGGCGTGGAGCAATGGTGTCTACAAAAGCGTCGAACACCGAGTCCTGGCAAACAAAAAAGTGGAAAGATTTTCTGTGGCTTATTTCCTTTGCCCCTCTTACGACACGGTGATAGAGAGTTGTACTGCAGAGCCTTCACTTTACAGAAAGTTTAGCTTTAGAGAATTCAGGCAGCAAGTCCAAGAGGACGTTAGAACAATCGGCTACAAAGTTGGGCTTCCTAGGTTTCTAAATACCAGCCATGGCATTAGATGATTTTATATTAGTTTCTTATAGTTCAATTAAATAAGTGTTATAGGAAAAATAAAATAAAATATAGGAAATATAGTTAAGGGTACATTATTTGCACCACAGAATCTTTGAGTGCACCTTCGCAAAAAATTATTGACTACTTTGAATCAGACAATGGATACCATCTTTTGCCGCAATCACTGGTGGACCATCATATTGTCAGTTTTTAATTCCATGTGACACAGCTCTCAAAAGACTAACCAAAAAACCAAGGTGAACACACCTTGCTCAAACGTGAGTTTAGGTCACTTTTTGAGAAGGGTACCATATGAAATAAAAATTGGCCATATGATAGCATGCCCAGAATATCAAGAGCTATTGTGTAGATGATTGGGGTGAAAATGGTCTCCATCATCTAAGTCGAATTTGTCAATACTTTTTGGCATAGCTGCCCTCAAAGATTCGATAGGTGCAAATAAAAATAGGCGTTAGTTGATTTTAAAAATAGCCATATACAGATGCAGATAATATGCAGTTAGTGAAACCTAGAGAAATACACATATGCTAAAAGGGGAATGATTCTGTGGTGACTGTCACTATTATTGTATATCGGTGAGGGTGGTCAACATGGATATTGAGCCGTTGAGAGGAATGTGGTTTCAAGATATTGAATTTTATAGTGCATGTTTAGGTGTGATGGTTGTAAATTGTGGAAAATATAAAAGAAATATTATCAAGTTTGGTTATTGAAGTGCTATTGGCTATTTGTTTGATATTGGATAGTATCTATATGTCTATAAGTATCATCTTAGGGATGTCAATGGGCCGGGTCTATCTGATACCAGACCCGTCCAAGCCAGGTTATATCGGGCCGGGCACATCAACATGACCTGGTGGGTTAAGTCAGGCATGATGGATCTGCCCCGACCTTTGGGTTGGTTCGACTCAAAGGTCAATTCGGGTCAGGTAGGTCAACTTGACTAGACCCCTTATTGTATCTATAAATCCAAGGAAAATAAGGAGGTTTTAACCCAGGCCAGGTAGGGCATCAGGTTGGATCAGGCAGATACCTGTGCCCATCGGGTCAGGTTGGGGTATTACCATCTGGTCGTCTCGGGTTAGGCACATGCCCTTTACCCCGGTGCAACCAAAATTTTTACGCTCTCAACACGACCCATTGACAGCCTTAATATCTCTCAATCTAATCATTAGTGTTGAACAATCATAGTTAGCCTAGTTTGGAGTTGCCAAGGTACTTTGCTCTTGATTCATGATGGTGATTTGAACTATCTTATTAAACCTTCTTTGTCAGAGATGGCATATGTTGCTAGGGGTGCAAAACGGGCCCGGTTGGGGTTAGCCTGACCAAACTTGATTGGGGTGTACACCCAATAAGACCCCAAGCTAGCGAATCAGAGTATATTTGGGCCTCAACCAATTGACCCATTTAGGCCCAGATTGGGTTCTACTAATTGAGTAGGAGAATTGCATCCGTGTTCTGGTTGAGAACTCGAATCGAAGAGTTGAGATTTTGGACTCAAATCCAACCAGTGCCTGATCGGGTTGCTCGACGTGTTGGTTCAATCTGATCCATTTGCAGGTTTATATGTTGTGTGTAGGGCTGTGCATTTTTTGGACTGAACTGACAACCAACCAAACCGAATCGAACTGTCAGGTTTGGTCCGGTTTGAATGGGTACCGGTTTGGATTTGGTTGGAAAAAATGAAAACCGAAAAATTTGGTTGGTTTCGGTTCCATGCCTCCCTAACTAGAAACCAAACCGAACCGAATGTAGTTTGTAAGTAATTATATTTATATATATATATATATATAGGCAGGGATTTTGATTAAGTTTAAAGGGCATTTAAGTAAAATGCATATTTTTATATAAAATCCTACCCTTGACTTTAGCCTACTCCTAAATCCTAGAGTGGTAAAGTAGAACTTATAAGAAAATTAGTTGAAAAGTTGATAAAATTTTGATGTACAAGTAAAACTCACAGGAAAACTAAAGCCGACCGAACCAAACTAAATTGAATTGGGTTGGTTTGGTTTAAGAGTTGGACGATTTAGTTTGATTTGAAATTCTAAAAATCGATTAGGACCAATTTGATTTGTAGTTTTAATCCAAAACCGACCAAACCGAACCAAATACACCCCTAATTGTGTGGGCCATGGACTGTGCACCAGCACATGTTCCGTGCCTAGTCGACCGAAATTATGAGCCTACTACAAAAAAATTTCCTCACTCCATTTTTCGATGAAGAACGAAATTCATTTAATAAAAGAAAAATGCTCATTTACGAGCCGAGAGAAGGCGTGGGTCGGAAACTGCACATAAAATTGTAATCGTTGGTAAAAAAGTAGCTCGAGGGCCAAGGAAAGCGTTCCTTGTGTGTTTGTCGGTAATAACTTTTAAGGTGGTTGTGAAGCTCTCACGGGGGTTGTCCCACCTAAGGTCCCAAAGATCAAAATTTCGGCTGAAATTTTAGTCCAAATTTTCGGTTTCAGTCTCCACTGAAACTGAACCGAAAAGACCAAAAATTTGGGATTTCGTTTCGATTTCAATGGGGAGAGAGGAAACCGACTTGGGCACTGGTGGCCAAAAAAAAAATCTATATGGTCGATGCTCCAAGTAGAGCGGGCCTGCTAAAGCCTGGACTAAACGTATCACAACCCGTTAACACCCCGGGTCAACTTTCAAGTTGCACGAGGAAGATAGATAAGTCAACAACACAATCAAATGGGTGTTTAATTAGGTTGTATATATCATTATCTATAGAAGAATGATCTAAACCTACATCATATTGATGGATCCACTGCTTGTTTGTACGAACTCTACGAGATGCCTCTTATCTTTCACTTCTCAATCCTTTATACAAACCCTTCACTAAGCCCTTTTAAGCCTTGTAAACTTTCATTTCACGTCCAACTCAAATAAAATTATTTAAAAAGTCTCAAAAACAATTCAAAATAAGAGATAAAAAGTACAATAACATAAAAAAATAAGGAAAATTTTAAAATTATCATGAGTCAAAGGAGAACATAGGGATGTTAAGTAGTGAGGACAAGTACAAGATACACAGAATCAATCAAATGAAAAAGCTAAAGCATAAATAAAGAGAAGGAGAATGCCTTAAAGCCAGAACTTACAAAATGCGCTATCATTCATAATTTAGTCTCTTCTTGGACCAAAAATTTCTTTCCTGACCCTATCTATATCCTTTAATCCTTTCTATATTTATTTTATATTTCATCTCTAATTAAAACTATCCTCAAGGCATACAGATGATCAGATTATCAGTTAAATCACTAGAATGATGAATCTTAGAAGGCACAAAGTACCACATCATCATACCGACTACGATAAGAATCAATAGACAACCATAGAAAGAGAGAAGAAAATAGAAACAATAAATACATTATAAGCTCATAGCACGGACATTGAAAACTTGTAACAGAGGTCATTGATAAAAATAACAAACTTGTAGATAACCTGGTGAAAATTCAAGAATAAACCAAGGAAAAAAGGCACAACTGTCAAGGGACAGGTAAGGGGAAACACCCATGGACACCGTGAAAACTTGAAAAGATGTTATGAGTAAAACTGAGAGCACGATTGGGTATGGTGAAAAGCTGAAAGTGCCCTGTAAGTTAAAATGAAAGCATTGGTTGGACATGATGAAAACCGGCAATGGAGTTGTGGATAAGAATGATCTTTTCAAAAAAAAAGTGCAGGTATAAAAGATGAAATTCCGTCAATGTACAGAATTGATCGGGTATTCAATTAATTTTAATTAATCTAGTGATTACATAATAACCCCAACACTCACTACAACACGAGACATATGTGGAAACCCAATCACCGGGAAAAATCATAGGAACGAAGTTCACAAACCAAATCCACTATGAAATAAATGATTACAGATAATTTCGAATGATATACCGACACATGCACATGCCCTATCAAACCCTCATGTAAGCTAACTCCTCGTCACGAGTCGCCTCTATAGCTTTCTGATTTGGATGCTCTCCTTCACTGTTGATGAACGCACAACGATCCGCCTTAAAGTCTACAAGGCTATCAATCACGCACACCCTAATATCTAGAGATAAAACACACTCAACTCTCTTGAGTAAAACAATGTAAGATGAAAGTGAAGAAAGAAAGGAAACCTTTGAATCAAATCTTTTTGCAAATCACAATGATTTCAAAGGTTGAAAAAGATAGAGTTTAGGGTTTTCTCTCAAGGAGGAAGAAGTTCCCTCCCCTTTTTCAAAAGCCTTTTAACAAAATCTTGAATGTTTAGTGCTTTATCTCATCAATGAGATAATGAGTTTTGATGCATAATTCAGCCCCTTTTTCAAAAGATTTGCTATTTCCTTGCTTACTATCTCAACAAATTAGCACTCTTCAAAGAATTCATAAAATCAAAGGATGAAATTATATATCATACATATATTCATAAGCAAGTATTAAAAGGAACTTGCATCTTAAAATTCCTGTGATAACAATTTTTTTTATAAAGTGCATCTTCCGGGTGGGGTCTCCATTAGATGATCCCAATATATGAAACCTTGGAGTCGTGGCTTCCATCAACTTTGCTATGTTGATTACCACTAAAGGGTGCATGTTTAGGTGACATTCGGTGAGACCTTAGTAATCATGGGAACCTTTTTTTTTTTTTTTGATTGATAAGGCTGAAATTTTATTGCAAAAATAAAATTACAACCAAGCTAAAAAAGAAGAGCACAAAGGCTCGAAAAGAACGGAGACAAGAACAAGAAGATCAGGTGAGACTAAAAAAAAAAGAGTGCCCCCTTAGAAGCGGCTCAGTAACAACGCTCTAAACCTGCACCAACGAAAATTGTCCTAGACAGCAGCCCCACCAAGCCAGCAGAGAAGCAATCTCAGACACAAGTGCCATGGATGTCCGAAACTTGCCATCGAAGATACGATGGTTACGCTCGTTCCAAATGGACCACATAACAGCGATAGCCAAAGCTTGAGGAAACACCACACCACTACCCTCGAAACGAGGGCACAACTCGGCAAAGACCTCCTTGCATGACTCGGCCATGCAACGATATATATCGAAGCTGCTCCAAAACGCATTCCAGATATTTTGTGTATAAGTGCAATGAAGAAGGGAGTGATTTGCTATTTCAGATTGGTTGCAACACAAAATGGACCGATTTGGAATTTGCATTCCCCTACCGTTGAGAAGGTCTACAGTTTTGATCCTCTCGTGAGTAGCGCACCAAGCGAAGAAGATTGCCTTGGGCGGAGCCTTAACTCTCCAAATTCCTGTCCACGATTGGCTGATGAGGGGTCTTCTCCACAAAAATTCATATGCTGATTTGACCATAAACTGGCCATCTCTCCTTCCCATCCAATGCCTAATGTCCTCCCCCAGATTAAGATTCGGGACAGAGGTCAACAACAATTGCAAATCCTGCAACTCCAACACCTCATCATCACGAAGATCCCTTCTCAGGTCGAGAGCAACTCCGAGACCCGATGGTAGACGTAACACGCAATCAGATACCACGGCTTCCTTTTTTCTGCTTAACAGGTAAATGGAGGGATAAGAGAGCTTCAGAGGTTTAACGCCCACCCATAAATCTTCTCAAAACTTTGCAGTCTGACCATCTCTCACTTTGATCATCACTCCCCTATGGTATGCCTCAATGCGATCTGCTACCCCCTTCCACCAACCAGAAGCTCTGGTTGCCCCCCTAGAATGACACTCCCACCCTCGGATGCCCAATCTGTACTTGTTTCGAATCACCGTCGCCCAAAGCGGATTACCACTGTCCCCTAGTCTCCACAACCATTTGCAAAGCAAGGCATCGTTCATGCGGCTCAGATCCCTTATCCCAAGCCCTCCATTTTGTTTGGAGAAACACACCTTTTGTCAAGAGATGAGATGATTCTTGTTCCTCTCGGCACTCCCACACCACAAAACCGTTTCATCATCCCCTCGATCCTATGGATGATAGATGTCGAGCATGTGAACATTGAAAACTGAAATATAGGCATACTCGAGAGCGTAGATTTGATCAGAGTTACCCTCCCGACCATTGAAAGAGATTTGCCTCTCCAAACAGAGAGCTTATTGTTGATTCGCTCCACCACCCCATCCCAAAGAGCCTTTTTCGGCCTGCCAAGGCATAAAGGAAGCCCCAGCTACAATGAAGGAATGTCTCCCCCCATGCATCCGAAATAGTTAGCAAAAATCTCCACGTCACTTCGCTGCATCGCCACCCCCATCAACCTAGTTTTTTTCAAATTTACTCTCTGGCCCATACACGCTTCGAAGGCCATGAGAATCCATCTTAACTGCTTGAGGTTTTCGAAGGAAGCATCACAAAACACAATTGTATCATCAGCAAACTGAAGATGTGTTATCGGTTTGCAATTTCTTGCCACCTTGAAACCGGCAATGTCGCCCAACACTGCGCGCTTGTCTATAAGTTGACTTAAACACTCACCTACCAAGTTAAAAAGAAATGGGGAAAACGGGTCGCCTTGCCTCAACCCACGAGACTCGACGAAAAAACCGTTCGGGGAACCATTGATTAACACAGAGGATGTCGGCTCAATCACACAACTACTGATCCACCGTCTCCATTTTTGCCCAAAACCCATCAGCACTAATAATTTGTCTAAATAGCCCCAATTCACGCGGTCATAGGCTTTCTCCATATCTAATTTCAGAATCAATCCCAGCTTCTTATCCACATGCCTAGAATGAAGGCACTCATGTGCCAGAACGACGATCGGTTAGCTGCCTTCCTCTGATGAAAGCCGCTTGATTCTCACTAACAATGTTGTCGATAACCGATCGTAACCGATTCACTAACAATCTCGCCACCACTTTGTATAAGCTACCATCCAAGCTAATAGGGCGAAAATCAACTATACTATCAACCCCATTGCACTTAGGGATTAAAATAATGAAAGAAGCCTTAGTACCCCTACTTAGGTGCACGGACCGGAAAAAATGTTGAACCACCTTAACTAAATCCATATGCACCACCTCCCAAAAGACTTGGAAAAACCTGAGCGGATACCTATCGGGCCTAGGGGCCTTATCACCGTCCCCCTCGAAAACAGCCGCTTTAATCTCTTCGATACCGAACTCGGCTTCCAAAGCAGTGGCTGCATTAGGTTCAATGCATCGAAACGGAAGCCCTTCTGGGAACGGTCTCACCTCGCTTTCTTCTTTATATCTCTCCACAATAGCTTCCTTCACCTCTGACTTTTTCGAGAACCTCCGATCATTGATCCTAATTGCAATCATGGGAACCTAAAGCTCCTGAATTCTCAATATTCACCAACTAACACATTATATAAGAACAATGCTCACACTCTCCAAAGAAGGAGATCGAATACCTGATAAATGTTTGATCAGAGCTTTCCTAGGAGGTATTTTTGCAACACTTCGTATTTCGCACTCAGAGTGATCTAATGAGGATCAGGTCGCCTAGTAGTGTGCAGATCGAAGCTCTATTTGTGCCTATCAAATAACTGAGAGCACCCACGTTGAAACCCTTTTGGCTGCTTTAAAGGGCACCTCTATTGGTGCCTCTAGGATTACTGAGGACACGCCTGCCTTTCAAACCCACTGAAACCATTTGACCCCTTGTAATCAAGCGATGTAGAATGTTTTTCGACTCCAATCTTTCAAACAAAGGATCTTGAAACCAGGTGTATACCATCAGACAGGTTTTGATCCCACATGGCATAGATCCCAAAAAAGTGGCCCTAAAATCACATTGCACACATCATGGTAAACACAATTTTAAGGCAATTTTTTTGGGGATCTATGCCACGGAGAATAAAAAACAGATCGTCTGGTGGTCAGATCATGATCTCAAGAACCGTTGGGCCAACATAAGGGTGAAAATGGTCACCACCGCCTTATCCCAAGCAGTCAATTGGTTCTTATTCGGTTTCGGACAGGCTATTTCAGTAATCCTATAAGCACGAACACAGGTACCACTATTTTAAATCAAACGATGGAGATCAGTTTTAGTGTCAATCTTTGACACAATGAATCTTTAGACCATGGGCAGGCCCTCAAACGGCCAGTTTTTATTTCCATGTTGAAGAGACCCCACAATGTCACGCTATAGTCACTTATGAGCGTGATGTGGTGGAAAATAATTTGGAGTTAATATTTTGGGATTCCTCTGCCATGTGAAATAATGAACTGACCGTTTTTTGGTAGGGCCAAGGTTTGAAGATCCATCATGTGAGATTAGGGAGAAAACCATTCTGATCCATCGTCTGATTGAAATAAGTAAATGATTTTTTCAGCGTAGGCGACTTTAGTAATTGGATAGGCACAAATAGAGCTACCTTTTTTTTTCAGTGCAAATAACTCATGCTTTTTAGATAACTAATTACAATTTCTATATTACATTTGAGAGAAAAAAATAAAATAAATCACTCCATTATGAGCCTTTCTTCAGGAGGTGTGATCTCCACAAGATCTGCAATAGCACAACCAAAAAGGAAATATAGTCAATATATGAAGCAAATAAATTAAGATCAAGGAGGGAAAATGCCTGTGAGGCATTTATATGTAGCTTCTACTGTATCAATTACAACAACAGTGTCCATAAAATCGTTCTCTTCTTGTCACATATGTTGGCCTGATTTCAAAATCAATATTATCTGCCAAAAAAAAAAATGCTCTGTTTACGGATTATTGATCTCATCTACCTCATCTGTAATTCATCCCCACCCAGCTGAAGGCTAATTCAATTGACCCAAACTGTACTAATTGGATATGAAAAACGATTCACATGCTCTAAGGATTCAAAATTCAACCATGATGTTCGGGATGGTTATAGAGAAGTTTAAATTTTTCCGCAAGTTTTATTTTTTAAATTCATGTGGGTATGTCGGGATTGAACCTGCGATCTCAAGGTTGCAATTTTGCCAATCTTTCCGATAAAAAAAAATTATCGATCTTCCAGTTGATCTACATAAACTGAAACATTTAAATTGAATGAATGTAGAGAACTGATCGGTGCTGATCATATGACTATATTTCACACCTTAAATCCTACATTTAGCTGTTCGATGAAAGTATCCGATGGTTGTTGTGAGGTTTTGATGTTTACAGGTGTTTCCGACCATTAGATCGTTCAAAAGCCTAAAAGAAGGAAATTAAAGGCTATGCAAGAGCTATGGACAAAAAGGTCCAAAGAAGCATTGAGATCCGAGAAGAGAATCAATATCCATCAAGAAAGAAGACTTTACATTGAAGAGTCAATCGATTGAGGAATCATTGTCAATCGATTGATAGATGAAATAAAACTTCAGCCCTGAAAATCAATCGATTGAGACATGAAAATCAATCGATTGACACATAAGGCAGAAGTGCCCTAAAGAAATTCGAACTCAAATTCAATCGATTGAGACTTCTGGCTCAATCGATTGAGGCAATTAGGTTTAGGTGTGCTCGGCCATTATAAAAAGGAAGCTAAAGCTTTGAATGAGGGGGTGTGTTTTTGGACTTGGTGTTGAGATCTTTTGAGATTTTTTTCTTTGGGGAACTTCTTTTCATTTTTTTGGTCTTCTTCTCTCTTTCTTCTAGGATTTTGATCAGGGTAGATTGTACCTAGGATTTGCATTGTTTTCTTTTAAAGCATAGATTGTATTTAGGGGAGAGCATTGTAAACAAATATCTCTTGGGAAGAAATAAAAAGAGGAATGACTTTGAATGAACAAGGAGATCATACACCAAAGATGAGCGGCTAAATCAGTAGATCGGGGAAGATGCGATCCCCAGATAAGTACCCATATTTATGATTAATACCATAGTCTAATGTTTTTATTGTTTTGATCTACACATCACGAGATACGCTATGCTTCTTACATGACTCATACCGCAATGATAAATTTGAGTCATTGTTTTTAGATAGGGTATGTCGGATTGATGATCATACTTTATTTCAAATCATTTTTATGAATGAATGATGGTGATGGTGTGAATGATGCTTTAATGAAAGGGGGGTACAAATCTGGGGTAGCATATTTCTTGATCTTATTTAAATATTGTTCTTAGATTCATCGGTAATTAGTTATTTAGATTAATTTATTTTTTTGCATTTAGAAAAAAGTGATAAATTTTTGGTAAATCGAATCTGCCCCTTGGTACTTCCTTGGGGATGTTTTTAAATTCCTGAAATAATTAATTAAAAATTCAGATTTCCCTGTGGGTTCGACACCCTTGTTCTTGCCATACTGCAATAGATCTTGTGCACTTGCAAGGGTTACATTTAAAATCGATCAAGTTTTTGGCGCCGTTGTCTCGGATTTCGGCGAAATTTTGATTAATTCGAATTAGGAATTTTTTTTGTTTTTAGCAGTCAATCGATTGAGAATTCTTCTTCAATCGATTGACTGTGTCTTGTGTTTTTCTCAGCACTTCTGTGTCAATCGATTGACATTAACTTGTCAATAGA
Source organism: Chloranthus sessilifolius (assembly GCA_021018995.1). Classification (NCBI taxonomy): domain Eukaryota; kingdom Viridiplantae; phylum Streptophyta; class Magnoliopsida; order Chloranthales; family Chloranthaceae; genus Chloranthus; species Chloranthus sessilifolius. Next base: position 155,309,964 of record CM037588.1, on the reverse strand, counting down.
TTGACACTAAAAAAAAAGAAAAAAAAAAACTAATATTTAGATTTTTGAAGTTTGTAGGTTCTTCTTTCCCTTATTTTTCTCTCTTAGGTAAGTTTGTGTAGGACTCTTTTAGGAAGTTTAGGTTTTTAGGACTTCTTATTTTAGTAAGATTCTTTTTCCTTATTTTCCTCTTTTAGATATTCTAGGATTTTCTAAAATTAGTTATTAATTTTTTTTAGGAAGTTTATAAATGTAGGATACCTTCCTTAGGAAATTTAGGAATCTTTTATTTTTTCCCTTATTTTTCTCTTTTAGATAAGATTCTTAGGATTGCCATTAGATTTAAAATTTTAATTTCTAATTTTAATCTTGAAATTTTAATTTTAATTTTTGAAATTCGAATTTAAAAAAAAAAAAAAAAAAAATTCGAAATTTAATTTAATTAAAAAAAATTAAAATTTTTTTTTTTTTTTAAATTTCTTATCTTGTATTGCTTTTCTTTTCTTCTTATTTTGGCCACTGTTCATATTAGAACTCAATCGATTGAAGCTTCAGGTTCAATCGATTGAGACTGAAATATTCTCTATTGTGATCTTTGCTTTTCTTTCAATCGATCAACATTCCTCTGTCAATCGATTGACAAAAATTCTGTGCTTGCCATTTCGACTGAAATTCCTGTGTTAACTTGCTTTGACCTTTGAACCTCAATCGATTGAGAACGGTTCTTCAATCGATTGACTGATAAAGTCATTTCTGTGAAATTTTAAGTGAGCTTCTGTCAATCGATTCAGACCTTTGCTGCAATCGATTGAGCCTATTTTGTGAATTTGTTTTGGATTCTTCAATCCCTGTTTGTGAGCGTGGTGTATGAGCTTTACTCGTTCTCATCACCCACATCTGCTACCATTTAATCTTGAAATCGAACGATCTTGTAGAGAGAATCGTAGAATTCAAAGGAATCAGTATCATCATACTGATACCATGGCTGATCAAAGACAAGAAATGAATGGGAATAACCAGAATATCAATAATGGCAATAATGGAAATAATGGAAATGATGGGAATAATAATTACAATGAGGGCCCTAGAACACTCGAATATTATAATGATCCTGGTTTTTACGAGGATCAGGAATGTATAATGCATGATCCCATTCCAGGAAACCACTATGAATTCAAATCAGCGATGATCCAAATGCTACCAATTTTCCATGGGTTAGCAAATGAAAATCCGCACGTTCATCTAAATGAATTCACTGGGGTATGCAAAATGTTCAGAGTCCACAATGTCACTGATGAGATAACTAAACTCCGACTCTTTCCTTTCTCTTTAAGGGACAAGGCAAAAACGTGATTTTATTCCTTAGAACCGCAATCTATTCAGAGTTGGGCAGAGCTACACCGTCAGTTTCTTAAAAAATATTTTCCCATGACCAAAGCCATTGAGTTTCGTCAGAAGATTCAATTCTTTTCCCAACAACCTACTGAAACATTCCATGAATGTTGGGAACGTTTTAAGGAATTGATTAAGAGTTGTCCAAATCATCAAGTTCCAAGGTGGCAACAGGTCCAAAGTTTTTATAATGGACTGATTCCTGAAGAGAGACGCATGGTTGATGCATCGTGTGGTGGATCATGTGCCACAAAAGAAGCTGATGAATTGTGGGCATTGTTTGAGAAGTTATACCAAACTTCAATACAAAGTGAAACACTGGGGTGAACTAACTTGGATTTGGCATCTAAATCTCATGTGTTGACAAGAGATGGATTGTATAATGTCAAAAATAATATCTCTGATCTATCGACAAAGGTTGATATGTTGTCCAAGCAAATGAATATGTTGTTAGCTGCGACCAAGCAAGCTAAAGCTCCTGTCACCCCTACTGTGTGTTCAATTTGTGACCACCCAGGTCACATGGCTAATGAGTGCCCCACTACCTTGTCGTTATTCCTTGATGAACCTACTCCTCAAGAGTAGGTGAATCTGACTCAATCTTATCAACGGCAGGGTAGAAACATATACTCCAATACCTATAACCCGGAATGGAAAAATCGCCCCAACTTAGGATGGGGTGGTTCGAATAAACCGTGTCGTAAACCAAGAAGACAGAGCCAACACAATGGGTGGACAATAAAATTTCCACAAATTCCACTACCGGTGAATTCTAATTTCAGTGAACCCTCCTTATTACCATCCAATTCCGATTCTGAAAAAATCGAATTTTAATCAACCTCGAACTACCGTTTCTAGAGATTACGATTTGGAGGAAAAGGTGATCTGAAGCATGCATGCTTTCAACAGATGATGATAGATCAATTGGTCAACTGACAAATCAGGTGAGTCAACGAGAGGAAGGTAGGCTCCTAGCCAACCGTCAACAATCCTCGAGGTCAAGCACCACCCGATCGCAGGACCATCGAATAGTCAGCAGTGAAAGCATTACTGATCTTGAGAAGTGGAAGAGAAGTTGATAATCAAGTGGAAATGCACAGAAATCTGATCAAGAAAAAGAGGAAGCAAGAAAGAAAGAGAAAGAAAACAAATCGAGAAAAGAGCAGAGAAAGAGAAAAGAAAAGAGAAAGAGCAAAGAAGAGAGAAGGAAAAGAAAAAGTAATCGAGGATGAGTCTCCTCAAGCTGTCCAACTAGGACATGAACATGAATAAAAAATGGAACACTGCACCTTATGTCCCAAGGGCACCATTCCTCAATGCCTAACTCCTCCATCTAGAATGGAAAGGGACCAAAAAATGGAAGAAATTTTTGAAACATTCAAGCAAGTAAAGATAAATCTTCCATTGCTTGAAACAATCAAACAAGTGCGAGTATGCAAAATTTTTCAAAGATTTATGCACTCGTAAAGCGAAAGCGGCGTACTCATATTTCAAGAAAGTGTTCTGACTAATCAAGTGGTTCAATATTACTTGGAAACCCCATGTAAACGAAAGACCACGAATTCCAACTGTTCCATGTGTCATTGGTGGGCAACCAATTGGAAAAGCGCTATTGGATTTGGGAGCAAGTGTGAATCTAATCCCATACTCAATATACGAGAAACTCGGATTGGGTGAATTGCAACCTACGACGGTCACACTCCAACTGGCCGATAGGTCAGAAAGAAGACCTAGGGGAATTATCAAGGATGTTTTGGTTGGAATAGACAAGTTTTTCTTTCCAGTTGACTTTGTTATTTTAGATATGGAACCACCTGTTAAATCAATTAATCAAGTCCCCATCATCCTTGGACGTCCGTTTCTCGCCACTGCCAACGCTTGCATTAATTGTCGTACGGGAGTCATGGACGTTTCTTTTGGGAACATGAAGGTCAGATTGAACATATTTCATGCGATGAACCATTTCCCTAACGAGGATGAGGTCGAATGTTTTTACATCGATCAGATGGATGAAGTGGTGGATAAAGCATTACCATCAATGCTCACCAAAGAAGAATTTGAAACCGCTTTGTTGGCCATCTATGAAGGAAAAGGATCTGAAAGAAAGCAGTCCGAAGAGACAAGGTTGAGTTTATTATGTCCAGATGATAACTTATGTGAAGTTGTGACTAAGATAGAACCGTTACCCATTAAAGTAAAAGCTGAACCGACTCCATCAATTGAGGAGCCACCAACTGTGGAATTGAAACAGTTGCCTGAATCGCTCAAATACGCTTTTCTGGGGCCACGAGAAACGTTTCCGATGATAATTTCATCCACGCTGTCTGAAGACAAGAGCATGACCTGTTGAAAGTGCTTCTAGATCACAAGCAGGCTATCGGATGGACTCTAGCTGATTTAAAAGGGATTGACCCATCAGTATGTATGCACAAAATACATCTGGAAGATGAGAGTAAACCATCGAGAGAACCGCAGAGGCGACTTAATCCGAACATGCAAGAAATCGTTTTAAAGGAAATCATTAAATTACTCAATGCTTGAATCATCTATCCGATTTCTGATAGTGAATTGGTTAGTCCAGTCCAAATTGTCCCGAAAAATTCCGGAATCACTGTGAAAGAAACTGCGAAAGGAGAATTGTTGCCTACTCGTGAAACTACTGGGTGGCGTGTCTGCATTGATTATAGAAAATTGAACGGCTACGAGAAGGATCATTTTCCCCTTCCGTTCATCGATCAAATCCTCGAGAAGTTAGCAGGGCAAGAGTTTTATTGCTTTCTTGATGGTTATTCGGGATACAATCAAGTGCCCATTTTTCCACCTGATAAAGAGAAAACGACATTCACATGCCCGTACGGTACTTTTGCATATCGAAGGATGCCGTTCGGCTTATGTAATGCACCTGCTACTTTCCAACGATGTATGTTGGCCATATTTTCGGATATAATTGACAAGTTCATCGAGGTGTTCATGGACGACTTCTCGGTTTTTGGGAAAACGTTTGGTTCTTGTTTGAATCACCTCGCACAAGTTTTACAACGTTGTGTGGATTCTAAACTTGTTCTTAGTTGAGAGAAGAGCCATTCATGGTTCAACAAGGAATTGTTCTGGGGCATATTGTTTCTAAGAAAGGAATTGAAGTGGATAAGGCCAAAGTCGACCTAATTGCCAATTTGCCCCCACCAAAGAGTGTTCGCCAAATTCGATCATTTTTGGGGCATGCTGGATTTTATAGGCGATTCATTAAGGATTTCAGCAAGGTGGCTAAACCTTTATGTACCTTGCTTGGTAAAGATGTACCTTTTGAATTTGATGAGCATTGCATGAAATCATTTTTGAAGCTGCGTGAACTCTTATCAACTGCACCAATAATCCAACCACCGGATTATTCTCTCCCATTCGAACTCATGTGTGATGCATCTGATTACGCTATCGGAGTTGTTTTAGGGCAAAGGGTGAACAAATTACCTCACGTAATTTATTATGCCAGTAAGACGTTGATCGATGCACAGCTTAACTACACCACCACTGAGAAAGAACTATTAGCTGTGGTGTATGCTCTGGATAAATTTCGTTCTTATCTGCTTGGATAAAAAATAGTGGTCTTTTCAGACCACTCTGCATTGAAATATTTGTTGGCAAAGAAGGATGCCAAACCAAGATTGATCCGCTGGATTCTGCTACTTCAAGAGTTTAATTTCGAAATCAAGGATAAAAAGGGAGTCGAGAATGTTGTGGCTGATCACTTGTCTCGCATTTTGCTTGAAGAATTGGTTACACAACCTATCCAGGACACTTTTAGGATGAGAAATTAATGGCAATTGCCGCATGACCGCTCTGAAAAGTTCCTTGGTTTGCCAATATCGTGAATTATTTGGTCACTGGCAAAATCCCTACTGAATGGGGAAAGAATGATAAGAACCTCTTTTTCTCCTAGATCAAATACTATTTTTGGGATGAACCACATTTGTTTAAGATCTGTTCAGATCAAATCATCAGGAGATGTGTACAATGAGAAAAGAGCAACTAAGCGTTCTCGATTTACGCCATCTTTGGAGCTGTGGAGGCCATTTTGGAGGACAGAAGACTGCACAGAAAATTCTTCAAAGCGGATTCTACTGGCCCTCCATTTTTCGTGACGCTGCTCAATTTTGCAAAGAATGCCAAAGATGTCAGCAGCTTGGAAATATTTCAAAACGAAATATGATGCCCCTTAACCCGATTTTGATTGTTGAAATTTTTTATGTTTGGGGGATTGACTTCATGGGTCCTTTTCCCCCATCTTTTGGGTATTCATACATTCTCGTAGCTGTTGACTACGTTTCCAAATGGATTGAAGCTGTGGCAACCCGTTCAAATGACCACAAAGTGGTGGTCAAATTTCTGAAGGAAAATGTCTTTAATAGATTCGGGTTTCCACGAGCGATCATTAGTGATGGCGGTTCGCACTTCTGCAACCGCCATTTTGCTACTTTAATGAAGAAATACAGCGTCACCCACAAGGTTGCAACGCCGTATCACCCGCAAACTAGTGGTAAGGTGGAAGTGTCGAACCGAGAGATTAAACGAATTTTAGAAAAGACGGTACGATCGGATAGAAGAGACTGGTCAAATCGGCTCTCTGATGCTCTGTGGGCCTATCGCACCGCCTTCAAGACACCAATTGGAATGTCTCCGTTCAGAATTGTCTACGGGAAAGCATGTCATCTTCCTGTTGAATTAGAGCATAAGGCATTTTGGGCCATCAAAAGATTCAATTTCGACATGCAAGCCGCAGGATCAAATCGGCAATACAGATTGAGTGAATCGGACGAACTACGCTGCGATGCATATGAAAATTCGGAAATGTACAACGAAAGATAGAAGCACGTTCATGATTAGTCAACTTGTCGAAAAGAGTTTCACATTGGGCAAAAGGTTTGGTTAATTCTGCTAAAGCTTCACCGGAAAATCAAATCTAGATGGGAAGGCCCGTATCAGGTTGTTTCCATTAATATGCATGGTGCAATTGAGATCCGTAGTCTCAAGGACAATCGAGTTTTCAAAGTCAATGGGCAACGTCTCAAACCAATGTTTGAGCCAATCACCCAGTTTAAGATTGAGGCGATGCACCTCAGTGGCCCAAATGATTGATCAATGAAAAGGTCGAGCTGGCGACAATTAAACTCAGCGCTTCCTGGGAGGCAACCCAGTTTGTTTTATTTTCCGTTTCATCTTTATTTTTGTCTTTATTTTTGTTTTTGTTCTTATTCTGTGTTTTTCAATCGATTGACTGTGAACAGTCAATCAATTGACCCTTGTTTATCAATCGATTGACATGTACCTGTCAATCAATTGAGAATTTCCTACATCATCATCATCTTCCTCTTCTTGTGTCAATCAATTGAGAGGTATGTGTCAATCGATTGACACCATATAAAATTTTGTGCAGTCCTTGGGATTTGAAGCGCCAACCGACACATCTTGTCGGGGCAGCTAACTTTTCGAGCACGTTTGGCTCAATCGATTGAGGATGGTATCTCAATCGATTGAATTAATGGGATAATTAAAGCTCTTGTTTCCGAGGGCACCTAACCGGTGCACCTCTTCGAAAGCAGGTTTCCTCAATCGATTGACCTATCAGTCTCAATCGATTGAAATTTATTGAGGAATTATGATGAGCCACGTCTCCTACACATCTGCCAGATGTCGCTCCGGCTTCGCAACGTGGGCATCCCAACCATTCTCAATCGATTGAGGTTCAATTTATAAAAGTGGCAGCCCCAACCCGTAGAGCCCTCATCCGACTTCAATCCACTCCATTTCAAGCCAATCATCTATATTCTCCTCGTATGCAATCGAATGGCAGTGCCTGGCCCACCACTCTTCCGTCAATCGCGTCCCGCCAACGATCCGATGCGCATTCCTAATGAGCACTATTTCGATCGCCAGTTCCAAACGGAAAATTTCTACGATCTGGTCAAGTACCGTCGCATCGCGGAATGCACCCGCTCGATCGAATTCATTGAGTCCTTGCGATTGGAAATATTTCTTGCCCCGCCACCCATCGATGTCTCTCCACGCCTGATCCGTCTGTTTTATCAGAAAATGGTATGGGTACCGGAAACACTATCACCCACAGGAATGCCCTACATTACCATCGAGATCGACAACTGGCAATATAATCTGCATGCCGCCGATCTCGCGCGTGCCTTCAATTTTTATGTGGTTCGACCTGTGAACCACCACATTAATCCTGCGATTGATGATCGAGTCGATGACATGATCAATGATATGTACTAGACGAAATTTGTTCTTCGATGGACATTCTCTTTTGGGATATGGTGATGGCACACAACCTCCTACCGCATGGCACGCAGCGAGAGGACCAAGAATAGGGTGATTGCACTTTCGCGCGCGCATACAAACACTTGGTTCGATCGCCAGTCCGATGTTCGAGGAGATGTATCGTTGCCCGCGTGATATAGCCAAGACCACCGTGCGCTAAGCGTGCAGCGATTCTCCTCCATTTCCCACATTATGTGATGCACCTTTTGGATCACCTCGGCTGCCCCATCTATGATGATGAGGAGTTAGGCGACATGCAATTTTACCAGTATGGTGTCAATGTGTGGGATAAGAGCATGAAAACGCTCCTTCGTGCAGACCACCCCGATTGCGATTGACGATGTACCTCCTCCTCCCGTCCTAACCTCGCAGCGTAACGGCCAACGGTGGCGGTAAAGGCGACCTCGTCCCGAAGAGGTCCCTGATTTTGATGCCGAGGCAGCTGTTACTCGCCTTGAGGCGTGGATGGATGGGCTGAATGTGAGGCTTGGTGGTGTTGATCGACGGTCAAGGTTTCAAACTTCTCTCCTCATGCGGATGGCTCGGGAATCGTTCCCTGGGTGTGCCGACGAGTTCATCGATGGAGCGTGAGCGGCGATGAACGAGGAGAGGGACCCTGAATATGATGATGATGATGATGTTAATGTTTAGTTTGTTTTTGTGTCGTTCTTTTTACGTTTAGTGTTTAGTGTTTAGTGCTTTGTTTTGTTTTGATTAGTGTTTTCAGTTGTTTAGGGTGTTTTTAATTTTTGTTTTTCGTTAAAATCTACTAGTGGTGTCGGGATCGATGGTGTAATCAATCAAGACCAATCAATGGAATTAGCATTTCTTTTTGTGTTCATTTTTATGGTACTTCTCGGTTTTGTGCACAAGTGCATCAGTCAATCGATTGAGGCTTCACTCTCAATCGATTGAGCACTTTACTTATGATATTCTGAAGAGCAATTCCTCTGAATCAATCGATTGAGATACTTTTCTTAATCGATTAATTCCTGAATCCGAAAAGATAAACAAATTGCAAATTTCAGTCAATCGATTGACACTAAATTGTCAATCGATTGACTGATGCTTAATTCTTGAAATTCACACCGACCCGTCCGCAAATAGAATTATTTTTTTTTAGAGTCCGTTTTGTACAAGGTTTCTTAGTGTCCATCTTTTAAGAGGTTTTTCTCTATTTAAGGACCTTATTAGTGTCCTTTTAAGTCATACTATTCCTCCTTCCCAAAAGTTTCCGCCATGTCTTCCATCCGGTATCGTACCCGATCTGCCATGAAAAAGCTGACGGAGCCCGCGTGCAAATGTGCACGTTATCACACTCCGCAACCACCACTCGATTTGTCCAATCATGCTGTCATCAATCTTGATGATGAATTTCCTCTTGAAGTCCGCTCTATTTTCACGCACTCCACCGCGGCCGCTCCCGCCCCCTTTCCGCCTCTCTTAACAACACCTTCACCGCCACCTTTATCACCACCCCGTACATCAATACCACCTATTGGCGAAGTGGGAATCACTGCGGCGATCTGGCGCTACGCGTTTCCAAAGCCGCGGGAAGACAGCTCTCCCATGGAAAACTAAAGGATTAGGATTTTCTGTTTTAGGGTCTAGTTTTCGGAGTCTTTAGGTAATATTTACTTTTTATGTTTTAGTTTAGGTTTGATTTTGATTAATTTTAAGGTAGAATTTTAATTTTGCACTATTTGTAAGAGTTTTTTTTTTCAATACAAATTTGTTTAGGTAAATATTTGTGTTGTTCTTTGTGTTTACCTTTTCTTTCACTTGATCTAGTTCTTTTTGGCCCTCGAGTGCATTAAACAGGTTTGGGGGGGTCTCCCCTCCTATTTCAACATCATCACCAATGGGGACATTGGACAGTTCAGGTTTGGGGGGGTAATTTCGGTAATTTTCATGAATTTTCAATTTTTATGATAAAAAAAATAAAAAATAAAAAAAAAGAGACTGTTTTTCGGACCTTGAAATCTTATCAGTCAATCGATTGAGGTTGTGGTCTCAATCGATTGACTGCTACCCATCAAATATTCAATTGGAAATTGTCAACAATCAATCGATTGAGGCATTGGTCTCAATCGATTGACTGATGACAGGAAGGCTAATGAAATTCGATTTTTTTTTCCCTTAAATTGTAAATGACCTGAATTTTTTTAAAAGTTTGTTATCACACCACGTTTGTTTTAATGAATGCTCATAAAGTTCAAAATTAAAATAGCGATATTCATAATCTATGCCTGAAAACTTGTACACCACCACGTGGCTCCAATTCCAAGTTTGAGAATAAAGTGTATGACTTGAAATTTTTAAATCACAAGAAAGTCTTCAACCCAGTGAGTTTCGAAACCTTATCTTCGTTCTTGATGAGTGTGGAAATAAATTCGGAGTATCTTTGAATTTTTGCTTCAATTGTTAACATCTCATTTACTTTACTTTGATTTGTTGATTGTACGTGTGGTATACCATTACACTAGAAATCAATGTGTATTAACTCAAAGCAGATAGGCATATTTTACCATAATGAAAGGAAAGGATCTAAGGCCATCTTTGGCTCATTTTTGCTTAAAATGACCCACCTCATAAATGTATCATTCTAGTACCCCTTTGAGCCTATTGGGAAATTTACCTTTATACATTCTTCGATAAGCCACATTAACCTTTAACCCTTCACCATTTCTGAAAATTCAGCTTTACCCTTCTTATTTATGAGAAATTAGGAACGAGGGATGAAAATGAGTGAAAAGAGAGTACGTGGAGAGATACTGAGTTGTGGTGTTCACTAAGGGTGTATGGCAAAAATATAAAAGAAAAGGGGGAAGAAAAAGAAAAAGAGAAAGAAAATTTGAAAAAAAAATAGTGAAAAATATGAGGTATTTTAAGAAAAGGAAAACAAAGGAAAAGCAAGTTGGAAAAATTAGAAAAATATTGCGAAAAATAGTGAGAAAGTAGAAAAAAAAAAAAGAGATAGAGAAAATAGAAGTTTGTTTCGTTTCCAATTTCTCAGAAAATTTGAATCCAAATTTCCTTTCTTTCTTTTACCTTTACTCGAGCCCCATTACAACCTTAGAAAAGACCTTTTTGATCCAATCATGAGTGGTAAATGTCTTGTGGAGAGTAATTACACATTGTCTATGGTGCTTGATATATCCATGTTTAAAATACAAATATCTTTCTTAATGAGATCTCGGTTAAAACTCTTTGATACACCGTCTTTCGTATAAATTGTGAGAGTTCTTTAAATTGCATTGTAACTCCATCTCACATGTGCGTGAAACATAAAATCCATTCATCAGGAGCGATTTCATTCTGAGTGTATATCCATGATAAGGATTGAGTCAAGACATGTGATCAAAAGATGCCTAGTTTAAGCTTCTTCTCAGGCAAAAGAATTTGAGCAGTGATGATTGCATAACATTAATGCATAGAGTATGAGCATTGAAAAACAGCGGACTAATGTGAATGAGCATTAATAAAATAAGCATGGTCGGATGCATTTTTTTAAAACGATTTTCCAGGGGCATTTGACTGCTTAAGAAAAAAAAAAAAAAAAAAAAAAAAATTTGAAATTCATAAAGCTTTGAAGTTTGTGGGTAACTTCACTGTAAACCTGCAGGAGACGCAACTCCTCCACTAGGGATCACCTAGGGGATTAAAGGCTTGTTGCATATACTAAATGCAATCGTGTTCCCTACGAAAGTGGCATTTAAATGTTTAGGAAGTTAGTTTTATTTGCGTTATATATTCTCTTTGCTCGAGGACTAGCAAAGTGTAGGTTTGGGGGTGTGATCGGTGCTGATCATATGACTATATTTCACACCTTAAATCCTATATTTAGCTGTTCGATGAAAGCATCTGATGGTTGTTGTGAGGTTTTGATGTTTACAGGTGTTTCCGACCATTAGATCGTTCAAAAGCCTAAAAGAAGGAAATTAAAGGCTATGTAAGAGCTATGGACAAAAAGGTCCAAAGAAGCATTGAGATCCGAGAAGAGAATCAATATCCATCAAGAAAGGAGACTTTACATTGAAGAGTCAATCGATTGAGGAATCATTGTCAATCGATTGATAGATGAAATAAAACTTCAGCCCTGAAAATCAATCGATTGAGACATGAAAATCAATCGATTGACACATAAGGCAGAAGTGCCCTAAAGAAATTCGAACTCAAATTCAATCGATTGAGACTTCTGGCTCAATCGATTGAGGCAATTAGGTTTAGGTGTGCTCGGCCATTATAAAAAGGAAGCTAAAGCTTTGAATGAGGGGGTGTGTTTTTGGACTTGGTGTTGAGATCTTTTGAGATTTTTTTCTTTGGGGAACTTCTTTTCATTTTTTTGGTCTTCTTCTCTCTTTCTTCTAGGATTTTGATCAGGGTAGATTGTACCTAGGATTTGCATTGTTTTCTTTTAAAGCATAGATTGTATTTAGGGGAGAGCATTGTAAACAAATATCTCTTGGGAAGAAATAAAAAGAGGAATGACTTTGAATGAACAAGGAGATCATACACCAAAGATGAGCTATTAAATCGAGATCGGGAAGATCGATCCCAGATAAGTACCCATATTTATGATTAATACCATAGTCTAATGTTTTTATTGTTTTGATCTACACATCACGAGATACGCTATGCTTCTTACATGACTCATACCGCAATGATAGGCTGAGTCATTGTTTTTAGATAGGGTATGCCGGATTGATGATCATACTTTATTTCAAATCATTTTTATGAATGAATGATGGTGATGGTGTGAATGATGCTTTAATGAAAGGGGGGTACAAATCTGGGGTAGCATATTTCTTGATCTTATTTAAATATTGTTCTTAGATTCATCGGTAATTAGTTATTTAGATTAATTTATTTTTCTGCATTTAGAAAAAAGTGATAAATTTTTGGTAAATCGAATATGCCCCTTGGTACTTCCTTGGGGATGTTTTTAAATCCCTGAAAGAATTAATTAAAAATTCAGATTTCCCTGTGGGTTCGACACCCTTGTTCTTGCCATACTGCAATAGATCTTGTGCACTTGCAAGGGTTACATTTAAAATCGATCAAGAACTTACACAAATAATCAGTATCTTCGAATCACCTGATCGAAACTTTTGGCAAAACCACGCGAGACAATCAATGCAAGAAAAGCCAAGCAAAAAAGAACAAGTTCTAAGACCTCCAGTAAACATTTGTCAAAATCTTACACAGGGTGCTTCTGCTTTCAATAATCAGTATCTTTTATAACCACCACCTGAATCAAAGTAGAATCCCTTGAATAGTTGGTACAAAATAAGGAAAAGTAAAAGTGGAAGGTAGAGATGGAAAGAGAGAGAACCTGGTAAGGCAATGAAGACATCTAAGTGGCGTGCAATTTCCGCTTTCCTTCGGTGCATATCAGTTATGGCTCTCACCTCCCCTATTCTTTCATCAGTTATCTTCAGTCAGATGAGCCAAGTACTTAAAGAAGAGTTTTATCATTGTACCAAGTTCATAGTGAATCTTAAAGACACCATCCGAGGAGCAAAGTTACTCATCAGAAAATTCAAACTTGTTTAATCCACCACTATCTTGGTATGTGCTCCATAATATTCACCTGAGAATCCCATTTCACATGGATCTCCAATACGAGAAAATACTTTGACGCAACTTCATTACATTGAAGATTCCTCCATAATCTGTCTGAAGTTTTGCCTACTAAAAACTTTCAGTATTACATGTGAAAATAAAACAATTGCTAAAAGAAACATTTATCATGCTCTCTGTCTTTCAAATCTGCTGTCTATGAGGCTCTGTTCAGGAAGTGTGATCTGCATCATCTCTTCCAGGCAGATCATTGATTATCAAAAGCTTCTCATTGGAGTTCCATTCAATATAAGTCAAAGCCTCCTCTAAACAAGCTCTGCAACAGCACATACACGCAAATAAAATAATCAATATATATATATATATAGAGAGAGAGAGAGAGAGAGAGAGAGAAAATTCTATTTGCTTGAAACTAGTACAATCAAATTGGATTAAAACTGGTCTTAGAAGGTACCTTCTCTGTGTTTGAAAATTTTAACTATCAATATCCCCAAAAAGCGTATAACGGTCGCTTCAGCTGGAATGAGTTGGAGGTGATGTTGTCACCTAAGATTTTACCTTTCTTTGAACTTCTGAATAATGGATTGTCTAAATTGAGTACTATTACTACATTACTGAATTGGATAAAGACTTTACCTGATAATTATCAACCAATAGCCAAGAGGGTAGAATAAATTGGATGAAAATATGCATGAATGGAACTTGTTCACACCTTTTTTATAAACTGCAAAGAAAATCTAAAAAATTTGGCAACAACATATATAATTCAAACTAGAAATTATCTATTACCAATAGCCAAGAAACATGATGAATATACAGAAATATAATCATACTTAAGAAAAAACATTTCAATGAGTCCAAAAGAAAACCCAAAACATTCCCAAAACATAAATCATTATCTCAAGCAGTCTCAAAATAGTTTAAACATGTTTCCAAATAGAAATGTTTTCAAATTAATGATTTTAGTCTACTAGTAACTGCATTCACGATTCTGGAGCAGGATTAGCAACCCCACCAACCTGCACAATAAAAACAATCCATGTCAAGTCGATATCTTTGCAAAAGCTTATTAAACATTTAAGCATTGACCTTAAATATTTGAATCCTGAATTTTAAATCAATTTAAAAAATTAATAAGCCATAGAAGCACTTATTATATATACCTATCTCGTCAAGACCTCGACCATGCTCATAAGTTTTGCCATATTGGCATTTCTCAGCTTTAACTGCTCGGCAATGTCAGCATCTTTCTGTTGTTCCTCTTCAACACTTCGCAAACCCTCAGGCCGACAAACTTTGGAGCATAATTCACGAAAAAATGTGCTTAATTCTATTATTGTAGTAGCTACATTTTTGGGCAACGTCTTTCGGATAGCCAGGGGCAAAAATGGTTGCATTATGACATGTGAATCGTGACTTTTTAGACCGATATCTTGCGCTCTTAATATTGACACATTTTCCAAAGTTAGAAGAGAAACCATCTAGAATTTTCAGATTCTTCAAAATGGTGCAGAACCTCTATTTCTCATTTTTGTCCATTGAGTAGCATGCAGCTGGTAGATATGCTTGATTTCTATCTTCATCTATTCGTGGGTGAAGAGCATGTCTCACGTTCATTTCTTTCAAGTCTAGACGCGATTTTATATTATCCTTTGTTTTTCCATCAACATCCAAAAGAGTCCCCAAGCAAATTATGACATACGTTCTTTTCAATGTGCATAACATCCAAATTATGTTTGATTAGGTTGTGCTCCCAATATGGCAACTCAAAAAAAATGCTCTTCTTTTTCCAATTATATGACATGTTCTAATACTTTGAGTTTCTCGATCTTTTCTTCATAGGATGCTTTCCGAAAGTATCAGTAGCATTTTCGAATTCGATTAAAATATTTGAACCAGACATTGGAATTGGAGTAGGTCTAGCTATTATAGTTCAATCAAACAATTGTTTATGTTTTCGAAATCTATGATTTGAAGGTAAGAACCGACGATGACCCATATAATATTGTTTTCTACCATTTCGCAAGTATCGGCTACTTGTGTCTTTATTGCACGAGGGACATGCCAACTTCCCTTTTGTGCTCTAACCTGACAATATGGCATACCCTAGGAAATCGCTTATTGTCCACAACAAGGTTGCCTGCAATTTAAATGTCTCTTTCCTTGAAGCATCATGTATCAATCCCAAATTCCCATAATTCTTTCAGCTCTTCTATCAATGGCCTCAAGTAAACATCGATGTTATTGTCAGGCTAGACGGCCTTGGTATAAGCAATGAAAGGATAGTGTTTCGTTGCTTCATGCACAACCATGTTGGTAGATTGTATGGAATGAGTACCACATGCCATGTACTGTGTGTGATGCTCATTGTCCTAAGAGGATTAAACCCATCACTTGCTAGCCCAAGTCTCACACTGCACGAGTCCATTGCAAATGTTGGGTTGATGAGGTTGAAATGTTTCCAAGTTGGAGAATCTACAGGATGTCATAACAATCCATCTTTAGTGCGACTCTCGTCATGCCATCTCATTTTAAATGCAATTTTTGAAGACATGTATAACCTCTGAAGACGTGGGTTTAGAGGGAAGTGATGTAGAATTCTTGTAGGCTTTTTTTTCTTACTGCTTTCTGAATAATCCTCTGAAGACTCCAACGTGACGTGCCACAAACGTCGCATACTTGTTTATCAGTGGACTCTTTCCAATATAGCATACAGTCGTTAGGGAAAACATCAATTTTATTGTAAGTTAGTCCTAACTCTGAAATAATCTCCTTGCCTTGTAAAAACTTTCAAGTAATGTTGATCCCTCAGGGAGTACTTCTCTTAACAGTTCAAACAACATTGTGAATGACTTGTTGCTCCAACCTCTGAGGCACTTGACATGCCATAGCCTAACAAGAAAAGACAACCTAGTGTGTGATTTACATCCCGGGTAGAGATCCTGGTCGACATCATGTGTCAATTTGAAGAATTTGGCGGCATTAGCATCAGGTAAATCATCTATTACATGTTCAATACCATCCGAAGCTACTTCTGGGATCTGGATCCCAAAGGCTTCATGCAGCATATGAGACATGCCATCACCCGTATGAGGCTCATCGACTCCACTATCAAGAATAGTATCCCTTATAGAGCTTGCCTAAGATGTTTGCTCCCCATGATAAAACTAGTTGATGTAATTTTGGACAATCTCATGGTAAATCAAATGGTCTCATACAATCTGTGTATCTTGATACCGTCCATTGTGGCATTTAACATATGGACACTTCAACCTTCCATTAACATCTGCTCCACCAGCTATGGCTAGATTGACAAATCCTTCCACACCTTCAATGTACTCTCGAGAAGTCCTATTTCATCCATTTAACAAATGATTTATTTATCTAATCAATCAATTAATATAACTACTCAAACTAAAAGCATTTAATAGTAGAAATATACCTATGCTTATGAATCCAACTCTTATCCATCATGTGAAAGATTAGGTATTTACAGTCCCAAACTTCATCTTTCAATATTATGGCAAATCCTAAAAAAATTGCGTTTAAGGAATGCCAAGGAGAATGATTATTTTATTTTTCCTTTTAGGTAATTGGGATTGAAGTTGAATGGATGAACCTTGAAAATGATATGATATAGCTTGCACAGTGTGGGAGATGTGGGAAATACTAAATATTTCCCAAGGAGAAATGGATTAGGGAGGGTGATCGAAATACTAAATATTTCCAAGCCATCGCTAATGCTAGAAGACGGGTGAATTCTATCAGGAATATGGTGGTTCGTGGAGTTAGAGTGGATAAGGAGGACATTGCTATGGTGATTACTAATTTTTATCGAGACCTGTATAATGATGAAGGAATTTGCAAGCCTACGCTTGATGGTTTGGACTTCTTGGGTATTTCTGCGAGTGACAGAGAGGAGCTTGAGAAGCCTTTCGTGGAAGATGAGGTCTTCCGTGTAGTCTCTAAAGCCAAAGGTGACAAGGCACCAGGCCCTGATGGCTTCACCTTTGCTTTTTTTTAAAATTTTGGGAATCCCTGAAGTTTGAAGTGATGGAGGTGTTTTTGGAATTTCATAGAGATGTTGTTATTAACAAAGGTGTAAACTCCACTTTCCTTACGCTAATTCCGAAGATTCAAGGGGCTTCGGACATCAAAGACTTTCGCCCGATTAGTTTGATTAGAAGCGTCTATAAGATAGTGGCCAAGGTGCTAGCCAGCAGGCTTAGGCATGTTTTAGGGAAGTTCATTTCTTCAAATTAGGGTGCATTCATAAAAGGCCGGAATATCCATGATATGGCGGTTATCGCCCATGAATGTGTGCACTCACGCCATGTGATGAACTTGCCCGATCTGGCTTGCAAAATGGACCTGGAGAAGGCTTATGACAGTAAATTTGTTCTTCCTCGATTACATGTTGGGTCATATGGTTTTGGTGATCTTTAGAGACGTTGGATGTACACCTGCTACTCTTCCCCGACTTTTTCGGTGATGATAAATGGCAAACCAAGTGGTTATTTTTGGAATAGTAGGGGTCTAAGGCAGGTAGACCCATTGTCCCCCTTCTTATTTAACATTGTTAGTGAAGGGCTATGTGGTATGTTGCGTAAAGGGGCAGAGGAAGGTTTGTTCAAAGGCTTCCAATTGGTGAAAAATGGTGAAGGTGACCCATCTGCAGTTCGCAAACGACTCCCTAATTTTCTGCGGGTGTAATATCACAGAGCTCACGAGTATAAAAAATATTTTGGTATGTTATGAGGAGGTTTCTGGGATGCGGGTAAATTTTCATAAATCTACCATCCATGGAATCAGGGTGGCTCAAAATGAGTTAGAACTGTTGGCCGAGGGAACGGGTTTTAGGTATGAGATGCTACCTTCTTGCTACGTAGGTCTGCTGATTTGCTCAAGTATGCCTCAAAAACATCTTTGGGATTCTATTGTTGATAGATCTAGTCGAAGACTCGCATCTTGGAAAAGTAGGCTCCTATCCAAAGGGGGTAGATTGACCCTCATTAAATCTAGTCTTTCAAACTAGGCAGTATTCAGTTTATCAATGTTTCGGTGTCCGAGAAGTGTGGTGGGTGCTTTGGAGAGGATCCAACGAGATTTCCTTTGGTGTGGAGGTGCGGGCAGCCATAGATACCACTTGATTAACTGGGAAACAACTTGTTTGCCTTTGAAGGACGGGGGGCTCAATATTAAAAGAATTGCATATATGAATGATACGTTCCTAGCTACATGGTGGTGGAAGCTGGGGAGGCCAAGGAGGGCTGGTGGGTTAAGTTGGTTGCCTCTAAATATCATATCACCTTTCAAGATAATATGGTGCAAAGGGCGAATGGTGGTAGTGGGCAGGGGCGGAACCACATACCCACCAGTGCAGGCGCACGCCCCCACTAAAACTCAAAACTTTTATATATATATATATATAAGCTAGATTTCCTCTTTTGACGCCCTTTCTCTCTCTCTTCTGACGCCTCTCTCCCTATTCTCTCTCTTCTCCCTAAAAAACCCCTCTCTCCCCCCTATTCTCTTTCTCCCTATTTTCTCTCCCCCTATTCTCTCTCCCTATTCTCTCTCTCCCTAAAAAACCCCTCCCAGGCTTAAGAATATGACGCCCTCTCTCCCCCGATTCCCTCTCTCCCTATTTTCTCTCCCCCTATTCTCGCTTAAGAATCTGACGCCCTCTCTCCCCCTATTCCCTCTCTCCCTATTTTCTCTCCCCCTATTCTCTCTCTCCCTATTTTCTCTCCCCCTATTCTCTCTCTCCCTGAAAAATCCCTCCCAGACTTAAGAATCTGACGCTCTCTCTCCCTATTTTCTCTCCCCTTATTCTTTCTCTCCCTAAAAAACTCCTCCCAGGCGTAAGAATCTAACGCCCCCTCTCTCCCCCTATTCTCTTTCTCCCTATTTTCTCTCCCCCTATTCTCTCTCCTAAAAATCCCTCCTGTGCTTAAGAATCTGACGCCTCTCTCCCTATTCTCTCTCTCCTAAAAACCCTCCCATCAAGCCGCCTCATTTCAAGGCCCCAAGTCTTTGTGGCCGTGGGCCTGTGGCAGAGACAGAGTGAGGATTCATATTCAAGTTCTGTGGGGTTAGTATGATGATTTTGTACTGTAGTTTGGTTAGGTATTTTATTTTGGTTTATCTAGTTAATCTGAAAGGATCGCATTGTAATCGAACCAAATAATTTTTCTGCAGCACAATATATTTTTTTTTTTTGTGCATTTTGATTGATGATTTTTTCGCCTTCTTGTCTCTCTCTCTAGATTTAGAGTTTTATTTATTTTTTAATTGATTTAGGGTTAGGTACTTCTTCTTGTCTCTCTAGATTTAAGGTTTTATTTATTTTTAATTTATTTGTCATATGATACAATGGGTTATTGTGCGTAAATTATTGATTTATTTTCCTAAATCAATTATACCATATGATACCCCTTGTCTCTCTCTCTAAAATACTGTACTTTTTAAATCATGATTTTTATGTTTACATGGGGTTTCTATAAATATGAGCATGAAAATAACATAATATGAACATGAAAATAAAAACTCATCTATTATGAATACATAAGAGTAAATCATACTCAGTTATTCCACATGATTTGTGCTCCCCATATCAGTGAATATACAATGGAGATTTAGAGACTTTATTTTTATTAAAATTTAAAATTTTATTTGTTAAATATTAATTGTATTTTGAATTTTATTGTGTAGGTTTTCAACAAATCGGATTTGTCCGATTGCGCAATCGGATTTGAGTTAATTTTTTCAGATCGTGCTAAATCGGAGGTAATTTTTCTTGTCTAAATTTAACTTTTTGTAATTCTATATTATTGGCTGATAATGATTAATTTATGTTTAGAAAATGTGGTTATGTTTAGGATAAATATGTGAATAAATTTTTATTTGATGTGTGTGCTCTGGCAAATGCCATTTATAGTATTTCTTGGTTTAGGCCTAGTTTATAGGGCAAATGCGATTTATAGTCTTTCTTGGTTTAGGCCTAGTTAAAATTTTCTTTTTTTATGTAATTTTAATGAAAATTATAGTTTATAATATAAAGTAGTTTAAATTTAAATTCACTGTACAAAATTTATCTTTAATTCATTTTGCGCCCCGCCTAGATAAGAATCCTCGTTCCGCCACTGCTTACTAGCATGAAGATCTCTATCTTCGCATTCTTTAATCAATCTTATTACTGTTTCCCTCCTAGTAGTCTTTCCCTTCTCCTACTTATGCTTGTAGCATCTCAATCTTGTATAACTCATCTATTTCTTACCTTTAATGAACATGACCAAGGGCACATTTGTTTTGTCGCATTATGCACCCTGTAAAATAGAGATTGCATGTAATTTTTTGATGATTGGATTACATGTAAAATTTATTTTGCATGTAAAATTTGAGTGTTACATGATTGTTCTTTTGACTGAAAAATTTTCCTTGTAAAATTCACTTTTTGATATTTTTTTTAACATTACAGCCAAAGGAACAACTTGTGTAATATATTTAAATTCATGTGAAGATTAACATTTCTCATTCATCGTTGCTAGTATCCGACTTCATCAGACATGATGGGCAGTGATGGAGCAAACGAGAAATTTTGTGGCGTTAGATGGGACTATAAAGTTTATTTCCATTGCACTTACTCACGAGTCATCATCAACAATTTAAGAGATCGTTATTACCATAATGAACTAATTTGCATGCGGCTGTTTAGTTGGGCAGTAATTGAAAATCGTTTGATGGTACTGCCCATAATCTCAAGATCCGTAGTGTAAAAGATTGGAACAAAAAATGATCTCCATCGTCGATTCAAATCAGTCAATGATTTTAAGTTGTTATTAGTGGGGGTAATTTAGTATTTCGTGGAGGTTAGTAACAATCCAAAAATTCTTGGTTTGAACGAATTAGCAAAAACCCATATCCATGAACAAAAAGATCAAAGGCAACAAATGGAATTCAATCCAAACCATCATAATAATTTCAAAAAAAAAAAAAGAATGACAAAAAACTGAATAACAAAAGAATAATTTCTAAAAAATGAATTAGTAACAGAAAATTTTAATAGTAATAATAAATAAATAAAACCCTTAAGAAGAATAACAAAAAACACAAAATTTTGTTCTAAGCAACAAAGAAAACATACACGAACAAAGAAAACCTCAGTTCCTCCAAACACGTACTTAAACAAATCAAAGGCATCATACTATAAAGTATAAACACACTCATGATCCAAAACCAGTCAATTGTTTTTTTCCTCTCTCCTCAAAAACCCATATACAAAATCAAGATAAAGAAAACCATCATTTCAAAATATTGATAATACCCATGATCCAAAACCAACTAATATTTTTTTGTTTTAATATCCTCAAAAACCCATATACAAAATCAAAGATAACTAAAACCACTTGATTCAAAATATTATTAAAGAAAACCATTATTTCAAAATATCCATAATACCCATGATCCAAAACCAACCAATCTTTTTCTTTTGTTATCTTCTCAAAAACCCATATACAAAATTAGAGATAACTAAAATCACTTTATTCAAAATATTAATAATACCCATGATCAATGATCGAAAACCAGTAAAAATCTCAGAAATAATAAAACCCTATTTTGTATGCTCCTCCAAAAACCCTAACTGCTGTTGAACAAATCCCCTACCTCCTCTTCCAAGAATCCTAGACTTTTGTGATAAAACTGCACCTCGTCCACCTTCAGAAATCCCAGATTCTTCAGAGCACCAATTTCTTTTCTTTTTTTTCCTCTACATATCCACCAACACCTTCATTTAAAACCCTAAATCCCCCATCTTTTGCAGAAACCCTAAATTTCTCTACTCAAATTTCTTAAGAATCCTAGTTAATGAGAACCCTTCTGTTTTTGAATGATGATGAATGGTTGTCTCTACTGCCTAGAAGCCTTTTAATTGCTACAGCAAAATGGCTGGGACGGTGTAATAAAAGTAGCCGTTGATGTCCTGCTAGCAATAACTCCTGTAAAAAATTTGTGTTACGAGGCATGAGGCTCGTAAGTCAAAATTATTACCTGCAAAATGAATAGTGGTTTACACAGATGCAATACACTGAACCAAACGAATAGAGCCCATAATAAATGCTACCGTTGGAGCAAAAAAGCGCATTTCATGTGTAAAATAGAGTGAATATGCCCAACCAAACGTACTCCAAATCACTTCAACCAGGAGTCTCTATGTTTCTCCCCTTTTTATGCACTACTCTTAAATTTGCGTTTATTTACGAATTAATTTAATCAAATGATAGAGATCTTGCTTCGTGCCAACTATGGCATCATAGATCTTTACATCACAGTCTTTGAATCAAATGGCTTAGATGGCAAAGTCCAAAAAATTCTGGACTAAGTCAAGATTCCTATTCCTTAGTTTGCAAAGCAGTTAAGCAGAGAACACTCCAAACCTGTCCAGTTGAAGGATTGTTGGTATGAGTTGAAATGCGGCAAGCAAGCACCAAATGACATGGTTCAAAGGTAAATTTTTTAGACATGTACGATGTAGTTTTATCAAGTGTGTCATCTGATTTGAAGACCATGGTCTAAAGATCGAGAATATAAACATGAGACTTAAAAAACAACCATGTGTGATTTAAACCACTCAAATGCCTTTTTAAACATCTAATTATTTGAAGATCATGATTGAAGGATGTATTTAATTCATCCCGATCTGTGCCACCAAATATCTTTAGATCATGGCCTTATTAATCAAACATACACGATGAAACCACGTGATACATCCTGAAAAGTAACCCGTGAACCAAGTCACCTGGTACTCAGCCCGCTTCTGTAATACATATCCTTGTTTGTATTTCTGAGAGCAACTAAGGAAAGCAAAGGAGCTTCAGAATCATGATACATAGTGCTGTTAACAAACCCTCTATTCCATATGGAACTGCTTATCCATTCCATATGTTCTAAATTCCTACCAACTAGAGCTTAAGGCCTGGAGTCCTAACATCCAATGTTGGTCAAACGTTGACCCTTTGTGTGTTCACAGTTTTGAGTTTACTTCTCTCCTTTTACTAATGTACTTAATCTGTTCTCATGAATTATAGTTAGTTATCTTTAGCAAAAAGAAAACTTGATATTACTATTTTAACTGTAATTTGTTAGTTATCTTTATACAATTATGTATACACAATGTCTGGATACAAAGGAATATTTCACAAAGCCATGAGAGTTTGAAGCTCTCCAATGCGAATCTCTTTTTGGGCCTTGGCACTTTTCTTTCCAAAGTCGGCACTTGCCAACATTTTCTTCTTCTCCTGCAATTGTAGCACCCTCTCTTCAATGGTATTCCTTACTATCATCCTCACCACCATAACTTCCTTCCTCTGTCCAAGCCGGTGTACTCGATCTATGGCTTGTTCTTCCACTGCCGAGTTCCACCATGGCTCTAAGAGGTACACTTTCGAAGCCGCTGTCAGATTTATACCCGTATCTGCAGCCTTAAGGCTGGCCAATAGAACTGTCGGTGATCCCAGGCCAGTCTCTCCAAATTCTTTGATCACCTTGGCTCTCCTCTGTGCCTTCATTGAACTGTCCAACAGCAAGATCTTGAAACCAGCTGCTTCAAGGGGCTTTTGGAGCAATATCAGCATCTTTGTGAATTGTGAGAATACAACTGACTTTGTAGAAGCATCTTCATCCCTCGATGTTGCTAACAGTTTCAGCAAGGCAGAAACCTTTGGAGAGTTGGTTCTCTGAGAAGAGGAGATTATGGGGTTGTCATCAGTAGGAGGTTCTGGTGGGGCAGAGTAGATATCTGATCTGGATAGGTGGCCGCGACACATGGGGCATTGGGGACTGAGCTTTTCAATGGTTCTTAAAATGCAGGATTGGCAGAAGATGTGAGCACAACAAGTGATGGCGGCTTCAGCTGGTGGAGAGAGGCAAATGGGGCAATCAAAATCATCTCCATCTAGTAGTGTAGAGACCATCTTTTTCAGCAATGTGGGGTTATTCGATACATCTGCACAATGATGGTTTTTCAAATCTGATAAATTACAAAAGAGGCAACCGAAAGCAGAGACGTAGCACGGTACATGAAAAAAGAAGTCATACATCAACCTCAAGGGCTTTGGCATGATAGCCAGGTACCAGCCTCAGGAAGCGGGATACCTGAGTTTGAATACCCCCTTGAGGCCATCCTGGGAATATTTATCCCATGCGAACTTAGGGCATGCACGTGCCCCTGGATTAGTCGGGTTCTAAAAGGCCCCGAGACCCAGGTTATTAAAAAAGAAAAGATAAAAGAATGCATCAGGAAATAAATTGGCACCAAAATTATGGAAACTAGAATATGATTGTGTAGCTAGAATGAAATGAGTTGGTATTAAGCACTCGAATCCCTTTTATAATGCCAAATAAAAGGGACAAATGGAAAGCAACTTGGTGTCAATACATTATAAGAGAAACATAAGCTTTAGGGGAAGAAGTAAAACAAGAAACAAACCTCCCCAGTTTCAGATAGAACAGGAAAGTTGGCAAAAAAGTAAAGCTAAGAAGGTGCTTAGAACACGTTTATCGCAATATACATATATGTTAAGGCCCTAATTAAATGAGCAACAAAAATGAAATCGGGAATAAAATGGTCACTAAAACTACACCATCTGTGGCATATGTTCATCCTCAACCAACACCAGATATTATCTCTCACCAGCTCCATTACCTTTTATGGTGGGTGGCACATGCTATGCACATATGCATAGAGAAGGTGTGAATTTAGAATAGTAAAAAAGAGGAGGCGTACTTTGAGATGGCATACTTACCTCTAATAAATTTTGAATAATTATTATTAGAAGAAGAGAATTATGGGGAGTTCAGCAGGTTCCCTTTTAGGCCATGTAGCATACCTTTTTGGCCAAACCAAAATTTTCCTTTGGCTAAACATGATATAGACCATCCAGCCCAATAATAATAATAATAATCAGAGGGTTCAAAATATTTAATCTAGGAAGAGATTGTGTTTCTTCAAACTACGTGAGTCATAGGTCGTCCCAATTCTTGAGAGAGTGCTTCTTCTCCTAAACCTTCTCAATATGGATGTCAGGGCCCTACCACCAATTTCCTTAAGTTGAACTTTGATGGCAATATAGCCAGCAAGCTCCTTTTCAGAATTGCCAACCTATTTCAGAAATGATCAGACAGCCTTTACCGGTCCTATTGAAATGAAAAACGAAATAAGCTGAGGGGTGCTTTGTGTGGGGGAGTCTAGCAAACTTAGTTTGCTCCTTCGATCATTAACCATGGTAGGTTAATTAGTTAATACAGTTTAGTGGATGAAGAATAAGGCTGAAGTCTGTAGTGCGTTTTGAATGGATTTTTTTACATCTTATTCAATATAATACCATCAATAATATAAATGAAAAATCATCTCATGTCACATCATTATATAGACAGACTTAGGGGTATTAGAGGCTGGTTTCGTATATGGCTAGAGTAGAAGATTCAAACAAATGCACAAACTAAAAAAGGTTCTTCTGACAACAAAATATCCGTGAAGGTGTACCTAACTCACTATAGTTAATCCAAAAAAGGTGAAAACAAAATAGCTACTAAGTATTGAAAGTTGAAAATAAGAGTAATAAGCATCATACCTTCGAGATTAATGGGCTGAGGCAGTGATCTAATATTTGAAGGGCACAATGCGACATCATTACAGATTTGACGAAGTCTTAGAATAATATGAAGTACATTTGTATAGTTGTGCATTACACTGTCGACACGGATGTACTCCCGAACTGCATTCTTTGCTTCTGATTCCATTTCCTCATATACTGCACGCTCTTCAGAAGAAAGATCTATATAACAAGTTTCTACGGTTTTAGGTGGCAGTCCAACTTTACTTTTCTCTTTCATTCTTCGCAAAGAAATAGCTTTCATCACAACCTGATATGAAATTATCAAAGAGGTTATTATAAAACAAATATATACATCTATAGTGTGTTGAATACATAGATGAATCCAAATCATAGTTAATAAAGGATTAGAAACTTCATAGAGGTCACATACTTAGTTGCATTGAAAAAAGGGAGTTTTGGAGGAACATTCTGTCATTTTCTTCTTCCATCTATATTTTGTGTCAACTTAAAGAGACAGGTTTTTGTTTTTCTAAATGCCTACCTAGAAATTACAAGAGAACAGAAACAATTTTATGACTTCTGATAAATTATCCTCCACAAATTTTATATTTGAGTTTTGTAATAATATGAATCAAAATTATAAAATTAATTTTTGTATCATTTCTTATATTACACTCAATAGTTAATACCATACTGCTTCACGGAAATTAATGAAGTCAGATTCATTAAATACTGTTAATCATTTGATAAGATTGCCCCATATTTGGGGCCGATGAGCCAATAATCATCATCATCATCATCACTGCCTTGCCCCATATTTGGGGCTGCCTTTACATATCTTATTTCCACTCATCTCTTTTCTAACAAATGAAGGGGCGTATTAGGGGCATCCCTAATAGAGTTAATATCAGGTGAATGATCCATGCACCAAAGGCAGGGCACAGGTTAATCTATTTCCATCAAATTTGTCGACTTCAGGATAAGTGTAAATATTTATGGGACAAAAAAAGTAGCTGGGGTAAAGGCATACGAAGGTTTAAATCGTGGTTGGATGCAAACTATAACAGCATTAGCTATTGATGGCTAAGGAGACCAACATTTTGTAAACATTGTTCAGTATGAGCGCCCTATACCTACTACGATCAGCTGTGTATTACTTTAATAGTCTGTTTGGTAAAACATGGTAAAGTTATTGATTTTTTACCACGTATTCCTATTATGCAGTCATATGCAGGAATACTACATTTCTCCCCTATTCTCGAGGGGGGAGGTCGTAATATGTTTTGGTGTTTTGTGGTAAATATTGGTAATACATTTACCACCCTTAAAAACACCCAAACAGCTGAATCCATGGTAAAACGTTTTTACCATACCACGTTTTACCATGTATTCCCTGTATCCAAACAGCCCCTAAAAGAAAGAGCTGCTCAGCAATATCTGTTGGCTCTTAACAGTACTAATAACAAACAAAACAAAAAAAACACAAAAATTAAGGATATTCCATAACCTTTTGATTGATCATATTTTTGGGAAGCAATTCCACAGGACACAAACATGTAAAGTCGACTGCCCACGGTTTTTTTTTTTTGATCGGTAAAAGAATTTATTTATTAGAATAAACAGAAACGGCAAGCAGCTGTTACAAACAAAATAGTATAACCCCAAAATAAAGAGAAAACAATGGAAATAACCCTAGGGTTAGCTAGCCCGAAGTCAATGCCAGGAGAACAGCCCAATGCGAGAGGAAAAGAGGCTAAATGGCAAAGTTCTCCCAGTGGAAACCTGGAGGTAGGCAACAAGAAATGACATGAAGGATTGTGGAGTTGTCGAGGGCTTAGCACTAAATAGAAATGAGTAGAGACTAGAACTTGCAAAGCGGACACAAAAATAGATGGGAATCATGGAATTCATGTTTTTAGATGATGATGATGGGCATAGCATGTGACAGAAGTAACTGATATGATCCAGCAAAAGCATAATTTTCAGCAAAGAAAATTTTTGTCAACTTAAATCAGACCACCAAAACCATATAGCAGAAATGGTAGATAGTCATTTCAATAAGTTCCTTTATGTGAGATGGTTTTATTAATGAAGTTGCTAATTTGGCAAAGAAATCACTTTAAGTGTCAGATAATGAAAAAGAGAGAGGGTATTTTATATCAATATCTTTAAAAGTCATTAATAACTAATTTATAGGAGTATATCTTAGTGGCAAGATACATAAATAAATACGGAAAATATAATATCTATGATATTTATAGTGAAAACGGTGCAGATTGTTTCCCATACCCATCGTGTCTGGTAGGATACTTATAACCATGTTAACACATACAAAGTTACAGAAAGGAAGGAAATAAATACATTTGTAGAAGTTAAAAACAGAAGATTCTCTCTTTAATATTCTAGACTCGAAAAAGGGGTAATGAAGTTACCTGCAAATTTGAGAGCCCTATCTGGCTACCTTGATTAAGCGGGCGTTGCACCAAACTCTCCCAGTGCCTTCTGGTTGAAAATGGATGAAAATTCAAGAAAACCATGAGCGAGAACAAATCAAATGAGCCATTTTGAATGGGCGTCCCTGTGACTACCCATCTCCTCTTGGCTTTCAAAGAAATGACTTCTTCACTCTGCTTGGCTATTACATTCTTTATCAAATGGGCCTCATCTAAAATAACTCTAAACCACTCTATCTTTTGTATCGGCGACTTTCCCCAATCACTATCTACCCCAAGCGTACCATATGTGGTTATAACTATATCATACTTCAGAAGCTCCTCAATTTTTTTGGTGCGCGCTTGACCGTAATACATATACTCTTTCAAGTGACCGGGTTTAGTGTGTTCTGCTAGCTGCTTCTTCCATGTTGACATGACTAAAGGAGGACAAACAATTAATGTAGATTTTGAAACTACAACATCATCCGTTAATCTTCCCTTCTTCTCATTATCCAAAGACTCATCGTTCAAATTAGATTTTTTTTCCCCTTCTACTAATTTACCTAGGTTGTCATCCTTGTTAGTGGCAATCAAAGAAAGCAAAGTGAGTGTCTTACCCATCCCCATTTCATCTGCAAAGATTCCGCCTCTGATAGGCTCGGGCCGCTTATCCGTATGATCATTCGTCAAAACATTCACGTAAACTCCACCAAGTTCTAACCAAAAAGGCGGCAATTCACACGAATTCTCTCTATTAATCAACCACCACAACCCTTCCTTCTGATGCAAAAACAACTCAGTCTTGATCACATTTTTAGGCGGCTCCCTAATCTTTCTGCCACCACCCTGATCGTCTGCTGTACCCACTACCGCCAAGATCTGATCAACCCTCTCTTTCTGTGAACTCTGTTCCTTAGCAATAGCAAAATCCGAAAGAGCGGATGCGGGATAGGGGTTTGTGTCAAGATATAACCCGTTTTTGGAAATCGCACATTGAACGTCCGAGATTGAATCGAAGATAGTATAAATGTGAATCTCGCAAGGGACTTTATAGCGGTTTTGGCTGCTTGGTGCATTGGGTATGATTCCTTCGACGGTTATGAGTCGTTGATCGATGAGAGGGGCGAGGACAGCGGCCGAGGACAGTTCGATGTATCCGAGTTGGATGGATCGGGTGTTGAGGACTCTAATGGTGTTAGAGTCGTAAAGGTTACGGGGGTCGCGAACGAAGCTGACCTTTTCGCGGCTGCTTATGGTTCCGGAGTAGTGTTGGAGTCCGAGAATGTTGCCGATGACGAAACCCACCATGAAAAGATCTGGGTCTTGGGTTTCTTGGTGTTCTTGGTCACGGTCGCCTTTTTCCATTGGTTCCATTTTCTGGGCATGGGTGAGGGTTTGGAGATTTTTAGGGTCTTCTTCTTCTTCTTCTTCTATTTGGGGGATTAAGGGTTTGGAGTTCGTGAAATAGAGGGTTTGGAGTTCTTGAAATAGAGGGTTTTGAGTTTTGTGTTTTGAAACAGAAGAGGCGGGGTTTTATTTGTGGAATTCAGAGGCGCGCTGTGAAGTTTGTACTGGCACGGATTTCGGAGAACGACTTTTTAATTTTCGGTGGCACATTATTTGCACCCTTTTTCTCATGAATGGCACATGTTTTTCCACTAAAAAAAAATTGTTGACTGCCTTGAATCAGACGATATAGATCGTTTTTCATCCCCATCTTCCATACAATAGGTCTTCATATCATGTAGCACCTATCAGACAGTCACATATTGATTCCATGTGGCACACATCCCCAAAAGTGACCATCCTATAGGTACGCCCATGATCATGATTATTTTTGGGGATGTGGAATCAACATATGACCATTTGATAGGTTTTTCATGATCTCAAAGTCTATTGTGTTAAAGATTAGGGCGAAAAATGATCTCTATAACCTAATTCAATGCAATCAACGATTTTTTATGTTAGAAAAATGTGTGCTCTTCACAAAAAAAAGGTATTATTTTTAAGTTTAAATTTTAGTAAAGCTTATATTAGGTATTAGAGAGGTGCCTATACGCAACTTCTGAGGAATTTGCCCTGGCCATTACCTTAGGCCTCGTTCAGGTGTTTCTTGATTTTTCTCAGAAAAGTTTAGATTCTTGGATACTCAGAATCCTAACAGATTCTTAACAAACTCAGATTCCTGATTTTTCCCATATGCGTTCTTAAGTTACTCAGATTTCTGACAGATTATTATAAATCTTAGAATCCTTTGTTTTTAAATTCCTCTCAGAAAATCCTCAGAATCGGTTCAATCAGTGATTATGCTATGATCGTAGAAACTTGACCTAATCATCGATTTCTGTGTTGTACTCGGATTCCTCTCAAAATTTAAGAGCCAGCAATCGAGATGGGGCTGAACATATTTGACGGATCGAAATCGTCAAATATGGAGCATTTGGTCGAGGAAATCATCATGGGCTAAGCAATCGAAATCGAAAGGTATTCTGCCCAATGCCTTAATTAAGGGTCTTGCTACTCACACACCTATTTTTTCTTTACATACCACTTAAAACCACTTTGTGAAAAGACTTTACATTTGGGGATCTGTGTCATGCGAAAACACCATCTCAAAAGTATGATTTAAAGGTCATGATCTAAAGATCTTTCATACAAAGGATCGGCATGAAACACAATCTTTATTAATCAATTGTTGAATCGGACAATGACTTTTGATTGCATTAAATCATATGATAGAGATAATACTTCGTGCCAATTTTTTGTGGTAAAGATCTTCAACACATGGCCTTCAAATCAGACGACTTAGAAGATGTTTTCACATAGCTCAGGTCCCCCAAATGCAAAGTATTTATTTTTGTGGTGTGCGTGAAGAAAAAAATTGGTGTCCACGTAGTAGTGCCCTTAATTAAAAACATAATCATTCTATTATACACAAATAAATAACATGTGCACGACCAATACATATTGCAGGTTATCAATTAAAAATAAAGGAAAAGAAAATGCTAAAGGCAAATGAGTCATCAGGTACAATGATCACCATCCAAAACTCATATGTAGCCTCAATGACTTCATCAACACCGTCCAATTTTAAGCACATTCAGAAACAAGATTCACATAGGTCTCTTCATCAATCGGATGGTGGAAAATACCCCTTTAATACTCAGTGAGATTTTATCTATGCCAAATGCATCCTCCCAATCGTTGCATTGATCTAGACCGTCCAAACTCCATCGAAGTAGCCAATTAATGGCTCACTTTATATATATATATATATATATATATATATAATGATCTAAGATGTTCAATCAATTGAAAACCTTTTGAAAGTATACAAATTACTGAACATGAATGATTGAATGATCATAACCACCCATTAATGATTTATTTTTGGAGAAATAATAATTATTTGATCAACTTTGTGTCTAGGCTACGATCCATCCAAAAGTTAGTGGCGTGGATTTAAGGTACTATGAACTAATTTATATAACTAAGAGTCAATAAGATAAGTGACACAAATACCACTAGATGGTACTACTACGCACCATAGTATAACATCCGTATACTAATATTTTGGGACGAAATTGCCCTTACTACCAGCTATGGATATATATAGTTGTGCCATAAAACCTAGGGTTTTTGAGACGCTGTTGTTAGGGTTTCTTAATCTTCCACTTGGTCGTCTATGAAGCTCAGCGAAAATGGTGAAGGGCCATCAGGGAGAACGAGTTAGTTCCTCGATTTCCTTTGATTTTTACCTGTTTTACCTTCGAAATCTCAAGTGTTCTTAATACCCTTCTATTTCATGCAGATCACTCGGTCGTGTCTGAAGCTCAGCGAAAATGGTGAAGGCCTGTGAGAGACAACGAGTCAGGTCCTCGATTTCCCCTCATTTTTACCTGTTTTACCTTCGAAATCTCAAGATTTTGTTCTTAATACCCTTCTATTTCATGCAAATTATACGTTAAAGGAACGAGCTTGACCCTTACCCGAGTTTGGCCCCTACCCGATTTGGGGAAGAAGAGAGAGTTATTTGAATTGATGACCGTTGCTTGAGTTGGAATCTGATGTTTACATTTCTGAGAAGTATACAATGCCGCCTACAATCTGCGCTCAGATTCTGAGCTTTTCTGAGCAAATTGCTCGGATGACTTGATGTCATTTTCAGTCTGAAAACACTCAGATTCTCACTTCCCGAGGTGCACTCTCGAACGCCAGATTAGTGCGAAAAACTCAGACCGGCGCTTCGAGTTTAAACTTCAGATTATGAGTTTTCCCAAGCAACAGGGCCTTAAAGTTTAAGCAATCACACAATTGAGAAGAAAAACTTATATTTTGGAGAACCGCGCCATGTGAAAATAACTTCTAAGATGTTGGATTTGAACGGTGTCATCTAAAGATATTTAGTGAAGAAATCATATGATCTAACATGGTTCACATAAGCACGACCCATCGGGTCAGGCCGGGCATGAGACATCTGACCCGACCCGTCTCGTCAACCAAAAGATCATGTCGGATTGGTTGAGATGTTTTCGGGTAGAGTATAATTGGCTTGAGTGCACCATCAAGCCGGTATTTTCAATTTTGTTATTGGAAAACCGTAGTTTTGATGCGATCCAACCCACTGATAGACCAACCCGAAATATAAAAATTAACTTTTCTTTAACAGGATTCATCACAAAGGTTTGAAGCTAGCTAAGCTTAGAAGCGGTTGTTCTGCTTTTTCAACCTCAAATGAATTGAATAGGCTCAGGTTGGTTTATGTTATGGTATCAAGTATCGGCCGATATCGATATGTATCGATAGTTTGGCTAACGGATATCGATACCAACCCAATATTAGTATCGGGGTGGTATCGGTTGATACGTATTGGGTATCGGTTGAGACTTGAGACTAGGGATGCAAGCTTTGAGACGAACACTGAAACCGAACCGAAAACCGAGGGTCCCAAACTGGACCAAACTGCACAGAAAACTGACTGAAACCGAACCAAACCGAATTGGGGTTCGGTTCAGTTCGGTTTAGGGTGGCAAAAATCGAAAATCATGCGGGTAGGATGAGTAAACCGAAAAAACCGAAAAATTGAAGGAAAAAACCCGAAAAAACCAAAAAAATACATTAAAAATTTAATAAAAGTAGGTAAAATACCCACACCGAATTGAACCAAATTGGTTTCGGTTTTTGAAAGAAAAAAATTACTGAACCGAGTTCAGTTTCAGTGTGGGGGGTACCAAACCGAAAATCAGTTTCGGTTCGATTCAGTACACCGAATCTGCAAGGAGCAAAAGAATGGGTCATTTGCCATTTTCTTCTCAATTGTGTGGAAACCGAAAATCGGTTTCCACACTTTAAATTTTTTTTATTTTTATATAAATATTTCATTTTATTGAAAATAATAACATCTAAAAGTGTATTGGTGGGTCTTCTATGATCATTTTAAGTCTATAAACACTTCCACACACCCTTCTATAATAATTTTCGTATATTTATTTAGATTATTTGGAATTAAAAAAAGAAATACAAGGAAGGTATCGGCGTATTGGTCCCCCTATATTAATGTTTATTCAGATGTGTGGGAAGAAAAAGAATGGGTCATTTGCCAAATAGGTGACCACCAAATTAAGGAGCAAAACCAAGTGAAGAGCAACACTGTCCCTCCTCCTCTCGAGCAATCGCGTCCACTGAATCCTCTTAAGAGAACCCGTTTTAACCCAAATGATCAATCTGAACATTTTAATGCTACCCCCCCACATCCCATGCCAACCCTCTGCCCAGGGCGGATGCATGTATGGGCGAGGGCGGGCGCCCTCCTGCACTAACTTTAAAAAAAAAAAAAAAATTTGTTTTGCTTGCGTGAGAAGAGTCTTAAAAAAGCCTCCTGAATTTTGCCTTGGATACTTCTATTTGCACCCATGTCACCTCTGAAATTATCCACGTCCTAAACCCCTTAAAGACTATTGATTGTTTTAGATCAATGATGGAAATAGTGTTTCAGGCCAACATTCTACAGAATAGATCTTGAGATCATATATGGCTCACCTATCATACGGTAAATTGTTTATTCCATGTGTCACTGATCTCCAAAAAATGGCCTTAAATTGACATTTGGGCGTGATGTCTGACATATGATTCAAAGACCATTTTTTGGGAGAATTTGTGATACCTGGAATAAAAACTAACCGTCTAATATGTGCACCATGATCTTAAGATCTCTTGTGTGGAATATCAGGATGAAACATAACCTCCATCATCTAATCTGGTTTAATTAATGTTTATCAAGGGGTCTCGGATGGGCGCAAACAATGGTACCCATTTTGCTTTTCTTATAGAATAAAAGATTTTTATTTTGCAATTATGTGGGGTCCACTTTTTGGATCTTTTTTAAAGATAAAATTAAATAAAATTTAGATGACTTTATTTTCACCCACGATTGGAGCTAAAATCTAAAGGGATTAATGATTTGCAATCCTTAAAATTCAAAATTTTTTCTTCTCTACTCAAGTTTTGCAAGCAACAATCATTTGACTATTTTGAATTTGATGATGAAAATAGGTTTTAAGCCTAAATTTTCACACAAAAGATCTTGAGACCATAGACTTGCCATCAAACGTTAGTTTTCTCTATGTGGCACACTTCCCAAAACATAGCGCTAATTTAGTGTGAAGTGTGCCTCATTGCTTTTAGTCACTTTATTGAGATTTGTGCCACTTAAAATAAAAAAAATTGATCATCGGATGGTACGCCTATAGTCTCGAGATCCTTTGTGTGGAAGATTGAAGTGAAAAATGAACTCCATCGTCTAAGTCAAATCAATCAATTGTTGATGATCAAAATATCGTATGAAAAAGATTAAACACAATAATCAAAAGATCATATGTAGGAAAGACCATCTAAGCCGTCAGATTTGAAAGTCATGATAAAAAAATCCTATGTTGAAAAAATTGGCACGAAACACGATTTTTATGATAATATATATTTTAATATTTTTTTAAATTATAAATATATATATATTTATATATTTTTTAATCCCAACAATTTTTTCGAAAGTTATTCTGAAATGAATTGAAATTAAATCTAATTCATCTTACGCCCCGCCTAGATAAAAATTCTGATTCCGCCACTGGTAGTAGGTCTGGTTGGTGGCCTAGTATTTGTAAAGCGAAATCCAAATTCGATAGGCTCGTCATTTGGAAGGTAGGTAATGGGGAGATGATTCGTTTTTGGTTGGATAGGTGGGCAGATGTGAGGCCTCTTCATATTTTATTCCCTCAACTTTTTTAGTTGGCTAGAGGGAAAGACTGTTGCATTAGTGAATTCTGGAATGGGAGTGGGGACGGTAGAGTGAATCTTTGGCAAATCCCATTTAGGCCACCTTTGAGAGGTCCTGAGGAGCTCCTCCTCGCAGATCTGTTGAACTTGCTCCCCGATAAGCCGTTAACTCCCGCTAAAAAAGATGAAGTGGTTTGTCTTGGCGCAAGAAATGGGAGATTTTCGGTGGCTCATTGTTATAAGTTCTTTGGTAGGAGGCCTCTTGTGCGTCAACAACAATGGACTGTTACATGGAAATTCCTGATTCCGCCCAATGTGAAATTCTTTATATGGTGTGCAGTGTGGGAGAAAATTCTCACCGCTGATAATCTTAGATCCAGGGGCATGATTGTCGTGAGCCATTGTCCTTTCTGTAGAAGGGATGGCGAATCTGTCTTTCACCTCCTCATTTCCTGTAAGATGGCTTTCTATATTTGGTCTGTGGTCATCAGGTGTTTTGGGGTTAGTTGGTGCCTTCCTGGTTCTATCAAGGAGGCTATTGTGGGCTGGGGCTGTGGGTGCTTTTCCGACGTTGGGAATTTCCTTTGGCAAGTGGCCCCCTTCGTGGTCATGTGGGGACTCTGGAATGAGAGAAAACGGCATACCTTTACAGGAAAGGTCATGGGCTTCCATGCAATTGCAAAATCTATTCTACTTCTCATCATTGAATGGGCTATTGCTGCCAACCTTTTAGAGGTGGAGATGAGGCAATTGTGGGGGTTGGGTCTCAAGAACTTGCTCGTTGAGTTGTCAAAGGTCATCAGCTTGTAGGCTTGCGTCGGGCTTTGGTGTGTTGGTGCCCTCTCTTTCTTTGTTCTGCTGTGTTGTAGGCCCGATCGGCCGTTTGGGTTCCCCTTGGTTGGGTCAGTGGAGGTGGTGATGGCATTGCTGAAGCTTCCTCTTGCTGGCCAGCTACAGCCCTTTAGGCTCCTTACAATTGTATTTTAGTTTGTTTTAATAAATTCATTTACCTCTTCAAAAAAAAAAAAGTTTGCACAGATTTTTTGAAAAAATTATAACATTTGGATAATTTATAAAATAGGGGAGAAAAACTGCAACTTATTGTCAAAATTTTTAGAAAAAAATACAACATTGGATATTTTATATAAAAAAATATAATATTGAAATTTGATAATATTTTATATAAAAAAATATAATATTGAAATTTGATACATTGAATGGGGATCGATCGTTTACTCACCTTCACTTTTGAAGGAAATCCGAGATAAGCGGGATGGGGATCGATCGTTTTACGCACCTTTGCTTCGCAGAAACTCTGAGATAGAGGGGATGGGCCTTGATCGATCGTTGAAGGGAATCTGTTATCTAGAATTTGGGATCTTTGTCTTCAGGCTAACTGAGCAGAGGTTAATGTGGGGTGAGAGTTTTGGAACAGACGAAGAGGTCGCAGGAGGGAGATCGTGGGAGTGGGAATGGGAATGGGCGTGTGTTGAGAGAGGATTTATGGGTGAAAATGAGAAAACGTGTGAGAGGGAAAGATGATTTAATTTAAGAGGGAGAGTCCTTTGAAATATGGAAATTAATACATTAATTGGGCGCCTTTAATTGGCGCGCTAATTTAAGCTACTGGCGGTCAATATTGTAATAGCCGGAAGAATCCCGCAACTCTTGTGGCGGTCATTTGAGATGCGCAGGTAAGTGGGCGCCAGTACAAGCCCAACATTTTGTAGTGAGAAATAATAGTTATGCGCTCTGTTGTGCCAATTGCAAGTGGGCAACCCACCAATTTTGCTCCTCATGTATTTTGATCCACCGCCACTCATTCCACCTTAACCGTACAACTCTCAACTCCTTTTGCACGCATCAACTTGGAGGCTTATGTAGGTATCCTGAAGCAAAAGTGAGTTAAGTTCAAGTTTTGGGTTTTATGAGCTTAAGTTAGTAGCCTTTTTAATCTCTCTCATTACACAATTTTTTCTTAATTACCTTAGTAAAATCAATAACAACAACGAGGCATTAGCAATCATCTCTTAGCCAAGAGCTATCTCTTATCAAGGATAATTAGAGTTTCTATTTGATCTTGCTTAGCTCATCATCTCTTATATATTTTTTACTTCAATGATAATGATGACGAGGTCTTGATCATATCATCACAACTTCGAGCTATTGTCCGTGAAACTAGGCCAATCCTTATCCCAAGATGGGATAATTAGGAAGTTAAAGAGCTGGCTACTACTGGTTTCGTAAGGAAGCTGTTGACTCAGAATTATCGATTCGCTCTTCGGTTACAGTTTAGTGTTGAGCTTCTCATTGCAGTGGTGGGTCTCCATATGTAGGCAGGATCATCTAAAGCAGCTAACTCGTGGGATCGGTGGGATCACTCATAAGGGATAATGAATTATAGAACCACAAATCTAAGAAAAGGAAATGGAGGGACTTCTAAGAAGAGTTTGGCTCTAGGAACATCCAGACCAGACAACTAGCATCAGTGAGAGCCTTCATAAATCGAGGTATTTACCTAAAGACTGGCAAGTAAGAACTGGAGGAATCCAATTAGAACGTAGAGAGTTATGGCTCCCTCCCGGGCTCCACAGCCCATACCTGACAGCTATGGAATGCTAATCACTTATCCTCAACCCTGCTTTCTTGACAGAGTTTTAGGTGGCTGTAGGATGCTCCTGTCTTGGATGGAGCTTTGGAGTGTAGGATTTGGTTGTAGCGTTGGTTCATATTCACATATACGCACTTGGAGCTACATTACATTGCATTATTATTTTAGTTTCTTTCTTATTACTCATCAAAATTACCCTTTACAATGAAGATTTTCATACATCCTTCAATTGCGTCGGTAAGTGTTAGAATAGTCCCACATGTCTTGGGCTATATGTTCCTAACTAATGAGGGACTGAACTTACTATGCATACCTCATTTATAACAAGTCGGTTTTGTGAGTATGAGTTAGGCCGATGAAATTTTTATCATAGTATCAGAGGAGGTATTTCTCCACTCCATGCCACCCAATTCAATTGTCCACGTGATTTGGCTTGGCTCATTCCCACCACATGTGCGGGGGCGTGTTAGAATTAGGGCTT
Organism: Chloranthus sessilifolius; assembly: GCA_021018995.1. Classification (NCBI taxonomy): domain Eukaryota; kingdom Viridiplantae; phylum Streptophyta; class Magnoliopsida; order Chloranthales; family Chloranthaceae; genus Chloranthus; species Chloranthus sessilifolius. Next base: position 155,271,270 of record CM037588.1, on the reverse strand, counting down.
TCGATGGGCCGGATTAGGGCTGGGATGGGGTTCAAACCGGCCCTAACCTACCTGGTTGGATTATTTTTTTTTTAAATTTGGTTTGGCTTGGATTGTTTTTTTTTTTTTTTTTCTAATAAAAGTTTGAAGGAGGTTAAAAATTTAATTAAATAATTATATTAACATTACAGAAGCTTAGATATATACTCTTATTCAAATATTTCATTTTAGTTTGTTGCACACAATGGTTATAACAGACAACGATTGCTTGAAAGGACAACGGTTGTACAATGGTTATAACGGACAACGATTAATCTCAGGGCATTTAAGTAAATTATATTTAATTAACAGAATTTTTTTTTTTAAAACTTTAAAAGGATAAGTATATATATATATATATATATATATATATATATATATATATATATATATATATATATATATATATATATATACGGGGCCCGGGTGCGGGCTGGGTGTTATAACACTCCACCCAAGCCCGGCCCGGATTGATCTGGGTTGCAACATATTTAGCTCGGTTTGAATACTAGGCCACGTTTACGTGATAGAAAGTATCACTTTTTTCGAGTCAGGTGCGAGTCAAAATTCGGGTCGACTCGACCCAATGAGAGCCCTAGTTAGAATAGTTTCACATTGGCTTGGAAGTCTTGATCAGCTATGTATAATCTGGGCACTCCTCACCTTACAAGTCGGTTTTATGAGGTTGATTTAGGCCAATGAAATTCTATAATGATACATTTGGTGTATGGCACTAAGGCATTGTAAAAGTTCATTTTATTAGAATAATTTTTTTTCTTTTAATTAACGAAAATGGTGAATGACCATCAAGAGCAACTTGATTGGGTGGATTGGATGCATGTGAGGCCTTCCCAATCGGTAGCAGAGCCCTTGCTCGGTTCTCTTGGTTGGATATATCATTTGGCGTATAGTCATTTGAATCTTTTTCTTTATTGAGTGTCCGAAGTTCACCTCTAAAACTAGGTAGCCACTCCATCTCAATTTTATTTTCTTTTTTAGACCATCCGAAGTAGCCGAGCTGGTGTGGGCCTTGTGACATAAATCCGGGTTTAGGGGTCTACGCTCATCATATGCACGTCTATAACCCCAAATTTTGCACCTTTCATGAAAGTCACATCTATAGTAGGAGAACTGCTACACTCCTCTCCTCTCCTACAACCAAGGATCAAAATATCGGCCGAAATGATTGAAATTTCGGTCCAAATTATCAATTTCGGTGCTCACCGAAATGATAATTTAAACCGAAATTTCGATCATATTTTGTATGGGCTTAAAATTATTGGTCAAAATTTCGGCTAAATTATCGATTTCCCACCAAAATTTTAGCCGAAATTTTGATCCTTCCCTACAACAATGTCTTCTTTTGATACAATGACATGCCTCAGTCCCAGCTGCATTACATGGCATGGCATATATGAAAAGATCGATTGGCCACTCTCTCTCCTTGTAATTTTCTCTCTTATCCATCTTTTCTCTCTGCATTAATGAAGGCGGCAAAGGTTTTGTAAAAAAAATATAATAATAATAAATCCTATCAGTTGGATTGAAACAATCAAATTAATATATTTTATATATTAACAAATATAAGGGGCCATTCCTTGGTGCGATGGGAAAAGGCTTAGACTGTCGAGCATGAGAGCTCGTGAAAGCGCAGGTCCGAGTCTAGAGAGCAGTCACTTTGTCTATAAAAGTCCAGAGCTTGTATCCCATCCACCCTCCTAACACCTTATACAAGTATACATTCCCTACTTTAATGACTTGGATTGTTCAAAAGATATGACAACTAATGTCCAGCAGCCATACCCCCATTTAGTTGAAATATATGCAGTACTATTGGTGTACTAGAGATTGACTACGGGTTGGGAGGCTGATGCACATGCAACAAAATAAAAGTGATATATATATGGCACTTAAAGAACTTTTTGGGTGCCACGTGGAGCACAGGTGGACAATTTAGATCAATATTAAAAAAAAAAATTTTAAACTCACAAGTTAAAGTTTGACGATTTTCATTGATCCACATTTCACAGATCAAAATATACACGATAGAGATGAATTTTTTTTTTTTTTTTGAAGATGATCTGCAACCAGGTCGCGTGGCACCCAAAAAGTGTTTTTGATGCCACGTGAAGCTCACGTGGAAGGTTGGAGGACGGTGACCGTCCTCCCATGGAGGACGGAGGCCTTTTCCTATATATATATATATATATATATATATATATAATCATGTATTTTTTCTTATGCGGTTATATCATGCGGTCCAGATCTATACACATGTTAGTTCTATTAATCACCGTTGGATCTAATAGAGCTTTTAGATCCGGCTGCGGTGAAGGTGGGAGGACTATTTACTGCTACAATCTAATCTACCATATAAGATCTTTGATTTCACGATCGTCATTAACCCAGATCCAACCTACATAACATATGGAGCTGTACATATTGAATTCCATCCGCTCATCATTACTCTTTTAAAAATGTAAAATCCCACTTTATCTAGACCGTTGAAAGGAACCTCATCTTATCGTATCAAAAAAAAAAACACAACTCATCTTATCTGCAAAAGAGATGATGGGTTCCCTCTGCAATTACCAAAACGAGAAATCAGAAATAAAATGAGAGCTTCCAATTTCCCTCCCGCCAACGCCCCTCTGACCTCGGCGCTCACCAAACCTAAAACATACTCTAAAAGACCCTTCTCTCTTTCAAACAGTAGCCCGAACCAGACATCCGAGCCCGAGGTTCGGAAATCCAAGGGTAGCGCCCAGTTGAACCGGTGGTCTAGGGCTCGAGCGATTCGCTCCGGAAGAAGATTGGATCGGCCGGTAAATCAGAAGGAGACTATTGGTTCTTCCAATTTGATCGATATATCGGTTGTTTCGGGTGAGAAGGTTCCCGTTTTTTTGGGAGAGAAAAGCGATGACGGAGAGTTCACGGCGGCAAATGTGATCTACATGGTTTCTGACGGAACCGGATGGACGGCGGAGCATTCCGTCAACGCGGCGTTAGGGCAGTTCGAGCACTGCTTGGTGGATAGGGGCTGCGCTGTAAATACACATCTCTTTTCGGGGGTAAGTTTGTCTTTTCCCTAGTTTATTTCCTCTTTTCGATTTCTGTTTATTGTAAAGTGTTCATAGATGATATAAACTTTGCACCATATTAACTTACACTTTTGCCCCGAATTTTGCCAATATTAGGAGTTTGGTGAGCACTATATTCGAATTGAGCGGGTCATAGTTCTGTACACGTGGTGTGGTTCCAACAGCCCTATAGATCAGATTCATCCACGTCGCACCACTTGACGCCAAAAATGTTGCCACATGTACAGAATTATGACCTGCTATCGGTGAGTGAGTTGCTAGTCCTATACTTAGTTCTTTGAATTATTCTTATTCCATGTTGTTATGCTAGGATTACTTGTTATGCGCATATATGTTAGACTGATATATGTGATGTTTTGATTGAGACAATAGATTGATGCGTCAAATTAAATTTTAAATAATTAAATCTTTTATTAATTTTTAATACAAATAATAAAGCAAATAAATGCTCTTAAATAAAAATAATAGATAATCAAATCTACTCTAGCCTCTCATACCAAACGATATTTCATTCACCATTCGCTAAAGTATGTTAATTCTTAACTAAAGAAAGCAAAATGATCTATACCACATACCACCCAAAACAAGTTCAACTAAAACCTTAAATCATCATTGTGGTCGCAAAGGTATCAAACTCGGTATGTGTTTGATATATATATATATATATATATATATATATATATATATATATATATATATATATATATATAGGGGGCCGGTTAGGTCAACCAATGGAGGACGGTGTCCATCCTTCAAGATCAGTGGCGGAACGAGGATTTTCATCCAGCTAGGGCGTAATTTGAATTAGATTTAATTTTTTTATAAATTATATACGTATAAAATAATTTATAATTATTTGTTTACATCCAAATTTAACCTTGATCGTCAAATAACTAATAAACGTATCATGTTCACATTTAGGTAATTAGGGTTTTAGGAAATCAAACTGACCAAACCGGACTGAACCACCGGTTTTGGTCCGATTTGGACGGGTACCGGTTTGGGTTTGCTTTGGCAAAAAGAAAAACCGAAAAAGAAATTGGGAAAATTTTAATGTAGAAGTAGAACTTATAGGAAAACCGAAACTGACCGTACCAAACCGAATTGAATTGGGTTGGTTTGGTTTGGTTTGGTTTGGTTTGAACATCTAGAAACCAATTAGAACCGATTTGGTTTGTGGTTTTGGTCCAAAACCGACCAAATACACCCTTAATTTTGAATTTAGGAAATTAGGGCTTTAGGTATTTCGGATTTAGGGAATTAGGAGTTTAGGGCTTTAGGCATACACGATTGCGTAAAGGTTTTGATTTGATTGAATTAGGGCTTTAGAGTTTAGGGGCTACAAAAACTCTAATTCACATAATCACATTCACATCCTAAATAATTACGCAACAATACAATGTAACAAAATTATAAATTTTCATAAAAAAATCCAAATTACACAAAGTCATCTACACATCCTAAAAATAACTCTAATTTCAACAAATATGAAATAAAATTACCTTCGATCTAGTGCAATCCGACGATTCCGCTTCCAACGAATCTTAACTCAAACGATTCCGATTTCGATAATCCGACGAATTCGATTACAATACAATCTACGCAATATAATTAACTGTTACGACTATTGTAGAAAAAAATTTATAACCTGGAAAAAATAGACTATTGAGACAAAGGCTATAGCCCAAGCAGGCCATGTGGCCCACGCACACAAATTTTGGCGTTCAGAGTGGGCTAGGCTTAGAGAGAGAAACAATCAAACAAATAAAAGGGTGTTGCAATCGACTTCAAACAACAAACTATAGAAATGGTAAAAAAGCCTTGAATGATTCTAGCATTCTATCTCATAATGAATGCCTGTGATATAAGAATAATTTATTTTAAAAAAAAAATACCTCTTCTAAATCAATAAAATATAATTCATTGAACAAGAACCAATTTTCCTCACCATATCAGCATTGGCATATCCGACAACCAATTTCTCAAACTCGAACAAACAACAAATCAAACACAAACCCATAAAGAAAAATCAAAACCCATCTCCCTATAACCCCAAACATTAAGAAAAGAAACAGACCACACATATCCAAATATGAACCCAAAAAACAGAGAAGCAATGGTTTCAGAAAGTAACCCTAAATCTATAAAATATAAATCAAACTTCAAATAATCACAAAGTGAGATCCAATGGCTTTAGAAGCAACACTCAAACGTCAGAAAAAATTTAATCATCAAGAGACTACTGCCACTGCACATACAATACCCAACTTCTACTACAAGCTAACTTTAATCATCAAAAGATCAATACTTCAATAGAATAGGGAAACAAAATTTAATCATCAAGAGACCATTACCACTGCAAATAAATTGAGCTTCATAAACCATTTTTTTTCTAGAGCTTCATAGAACATATTACAATTATGGTTAAACTAACCATTGTTGGGAGAGTGAGTGATGGATTGCCTCTTTCTCAGAGCCCTCATCAGTATTTGAATGAAGAGAATGAGAGTTCTTTGTTTTACAAGCAACAAGGAGAACTTATACTCAAAGAGATAGCGAGAGGAGCCCTTACAGCTTCAAAAATGTCTATACTCATTGACCATCACCGGTACAAACAAAATTTAATCATAAAAAATCAATAGAATAGGGAAATATAAATATATAAATATATAATACACAGTAAAGAGGGAGGGCAACAGTCACATAGAAGAGAGGAGAGAAGATTGGGCTTGGGTTTTGCCTTTTTAGCCTTGGGCTTAGAGAGAGAAACAGAGATGGAGATGGAGAAGAAGAAGAAGAAGAAGAAGAAGAAGAAGAGGGTTTCTCACCTAAAAATAGTGGATGGATCGCCGGCTGCAAAAGGCTTGATCGGCGGCGACGGAGAGAGAGAGGGCGTGGCGGGTGTAGTGAAAACGACCCAGAGAATAGGGCAAAGGGCGAGAGAGAAGAGGGAGGGCGGCGGGCGACAGAGAAGAGGCGGGGAGGGTTTATGAAATAAAAAAGGGCATTGCTTTATTGTTTTTTAGGTTTAAAGGGGTATTAAAAAAAAGGGTTTTGGTTGAGTGCGGGCGCTCGCCCGCACTCGCCCATGAATGGGTCCGCCACTGTTCAAGATACACGTGGAGCTCCATGTGGCATTCAAAACACATTTTGGATGCCACATGAAGTACGGGCGCGTTGTTTAGATCAATTTAAAAAAAAAATTCAAGAAATGTTTTTAAAGCATAAGTCAAACTTGGACTAGTTTCAGTGGTCCAAATTTTATTTCTAATGAAAACATGGTAAAGATGAGTTTTCAATCTTTTTTTTTCAAAGATGATCTAAGCAATGCACATGTTATATATATATATATATATATATATATATATATATATATATGAGGTCCGGGACTACGGGTTCAAACCCTAGTAGTAGGAACCTTTTACTTAGCGTGCCGCTCCCGCGTTGGAATCTCGCTCCTGCTTCCTCTTCCGACCATAAAAACTATTCAATTTTAAGTTTTTAATGACGCTCCCGCTTCCAACCTATTGCACGCTTATGGCCACTTCCTACAAATAAGGTTCAAACCCATGCCAAGGTTAGGGTTAGTTGGAGGCCATGTGACATCCATCCGACGGATCAGGTTCTAGGCAACTTGCCCAAGGACGATCAGAGGTTACCGGAAAAAATTGGGCATGATCCGATGCATATACATTGTCCAAATTATGGTCAAAGGGGGGAAAATTCAATGCACCAGGATGTGTGGCAGATACCCAAACTTTGACCAAAGTTTTGAACAGTAAAAAAAAAAAAAATTTTGAATTTTTTTATAGATCACATGCCACATGGCACACGATCTCAAAATGGGTGTTGTTTTTGAATCACGTGCCACATGGCATGTGATATGAGGTTCTAACCCACCGCTCCCAATATGGGTTCAAACCCATTGCCCCATTTGCCCCTCTCTCTCTCTCTCTCTCTCTCTCTCTATATATATATATATATATATATATATATATATTGGAAAATAGAAAAAAAAAGAAAGAAAGAAAATAATTGAATCGGTTAGGATAGGCCGATACTGACCCATATCGGTATCAGTCTGATACCGATACCACCCGAATACCTTTATCGAGGTGGTATTGGTATCAGTTCTCGATGAAACCGATATGTATCGCTGATTCGTATCGGTATCGATTGAGTTTTGATACCATGGTCATCATCATCACAACCTTATACCATCTTATCTCAAGTAGGCTTTGCGAGTCTTATTTCTTTGTTCATTGCTATTCAGAGCTAAATCCCTGTTAACTGCAATCCTTTGTTCATTGCTCACTTTCTGCGTTAAGCAGAATATGTATCACCCCTTCATATTTCGTTTGTAAGTAAAACATTGATCACATAGATAAACAATTTTTGGTAATTTAAAGGGCTTAGACAAGACCCCTCGTGTAAGCTTGTTTGGACAATCAATTGATATAGATCACTATGTTTAGGCTGCAACAAAGTGGAAATATCCAAAGTTGGGCTACTCCTGTTTTATTCTGATTTTAACAACTAGCCCCATACTGGGATTGCTTTTTGTTGCGACTAATAGGTATGTGATTGCTTCCATGCATATTTTCTTTTACAAGACACCATTTGGAGTTATATCATGGTTTTCTATCTCAGAAATCCGAGACATATCGGATAGGGCCTATACACAAGTCATCCTGCGTATCAGCGATACGGTGTGAGACGAAAAATGGTGTTTAAATGATCTAACACCATTAAAATATGTGTTTGATCTTACTCCAATAAAGTACACTTCACTGTTATGTCACATGGCGTATATCTGTCATTTTTTAAAATATTCCAAGTGGTTGTCCATCATTGGAACATATCCCAGTCAAAGAATCACACCAATGATAAGATGCAAACCGTCCAATCGATGACTTCAATATTAGCCGTTATAAAATAAGGACACTGGCAGATATTAGAGCAGATTTGGTTTTAGCATGATATCCATTCACGGGTTCATCGCATAGATTGGATACAGCCTAGGATTCTATCAAAATAGTGCACGTGGTGAGTCAAAATAGTGCCACGTCTATAAACGTGACGATTCGTTCATCTTTAGTTGTGTACTAGTGTAATACCCTATACAAATTCATCATTAAAAAGGTAAGTTTCTCTCCAGCATCTCGGGGTGAGATGTGGTATGATTATCGTCTTGCTCAGCCCCGAGATGTCTCGTCTCAGCAATATTTATAACCATGAGTTATATTTACTTACATTCCAGCCTCAAAACACTTTCAGCCGATTTTTACAAGAAGTTAAAGGATTCTTCTAGCAGCCCAACGTGCTACTTGTTTGGAAATCAACAGAAATAGCAGTTTGAAGTTATATTTAAATCACATTCAAGTCCCAACACTTGCAGCCAATGCAAGAAGTCATAGGATTGCAGGCCAAGCTTCCGACGTACTACTTGTTTGGAAATTAAGAGAAATAGCAGTAGCCTCACGAACTGGTTTCAATTATGAGGCGTGCCTCTAGGACCATAATTTACTGGATTGCATTGAGGGATTTTTTATTGACTGGATTGCCTTTGGATTCATTCAAGATCATAGTTTTAAGTTTCACCCGAGACGAGACACCTCGGGTGATACGTCTCTCTTCTAAATTGCTCAGTGAGACGAGATGGATCTGCGTTTTGCTCTGAGATGCTGTACATAAATTGCACTTTTTAAATGTTAGTATATATAGGATGTTAAGCTAGTACACCAGTAAAAGTGTCCTACTCGTCATCAGATAACAGATTGATGGCTGCATCTATAAGTTATTTACTATTGAACATCTAAGCTCATTTAAAGTATTCAAAGTCTCATTTTTTTTCATGGGTAAGCTGGAATTGAACGTGCGACCTTGAGGTTGGAATATTGTCAACTTTCCAGTTGAACTACAGCCCCAACCCCGTCATGTTTACTATATCATACTCATTCTATTTATCTTGTGTGCATGTGCTTGTTGCCCCATGAATTTTGCGTATGGAGATCGCCTATGGAATGAATGAAGTATATGAAACAATTCCATATCAAGTCATGGGACTGAAGTGTTTTTGAAAGGTTCTTATTATTTTGTTGGTTGCAAGATAATTCCATTATGAGCTGTGTGATCAATTTCAAATAATTTGATCTGCTGTATTTCTCTTGAATTTAATTGAATTATAGGTATCATTTGATAAAAAAAAAAGATTTATTATATAGATACAAATGACAGATGTCCCTGAAGGTCCTCTCGCACGGTTGAAGTAAATGGTTAATATCACTTTGGGGTAATCCTATGATCGAAAAACAACACAGTTATATTTGAGGGTTTATAATTATTCAAAGTGATAGAAGTTCATTTTGATTTGAGATGCATCATAGCACACAGGAGACTTGAGATACTTAGTGCAGGGTACGGTCTGTAGCTTAACTAGAAGGTTGACAATAATGCAGCATTGAGGTTGCAGTTTCAATCCCAGCTTACCCATTAAAAAATAAAATAAAAAAGAAAAGAAAAAGTGAATGTTCTGAGTTCCAGTCACTGCTAACCATTTCTACATGTCACTGCTAGATTCATTCTTTGTTTCTTACTCATTCAATAGCCCTTCCTCCTAATCATTCAGATTGATGATGTGGAACGTCTGATGGAGATCATAAAGCAAGCAGGGAAAGAAGGTGCATTGCTTCTCTACACTCTAGCTGATCCCTCCATGGCTGACTCAGCCAAGCAAGCCTGCAAGCTATGGGGCATCCCATCTGCCGATATCCTGGGCCCCACCACAGAGGCCATAGCGGCTCATCTTGGTGTCTCCCCTTCTGGCATCCCCCGTGGAGCCCCTGGCAGAAACATCCCCCTCACCAAAGAATACTTCCAGCGAATCGAAGCCATTGAATTCACCATAAAACAGGATGATGGTGCCCTGCCCAAAAACCTAAAAAATGCTGACATTGTACTTGTTGGGGTCTCTCGAACCGGAAAGACACCGTTGTCAATTTATCTGTCACAGAAGGGATACAAGGTGGCAAATGTTCCAATCGTGATAGGTGTTGATTTGCCGAAGACTTTATTCGAGATACAACAAGATAAGATTTTTGGGTTGACAATAAACCCATCTGTATTGCAAACGATTAGAAGGGCAAGGGCGAAGAGTCTTGGATTTCATAGAGAAATGAGGAGTAATTATTCCGAGATGGATCACGTGAAAGAGGAGCTGGAGTTTGCCGGGAGGATTTTTGGACAAAATCCGCTGTGGCCAGTGATTGGTAAGGGGAATATAGTTTCAAGTATCTACTGATTATACTTCACCTTTTGGTAACATTGCTACGACCCCAAAGTGATAAGAACTTAACCTTCCACTCTATTAACTCTTAGGTGTTCTTGGTGTATTGGTTAGGTCCTTAACAAATGGCATCAAAGCTAGCACCACGACTCTGGTTTGTGACCTGGAGAAAGGGTGGGAGCCCACCAAAAGGGTGCTAGAGTGATAGCCACCACAGAGTGAGCTGCCGCAGATGTCGGCTGCAAAGTGTGGTGGTGTGTTATGACTGAACTAGTAAGTGCGTAACTTTCCGCTCCATTAATGCCCAAGTCCTTTTGGTGTATTGGTTAGGCCCTTAATGAACATTTTGTTAACTCTTGAGATGTGTTGAGTAAATCTACTGGTTAACCTCTCCACGAATGGGGCAAAATTTAATTCATGCCATTCCGCATTGCCACTTACTATTGTTTCTTAAAACATTATTGTTGTTGGCTGTGATTGCAGAGGTGACCGGGAAAGCGATTGAAGAAACAGCAGCAGTTGTTGTGAGGATTTTTCATGACCGGAAGCAAAAGTGCTCAATGCCTCGGATCTCAAAGCGCTACTAGAGTTGTGTATCAATTACCTTATCCCTATCATGAGAGAGAGAGAGAGAGAGAGAGAGAGAGAGGTCTTGACTCTTGACCAATCAGAATGAAACTGTTCCATTATACTATGGGGTGATATCAGGTGTATATATGTGCCCCAACATAGAAACTGGTGTACGGCTCATACTGTGTAACACATTATACACGTGAAAGTTCCCCATGTGGATAGATCATAGTCACCAAGTCAGGGTTCGGGAATAAGTTGGCAAGAATAAAATTTGACAAAAGAATTAGAAAGTTCAGGAGAAACTCCAGCAAAAAAACATTAAAAATAAAAATGAAAATTTGATAGGTAATTTAAAAAAGTATGAAAAAGTATTTAAAAAGTCGCGAAGTAATCGTGATTTACGCGCGAAACTGAACTCACGTCTTTTTCAAAAGACTTTTTTTTTAAAGTCGTAATTAAAATGTGATTTATTCTGACTTTTTCAAAAACTGGAAGAATGTGGTGACACTGTCATAGAATACGTTTCAAAATGGATGCTGATCATCCAATACTAACCGTATGATCAGTGCCTGAGATTGTATAGATTAATATAAATGGGTGCCCATTTATACGAAAATAATGGCTGGTTTTGGGAGATTAAAGATCCCCTAAGCAGGAATGGCTTTGGAATTTGAAATGCTATCTTCAACCGGTCCCATATTTATCACCTTAGCTCCTCAATCTCCATTGGGGATGACTCTCGGACATCTTTCTGGAATGATGTTTGGCTTGGTCATGTTTGATTCTCTACGAGATTTAATTCCATCTACAAGCTGGTCACTAATAAACATTTCATCGTCCTCTTTTGATTCAGATACTTGAACTCCTACACCCTGTTTCTCTTTTGAGAGACAACGCCAAAGATTGACTGGTTTGGAACCTCGACAACAGTGGAACTTTCTTTGTCAGCTCTATGTATAAGCTCCTTGCATCAGTAATAGCTCCTAATCTACCATGGCTTTGGATATGGCATTCTCCTACCCCTACTAGAACCATCTCTTTTGTATGGCTGGTTGTACTCGATTAAGTCCTCACCGTTGAAAACCTTCAACGTAGGGGTATCCAAATCGCTAACTGATGTATCTTTTGCTGCTAACAACGAAGAGCAAATAAACCATCTCTTCTGCCATTGCCCGTTCTCCTCAGAGGTGTGGAACAAAATATTTATTTGGCTCAATCAGAGATGGGTCATGCCGATGTCTATTAGCACGTTTGTCAAATCTTGGGCATTCGGTGGGTCCTCCAAAAGAGAAAAAGGGTGTTGGCAACTCACCCTCTTTGCTTGCCTTTGGCTCCTGTGGAAAGAGAGAAACAATAAAACTTTAAAAAACAAACACAAATCTACTTCCCAGCTGGTGGAGTGTATTAAGTCAAGACTCTACAATGGGCTAAGAGTCTCAAAATTCTATGCTCTTACTCCATCCAAGATGGTCTCCGAGACTGGGGATCCATCAGTATGAGATAATTAGTCCCCTGTTTTCCAGCTGGGCCCTCCTAGGGTTGGGAAAGAGGTTGTTGTGGTCTTTTGCTCCGTAGTTTTTTCCCTCTTGTTGTTTGAGGAGCACCTACCTCATCCGCTCTCGTCTTGTTATTTTTCTTTTTGAGCTTTAATGAATTTCAGCGAATTAGCAAAAAATATATATATAAATGGGTGCCCATACATTGCATTGCACATTAGCGAGACCATGGTTGAGGGGCGGTGGAGTGTGGTTTGTCCTTACCTCTTAGTGAAAATGTGGCCCACCAACTTATACCACCAAGTCTTTCGTTACAGGGCAAGGCAATGTATCAGTTATCTAAGATCTGCTCCATGTATAATTCAATATATAACTCTCTAGATAAACATCACCATGGATGAACACAACACATCCACTTAAGAGCTACAAATGGAATGAACACCGGCTGTTTCCCCACTTAGGAGGATCTCTTAGTGAATCAAAAGTCAAAAAGCACTGAGATTTGTGGCATGGATTATTCAAACAATCCGTGATGAAGCTCCTACAATTCAAATTTGCGGATCACAATGCCCCCGTAGAACCAAAATATAAGGCTGTGTTTGGCATTAGGAGAGATAGGCAGGCCAGCGCCAATGGGCCAAGTTTTTGGGCCGGGTTCGGCCTGTCAGGTTACGAACCAACTGCCCCTTTTGACAGCTCTAGTGAAAATGGTTTAATCAATGGGCAATGGCCAGGTCCAACCTGGTTGTACCGGATTTCGAGTTCAACCACATCTGCATGCCTTGGATATGGCAGAATCTTGACTTACTGGTTGGACCTGACCATTGCCCTTTATTATCAATACAGAAACATTTTCTTCTAACTGCTGTTATATGCTGATGGGCCGAGTCACTAGAAATGGTCCATTTCAACTCAACAACCAGTAGCTTTAGATGTACATAGACGAGATTCTTTAAATACCACTGAAAAAAGCACATGATATGGTGACTCGGGATACCTCAAAAATCAATATATAAGTACCGAAATGTAAAATATGACTCCGATTTATCGGTCTTTGTGTCAAAGGCTTTTGGATAGGGGCTTCGGTTATCAATCGGGAAGGTATTAGGCACCCGATTGACCTACTCGTAAGCGATCTCTACTATGGCCAAATGATAAAAAAAAATAAAAAAATGAACGACGCTTCCTCTTGCCCGAAGGCACTCCGATCTTATTTGAGCCCCTTATCCTTACCGAAATTTTGGTGGCGTAACGGCTCAAATTCAAGGATAGAGGAAAAACAAAGAAGATAGAGGAATAAAGGGAAGAGTCGGGGCTCTCGGACCCTTATAGCACCGCTATGGACCTTCGCGTTGATGCGCTTCCGGTGAGCTTCTGATAGCAAATGGGTAGATGAATGAGTTTGAACCTCCAAAGCTTGGAAGTTAGAAGGTAGGAGAAGAAGGCTAAAGCCTAATTCTAACCAAATCTGAGGGCTTGATAATGGAAAATAGAATCTAGAAGGGTAAACTTAGTTATGAAAATTTAGATGTTTAGTGCTCAAAAGGGAAGAGGAAACTCTCAAGGATTTTCTCTCTTTGAAATTTTTTTTCAAGCCCTTAAGCAGGGGGGTTCTCTATTTATAGAAAACGAGAGGATTAGTGAAAGATTAAATGGCTAATTGGGTTAACAATTAGGTAATAGGAATCTATGGTTTTCTAGGGTTTTGAGAGCTTAGATAGGTGGGGAATGGGTTTAATGGTAGATGATAGGGTGGGGCTTCAAATGACTAAAGGATTGCAAATAGGTCTAATGGGGGTGCAACAGTTTTAAAGAAACCCACCCCAAACTTTGGAGTGGTCAATAAGTCAAACTCCAAAAGTGAGATTCAGACATTTTCCCAAAAGATACTATTCCTAAGCCTAGTGTGTAATATTATACAGGCTAGGCTTGGGAACAGTATCCTTGAGAAGTTCTAAACCCGTTTTGGAGCTCAATTATGAAGGAAGAAGGCAATTTTGCCTAACATGTATAATATATACACTAGTGTAATTTCCCGTATTTCTGCACAGTTTTCAAAACGCCATATCTTTTGGTATATAACTTCGAATTCGGCGATTCGTGGTTCATTGGAAAGTTGAGGACATCCTCTTTCCAAGGGTATAGGGCTTAGCTGCAGTAGTGGTCTGTGTAAGCCTTGACACTCTTCTTTCTACTCACTACTTAGGGGGTTTTAAACGGGTCCAGAAAGGATTATAAGGGTTAGAGTTGATTCCTAAGGGTTTAGAAAATGTTTCTAAGGGTTCCTAAAGGTTTAGGAAGGTTGTACACCTTTCTCGAAATAAGTGTTGATCAAGCCTTGGGTCAAATTTGAGTGTGTACATATTGATACAAATTTATATGCATCATGATGGATTTCCAACCATGGCTCGTACACTGCTGTTACTTGTTATAACTTAGGACCCGACTCTTAATCGTTATTTAAACACTAAAAATGGCGTTTAAATAATCTTACACCATCAATAGTTTAAAATGTGGGTGATTGGTATTGTTAAAGTGATAGATCATAGATAAGTGCAACATGTCTAAAAATGGTGTTTTATGGAGATTTAAAACATCCGATATGGGGACTATAATACCAACCATTGTTTATAGTTTTAATGGCTGATGTTAAAATTCATTAATGAATATCAATAGGCATGCTTACAATCACTTATAGGCATGTTTCTTTGGGCTAAAGTATCTTCCAATGATGAATTGCCGCTAGAACAATTTAGATTGGCTACAGATGTGCCCCATGGAATAATGATAAATCACATTTCAATGGTATTAGATAAAAAGTTAAAGTTTAATGGTGTAAGATCATTTAAACACCTGTTTAGGATTTAAATGTCGGTCAGGAGCCATTATATCCAAAACTTATAGTGAGTGCAACCCCCAATTCATTCACTTTAAAAAAAATACGAATAACAATAAAGGGATTGAACCTCAAGGGGTTAGGTGAGTTGGCTAGGTACCTACTTCCAAAAACAGGAGACCCGACTTCGAGTCCCCTCCCCCCTTTGAGGCCACCTAGGGATTTATATCCTGTGCTGACTAGCATATGCTAAATTTGAAGTGCGCATGTGCCCCTGAGATTAGGTAAGTGTTCTAAGAGGCCCGCATACCCAAGTTAAAAAAAAATAATAATAAAAATAATAAAGGGATTGATTGAACATTTCCAAAAGGTATTGCAAATCTAGCCGTTTGATGACATGGACTCCCAAACCGTTAGTTTTGAGATATAGATTAAGTAATGAGCAAGTCCAACCATTATCCCAAATCTACATGTAAATGGGATACTGATTTGGTCAAATTTGGGATACCATTATTCATATCTCAAATTTTAAATAAATGTATATTTGATTCAATTTACTAATTTTCTTTTCTTTTAAAAATCTATTTCTTTTCTTTGTTAAATTTTATTCAATTTATCAAAAATATATTTGATTCAATTTGAGATATCGTTGGAGCTCACATATATCCTAAATTTGGTATCGCATTTTTGGAACATGCAAAATGGGATATCACTTTTGTGATTCCTCTTGGAGATGCTCTTACATTAGAAAACCAAAATCGGGCAAGGCCCTAATAATTAAATAAAAATAAATTCTTCAAGAGAGACAGTAGGCAGTGTCTTACAAGTTTGAAATGAAGAAATACTCTATAATCCTAAGAAGTTTAAAAACTCAGGTCTTCTGATAAAAAAGGAAGGAGTTATATTAAGTGCTTAACATGACCATCAAAACTATTGGTTCGGGCCAAAAAGATTGGGTCGAAAGAGACAATCTCCTTTGTATTTAAATTTAAAGTGGTCAAGCTCCATCTAACATTAAAGATATGGTGGATTTAAATGGTATCCGTTCATTTTAGATAATGCTTGACTTTTTTTACCAAACGGATAGAGATCATTTTCATCCAAACTTTTTTACACAAAATATCTTTAGCATCCCAAAAATTGCCCCTAGTAATAGAAAATAGTTACCTTAGTACCAAGTAACCTAACCCTTACACTACTTAATGCTAAATTATTAAAAAGAGAAAAGACAAGCCCAAATAAGGATCAAAATTTCGATTTTCATTTCAGTTTTCGAAGGGACCAAAACTGAAATTTTGGCCGATAATTTCAACCCCATACATTTTATGATTGAAATTTCGGTGCCCAACATGAGCACAGGCACTCTTAGTAGTGAGTCACTCTTTCGAGAAGCATGCAATGTCCAAAAATCATATGTTCCTCGTGGTTTGATGCCTATAATGTCAAGATCTAATGTATAAAATATTAGAGTGAAAAAAACAATCCCTAGTTTGGTTCAATGTAATCAAACACCATCTAAATTTAACCGAATTTTAGTATGATTTTCTTTAATTTTAGATGGTGTTTTAACTGTTTTTAATGAAATAATGGAGAATATTTTTCTTCATCCTCTTTTTCACCATAAGGCCTTTAGATCATGACATGCCTATTGAACGGTACCTATGTTGATTCCACGTGGCATACATTCAAAAAAGTGACTCTAGTACAAAGTCATCTAACATTCAAGTCGCCAATAAAAGAAATCCTGGATCCACCACCGCTTGGCCTTAAGGTTCATCAAACCATGCCTACTACTCCAACCATAAAACACCAAATCATACCAAAAGAGAGAGACCCTACTTCATAAAATGCTTCTTCCTCACTTGTAAACCACAACAACAAAAAGAAGTTGAAACAAAAAGGAAAGAAATAAAGCCTAAATTAAAGCGCTCCTCCATGATGAAGGTGTATCTAGATCTAAAAAATTGAAGCATGTGGTGTGTGTATAAACATATCTCTTCTTTGCCACACTCCCACTGCATTATCTCCTTGTCCTCATTACATAAAGCAGAAAAGGGTTACATATAAAAAAGTTTCAGAAGATTACTTTTCTCCACCTCTTTTCCTTCTTTATCAAAATCAGAGTGCTCAAACAATCGAGTTTGGGTTAGGGGTAGGGTAGCTAGGCTTTTATATACTCCATGATGTGCTACTGGGCTTGGGAATCTCCACCACTGATCTTTCCGATGGAAAGTGTGAAGTATATAAGTATTATTGTTCCCATGCTGGACCTGCAATTTTACCTTAAATGTCAGACAGAATATGATGGTCTTAGGTGTAGAGAAGGGCCAACTCTGCATTCCAATATAACTGAAAAAGTTACAATAGAAGCAACTCCACATTGCTACGGAAAAAATTATGAAAAAGAAATAAAAAACTCTTTTCATGTGGTACTTTTTAATAAGACCCGAAACAGGCTTTGGCTAATGATCTTAGAAATCCAAATCGTCAAAGGTGATATATCATTAATTGAAGGGCTATGATGATCTTAGAAATCCAAACCGTCAAAAGTGATATATCATCAATTAAAGGGCTATGGGTCTAAAAAAAAACACTTCTTTGGAGATTCCAACCATTTGATCAGTGCACTTTAATACCAACGATTGTTCTTAAGTTTGATGATTTATAATAAAGTTCATCCATCGGATAATTTATATCCACGTAGAAACATGATCCTTTGGCTGGGACATGTTCCAACAATGGATTCCGCTTGAGCACTTTAGAGTGAACATAGATGCGTGTGACACGGCGCAATGATAAATTACACTTTCATGCTGCGAGATAAAAAATGACATTTTAGTGGTATAAGATCATTTAAACACCATTTGATATTTAAATATCGGTCTCGAGCCATTATCCCAAAAAAAATTATATGACGCACTTAACCTTTGGTCTTAAAACTCAGTTTTGCATGCCTAGATTAGAAAGCTAAAATTATGTATCCATTTTATAAATTTGAATAATTTTGTAGAAACCTATGGGGAAATGGAATGGGCAAAGATACAAATGTAGATAGAAAAAAAAACGCTATTATGTAATGATGATGATCTGAGGGTGATGTGGGGATGTGGAGACAACTTTTCCCACAAGCTGCCATCAAGTGATATGATAACCCCATGCGATATTAATGGTTTATAAAGAATATTTGCATTGTTTTTACACTTGTTGAAGTAGGAAATGATATATGATAGATGGGAGAACCCAATGCTCCCCACTTTCCTACGTGTTCCACCAATTAACTTTTCAACCGCGGATTACATCTGTGAAGCCCAACACATATTCCTCCCACTATAGCTCTATCGATGCCTTTGCCTTTGCCTTCTAAAAGTTCATTTACCAAGGCCTCTCAATGGGTGGCCAAAATCGACCCGATCTAACCTACTGGGCCAAAAGAATATGCCCGATTGGAAACCCGGCCCCATTTAAATTCCCCTAAAACCCTTTTATTACCTTGATTTTCAAATAAAATATCAGGTCGACCTCAGCTGATAATTTCCCAACCCGAGCCAACTTCAACTGCATTGCCTACCCGACCCGATCACCCAAGCAATGTGCCTGACCCAATTAAAATCCAATTCAGGCTGGTTGAGTATCGGGTTGCCCCACGTGGCACCCAAACAGTGTTTTGGGTGCCACGTAGAGATCCATGTGTATCTTAGAGGACGGTCACCGTCCTTCATGGGAGGACCTAACTGACTACCTATATATATATATATATATATATATATATATATATATATACACTTTTACATTTATATGTATTTGAAAATTTAATTTTTAATAATAAGGTTACTAAAAAACCATCATGGCTTATATTGAAATTAGATTTATAATAAACTTGCTTTTTTCAAAAAAAATATTTAACAAAAGAGTTTACAAATAAAATAAAGATATATAAAAAAAATTTCAAAAGAGAAAATAGTCTGCAACCTGACCCAGCTCTGAATGGCCCACTTAGGGCTGGGCTTGGGCTGAGTACTTGTTGGCCCACCATAAGGTCAGGATAGGACCAAGAATGGGCTGGCCTGGCCCATTGACAGCACTAGTCCAAGGCTATTTAAGGGAAGAGCTAGTATTATGGACCTGTCCCATGCACAAACAGCGGTAGATGGGCTAATCTCTCTTCCTAACATCTTTTTACGTTTATTTTTTTGATCAGTCTCTCTTCCTTACTTAGGAGATGCATGCTCTCACTAATTTGGATTTTTCGTGGAGTGAGATTAACCCACGATGCCTATTAGTACACATGTCATGTATCTAATACCTATATATTTGTCGTTTAAAAGAGTGGCAAGGTAGATAGTTTTCCATGACGAGTTGGAGTTGGTATTAGGTGCCTTTGTAACCATGGTTCAAAATTTCGGCTGAAATATGTTGGTTCAAAATTTCTATCAAAATGTTTCGATTTCAGTCTCCACCTAAATCGAAATGAAAATTCAAAATTTCGCCCTTTTATGTACTATGGGGAAGATTTTGGCCGAAATTATGAAATTTCGATTTCGGTTCCCACTGAAAGCGAAACGAAACCCCATTTTTTGATCCTTGCTTGTAAGTCTCATATGCCACCTCTAACCGGTCAACTTTCGTTTAGCAATAATTAAGTGTGCACCTAGTACCAAATCCGTTGACAATATTGGAGGAATTCACAATAGAAGAATCATGAGTTGTACAAATGTACAATAACTAATCCCCTCATAAATCAATTCTTAAGTGCTTTGCAGATTACAAAATCTGGTGTGCACCTAAAATCTACATTTTATCTCACTTAAAGAAACACAAAGTTAGGGCATGATAACACGTTTGACTAAGTCAAAGTGACACATGTTTTGGATCATTGTTAGATTTTTATTAACAATAGGAAAGAAAATTTTAATCCTACTATTTTTTTTTCCATTAATTGGTGTGAGAGTAGCAGAGGTTTATGCGCAACAAGAAAAAGTGTGAGATGAAAAGAGTGATGTGCCCGTTTCAACTATCTTGCTTGAAATAAAAAAGTGATGTGCTGTATACTTGAGTGCATAACGAAAACATCTTCCCTTCAATTTGGCATCCATGTAACAAAATGAGCCTAATGGCTGCGGGCCTCCGATGAAAGCGTCTATGATTACAAGTACAAAAGTGCATAGCAGGCCCAACATTTGGGAAGTCGTAGTTGATTATTTTATTAACGGTGGCCAGGGTGTCAACAATTATTATCACCGGAAATTAAGTTATCATTTGCACCAAATTTAAAGAAAGACAAAGCTATTTTAGAAACATGTGACATGTGAAAACGTAATTCGACCGTCTGATTTGAAGTTTATGATCTATGGATCTCCAGCGCACAAGATTAGAGCAAAATATGGTACTTATTATATGATCTATTGTGGTCAACTATTGTATCAGATAGTAATCTTTGAATGCATTTAATCACATGATCAAGATTATATTTGGTGCCAATATTTTAATATTTTGAAATTTATATCTTTAAATCATGATCTTCAAATCAAATAAATTAGATGATGTTTTTATAATGCAGAGGTCACCAAACTTACAAGTCTTACTTTTAAATTCAGTGCAAAGGTCAACTTTTCGAGTACAAATAATGACTCTTTTATTTATTTTATGGATTAAGGTGGCATCACATTTTTTTTTTATGGGTAAGCTCTTTCATATTAGTCTATATATTGAATAGAGTTATCCTTGTACCTCCTTGTCCGCTTGGTTTGGTTTGGTTTGGTTTAATTTAGCTTTTTTTAATTGATGGGCGACTTCAAGCGTAACTATTGAAGGAAATACAATTACAATATTATATTAAGCTTATGAAGCACCCAAAAGTTTAGTATATGATTCTAAACATATCCGTCATTAAAAAATCAGTCAAAGGTGTCCAAATTTAATGCATAAAGTTTGTAGAATGACACTTATCTTTGATCCATCAAATGAAGGATAAATAAGTAAAAAATAGATTGTATTTTTTAAAAATCATATGTCATGATTTATCAACTTAAAACAATATTGTTTTGACTTTTTAATGCTATGTGGTATACTGGTATGTGATTTGGGATTTAGGTGCAGCCCTTATATATATATATATATATATATATGGGGGGGAGGGATGGAAGAATTCTAAGGTGTTGAATAAATAAAGAAGCACTTACAAGGTGGCAAAGAAGAAAAGTATTCTCCTAGGGTCGATCCATGAAGAACGCTTGCCAAATCTCTTGCTCCTTCCTTCACTTGCTGCTTGTGGAGTGTTGGTGGGGTCTGTCACCCCAAGTAAAACATTTTTCTCTGATGCGCAAACCATAGCCACTTCATCTGCCCAAATATATGTCCAGGCATAAACAATCTTATATATAAAATTATATAAAACCACAGCCACCCATTTCTTTTGCTAAAACGAGCTTATACACATAATCCTAAATCCTAAAAATTATTACAAATTATTTCGTCACCTCATCTCACTTATTGAGATTTTAAGTTGTTGACATGGCAAATTGCCTATAATTTTTAAGGAAAGTTATAAATGGAGGACAGATATGTTGAGGACAGTGTGTGGGCACCTGACATGGCTTGATGTGATGTGACAGCCTGCACCGTCCGGCAACAATTGAGCCCCACTGCACCTGAGGCCAACTGCATCGTGCCACATCAGGCGCCTGCACTTTGTCTGTATAAAATCTGTCCTTCATAAAACACTGTCCAATTTTTAATGGCTAGCAAGCTTATGATTGTTTAACTTTCACGGTTCTCATTAATTAAAGTATTCCCTATAAGCCCATGAAAAGTCAAATATCTGTGTTATCGAGTGCATTTATTAATTGGTACTGATTCAATGTATCTAGGTCACCATCGGCAACTAATATAAGTGATCAAGTGATCAAGACGTAACACATCAGCCGATATATTGGACTGCTCCCCTTGCAATTTTGCTAACAATTTGTAATTGGTGCTCGGTTCGTTCAGTTGTGTGCCACACGCAAGCAATCGCCTAGATGCAGACGGATTAAGGGCATTGCCTGACCAGACCTTAATGGAAAACCAACCCAATCTGACTCAATCCAGCCCCGTTCAAAATCCCCTGTACCCCTTAATCCCTTTAGATTACCATTATTTATACCCAGTGAAACTGTGATCCCACTCTATCTAATCCAGATAGCAGACATTGACCCCTTTAAATCAGATGATGTAGATCGTTGTTCGTCCCAATCTTTCACACAAATGATCTTGAGATCATGAAAGTATTATTATACGGTCAATTTTTTATTCCACATAGTACACATCTAAAAAAGTGACCCTAAACTCACATTTGAGGGTGATGTGTGCCAAGAGAGTTTAGTCACTCTCTGGGCTTATGACACATAATATAAAACTGACCAGCTCATTGTACACTGATGGTACACCTATGATCTCATTATCATTTATATCAAAGATTGAAATGAAAAATGATCTCTATCGTTTGACTGAAAAGTGATCAATTTATAATGACGGGAGGAAGTGGATGAGGTCACAGCTTCACAGGGTGTAAATAATGGCACCGGTCGCTCTATAATATGTAAAACATTGGGTTGAACAACACCATTTTTGCCCAACCCGACCCATCTGATCTTTATGAACCAAACCCTATTATGGTTGAGGGGGTAATGTAACGGGTTGACCCAACCCGACCTTTATGGAGTACTATTTTATTATTATTATTATTTTTTTTTATTTTTTTTTCTGTTTTTGAAAAGTGTAAGGAGCAATATCGGTATGTGATCGTATACTAGAATTTATAAGGCCCACGACCGGAAGATCTTGGCCAATATATGTAAAGGTCCTCTATGAGCGGAATAAGTTGAAGTCTTAGGTTTCACAAAAGGGATTCATCTGGCTAGAGAAACTGGATGTCGAAAAATTATTCTTGAAATCAGTTTTTGAGGAGATAAACAATGATAGTGATGAACCATATGTTGTTGGAAATCTTATATTTGATGTATTTTTTTTTTTGATCGGATATTTGATGTTAAACAAGCATTGAGAACGCTTGATTTTACCTCATGTTGTTACAAACGTATGTCTTGTAATAGGGTTGTTGACTCTCTAAATTCAGTACAAACAAAAAAGAGGAAATTATGAGGCGACGAGGCCAATTTTTATCTTCTTTACGTTAATTTTATTTTTACAAATATAAATTTGTCTAATTAAAAAAATCGTGGAATGCTAAGTATTTTAGCCAAATTTAAAAAAAAATATAAAATAAGGGATCGACTGGGTACAAAAATCTCTAATGAATTATATGGTCACTTATCTGTTTCTTCTACCGATCCGAAGGTCGCTGAGTGAGGTAACTAATCATCTATCATCTATGTACCAAATTATAAACTAAAAGAATCGAATTATTTGATACCGATAATGAGAAACGATGAGAGGGATCAATTATTCAAAGAAACTGCAAAAGTGCTTTTATTATTCTAACCTTTAGATGCATCTCTATCTCTTTCGATAGCCGCCTTCCTTTCGCCTCTCTGAGACCCTTTTCGAGAAAGCGATCTCTGCAACATTAATTCAACCAAATAAAACACAGTAATCATTCTTCAGTCGGCGCTTTTTATTTTCCACTCATTTTTCCCACGAAAAAAATAGAAAGATTTAAAAGGTGCCAAATCAACATAAAAAGAACAAACAAAATAAAACAAATGAAAATTCCCTAAATTATCAAAGGCAAATAAAGAGTGAGAGTTACTCAATAGTCAATACCCTTTTTCTGTGTTTGTTCTCGAGATATTTAATTTTATAATTAAGGAAAATATAAATTTGTTGATCATGAAGTTCCTGATTTTTTATTACTTTTTAATTTGCAATAACTTCTGGGTTTAAAAAATAATCATGTACTTAAAGTCACTAGCCATCAAAGAAATAAATAAAAATCAAAGAAAGATAACAGCTTGGAATTCATTCGAAAAACAACCCACAAAGAAGTTAAAAATGGAAATAAAAAGTTAGTGCAGAGCTAAAAATAGCTAGTAAGAACAACAACAAAAATCAGAGATGTAAATACCAAGGAAGAAGATTTAGAACAGAAGCCAAAACTTACAGAGATTTTTGGGCTGGCTGTTGAATTTTTATCTGTGATACGAGTAAGACTTTCAATATCCAAAACAAAAGTATCAGATCCTGGGGGGTTGTCAGCAAAACCATCATGCCCAGAAATCTCCATCTTCTTCTTTTTCTCAGAATTCGATTCTCTCAATCCAATCTCTGAATAAAACGTCTAAGAAGAAACAACAGCCAGGAATCATAGAAAGAAAAACAACCGTTGTGTCAGTTTAACAAACTTCTCCAACTCCAAAAACCATAAATACCCAATAAAACAGTTGCACATAGTTAGCATAAAATTAAAAAGATAAATATCTCTTACCGATTTCGTTATCTCCGCCATTTTAGTTTTACAGAGGGGCCGATAAGATTAAGAGAGAGTAGCTAAACCAACGAAGAATTCGAAGGCCACAAGTCGGGTTTTTTACTCCTGAAAACGAGTTTTCAAATTAGTCATAGAAAAAAGGGAAAGAAAAAAATCAAAATCATGACGGATAAGGAAGAAACGTAGGATAGACTCTTTCCTTTTACTTTTACTTTTCCTTTCTTCATGGTGTTATTTTCATATAATTAATAGTAATACAAACCTGAATACACGAATATTGACGGGTCTACGTCTCTTATTTAAGAAAATATAAACTAAAATTTTATATACTTTTTTATAGATAATAGGAGAAATGGGGTTGAGGATTTGTGACGAAATACAGATGAAGTGTGGCCTCTAACTACTTTGTTTATGGTTAGACTTTCGAACGGCGACTCTTTTGTCTTCTACTCTACACTCGTCCCCCAGAAATTATTGCTCAGAAGAAATAAAATTTCCGAAAAGAAACGCTGGAATAGACACCAAACCGTAAACTATAAATATTATATATCTTAAATATTCTCCAGGAAGCATTATATGGAAGGAAACAAACCCAAAGATGGGAACTTGGTAATGGGTTTAGGTAAAGTTTAGTTTACCAAAATTGTTTTTTTTTTTTTTTTCCTGCGAAACTTTCTGAAATTATCGGGAAGGTGACCTTGCTTTGGGAATGTCCGAGAAAACAAGTTTGTCGTGTCAGCTAGCGAGAAAAAGACAAACTTATGGCGACACTTGTGACGAGCATCAACAGATGTTTAGTACCTCTCTTCTCGAATGCACAGATCAACAAAGAACAAGAACAACACACATTCTCTCTCTCTCTCTCTCTCTCTCTATATATATATATATAGACTAAGCTCGTATCCCGGAAGGACCACGAGACAGGAAAATATGGAAGGCCGACGTGCTTTTCAGGAATTCAGAGTCCACTAACGTATAAAAGAAAGAAGAAGAAGCAGAAGATAGAGAATCAAAGAGAATTAAATGGGGACTAAAATAAGTATATTTTTTGAATGGCTTAAGTAGAAAATATTAAAAAAAATCTTTTTTTAATAGAAGCCACAGAGAGAGAGAGAGAGAGAGAGAGAGAGAGAGAGAGAGAAGAAATGAGTTGAAGAACGACGGCTGTATTGCTAAACACGAAAGGCATGTGAGGAGGAAGCACAACAGGTGCGGCGTAGGTCATGGATCAATCGCCTCGTCTCATGGATCGTGCTTCATTGCCTTATAAACAAATTCTAATAATAGTTTTTTTGTTTTTTTTGGTATATTATTGGTGGGAAAATTGGTTCGACCTTCTTAACGGCCACGTGCTCAAAATTCAAATAACACCTTCTTTTTCAATTTTTGTAACTTGTGGAATTATGGGCGATGTTTGATGGGCTTATGGTTTTAGAGATTCGGCGTTTCGCCCCCCCCCCCCCCCTCCCTTTAAACCGAACGCTAGTAACCAAAGAAATATATCATTCAATTTTAGTAAGATTTTTTTGTTGCAACCAGTTACCATATCGAGAGTATCTTGGATACTGTCGGGTAGGGTAGACCGTCCATGGTGCTCGGGTCTTAATACCATACAATTTGTAGCATAGGGGCACAGGCAGTTCTTGTAGGGCATGGCTGTCACGACCCAGAATCCTTACCCGATATCGAGAGCCTAGAATTCCGTGTTATGACACCGCACGCTGGTTAAGGCGATAAGCGGATATACACATAATCTATAAATTGACTTAGCATATGGATTGAGGCATTTAAGATAACATTAAAAATAATTTACTCATAAATTAATAACGAAAAACATAGACAATAATAATAAAGTACTTAATCCTAACCATGCATTTAGGATATCAAATCAAAATCAGTTTCAGATAGGGTAAAACGGTCTAAACTCACACAATATATCAAGGCTAAAATAAGTCTCTCAAGAAATAATGAAAACTAGAGTAAAAGGGTTCTCAATGCTGGTAAAAATCTGCTGGATCTACGCTCTCATCAAGGTGGTAGCCGACATCCTTGTTTATATGAGCCATCTCCGAATCAGCAGCTTTCAAATCATCAAGGACGGGATAAGCAGAATCTTCACCTGAAACTGTTAGATTTTGGGAGGGGGGTGAGTTTACTCAATCGCGTAAACTCAGCGGGTTCCACAATCGATCCACCATAACTTACTCAGGTGGGCGTGTGTGCAATCGCTTGAATTGCGGTATATTTTTAAAATATAACCAATATCTTAAATAAATAAAATAAACTTATCCATAATTCATAGACTATCATAATCAAGACTGAAAAATATACTAATATAACATGAAGAGTGTATGATGCTTCTATTTTCTTATCTCTTTTCCTATATGTCTCATCAACTTAGCATACGTAACATATCGTAAATCTTATTAATTACTCCATACGCCTACACAACGTACTTCGCATCTTATCTTATTTAAACGATCTGTGCCAGGAACGCTGCTCGAGCCTACCACGCGAAGTCCACGTGTAGATAACCACCTAACCTCCATATCATAACATAAACCATCATCCAGCCAGATGAGGTTGCCCGCATAGTAACCATGATGTCCCCTTAGTTCGAGACAAGGCTATAATGTCCTTAAGATCCGTCTTGGCTGCAGACGTTAACCCCTTACGGTGGCTCGTAAGGTATGGCACGTGTAGAAACTTAATTTATATTTAGCTGGCCTTCACAGCGTATCTTAACATATCATAACATTATTCGGTTCTGGGCTTAGGTCCCCGCCCCGACTTTATATTTGCGTGGGCTTAAGTCCCAACTTTCTTAATATATATGTGTCTTAACATATTCTTTTCTCATTTTTTCTTAAAACTTAGTTAGAATAGGCCACGGTGCGATAGACTTCATTAAACCACATTTTCCAAGGGACGGGCTCCATAATAACCTAGATGTACTTCGTGTGGTATCCCATACTATCATAGAGGGGTTGCATTCGTACATGGATGCCTACCTTCCAAGTTCCACGTGACCGTGAAAGAAACCCCACCGTGACGAAGGCTTAAATCATGTGTCATATTTTATTCTTAACTTATATGCGTATGCCCTATCGTGATTTTCTATATGATGAATGTCATATGATAATGGTGAACATATATAAGAATGAATTATAACATAAACCTTAAACATTTCATATTTTTGAAGAAAATTAATAAAGAGCATAACATACGAAATATTAAAGTAAAACAGAAAATAAGAAATATTTAACTATATTTATTTTACAATAGTGTTGAAACTATACTTCATTAAGGTTAATTATATTTATGAAATTTGGTGATTGACTGGTATAGCGATCCAACCTATTTTAAAATTCTAAAGGAGCGCATGTGTCAATTCAAGAATTGTATGAGGCTTAGAGGAGGTAATAGAATTGTAAGTATTGAAAAACGTCCATATTTGACCCCTTAAACTTATAGATTGCTATTCGATGCAAACTATTTAATGTATTTTATTTAATCTTAGCGATTTATAAGTCTAGAGATAAGTTTAGCATAAAGTAGTCAAAGAGTTAAAAAAAATATAATGTCAAACCCGTGTAACCTTGGATCATCTAAAACGTATCCCGACTTGCAGCTCAATTTTGACCTTAAAAATATTAAATTCGTGAAATTGCTATTTCCGATAAAGTTGTAGATCTCGTTGTCTTCTTTCCAATGTCGTAAGAATCACGTCAATCCGAGTTCGGGGTAAAAAGTTATGGCCAAAATACTGAGGCTGTGTCTATTGAAGAGTTTGGCCGAATTTCACGAAAATCTGGGAAAAACGATCCTATCGATTTTGGGTCTAATTTCTATGTTTTTAAGACCCGAAATTTATCAAAATTTAAGGAAAAATTAGGGTTTTCTTTTAAGAAATAACTGAATAATTTAAGATGGATTTAGAGGCACCCACTTGTTGAAGCGTGATTCGAATCCTATGATGATTTAGGTTGATGGAGATCGGATTCGAGAGACGATATGCCCGAGTCTTTTCGCGAGAATTTCTTTCTTACAATAAATTAGTCGCGGCGATGAGAAACTTTAATTGTGTAAGATTCTCTGATAAGATCGAAAATCGATGGAGATCCGACGAGGAATTATGAAAGATGGCCCTGTCAGAGCTTTTGCAGAGAAGAGGGAATAAAGAGAGACAACTGAGAAAAGAAGTAAATATATATCTAATTCCCTGTATAGGTTAACTCTAATTAAGACTTTCCGTATAAGATTTAATAAAATAGTAGTTTTTACATGCAAGTAGAATTCATACGTGACTTGAAAAGCTTGAGAAGAGGTTTTGCTCGGCGCTTTAAGCACCAAGAGGTAAATGGTGATTCTCTCCCGAATTTACAATTGTGCCCTTTAACCCGCTTCACTCTTCAAATGGGCATAACTTTTTATATTCTTATCGAAAATCGACAAATTACTGGAATCTATCGATATTTAGTACTCCGCAATGAGTCTAATATTGATATATAAAAAAAATTAGACTATTTCTAAAGTGGGTATATTCCAATGTGGAGCGTTAGCACCACGCACTGTGTGGTACATCATCTAATACCATTAAATAAAATTCAAAAATCTGGGTTATTATATTCTCTCCCCCTTATAATATTTTCATCCCCGAAAATTACGTACCGATTATTCAAAAAGCTCAGGATGGTTTTCTTTGATGTCGTCTTCATTTTCTCAGGTCGCTTCTTTTGGCGTGTGATGTTGCCATTGGACCAACACTAATCTCATAGTTTTGTTTTTGAAGACTTGAACTTTGTGGTCGAGGGTCTTGATCGGTCTTGCTATAGTAGTGAGATCCTCCTTTATATCGACGGGTTCGATCTCCACTATGTGTGATGGGTCATAGATGTATCTCCTCAGCATTGAGACATGAAAAATGTCATGGATTCTCGTATATTGTGGTGGTAGAGCGACTTTATACGCAACCTCGCCCATACGTTTTGTGACCTCGAAAGGCCCTACATATCTGGGGCTCAGCTTCCCTCGCTTTTCAAAGCGCATGACTCCCTTAGTCGGAGAGACGCGAATGAATACTCGTTCACCAACCTGTTAAACAAATTTTTGTGTTTAATCACAAACACAATTGCAATGAAATTTAAAGTTCAAAATTTTCAATGTGTTACCTCGAACTCTAAATTACGACGGTGAGGGTCGGCGTACTTTCTCTGACGATCCTGGGCTATCTTAAGTCGTTCGCGTATCAGTTTGACTTTCTCAGTCGTAGTTTGGACTAGTTCGGGTCCAAGCATCTTCCTAACTCCAACTTCGTCCCAACACAACGGCGTTCTGCAACTTCTGCCATATAAAGCTTCGAAAGGGGACATTCCTATACTTGCCTGGTAGCTATTATTGTAAGAGAACTCGATCAGCGGGAGGTGATCGTCCCAGTTCCCTCGAAAGTCGAGCATACACGCTCGTAACATATCTTCAACTACTTGATTCACTTTCACCGCCGTCATTCGTGGGGTGAAAGGCAAGATTAAAAATCTAATCGAGTACCCAGAGCTTTTGGAAGGTCATTCAAAGATTTTGAAGTAAATTTGGAGTCTCGATCAGAGACAATACTGACTGGGACCCCATGTAGTTTGACAATCTCTTTCAAATATGTTTCGACAAGTTTGTTCCCATCTGTGGTAGTCTTGAATGGTAAGAAATGAGCTGACTTGGTCAATCTGTCAACGATAACCCAGATTGCATCATTCTTCTTCATCGTCTTTGGTAGACCTACGATGAAGTTCATAGATATGTTTTCCCACTTCCATTCCGGGATGGGTAGGGGTTGTATAAGTCCGACCAATTTTTGATGTTCTGCCTTGACTTGTTGACACACTAAACATCTCGACACGTATTCGGCTATTTCCCGTTTCATATTCGGCCACCAATACCAATATCTCAGATTTCGATACATCTTAGTACTGCCTGGATGTACGGAGTATCCTTATTTGTGACCTTCATCAAGTATCTCCTTTTTCACTTGAGGGTCATTGGGTACGCACAGTCTTTGTCTGAAGAGTAACATCTCATCCGCCCTTAGGCTGAAATCGGGTTTTGATCCTATGGTTTCAATGATTTTGAGGATCTCTGGGTCTGTACGCTGTATTTCCCTGATTTTGTCTAAAATGAACGGACTCATCACAATTCGTGCCAAATATACACCATCGTCAATCTCTTGGAGGTAAATGTCTTCTTCGGCGAGTTCATTGAAGGGCTTCCAAATTTTTAATCTGGCTAATAGTGTCGAAGATTTTCTACTAAGTGCATCAGCGACGACATTTGCTTTTCCGGGGTGGTAATTTATGGAGCAGTCGTAATCTTTCATGTATTCCATCCATTTACGTTGTCTCAAATTCATGTCCTTTTGTGAGAAAAGGTACTTGAGACTTTTGTGATCCGTATAAATCTTGAACGTCTCGCCGTAGAGGTATTGGCGCCATAGTTTGAGGGCAAAGATAACTGCAGCCAGTTCCAAGTCATGAACCGGATAGTTCTTTT
Organism: Chloranthus sessilifolius; assembly: GCA_021018995.1. Lineage (NCBI taxonomy): Eukaryota > Viridiplantae > Streptophyta > Magnoliopsida > Chloranthales > Chloranthaceae > Chloranthus > Chloranthus sessilifolius. The sequence goes on along the minus strand of CM037588.1, from coordinate 155,239,997 downwards.
CATGAGGTTTGAGCTGTCTTGACCCATAAGCGACAACTTTCTTACTTTGTTCAAGCACCCAACCAAGTCCCTGGCGAGATGCATCTGTGAATATTTCAAATTCACTAGTGCTGGAAGTGGAAGGTAGGGTGAGGATTGATAAGCCTCTTCTTCAGTTCTAGAAAACTTGATTCACATTCATCGGTCCACACAAATTTGACATTCTTCTGTGTGAGGCGGGTGAGCGGTAGAGCAATGCGTAAAAATCCTTCAATAAAGCGACGATAGTAACCCGCCAATCCGAGGAAACTCCCAACTTCGGTAACACTCGTCGGTGCTTTCCACTCTGTAATTGCTTTGATCTTAGAAGGATCGACGGTCACTCCTTCTGCTGATACCACGTGTCCCAGAAAGGTTACTTGTTTAAGCCAAAACTCACACTTACATCGAGTTTGGCATAGCTCGTGATCTCGAGTGTCTGAAGTGCTAGACGCAGGTGTTTCTCATGCTCTTCCTCTGATCGTGAGTAGATGAGGATGTCATCTATGAATACAATGATAAATTTATCAAGATACAGCCTGAACACCCGATTCATTAGGTCCATGAATACAACTGGGGCATTTGTTAGTCCGAAAGGCATGACTAAGAATTCGTACAACCCATTCTTGCAAGCGAAAGCCCTTTTTGGAATATCTTCTTCTCTCACTTTCAGCTGGTGATAACCCGATCTAAGATCAATCTTGGAAAAACACTTGGCACCTTGGAGATGATCGAATAAATCATCGATACATGGGAGAGGGTATCGATTTCTGATGGTTACACTATTCAACTGACGATAATCGATGCATAGCCTCATTGAACCATCTTTTTTCTTTACGAAGAGGACTGGGGCTCTCCATGGTGACTAACTTCGTCTGATGAATTTCTTATCTGACAGTTCCTTGAGTTGTATTTCCAGTTCCTTTAATTTTGCAGGGGCCATTCGGTATGGTGCCTTGGCAATTCTGGTCCACGGGATCGAATCGATTTTAAACTCAATTTCTCGTCGGGTGGTACACGGGTAAGTCTTCGAAATACGTCGACAAAATCTCGACGGGATTTTGTAGGTTCTGATCTTGTCTTGCTCCTCGCTTTAATGCTGCCAATAAAGGTACTCCCTTTCTTTTAATTCCCCGAAATCTGAATGGAGGTTCTCCGAGTGGTTGGAAGGTGACCACTTTTGAGAAGCAGTCAACCGTGGCATGATATGTGGCTAGCCAGTCCATGCCCAAAATGATATCGAAATCCTGAAATTCCAGCACGATGAGACCTACCGGAAGATCATGGCCTTTAATATTTATTATCGTGTCTCGACAGATTAAAGTAGCCATCATGGTGTTCCCGGATGGTGTCAAGATAGTCAATCTCCTTTCTAAGGGTACGGGACTAGCTTGAATTTCAGACATAGACCCTGGACTGATGAAAGAATGCGTAGACCCTGAGTCTATAAGAACAAAAGCTAAGTGTTTAATGTTGCACTTATGCTGATAAACGGAGAGATTACCTGTTAGCATATGGCGTGTTAAAGTATTTTCAAGTGCAACAATTTGATTTACAATTTTATTGAATTTATACAAGAAATTTTATAAAACAAGGTTTATGAAAATAATCACTTGAAATACCTAAAGAAAAATAACTGGATTTGTAGTAAAGGTACCTTCAATAACTTCGTCGCTAGCCATAGTGTCCTGCTGCGACATTGCAAAGACGCGGCCTTGGCTCGTAGGATTCGCTTGAGTACTGTATTGAGAGCCTAATATCGAGACTCTCGGGCGATCCTTAACCATGTGTCCTTTTTCCACTTTGAAACATTTTCCGGTGCCTTGCATGCATACCTGGGCTTGTGTCTCCGCCGCATCTTGTGCAAGGTTAAAGGTCCGAACTCTCGTTGTGGCTAATGTGGTACGTGGAATGACATTTCCTCCCGGAAAGTGGAACCCACTTGTTCTGCGGTGAGGCGTGGCCTTTTTTTTTCATACTGAGCCTGAGGAAATGACGTTCTTTGGGAGAAAGTTGGGCTTGGTCTCGTGGGACAAAAGAGCCCTTGAATAGCTTTGCCTTTTGAACCTCAAATTGGGCATTCATACCATTAAGCATTTCACCCGATTCTCTTTCTTGGATCTGACGATCTACAAGTTCTCCGTATGATTCTATCTTCATCGCGCCAATTTCTGAAAGAATGGTCGCAAGTCGCTCGAAATGCGAAGAGTTTATCGTCATCCGCAATCGATTCCCAACAACTGGATAGTGGTCAAACTTGGCCTCGTGATGCCACCGCCATGTTCCCTTGCCGTAGGTCCATGAATTCTTCTTCTGCATACTCGGTGGTCGCCGAGAAATACTTTTGAAGTAGACTTCTCAACGGCCGCCAAGTCCACTCTTCTTCGTTGTGACCGCATCTCTTGGCTGCCTTCCACCAATTCTCTGCTTCCTGATCCAGATAAAACACTGCCCACTTCACTTTTTCGTGTTCTGCAGGCGAGGAGATCCCGAAGAATTTTTCGATACTACTTATCCAATCTTCGCAATGACCGGGCCGTCGACCATGGAAATAGGGAGGTCGAGCTCACGAATACTTGAAATCCGACAGGGGTATATGGTGGGTTCTCGTGTTGAGGTGTAGGTTGGCGTTGATTAACCAACTCTTGGACCGCTTCTCTTTGTTGTTCTCTTTGCACCTCCATTTCGTGCAGTAGCTGAGCCCTTTCTTGTTGGTGCGACTGCGTCAGCTGAGTCATTTGCTGACTGAATATGGTCGCCATCTCACGTAATAGGCGCATCGCTTCAGATTCTTGAGGACCTTCATGTGATGAGGCCTCATTCACCTGAGAGCTATTTGCTTCCCTGCGTCGTGGAGCCATCAATTCCTGATTTCACAAAACGTTGTGTGTTAGTGCTATCGTACGACTTAGTCCCTAAAGGAAGTAAAGCCTAGGCTCTGATATGATCTCTGTCACGACCCAGAATCCTTACCCGATATCGAGAGCCTAGAATTCCGTGTTATAACACCGCACGCTGGTTAAGGCGATAAGCGGACATACACATAATCTATAAATTGACTTAGCATATGGATTGAGGCATTTAAGATAGCATTAAAAATAATTTACGCATAAATTAATAACGAAAAACATAGACAATAATAATGAAGTACTTAATCCTAACCATGCATCTAGGATATCAAATCAAAATCAGTTTCAGATAGGGTAAAACGGTCTCAAATGTAAACTCACACAATATATCAAGACTAAAACAAGTCTCTCAAGAAATAATGAAAACTAGAGTAAAAAGGTTCTCAATGCTGGTAAAAATATGCTGGATCTACGCTCTCATCAAGGTGGTAGCCGACATCCTTGTTTATATGAGCCATCTCCGGATCAGCAGCTTTCAAATCATCAAGGACGGGATAAGGTAATCTTCACTGGCTGTTAGATTTTGGGAGGGGGGTGAGTTTACTCAATCGCGTAAACTCAGCGGGTTGCACAATCGATCCACCATAACTTACTCAGGTGGGCGTGTGTGCAATCGCTTGAATTGCGGTACATTTTTAAAATATAACCAATATCTTAAATAAATAAAATAAACTTATCCATAATTCATAGACTATCATAATCAAAACTGAAAAATATACTAATATAACATGAAGAGTGTATGATGCTTCTATTTTCTTATCTCTTTTCCTATATGTCTCATCAACTTAGCATACGTAACATATCGTAAATCTTATTAATTACTCCATACGCCTACACAACGTACTTCGCATCTTATCTTATTTAAACGATCTGTGCCAGGATCGCTACTCGAGCCTACCACGCGAGGTCCACGTGTAGATAACCACCTAACCTCCATATCATAACATAAACCACCATCCAGCCAGATGAGGTTGCCGGCATAGTAACCACGATGTCCCCTTAGTTCGAGACAAGGCTATAATGTCCTTAAGACCAGTCTTGGCTGCAGACGTTAAGCCCTTACGGTGACTCGTAAGGTATGGCACGTATAGAAACTTAATTTATATTTAGCTGGCCTTCACAGCGTATCTTAACATATCATAACATTATTCGGTTACGGCAGGTCCCGCCTGACTTTATATTTGCGTAGGCTTAAGTCCCACTTTCTTAATATATATGTGTCTTAACATATTCTTTTCTCATTTTTTCTTAAAACTTAGTTAGAATAGGCCACGGTGCGATAGACTTCACTAAACCACGTTTTCCAAGGGACGGGTTTCGTAGTAACCTAGATGTACTTCGTGTGGTATCCCATACTACCATAGAGGGGTTGCATCCGTACATGGATGCCTACCTTCCAAGTTCCACGTGACCATGAAAGAAACCCCACCATGACGAAGGCTTAAGTTATGTGTCATATTTTATTCTTAACTTATATGCGTATGCCCTATCGTGATTTTCTATATGATGAATGTCATATGATAATGTTGAACATATATAAGAATGAATTATAACATAAACCTTAAACATTTCATATTTTTGAAGAAAATTAATAAAGAGCATAACATACGAAATATTAAAGTAAAACAGAAAATAAGAAATATTTAACTATATTTATTTTACAATAGTGTTGAAACTATACTTCATTAAGGTTAATTATATTTATGAAATTTGGTGATTAACTGGTATAACGATCCAACCTATTTTAAAATTCTAAAGGAGCGCATGTGTCAATTCAAGAATTGTATGAGGCTTAGAGGAGGTAATAGAATGGTAAGTATTGAAAAACGTCCATATTTGACCCCTTAAACTTATAGATTGTTATTCGATGCAAGCTATTTAATGTATTTTATTTAATCTTAGCGATTTATAAGTCTAGAGATAAGTTTAGCATAAAGTAGTCAAAGAGTTAAAAAAAAAATAATGTCAAACCCGTATAACCTTGGATCATCTAAAACGTATCTCGACTTGCAGCTCAATTTTGACCTTAAAAATATTAAATTCGTGAAATTGCTATTTCAGACAAAGTTATAGATCTCGTTGTCTTCTTTCCAATTTCGCAAGAATCACGGCAATCCGAGTTCGGGGTAAAAAGTTATGGCCAAAATACCGAGGCTGTGTCTATTGAAGAGTTTGGCCGAATTTCACGAAAATCTGGGAAAAACGATCCTATCGATTTTGGGCCTAATTTCTATGTTTTTAAGACCCGAAATTTATCAAAATTTAAGGAAAAATTAGGGTTTTCTTTTAAGAAATAACTGAATAATTTAAGATGGATTTAGAGGCACCCACTTGTTGAAGCGTGATTCGAATCCTATGATGATTTAGGTTGATGGAGATCGGATTCGAGAGACGATATGCCCGAGTCTTTTCGCGAGAATTTCTTTCTTACGATAAATTGGTCGCGGTGATGAGAAACTTTAATGGTGTAAGATTCTCTGATAAGATCGAAAATCGATGGAGATCCGACGAGGAATTATGAAAGATGGCCCTGTCAGAGCTTTTGCAGAGAAGAGGGAATAAAGAGAGACAACTGAGAAAAGAAGTAAATATATATCTAATTCCCTGTATAGGTTAACTCTAATTAAGACTTTCCGTATAAGATTTAATAAAATAGTAGTTTTTACACGCAAGTAGAATTCATACATGACTTGAAAAGCTTGAGAAGAGGTTTTGCTCCAGCGCTTTGTGTAAGCACCAAGGTAAATGGTGATTCTCTCCCGAATTTACAATTGTGCCCTTTAACTCGCTTCACTCTTCAAACGGGCATAACTTTTTATATTCTTATCGAAAATCGATAAATTATATATCGTTGGAATCGTATCGACGAGTACTCCGCAATGAGTCTAATATTGATATATAAAAAAATTAGACTATTTCTAAAGTGGGTATATTCCAATGTGGAGCGTTAGCACCACGCACTGTGTGGTACATCATCTAATACCATTAAATAAAATTCAAAAATCTGGGTTATTACAATGGCCCATCAAATCCTGTGTACATGGTACCACCCTTAGCTCATCAATTGAGATGTCGAGGTCAAGTTCTTGTAGGGCATGTCTATAGATGACATTTACAATTCGCTTATGGGGCTCGTTACCCGTATACCCTTTAATTGTCCATTTGAAGGCTTCCAAGCCTTTGACAAAATGGTAAAAAATTGTCCCGCTGGCACAAATTTTGCCATTTTGGGCTTAGTTTACTGTAATATAAAACTATGACCAGTTCTACACGTGGATTATGGAAAGAGAGGAACCTTTCGAGTGAACAATATTTTTAGTTTCCCAGTATGCCCAGCCTGAACCAACCCAATCCAACACTACACAAGTATATGCCCGACCCGACCCAACCCAACCCGCTAAACACCCCTCTTTCGCATGATTTAATATATATAAACTTTTAGAGCCATATGCCTGAATTAATCCGACAGGTTAAGTCGATGTGCCTGACCTGGGTCGAGTATCGGGTCCCCGATCCGTTTACAACCTTAATGAGTTCGTGGACAAAAAGGACTCATCGTTGTTCAGCTCGTAGAGTCGTAGGTTAAAAAAACTACTTGGAAGAAGTAAACAGCAAAAAAGAGAACTAATTGTTTACCTTCTTAATCTGTTCAACCAAATTCAATCTGCAATTCACCCAAATAAAAAAAAATTAAAAAATTAAACCAATCAGCAAAACCAGCAGAACAAAAAAAAAGAGCATAAAAACCAAGTCTCACTTGATTGTGCTTCTTTTCCTTCGATCGGTCGATCACCAACCACTTTCGACTTGATTATGCAAGTCTCTCCTCAAATTTATTCAATTTTCCTCAGATTTCTCTTCCCCAATATTTTTTTCATAGAAAATAACACTCTCTCCTTAGTCCTAACCTCTGTTATTCGAAAGCCAACACGAGTTTAGAAATATTCCGATTCTTCTTTCCGAATCCATTTCTATAGCCGATAAATCCGCCTCTGTAAGATCTTCTCTATTGATGGATCTAAATCGACGAGCAGAACAAATTTCAGCCGTCCATATAGCTTTGCCTCTCCATGCAATAGCCGTTATCATCCTTACTTCCTTAGTACTATATAAAAAGAGAAGAGTTTGTGTCATGTTTTATTCCATACTTTAGGAACAAAATACCCTTCTTAAGGAATCCAATCTGCCCCTATATACACTCCGTAAAGATAAAATTAAAATGGCTACCATTATTTATCATCCCTAAAACTGTAACCTCATCTCACCTCTATCACTCCGAATTAAACTGTAACCTCATCTCACCTCTATCACTCCGAATTAAACTGTAACCTCATCTCACCTCTATCACTCCGAATGTATGGATTGCTTTGAATCATATGATAGAGATTATTTTTCATCTCAATCTTCTATATTGTTAATCTTGACATCTTAGTTGTATCATTGATAGGTCCCAATCAAAAATGCTGAAATAATGATAATTGTTCTCTTCGGGTGAGAACATACCACAAGGCTTGGGGTAATAATTTGCAATTCATCACTTAACTTGATCACAACCTAAATATTTATAGACTATAAAATAATTATCCACTTCAACTTACAAGCACTAAGCACACTACCAATTAATAATTATTCACTTCAACTTACAAACACTAAGCTCATTACCAATTAATAACTATCCACATCCAAAACAACTACCCAGTTTAACTTATACAATAACTACCAATGGTATCACGTAAATCATGAACACCTTAGTTGGGTGTATTGCAATTAGAGAACATATCATTTCACCCTCCTTGAAATCAACCTTGTCCTCAAGGTTGAAATTTTAAAATTAATTAGATAATGTTCCACCAGGGTCTTCGCATGTTAGAGGTCTCGACGTAATGCGCATGCGATATGTGATTGAGGAATTATCCTCATTGTATGCCAGTAAAACATCCTCATCTTTAATGTGTCACCCTTCAAAAGACTTGGTCCTTTTGATTGCTCGATTAAGATAACTTTCAAATAAATCATTCCTATTTGTGTGATTGTCGCAGAGAAAAGATAGTCTGTGTTTACGATCTTAAAAATCTCAATCACGTGTTCTCTTTCTGAAATCTCAACCATTCCTTTTGTGTAAACTACGATCATAATTCCAAAGGGTCTGATGGATTCTTCTAAGACGGGAGTTATGACCTTATCCTTAGTTACATGATAAATTTAATCTATGGCTTTCCATTCCGTAGGTGAAGAAATAACATGACTTTCCTCTATCTTTGGATCCTCGCCATAGTATTTTAGAAATTTTAACTTCGCTATCTTGGAAGAGAAAATCTTTATGCTGCCATCGTTTACCTCTCGATGTGAATAGAAAGGTCATTCTTGCCCACAGTTATTGTTAAAGGCTTCTCGGATTAAACAAAAAGCTTCTGATAACTTGTTGATGGTGTCCTCTAATCGTTGCATTCTATCTTGAACTCCACCAAACCCAACATCCAAAGCTTCGATCCGCTCTTTGTTGGATGTTATTGTAAACACATGCAATTCTGATACCAATGATAGGTCCCAATCAAAACTGCTAAATTAAGGATAATTGCTCTCTTCGGGTGAGAACAGACCACAAGGTTTGAGATAATAATTTTCAATTAATCACTTAACTTGATTACAACCTAAATATTTATAGACCACAAAATAACTACCCACTTCAACTTACAAACACTGAGCACACTACCAATTAATAACTGCTCACATCAACTTACAAACACTAAGCCCACTACCAATTAATAACTACCCATATCTAAAAAAATTACCCACTTTAAATTATACAATAACTACCAATGATATCACGTAAGTCATGAACACCTTAATTGGGTGTACTGCAATTGGAGAACGTATCAATCATCATACGGTAAAATTTTTATTTCACTTAGCACACAACCCAAAAAGTGACTCTAAAATCATATGGCCTACATCACTCTCAAACATGATTTTAATATCATTTTTTAGACTTGCACTATGTAAAATAAAAAATCGACGGTCTAATGATACTCTCATGATCCGAAGACCATTTGGGTAAAAGATGAGGATAAATAATGATCTTCGTCTTTTGATTCAAAGTAGTCATTTAGGGGGTGTAAATAAAAATAGAATCCCTTTTCCAATGGGAAAACGATAAATAATGGGACCCAAATAAGTTTTCTTTCCTTCATTATTTTTAGCACTTCCAAAAAAACTCACAAAATTATGCGAATTAACAATTTTGCTATAAAAGTTCTCTTTCCTTCCTTATTTTTAACACCTTCAAAGAATCCCACAAAGTTAAAGAGAATTAATAATTTTATCATAAAATATTTGACTTGCTTTGAATTATGTGGCATAGATCACATAAAAATAGCCCAAAAATTAAATTTGAGCATGATGTATTGCATGTAATTTTAGGGTCATATTTTGGGATTTGTGCCGCATGAAATAAAAAAATGATCCTCTAATGGTACCTTGATATTAAGATCCCTTATGTGCAAGGTTGGGCCGAAAAATGATCTCCATCACTAATAAAAAGAGTCAATGATTTTTTACATAGGTGCCCTCTTAGATTCCACAGGTGTTAATAAAACTACCCAAATAATAATTTATTGGAAAGTTAAAACTCTTTGAGCCACGATTAATGTACCCCTGATCAAATTTTCTTATCTTAAGTTTTTCTCACCTAAAATCGAAATCAAGCCGAACTAGAATTGGTTCGGTTTGAATCGATTTTCGGGTCAACTGTGGCTGGTTCAATTTGTTAGGTTTTCGGGTAGGGTTCGGATTTCGGTTCAAAACTTGCTCCCATACCTATGTTGGTCGTAAGACTTAGGTGAGCACTTAACTTTATTTGACTTAGACAAGCATGTGATACATCTACGTTGGGTTCTCAACAAATCGAGTAGACTTGATACTCGACCTGCTCAGGATGACCTTTTTATTGGGCTAGACACTAAACTTGACCTGTTGGGCAAAGTTAGGCATGAAGTGTCAGACCCAATCTATAGATATGGTTGGGTTGGTAAGGAAAAATTTGGTCAACTAAGCTCGAGTCACAAGATTTTATATAATAATAATAATAATAATAATAATAATAAAATAGAGTGTTTTCAACCAGGTCAGGTGTCAGGTTGGGTTGGGCATATACCCTCGACCCTTTAGGCTAAGGTCGGGATAAGTATAAGGTCAGGTTGGACATATACCCTTGACCCTTCGGGTATTAGGTCGAGTCAGGGTACACCATTAGGCCAGGTCAGGTCAGCATATGTCATATACCAATCAGACAGTCAAACCTTTAATACAACCTATTGACAAACCTACTTTTAGGTTCAAAATTATATGCTCATTTTTTATTTTTAATGATATTTTAACATTAATATGATTTATATGATGATTATGTAAATCATATGGCTTTAAAATAATGGCATGCATATAAAATTAAGGTTAGAGATTTTATATATGGGGCACCATTTTGACACATGTACTGATATGTGATGCAAGTGATTATTATATATCTTATGCCAAATTTTTCAGTTGAAAATTTTATTTTAGCATGTGTAATGCACATGTATTTTTATGAAATTTATAATTAATGATTTTAAATTTTTAACCATATAATCAATAAATCTATTGAACGTCAAATGATATGAGGTGGTCTGCCAATTGCATGAATCAAATTCTTGTACATGTTCCAAAAATTTGTAAGCTACATGGTACTTTGCCCTTTTGATGGTATGCCCATGATCATGTTTAAGATTGTTGTGTGTCACATGATTTCCAGTTATTTTTTGGGATGAAAAATTAAAACAAAAATCGAACTATTCTATTTACAGTGATCGAATTTTTAATAGTACTATAATCGAAAATCATTGACTATTGTGAATCAGAAGATGGAGATCGTTTGTCGCTTAGTCTTCCTATAATGTAAGAGATCATGGGTGTACTGACAATCAACTTTTTATTTCAGGTGTTGCATGTCTCAAAACGTGATCGAAAATCATGCTTGAGCATGATGTATGTCATATAATTTTCAGTTACTGTTTTGGGATGTGTGTCAAGCAGATTAAAATTTGACCGTCTAATGGTACACCATTTACCTCAGGATCATCATGTGGAAGATTGATTGGAAATCAACTTTGAAGAACATCATAGCCGAATACCATTGGCTCTTTTGAATCAGACAATAACGATCGTTTTCGTTCAAATCGTAGATCTTGAGATCATGAGTATACTGACAGTCAATTTTTTATTGCACGTGGTACAAATTAAACATCCCAAAAAGTGATCGAAAATCATGTTTGAGTGTGATGTGTGCACATAGTTTTCAATCACTTTTTTGGGATATATGCCACGGGAACTATAAATTGATCGTTTAATGGTACACCATTATGTAAAAGATTGAAAAGAAAATCGATCTCTATCATCTGGTTCACATTAGTTAATGATTTTTCGAATGTAGTGCACTTAGAGATTTGGTTAATATAATTATAATTATCCTTTAAAGGAAAGACTTAGTATTTGGAGGACTTAGAACAAGTAAAAATTTCATCTTAGTCATCCGATTTGAAGGTTGTGATCTAAAAATGTTTAATGCAAAATATTAGTATAAAATAAATTTTCTATTATATAATTTGAAGCAGACAAATATGGGTGAGATGATGATCAATTATTGTGTTAAGTCTTATGATAGGGATCAAAGGCATTCACATAAATTATATGAATATCCTTACGACTATCCATTTCATGCATTAAGATAATATTGAAGGCTATTCTGATAATTTAATTGTCAAAACAATGGCAAAGCTAGGATTTTCTTCTAAGGGACAAGCTAGGGTCGGCATAGAAGAAGAGTTTGTATCTTATTCATATTTTAGGATGTGTGGTATGTGAAACTATCAGGCATTATGTCTTATAGGTGTACCATGTTCTGAAAATTGATGTAAAAGATTCGAAAGAAAAAATCTCAATCATTTGACTCAAAGCTAGCAAATGCCTTTTAAAATTAAAGACTATCATCTAAATTCAACGTACCATTAATTTTGGATGGGCATTTGACTCCATTGAATCAAACAATGGATAACATTTTCCATTCTATACCAAATTTTTTTTAGATCAGGGGCATTAATGCATCATATCCCATGGCATAGATTATGATGATGCATGTCACACACTAAAAGCGTGATCCAAGGAACAAGAGATTTTCCACCTTACCCCATAGTCACAAAAATTGCTGAATTTTTGAAAAATTCGTGAATAATTTGTGAATTTAATTAAGGTCCCCCGAATTATTCACGTATTTTTCAAAAATTCGCTTGATCACAAATATTGGAGAATAATTCCCGAAATTTTCTAAAAAATTGACTTTCTCATATTTTTTAAAAAATTATAGTTTTAAATCTTTTTATTTTTATTTTTCAAGTTTTCTCACTGATTTTTCCTCTGAATATTTCCCCAAACATTCCGAATTTGCTGGATTTTTCCAAATTTTAACCTCGCTGAATTATTGCCTTTGTGACTATGCCCTACCCTACCCAATAGGTCGAGATTTGTAAGCTTAGGTCCAGACCGTAGCAGGCCAGGTTCTAAGTCGGCCCGACCCGTTAGCATTCGTAGTGGATTAAATATGATTATCTAATGGGTTAAATCAGATTTCCTTCCTTTGCGGAAGGTCAGTAATATCTTGTGAGACATTCATATATACCTATTGGTGTGTTTAAGAGAGTTTACCTTTATGCTTTGATGAAGTCGGTAATTTAATGGATCAAAAAAGTCTAAACCATCAAATCAATCCGTTTATAAATGTTTGATTAACACTATTCGCCATATTTGGTTCAATTGTTTGTTTATGATATCTTGATCCGGTGTACTACTGATTTATTTGATCCGGCTGCAAACAGAGGATTGGGTTGGGGACAGGATTAGGGTCAACCTCAACCCAACGTAGCTATTAACCACTGCCCATGACCTGTCATAAATATGAACCTGACTTGTTAAAAGTATCGTAACCCGAACCCGACTCGCTACTTGGACCTGGACATTCATTTGGACGTGCCCCCAAACAGAACCTGACTTGCTAGTGCTATTTAATTGCATTTTTCAGGTTTGGATCTAACTTGTTATCAGCTTTTGGGCCTGACATGGACCTATTAAAAATCTAATGTCTGTCATTGGTCAGGTTCAGGTGGGGCTTGGGGCTAACTTGACCGGACTTGATTCTGTAACAGGTCGAAATTTTCGACCGACGCAACAGGTCGAGCCCTTTAAATCCCAAACTTGACTTGTAACAGCTTGACTCCATAAAACTTGGAAGGTCGACCCGACCTGACCCGACTCGTTTGCACCCCATGCGATGAGTCAATCCAATGGTGACGTGATATAAATCGATCCACTAGTGACCTTATGGGCACTTTGGATCGAGAGTGTTGGGATTGTGCTATTGATGACCAACCGCATCCTTAGCTCCTTGGGTGGGTCAACGTATGTAAAGAGTCTAGGTTGTAAGAGCCATCAAAAGCAAGCTCTAGCTTTTAGAGTAGTCCCACATTATCTGTGGGCTTAAAGGTCTTGACCATATATAATTTGGACACTTGTGTTAAAATAGTCCCACATCGATTATAGACTGGTGACTCATTTGACGATACACCTCATGATCTCGCTATCTAGACTGTGAAAGATGAAGATGAAAAACTATTTTCATCATTTGATTCAATGCAATCGAATGCATGATGGTGATGAAAGGTGTTTTAATAATCTTTTAAGGTAAAATGCCCTTATCTATGAAAGACATTATTTAAAACTCACTAATAATAATTTAAGTTTACGTTGTAGTTTTATCATTTATTAACTTATTTATTTTTTTAATGCTATGATACTGTATAGACAATCTGGACTGTTATAGGGTCAACAACTTTTTTATTTTCAAATAGATACCACAACCTGGACTCTTATAGGGTCAACAACTTTTTTTTTTTTTCAAATAGATACCTGATTTCATCCTTGCGGGTCACTAAATTTCATCCATGCTCTTTTAACATCATTTCCCTAAGTGCCGCTAAAAGTATTAACTGAGCATCTCACATTTTTAGCAGCAGTTTTCGACTGCCAGTAAAGATGGAAAAGTTGGTTGTGACTACTGACTACTGATCATTTTAAAGGCATAGGATCATGGATCAAAATGCCGGAAAACCGATATGTATCGTCCGAGCCCAAAAACGATACATATCGGACGATACGTATCGGTATTGGATAGTATCGGACGATACATTAAATGTATCATATGATTGCTTCCATACAAATGGAGGTCACCGATACCGATACGTATCGGTATCAGACGAAATTTTGATCCATGCATAGGACTGCTACAAAGACCACAATAGAATGCTTTTTGGATTAAATCTTTGACATTGCAATTTTAAACAACATGGTTTTCACACTAAGTGGCACAGTCGTTCATGAAAGATAGTGTCACGCAAGGTGTCCAAATTGGACTCGATATCAGGGTATCAGTCCTTGGAGAACCGATACAACTCGGTCGATACCGGTAGGTATTGTCCTATTTTTTTTATTTAAAAAAAAAAAGAGGTATCGACTGATACCCAATACGTATCGGTTGATACGTGGCCGTATAAGCCGATACGGTATCGGTTTTCGAGTTGAGCTACTGATACGTATTGGGGCCGATACGTATCGGTATCGATCGATTTTTGATACAATGGTACCACCTGTTAATTAAAGATGACTGATTTCCTTCCAAAAACCAAACACGAAGGGTTATTTTATATAAAATCTTATTAAAAACTCCTATCTCTTTCCATCTCCCTTCAACACCCTCTAATCTCTTCATAATTGCAAATGCATTATTTGAAAAGAACTAATATGAATTTCCACGAACCACAACAATCACAACAATATTGAGAGTTTTAAATTAGAGACCAACGAAGTTGACCGTAGTTAATATATTTATGCCACGTCACACCATCTTTGATTAATCCTAACAGTTCACCTAATAACTCATTATTTTTTAATGAGTTAGTTTACATTGGCCAATGAGTGTCTGATAAGTGTTGAAAAGTGTTAATATTTGATCTATTAAACTTATAGATTATCGTCCGATGAAAGTTATTTAATATATTTTGTGTAGTCTTAGTGATTTACAGGTCTGGAGATAAGTTGAGCATAAAATAATCGAAGAATTCAAAAAATAATGTTAAATTGGTGCAACCGTGGATCATCCAGAACTTATTCTGACTTACGACTCTATTTTGACCTCTAAAACATCAGATTCATGAAATTGTTATTTCACACAAAGTTGACTTCTTTCCAATTCCATAAAAATCACGTCAATCTGAGTTTGGGGTAAAACGTTATGGTCAAAATACTAATGTTATATCTGTTGAAGAGTTGGGCCAAATTTCACAAAAATATGAAAAAATCGATTGATTGATTTTCAGAATTGATCGATCGATTGTGGGTTGAATTTTTATGTTTTTAAGGCTTGAAATCAGCCAAAATTGGAGGAAAAAATTAGGATATCGAAAAGTGCCTTATAAAAGGCGAAGTTAGAGTTAAGGTTAGGGAGTTGTCTTCTTTTGTATATTAGTTTTTAGTCTTCTCTGTCTTTTATCTTTTTTTAGCTTTTTAAAAGGTAGATTAGCAATTATTTTTAATAGAATCATAGCGTGTAGATTAAAGCTACTCTCTAGATCAATATGAAAACTCGAATCGAGTATTTTTAATGAATTGCTTTCAGTTTATTACAATTTTTATATTGAAATATGCGGCTAAATTACTAGAGCCTTAGGATCTAATGAATCTCATATGAGAGATTCATTCATGAGATAGATCCGTGGTTGGAATTATAGTAGATGTTTGCGTGATTTTTGTCTATGTGCTCTTGCCTTTTATGGGATCTAATTATCAATCCGAGATATGGGAACTAGTTATGCTTTTCCCATGATCTTAGATATGTGATTAGAAATTATAATTTTATTTTTAATGTAAAAATTAGATTTATTAATTCATTGTGATTAGATTTATTTTAATATAGTGAATGTTTTTATTCTTTTCGTTAGAGGATTTGGAAGAGCATTACTTTAGATTTTTATATAGATTTAATTATTTTATTCATTGATAGGTGCAAAAATATGATCATATTTAACACCCTAAGATATACACTTAGTCATCAACTGAGAGCAATTTGACAGCTTTTGTGGAGTTTTGATCGTTTCAGGCGATTCTAATTGTTGGATGCATTCAATGGCATAACAGAGTTTAAAGACAACACACATTGAAACATAGAACCAAAAAATCGTCATGCACAAAATTCCGTGAAGAATCGATTGATCAAATCTCAAATCAATCGACCGAAGCCTAAAAGATTAAATTCCGCAGTAGACTTTGTTTAAAATCGATCGACTCTGTTTAAAATCGATCGATCGAATGTTGGAATCATTTGATCAACTTAAAGAGAATTGTAAAGTGTCATAACTCTGTTTAGAATCGATCGATCAAATTTTGGAGTTGATCAATCGATTTTAGTGTTTTAGGATTGTTGCAAGTTGATCAAGTTTTCATTGGATTTGTTTGAAGAACATAAATTGGTATTTTAATTAATTATTTGAGATTTATTTTAGTTATGTGTTATTTTTGCATATAATTGTCTGACTAATTATCTAGAGTTTTAGGATCTAATGAATCTCATTTGAGGTATTCATCCGTGATTTAGATTTGTGGTTAAAACTTCTTTAGAGATACTCTTGTGTGTTATTATTTTTTTGTCCTTACCTATTTTTGTGTATCCAATCATCATTCTAAAATATGAGAACTAGTCATATTTTTCCCATGATCTTGGATATGTGATTTAAAATCCGTCCCCTTTTTTTCTATTACATAAATTAGAGGTATTGATTTACTGTGATTAATGAATTCTTTAATACAGTAAATGTTTTGCTTCTTTAATTTGCTTTTGAGACTTTGGAAGGACGTGATCTGATATTTTTATTGTGGATTAACTGTTTTCATCTTTCATAAACTATTAATTGATTTTAATGTTTATGTGATTTTGCATCTTTAAATTTTCAACCAATAGATTTATAATCATGGATGACAATCAAGGATGGGAGGAATTAGCATCCTAAACATTGTCTGTTTCTTTTGAGTAATATTTAATTAATTAGTTAATTATCTCTTGTCATATTTATTAAATCTAGTAAACTAGATTAATATTGAGATAAATCTGTAGAAATTTTGTGGTTGACAACTGTTCCATTTCAAAAATATTTCGAAAATCCTTGTGGGACCAACCTCGTACTATGTACTTAATTGTTGCAATACAATTTGTGCACTGACGAGTAAAATACAATTAAAATTTCACAACATTCGTTCATAAATTATTAATTGATTTTAATATTTATGTAGTGTTGCATCTTTAATATTGCAACCAATAGATCTAAAATTATAGATGATGAGCCAAATATGAAAAGATTTAGTATCATAAACCTCACTTATTTTTCTTGAGTAATATCATACCGCTTAGTTTGTTTAATTATTAAATTTATCATATTTGGTAGGCTAGATTAATATTGTGATCGATAATTCTAAGAGCCTTTAGATTGGTACTTTGTTTCCTTTTAAAACTCTATCTAACATCTTCATAGGATCGATCTTGTATTCAGCACTTGTTTACTACGGTACGTCTCGTGCACTTGCGAGTAACACTTTTAATTATTAATGGTTCACCCATCACGCAGTTGATATCACGCATTACTGCGTGTATTCGCATGACTTGCAGTCATGTATTCACAGATGCCCACTCATGATAAGTGGACACCTATTGTAGTGTAAATTCTAAACCCTAAACCCTATTATCTCACTCAAAAAACTATGCCTACTAAGGATTGATATTTGATCAGTTCTCTTAGGAGCTTATTATTGGTACATATGTCCCCAAAATAATCAATCATTTGATCTGTGTACCCTAATAATAATCAATTAAACAAAATATACAGCCATTCATATTAGATTGCCTAAACCACTCTTGGAATCAATCAAATTTTAATATTAATTACCACTTTGATAAAAGTTGTGCAGCATAGCCTATAAGTGAGGCGGTCATGGCCAAAATAGAGGTTCACTATGGTTGCGTATGGCATAGCTCTTTGCTAATCCCCACCACAATAGAGTTCACTTGCTTTAGTTGGTTTCCATTTTCTTTTCTACACTACAAAAAAAAGGACTATTAGCAGCAGTTTTTTTTCACAAAAAATTGCTGCTATTAGTCCTGTCACTACCAAAAACTACCGCTGTTAGTCCTGTTGCTACAAAAAAATATCTTAATAGCAAGTGCCACTGAAACCCCTTATTTTTGTAGTGTTAACTCCCTGCAAATAAGGATTTACCTGCTCTAGCAGCAACCTCTCTACTCCTTACCAGAGCAAATAAAATCTGCACTGGCAAAGAGTGAGTAGAGATGAGAGTAAAACTGATGAACAGGTAAATCTTGCATAAAATTTTGCTATGTAAGGAGTTATCAAGGAGAAAGGGTATCTGCTAAAGCAGGTAGCATGATTTTAGAAAAGAGGATGGGAACCTGCTAAAGCAGATGAACTCTGCTATGAATTGGGCTAGCAGGGAGCTATGCCATACGCAACCTATAATACTACTGAAAATAAGGTTTTGATAACTTAGTAGCTGTTTCAAATCTAAGTTACATCTTTAGGTTTTCATTATTAATTAGGAGCTTGGGACAGACTGCAAGGTCGGCGCCACATAGAGCAGCGTGTGGGTTCAATAGCCCCATTTTAACTCCTGAAAATGTATTAGATATGCTTCTTACACAACCTTCATTTGTTTATGAGCCCCCAA
Source organism: Chloranthus sessilifolius (assembly GCA_021018995.1). Classification (NCBI taxonomy): domain Eukaryota; kingdom Viridiplantae; phylum Streptophyta; class Magnoliopsida; order Chloranthales; family Chloranthaceae; genus Chloranthus; species Chloranthus sessilifolius. The sequence continues at coordinate 155,221,203 of CM037588.1, read as the reverse complement.
ATTTATAGTATTAGGAAAATAACTATTAACATCCGTAGACTGGAAAAAATCTTAACTATGTATTTCATGGGTTAAGTCGAAGTTTCAAATACATTTTGAATTGGACATTAACAATGAGGCAGAGCTGAGAGCAATGCATCAAGGTATCAAATTACTCCTAAGCAGAGGTGCGGTTGATTGTATTATAGAGGGAGATGCCATTTTACTCTTGTTTTTTTATAGATTAGCTGGGTTCAAACTTGCGATCTTCATATTAGACGGAGCTTTTAAGATTGTGATAAATGGATATGTCGAATGCTTATAGCACTCCGTGAAGGTTTCGAAGTATAAAGGATGAGATTAATCGATACATAAGTCAATGTAATGTTTCAACAGTTTTCTCTTCTCTTTTTTATATGTAATTGAGGTACTTCTAATGAAAAGAAAAATGATTATTCTTGGCCTACCTTTTTTCTTACTCAACGAAAATGAAATTAGCTCCAAGGACAAAACATTTGTTATATTAATATATTTTGTTTTATTTCTATTTGTCTTAATTTTATTTTTTTCTGTCATTTTCTTTATCAAATTTCTTGAGATTTAACTCATCTCATTCCAACCATGGATGATATGTCACTCATACTTGAGTTGCTTGTTTTTCTTAAGCTACAGATCTTTCAGCAAAACCCACTCCATTGTAAGATTTGTAGACTATAAATTAATTGTAAAGCAACCTTATAAGTAAATAAAACAAATTGGGTCGGGCAGTATCGAGGTTTTAATCATCTAAGCATGCCCGTCCCGAGTTAAGCTGGGTCGGAACATGGTTAGCCCGGTCTGGGTTTCTGCACCAAATTAATCATGTTTTTGCAGGTCGAATCTTGGGTTGGAATCCAGGCCAGCCCAGTTCATTGGGACCCCTATGTTATGTAGCTTCATTGGGAGCCATACATAACAGAAGTTGGAAGCATACATTTATGTTTCTACCACTAATTTTACATGATCTCGATTGGTTTTCCAGGCTCTTCCTCCCATTTAAAAGACGCCCCCGCGTTGACATTTGGATTGATGGCCCATTTGTGCCACATAACCAAGCTCAACGCTAGGGTCATAGGGGTGACATGAGCACCTAGAAGTTTCATTAATTTATTTTCAACGCTTTAATATCAAGATTTCTTCTCCCTTCCATATTTTCTATGGACAGGAAGCCCTTTACTAGAAAAGAAAGGATAATAGATATTAACAAAAAATACAATCTCTATTGTCTTATTTAATGTTGTCAAATGTATGATATCAAAAATCGGTCATTACCGATACGTATTGATTTTTTCACAAATTAGTACGTATCGATATCTCAATTCGGTATCGGTATCGGCCAATATAGGCTTGTTTTGGCCAATACATATCGAGTATTGGCCGATACGGTATCGATTTCGGCCGATACCTTTATTTTTTTTAATATATTTTTAATAGGCTGATACATATCGGTATCAGTCGAATCGTATCGATCTTCCATGGATCGATACCCGAATCCGATACCGAGTTTGAGACCTTGGTCAAATGTCATCTATAACCATCAATATATCATAAAAATATGATAGCCCTTCATTTAAGATGACAGTTAATTGTTTCAATAACGTTAATTAATAGTAAGTACTACAACATGCGAAAACTATTGACTGATTTGAATCATACGATAAACATTGATTTGAATCTTACGATTATGGCGTGCCTATCAGACGGTCAAATGTTGATATCACATGACACACGTCCCCAAAAGTGATCTAGATTATGGGCAAAGGTGTTGACCTTCATTTTTAGGGACGTGTTTCAACATCTGACCATCTGATAGCTGCATTGTGATATTAAGATCTATTGTTAAGAAGATTTGAAAAAAAAACAATTTCCATCATTTCATCCCTTGAAAAACTCTATGATACTAGCTATTAAACGGGTGGAAATAATCGTACCCAAATAATTTTCATCTCAATCTTTTACGCCAAATATCTTTAGATTAGGACAGACTGACCTATAAGAGGTATGCATAGCGACTTCATGTGACATCTCGAAAATGACTTGACCTTTTGAGTACCAAATCAACTATCTAGTGCTAGTTGTCTAATATTAAGTCATTTTCTTAGTGGACCAAATCCTCCACATTGATTGTATCTTTTATCTTTTATATATATATTTATGATCACAATTTAATTTTGAAAAGGAAAGGCCCTGACCGTTGATCTTGTCTTTTCCCTCCTTAAATGAAAATCTGTCTCTGGACCAAAAAATTACGCAACCTCTGGCCCTCTCAGTCGAATGGAAGTAACAAAATTATTTTCTCACTGAATTAACTATGATTACGAAAATACACCTTTTTATCACAACAAATCTTCTTAAAATCAAATTCCTTTTCATTGGTATCTAAAGAGATGACCGTTTGACAAGCACAAGCACCAAGTGGGTTTCCATATCTCCTCTGATACAATTATGACCGTCCAATCTCTTGGTCAGGCCTATAATTAGTGAGGCCTATATAATGGCAACGAAAGACAATTGACAACCATCCAGGTGGTGGCCAAACGAATGGATTGTCCAGATTGGCAAAAGAAATTGAGTTTATTTTGCTGGCCCCTAAGATTTCCTTTTTTTAGTGAATTTTCATTCATTTATTTAAAGAGAGAGAAGCAAGGATTATATAGGACTTGTGATTTGTGCCGGAGCGATTGACCTGTGTACCATTCTTGGTGCACAGGTCGGTTACCCACTACAAGCCATTTATGTTAAGGGTACCTTTATTTATAATTCATGAGTCTTCCTCTTGTCAGATTTTGATTTCACATGGCACACATCTCAAAAGGTGAACATGATTATGACATACATCAAGCTTAGTTCTTGGATTATTATTTGAGATGTGTGTCATGTCAAAGCAAAATTTATCCGTTTGATAGTGAGTCCATGATCAAAATTTAAAGTACACCAAGGTATGAGCACGTGCAAGTGCAACCCTGCCGAGTGAGAAGGAGGAGGAATCCTGGTAGGAAATAAAGGTACCCCTCCCCATAATCTCACTTTTTGTCCGTATGTTTTTGTAGTTTTGGTCAGTGCAGCCATGTCGGTTGGGATGAGCTTCCTGCCCAATCTGAAAATTTTAATGAGAAGAGAGTAGGACCATTTGATCATGTGAGTATCATTACCAAACCACTCTATTAGCCTAACCATAATGATGACGCAGTAACTGATTAGCAATCATTTTAGACACCTTATTAAAATGGATGACAAACATTAGGGGAGAGAAGAAGCTAAACAAGATCATTTCCTCTTAAATTTGGTTGCTATTAAATTTAGAGTACCTTTAAGTTCATCCACCCACCGAATCTTTGAGGTTACCCACACTGAAACACATTGATTGCATTGAATTAGATGATCTTTTCCCAATCTTTTACATGATGGATCTTGAGATCATGGGCATATCGTCAGACGGCAATGTTTTATTTCGCATGACACATATCTCATAAAAGTGATCTTAACATCATCTACACGCTCAAATTTAATTTTAAGGTTGCTTTTTTGGGTGTGTACCACATGAAATAAATCATCTGATGATACACCCATGATCTTATATAAGATCGTTTGTGTGGGATGATAAACAATCTCCATCGTCTGATTCAATACAGTCAATGTATTTCAGCTTGGGTGAACTCCAAGATTTGGCGGGTGGATTTACAGATACTCTTAAATTTATTGAGAAAAAATCATCACCTAACTCAACCAACTAAGCAATAATTAGTACTTACCAACGCCCAATTAAATAACCCCATTGTCTATTGCATCATAACATTTTACAGAATTTTCTATTTGTATTGAGATTTGAGAATGCTTGTCGACGGTTAATAGATATGCATCCGTTTATGAGATAGATTCACTACAAAAATAAGGTGTTTCAGCGACAGCTAAAAACTGTCATTATTAATAAAAAAATTGTTGCTATTAATCTTGTCATTACTGAAATAACAAATTTTTTTATTAATATCGATAATTTTTGGCTATCAAAAACTCTCCGTGGTGCAAATCTTTTAAAAGCAACTTCAGCCAAGTGGTTAGAATTGAATTATGTGAACTCCGCTTAACTTAAAATAATACACCATTCAATCCAAGCCAAGCAATTGAATATCAACTCTATGTTAGAAATGAAAAATCGTCTATATTAAAGAACCCAGATCCCAGATCTCAGATCGAATGGATCAAATGGTTAGAAATCCCTTTGATTGGCACTAATTTTAGTGCTAAAATTAGCTCAAAATGATGATTTGTAATTGAAACACTTGAATTCTTCAAAGATTTGTGCCACCTGAAAAAACAGGTGCCGTAGCGAGTGTCCCATCTGTTGATGCAAGTGACAACCTATTAATCTTATTTTATATAAGTTTATGACCAATCCATGACCTATTCAATCCAATTAAATTAAAATGTAATGGCCTTTTAGGAGAGCAATGGTCAGGGCCAAGTGGGTCAGATGCCTTTTGAAATGGGAGAATCTTGCCTACATGTCCTCAAATACAATTGGAAATAAAAAAATTTCATATCTAATGGCTACAGATTTGGTTCAATACCAAATCAGGTTTTAGACCTTAGAAGATGTGAAGAATTGTGTCCTGTATATGTCAGCTTTTCAAAGTGAGAGATCGTCTTATATATATATATGAAATGAAATAATGAGCTAGGTGACCGACCCTTTCCAATGAAATATCATCTTCTTGAGCAACAAAGACTTGAGATTCTTGCACGTATCCATGCTCTTAAAGTCCATGATGATCACAAGGCCCGCTTAATTCTCGGTACAGCGGTGTCCAGTTGACGAGATCGATCACCTAATACAACCCTTAAGTTCATTTGCAGAATATGATCGAATGGCTCAAAGCATTTTTGTCTCTAGTTCTGACTTGGAGTAAGAGATGTGTACATTAGATCTCACATATCTGTTACAAAATTCTCTTAATTAATCAAAATTTTAAAAAATTTCTCCGAATAGTTGGTCTGCTGAATATTTCGTCGAATATTTGTTTAATTCATTGATTTTTTCCAAATTTGAAAAACTCAGTGATTATATTCTGAATTTTTATCATTGTGATACATGTTTTAATCATATTTTGTATTGTTTTTTGATGATTGTAAATTGTTAATGTATGTGGATCATGTAATACATGTATTTTATTATGTAGAGATATCATTTTAAATTTTAAATAAGTTAATTAACATATATTTTTGTATATGTTAATAGTTTATTATTATTTTTATAATCTTTAATTTCTTATGACTTTTTTCCCGAATTAAATTGAATTGACTGTTAATGTTTACGATCTTGGCAGAGTGTAAGAACTGTCGCGATTCCTTGATTGCGGTTAAGCGACACGAGGAGAATACAAGTGTTGGATATCGTCGGATTTCTCACACAGATGAGTTTCAATAATTTTTTATTTGAAGATTTCACCCTCACTAGAACTTCTCAATTTATAGATAATCTTTGGCCTCAATTAATTTCTGGGTTATGCATCTAACGATTTAAATCCGACTTTGGATATCCAACAGTTGAGATATTATGAAAATATATCCGTTACCACACATGCTATAAAGACGATTAGTCCTCTAATAAATCCCACTCATAATAACAATTAGCCGATAAAATCTATTTTCTTGCAAGAAATTGATTTTGTATTTCAATTCTTTCTTAATTGGGCTATTTAGCCTTAATTAGGTATGTATGTTAATCCCAACAACTAATTTGGTTATTTATCCACAATTAGCAATTATATTTAATTCTCAAAGTTCTTATGCAATTTGAAAACTATTTTCTTGTAATAAATAGATTTTTTATTTCAATTCTTTCCTAATTGTATTATTTAGCCTCAATTAGGTATGCATGTTCATCCTAACTGCTATTTGGGTTATTTATTATTTATTTGAAAAATAAATAATTATATATATAGAAATATACTTTAATGGAAAAATGCAACTTTCAAATCAAGGAAAATTAAATCGAATTTACACATGACCTGAGGGTATGTGCATTGCGCAGATTTTTCCATTATCACTATAGATATTCAATCTGAGAGATATGCGAGGCCCTCATGGCCACATTCACACTTACATTGACACCAAGCGGAATGGTTCCGACTTTGAACTTGGTTGCTATGGTCCACATATATAAATTGGAGTACTGGTTATAAACCTGAATTAAGCCCGGAAAATATCTAGGTTCAATTGGTTATGCATACCCATCGGAAAAAAAAAGATATATAAGTCATTATTTGAATGTCAGGTGAGACACGATAACTAAGTGGGTGCTTCACATGGGACAGTAAGTAAAATTTAACCAATATAAAATGGAAAACAAATAACTGCAACGCAAAAACTTATTCCTGCAAACCACCCGCCACTTGTTATAAAAACTCCTCCATTTCAATTCAAAAGTCTCCTACTAAGTATTAGGATTTGAATAGTTTCTTTAAAATTGTTTGTTAGTGTTGACGTTTAATCCCACATCCACTAAATCATAGCCTTGTTTCTATCTTGGGGCCTATACTTATTTTCTAATTGATTTTTAGTTGGATGCCTCAGTCCCGCCAACACGTTCCTGGGGTTGTAAAAGTTTAGTTCTCCATTGAGTGAATCATAGCTAATATAGATTTGGGTAACTATATTTGTACCCATCAAAATTTTAAAAGCACCCACCTGCCCCTGGCTGTCAAATCATCTCAAGGTGAGGCCAGGTGGGTACTCTCAAAATTTTGGTGAGCGCAAATAGAGTTATCCTGTAGGGTTTACCTTTTTTTTTTATATAACATAGGGTGTTCCATGGTTGCGCTTGGACTAATCTATAAGGGTGCCATCCCCTACCATGCCACGGCTATTTCAAAATTTATGCAAGCTATGCGGCCGCCCATTTATCAAAGAAGAAGAGTCGTTTCGAACTCACGACCTTGGGGAGCACATCAAAATCATCAATCATTGCGAATTTGCGATACCCCCACTATAGGCTTTATCATATTATGAGTCAGCTAGAGACTTTAGACTAGGAAGCTTTAGAGTATGATTTTAAATATCGGGTGTATCTAATATGAATCGGGTTAGCCCCCACTGAATAGGATATTAACTCCCGATTTGATATGGGTTCAAATATCAGCCTATATTCGAATATGGGCTCATATTGGGTCACATCAGTCAATAGGAAATAGACAAAATCTCAAAAATATTCTCAATGAAAAATAATTATAATTATTTTAAAGGTTTTTTACTTCATTTTTATCTCCAAAACGCCATCCATGATATCCGATAAGCATCTGATATACAAGATACATTTATGCGTCCGGTGCCAGGCCGAAATTAATAGGCCCCATACATATATCGGTTTCGAATCCGTGCTTCGGAGGCACATATCTAAATATCTAATGCGGCCCACTTCAGTCTTCCTTTTGTAAGAGCTTTTAAATTCTGCTTAGCTACATAATTTGGCCGTGTCCAATGAAGGGGGTGAGAAGCAAAGTTGACTATTCTATTCCCTTCGTCAAAATTCAAAAGTGAGATACGTGAAGGGTAGGGAAGTGAGAAAGAAACCCTGGTCCAATCTCACTGGCATGCGACAACCCAAAGTCTTCTGGTGCTGCTTTCAGTTTTAGTTTTTTTTTTTTTTGTGATAAGTTTTATATGATTCTTGAAACAAATCAAATTAAGATTTCCATTTCATAAAGTTAAATCAATTAAAATGAAGAAACTTTCACAGTTTTTATTAGGCAGTCGGATGTGAGTATGGGAGATGGTGCTAGGTTCACCCATTTTATACACGTGGCATCACTGCATATTGATCCAAATCATCCAAAAATGGCTTCAATATAGAGCCATAGTTTTATAAAGTTCGACTCGCCCAAGTGAAATGTAACGACCCAGATTTTCTTAATTTTATTTAATGGTATAAAATGATGTTTTATATTATGTATGCTATTACCGCTCCACACCGGAACCTACCCTATTTAATCTACTTAACTCCCTTTCACTTTTCTTATTTTAATGTTTTAACAAACCCTAGCCCTCTCTTAACTCTTTCTTCTGAGAAACTCTAGCCGTCATAACCTCTCTACCTTAACTCATCTCTCCCAAAACTTCATAATCTCTTCCTAAAAATTTTTGTGTGTTCTTCGACAAGAATCACCGTAATATATTTCCACCGACAAGATCAAGAAAGAAGAAGAAGATCGAAGAAAGCTTGGACGAACCGACGATTTGGACATCTTCATCGTCGTAGATCTATCGTTCATGCTTTAATAAGTGGGTACCAATTAATCCACTCAGTTCTTCTCAGATTCCGTCGCGTAGAGTGCATTCAATCGTGCATCGACGGGCTAAATAAAATGAACCCATATATTTCTTTTTATATAAATATTGCTATAAAAAGAATATGGCTAATTCTAACTATAATTTTATTTTATTTATTTTCTTATTATTTTTTTGTCTTATTTCAAATCGATGAGATTGATGCAATAATGAATTCATAAGACTCAGTATGGAAGACACTGTTTGAAATATGATCCGATGTCACATTTTAAAAAGTTTAGTAGATAAAAATATATGCTAAAATGTATTGGGATTGCACCACCATAAACTTTTGGGTCCGAATTAGCGGCCACGAACTCAAACTACTACAAAAAATATGTTTATTGGAGACGGCTTTCATGTAGTATTGGAGACGGCTTCTCAAATAGTCCCGTCTCTATTGTCTTTGGAAACCAAGTCGTCCCTAATAGTCAAGGTTATTGGAGACGGCCATAAGTAGTCTCCAAAGATATGTTGGAGACAGCTTAAAGCTGTCTCTAATAAGTCATCTCTTGTTATTGGAGACGACTTTTGGCCGTCTCCAATAAATGATCTAATGTTATTAGAGATGCCGTCTCCAATAAATTTATTTTTTAATGCTATTTAATTTTTTTACTCCAAGGACAATATTGTCTAGTAGTAAACATCTATAACCTGCATTTTTAAAATTTATTTTTTATAAAAATTCATAACCTGCATTTACATACTCACATTTTCATTCACATTAGCAAAAACACATTAACATACTTAAAGCTCATTCAGAAAAATAAATTTTAATTCACAACACCGCAATTTCATTCACAATGCCGCAATTTCATTCACAACAAATTTATGTATACAAGTAACGACTCCCATTTTCTCTTGCTACAAAGTTATAAGTAACGACTCCCATTTTCTCTTGCTACAAAGTTATAAGTAACGACTCTCATTTATGTGGACGTGAAATGGTCGCCCCAGTGTACTTTCTACTCCCATATTCTTGGCATGCCAATGCCATTTTGCAGAATTTTACCATGTCTTCGTTATAGTGGAAAGCATTGTAATCCGAGCTCCCAAGGGAGCTGTAAAGTGAGCTTTGTCCAGGTCTGACACCTTCATTTAGATCATCAAGAGATACATGCCCTTCCAATGCTTGAAGTATCTGCTCAATTTTAAGTTAATTGTTAGATATCGGAAAAAAATAAACAGACCAAATTTTAAGAACTTCGCTAAGGACTCGAAATTTCTCTAAATCAACTTGTCTTGGTGTAATAGATAATTGAGTTCATTAAAGGATAAGGACAAAATTTCATCAAGTGAGGAAACATTCAAGTTGAAGCAAAATTTCATTACATAAAATTTTTAAATCAATAAGCTAAATCAAGTACTTTACTAAATTGAACTAGGCAGCAAATTGATCTTGGTAGAGCTTTGAATAAATTCTAAAAAAACAGAGCCCATAAAACCAGAAATGACCTCGTGATTTATAGTCAAGGAAAGGGAAAAGTGTTGTCTTCCTCGAATTTATTTCTCACGGATAAATGTTTCAAAGGCAAAGCAGTGCAACAAAATATTAAAAAAAAGCTAGTGTCATCCCAAAAAGTATAACAGTTAACAATTATAGGTTAGGAACTCTGGACCAGGGTCCGGCATTGAGCCCTGGTTCAGCACCATCTCAAGTCTACGTAGCACCTAAACACAGGTTTAGGGTGCCATGTGGACATGCGTATGATTGATTCATCTACAAATAAAGCAAAAAAGTTATTCGTTTTGATCAACAATGGTTAAATTTCACTGTTCATTTATGATTCTGATGAATATATGTATATATAACATCCCCTAGGGAAGACCTTTTTGGGTGTCACATGACACCAAAATAGGGCGCACCAGAGTTAAACTGCTGGACCCCCCTGGTTCATGCGTCCCCATAACAATTAGTCAACGGTTTTGTCTATTATCCAAAGATACAAAAGCACTAACCCTATGCATTTGAGGGTGTCATTATAATCAACTGCGATCATACCTGAGTCATTTGTGGACGACGCCGTGCAGAATGACCTACACAGGCAGCAGCACAAGCAAGCATGCGTGCCATCTTAGAGGTGTTGTAGTTCTTCTGTAATCACGAGCAAAGGCCTCGCCTGTTGTGCCAATACAATTAAACTAATCAATTTTCCACGACATTCCCTAGTGATAAGTACCTTCAGAAATTAGAGAGGGAGCGGTAAAAAAATTAGAAAATAAACTATTTTACTTGGTATAGTGTAACCGACTGGTTCCTAATCTAGATTGTGAACAAGTCCCTTTTTTGGACACGTGGCACTATTTTTCATCAAGTACTCCATTTGATGCAAAGACCACGACCTAAAGATCTGAAGTGTCAAAGATTATGACAGAAAACATCTCTAACCTCTATTGAGTGATTCAAACACAATGGAGATGTGGTTTTTATGCATTCTTTGACCAACCAAATTTCCACATCTCATCTGTGGCATCACACGACACACTTGTTAAATAGTTCCACGTGTCCAAATAGTGATCCATTCACAACCAAGTTTAGGAACGGGCCAGTTACTATATATAAAATCATATAGTATTTTGGAATTGAAAGGAATCAGATATTGCAGCGGAAATAAACACCATAGGAGTAAAATTCATTCAACTGTGGGAATGTAAAGTATTAAGCGATTTTATGTGTTGTGTAAAATTCATAGGATTCCAAAGTAGGGAGAGGCACCAATCGTAAAAGATTCATGCAATTATCTTGAGGGAAAGAGAGATTGGGAATGTAAAGCACTAACCCAGTCAACCAAGCTATCATCCATGAAGGATTGAGTCGTATCAACAGGTCGGCGCCCAGTAATCAACTTCAGAAGCATGACTCCAAAAGAGAAGACGTCTGATTTATTTGTGAGTTTTCCGCTTGATATATGCATATTCAGGAGCTAGATAATTGTAAGTAATAAGCATGTTAGCGTCGGCATATAGGAGTAATGCTCAATCTATGTTAATAAAATGTGTTGCTTACCCAACTCAACTGCTAGAGAACATTGGAAGGATTTGTAAATTTCTAGCAAATACTTTAATACACGAAATGAATGAATAGAAATAAAATTAACACAAGTGCACTCTTTCTGGTTTGACTCAAACCAGAAATGAGCAAGCCCAATTGGACGATTTCACAAGAAATATCTACAAACCAGATTAAGTTGGACCTCTTCACACAAAATATCTCCAAAGCAAACCAAATGATAAGGGTTGAGCTCTACGAAAGTGGAATGAACCAGCTTACCCAAAAGTTCCCATCACTCAGGTAGAGACATGGGTATTTGTATCAGAAGAAATTTTCGCAAGTCCAAAATCGGCAACGTGCACAAGAACCGCCGTTGGTTAGTAAATCATATAAACAAAAAAAAGAGAACCAAATTAAATATAACAAGAAATAATAAACCATCTCTAATGTTGCATTCATCAGTTGAGTAACAACCTTTTTTGAGTTAGCATAGATAAAATAAATTTTCCTAAAATTTCACATATAAAAACATTTTGAAAATCTTGTGGATTGATTGAGCTATGAATTTATCACACACACCAACAAGCAGCTAGAGGCATGATTTCTACCTTAGCTTCGAATTTGAAATCAAGTAGGATATTGGCTACCTTTATATGACGATAGATAATCTTAGGATGGCCCGCAAATAAAAGATTACTTCAATAACAAGGCTTCATTGCTTCAACAACAATCAACAATGAACTCATTATATATGTTCATAGGACATAGATATGAGAAAAACAGAAGAGGTGGAACTCACAATCCTCATGTAGATACGCAAGTCCTTTTGCAGAATCCAAAGCAATTTTTGGTCTAGTGCCCCTCTCCAATGTTGGTCGACCTTTCCCTGGAATAGTAGTTTTAAATTCAGAATCTTGATTTCTAGTTAAAAAATTTCAGCCATTTTCTTGAATCAAAGAGGGCTTTAACCTAAAAAGAAGATTCATGGATTAGGGACTCTTAACCTAAAAAGAAGATTAATGCAACTATAGATCAAATATCATATATGCCATAAATGTCAAGAGTTACCTTGTAGTGTATGAAGTAATATCATATTCCGCCTCTCAGCAGCCATCAGAACCATGATTAGTCAACTTCATAATGCCTACTAACAGGGTTCTAACGGGTGTAAAGGTAAAAATGGCCCTCAACACCATAGCACAACTCATATGTCAGAATGCTAGATGTAACCAACAAGCAATCATCATCATCAGTTCATCACCACCATCCTCCATCTACTTAGGATTGGCTTAACTGAGAACCAATCAATTCCCTCAAAACTAGTCTGTTGTATGTGCAAAATCCCTTTTTTTTGTTTGTTTGTTTGTTTGACAACATGCAAAAGAGAGATATGTCAAGGTAAGCATTTTTAACCCATTTAACTAAATCCCTTATGATGGGACCGACACCCCCTTTGCCAATACAATAGTTCTAATAATAAACACTAAAAAGTACGAAATCAATAATAGATAAACAATTTCTATGTAAATCTTACCATGCTAGTGAAAATCTAGTGTGTTGTTAGGAACAAACTCATAAACAAGCATCCTTTGGATCCCGGTAACGCAATATCCAACCAAAGAAACCAGATGTTTATGATGCACACGGCTGATGATCTCAACCTCTGCTTGGAATTTGCACTCCCCTTGTCTGCTACCAGTTTTCAACTGCTTGATTGCAACTTTTTTTCCATTTGGAAGTATTCCTTGGTGGACAAACCCGAAACCACCTTGCCCAAGAAGGTATTAAATGTGCTCTGAGAGAAACTAAGGGCCATTTCTAATGCATTATTTGTTACCAAATAAATAAATAAGTATGAGATCTGCTTGTAACCCGAAGAGCATGGAAATTCTCATCCGGATCCCCTTAAGTAGCAAATTTATATGACAAACTAAAACAAAAAATTAGCATATAGAAACATCAGAACTGAGACATCAACTCTTAGTTCACGACCAACGTAATTAAAAACATTAACTCTCAGCACTGACCTATCTCTACGGATGGATCTATGAAAGAAAAAAGACTGGTCCTAATTCCATAGACATAAAATAAATTTTTGTATACAATTTATGTAAATATTTAGTTTACCACTTCTCAAGTACTTTGGGGGAGTGAAAGCCAAGTTTGTACTGTAGCTTTTTCCGTCTCTGCTATTATTCATTAGACTAAATCATGAGAGCCTGGGATTACCATCCTATGATCAAGAACTGACACACGATAAGGGATCGATGACAGATAAAGGCAACATAAACAAAGCCATTTCAGAAGAATTTTACCTGATCAAACAAAACCTATAAGAATTGAGGTCGTGATAGTGTCCTGCCTTTGTTGCTACAATAGTCCAGGGCTTGCGCTAAATACAGAGTGGCTCTCAATCTCATCACCCATTTCATAGGTTGCGACTCCCCTAAACCACGTCGATTGATAACAAGCGAATGTAATGAGCTTGATTATTGCTTATTATAAATTAAGGTTTCCAATAATATAAGTTAAACTATATGAAAACTACATTTCAATCAATTGCCATTAGTGCATAAGCATTATATCAGAAACCAAATACATGAGTAATAAAAACACAAGAACAAGATTACGAAAGAAGATCTCAGGATTGAATGGCTTACAGTGAAAGAGGTGCTTTGCGAGGGTTTCGTTTGGCCTTAACTCGGCCACATGCAATCTATCATCACCTTCACAGCGACAACCAATAAGATTCGCCAGCCTCTTGCTGCGAAGCTGGCTGACAGATCTCACTTCTTCCTACAAAAACAAATTAGACGAAGCAAAACAAAACCAAACTTGATAACTGAGACCCGATTGATTTAGCTCAAACCGATTCATTGCAAACCTGATCGATTTAGCTCAAATCGATTTCGATCATCTCAAACCCTAGCTCAAACGCTTCGTCTCACCCTAGCTCCCACCGATTTTGATCATCTCAAACTGATTTCAATTGTCTCAAACCCTAGCTCCAACCATTTTGATCGTCTGAAACCCAACCATTATCTCAAAACTCAACCATGTTTTTAGTTTTTGAAGTCTTCACAGCGTACATAAGAATAAATAGATTTTTTTTAGCGCCTTATTTTTGGGATGTAACTTTGCACACAATGTTGGCCAGAGGAATTCACATTTGCAATCTTTGAGAGACGGATTTTAGAGATGACTTAAACCCTTTAAGCCGTCTCTATTAGTATGAAAAGGGACTTTTAGAAGCGGTTTTCTATGTGGTCTTAAAAGTTTTCACCTACTAACGGATCACTAAAACTTATGGAGAAGACTCTATAGGTCAAAGCCGTCTACAATATATAGGGAGACGACCAAAGCCGTCTCCAATAATAGCAATAGAGGCCATTTTTAAAAAGACTGTCTCCAATAACCTCTTTATTGGAGATGGCATCCAATGCCGTCTCTAAAATCCATACGCAAAAGTCCTCTTTTTTGTAGTAACTCATGATCATCGATGTATTGAACTCGATATTTTGGCTATAACTTTTTTACTCCGACATCGGATTAACGCGATTCGTGCGACATTGGAAACAGGACAACGAACTTTACAACTTTGTGTGAAATAATAATTTCATGAATCCGATGTTTTGTAAGTCAAAATAGAGTGACAAGTCGGGATCAGTTCTGAATAATCTAAGGTTGCACGAATTTAATGTTATTTTTCAATTTTTTTGACCAAAATTATATTGTATAATATATCTTACTTAAAGTCTTTCGATCGATAGTAATGATAAATCTCAATTTAAGAATTGTAAATACCATTCAATTTAAATATCCAATTATCTATATATATATATATATATATATATATATATATATATATATATATATATATATATATATATATCATTTTTCTCGTTTTAACATGATCTCCGCGATAGCATGAAGATTTAAAATTTTAACACCCTCGTGAAATCGAATTTTAACCTTTACGTTTTCGATATCACACACACTAATAATTACCTTATCTTATATCTGTATTGGTGTTATATATATATATATATATATATATATATATATATATATATATATATATATATATATAAACATAACTAATTCTTGAATATAAATCTATCCATCAAATAAAATAGTTTCTTGCTTCTATGTTGGTTATGTTGTACGAATTAAGGATAAATTAGATCATGTACGCAAGTGTGTGAGATCATGTCTACTCTTAGGCGTAGTATTTCATTGAGATAATATCGAAGCAGAAATCACACCGTATTTGCATGCCTTACAACTCATTGTAGTATGAGACATCATAATAGGTGCGGTGAGTTCGAATTCAGTGTAACTTCATATATGGTGCCATATATGGTGATCCTGTCACCCCTAAGCCTTAAATATGATAAATTAAGTATAAAACTTATTTAATGTTAAGTTTAGGTTAAGTTAAGTATTAAGCTATGAGTGATAATAAGACACTACTATATACGCCAGCATAAGATTAAAAACTTAAGTCTGTACGTGTCGTACATTACGTAGCCACCGTAATGATCATGTCTATAGTAAAGATGGGTCTCAGAGAAGACAATATGAGTTATGTTACAAAATACGTGTTCTCGCCTTTAGAGATAGTACGTAGTGGCCAAGTCTCCCCATAGGTTGATTGTGGTGTACGAGTATGTTATGTTATGGAGGGCGTTATATTATGAGAGTAAGCTACTATGGTGACCTCACATGATAGACTCGAGCAACGACTCTGGTACAAGTTGTATTAGGATTACGAGTATGTAGGTACGCCCATGCGATGTATAGACGCATATGACTTAATAATATGTTATGTTATATTTATGAGGTATGGTGAAGTATGTTATAACTGGAGTGTGTTTAGATCATGGTCTTATATTTATGGTATGATATGAACTCGATGATATAAAAGAATTTATTATCTCCTTCCTTCAATAATATTGTAATACTATTTTGTTGATGACGAGATGCATCCATAATGTACCTCAAACGAGTAGGGTGGATTGGTGGTGTATCCACTGAGTTGCGTATTGTTTAGCAACTCAGCCCTCATGATATTTATTATTTTAGATGATTATACCGACGGAGTGGACACTGATTAGTTTGATCCTATTGGCACTGACTTCGTTGACCCGACAGACGTAGAGTACCAGGGGCCTTAGGAGGGCAATGTCGTGAGTACCAGGAAGACTTTGGTGCTGATTTTGACTCGAGTGCTGATTATTGATAGTTATAGTTTTGGTACTGGGACTAGTTTCATATGATTATTTATTTATTTATAGACACACACTTTTCATTTTTATCTGATCTTTATTTCTTCATTGATTATTAGATATCTTATTAATTTTCTAGCCTTTATTTATTATTTATGACTGTCCTTATATTTCATATTTATTTGTTGGATTTAAGGATTTTGTCGAATCGTGTTAGCATGAGAACTCTGATTATATGTATATGTGTTTTGCGTATCTGATATGTGTGCGGGTCATAACTCAGAATTCTAGGCTTTTAGGATATAGTAGAATTTCAGGTTGTGACAGAAAAATATCTCTATCCTTTGATTAAGGCAGGCAGCAGCTTAGCACTTGTGAACCCAAGTTGAGAAGAATTTCGAGTTGCAAAAAAGTTATCCTAATATTTAAAGTAGCAAAAATCCCCTCATACAGAGTTTCCACATCTATAATCTATTGTATTTCGATGGTCTTGTATTCACTAATGCCTTCACTTAGTTATAGACGATCTAAAAAATTTTAATCACAAATGTTTGTCTCTAGCGGGGCCACCAAGGAAATGCCCGTTTGTGGCAGGCATTCCATCGACACCTGCAAAGTGCGGTATTATTACCAATTTTTAGGACTTTTTATCACATCATAAATAAAATTAAAACACGTGCATAAATGGAATGCCGTATGCCTACCTTTTCGACAGGTGCGAATAATGTTACTCAATAGTAATTAATAATGAAATAATTAAGATTCGACTAATTGGAGGCACGTTAAGCACTATCTTTTTAAATTTTTATATTCGTCCCCCCAACTCTAGTAATTCGACATACAGTATTAAATCCTTGCCCAAAACACTTGATTATCACAATTACGCTCTAAAATAGGTAATTAGAAAAAAAAAAAACTCAAACAAGCTCTCTAAACCAGCTGAAAGACATTGATTGGTATGAATCAGAATAAAGAGATTATTTTCTGTTTAATCTTCCACAAAATAGATCTTAAGATCATGTACTTCCTTAAACATCCCAAAATATGATGTTTATTTGTATGGCCTTTGACTACTTTGAATTCCATCAAATAGATCTCGAGATCATGCCCGTACAATCATAGGACTCAAATATATATATATATATATATATATATATATATATATATATATATATATATATATATTAATTATCATAGGATTCAAATGTTAATTTCATATCCCAAGGAGTGACCTATGAATGACGTGTAGTAATTTTGGAGAAAATTATAAACAGTGGACAGTTTTTGAAAGATAATTTTGTAGGCGGTTAATGTGGCGTGACATGATTGACTGCAGTGCTTGAGCCCCGCTAAACTAATTGTAAAATTATATATCAAGAATTGTCTGCTATATGACACTGTTCGTAGTTTTTAGGTGTAGTGATCTAAGATTTTAGTGTGCAAATAGAGCCTACACAAATATATCTTACTTTGTTATCTCTCCCATTTTAATTTAACACAAACGAGGAGAAAATATGGCTTTCTTTGTTTCATCTAAACCCACCCTTTTGCTTGCCGTACAAGAATTTGTTTCCATATTATTTTTTATTGTTGAAAATGCTGGATTACTAGCAATGAGATCAAGTGGGTAGCACAATAGAAGGTTGACGATATTGAAACCGCAAAGGTCACAAGTTTAACCCCGGCTTATATCAAACGAAATAAAAAACCGATGTTTCATGTACCTATTTCTGCACTAGCAAAAGGTGGATAAACCTTCAATGCTGCCATCAATCAATAACAGATTGGACTGTATTACTAAAGGAAAATTATAAATGATGAATAATTTTTTATAGACAACTGTGCAGCCAGCTTATGTGGCGCAACATGAGTGGCTGTAGCGCCTCACTACCTGTGTAGATAAGAGGAAACTTAACTTCATGACAATTGTGCACGCAGCAGCAGATTTTACTTTTGTAGATAAATAAAATATTAAAAAACTAAATTCATGATTGATAAGTATGATAGATTTCTTTTACTTTTTCCTATCTTTGGGTTGGCTGTTGCTTTCATACAGATGAAAGGTTGAGTGCTTTTTTAAGAGTTTATGGCTGCTTAAGGTATAACTCTTTATTAGCCCTTGTCATGGTAGAATTCAGCTGTTTTAGTTCATTCTCATTCTCTCTTCTAACTCCCTGTAAATGAGGATTTACTTGCTCTAGCAGTAACCTCTCTGCTCTCTACTAGCTCTCTATCAGAGCAATTAACATTAGCTCTAACAAGGAGTAAGTAGAGAGGAGGATAGAACTGTTGAACAGGTAAATCTTGCATAAAATCTTGTTATGCAAGAAGTTATCAAGGAAAAGGGGTACCTACTAAAGCAGGTAGCAGGATGTTAACAAAGAGGATGGAAACCTGCTAAAGCATATGAACTCTGCTATGACAGGGGCTAGCAGAGAGCTATGCCATATGCAGCCTATGTGACTATAGGTGTTGAAAAAAAATTATTGGAAATATGGAAACAAAAATAAAGGAGATGAAATCAAGGATAGAACTTAGAGGCACGTTAAGATAAACACTTTCTCTAAACGTTATTTGCCTCCTTCCGGTTAGAATCGCGATAGCAAAAGAGGATAATAGTAGATATGTTCCCAGGATACAACGAAGCCCAGTCCTCTGTAATTCCTTTTGTATTTGCATTCACAAAAGAGAATCTTGAACACTACGTAATATGCTCAAAAGAAAGAAAGAAAGTCTTATTTTCTTGTGTATTTTCTTACTGAGATCTTATCTCTATTTATAGAGAAAATCTTGAACCATTGTGTCTTTTCAGATTACGGGGAAGAGATTTCAAATCTGTCTTTTCATAGAGTTGTGTCATTTCACATCACGGTAAAAAGATGAAATCGATTCACTTGTGTCTTTTCAGAAACTTGTGTCTTTTCATTTAAAGATAAGTGATAAGATATCTTTTTACAAAAAAAATGATCGTTAAAAACTCTTTCCACAAAACTATCCGTTAAAACATCTTTTCGTAGAAAAAAATACTAGCCGTCAAGACACATTTTTCGGAGAGAAAAAATCTTTAAGGATTGTTACGCTTATTTTTTATCACAAGAAAAGTGGATCTTAAAATAAATCAAGAGATAAATTTATTTAAAACTCATTATCAAAAGAAAAAGTGTATTTTGAAATAAATCAAGAAAGAACGTTTTATAAAACTCTTTAAAATATACAACAATCTCTCACTATTTTAAAAAGTTTTTAAAACATATACAACAATCTCCCACTATTTTTAAAAGTTTTTTTTAAAAATAATTTAGTTGGGCATATAAAGATTATAATGCATAAATGAAAGTATCTTAAAGATTTGAACTTTCACTTAGTGTAAGTATATCAAAGTTTATCAAGCTGCTTAACGACTTATAGTCTTTAACTAAGAACATTATTCAACAAATCGGATATTCTACACACATTATAATTTATAAAACTTAGTATTCTTAAAAAGCCAACACATTTATGGTCATGTGCTTTACTCCAGTTTCTTGAGTGCTCTAGAAGAGTCTATTGCTCCATAGGAAGCGACCCGTCTTTCACACTGAAATAGGTGAATCGAGCAAGAGTGGCTCCTGTATATAACTCCAACTTAAATAAGGCTATAGATTCATTAAGAGAACCAATCTTATCCTCTCTCACTGGATTAGCACTAGTTTGATAGATATAAGAGAATGAGTTGCTTTTGAACATATAGTTCGTTTTAGTGCCAACACAATTACTCATTCAATTTGTTTTTCTCATTGAACCTAAGTGATGGTTCACAAAACTTAGGTTGGGTTTCCATTGAAAGTGACTTTTATTTTATAGACCTCAACCCTATTCTATTAGATGTCTTATGTAAGTATTCTTTTGAAAGGCCCTTCGTAAGAGGATCAACCAAATTCTCTTTCGACCTTACAGAATTTAAAGTCACTATTCCACCCTTGAATAAACTTTTGACATAGTTATATCTTAAACTTATATATCTATTTTTATCATTATATGTCTTATAATTCGCTCGTTTAAGAGTCGCTTCATTATCACAGTATATGGTAATTGCAGTAACAGATTTATCCCTTATAGGTATATCTATCAATAGATTTTTAAGTCATTCTGCTTCTTTGCATGCTGCAGTAAGTGTAATAAATTTAGCTTCCATAGTGGCATGAGTTATGCAAGTTTTCTTTTTAGATCCCCAAGATAGCTCCACTTGCCATAGTGAAAATTCAACAAGTTGTAGACTTTGTTTCTTCACTATTTGTGTTCCAACTGATATCACTATATCCTTCTAGAACAGCGGGATAGTCAAGATAATGCAAGATATAATTAATAGACCCTCCAAGATATTTGAATAATCGATGTATAACATCCCAATGTTCTTAAACATGGTTATTAGTATATCTACTGAGTTTACTCACAGCATAGGCAATATCTGGACGAGTACAATGCATTGCATACATTAGACTACCAATTACCCTTGCATATTCTAGTTGAGAAACATACATTCCAGTATTCTTTCTCAATTTTAAGTTAAGATCATAAGGGGTAAAAACTGGATGACAATCATAGTGATCAAATTTTCTAAGGAACTTCAAAAATATAATGAGATTGAGTTAAAAGTATACCCTTATCATTTCTTATTAATTTGATTCCTAAAATTATATTGGCTTCTCCCATATATTTCATCTTAAAATTGGAAGACAAAAACAGTTTGATTTTAATGATGCACTCTATGTCGGTACCAAATATAAGCATAACAGATAATAATACCAGAGGTTTTATTAAATTTACTATATACACATTTATCTGCTTCATTGGCCGTATAACCATTTGATAACATCATTTTATCAAATTCATCATGCCATAATTTAGGAGCATGTTTTAAACCAGATAATGATCTGACCAACTTGCACACTTTATGCTCTTGACCTTTCATGACAAACCCTTCAGATTATTCAATATATATCTCTTCAGTGAGATCACCGTTCAAAAGCTGTTTTTACATCCATTTGATGAATGATTGGATGGTGAATTGAAGCTAACGGCAACAAGAGTCTAATAGCGGATATTCGAGCAACAGGTGCATAAGTATCAAAATAATCAAATTCTTCTTTTTGTCGAAAGCCTTTAGCCACTAATCTAGCTTTGAACTTATCTATGGATCCATCAGCTTTCAATTTCTTTCTAAATATTCACTTACACCCTATTGGTTTTGAACTAGGGGGTACGTCGACTAACACTCAAGTGTTATTAGATAAAATTGAGTTTATTTCTTCATCGATGGCTTCTTTCCAAAAAAATGAATCAATTGATAATAATGCGCCCTTAAGGGTTATAGGGTTACCCTCAACATTAAAAATATACTATTCCCTTTTAATATTATTTCTATTTCCTTCTACGAGAAAAACATAAAAGTCAGATCCAAAAGTTGTATGATGTCTCGCTCTTTTACTCCTTTTAGGGTAACCCTAAAAGGAGTAAAAGAAGTAGGATTATTACTCACAACAATATAATTGTTGGAAGCAATAACGCCATTGTTAGAAGTACCAATATCATTGTTAGAAGAACTAGAGATACTCGAATCATGATTTGATTTATGGCGATCGAAATAGAGTATATTTTCAAAAAAATTCGCATCTCTAGATTCAATAATGACATTATTTTCTAAATCCCAAAACCTATATGATTTACTATGTTGTGCATAATCAATAAATATACATTTGACAGTTTTTGCCCTTAACTTAGGTCTTTTAATGTCGAAAATTCTCACATATGCAAGACACCCCCAAACTTTAAAGTATCCTAAGTGAGGTTTATGATTGAACCAAAGTTCATATGGGGTTATATTCTGATTTTTGAAAGGTACTCTATTCAATATATAACAAGATATAAGTAAAGATTCACCCCACATATTCTTCGATAAATCATAATTTAACAACATAACATTAATTATATCCACAAGAGTACGATTCTTTCTTTCTGCAACTCTGTTTTGTTGAGGTGTATAAGGGGCGGCAACTAGAAGGATAATACCATGAGAATCACAAAACTCATCAAAGTCATGTGATAAATATTCTCCACCCCTATCGCTCCGTAAGACCTTAATTGAAGTCTTCAATTGATTCTCAATTTCTGTTTTATAAATCTTAAATTTGTCAAGTGCTTTATCCTTTGATCTTAATAAGTAAATGTATGTAGACTTAGAAAAATCATCAATGAAGGTAATGAAATATTTCTTACCCTCACGAGTTTCAGTATTTTTTAAGTCACATATATCGGAATGGATGGGGCCTAATTTTTCAGAACTCTTTCCACATTTGGAAAAGGTTTTCAAATAATCTTTGCATGTGTACAAATTTCACATTTATCCAAGATAGAAGTATCATATTTAGGAATTAAATCTAAAGTTATTATACTCTTCATAGAACTAGAATTTAGATGTCATAATCGACCATGCCACAAACTAAAAGAATCAACGATTTAAGCAGAACTAAAATTTTTATTCACAATGTTAAGTTTGATCATACCATTACAAGAGTAATCTTTGCCTAGAAACATCCCATTCTTTGATAAGATTAACTTATCAGACTCATAAACCATCTTGATGCCACTTTTATTGAAGATGTCACCTGATATAAAATTTTTTTGCATATCAGGTACATAACGAACCTTAGTAAGAGTGACTTTTTTGCTTGAAGTGAACTTGAGATCCACTGTGCCAATTCCAAGAACCTTTGCTATGACATGAGTACCACGTTGCACTGCACCATCATTCATAGGTGTGTATGTTTTGAACATACCGCGATCATTGGAGATGTGAATTGTAGCACCGGTATGTAGCCACCATCCTTCATTTTTCGTCACAAAATTGTCTTTACTGATCATGGCTATGATCTTCTCCTCAGTGAAATTCACTTGAGACGATTTTTTTTTACTTCTTGCGAAAGCGACAGTCTCTAGCAAAATGACCTGATTTACCACAAACATAACAAACTCCATATTTCTTCTTGGATTTGTTCTGGTCATTTTGATCGGCATTGGGTTTCCTCTTGAACTGGATTTGATTCTTATTTGACTTCAAATTTTTATTTGGTTTGGAATCATTTGATTTAATGTTTCCAACCAAATTTGCCTTGGGATCAACTTTTTTATCATCTTTAGAATATCGAAGTCTTGATTCTTCCTCAATTCGTAGATGACGTAAAAGTTGAGTCATAAACAAAGATTCATTCTCTTGTCGATAATTCATCTTCTTTTTATAGTCATTCCAAGAAAGTGATAATTTAGAAATAATAGTGCCAACTTGAAATTCCTCAGGAAATTTAATCCCAACAGAACTAAGATGATTAATGATAAGTTGTAAGTTGTACACTTGCGCAAGAATAGACTTATCAATTTTCATCTTAAAATCAAATAAATTGCCAACAAAGAAAGTACGATTTCCAGATTCTTCTACTATGTATTTATCATCAAGTGCATACCAGATGTCTTTTGCGGTAGGTATGCTAACGTAGATGTTGTAGATAGAATCCGCATTCAATATATGACCCTTGCATATGTAATCATTATCTTTATGTTTCTTTCGCACAGTAATAACCTCCGGAGTGTCGTCTGATTTTACAGGCGGTAAGTCACCAAGATCCTTGTCTAAAATATATGCAACAGTCAAGGTAGTGAGGAAGAACAAAATCTTCTGCTGTCAATGGGTAAAGTTCGTTCCATCAAATCGTTCCAATCGTATGAAATCTTGATTCATTACTTTGATTGATGCCATAGATGCTTCCATGTCGCAAAATAACATTTAGAATTATTGAAAATTTTTTTATTGGAAATGTGGAAACAAAAATAAAGGAAATGAAATCAAGGGTAGAACTTAGAGGCACGTTAAGATAAACGCTTTCTCTAAAAATTATTTGTCTCCTTCTGGTTAGAACCGCGATAACAAAAGAGGAGAATAACAAATACGTTCCCGAGATACAACTAAGCTCAGCTCTTTGTAATTTCTTTTGTGTTTACACTCACAAAAGAGAATCTTGAACATTACGTAATATACCCAAAAGAATGAAAGAAAGTTGTACTTTCTTGTGTATTTTCTTACGGAGATCTTATCTCTATTTAGAGAGAAAATCTCGAACCATTGTATCTTTTTAGATTACGGTGAAAGAATTTCAGATCTGTGTCTTTTCATAGAGTTGTATCTTTTCACATCACGGTAAAAAGATGAAATTGTTTCACTTGTGTCTTTTTAGAGACTTGTATCTTTTCACTTAAAGATAAGTGATAAGATATCTTTTCACAAAAAAAATGACCTTTAAAAATCCTTTCCACAAAATTATCCGTTAAAATATCTTTTTGTAGAAAAAAATACTAGCCGTTAAGACACATTTTTCGGAGAGAAAAATTCTTTAAGGATTGTTACGCTTATTTTTTATCACAAGAAAAGTGAATCTTAAAATAAATCAAGAGAGAAATTTATTTAAAACTCTTTACCAAAAGAAAAAGTGTATCTTGAAATAAATCAAAAAAGAACGTTTTATAAAACTCTTTAAAATATACAACAATAGGTGCAATAGAGCTACCCTTTCATACATTAGACAAACCTGTATACACAAACAAGGGAGGAATATAGACGTGCCATTTATAAAAAAAGATAATATTAATTTTTTATTAATTCTAGGCAACAATTGAAAAGCGTGTGCAAATAATGGCTCGCTCAGGGAGAATATGGTTTGTGTTTGGCATAACTCTCTGGTAGCTCCTTGTCAGAGCAGGGTTTACCTGCTTTATCAGGTTCCTTTTCTCAACAGGTTCCCTTTCTCCTTGCTAACTCTCTGCATAATAAGATTTACTTGCTCCAGCAATTCACACTGCTCTCTACTCACTCCTTGTCAAAGCAGATTTTATTTGCTCTAGGAGGGAGCTAGCAGAGAAGAGGGAGGTAGATGTTAGAGCAATTAAATCCTGCTTTGCAGGGAGTTAGCAAGGAGAAGGGGGTTGCTAAAGCAAGAATATCCAACTTCGGCAAGGAGCTGTCAAGGAGCTATGCCAAATGCAACTTATGAGAACTAAGTCTAAGCAATTAATTTAAGGGCTTGTTTGGATATGGGAAAAATAGATGAATACTTAGATTCAGATTCTATTTTTCATAGTTTTCCGTTGTTTGGAAGCAACTTAAAGGTTGAAATATAAAATACAATTTTTTCGCTCATTTTCGAGTGAAGAGTTCGAGGGTACCCCTCGGCATTTCAATTTGCTAAGACCTCGGAAAGATAAGAGAAGGATTTGAAAAGAAAAAGACAAGGGTACAACTCTTCTCAACCGTTTATCTATAATATCATATAATTTTTTGACAGAAAAAAACCATTGATTAATTTGAATCAGACGATGGAGATTGTTTTTTGTTCCAATCTTCCTCATGATAGAGCTTAAGATCAGGGTGGCCCTATCAGATGGTAAGATATTGATTCTTTATGACACACATCTCCAAAAGTGACCTAGATCAAGGGAAAAGGAGTTGACCTTCGCTTTTAGGGACATCCATAATTGGAATCAACATCTGACCATCTGATATGTGCATCGTGAAGTTAAGATTTATCGTGAGGAAGATTGGGGCGAAAAATGATATCCATCGTCTGATTTAAACTAGTTAACGATTTAAGCACGTGAAATCCGGGTTGAGAAGGAAGAATCCTAGGTTGTAAATGAAGATACCCTTTTATATATCCCATTATTGTTGGCAATAGGGGTACCTATATTTACAACTCAAGATTCTTTCTTTGAAACCCGAGTGTCTAAGCTATTGACTTCTTTAAATCAGATGATAGACATTCTTTTTCGCCCAATCTTCGACACACTATATCTCTAGATCGTGGGCTTACCATCAGGCGGTCAAATTTTGATGCAAACACACATGATTTGGTTAATCTTGTATTTTCTCGGATATGTATCGAAATACAAGGTTTTCCTACAATTTCCTGCATATTTATCCAAACATAGGATTTGATTAATCTTGCATTTTCTCGGCTAGCAATGTGGTTATCCAGACAACAAAAAATAAAGGGAAACAAAGGAAAACTATGATTTCCTATAACTTAGGTATCCATAAGAAAATGTAGGAATATTATTTTACCTTCCCACATTTCTCGTGTTTTTATCCAAAAAGGACCTAAAAGAAAAACATGAGATTTTGGGAACCTATGTCTTGTGAAACATCATCTAAGTCATCTTATTTGAAGCACAATTGATTGGTGTCGAAATGTGACTATATTTCATACCTTAATTCCTACATTTAGCTAGCCGATAAAAGCATATGATGGTTATTATGAAGTTTCAATGTTTATAGATGTTTCTGATCGTTGGATCATTAAAGAACATAAAAGAGAACAATTAAGGATTACGCAAGAATTGTGGATCAAAAAGGTCAAAAGAAGCATCGAAATCCGTGAAGTAGCTCAACATCCACCAGGAGAATAGAAACTCCACTCATATATGTCAATCGATTGAGAACTAAATGTCAATCGATTGACAAGAGAGATAGCTTTGCTCTCTTTTTGAGGTCAATCGATTGAGAAAGAATTCTCAATCGATTGAGGTAATTAGGGAAATGTTTTGCTTGTCCCTAGATAAAGAAAGCTACAACTTTGTTTTGAGAGACTCTCCATCCCTTCTCTCACTCTTGGGCTCACATTATTTCTTTTTCTTTTAGAGTTTTTCTCTGGGGTTGATTGTACTTAATTAGGCTTTTACATTTCTTTTCTTTTACAGTCTGTGAAATCATAGATTGTATTTAGGAAAAGCATTGTAAAAAGATCTTTTGTGATAAATAGAAAGTATATATTTAAGAGAATGACTTCGAGTTTATAACAAGATCGCACACCAAGGATGAACGGCTCAATCATTTGTTTAAGGAAGATGCGATCCCCAGATAAGTAACATTTTTATGATTAACTCCACAGTCTCTTAATTTCATCATGGAATCATTCTGCTAAAATGTGTGCTTAAATTAAGTATCTTTTGAATACTTTATTATGACCGTTGATCTACATTATCAACAACCATAATCGTCAGATCTATACCTGCAGGCCGTTCTGGGCTGTAGAGTGATTATATGTTCATGGTCATAATTTAAGAATCTTGAGATACGCTATACTTTTTACATGATTCATACCACAATCATAGGCTGAGTCATCATTTTTAGATAGGGTATGCCGGATCGATGATCATGTTTTCTTACGATTCATTTTTCTAGATAAATGATGGTGTGATTGATGTGTTATGGAATTGTCGGTTTAATGATAGAAAGGTTATAAATATGGGGTAGCAAATTCCTTGTTCATTCATAGAATTGTCATTTTATTTATCAGAAATTATCTTGCTCAGATTAGTTATTTTCCTTGCATCTAGAATAGTGTGGTAATTGTTTAGCAAATTGAACTTTCGCCCTTGGTACTTTCTTGGGTGTTTTAAATCTCTTTAAGGATTAATTAAATTTTACGTTTCCCTGTGGATTCGACACCCTTTATTTTATCGTGCTACAACTGATCTTGTGCACTTGCAATGGTATAATTTAAAACCGACCAATCTATCATATCATTCAACTAGTCAACCTGTGATTCAGATGATAGCCTTCAACTACGTTGAATCATATGATATAGATCACGTTTCGTGTCAATATTTTGTACCAAAGATCTTTAGATTATGACCTTCAAATCAGCTTAGATGGTATAGTTACTCATCATCATATGACATAGATCTTCAAAATACCAAGTCTCTCATATAAATTGTGTTCAAGGGCCAAGTAACTTTGATGGTGCCAATAATCAGTCAAAAAATCGGGTTTAGTAATAGTTCGGCGAGGTGAAAATTCGGAAAAAATTGGCAAATTCGGGAAGTTCAGGGAAATATTCGATCAAAAAATCGGTGAGAAAAATTTAAAAATAAAAATAAAAAGATTTAAAAAAAAAATTAAATTAAAAAATTTAGTAATTTTGAAAATTTATGTTATTATCCGGGAATAATTTACAAATTTTTGTGATCAAATGAATTTTCGAAAAAATCGCGAATAATTCGAGATTAATTAGGGGACCTTAAATTCGTGAATAATTCGCAAATTTTTCAAAAATTCGGCAATTTTTGTGAGTATGCCAATAATGACTCCAAGCTATTTACAAAACAACTATAAGTATTTAAATTTGAAACTGCTTAAATACCCTTCCTCCCAATTAAATATATAATATCATTTGTGTTATATGACATTTTTAGAAGGATAGTTTCATAATTTTAATTATAACGTTTCTCACATGACGACTGAATGACTTTTTGGAATATTTTTTTTATCCATCACTCTTTCTCTCACAATTTATGGAATGATTTTTTTGGGCCTTGAAAATCGAGACATTTTTCAAAATAGTACAATATGTTAAAACTTTCTTCAAATGGTCCCATTTTTCAAAATTTTTAAATAAAATGTTCAGAAACAAACCAGGAAATGAACATGAAATGGAGAGTATAAATATGGTAACATACTCACCAGAAAGCCTCGTATGGTATGAAACTAAACCTAAGATAGGAAAGATGGCAACGTACTCGTCCTACACGTTCTCTAACAGCGCCTGTGTCAGAGATCCTTTAAAATTCGTTGATTGGATCGGATCAGATGATGGAGATTGTCTTCTATCATAGGGGCAGTTTGTTATTTCACATGTCACGGATCCAAAAATATGGCCCTAAAATTCTGTTTGAGCGGGGTGTGTGCCATAGGAATCAAGATCCATGTTTTGGGGATCTTTGACATATGAAATAAAAAATTGACCGTCTAATAGGTGCAACATGATCTCAAGATCCACTCTGTGGAAAATCTGGGTGGAGCGTGATCATCATCATCTGATCCGAAGCAATCAATGACTTTGAAGGGGTTGTACACATGGGCGCTTTCATAAATTGGGTGGCGTTAATAGAGGTACCCGAATAATGGTTGTCGACTCCACTTGTAAGAAACAAATCACCAATGATCACTTGATACGATATTGAGAAACGATTCCACGTTTCTCTTGTCAGCTACTCCTCTCCTATGCCCACAATTAATCTCCACAAAGAACCGCTTATGAAACGAATGATAATAAGAAACATTCTCAGTCTCACTCTCAGTAACTGAGCTAAATTCCCATAAGGAACATGAAAGAGGCAGAAGAAGATGGAAGGCCGACGTGTTCCCGACACTGAGTTGTGCTTCTTTCAACAGCTAGTTGTGTCTGCATCCCTGATTGATGTCCACAGCGAGCTGTTATGATCATCAAAGCGAGCATCCAATGATGGCAGAGCTAGCTGTGGTCACAACTCGATGTGGCGGTCATCAAAGCGCGTTGTGAACGTTTGTTCAGTGACTTACATCAATAAGTAAAGGAAACATAAAAACAAGGGGTCCTAGTGTAAATAAGAAAAAACAGGCGGGCGTTCTCCTCAAACTCGATTTCAAAAAGGCTTATGACATGGTTGAATGGAGCTACATCGACTACATGATGGGTCGTTTAGGGATGGGCAATCGATGGAGGAATTGAATTTTCGGGTGTTTGAATTCAGTCCAATGCTCTACTTCCGAGTCAACAATGGCATTCATCAAGGCGATCCTATATCTCCCTTTTTGTTCCTCATTGCAGTTGAAGATCTTAATGGGTTACTATCTAAGGCCAACCAGCTTGGCTATTTCCACGGTTTCTACCCAAGAAGAGGAGGAATCCAGATCACTCACCTCCAATATGTAGACGACCTTCTAATCTTCCTTAACAAAAACGATTTCGAATTATCTAACAATTAAAAAACTCTGCTATGTTTTGAGACTATTTCAGGTCTATGCATCAACCCTACCAAATGTAAATTGATTGGAATCGCAGCCGATGATAATTCTATCACAAGGCTGGCTTCATCTTTCGGCTGTGAAGTGGACACGCTTCTGTTTCAGTATCTCTGCATCCCCATTTGCCCAAGCATCCCAAGAATGCGGCTTAGATGCCTATCTTAGAAAGAGCTAAAAGGAGACCTGCAGGGTGGAACGCTAAGTTATTTTCGAGGGCCGCAAAAATTACCCTAATCAAGTCTATTTCATCGGCGCTTTCGACGTACAATATGTCTTTATTTTCTTACCCAATTTGGGTTAGGAAAAGGCTTGAGAAGCTAGAAAGGGACTTCTTATGGGTTGGTCATAAGGATATTAAAAAAATTCATCTTGCGGATTGAGGTTTCATTGTTCGGCCAATCGATTACAGAGGAGCTGGTGTTCTTAGCTTGAAAGAATTCAACCTGGATCTTCTTGCAAAATGGTGGTAGAGAATCAGTTCAGATTATGATTCTCTTTAGCGAACTCTGCTTGCTCATAAATATGGTAGTGATGGTAGTACTTGGTTTCTTTCGCGTTCAAAATCATGGACTTTCTCGGGTATCTAGAAATCTATCTCATCTGCTCAGCATCTCTTTATTAGTAGATGCAGAATTCAAATAGGTCTGGGCTCGAACACTTCATTTTGGTATGACCCCTGGTTATTAGCTGGCTTACTTAAAGATCAATTCCCTGCTATATATGCAGCTATGCGGGTCACTAACATTACTGTCCAGGGCACGGCTAACCGAGGCTTGGATGGAAATCCTAGATGGAACCTCATTGTCAAGAGGCGGTTATCTGATCCTGAGATCAACCAATTAGTGGAGTTACTGTCTTTACTTCATGCAGATGCTGTTCTCGAACCTTGTGAGCAAGATACATTGACATGGATGCCCTCCATCAAAGGTGAATTCTCTGTTTCATCAGCATGTAAAGAGCTAAATAATTTGGTAACTCCATCACTTGGGTAGATGTCGATATAACAGACTCATGTTCCAAGTAGGGTTCAATTCTTCATGTGGCTTGTGGTCATTGGCAAGATCCTAACTGTTAATCACTTACAAAGTCGGGGATTTCACCCTGCCAATCTCTGCTCAATGTGTTACAGTAAAAAAGAATCTGTTTTCCATCTATTCCTCCACTGCCCCCGTTGCAATAGACATTTGGACCTATTTCTTTAATCTTTTTTAGATTAAATGGACTATCCCTCATTTGTTCTCTGGCTTTATGACTGGTTGGAATTCAGCCCCTTTTCGAAAATGTGGCAAAATCCTTTGGCGGATAGTGTCATTTACAATTGTTTGGGGTCAATGGAAGGAGAGAAATCGGCGAATTTTCGAAGGATCATCTAGGTCGGTTCCTACTATTGTTTCGGGTTTGATCAACTCGGCAATATCTTGGGCAAAATGTGATAAAGAATTCAAGATGGTTCCTAGAGAATTGATTTGCTTAAACTGGAATCCAGTCTGCTGGTCTGGTGCGCCAAAGCCATCCATTGCTCCTGCTTGGTCTTCTGTTCCCCCAAGATCTCTAAAGCTTAACTTTGACGGGTGCTCACTTGGCAATTCGGGTAAAGGTGGAGGTGGCTTTATTTTTTTATGTCAATGGTTCGATCTTAGAGACATACAGTTTCTATATTGGCATTTGCTCCAACAATGAAGCAGAACTCTCTGCTGCTGCCCATGGTCTTCCTTTGCTCATGGCAATGCCCACTTCTAACTACATCGTTGAAGGTGATTCGACTTGTGTGTTAAACTGGATTAGTGGGAAAGCCAAATATTTGTAGAGATCTACTTTGTAGGCACTCAAATTTAACCCAAGGCCCGATCGAAACATACTTCGAGAGAGGCGTACTTCTGAGCTCCCGATGGCATACCCCGTACCCTTAAGTATCCTCTCAAAACCTTAGGAGTCATCCCGAACCCTTAGGAATCACCCCAGATCCCTTAGCACCTACCCCAGACCTTTTCCAACCTTTAGAACCCCTTCCGAACCCATACCTAATCCCCCCGGGCAATGGATGGAGAGAGGTGCATCGGGACTGATTGAGATCTTCTACTATGATTAAATCTTATACCATTGAAAAGTAAAAGTCTCCAGCTTTCCAACAAGCCAAGAATCACCTCATTCGGAGTTGCACATCGAAAGATATCATGTTTCGAAGTTTCTAAAAAAATTAGGGTTTGAGTGGGGTACCCCTAAGGATTTGGCGCAAGTATTAGTTGCGCTAGGCTTATGTGGGTCCCCCCGTGGGCTTGTAACTTCCCAGGCACTATTTTACTGTACATTTTCCTGATGCATCTAATACTTGCGTCAGGCTTAGCTACAGTAACAATGGATTTTTGCTCGAATTTCATCTTTGGGGTTTGACTAGTTGACCATCTTGATGCCCTAGGTGTGTTTCACTTATTCTGTCGCACCCTTCCTTATCCTGTTTGTAACCCTTGAGTGATTTAAAATACTACCCTATCATCCACCATTGGAGCTATTTTCACATTTTTTCAAGCTTCAAAATCCTAGGAAACCCTAGATGGCTTGATTACCTAATTGCTAACACTAGTTAGCCTCTAAGCACTCTCCTAACCTCTTTTTTTCCTATAAATAGAGAGACACCCCTCCCTTTGAAAGGGCTTGAAATTTTTCTTAAGAGGGAAAAATTTAGAAAGAGCTTCCTCTCCCTTTGGTGCCCTCTTTTGCAAACAAATTTCAGAATTTCTAAACCCCTTTCTAGAACTTATCTTTTATCAAAATCCTTTATCTTAGATGGAAACTATCCCCTAGCCTTCCCTTTCTACCCCTTAGCTATCAAGCCCTAGGAGCTAGAACCCTTGTTCTAACCATACAAGCCATCAGAAGCTAGCCGAAGCACACCTACACAAAGGTCTATGGCGGTGCAACAAGGGCCTGAGAGCCCCGACTCTCCCCTCTACTCCTCTACCTTCTTTGCTCTTTCTCTATCCTCACATTTGCGCCGCTACGCCGTCAAAATTTTGGTAGGAACGGAAGGGCACAAATAGGATCATAGTGCCCTAAAGCGAAGAGGAAGGGCTTTTTACTTCTTTATTTTTATTTTTATTTTGACCATAAGTAGAGACCGCATTAAGCGAGTTAATCGGGTGCCTAACACCTTTCCGATCGATAATCGAAGCTCCTATCCAAGAGCCTTTGGCGTAGTCCAGTGATTCAGAATCATATTTAGCACTTCGATGCATTGAATATTGATTTAGGTTTCCCAGGATACCAAAAGCCCAAGGTGGCGACTCTAAATATTTCACGAGTGCGCATCGTCACAACGGGGATCGTCAAAACTCCCACGGTTGCAAAGATGGCTACTCTGCTGGGGAGTTGCTAGTAGAGCTTCCCCTTGAATTTGACCTATTTTATTTGATTTTACTAACCATTTTGCTATTTTTTTTACTATTTTTACTCACCCCTATAATTCTGTCTTTTCACTCACCCCTACTTTTACGTCATTTACGTGCCTTAGCCGATTGGCAGGCCTACCTGCGCTTCGTACTAACTTTTCTTTCTCTTCCTGTCATTTAAGTGCCTTAGCCGATTGGCGGGCCTACTTGTGCATTGTCATTCAATTTTCTTTATTTTTGCTTCATTTAAGTGCCTTAGCCGATTGGCGGGCCTACGTGCGCATCTATTTTCTTGCAAACATATACCTTCAGTGGATGCCGGCCCGTAGAG
The DNA here is from genome assembly GCA_021018995.1 of Chloranthus sessilifolius. Taxonomy (NCBI): domain Eukaryota; kingdom Viridiplantae; phylum Streptophyta; class Magnoliopsida; order Chloranthales; family Chloranthaceae; genus Chloranthus; species Chloranthus sessilifolius. The sequence continues at coordinate 155,187,059 of CM037588.1, read as the reverse complement.
GCGGCATGGGACCATCACCCCTAATCTTTGAACTTTAAGCAAACTCCCATAAAAATTGAAAATTAAAATTGAACTAACAAGGGGGACATAATTGAATTTTGCGAGGTTAGATTTTCAAGAGTTGGGATTTCTAAGCAAACATATAAACTTCCGGTTCTTAGTAATGCGGCGGCCCCTAGTGGTGATGATCCGGAAAAGTTCTAGCCCTCCTAGTATATGAGAAAGTGCTTGCGCTAGAGGTATATCGGGTGGATAACCTTCTCGTTACATAACCTAAAACCTGAGGGAAGAGAGCGCTAGTAGACCCGCACCGGCCTTATATCCCCTAGGTTCGGTGGGGAGAGACCTGATATAATTAAGCTTCCTGTCCCCGGAAGCATAGCTTCTAGAAAAACCTAAGAAAGAGACTCATTTCGGGTTGCTATTTCTGCTGTCAAACTGTTTAAAATCCATGTTTTGCCTGGCGCAACTAATACAAGCGCCAAGCGAAAAGTTCCCAGAAATGTTCTGGTGCAACTAATACATGCGCCAGACTAAAAACCTGAGCATTTTAGCCTGGCGCATCTAATACTTGCACCAAGTCTATTTAAGACAGTGCAGCTCGAATCTGTGGCCTATCTCAACCTCCCGGATTCCCCAATAAGTGGATTAGCAACTCTGTTTAGGTTTCGCATTATCCGACACCCAATACGCCCCCGCCGGTCAAAAGAGGGTGACTTCTTTTTGACCCTCTCTAGGGGATCGGGTTGTTTGCATCGATTTCCGTGCCTTCAATAGATCAAGGGTTTTTCCTTTGACTCTTCTGAAGCGCATCGAGGTCTCGCCGCGGGACTTATTTAGGGTACAAAAGCCACCCGAAATGGAAATTCAAAGGCCCAAAAATTCTTTATCAAATCATTTACAAAATTTGAAAAAAATTAAATAAACTAAAAAATAAAAAATTAGAAATTTGTGATGCCGACACAACGGCATCATTTTGCCCTCCATCATCCCGTAGGGGAAGAAGGAGGAAGCTTTACGGGCCCCATTCAAGGCACCCGTACCCTACCCGTCACTGAGTCATGTCGTGGGATGTGAATCTGGCATACGCCAATCTGAACTCATCCCCGCCATATTCCCCGACTCACTCCCATGCGGAAGAGATGTTCACTTCCGTCCCTCTCACCCAATCACCCTTTACCGTCACCGGCCAATTCGGTGCCCCAATCTTCCCATCCACCACCTCTCAAAATGCCCAGAGTCCAACCCCCCATTCCACAACATTTTCCCAAGTCATGCCCTCATCCATAGTCATTCCTAACCAATCCTGTGACAGCCCGGATTTCGACACCCCAAAACCCGTGCCATCGACACGATCATCTTGACCGTGCCCCTTAGCTATGCACAGAACTTTGGTATATCCAGCAATGAACTGCACTGAAATAATGAATAAAGCTGCAAAATTAAATTATCATTGAAATATTTCTCAAAAGACAGTTCTACCTTCATGCCTCTGCATGAATGGAGAACCGATCCGAACCATCAATGATTCGTTGATCATCAATGATGGTTCGCCCAAAAAGAATTATCTCATGACTTAATTACATTGTTTAACTAAAATAAGGCTTGACATACCAAGCCGTACCAATAATCTCACAAAAACTCTCAAAGCTGCACAACGGAGTCCTCTAGAAGAAGTCCTCAGGAGGTGGCTCCAACTCGTCTCCAGGTGCCAGGTCTGACTCACCAGGGTCAACGTCCCCTGAAGCGTCAACAACTGCTAATAGTGGACCTGCGACGTATAGTCTAAAGGGTGAGCTACATCCTAGCTCAATAGGGAACAGAACACAATTGAACATATAAATTACAACTCACATATATTCCATGATATGTCATGCATGATGTGTCTATGCAGTTACTGATGAAAAACAGTTGAAAATAATCATATTTTACCGGTAGTTTACTCATGTCTTTTAATTATTCATGAATGACACTGAAAAGGCCTAAAGCAAAACTTAACCTTTCAACTTAAGTAATCCCCGAGCAATATAGCATCGAGCCCCGATGAGATACCCTTCTTCGTCATCTATATAGACAGTTTTAGACGTATTCCTTGGGAATACTAATAGTACCCAAGGCCCTTTCCCCTGGGGATTGGTGGCGGGATTTCAACATATCTCAATTCCACACTCCTGGGGTGTGCTTACTGTGTACGGATAAGCCTCCGCACTGGCCTACGATTTCGCCGTCGTATCGGTCACGAATATCCTGCCGCGTCAGTCGTGGGTATCATGCCATTTCGGTGGGGTATCCTATCAAACCTCAAATAATAAAAATATCAGGTGCTTTACATATAGTTATTCACCGTGTAAGTGTGCTATCTTATATCAGTTAGGCCCTATCAGACATTATTCAATCATAGATACATCTCTGGGATATATCCATATAGTTGCATCACACCTGATGCTCTTATTACTTCATTTCCTCATCCCCTGGGGATGGCTCATTATGATTTCTCATATAGATGTCACACACACACCCTTTTCACAATTTCTCAAGCAATTAAAACAGTTTTAAATTGAATTCTATATCACTACATACATGCTCTTGCAAAATAAAATACATGTTCAAGGTGTTCCTTACCTCAAGTCTCTATTTGATCATGCATCAAGGACCCACGTGGCTCTTTGTGCCCAAGCTCACACGTACCACCTATGGTACCACATAACATATGAAATACATCACTAAAGATGTAACAAAGAAGGTCCAAGACCCTCCAAGAATCTTAAAGTCAAACTCAAAAGTCAATAAAAACTAGCACATTTGATTAATCAAACTCCAAAATCGATTAACCGAAGTTCAAAATCGATTAATCGATTCTCAAATCGATTAATCGAGATTCCCATTCAATTAATCGAATCCCAATTCGATTAATCGAAATTCTCCACTCTATCCATTCGATTCTCAATTCGAGTAATCTAATTTCCAAAATCGATTAATCGATCCCAAATCGACATCGAATTTAATCGATTAATCGAAATTCCATTTCGATTAGTCGATTTCTCCAAGTCCTTTTCTTTCCTCCACGAGTTCACATACCAAAATCGATTAATCGAAATTCAAAGTCGATTAATCGAAACTCAATTCGATTAATCGAAATCGGGGTCCTCTGACTTTTCAACTTCTTTGGCAAAGATCGATTAATCGAGTCTCACTTTTGATTAATCGAAATGGCCAGATTCAGCCCCCTCTTGGGCTATTCTTCCCAATCTTCTTCCAACTGATTTCTCTTTCTCTTTTAAGCCATTATCCTATGATTTTAGCTATTTCTAACTATAATTAAACCCTTCAATATATGCATTTAATTTACAAGAATTTTACCTTCAATCAATCTCCAATTGATTAGGTCAAGTGGTTGGAAAGGCTAGGGTTTCCAGCTTCGCTTTTAGCGGATCCCTCGTGTCGAATCGGCCTTTTAAATGCTTGAATCTCCCTTCCAAACACCCACCATTTCTCCTTGCATTAACTATGCTCTCCCTCTCTCTCTCTCTCTCTCTTCTTTACTCTCTCTGAACAATCAAACAAAAGAACTAGGGCTATTAAACCATTTTATTTCTCATTCAACCCGTGTGTTGAGCACATACACCAGAACAGGTGTATGTGACTCCAGATTTTCATCACACTCCCCATATTCACTTGAATTCTCACATCTCATTCGTTCATCGCACCCTATGCCAACTATTGAACTCCTATTTGGTCAAACCTATGACCAGTCGGGCACGGATCCCGAGGTCACTGTTTTAACGTGATTTTTCGGGATATTACACATCCCATATTCCATCCACACTCATTCAAAACCCGACCCAAATTCCTGCCTTCACTAGCATGCCCAATTTCCCATTTTCCTAACACATACCCAAGCCACCCGCATTTACCCATGCCGCATCCAATTTGCCCAATCCCCCATACATCCCCCAACTATCCGGGTCATGCCCATTTTTGCCATGGTCATGACTAGTTTTTATCTCACATCCCCCGCTTCCATACCCCAATTTTCATCATCCCTATATAGACCCGATTCACTCGCATTCACTAATACCCCACCTAGTTTATCCAACTCACCCCATATCCCACCGCTTACCCCAGTCATGCCCAATTTACCCACCACATCCATCCCATCTATACCCCACCATCTCATAGATACACCATCTCCATTCGATCCCCCTCCAATGTCCATGATGGAAGAGATGATCTGGGCCTACACCAGTTGGAATGCCTTCCAAAACAACCCCTCTCAACCACACCACACATCCGCCTTCCAAAACAACTCCTCTCATCCACACCATGCATCCATGGATCTATCCCATATCCTATCAAGCCTTCATGCCTCATTCCCCCATGATCCCCATCAACCCCCCATCATCCATACCATGGATCAAAATGTTGAAAAATCGGTACGTATAGTCCGAGCCCAAAACCGGTACTTATTGGACGATATGTATTGGTATCAGACAGTATCGGACGATACATTGAATGTATTGTTCGGTACTTTACATACTAATGGTCGATATGGTACATTGATACCGTATCGTTCACCGCCGATATCGATACGTATCGTCTGATACGTATCGTTATCAGGCAAAATTTTGATCCATAATCCATACCATCTAAGGCCCCATGGCCCAAACCCACCATTATCCCATGGGCTAGACCTATCAAGGCCCAATGGGTTTGACCCATCAAGGCCCAACAGGCCAGACCTACCAAGGCCCAATAGGCCAGATCTAAGACTCAATGGGACAGATCCATCAAGGCTCAATGGGTCAAACCCATCAAGGCCCAATGGGCCAGACCCACCAAACCCTCATGGCCCAAACTTCCCAAGACTTCATGGCCCAAACTCATCAAAGCTCCTTACCCTACATCCAAGCCCAACAAGGCCCAAACTTTAAAGCCTCACACCCATACCCTTCACAATTCCTCCAAAAGTTTACTCACCTACAACCCTCATACCTAGCTCAAACCCATACATTGCATCAACCCTAATTCACCCATGTCTCTACAGCCTAAAGCCATCTCTAAACTTTCCCCCATATACAATGGCCCCATCAGGTCCCACCCCAAAATCCAACTTCCACTCATCCCATCACTCTGCATAATTTTCCTCACGTATAATGGTCACACCCAACCCCCATTCAGTCTATGCAGCACCAACAGGAGAATCCCACCCTCACTACACCATATATAGACCAGCAGTATGAAAAGGATGAGATTACGAACAGTGGGGCTTATGCTGGGGCATTAGCGAACATTAATCCTCCACCCATGATCACCAACCCCCTAGTAGCATAGAGTGAAACAAGACCTACTGCTGAGAAGATGGCCCCCATGTCTAAGGAATTAGAGTAGTTGAAAGAACAGTTAGACAAAATTCAGAAGCAGCTATTGAAGATGGGTGGAGTGGAAATCCATGCCACTGATTTTTTGGACTTATGTTTATTTGTTGAGGTCCCCCTACCCCCAAAGTTTAAAATGCTGATTTTTTATCAATACAATGGCACAGGAAATTCTATTGCACACTTCAAGTCCTATTGTGGGGACATGTGCCAGTACGAGAGGACGAAAGATTACTAATAAAGGTCTTTCAGAAAAGTTTAACTGGCCCAGCTTTGAGACGGTTCACATCCCTAGAACCATCTATGATAAAGATGTGGAAAGATCTAACTCATCTGTTTCAAGAGTAGTATGTCTACAATATAGGCATTGAACTACGCAAGTCAGACTTGGCCCGATTAAAGCAGAACCCTAATGAAACCTTTAGCGATTATTTAGGGCATTGGAGAGCATTGGCAGTTCAGGTGAGAAACAGAATACCTGATGACGAACAAATTGAGATGATCTCAAAAAATACCCTGCCAGTGATCTCGAACTTCCTTGTTTACCAACAGCTGTCCAACTTTGCTGATTTGGTGAGGAACGCTAATCGTTGCGAGGATGCTATCAGAGAAGGGCGCTTGAGCAAGAATGTACCTAGTGGAGCCAGCGTGGTCAAAAGGTTTTTTGAGCAGAGAAATGAGAACATAGCAGGGGAAGATGTCTAAAATATTGCCAACACCCTGCACAATACCAATATAACCCCGTTCCAATTTAAAATCGCACAGCCAGCTCCAGTCAGAAACGAGCCGGTACAAAGAATCAGGAATGGACAGGGGGCGCAGATGACCCCAGAGCAGAGAAGGGCCTGCTATGAGCGAGTGTTTATACCCTTAGGGCAGTCTGTGAATGTACTTTTACTTTTATTAATAGAAAATGTATTAGTCACAGCCCTTCAACCACGACCTCCTCCAAATCCCATCCCCAAGAATTATGACCCCAACACTCATTGTAATTTTCATCAGGGTCCGAGTCATCCAACCGATCATTGCTTCCCCTTGAAGCACGCGACACAAGATCTGATTGAGGCTAAGAAAATCATTCCCCCTGCACTTCCCCAAGCCACCTGGCACGCAAATATACATCAAGTTCCGGTACCCCCACACCCTACTATAGGAGTAGGTCCGAGACCCACCATCGAGATGATAGAAGAAGGCGATGAAGAGTTTGAGTTTGATCCATCAGATTACATCAGTGACCGAGAAAGTTTCGTAGCACCAAGGCAGAGAGATCAAGAAGAAAGAGTTATTAGGGTGATTGAACCCCTGAATTTATCAGATTACTTCCCTAACCCGACACCCCAAATCGAACCCTTAGATCTTAGGGCATATTTCCCATTACCCACTCCCGTCAATTGTGTACAAATTAATGCCTATCAACCATACACTGCCACCCCCACCAATTACCCAATAGCCCATCAAGTCTCCCATCCCCCACCATCACTTAACAGTTATCAATGGTCCATCCCTACCCCATTACCCCCGGCACTACCACCCACAAATGTCATCACCCCCATTTTGCCTACTTTTACCACCTGCCCGTCCATCACCGAGGTAAACCAGGCATTACCCACCCTTCCTGAGCCATCAGTACAAGCACATCAAGTATTGGCAGCCACTCCATTTCAGTTTTCGGGACCAACCTACAATCCTCATCAGGTCCCGCTCAGCTATAAACAGACAGATGCCAATGTCGACAGCAACAGGGATGGAGCAGTGGACTTTGTCACCAGGTCCGAGAAAATCTCTAAGCAGTCAGAAGCACCAATAGCAGCACAAGCTCAACCAGAGGGGAAGAAAGATATCCAGTTAATTCATTTGAGAAAATGAACCTAGAACATATACTTGAAACACAATTGAGAAGAATGCCGGCTCATATCATAGTCTGGGATCTATTGATGTCGTCTCTGCTTCACTTTCAAGCTCTGATGGGGGCATTAAAAAATGCACATGTATCTCTGCAAGTAAGCTCAGATGAAGTCGGGCAGATAATTAGACAAGTGATGGCTCCCAATGCCATTTCATTTTTGGATGCCGATTTACTAGAGGAGGAAAATAGTCACTCAAAATCCCTCAATATTACTATGGAATCTGGAAACATGATAATCCTCTTGGTGTTAATTGATAATGAGTCTACTCTGAATGTATGCCTATCGAGAACTGCCACAAAGATTGGAGTAGATCCTTGCATGTTGAGACCTACGAGAACTAATGCCTGAGGTTTCGACAATACAAGAAGGGAGATAATGGGAGAAGTTGACCTTGAGCTAGTAATTGGGCCTATGACATTTTCCATATTATTTCAGGTAATGGACATCAAATCCTCATTCAATTTATTGTTAGGGCACCCGTGGTTACATTAAGTTGAAGCCAGACCATCCACGTTACATCAGAAGCTCAAGTTTGTATCCGGGCAGAAGGTTATCACCATCATAGGTGAGGGGCACGATGAGAAGGAAAAGGCCACCCACAACATTGAGAACTCAAAAGTGCTGGATGTGCCACACACAACTGAAGATACCGACCTCTACAATTTTGAATACGAGGTGTCAGCAGTAGTCCCAGAACCCCCAGAACCCCCAGAAAGCATCACTTTAAAAATTGGAGGAATAGTAGTCGCAATGGTCATGCTCCAGAAATGAGGCTACCAAAAAGGCAGAGGACTGGGACCCAGATTACAAGGCAGGAGAGAGCCATTAAAGGCCAAAGGTGGCTAGCAGATTAGATTTGGGCTAGGTTATAAGCCCACAGAGGAAGAAGTTCAAGAGGTTAAGGAGAAAGCAAGAGCTACGGCAGTAACTAGAGCTTGAGGAATCAACGTAGAGGAGAATCCTCATCCTAGGCCTCACATCCGAAAATCTTTCGTTAGTGCCAGGATCGTGAAGATTGACCGGAATGGGGCAACACAATTAACCCTACATAAACCTGCAGCACCTGTCCATCCCACCAATCCCCAGATTATCCCTCCCAGCCTGGAAATAGATCTAGCTGCCCTGTCCCTGTTTGAAGAGCAAAGTCCCATACTTGTTGACGTTTAAGGAAAGGATCCCAGACAAACCTATCATCAACATGATAGAGGCTGACTCCGAAGAATCATATCAGCCAACCCCCTCCATCCAAATAGGTAAAGGAGCGGCATCCCAGGTATGCAATTGAGCGTTTGTGCTCAAAACTCTGAAAGCGACAGGTGGCCTGAAATTCGGTATCAATTTTCGAAAAAAAAATAACCTATAAAAAGTGAGATAAGCCCTTGGCAGGCAATATCGTGTATATATAGGGGCCCGCTTTGTCAAGGGTTCATTTTCGAAGAAAACAAAAATCCTAAAAGCATAGAAAAAGTGTAAAATCCAAAAACATTGTCTTTTAAAATTCCTAATAAAATCGAAGAAAATGATGCCTTAATCGAAATATCCGTCTCACGTGAAATCGACTCCTTTCCTATAGAAATACAAGAAGAGGTAGGAGTCACGAGTCTAAAAAAGGAGACCCTTACTGAGGAGCTTCCTAATGAGCTCCTAGAACAGTTTGCCGACTTTGAGCATGGTCCTACCCCCATTGTTGCATAAATGGAGGACATCAATTTAGGGACCGAGGAGATTCCAAGAATAACCAAGATCGGAATATCGCTGTCTACCAAGGAAAGAAAATGCATGATTAATTTTCTTCAATCATATCAAGACGTCTTCGCAAGGTCATATGAGGACATGCCTGATTTGGACACCGATTTGGTCAAGCATGAGTTACTGCTCTACCCTGATATCAAGTCGGTCAAGCAAAAGCTGAGACATCTCCAACCCGAGTGGATGCTAAAAGTGAAGGACGAGGTCGTTAAGCAATACGATGTGGGATTCCTCATGGTCTCTAAGTACCCCAGTGGTTAGCCAACATCATTTCAATACCAAAGAAGGATGAAAAAGTCCACATGTGCATTGATTTCAGAAACTTGAACAGGGTGAGCCCGAAGGATGACTTTCCATTGCCTCACATCAACATCTTGGTCGATAATACTGCTAGGCACGGGATGCTCTCATTCATGAACGGATTTTTCGGTTACAACCAGATCAAGATGGCAGAGGCAGACCGAGAGAAGACAATGCCTATCACTCCATGGGGCACTTTCTGCTATAGAGTCATGTCATTCGGGTTGAAGAATGTCGACGCAACATACCAGAGAGCAATGACTATACTGTTTCATGACATAATGCATCGAGAAATTGAAGTTTATGTCGACGACATGATCGCCAAGTCACCGGAGCGAAATGTTGATAAACCTCCAGAAGTTGTTTAAGAGGCTAAGAAAATACAGGTTATATCTGAATCCGCAAAAGTATGCATTTGGCGTTATGTTCAAAAAATTGTTAGGATTCATCATCAGTAGGAGAGGTATCGAGGTTGACCCAGTCAAGGTGAATGCTATCATTGAAATGCCACCACCATCTACTGAGAAAGAGGTTAGAGGGTTCTTGGGCAGGATACAGTACATCAGTTGGTTCATTGCATAGCTAACGCCTATCCGCACGCCGATCTTCAAGTTATTAAGAAAAAATTCGCCCGTAGAGTAGAACGACGATTGTCAGGCAGCGTTCGATAAAATCAAGGGCTACCTTCTCAACCCGACAGCTTTGGTACCACCCGAGCCGGGGAGACCACTCTTAATGTATCTCTCCACAACCGAGAGTGTGACAGCCCGGATTTCCGCACCCCGAAACCCGTGCCATCAGCACGATCATCTTGATCGTGCCCTTAGCTAAGCACGGAACACTGGTATATCAAGCATTGTAATAAAATAATAAACGAAATTACGGAATTTAAGTCTATGTTAATTAACTCTCCAAAAGACAGTTCTACCCTCATGCCTCTACATGAATGGAGAACCGATCCGAACCATCGATGATAGCAATCATCACGAATGGTTCGTCCCAAAAGAGAAATCTCAACTCCTTATATACATGATTTTAAACAAAATAAAGGCTTGACATACCAAGCCGTACAAAAAACCTCTCCAAGAATCTCTCAAAGTGGCACAACGGAGTCCTCTAGAAGAAGTCCTCTGGAGGTGGCTCCAACTCGTCACCGTCAAAGGTCCCGACTCACGGGATCGTGTCTAAGCCTCTGCTAGTAGTGGACCTGCGACGTATAGTCTATAGGGTGAGCTACATCCTAGCTCAATAGGGAACAAACACAGTTGAACATATAAATTATGACTCACATATATTTCATGATATGCCATGCATGATGTGTCTATGCAATTATTGATGAAACAGTTAGAAAGCATTTCGTTTATCGTTGATTACATATGTTTCATTTACTCATGAATGATCTTTGAAAAGGTCTAAAGCAAAACTTAAACTTTCAACTTAAGTAATCCCCGAGCAATATAGCATCGAGCCCCGATGAGATACCCATCATCGTCATCTATATAGACAGTTTTAACCGTATTCCCTGGGAATACAAATAGTACCCAAGCCCCTTTCCCCTGGGGATTGGTGGCGGGGTTTCACTTGTCTCAATCAACACCCCTGGGGTGTGCTTACTATGTACGGATAAGCCTCCGCACTGGCCTACGGTTTCGCCGCCGTATCGCTCGCGGATATCCCCAAACCTCAAATAACAAAAATATCGGTGCCTTACATATAGTTATTCACCGTGTAATTGTGCTATCTTATATCAGTTAGGCCCTATCAAACATGATTCAATCCTTGGATACATCCCTGGGATGTATCCATTTACTTGCATCACACCTGATGCTCTTATCTCTTTACTTCTTCATCCCCTGGGGATGGCTCATTATGATTACTCTTATGGGTGTCACACACACACACTTTTCACAAACTCTTAAGAAATAGACATTTGAATTGAGTTCTATATCACTACATACATGCTCTTGTAAAATAAAGTACATGTTCAAGGTGTTCCCTATCTCAAGTCTTCATTTGTTCAATGCATCAAGGTCCCACGTGGCTCCTTGTGCACTAGTCCACACGTACCACCTATGGTACCATATAACAGGTAAAACACATCACAAAGGATGCAATAAAGAAGGTATAAGACCCTCCAAGAATCTTAAAGTCAAACCCAAAAGTCAACATAATTCATGTCAGTCGATTAATCGAACTCCAAAATCGATCAATCGAATCTGATTCGATTAATCGATTTCCAAAATCGATTAATCGAAGGTCAATATCGATTAATCGAAGTAATTTCGATTAATCGAAATTCTCCTTTTCGCAAAGTGATTTCACTATTCGAACAGTCGAGTTTTCATTCGATTAATCGAATCCAATTTCGATTAATCGAAATTCCTCTTTTCGCAAAGTAATTTCAATTCACCGTCAAATGAAGTTTTCATTCGATTAATCAATCCAATTTCGATTAATCAAATTCTTCTTTCGCAGTAGACTCTCGAATAAAATGAAGTTTCAGTTGATTAATCGATCCCAAATCGATTAATCGAAAACTAAAATCGATTAATCGAAATCCCATTTCGATTAGTCGATTTTTCCTCAAGTCATTTCCTCCAACCCCTGGGGTCCACTGGAGGTTCTCAGTCGATTAATCGATCCCCAAATCGATCAATCGAAATCCAAAGTCGATTAATCGAAATCAAATTCGATTAATCGAAATCGGGGTCCTCTGACCTTTCAACTTCCTGGCCAATTTCGATTAATCGAAACCCAATTTCGATTAATCAAAATTGTTAGATTCAAACCTTCATTTCTTTCTTCCCAATCTTTTTCCATACTTTTTCCTCTATTTTCTAAGCCATTATCCTATGATTTTGACCCACATTCAACTACAACTATAATCTATGCATTTTATTTACAAAAATCTTACCTTGAATAGATCTCAAGTTGATTTCAATCAGATAGTTGGAAGGCTAGGGTTTCCAGCTTTTGTTCTAACGGATCCCTTGCGTTGAATCAGCCTCTTTAATACTTGAATCCTTCTTCCAATCACCCACAATAACTCCTTGCTTAATCACCCTCTTTACTCCTCTCTCTCTCTTCTTTACTTCTCTCTCAACTACCAAACATCTATTTTAGGGTTATTAAACCCTTTTATCCCTCTCCTAGTTTGTGTGTTGAGCACATGCACCTCAATAGGTGTATGCGACTTCATATTTACAACACACACCACGCAATAATTCAAACTATCACATCTCGTCCGTTCATTTCATCCTATACTAACTCTTGATCTCCTAATTGGTCAAACTTGTGACCAATCGGGCACGGATCCCGAGGTCATAGTTTAGAGTGATTTTTCGGGCTATTACAGAGAGTTCGATGGGATGTGTCTTAGGGAAGCATGATGAGATGGAAAGAAGAGAACATGCCATTTATTATCTCAGCAAGAAGTTCACCGACTACGAGACACGTTATTCTCATCTGCAGAAATCATGTTTGGCTCTCGTATGGGCTATATAAAAGCTCCGTCATTACTTGCTATCTCAGGTCGTTCTACTCTTAGCACGTATGGATCCGTTAAAATACCTATTCGAAAAGCCCGCCCTCACTGGGCGGATTGCACGATGGCAGCTCTTGCTATCTGAATTTGATATCACGTACATCACTTAGAAGTCAATCAAGGGGCAAGCAATCACTGATCATCTTGTCGACAATCCCTTACCCGACTATGAACCTTTGAGAACCGAGTTCCCAGATGAGGAAATCTTGTTTATGACAGAGGATGACACGGAGGAGGTAGAAGAATACTAGGTAATGCACTTCAACGGGGCAGCAAATGGTGAGTGCTAAGGAGTTGGCGCCATTCTGATTTCGCCGAAAGGATCACATGTACCAATTTATATCAAGCTCAACTCCCCCTACACCAACAACATGACCAAGTATGAAGCATGTGCCACAGGACTGCAGGCAACACTAGACCTAAAGGTAACTCACCTCAGAGTGTTTGGTGATTCACAGCTAATCATTTGCCAGAGGAACAGCGACTGGAAGACAAAGGATGAGAACTAATCCCTTACCATGAGCACCTCGAGGACCTGATAGCATGCTTCGAGGATGTCACGTTCTCTTATGTTCTGCGAATAAGGAATTGTTTCACCGACGCATTATTAACTTTAGCATCAATGATAGAAATTCCATATGGTGTCATGATGAAGCCGATCATGATCAAACAGAGGAATGAGTCAGCCTTCTGCCTCCGGATTGAGGAATCTATAAAGTTAGATGATGAGCCACTGTGGTTCTTAGATATCAAGAACTTCCTCGAGACTTGAACTTTCCCTGAGGGAACGACCAGAGTGGACAGACGGACCATCCAGTGTTTGGCAATGAACTACGTCGTCTGTGGAGAGTGCCTTTACAAGCGTTCCTATAATAACATCTTGCTCAGATGCCTTATTGAGAGCGACGCAGTCAACATTATGAAGGAGATTCACGAGGGAGTATGCGGGGCCCACAGTGGGCACATGCTTGTGAAGAAGATCCTACGGCAAGGATACTTTTGGACCACTATGGAAAACTGTTGCAAGCACATTCAGAAGTACTATGAATGCCAAGAACACTCCAGTCTGATCCATACTCTCGCTATAGATCTATAAAGCATGACCACTCCATGGCCCTTCGCCACCTGGGGCCTCGACGTCGTCAGAATGATTAATCCGAAAGCCTCAAACGGACATCGGTTAATCCTAGTCGCTATCGAATACTTCACCAAATGGGTAGAGGCAGCATCCTATGCCGACATCATGGCCCAACACGTTGAGAAGTTCATCAAGAGCAACATTGTGTGTTGATTTGGCATACCCAAGGACATCATCACCGATAATGGCACCAACTTCGCGAACAAGGGCATCAAAGCCTTCTGCGAGCAGTACAAGATCAAACATCATCGCTTATCGCCTTATCAGTCATAAACCAATGGAGCCATAGAAGCAGCTAACAAGACTGTCATCCGCATCCTAGAGAAAATGGTCATCACCTATCGAGATTGGAGTGAAATGTTACCGTTCGCATTATGGGCCTACAAAACATCGACTCATACCACTACAGGGACAACACCATTCTCCCTTGTGTATGGAACTGAGGTCATCCTACCAGTTGAAGTAGAAGTACCTTCGCTATGTATCCTCATGGAATCAGGACTATCTGAGGCTGAGGGGGAGAGATCCCGCTTTGAGCAGTTAAACCTGCTGGATGAAAAAAGGCTCCTAGCCTTATGTCATACCCAAGTTTATCAGAGGCGGATCGCACGTGCTCACAATAAACGTGTCCGCAATCGAGATCTAAAGGTGGGAGACATTGTGCTGAGGAAAATCTTTCCATCCCTCCACGCTGATCCGAGAGAAAAATTCAAGCCTAATTGGGTGGGACCTTACTATTGGTGTGCACTTTTTCTGGGTTCCTTTCGGTCCCCGTGAGTCAGTGGCCCAATTCCATCCTGAGCGAACTCTGGTAATGCTGAATGTGGTGTTTTGAATGCTAACAATAAAGGAGGATTTCTAAGAAGGTTCCTAATTTGTTGTGATCACCCACTGCAGATATTTAACGACGCTGCAATACGTCAGTGATCACACTTTCAAGTGGGTGTCGGTTACTTCTTTACTGAATCGTCGGCCTACCAACATCAGCAGCACTAGCTCTCCTTGAAGTTTAGATAGTTTAGTTTTCTTTCTTATTGTTGTAATTCTAATTGGCTTAAGTTTCCTAGTTTTATTATGAGTCTAACTACATGAACCGATTGTGGTGAATTAATCCAATATTCTAGTGTCCTAATCCTAGTATGAGTCTACTTGATCTAAATATTCTAATACTACTATAAGTTGAACTAGTTTGGAATATAATTACTTTTGGGTGTCCTACCTTTATTAGAATTCCATTGTGATTAGGTGTCCTAATTCTATCATGATTCTAAAAGGTCTCTTAATACTATTAGAAGTCTAATTGATTTAATATTTTAATCTTATTAAAAGTTCAATTAGTTAAGTTTCCTAATCCTATTAGGAGTCTACTTAATTCAAATGTTCTACTTTTATTAGAAATCCAATTGATTAAGCTTCCTAATCTTACTAGGAGTCTAATTAATTTGAATATTCTAATCTTATTAGAAATATAATTAATTAAGTTTCCTAATCCTACTAGGAGTTTAATTAATTAGTCTCCTAATCATATTAGGAATGCAAATTCTAGTGAAACTCCAATTAAAGCAAGTATACTAATTGTACTAAAATTCTAAGTAAAATAAAGGAGCTAATTTTACTGAAATTCTAATTAAAATAAATAGACTAATTCTATTGAAATTCTAATTAAAGCAAGTATACTAATTTTACTGAAATTCTAATAAAGCAAAAGAATTAATCTTACTGAGATTCTAATTAAAGTAAAGAAACTAATTTTACTAAAAAAATTGAAGAAAAGGGGTTTTGGGCCCGCTATGCTAAGGAGGATTGGCCTCGTTCCCGAGTACCCTCCGTAAGCTCCCTTACGCAATTCAGGTGGCTGAGATTAAAGCAAATTGAATTTTGAATTATAAGATAGTATGTTTTTGGTGTTTAAAGTTAATTTTGGATTATAATTATGAATTAAATTTTGAAACTAGAAATTAAGAACTGAACTATAAATTGGGATTCTAAAAAATCTTAAATCGAGAAATTAAGACTAAAATTTAAAATCTAAGGCTTGAATTCGGGACCGAAATCAGAAAATCAGACCATGTGATTAAGGACTGGTTTTAGAAACTAGGAACTAGAACTAGAGATTAATAATAAGACTGGAGCTTGAGATTTCATAACAAAATTAAGGTTTAGGGTGGGGGAATAGGCCATCTGATTAAGGGCTGATTTTAGAAACTAAGAACTAGAACCAAATATTAAAAATTACGATCTAAAAAAAATGGTGCTACGGTCTAAGACTGAAACTTTAATATTAATAGTTAAAAAATAAAAATGAAGTCTAAAGCTAAGAATTAAAAACGAGAGTCGAAAACTAAAAGCTAAATTTTACCTAAGGCCGGAGCTGCAGAGAGGAATCTCGAAATTCGAAGCTTGGATGCGGGAGACTTGAAACTCGAATCTCGAAGTCGTTGCTATGTTTCTCTCTGTGTCCACTCTCTCTGTGTGTGCCCTCCTCTTGGGGTCGAAGTAAAAAAAAGTCTTTTATAAGTTTTTTTCAATTACACACCCTGTTTCAGGCGTTTAGCTGAATTGCACGTCGATTAGCGAGAGTTATTCGCTTTGAGTCGGTCGCTGACAAAGTGAGCGACCGACTGACTGGCTCAGCCGAGTTTCCTAGTTCTAATCACGTTAGGACTAATTGCGCGCCTTTTTTGGGGTGCGCAATTTGATTAAGCGCTTCATTCATGGTGCTTAATCGTGAAATTTTGACGGTCAAGGACTGTGAGACTAGGTCAGGCGTAGGCCAATTGTGCGCCTGTGATATGGAGCTCAATCCGATCACGCGTGCCATGTGGAGTGCGTAATCAAGTCTCGAGGTAGTATAGAGAAAGGAAGTCTGGTCTGAAAAGGGACTGATTGCACTTTTATGGGTTGGCGTGCAATCAAATTACGTGCATAGTTTTAGGCGCGTAATTCAGGATTGTCCGAGTCCAGGTTGGGTCTGAAATGCCAGACTATTATTTCAGCCTATATTTCGACTATATACTATTGTTTTAGCATATAGTATCCCTACATTGAAGTCTGAGCCACAGAGCTATTATTTCAGCCTGTGTTCAGTCATGTACTATTATTTCAATGCATGGTTCTCACGTTAGGGTTAGGGGATCTGAGCCACAAAGCTATTATTTCGACCTATGTTCAGCCATATACTATTGTTTCAGCATATGGTTCCCACATTAGGGTTTAAAGGGTCTGAGCCATAGAGCTATTGTTTCAGCCTATGTTCAACCATGTACTATTGTTTCAGTGCATGGTACCCACATTAGGATAAAGGGATCTAAACTACAGTGCTATTGTTTTAACCTGTGTTCATCCATATATTATTATTTCAGCCTGTGACTCATCCATATACTATTGTTTCATCATATGGTTCTCACATTAGGGTTGTGAAACTTTTAGATAAGGTAAGTCATTTCTAAAAAGTCATAGGTAAGGTCAAAGGTTGACCGAACGAATTGGTATATTCTGAGAGGGCAAAATGAGGGTGTCTACAGATGCCCCTCTTTGGCCCGCTCTTGCGAAGTAAGAACGCGTCAAAGAAGTAGACACCCCTCATTCGAGGTGTCTTCTCGTTTCTCTTGAGAAATCACAAATGTGAACTGGGGATGCTGACATGTTATGCTTGACTTTCTTATCTATCAGCACAAGCTAAAATGGAGCATTCGGGGCCCAGTGGTAGCTGTCAAAAGGCATAGTCTATGTCGTGGATGCAAGTGATCCCGTCACATATCGCAACCCGCTGTCATAGACAATCGGCGGGGGAAGTCAGCGTATCCTAATCCACGAGTGCAAGGGACATCCCATCGCATGGCGCGACCTGTTGCGAGTGACAGTCAAATGGAAAAGGGAATCATCATATCCTAATCCGTGGGTGCAAGGGGCATCTCGTCGCGTGTCGCGACCTGCTGTAAGGGGTAGTCAAATAGAGGGATATGACGCAGTCGAGGTGCCGGGAGGCGTCATATAAATGTCCATGAATAAGGCCCAAAGATCGAAGATAAAGTCATATAATGTCTAAGGCTTTCGCAAGTCATGTTAGGCCGAGCGCGTCATTGCTCACACCAATGCACGTCAGGGGTTTCTTTTCCAATAGGCGTTTGTAAGTTCTTAGATTAAATATAGTCGTTGTTCGATTTCCCAAGGGAATGGCTGGTTTCGGTAAGTGGTGAATGAGATGAATTTTGATAGGTAAAAGGTCTCTTTGTTTATTATTATTTTAGTTTCTTTTTTTGTTATTTTTTTATATTTTTAATTTTTTGGTTTTGGAAGTAAGGGGTTTTGAAAATTCGAAAATTTTAACTTAAGATCAATTCAGTGGTAAATATTCAGATAGCGTGGCTTCCGAGATGTCGCTGAGCAGATCCACTGGTATAGAATTTGTGGACCCAACTATTTATGTGGTTGTCAAGATGACACTTGGCGTGTCGGATACTCCGTCTAACCTTCTCGGTAAATACTAATGATTGTCTCTTATGAGAGGACTACAGTGATTAGCGAGTCGAGAGAGATGGGTTTTGAAAATATTTTGACTTAATCATAGCTAACTATATATTTTAGGAGAAATATCGAGAGAAGAGAAGAGGGTGATACTTACCTGAGGTGGTGATACTTACCTGTGTAGCCCGCGATGGGACTGATCGGTTGTAGTGATGTCGCGATGGGACATGGTGGGTTTTCTTTCTTTTCTTTATTTCTACTGCAGCAGGGATTTGGTGGTCATTGTCGTGATGCAATGTCTTGGGGAAGTGAGTGTTGCGATGGGACATGGTGATTTTCCCTTTCTAGTTGTGTGCTGGGGTGAGTCCCGATGGTTGCAAGTGCGGATTATAGACGTGATGGGACATTGGGGGTCTGCGTTAGGCTGAGGGATTACTGGTTGTAGGTCTGATAGGGGCATTTGGATCATGGTGAGATTTTTTGTGTTTGAGATGCGATAGGATGTGGGAGGAGTCCCTCTTCTTCTGTTGGAGTTTAGCGACTGCTGCGTAGCTAGGGATTTGGGAGGTAGGTTGTCTGCTTTCGTAATGGCACGTTGGTTGAGGATAGTTAGCGATGAGACTTTTTAGAAGGTTTGACTCTATGCAAGGTTTCCTGATGAGGATTTCGGGGAGGTGTAATTGATGTCGGGGCAGTAAGACGAGATGAAGTTGCTCTGTCGCGATGGGATATGCTCGTGATGAGATCAAGTTGTAGTTGCATCACGAGGGGACATGTTCCTGGATGTATGGCGAGATTGTGTCTGGATGTTTCGGGTAGTGTTGTTTGTGATGGGATGTTGATGGGATATTTGCGTGATCTTTCTTTATTTGGCAGATCTTGAGTTATATAAGATCACGTTGTGGTTGCGCCGTGACTGGGCTTGTCTTTGGCTTTGGTCATGTGCCCGAGTCTTGGGAAGGTTTGCTTTTGGCTTTTCACGATCGGATGTGTGGTGGCATAGCTGACTTAGGTCTATGAGCTTGGATATTGGGATAGCGTTGTAGGTGTGCATCTTATTGCAATGGGACAGGCACGACGAGGTCGTGCGATGGGATCCCCCCTCTCCGGTCGGATCGTGATGGGATGAGGGAAGGTGACGGTGTCACAATAAGGCATGTATGTCTTGTCGCAATGGGACCAAGGGCGTTGCCAATGTCCCCTGTAAAGGCTACGCGATGGGACATGGGAGAAGAATCTTGATGGAGATGGGATAAAAGGTGTGAGGGTGCAAATTCTATCTAAACTTGGGAATTGCGCGCCTGGTATCAGTCATTTAATCGAATTGCATGCCTGTTTTGGAGCGTACGATTGAAAGTTTGTAGGAGGATTTACACGTTTGGATGTGTGCGTATGATTGGATTACACACAGTGTACTAAGCGTGTAATTCAAACGTCACCAGGTCACTGTGTGGGCTGATAAGTACTGAAATATGATGATATTTCACCCCTAAATACCTATATTTAGCTGTCCGATGAAGGCTATCTGATGAGAATTATTAGATTTGAAGTGTTTCAAGTAAATACAAGCCAAGTGTGGAAAACAGCCCAAGAATTCTGAAAATAATGTCAAAACACTGCAACTTTGGGTTATCAAGAACTTGGTGCGACTTGTGTCTCAATTTGGACCTTCAATACGGCCGAATTATAAAATTGACAAAACACAAAAGTTGTAGATCTTTCCGTCAGCTTTCCAACGGCGTAAGAATCACCTCAATTCAAGTTCGAGACAGAAAGTTATGGCTGAAATACCAAAGTAGTGTCTGATACAAAAAGTGTGCTGGAATTCACGGATTTCTGGGAGTCGATGCATCGACCCTTTTGGTCGATTAATCGAGGACAAAACAATGTCTGACACAGAACTGACACTTTAAAGCTATTTTTTTGGACTTCTTGGAGGCTCGATGCATCGACCATATTGGGTCGATTAATCGACCCCAACTTTTGCGGCTGGGACACTCTTGCGGCTGGGAGACTTCGGCGATCGTGCATCTATTTAAAGCCGACTCAAACACTTCGAAGGAGAATTAATTTTTTAGGGAAATAGGATTAGTTTTAGAGATTTTTTATTTTTTCCTTTTTGAGAGCTTTGTTCCTTTAATTTTCAGTACTCATTCCTTTAGTTTATTATTTTTGTTCAAGTTTATTCCTGCATTAATTTCGTTTCTGAAGATCATCGTACTTTTGGATCAAAGTAATTTCTGTTGAAGTTTAAGGTATTTTTAATTCATTAAATTAATATTATTTTTCCTTCCTTATTTATTTATGTCATTTAATTACAATATGTGTGGCTAAATTTATAGGGATGAGGATCTAATGATTCCCATCCGAGGGATGTACTTTTAATAATATAAATTTAGGATTAAAATATGAGATCTTATTTTATGGTCGTTGTGCTATCATGAACGAATGAAATCCCCGCCACTAACTGGGATCGAGTGTGCCGAGCCATGCCCGGGATCTCAGATCTGTGACTGTAATTTTACCCAATTATTGTTATGATCTTTTTGCTTTCATCATGTGGATCTAATTACAATTATGATCCGGGATCGAGTGTGCCGAGCCATGCCCTGAATCTTGGATCTGTAATGGTAATTTTATCTTAATTACTCCCTAATCTGAAATCAAGTATGCCGAGTCATGCCCTTGATTTCAGATATATGGTGGTATTCTTGTTAGAATTTTCACCCACTTTGGAGATGATTTTTATTTGAACCTGAGATCAAGTGTGCCGAGCCATGCCCTTGATCTCAGATCTATATATGAAAATCATCTAAGTCCTGATTGCAAGGATGCAACGTGAAACCTATCGGGGTTTTGACCATTTATCTTCCATATAAGATATTTGTTTTCAATGGTATATCTCATAGTTTAATCCGTAGATTTATATTATGGGAAGAACGGACCAATGATGGGAGGATTTAGTATCTTCATCTTTATCCTTACTTTTGAATTATCAGTCAAGTTCTAGTTTGTAGTCAGTAATTATCATCTCATTAAACCGCTTAAATCATAAAACTGGTAGAATACTGTTAGATCTTTATAGGTTTCTTGAATTACTATTTTGTCTTTTTAGATCTTTCAAAATTAGTTCTCGTGGGAACGATCTCGTACTCCGCACCCACTATATACAATCCGATTCATGCACTTGCGAGTAAAACATCACAATTAAAAAATCACATAATGGGGGACCTTTCATATTGCACGGTGTAAGTGGGTCGTATAATGGGGTTGCGCGGTCTATAGTTGGCGCGTGACCGGAGCGTCGCGCCGTCTGCAAGGGTGATGATTTGTTTACGCGTTCAAGGCTAGGTATGCAATATGGATTATGCGAGGGGAGTATGGTGCGCAATTTTATTAAGCGCGTCAATCCAAGCGCGGGATTTGACCGCGATCTATATATGCTTCAAAATTCTTCATTCTTCTCGTGCTATCCGTTTCTGTCTTCAATTATTTGTTTTCTTGTGCCCTAATTTTCATGTTTTCGTGATATCTTGCGATCCGATCATTCGTTTCAAGTGTTGTTTCTTCCATTCTTTCTAGTTTTTTGAGCTCTTTCTTCTAAGATGGAGTTCAAAGGCAGTGATTAGTTCTACTCGTCAGTATCAGAGATGGAGTGGATGCTAGCGGCAGAGATGGCGAGTCTTCCTAGGCTCTGACCGGTGCTGTTGTCATAGAGGAGGATGTCAGGGCGATAGTTAGAGAGGAGGTACCAAAGGGTTACCAGGTGGTGGCCAGGGAGGAGGTACCCGGGATTGATCAGGGTGCGACTGTGGGTGAGGGCGAGAGGGCTGAGGATGAGGAGAGTCAGGTCGCACACACTTCTTGCTAGAGGATTTCTTCGCGCGTGGTCAAGTAGGTACTCGTGAGCAAGAGTTCCTTCAATTTTTTAGGCATTTAGGTCATAACATAGACTTATTAGGATCTGAAAACCCTTTTAATTTATGTCAAACGTGCATCGATCAATGATTGTGCGCTCATTCATGCATCATGACTGCATCTAGTGATAGGTCACGTTTCTGTTTTATTATTCTTATCATATTTTGCACGCTTGTTATGAACTGTTACTATGTGTTTCAATATACCTTATTTGCTTTCAGTAGATCAACCTATCTCTCGTTATAGGTATGTGTATTAGTCTTATTATATTTTGCTTATTTTTTGTTCGGTAGGAGCCTCCGTAGCTGGATATCAGCTGGGCATGGACTGAGTCTCACACTTGATATCGTGCCTTATCGGAGTTTCAGCGGGCGTGGTTGGTGTCTTTCGGTGTTAGACCGACCTTGAAGTTGGAGCCCTTTCAGGTCGATCGTGATCTGATTGCGACAATTCTGGAGAGGTGGAGGGAGGAGCATCAAGCACTTCTCTTTCTGATTGGTATGTTGCTGCCGACCCCAGAGGACTGGGTCCGCATCACTGGTCTTCGTTTTGAGGGTGAGTCGATCACGGGGCCGATGGCAAGAGATTATCTGGGGGGTGTGTGAGGAGATTTTGTGTGTCCCGTATAGATCTAGTAGATCGGGGCCGGGGGTAGTTCAGGTCACTTGGTTCTTTGATACATTTGCTAGTGGCTTCGTCTCTCCTAGGCATCATTCGGAGCCGAAGGCGTCTTTCAAGGCGCAGTGTGTGGCGCTAGTGGGTCGAAAGCCCGTGGTTGAGCCGGGGTTGGCTGCATATAGGGTGCTTCGAGCATTCTTAATGCATTTCCTTGTTGCGGTATTCTTCTCTTCTTCGACTTGGGGATGCGTCACCAGGTTATTTTTTCTGGTTCTCGGGGACTTGAATCGAGTCCCTACCTATGCTTGGGGTGCGGCCGCATTGGCACATCTCTATGAGCAGCTTTATCGTCGGGAGCGAGGGGTCGCAACGATCGGAGGTTTCCTTCCCTTCCTCCAGGTAAGTTTTAGTTAATTGGTGTCATAGTGTCTTTGATTTTTTTTATTGCCCTTTTTTTGTCACAATAGCTATTTTGTATTTTTTTTTGTGTTTTCTAGTTTTGAGCGTATGATCACTTTGCCTTTATCCGTCCATGGGTCCCGATGGAGATTACGATCACGTTTCCGCAGATGCATGTGTGGAGGATAGAGTTTTGGGTCGCCATTGGTCTTCGGATCTTCAGACCGCGCGAGCTCTTTTTGAGGACATGCATATGGGGTAGGTAGGTGTTGTCTATATTGTTGTTACATTCCCTCGGTTTGGTGTTTTTATTTATCAGGTTTCAGCGATTATTGACAATTTTACCTATTGGGTTTACAGGTGATTTGGAGGCCCTATGCAGCTAGGGAGGATGTCGATGTGCCAGTGACTCAGTCTGGCTAAACTTTCTTCGATGTGGACATATGGGTCCATTATTTTAAGAAGGTGGAGAGGATCCTTAGGGACACACAAAGCCGCGGGGAACTGCTTGTCGAGATGATGGTTCCGTGGGAGACTCGGGTTGAGGCGATAGAGGCAGCGCGGAGGACGATGTAAGCTAAGATGCAGGCGAGGATTGATCATCTGCAATATTGTCTGTCGAGGAGTGAGCGTGGAGTACGCGGGATGGTTGGTCGTTTGATTCGTCTGGATCCAGTGGCCACGAGCTCTCAGGCGGGGCAAGCTCGCCGTATGACTCGTGAATATGTTAGGGATTACGTCGAGGAGGACTCTGTTATTCAGGAGTTTCTTGCTGGGTATCCTCCTCGTTCTCGATCGAGGCGGTCTGTTAGTCAGGCAAGTGAGGGGAGTTCAGTTGCGGGGCCTCCTCATGTACAGGTTCCGCCGACTCTGGGTGCCGGGATTATATTTTCGAAGGATCAGTTTATGGACCTCTAGGCTGATGATACTGGGGACAACGGTGATCGGCCATCCCAGCGGCAGTGTAGGGAGTAGGGGTGCATGTGTATTTTTTGTGTTCATTGTGCGTGTTCATTATATATACAGGGGGTATGCCCCCGGTGACATGTAAAAAAAGAAAATTTTGATATATAGGGAGATTTTTTTAGTTTAGATGTACCTGATTGGCTCCTTTTCTTTTAGTTACCTTTTGCATTTGTCTTTCACTTTTGGTGTTGTCAGTTGTCATCGTAACTTAGATGCTTCCTAAGCTGGCCCGGTGGTGGTTGAAGGTTGCTTTATATCTGCACACGTAAAGGCAAGGCTATCGATAATTTTATTCTTTCTCTTGCTAGTTGTCAAGGAGGTAAGTGTCTCAAACCGAGGTCTGTTAGTAAAATATAAATATATATGCTCTTTTTTTCTTTTTCTTCTCTTTTTTTCTTTTTTATCTTTTTTTTAGAAAATGGAAATAATGCAACAGGGAAAGCAAATAACTGAAATAATTAAAAATAAAAATGCCTCAGTGTAGGAGTGTGGCAAGATCAGCAGTGGAGTATCTTTGGTAGCATTCTCCGGATGGTGACTTCGTTATTTCGCATCTTCTTTATGGACGAGTTAGCGCTTCTATGGTGATTCTCCTTCTAGAAAAAAAGATGCCTCAATGTCTAGATGCAATGGAGTTTTCTCTGATTTTAGACGAGCACTTTGGGTCTATAAGAAGTCATGGGTATTTGGCGAGTTAGTTTTGAAGAAAAGTTCATCAGTACTGTCGTCGAATCGGGGGATGTCATTTTAATTATGTCAGTTGTATACCGAGGTCTACCTTTTGGTGGTGGTCATCCTATGCCGTGGTCATTATCAAGGAGAGTGTGGTAGATATAGTATGTGATTGCATCAGTCGTCATTCATCAATTTTCGATTTCATTCTTAGGAGTATCTTGAAGGGTTTCCGATTTATCGTCCGAAATAATAAAAAAATAAAAAAATAATAGAAGAGGGGTAAGGCTCAGTGATGTGGAGAGTAGTTTGTAACTAATGCTTTCCAAAATGGATGAGTAACAATCTTTTTCTTAGAGGGGATACAGGGTGTCATGATTGAGCACTTCATCATGTTTCGTACCATCAAAATCTCACATTCTATAGTTAGCAGGAGTTTGTCCTCCTCCCGCTACCTTACGATGACATTTAGTAGTATGGGGACATTAGGGAGGCCCTCACAGCTTGCTTATACATTTCTAGTAAAGTTACCTGAGATTCCCTCACGGCCTGCTTAGGCTTTCCTTAGCTCATTGACTTGTTCATTCGTCGTATTGCTCTCACTCGATTATATATATATATATATATATATATATAATTTTTTTTTTTTTTAAAAGCATCCTGCTAGCGTAAGAATAATGAGTTTTGATTAAACCTGACATCTTTATTTTTTTTGCTCTAACATCTCCTCCAATGGCGGGGGGAAGGGAAATGAGGATCGAGTGTTACTTATGCTTTTGAAGGAGGTTAGGTATGTTACTAGTTCTTTGATCAGATTGCCCGAATAAGAAAGTGGACTATAAATTGGAGGTCTTAAGGATATTCTGAGAATTGATGACGTACGACCAGTGAATGGGTCGTGACAACTACGGGGTGATAAGTATAAGTATTTAACCACGGGATGCAATGATCACAGGGCTAAGGATAATATTTTCTAAGGTACATGGTGTTCCAAGGGTATGCGATTGTTATAACATAAGGGTCTTCCCAATTCGGTTTCAGTTTTCCTTTTGGATGAGCATGCTTGGAAGGCATAATTTTCTTCAAGACTAATTCTCCAATATTAAAGGTTCGTTTGAGGACTTTCTTATCATAAGCCCTAGCCACTCTCCTCTAATATACCTGAGCATGATCAACTGTCCTTAGATGCGTTTTATAGAGTTACTCTAGCTGCGCGAGAAGGGTAATTCTCCTCTCGTCTAAGGATAGCTCATCATCAAGTTGAATCCGTAAAGATGGTACTTGTATCTTATATAGTAGGACTGCCTCCATCCCATAGGAAAGGAGGTAGGGAGTTTGGCCAGTGGCCGTACGAATAGAGGTCCTATAGGCTCAGAGTGCTTTCGATAGTCGGTTGGGCTAGTCGGCTCCATTGCTTGTCTCTACTGTGTGTTTCAGAATTCGAATCAACGTTTTATTTGTAGCTTCTGCTTATCCATTGTCATAAGGGTAGAACGATGATGAGTGGCGTAGATCGATGCCAAATTTCTTGCATAACTTCTTCGTCTTCTCTGCGATGAACTGCGATCCGTTGTCGGTAACAAACATCCTGGGTACTCTAAACCTGGTGATGATATTCCGAACGATGAACCTCATGAGTGTTGAAGCGGTGATTCTGACATAAGACTCAACTTCTGCCCATTTGGTGTAGTATACAGTTGCCGTAAGTATGAACGCGTGCTTGTGAGTGTTTCCAACTATGTCTGTGAAAGGTCCGATGACATCGAAGGCCTACATCGAAAACGGCCACGGCGAGATCATAATGTTCAATGCAACTGATGGAGCTTTGATGAATGCGACGTGTTCTGGCATTGTTTGCAGAATTGGACGTAGAGGTGACAATCTCTTATCAATGTCAGCCAAAAGTAGCCATGTCGTTGGATCATAATCACTGGTGATCCCCAGAATAAATCAAAGAATGTCTGCTCATGTAGCGAAAATCAGAACAGACACTATCTAAAGAGGCATATAGAGTCATTATATAAGACATAAAAAAAGAAAGAAAATAATATATATATATATATATATATATATATATATATATATATATATATATATATATATATATATATATCAAAAGAATATACATCTTTAAAAAGGAACAGAAAAGAATCACTGGTGATGGCCATCCATCACTTAAAATAATAGTTCCTACAAGATGTATATGACAATAAAATGAAATATCTACAAAAATTAATACATAACAGAGTGGCCACCAGGCACACGCATAATCCAAAATACCAGGTATAGATCCCAAAATATAATACAAGTCTTAAAATACCCTAGATACGGGTAGTACTCGTCAGCTGGGATATCAGTGTCCTCCTCCTCCTTAGCCTCAGTCTCCGGCTGATAGTTAGGGTCACTCTCAGTGTCGGGAATCTTAGCCTCAGAACCTATGATATAAAATCAGGGGTGAGCTAACTATCTAAGCTCAATAGAAGAAACTCAATCAAATTACATTTAAAATATAAAACATGATTTGCAGAACATGTCTTAGAATGGATGACCAAGAATAGAGAATACAGACATAAATAATCAGATGACAGATGCAGAGTTTTAAAGGATAGAACATATGCAAGAATATTAGAAAGCAAATTTTATTCTCAAAGTTTTCAGAGCATTCTGAGATGCCACCTATAAAATAAAAAATTATGGAATGTTTTTTAAGGTGGTTTGGACATGTACATCAAAAGCCAAAAGCAAACCCTATAAGAATTGAGATGCTACACAAGCACACGAAAGTAGAAGAAGGGTAAGACCAATGAAGCCAATGGACAAACATAACTAGCAAAACCTAACCCAAATAGATGAGATAAGCTTATAGTGATAATGATTTCCTTTTACCATTTATTTCAATAATCACCAAGTCTAGGTCCGGCAATAATTCGATGAGGTTAAAATTCGAAAAAATCTGGCAAGTTCGTGAAAATATTCAGAGGAAAATTGGAGAGAAAAATAAAAAACATAAGATTTAAAACTATAAAAAAAATTACCAAATAACAATAAAATCATAAATTTTTGGAAAAAATTCGCGAATAATTCAAGAGTAATTCACAAATTATTCAAAAATTTGCGGATTTTTGTGACTGCTTATTTCCAATTCAACTGATTTTTTTTTTTTAAGTTTCATTTTTCCCTCGCTTCGGTGATTATCCTATGGATCAGGGCCGGCCTTGGGCCAAGGCCCAAGAAGCGGCCGCCTCGGGCCCCAAAGTTTGTAGGGCCCCCAATTCTTGAAAGTTTTTACCATCTAGTTACTTAATATACTTTTTAATATAAAAAAGTATTAATCTAATTGTATAGTTGGTCAAGTAACTAGTGTTGCATTACTTTTTATCCAACATGTTGTGAGCTCAACTCTTCTCAGGTCCCATACTTGCATTTTTTTTTAATGGGTCGAGTCTCAATCAGGTTGGTCAGGTCACTGGCCTAACTGGGTAAGGTCGGTCATATGTATTGACCCATAACAGTCTCTTTCCCAATTTTGACTAGACCAGATTTGTTTGACCAAATCGTTTATATATAAGGTACCTCTAAACGTGCTCACACGTTCTCCCCGAAAGTGCCCACATCTCGGATCCCTTGAAAACTATTAATTCCTTTGAATGAGATGATGGAAATCACTTTTCATACCTATCTTTCACAAAATAGATATTCTGATCATGGCCCACCTATCAAATAGTTAGTTTTTTATTCCATGTGTCATAAATTTCCAAAAAAGCCCTTGAATCATATGACGCATCACTCTCAAATGTGATTTTATGGGCATTTTTCTGGGATTTATGACACACACAAACACACACACACACACACACACACACATATATATATATATATATATATATATATATACATACAATTTTTTCTTATTAAATGACCCTAACTTAAAATAGCGACTTCACAGTCGTTACAGTTCCACTTTTTATAAATGACCTGTCAATTTTGATCTACTCGATGAGATTTATCCAATGAACCTATTTTTGAACTTTTTGAGACTGCTAGAGTGCTAAAAAATGTCAGTGAAAAATTTAATGGCAGTTAAAGTAATAAAAAATGTTAAAATGTTGTTGGTTGGATTACTATATCCGTCAAGTATCTTCTACAATTTAGCTTCTCTTTTTGTGTTGTTTTTTTCTTTAATTTATACTCTCCTTAAATATTTAGTTGCATTTTTAAATTATAAACAATAGAATAGAATATGGAGATATTTGTTAGTCAAAAGCAATGAGTAAAAAAAAAAATTATGTCATTTTTTTTTTTTTTTAAAGATTAATATAAAAGAGGGGCCCCATTTTAGGAACTCGCCTTGTCTCAGGGCCTCAGGGCCGGCCTTGCTATGGTTGTGTATGATGCCAAGCATTCCAATAATTAAACTTTACTATTATGATAGTAAAGTGTGCCGATTTCTTTTTACCTTTATTTCCATAGTCACCAAGTCCGGGTCGGGCAATACTTCGGTGAGGTTAAAATTTGATAAAATCCGGCAAGTTCGTGGAAATATTCGGAGGAAAATTGGAGAGAAAAATAGAAAACATAAGATTTGAAACTATAAAAAAAATTTCAAAAAATTACCAAATAACAATAAAATCATAAATATTTGGAAAAAATTTGCAAATAATTCGGGAGTAATTCACATATTATTAAAAAATTCACGAATTTTTGTGACTGCTTATTCCCAATTCTATTGTTTTTTTTTTTTTAAAGTTTCATTTTTCCCTCGCTTCGGTGATTATCCTATGGATGTGTTTGATGCTAAGCATTCCAATAATTAAACTTTACTATTATGATAGTAAAGTGTGACGATTTCTTTTTACCTTTATTTCCTTAGTCACCAAGGCCAGGTCCGGCAATAATTCGGTGAGGTTAAAATTCGACAAAATCGGGCAAGTTCGTGGAAATATTCGGAGGAAAATTGGAAAGAAAAAATAAAAAAACATAAGATTTAAAACTATAAAAAAGAAATTTTTTAATTACCAAACAACAATAAAATCATAAATTTTTGGAAAAAATTCGCGAATAATTCAAGAGTAATTCACAGATTATTCAAAAATTCGCAAATTTTTGTGACTGCTTATTTCCAATTCTGCTGATTTTTTATTTTAAAGTTTCATTTTTCCCTCGCTTTGGTGATTATCCTATGGATGTGTATGATGCTAAGCATTTCAATAATTAAACTTTAATATTATATTAGCAAAGTTTACTATGGTGATAATGATTTCTTTTTACCTTTATTAGTCAGGGTCCAGTAATAATTCGATGAGGTTAAAATTCGACAAAATCCGGTAAGTTCATGGAAATATTCGGAGGAAAATTGGAGAGAAAAATAAAAAACATAAGATTTAAAACTACAAAAAAAATAAAAATTAAATTACCAAATAACAATAAAATCATAAATTTTTGAAAAAAAATCGTGAATAATTTGAGATTAATTCACAAATTATTCAAAAATTCACGGAGTCATAAATTTTTGTGACTGGTTATTTCCAATTCTACTGATTTTTTTTTTTTTTTTGAAGTTCCGTTTTTCCCTCGCTTCCGTGATTATCCTAAGGAAGTGTATGATGCCAAGCATTCCAATAATTAAACTTTACTATTATGATAGAGAAGGGCGTTCAATTGCCTTTTGTTTTTGTTTTTATGAAATTAGTACTTTCTCTTTTCTATTATGATATGACGAATTTGATTAGGATTTTTTGTAAAAATATCCCGTTTAGAGTATCGGAACCATCCGATCGGTGTACTCAAATGTTAATCACTAAAAAATTAGGTACCATCCGATCAGTGTACTCAAATGTTAATCATAAAAAAATTAAGTACCATCAGACCAGTGTACTCAAATGCTAATCATTAAAAAAATGATTACATTTAACTAATAGACAATTAATGGGTATGTAATTCTCCAACCGAAAGTACTTCCATTCGATTAATGGAGGAGAAAAATTTTTGGGTACCATTATTCACACCTCACAAAACTGCTTTCTCACCCCAGTAAAGAGAATGAAAAAAAATAAAGCAGCAGTGCGAGCTTTAAAAGAGTTCTCTTTTAGTAGAGTTTGAGAAAACAATCATATGGCGTGTGAATAATGGTACCTTTTTTTTTGTTATGCATAGGTTATCTTGATTTGCACTTTCAGAGTCAAGTATCAAAATTTTGGATTTCAATTCGGTTTCGGTGGGGATCAAAACTGAAATTTTGGCCGAAATCTTCATCTCCATACTAAAACTCCAAAATTTTGGACCGAAATTTCAGTCATTTGGGCTGAAATTTTGATCCTTGCTCGGAGTGCACTGCCGTCCTTGTGCCTCTCCCTTAAGGCTTCACCTTTTCTCCATGTTTAAGTAATTTCATTTGGTTTTATTTTGGCCTGTGAAACCCATCTTCCTGCCTAATCTGATTTTTACACGTGTTTTATAACATTGGCTAACGTAAATTAATTAAAAGGACAATATCATATGGAGGAAAGATTGTATACATGTTGTGTAAAATTTCCTAAAAAGCCTTTTGCACTTTTAATTTTATTATGACTTTCACCTGCAAAGAAGGTATTCAATAAATCAAATAAATCAAATGATAAAGATTATAAGAATGTAGAAAGAGAAAGATATCACACCACAAATAAGAATAAAATTTACGTGATTCGGCCTAGGCATATGTCTACGGGGCAGTTAAACAAAGTGTTTCCACTATCAAAACGAAGATACACAAAGGCTACAAACAATAGAGATCGTATTCTCCAATCTTACTCAAAATAAGAGAACCACATTTACCCGTGCCCAAACACTACAAAAAATAAGACTATTAGCATTAGTTTTTTTAACAAAAAATTGTTGTTATTAATCCTGTCACTACCAAAAACTGCCGCTATTAGTTTTGTCGCTACCAAAAATTGCCTTAACAGCAAGTGCCGCTAAAACACCTTATTTTTGTAGTGAAAAAATTAAGATTCACAAGCAAAATAAAACTCCAAAGTTTAAAACAAATACCAAGGTTCCCCCAAACAAATACCCAAGTGTACTTTTACCAAAATTCAACAAGAGAGCCACACAATTAAAACAAATCCCAAATTCTCTCTATAAGAGAGACCCAAAAAACCCTAGATGAGTTTTTGAAGGATTTACAAAACCAATACTAAAACCCCTTTCTCCAAGACCCTCATTTTCAAATCTAAGACTCAAGCAACCCCAAGTTTTTATCTAACTCATGCACACAAAGGAGATCCCAATTCCAAAACCCCCCACACATTCAAAAGATCTCTCACCTATTTATTTTCTCTCACTTACCAATTATAACTTACCTATTACTCTTACTTAATTTCCTATTTAGACTAGGACTCTTTTTTTTCTTTTTTTTCTAATTTTAGAGAATAATATAAGTTTCCAATTCCAATGGAGTTCTCACTCACATGCTTGTTGTCTAAGTAGGATTACCAAGATCCTATCAGTTAGGATTCCAATTTTATCCTAATCCAAAATAAGAAGGGTCAAACTAAAACAACATTGGGTCAACTTGTTTAACACAAAACGAGCTAAAATTCAACAATCTCCACCTTAGCGAGATTTGTAAATCAATTATAATTCTCCACCTTGATATGAAATCTCATGCCATTCAAATATAGAAAACAAAATCAAACATCTTCAATTTTAATTTCAAAACTGCTTTCAAATGTGTCCACTGACTCTAATGCATCTTGAAAGTGGCAAACTGTCAATGCACCCGAAAGTGCTCAAATTGCTAATATATACCAATACACCCGAAAGTGTCAAATGTGCTCGTAGACTCCACCACACCTGAAAGTGTCAAACTGTGAATGTTTGCATGGTTATTTGCAGTATCAATCTTCATATCAACAACGGTGGCTGCTCCACCTAGTATAATGCTTCTTAGCAACTAGTGTCCTTCATCACGAACTATTTCTGATCTTTCGCAACATAACTGATTTGTGCAACAAGTCTGTCAATTAATCTTATATCAATCTTTCTCCGTCACATCTAACCCTTCACACAGCCAATTGTAAAATTTACGAATAACAAGAGAAAATTTCTCACGGAATCAAAACGATGCTCAAGTTAAAACCTAGGCTCTAATACCAATTATTGTGCAAAAACTCCTAGAAAATCTTTACACATCCAATCTCATTCATGACTTTCACGTGCGAAGAAAGCAAACAAATAAATTTAATAATAAAGATTATAAGAATGTAGAAGGAGAAAGATATCACACCACACAAAAGAACAAGATTTACGTGATTTGACCTAAGCCTGTGTCTACGTGTTAGTCAAACAAAGTGTTTCCACTATCAAGAAGAAGATGCACAAAGACTACAAACAATGGAGATCATATTCTCCAATCTTACCGAAAATAAGAGAACCACAAACACTCATGTCCAAAAAACTAACACTCTCATGCAAAACAAAACCCCAAAGTTCAAAACAAACACTAAGGTTCTCCCAAAAGAATACCCAAGTGTACTCTCACTAAAACCCAACAGAGAGCCACACAACCAAATTAAATAAATCTCAAATTCTCTCCATAAGAGAAACCCAAAAAACCCTAGATGGGTTTTACAAAGGGTTTGCAAAACCAAAATCAAAAGTCCTTTCTCCCAAACCCTCATTTCAAATCCAAGACTTAAGCCATAAAACGCAAGTTTTTCTCTTTCTAACTCTTGCGCACAAAGGAGATCCCAATCCCAAAAATCCCACATATTCAAAAGATCTTTCACCTATTTATTCTCTCACTCATGCATTTATTGTCTAAGTAGGATTATCAAGATCCTATTAGTTAGGATTCCAATTTGATCCAAACTCAAAATAAAAAGGGTCAAAATAAAATAACATTGGGTTAACTTATTTAACCCAAAACGAGCTAAAATCCAATAATATAGACAAAGTAAAGCGACTGATGTGACGTGACGTAATTGGTTGCAAGTACAGTGGGGCTTAATTAATGTGGGTCGATGCACACAATTACATCGCGCCACGCCAAACTTGCACTTTTTCCTCTATTTATAATTTTCCAAACTAAAAACAAGAAATGAGTAGGACCATTGGATTATGTCAGCATCATTACCTACCCACTTTCTAGCTTATCCACACTTCAAGCATGTCTGTTAGTTTTAGGTTTATTATTGCGTAAAGAATCAAGCTAACTCAACCAACTAAGCAATAATTACCAACACTAATTCAATAACCCCCTTGTCTGTTGCATCATTATGTTTAAACTTAATATGCTATTGAAATCTCTCTCTAACAAAACTCTCCCAATTAATAAAAATATGATTATAATATCAGTAAAAAAATTCAACTAGGTGGTCGCTTGACCTTGAATATTCGCCTGATTTGTCTATTTTTCAGAATTTGACGAATCTTTTGAATTTCTTTAAAATCTATCATTGTTATACATAGGGGTGCAGATTCGGGTAACCGAAATGAATCAAAACCAAAATTTCAGTTTTCTTATCGGTTTCTGCAAAACCAAACTCTAACTAAAACATTTTGTTTTCAGTTAATCGAACTTTTCACCCACCCACACCGTAACCGAACCGATCCTATTTCAGTTTTGGTTGGTTCAGTTTTCAATTTTTCTTAATATTTTGGTTTTTTCATTTTCCGATTTTATCTCCCTGCCCGACTGGTTTTTGGCTTTCAGTCATCAAAACTGAAACCAAATCAGGCTGAAACGATTAAGGTCAGCTTCGGTCCGGTTTGGAAGGCTCAGTTTTCGGTTGGTTTCCAGGTTTCGTTTTTTTTTTTTTCACCCCCAATCATATATGCTTTAATCAGAATTTGTATTTTTGTTTATCATAATTATAAATTGTTAATCAATAGAATTTTATAAAAATACACTTGCTTTATTATTCAAAGACACCGTTTGGGTTCTAGTCCCCACTCCCCACGCCCGCTCAAGCCTTTTGTGTTGGTCCATTCCCAGCACCATAAAGTGGATCCTCTCTGTGGGCAAGTTTACGTCAGTTATACATCTGAGTGCCGTATGACATTCTCAAAAATAGGCACATACTGTTTTAAGTTTTAATCAATTAACATATATATATATATATATATATATATATATATATATATATATATATATATATAGATATATATATAATTTGACAATTTTTTTCTATATATTCTGTTTCCAAATCTAATCGAATTAAACTGTAGTGACACTCCCACCGAATGATTACCAAATCTAAACTTTGTTGCTATGATTGGAATTTGACTAGATGAAAAGAAATTTCCCTAAGACAGTGAACTTGTTTTGCTGTATGGTGCACAACTGCACATCCTTTACCAATCTAGGTAAAGGATGTGAACTTCACTTGGCCTGAAAAGCCAACACCAAAAATAGACCATGCATTAGTTATGTACTGTCTATATCAAAGAGTTCAGATTGAAGGGTTAGAACTAGAACCCTTCAATGGGTACAAATTTTTAACTGACATCATATTACATAACGTTTTGCAACTTTTCTTTTTGATAACTAAGCATAGGATTTGAACCGCTGATCTCATTGCTATACGCTTGAGGGCATCACTCTTAGGACAGGTCCAATCCCATGATGATTTGTAATTTGGATGATTGAGATTGATATGTGTCAAGTGGCAAGAGGAGTGCATAAGTGAGCTTCTCATCTATTGATGCCAGTGGCGCACCATTAAACCTATGCTATTTAATATTGAGACCCCATTCTCATAAACGGCTCAATCTTAATAAACTAACATGTAGAAGCCTTTTAGACCGTATTGCATGTGAAAAGTTGACTTTAACAACCATCAATGGATATAGAAAATACCATATCTACTCAAGAGGTGGTATTAGTTGACCAGCCCGGCAAATGGAAATGGCAGCGTGATCATCTCAAGTGACCAGCCCGGCAAAAAGAAGTTATTTTCAAAAAATTTCCTTTTTTTCTAAAAAACACACAAGTTTTAGACCTAATTTTTAGAAAAGAACTATATTTTTCCCGTTTAAAATTTGTCTTTGATCACAACATAAATATTTTTTATTGTTTATAATTATTTATATATTTAATGCTTAAAGTTTTCCCTTCTTCCCCTAAAATTGTCAAAATTTACTGTTTTCCCCTAAAATTGTCGTAATGTAAGTCATCTAATAAACATCCGCAAATCAGTAGAAGGATATGATCGAATGACTCAGATTGCTTACTCTAATTCCAAATATGAGGAACACGTGAGAACATTAGATTTTCCCTTATCATAATTTCGGGTAGTTATGATTTTAAGCTTAGTCCGGAAAACATCTAGGTTCAATAAAGGGGGGTGTATATAAATCGGTTGAACTTGTCGGGTGGGACATCATCAGGGATGCAAGTTTTGAACCGAACACCGAAATCGAACCAAAAATCGAGGGAACCGAATCGGACCGAACCACACTAAAGCCCGACACAAACTGAACTGAACCCCAATTCTGTTTGGTTTTGGTTTGGATGGCTTGAAACCGAAAAAATTGGGAAAAAATCGAAAAAAAAATACCCTAAAAATAGGTATTCAAACCGAACTGAACCGAACCGAATCGGTTTCAGGAAAAAAAATTGAAGCGAACCAAAAGGATTTCAATTCGGTTTCGGTTTGGGGTGTACCGAACCGAACACCGAAAAAATTGGGTTCGGTTCAGTACACCAAACCTACATCCCTAAACACGATACACTAAGTGGGTGCTTCACATAGAATAGTAACTCAAATTTGACAAATATAAAATGTGACACGAGTAGAGCTTATTGTAGCTAGGGGTGCAGATTCGGTTAACTGAACTGAGACCAACATTTATTGTATTTTGGTTTAGCCAAAACCGAACTGAAATGATTTATTTTCGGTTCTGGTAACAGATTTTTTTGAAAAATCAGAACTGAAACCGAAAAATAATCGGTTTGGGTTGGTTTGGTTTCACTTGCGATTTTTTTGACTATATTTTTCAACTT
Source organism: Chloranthus sessilifolius (assembly GCA_021018995.1). Lineage (NCBI taxonomy): Eukaryota > Viridiplantae > Streptophyta > Magnoliopsida > Chloranthales > Chloranthaceae > Chloranthus > Chloranthus sessilifolius. Next base: position 155,150,023 of record CM037588.1, on the reverse strand, counting down.
TTTCTGTTTTTGGGTCAATTTTTCAAACCAACCCAACTGATTTTCAGTTTCAGCAACCCAAAACTCACACCGAACCAATTGGATGGATCAGTTTCGGTTCGGTGAGGCGGTTTTTGGTCAGTTTCGATTTCCGGTATAAAACGTGCAACCCATGTTGTATCCTACAGGTACCCTGGTATTGGGCTAGAGCCTAATTGGGAAAGATGAGGAAATGGGGACATCTCTGATGCGTGCGGATCATTTTTTTGGGTTTAATTTCGTTGTAACTTTTGCTTTACGTCGAAGCCAAGTAAGCAGAATTGTGCACGCGTGAACTGAATATACAGAACGGCTGAGAAGGGAAGTTGACTATATATATTCACTTCATCGAAAGTTAGATACGTAAAGGGCGGGGAATTGAGAGAGAAACCACACCCACGCATACATTAGAAAAGATAGATATGTGAGATAATCATTGGAGTGCGACAACTGGGGTTGGCAATGGGCTGGGTTGCCGGCCCTACCTGTTTGGCCGACAACATTTTAAAGCGGGCCTCAGCTTGATCGTAAAGCCTGCAGGCTAAACTTTGGCTAGTACTTTAAGTCCGATAATTAAACGGACCGGCTTCAGGCTAACCTCCTAACTAAGCCCGTAAGGCTCTCATATTTGATTTCCTCCTATCACCCAACTCAAACCATCAAATCAAAGTATAGGAGATCATCTCTCTCTCTCTCTCTCTCTCTCTCTCTCTCTCTCTCTTAAGTCTAGTCTAATAATTATTATATGAAATTATCAATAAGAAATCATATTCTCAATAAAAAATGATTTCCAAGATCTTATCTTGTCAATAAAAAAAGATTTTCATTATATCATATATATATTCATAAAAAAAAAATTTGAAAGGACAAAGGATTTAAAAAGTCTCCATATCTCCCCTCGCATATTCTCATTCCGTTTGGCTCATCTATGAATAGAAGGGTCGGGCTGAGCCGGGCTTGTGTTTTGAAAATTTGTTGCAGTCCGGATTAGGCTTAGAATCATAAGCCTGTCGTAGGCCAATGCCAGGCTTGGGCCACGTTCAAATTCGTCAAGCTAGACTTGGAATACTCCAGCCTGGCCAGACTTGGGTATCCTTCAGCTTGGCCCAGACTGTGGCCTTTGCCAACCCTAGGGACAACAAAAGAAAGCCTTCCGTTTGGGGCAGGCAGAACCGGATATAGGCACATTCATCCGGCTATGACACGGCCTGAATAATAAGTAATGTAATTATAAATTTTTTTAGGTACGATGTACTTACCTATTAAAAAAATAAAATAATAATAATATAATTATATTATTTATATGTATAATAATCAGGGCATTTTATTAAAATGCCCCGAACAAATTAATCTATGGAGCATTTTAATAAAACGAAACCAGCATAATATAAAAGGAGTAGAGGCATCATTTATCCTAACAAAATTGAAAGCTAAAAACCAAAAAAAAAAAAAACAAAGAAGCTCTCGAAGTCTCCAAATATCAGTCCCATTCTGTATACTCTCTAATCTGACTCTTGCCTCTCTTAATTGAGAAATCAAAAAGTGCGAGCAGGCTGGGTATTGGAACCCACAACCTATATTTCTACAAGGAGAAGAGGATACCAATTGAGGTATTGCTCAATCAAGAATTATATCACATTGTTAAATCTACTAAACAATTTTAGTTTTGAAATAATTTGACCGGGATGAGACCCGGCTTGTGAAAGGGCTAGGTTGAACTTGATAATCCTAGCCGTTGATCTACTGTTGGATCATGATATAACAATTATAGTGGCTTGATCATGGCACCTTTACCATTGGATCATAGCAATGCAATCTTTGTGGCTCAATCTTATTCGTTGGATTCCATCATGTTGACTAGATCTTGGTTATTGGACCATGAAGATAAATTACTGAAGCTCAATGTTGATTATAGTGATAAAAATTCTTAGGATCTAGGTTCGAATCACACGATCAAATATATATCTTCACAAGAACATGGTACCTTTTATTTATTCTCAGGTCGCCGCGCTAGTACTCTCCTTAATGAAATTGATGATTTTCGTCAGAGAATCTGAGTCCACGTTACCTCTCTTCTTCTCTAAGTTCAGCTTCTAGATGAGAATGTACTTCGGTTAAAAGAAGAGGAGACGATGGTCTCCTTATATAGTCACTTTTCTTTTCAAACTCATCAAGGAAAGAGAGCGGAGACATATAACTTATATTAGGAAACTACTTATTTTCTATCGCCTCGAGATACGTATGGTCAAAGGTCCAACCTAATTTTTAATGAAAATCCAATGATGGATTAAAGTGTTGACCGGAAGAAATCCAACACATAGACCATTAGATCATGGAGGATTGAATTTATAGAAGAAATGGAGTGCTCATGTTGGTCTCCAAACAAAGGCACTAAAAGCAGATGTAGAAGACTTGGTACCGTAACAAGTTTAGTCTTATGAAGCAAAGACCACGGTGATCATGGCAACCATTTTGAATCTTTGATAGCAAATTTGCTTCACCCTATCATTTGATCGTTAGTGGATTTTGATAGCTAGGGCACATATGACCAACCCGTGGACCCGGCAACATAATCTTAGCAACTTCATCTTTGGATCATGGTGATATAATCATAGTGACTCAAGTTTTTGGCTATGGGGGTCATAGTGATACCCTAATAAAGGCTTGATATTGACCGTTGGATCATCTTCGTTGATCAGTCATTTCATCATGGTCGCTCTATCTTGATCAATGGATCAACTCTAATCAATCATTAAATCATGGTGCCTCAATCTAAAACGTTGAATTACGATGAGTTAATGTTGACTATTGGATAAATTATTATCAACTAGTGGATCATGTATGATCGATTGAGGACACATTATCTGTTGAATAAGGTTTACTCCCAACCACCGGTGTCAATCGATTGAGGTTGATAAATCAATCGATTGAATTTGAAAAGTCAATCGATTGAGGTTGGGAAGTCAATCGATTGACTGTTGAGCGGATATAGATCCGCAGGTTTGATTTTTGGTTTGGTTTTTGGAAGTGTTTTGAATACTTGCAAAGAATAGAAGTTTTGTGAGTCAGGTTTCCAAAAGGGCTTGGTACCTATTTGCAGAAGGTTTTCTCTAGGGATCCAAAGAGAGCTTGGTGAAAGTATCAAGTGAGAAAACTGTGAGAATACTTTGAGAGAAAAAAGTATTGAAGAATTTGGGGATTGAAGATCCGATTAAAGCCGTTCTTGTGTCGGAATCGTGACTATATTTCGGCAGATTTCTTCTCTGTTATTTGAAGGACTGCGTCCTTGGTTTAACAACGGATTTGTTGTTGAAGATCATGTTAGATCTTGATTGAGTTTGCATTAGAGAAAATAGAGTGTGTGCGTTGTAAACATTCATAAAAATATTGCATATATTCCCATGGACGTAGCCCTAGATTGGGTGAACCACATAAATATTTGTATTATGCGTGTGATTAATTTTTGTCGGAATCTTCTTATTTTTCCGCGTTCATCGCAATAGGAAGTTCGTAGAGTGGGTAGAATTCCTAACAATTGGTATCAGAGCGAGGTTTACGCTATAATGACAATGAAGGTATCGAATGCACGATTCGAGGTGGAGAAGTTTTATAGGAAGAATAACTTCGCTTTGTGTCAAGTCAAGGTCACAGATCTCCTTGTCCAACAAGACATTGATGATGCCCTACTTGGAAAAGAGATGGGGAAGAAAGCAGAGATATCCGATGAAGAGTGGAATTCTATTGATAAGAGAGCCGTAAGCACTATCTGATTGTGGTTGTCCGATGAAGTTCTGATCGATTTTAAAATGTACCCTTGCAAGTGCACAAGATCGGTTGTAGCACGATGAAATCAAGGGTGGCGTACCCACAGATAAGCGTGAAATTTAATTAATTCTTAAAGATTAAAAGATACCCAAGGAAGTACTAAGGGAGAGTTCGATTTTCCAAATAATTACCACACTATTCTAGATGCAATAAGGGAAAAGTAATCTATGCAAGAACAAATTCTGATAAATAAAAGGACAACTTGAGGAATGATCAAGGAATTTGCTACCCTAGATTTATAACTTTTCTACTATTAAACTCACAATTTCATAACACATCAATCACACCATCATTTATCTAAAAGAAAAATAAATCGTAAGAAAACGCGATTATTGATCTGGCACACCCTATCTAAAAACTATGACTCAGCCTATCATTGCTGTATGAATCATGTAAAAAGTATAACGTATCTCAAAATTTCAAATCACAATAATGAGCAAATAATCACTTTGCAGCTTAGAACGGCCTGCAAGTACAGATCTAGATGGAATGACCCGTTTATGGTCATTGATAACCTAGATTAACGACCATAATTGAGCTTTCAAAAGATATTCAATTAAACATGCTTTTTAGCAGAATGATTCCATAATGACACTAAGAAATTGTGGAATTAATAATATAAATGTTATTTATCTGGGGATCGCATCTTCCTTGAGCAAATGTTTTAGCCGCTCATCCTTGGTGTGCAATCTCGTTGTAAACTCGAAGCCATTCTCTTAAATAGACACTTTTTATTTATTACAAAAATCTCTTTACAATGCTTTGGTTCCTAGGTATAAACTAAGCTCCAAAAATTGTAAGGAAAATAATTATAAAAACCTAAATACAATCTACCGAGAGAAGAAAAACTAAAAGAAAAGAGGGAACAGAACAAGAGCCAAAAAGCCAACCCCCAACCCTAAGCCATAGCTTTTTTTTTATAGGAGCTGAAGAGACAATTTCCATAATAGTTTCAATCGATTGAGAATCCATTCTCAATCGATTGAGTCTAAATTGACTAAATTCGAATTTGAAGTGGAGGGAAAAAGTTGTCCTTCTTATCAATCGTTGAGAATTTGTTCTCAATCGATTGACACATAGGTGTAAGGTCTTCCTTCTTCTGATAGATGCAAGGTCAATCACTTGGTTTCACGGATTTTGATGTTTCTGTTGACCTCTTGGTCCACTGTTCTTGTGTAACATTTAATTATTCCTTTTTATGCTCTTTGAAGATCCAATGGTCAGAAACACCTGCAATCACTAAAACTACATAATAGCCATCAGATGTTTCATCGGATAGCTAAATGTAGGAATTAAGGTGCAAAATATAGTCACATTTCGGCACCGATCAAGTTATGTACAACGTTCTTCACGAGAAAACAACCGTGGATCTGTGGAAGAAGATGAAATCTCTCTACATGATAAAGTCGTTGTCCAACAGACTCTTTATGAAGAAGCAACTCTACACCCTTCGTATGAAGGCTGGTACGCGTATTCAGGACCATTTGAACTCGTTTAATAAAATAGTTAGTGAGCTATTGAGCATTGAGGTAAAACTTGAAGAATAAGATTTAGCACTTCTCTTGCTCACCTCATTGCTACCATCTTATGAGCACATTATTACTACATTAATTTATAGTAAAAAAATTATTGCCGTCAAAGAAGTGATTGCTGCACTTCTTTCCGACGAATTGAGAAAATAACCCGAATCTAACTCCGAAGAGATTAGTCTCTTAAGCGAAATGGTCGAAACCATGATCACAAAAGAGACAAATCTAGAGGGAATAATAAATCAGCGAGAGGAAATAGCAGGTTCAAATCCAAGGGTGACAGAAATAATATTATCTCTTCCTTTTGTAAGCAATATGGGCATATTCGTAAATATTGCAAGCAGAGATTGAATAATAATAAGGGTGATAAAGGGACTTCGCAACAGGCCAGTGTTGTTAAGTCAGATTCTGGTGAAAACCTATTATGTGTATTATTAAGTTTCAATCAGTTTGATGATAGATGGATCCTAGATTCAGAGACATTATATCACATATGTCCTTACAGGAATTGGTTTGACCAGTATAAGGTAGCCAATGGTGGGACGATTTTGATGGGGAATGACAGTGTATGTGAAGTAGTGGGTATCGGTTCGATCAGAATCAAGATGTTTGATGGTTGTGTTCGCACTCTTACTGAAGTTAGGCATGTGCCTGATCTGAAGAAAAATCTGATCTCATTGGGAGCATTAGATGAGATAGGATGTCGAGTCATCCTAGAATCCGGTAAACTTAAGGTTGTACTTGGTGCTATGACCTTGATGAAAGGTAAAAAGATGGGAAATTTGTATACTTTGGTAGGCAACACAATCAGTGACAGTGGTGTTGCGGCTACAAAAGATTTAAAGAACCTCTTAGATTTGTGGTACAAATGGCTTGGTCACATGAGTGAACGTGGGCTGACAGAGCTCATAAAGAATAAAGCGATTTTTGAAATTCAAACTTATAAATAGAATTTTTGTGAAGATTGTATCTTCGGGAAACAGAAGAAAGTCAGTTTCTCCACTGAAAAATACACTTCGAAGGGGCTAATTGATTACATACATTCAGATATATGGGGACCGACTAAAATGACCTCAGTAGGTAAAGCCAACTACTTTGTGTTATTTATAGATGACTACTCCAGAAAAGTTTGGGTGTAGCCAATTAAAAATAAATCAGACGTATTTCAGAAATTCAGGCAGTGGTAGAGTATGGTTGAAAAGCGGACAGACAGAAAGGTGAAGATTCTCAGATCAGATAATGGTGGGGAATACTTCTCATCAGAGTTTAAAGCTTACTGTGAATATCAAGGGACTGTAAGACACTTAATAGTTCCCGAAAATTCTCAGCAAAATGGTATAGCAGAGAGGATGAACAGAATACTATTAGAAAAAGCACGGTGTATATTGAACCATTCCGGCTTGAGTCATGGGTTCTGGACAGAGGCAGTGAACACGACATGTTACTTGGTCCAATCGGTCGCTTTCAGCGGCATTGAACTCGAAAACTATAAATGAGGTTTGGTATGAAAGACACAGGAGCTACTATCACTTGAGGGTGTTTGAATGTGCGGCTTATGCATTACTTCAGGGAAGCGAACAATTCAAGTTGGATCAAAAATCCAAAAAGTGGGTCTTGATTGGATATGGTGAAGGAGTTAAGGGTTATCGTTTGTGGGATACACAATCTCACAAAGTGATAGTTGAAAGAGATGCTACTTTCAACGAAGATGAGTTTCTAATGAAAAAGGCGGAAGACAAACCTCAGTCATCTGGTGAACTTAAGGTACAAGTTGATATTGAGAGGCATGAGCAAGATGAGAAAGATAATGAAGACTCTGAGATAGAGCATGATGACATGATTTCTCAAGACTTGCAATCCCAAGTACCGGTTCAGACTACCTTGAAAAGATAAGAAAGGATGAAGAAACGTCCTAAAAAGTTTAAGGACATAGTTCCTTTAACACTTGTACTTATCACAGAGAATGGGGAACCAAACACAGTTCCATAGGTTCGAGTGGATGCAGATGCAGTAAAGTGACAGTTAGCTATGGAAGAAGAATGACAGTCACTTTTGAAGAATGAGACTTGGGATCTCATGAAACTTCCTAAATGGAAGAGAGCCATCGGTTATAAATGGGTCTTTCGAAAGAAAGAAGGTGATAAGAGTGAAACTCCAAAGTTTAAGGCAAAGCTAGTTGCAAAGGGGTTTTCTCAGAAAGAGGGTATCGATTATAATGAGATATTCTCTCCGATTGCGAAACACACATCGATTCGCACATTATTGGTAGTAGTTGCTTAGAAAGATCTCGAACTAGAACAGATGGATGTGAAAACAGCTTTTCTCCATGGAGATCTTTAAGAAGAAATTTATATGAGACAGCCAGAAGGATTTGAAGCAGTCAGAATCACTCGTTTACAGATTAAAGAAATCTTTGTATGGACTCAAGGAAGTACCTAGGCAATGGTACAGGAAGTTTGATTCATATATGCTAGGCATAGGATATCACAGGGGACAGTATGATTGTTGTGTCTACTGGAAAGAGTATAGTAAATGAAAGAGAATCTTCCTAATTCTCTATGTAGATGATATGCTAATGGCATCAAGAAGCAAGGTTGAAATCAACAAACTAAAGCAATCATTGAGCCAGAAGTTTGAGATGAAAGATCTTGGTTCCAGAAATAAGATCCTAGGTATGAAAATCACGAGGGATCGTGAGAAGTAGAAGCTTTGGCTAACTCAAAGGACCCTATCCAAAAGCTCCTTGAGAAATATAATATGAGTGATGTCAAGCCTATATCAACTCCTCTAGCAGAGAATTTTAAACTCATAAAGAAGATGAGCTCGTCCACACATGAAGAAAGGAAATATATGAAAAATATTTCGTATACAAATGTCGTTGGGAGTTTGATGTATGTCATGATGAGTACATGTTCAGATTTAGCATAGGCCTTGAGTGTGGTTTGCAAGTATATGTCGAATCCGGGTAAGGAACATTGGCTTGCAGTGAAATGGATATTGAGATATCTGAAAGGTACATGTTGACCAAGCCGGTTACGCAAAATAAATTTAGGCATTGACTAAACTTGATTAACATTTATCGAAGATGTTGATGCCCATTGGGGCGGTGACGTGGTTGGGGATGAAACTTTGGTGGAGATTGTTGAATAAGGTTTAATCCCAACCACCGGTGTCAATCGATTGAGGTTGGTAAATCAATCGATTGAGTTTGAAAAGCCAATTGATTGAAGTTGGGAAGTCAATCGATTGACTGTTGAGCGGATACAGATCCGCAGGTTTGATTTTTAGTTTGGTTTTTGGAAGTGTTTTGAATACTTGCAAAGAATAGAAGTATTGTGAGTCAGGTTTCCAAAAGGGCTTGGTGCCTATTTGCAGAAAGTTTTCTCTAGGAATCCAGAGAGAGCTTGGTGAAAGTATCAAGTGAGAAAACTGTGAGAAGACTTTGAGAGAAAAAAGTATTGAAGAATTTGGGGATTGATGATCCGATTGAAGCCGTTCTTGTATCGGAATCGTCATTTTATTCCGACAGATCTCTTCTATATTACTTGAAGGACTGCGTCCTTGGTTTAACAACGAATTTGTTGTTGAAGATCGTGTTAGATCTTGATTGAGTTTGCACTAGAGAGAAGAGAGTGTGCGTGTTGTAAATATTCATAAAAATATTACATATACTCTCGTAGACGTAGCCCTAAATTGGATGAACCACATAAATCTTTGTGTTATGCGTGTGATTAACTTTTGTTCGAATCTTCTTATTTTTTCGCATTTATCGCAATAAGGAATTCGTAGAGTGGGTAGAATTCCTAACATTATCGTTGGTGTGGAGTCTTTTCTTGCAAAGAGTTTTGAATGGTTGGGATAAACAAAGGTAAAAACAATTAGGTGTAATCGACCTTAACCGAATTAAAATAGAGATAAATGCAAATATGACTACATATTTAAGATGAAATTATTGAGGAATAATTTGATTAATGGGGTGTAATCTACATCAATAGATATAACCCTCACCACCCTACTTTTTATGGCATCTATTATACATCTTTGACCAATTTAAATTGTCCAAAGTAGTAGCATATCAAATGAATCATTCTCAACTGAAAAACTATGGTATGATTCAAACCACTCAATTTGGTGGACATGTTCTTAGGGCTAAGTTTTATTTATATTATGTCTTGCCACATCGACGAATTCGACTCATATAAAAAGTGCCTCATGTGAGACCACGTGACCAAGGAATAAGACGGTGTCGATCATACAGTGACAATTCAGACCCACATGCACTATGAAAAACAAGATTATTAGCAGCAGGCAAAAACTGTCGCTAATAATCTGTTTTTTTGTAGTGATGATATAATATTGCTATGTTCTAGGCCTAGGTTTTCGCCCGATTTTGTTTCTGACATGAGCTTAAATTCCTACCGAAAACGTGTCATAACATGTAGCATTCGTAACCACATATAATCCAAGGTCAAAACTTTTCCCTATTTGATGTGGGACTATCACACATACCTATTGATGTAGATAGTCACTCTCATAACAAATATTCATCCAACCAAATAACAAATAAAATTTAATTTCTCACACTCGATATAACTCTTTTTTTGTTTTTTTAATCTATCTTCTACCTAACTCAATTTAAGATTGATTAATTAAGGAAGAAGTAGTACAACCAAGCAGGGTCTTATTTCATAGAAAATGATAAAGTTTTTAAAAAAGTCAACATACTGTGGCATCATCAATGAACTTGAAAATTTCATTATCAAATAATTGAATTACATTGTATTATCATCATTGCCTTGTCCCATCTATTTGGGGGCCAGCTTTGTCTTATTTTTTGAGAAAAAATAGTGAGTTACTTTATAATCTTTCATGTCATTTGTCAATACATATATGCAAGTCTTTATGTCCTTATGGCTTTGCTTCTATCATTTCAATACCTTATACATTGATTTTTTCTGTTCTTCGCTAGACATACTCAAATCATCTTAAGCAACTCTTTATTTTTTTCTTTTTTGAGGCCTGTTTGGATATAGGGAAAAGAGAAGAATACTTTGATTCAAATTATATTTTCTGTAGTTTTTCATTGTTTGGAAGCGACTTAAAGGTCAAAATACAAAATATAATTTTTGCGCTCATTTCCGACTTAAGAGTTGGAGGGTACCCCTCGGCCTTCAATTTGTCGAGACCTTCAAAAGATAAGAGGATGAGTGGAGAAGAAAAATATATGGGTACGGCTCTTCTCACCCGTTTATTAGTAATATCACACATTTTTTTCACGAATGAAAACTATTGATTAATTTGAATCAGACGATGGAGATTATTCTTTTTCCAATCTTCCTCATGAAAGATCTTAATATCATTGCACCCCTATCAGACGGTCAAATATTGATTCTATATGGCACACATCCCTAAAAATAAGAGGCAGAGTCACGTTATGACTTGGGTAGCCAATTGACCACCCAAACTTTCTAAAAATTTGTTACTAAGCTTTAGGAGTCGTATTTTATATTATTAGTGGATTCTCATCCATCCAAAATTATGTTGGCCACCCAAAATTATCAAAAATCTTCAAACAGTCTTTTTTATGGTATTTGTCTTCTTAAAAAATATTTCTTCTTTGATTTATTAAAAAAAATAAGCAATTTATTACACATAACAAAGTTTGAACCTAAAACCTAACCTTCACAAAGCACTAAGTCAACCACTAGAGCAATTCACTAAGATATGTAAAGAGAAAATACAACTTAATACATATATAATTTTTTGATCATTTTTGTAAATCATTTTTATGATATTGCATCTATTTTTCAATTTGGATGATCTTTTGTGGTATTATGGCTATTTTTTTGTTATGATATATTATTTTCCTACAATTTTCTGTATATGTATCCAAACACAGGATTTGATCAATCTTGCATTTTCCTAGTTAACAATGTGATTATCCAAACAGCGAAAAATAAAGGAAAACAGAGAAATCTTATGATTTCATACAACTTAGATATCCATGGGAAACAAAGAAATCTCATAATTTTTTACAACTTAGGTATCCATGAAAAAATATAAGAATATTATTTTACTTTCCTACATTTCCCATGTTTTTATATAAACTGGCTCTTAACTTATGCGATTGCTACTATTTTTATATTTTTCAATTAATGTATGCATGCACTTAAAATAAACATATGAGCCCTTTGAATTACTTCTACGCACGTCTTCATATCTAATACTTCGAATTGTACAACAAGATAGGTTTACATCACCTTGTAAAACATTCGTTCAATCAAAGTGGCACTCATTGATCCCATAATGTCTAACTTATAATTTTCCACTTTGCCACTCTGCAGTGATGATACAATACTCCACTTGCATTGTGAAGGCTCCAAATATTGAAATCTATCACAACGTGGCACTAAATTGTTTTCCCCTCCACTAAATTATCATCCATGCTCTCCTTTTTGTTTAAATTCCCACTCCATGATTTACCTTTGTATTTTGCTAATTTTTAATAAAAAACAACCTCTAAAGTTAAAACTTATCACTTAATTATTTAGTTGTTTGGCCATTTAATGCCCCAACATCAGCCACTAGCATACATAATGGGACCACATCTTGCATTTCTAATGTCATTTCATCTCAGATGCAAACAAATAAGAAGTCAATGCAGATTACACACCAACTAAGGTGTCAAATTGAGTATTGGTATCGGGTATCAGACCATGGAGGACTTCTATGAATAGGCCGATACTGAGTTGTATCGGTACCTTTCCAAAAAAATTATAATACAATAGAGGTATCGGCCGATACCTGATAAGTATTGGCCGATATGGGTCCATATCGGCCGATACTGATATCTGAGTTAATACCTAATACGTATCGGCGCCGATATATATCGGTTTGTCTGAAAACCGATACATATTGATATCGACCGATATTTGATACCTTGAGACCAACTATAATAGGGCACTCAGTTGTATCTTTTCAAAATTCTTATTACGGCTGTCATGGGCTCGACTGGCTAGCAAGCTCGGGTGGATTCAACGCCTCAAAAAAGGATTTTTATTTATTTATTTCAATTTCCCACTCCCCAATCTTTTGATCCCATTACCTTAAAAAAGGTCGAAGAAACTTATCATTGGACCAACTAAGAAATACAAGACATCGAAAACCCCGAAAAAGATGGAATCGGCTTGACTAGATTCCCAAATGACTAAAAAAAGGGCACTGTAGAAAACAATGCCTCAAAAGCAAACTTTTTAGCAAAAAAAATCTAATCTCAAACGTTTTAGAAAAACAATGCTTTTACGGATTTTGGAACTTCAAAAAATCGTGAAAGCACCATTTTTTTAATTAAAAAAATAATGCTTTCACGGTTTTCTGAAGTTCTAAAATCTGTGAAATCACCAATTTTCTAAAATGTTTGAGGTGAGGCTTTTTTTGCTAAAAAGTTTGTTTTCGAGGTTATGTTGACCTTTAGGGAACCTAAAGGTGATAAGGTGTTTCATGAGAATCCTTTATCACATATTTACATTAAACCTCGTTAAATCTAGAAGAAGAAGATTATTAATACCTAACTAGGATAATTAAGGATTAACTAAGGATAATGTAGAGTTGGAAATGACAAGACCTAAGTGAGGTGCTTCTAATAAAGTCTGATATTTAGGTGACTGGAAATCTTTAAAAGGTTCAAAGAAAATAAGGGCCGCAGATTACCCAGTAACTGAAAGGATTTCCATATCTAGTCATCAGGAATGAGACAGATAACCTGATAATACAGAATAATTTTCTCATGATATCTGCTCTCCAGATTGCAATAATTTTCTCATGCTACCTGCGAATGAGGGACAAATCAGCTGGAATATATATGAAGCCAAATTTCTCTTAACAAGGAAAGTCATCAGTAAAGTTGTGATGATCTCTCCGTATCCGTTAAATCTGGAGAGTCTCGGAACACCAACATCAACTCCACCTATAGAAAGAGCATTTAACATTATAATATACGCTAAAAAGTCAATAAAATATTAACTTTCTAAAACTGATAAAGTGGTGATTCTATAGAGCACTAGCAACCAGCCAATACCAATATATGCTGAAATTCTAGGCCACAGTTTAAATTGCTTGAAAAAGTCCACCAGCAGGTGGCAGCCCACCTTTTAAGGGAAACACTCGATCATAATACCTTAAAATTAGCATACATTGATTACCTTATCCATTGTTTCTTACTGATCACATATAAGTTCTATTTACTAGAATTATAAAGGAAACAGTACCATGAAACCGTTCAAATACTCAAAGAGAATAATCACGCCATTGTTCTTTTAGGTTAATGACTATAACGATTGAGAGGAGAAGAGAATTTAACCTAATTTCAATAAAACGGATGAGATCAGGGTTTTAAGCAATAATTCAACAAAAAAATGATGAAAAAAAAATGAAGACAATAAATCTCTTTTTGCAAGAAAAATGTTAAAATCTTAGTTATGCAATTTTAAAATCAATTTGAGATTTAATTGAGCAACAGAGATATAGAAATTAATCCCACAATACATAAAATATTTAATAATTTTATTAGGGTAATTTAATTGATTCGATTTAGCGTCCATTAGCATATGAAGTTCCCGATCTAGAAAATACGTCTAAAATAGACTCTAGTTTCGATCTAGTTTAAACCACCAAGCGACAATCTTGATGTTGTCTCTTGACTCCTTACTAGGATTTGAATAATTTAAGGCCCGGAGGGTTTAAATTGTTCAAAGGGAATAAAAAAATTAGGGCTAAGAATTTAGAAGCAAAATCTCAGCAACGATATATAAAGGAAAAAATATTTTGAGTTTATGGATTTTCAATAAAAGAAACAAACTAGATGAATTAATTAACAATAAGAAATGATAAATAAAAAATATAGAAGATCTAAAGAATAGCTCCAAGGAAGATAGTTGGCCTCACACCAAACTACACGCAGAAAGAAGAATCGTTCTTCAAGTTCTGAGAGAATCGCATCGTCGAAGAAAAATTTGATAAAAACTCTCAATTTGTAAAAGAAATATTCAATAACCATTAACTAATTAAAATTGCATTTATAATCCTTTTATAAAGGCAAACAAACCCTAACTATATATAAATTCGAAATAAGAAAACCCTAAAACAACTAAAACTCTAAAACGACAAGTTTTGCCTCAAAACTCATAATTTCGTCAACTTGTTAATGAGACTCACGAATGTTCGTCCTATGCACACAGATGTTCGTCCTGTACATACGGATGCCCGTCCTCTGTTCGCAGACGTTCGTCGTCTACAATGTGCACAAAACAGAAAGCCTCAAAATCACGGATGTCCATGAAAACGGATGCCGTGAGCACAGATGTTTGGGCTTTAATTCTTCAGAATGCCTTCATTCTTCAGTTAGGAGCCTTCGGGATATTTTCGCACGCTTCTTTCGCCTTTGATATATCCTAGGTGATTCTTTAAATCGTATGTCCCCATCAATTCTCCCCAGGTGGGAGAAACTCATCTCCGATGAGTTAGGTGGTCTACTCATTGCAATCGATGGACTCTCAACCATGGGCTTGCCTTTCCACTTGATAAGATAGTGTTGACGCTTTTCAGTATGCATACTTCTTATTATCCACGTACGTTTAGTATTCGGCTTACCTTTCCACTTGATGAAGTATGTTTGATGTTTTCCAGATTGCCTTCTCCTTGCAATACAAGCGTTGTCAATTTTCAATTTACCTTTCCACCGGAGAAGATAATCTCGACATATTTGGTGTGTCTTTACCTTGATAACAAAACATAGATCTCTCAAAACTTTTTCATCTGACATTTTCACATATTGTTCAGCTAGGTATTTGGAAATCAATGAGCAGATAAGATTGGGCTCAGGTGGATGGGAATCAAGGAATGAGTCTGAAGATTTTATTGTTGAACCTAAAAAAAGTGTAAGATCCACCAACGTAATCATTGCATTAGTACCCATGTTTAGAAGAAAATCTAGACTATCATAATGACCCATTTTAAAGATCGAAATTTTTTCAATATAGCATCTGAATAAACCCTCTACAATTTCTTACAAGATTTGCTCGAGTTTAAATTGAACTAAAACAAAATTACTATCCTTAAATTCATTAAACAAATTTTGTGAGTTAAAAAAGTTTTTGATACTTCCATTGCTCAATATAATCTTATCATTAATTTCATGCAACTCATAATGAAAATCGAACGGTAACTCACAATGCAATGCAGAATGTGACTCAAGACTTGATTCACAACACAACTCGGAACGTGAATCAGTATACAACTCATGAGATGACTCAAAATGCAACTCGAAAATATGATGTGTACGTGAATCTACGGACTCTATATTCTCATGTGTAAGCGACTCGAGTGATTCATATGTGACCAACATGGAACTATCATTCATAACGGAAATAGATGTTTATTCAACACAAATTAGGCTTGTTTATATCTCTTCTATCTCCACCTCACTTGTAATAGCCCGAAAAAAATCACGCTAAACTATGACCTCGGGATCCGTGCCCGATTGGTCACAAGTTTGACCAATCAGGAGATCATGAGTTAGCATAGAATGTGATGAACGGACGAGATGTGATAGTTTGAGTGATTATGTGGTGTGTGATGTAAATGAGAAGTCGCATATACCTACCGCGGTATATGTGCTCAACACACAAGTGAGAAAAGGGATAAAAGGGTTTAATAACCCTAGAGGTGTATTTTGGTTGTTGAAGGAGAGTAAAGAAGAGAGAGAGAGAGAGAGAAAAAAGTAAGAGAGGAGTTATTGCAACTAATTGGAGGGGGGATTCAAGAGATAAAAGCCGGATTCAACGCGATTTGGATCTGTTAGAGCCAAAGCTGGAAACCCTAGCCTTCCAACTATTTGATTGAAATCAACTTGAGATCTATTCAAGGTAAAATTTTTGTAAATAAAATGCATAGATTATAGGGGTTAAGTTGTGATTGAATATGGGTTAAATCATAGGATAATGGCTTAGAAAAATAGAGGAAAAAGTATGGAAGAAGATTGGGAAGAATAGCTCGAAAGGGGCTGAATCTGACAATTTCGATTAATCGAAATTGGGTTTCGATTAATCGAAATTGGCCAGGAAGTTGAAAGGTCAGAGGACCCCGATTTCGATTAATCGACTTTGGATTTCAATTAATCGATTTGGGGATCGATTAATCGATTGAGAACCTCCAGTGGACCCCAGGGGTTGGAGGAAATGACTTGAGGAAAAATCGACTAATCGAAATGGGATTTCGATTGATCGATTTTAGTTTTCGATTAATCGATTTGGGATCGATTAATCAACTTGTGAAACTCGACTGTTCGAACTGAGAGTCGACTTTGCGAAAAGAAGAATTTCGATTAATCGAAATTGGATTCGATTAATCGAATGAAAACTCATTCGTTGACGTGAGTCTACCTTGCGAAAAGTATTTCGATTAATCAAATTGGATCCGATTAATCGAATGTAAGCTCATTATTAGGCGAGAATCGACTTTTTAACAGAAATTGATTAATCGAAATTACTTATTAATCGATATTGACTTCGATTAATCGATTTTGGAAATCGACATCGAATCGATTCGATTAATCGATTTTGGAATTCGATTAATCGACTGAGATAGATTATGTTGACTTTTGGGTTTGACTTTAAGATTTTGGAGGGTCTTATACCTTCTTTATTGCATCCTTTGTGATGTGTTTCACCTGTTATGTTGTATTACAGGTGGTACGTGGACTCGTACAAGGAGCCACGTGGGACCTTGATGCATTGATCAAATGAAGACTTGAGGTAGGGAACACCTTGAACATGTACTTTATTTTACAAGAGCATGTATTTAGTGATATGGATTTCCATACAAAAGTTTAATTGCTTAAGAATTGTGAAAAGTGTTGTATGACATCCATAAGAGAAATTCTAATAAGCCATCCCGTGGATGAAGAAGTAAAGAGATGAGAGCATCAAGTGTGATGCAAGTAAATGGATACATCCCAGGGATGTATCCAAGGATTGAATCATGTTTGATAGGGCCTAACTGATATAAGATAGCACATTTACACGGTGAATAACTATATGTAAGGCACCGATATTTTTGTTATTTGAGGTTTGATAGGGTACCCCACCGACGTGGCGGGATATCCCACGACGACACGGCAGATATCCGTGACCGATACGTGGCAAAACCGTAGGCTTATCACACCCTAGGGGTGTTGATTGAGACAAGTGAAACCCGCCACCAATCCCGAGGAAAGGGGCTTGGGTACTATTTGTATTCGAGAATACGGTTAAAATCTATATAGATGGCGATGATGGGTATCTCATGGGCTCGATGCTATATTGCTCGGGGATTACTTAAGTTGAAAGTTTAAGTTTTGCTTTAGGCCTTCTCAGCATCATTCATGAGTAAATGAAAATATAAGTAATCAACAGTAAAATGAAATGCTTTTAATCTGTTTCATTAACAACTGCATAGATACTTCATGCATGGCATATCATGGAATATATGTGAGTTATAATTTATATGTTCAACCGTGTTTGTTCCCTATTGAGCTAGGATGTAGCTCACCCTATAGACTATACGTCGCAGGTCCACTACTAGCAGCTGCCGAGGCTTCAGGAGACGCTGATCCCGGCGAGTCGGACCTTGCGGCCGGTGAAGAGTTGGAGCCACCTCCAGAGGACTTCTTCTAGAGGACTCCGTTGTGCCACTTTGAGGATTTTGAGAGAGTTTGTACGGCTTGGTATGTCAAGCCTTGATTCTATTTAAACCATGTATATATATAGATGGGATTATTCTTTTGGGGGCGAACCATCCGTGATGATTGCTATCATCGATGGTTGGATCGTTCTCCATTCATATAGAGGCATGAGGTAGAACTGTCTTTTGGAGTTAATTAATATAGATTCAAATTTCGTAATTTCGTTTATTATTTTATTGCAATGCTTGATATACCAAGTTTGTTTAGCTAAGGGCACGGTCAAGATGATCGTCTTGATGGCACGGGTTTCGGTGCCAAATCCGGTCATATGATTGGTATCGAGCTATTTTCTTTTAGCAATTGACAAGGGTTCTTTTCACGTAACATAGGGGCTTCGCTAACTAAACTTTAGTTTCAAATGCAAGAAAATGTCGTCTAGAGGAAGAGGCCACCAAGGGAGGCCAACCGAGAGAGTCTACGTGGTGGAGATGATTACATCTCTCCTACTAATAGAGTGCCTTTAGGAGGTACCGAGGCCCTGTAAGGCGATGGTAGTAGACAGCATAATGAAGAGGATCGAGATCATCAGGATCAAGATCTAAGAGAGCAAGAAAGATTGAGAGAAAGACAAGAAGATAGAGAGGAGCGACAAAGGATGATGCACACTATGGAGACTATGGCAGCTGCCATGGCACAACAAGCCGCATCCTTTGCAGCTCATGCATCAAGAGAACAGCAGCCACCTACACCACCTGTAGGACCTGCGTTGCCTGTGCCCTCATCTTTTACAGAGTTTAGGAGGATGAGACCTCCTTCATTTTCTGGGCGTGACACCATGGCGAGAACATGGAGATGGAGAAAGTCTTTAGCGTGCTAACTTGCGGAAGATGAGAGTGTGAGATGGGCGACTTACATGTTGGATGGGGAGGCTGGCCTTGGTGGAAGTCCGTCATAATCTGACTCGGGCTCAAGAGACCCCAGAGTTGCCTTGGACTTGGGAGGAGTTTGTTGAGGAGTTCAACAAACAATATTTTCCGGAAGTGGTGAGGAACCAGCTTGAGATACAATTTTTACAGCTAGTGCAAGGGAGAATGACAGTGAGAGAATATGGGGTAGAGTTTCTACGACTTGCCGTTTGCTCGGATTGCGATGCTAAGTGATGAAGTCCAAGAGGTTTCAGCAAGGTTTGAAGCCTGAAGTTAGGGGAGGCGTAGCTCCATTTCAACTGAGGACCTATGAAGAGGTCATGAGTAAAGCACTGGTAGTTGAAGAGGAGAATACAAATAGATATAGACAGAGGGAGCAGCAGAGAGGAGGAAATGAACAAGGAAGATCGTGGCTCTGAACCGGTGAACAAAAAGCCGAGGTTCATGGCCCAAAATCAGAGACCACAGTTTCAAGGGGGTTTCGGAAGACCGGCGCAACAACAACAACACCAACAGAGGTTTCCATTACTTGCGTCGGGGAGACCTATTCGCTATGAGAGCCCTGCCATGTCTACTGGCGCCACTGTCACACAGGGTTCTCGTACTGTTTCTTCCGCACCTCGGGAGACTTGCGCAAAGTGTGGCAAGCCTCATAGGATGATGGGTAGATCGGGAACTAGGGCTGTTTTCGATGTGGCAAGGTGGGCCACTTGATCAAGGATTGCCCAGACGGATAAGAGAAAGACGGTTTGATTCGACACGACCAATTCAAGCAAGGAAACCGATCGTTCGGGGAGAGCTGTCACGATCCTTTGCTTTCGAAGCGAGAGCGTGCATGACGTCATCCAAGGTGAGACCCTTTTAAAATTACAGAAAATTTCCATTTCATTAAAATCTTAGATAGAGAAGGAGCATGCATTAGAAATTATATAGATTCTTTTCTCAATACAAAAAGCTGTATGTGAATTAAGAGTGTAAATTGATGTGTAAATTATTGTATGTATGTATACTATAGGTACTCTAAATATATATGAAAAAGGATGCTTCGGTGGATATGACGCTCGAGTGTTGATAGACCCGGGTCTCTCATTCGTTACTCCATGTTTCGCTAAGAAGATGAAGATTGTTCGAGGACGTTGGATTTCGGTCCCATCGTGTCTATTAATCGAGAGTTAGTAGACACGGAGTTAGCTTGCAAATCCATCATAGTAGCAGTTCGAGACTTAGAGGTGCATGAACTAGAAGCAAAGTTGATACTGTTAGACATGCAAGGGTTTGATGTGATCCTTGGCATGGACTGGTTGGCGCATTATTACAGCAAATCGATTGCAAGAACAAGGTAGTTATTTTCGGACCCAACACAAGAAGATCATTTCGGTTTCAAGGAGGAGGTCGTCATCGTACACCGATCTCGTGATGGGCGAAAAGATGATCGAAAGGGTTGATGGATACTTGGCTTTCTTAAAGGAGGACAAGGAAGAAAAGAACGTCATTTCGAGATAGGCGGTTGTGCGAGACTTAAGCGTGTTTCGAAGAATTGCTGGATTACCTCGGAAGAGAAGTAGAATTCGCCATTGACTTAGCACCAGGAACGGAGCCTATTTCGAAAGCACCTTATAGAATGGCTCCCGCTGAGTTAAAGGAATTAAAGGAACAACTACAAGAGCTTATGGACAAGGGGTTTGTTAGACCAAGTGTATCTCCATGGGGAGCACCGGTCTTGTTTGTCAAGAAGAAGGATAGGTCAATGCGGCTATGCATTGACTATCGACAATTGAACAAACTCACTGTGAAGAACTGCTACCCTTTGCCTAGAATAGACGATCTATTCGACCAACTGCAAGGAGCAAAGTATTTTTCCAAGATCGACCTGAGATCTGGGTATCATCAGTTGCGAGTCAAAGCAGAGGACATTCAGAAGACAGCTTTCCGGACACGGTATGGACACTATGAATTCCTTGTGATGCCGTTTGGATTAACGAATGCTCCGGCGTCGTTTATGGATCTGATGAACCGAGTGTTTAAACCACACTTGGACTCCTGCGTCGTAGTGTTTGTTGATGATATACTGATATACTCCAAATCCAAGACGGAACACGAAGAACATTTGAGGATTGCTCTACAGACGCTACGTGAACACCAATTGTACGCCAAACTCAGCAAGTGTGAATTTTGGTTGGAAGAAGTTAGCTTTTTGGGACACGTTGTCTCAAAGCATGGTGTCACTGTAGATCCAGCAAAGATAGAAGCAGTAGTTAAATGGGAGCAGCCAAAGACAGTGACCAATGTCCGAAGTTTTCTGGGCTTAGCAGGCTATTATCGACGTTTCGTTGTGGGGTTTTCAAAGATATCGGGACCTCTCACAAAGCTGACACGAAAAGATTCAAGGTTTGAGTGGAGTGAGGCATGCGAGAAGAGCTTTCAAGAACTCAAAACGAGACTCACTTCGGCTCCAGTATTAGCGATTCCTTCAGGCAGTGGAGGATACGCCGTGTACAGCGACGCATCATACAATGGCCTTGGTTGTGTGCTCAACCAACACAAGAAGGTGATAGCTTACGGATCAAGACAGTTGAAAGAACACGAGAAAAATTACCAGACTCATGACTTGGAACTGGCAGCAGTCATTTTTGCGCTAAAGATTTGGAGACATTACTTGTATGGTGAGACCTTCGAAATTTTCACCGATCATAAGAGCCTCCGATATACTGCTTTACGTAAAGAGCTCAACATGAGACAGCGCAGATGGATGGAATTCCTCAAGGATTATGATTGCTCCATACAATACCATCCTGGCAAGGCGAATGTTGTAGCTGATGCATTGAGTCGAAAAGGTTCAGCTCAGTTAGCTTCTTTGATTTTGGGTATGCACCGATGGAAATTATTGGAAGACCTGGCACTCTATGATGCGAACATTGAGTCAAAGGACACCGAATCCTTTTTGGCTAACATATCAGTAAAGCCAGTGATATTTGAGCATATCCACGATCTACAGATGGAAGATCCGACATTAACAAAGATTCATCAAGACGTAAGTGAAGGCATCAGGTCGGACTTCTCAGTAAAAGAAGGTGGTTCTTTATTGTTTAAGGGCCGTCTATGCATTCCGGACAATGTCGACCTAAGACGAACGATTCTTGATGAGGCCCATAAGTCAAATTATGCTATCCACCCTGGTAGCACCAAAATGTACCAAGATTTGAAAAAGAACTACTGGTGGAGACACTACGTGAAAAAGCCCAAAAAACCACTGCCTTAAATAGTGGTTTTTTCAAAAAATTACTGTCTTTGATAGTGGTTTTTTTTCAAAAAACCACTGCCCTAAACAATTGTAAAAAAAGGAGTGGTTTTTTTTTACCACTATACAAGACAGTGGTTTATGAAGTTCATAAACCACTGTCTTGTATAGTGGTAAAATAAAACCACTCCTTTTTTTACAACTGTTTAGGGCAGTGGCTTTTTTATGCAAAAATTTTTTTTAAAAAAATTACGTCGACAATTTTTTATGAAATTTTTTTTTAAATAATATTTTTTTTATGCTTTTTTTTAATGCAATATTTTTTATGCTTTTTGTAATACTTTTTTTTAATGTAATTTTTAATGCTTTAAAAAAAATAATATAAAGAAAAAAAGCTATTCATCTCATATTCAAGCACATCCATAAATAAAATAGATGCCAAATTCTTTTATTCAAACAAAATATTGCATTTCAACCTATGATCCAACCTTTCAAATCAACCAAATATTTTAAACTTTACATGCTCAATCCTTTTATTCCAAAAAAAAAAAAAAGAGTTAACAATCTAAGGACCCCATGACCTAGTTTCATAATTAAAAAAATATATATATGCTTCGCCTCTCCTGCCAAATATCCCCATCCCCTAGTAATCCGTTTGAGGTGAGCTTCAAATCGAAAAGCTTTGCCTGAAATCGAAAGGAGAACGTAATTAAATATTTATAATATTAAGCAATTAAATTAAGATATTGATGATATTAAGGAATTAAACAAATAATACTCTAAGCACATAACAAATAATACTGATGCAAATGCACAACAAAAGGTTCATAGAAGTAGCATTTTCAAGTAGCCCATTGCTCGTCTGGTATATAGCAAGGCCACCTCCCATTATATGGGTAATTGGAACATACTATGTACCCTTACTTCCATATATTTTAACATGGTTCTAACATACAACGCTAATTTATACATGCCCTCATGGTGATATGGTTACTTTGAAAGTGGAAACAAGAGTAATGTCCCACATCTCCATTCAAGTAACCATATCACCATGCTACAATTCTGACCTCATGTGTGTGAGTTAAAAAGAAAGGATTAAACTTACATCTCGGCTCTTGGCTCGCCAAAGGAGATAGTCACACTCAATGATATACAATATGGAAGAACACTAAAACTTAAATTATAATTCCTAAATATAACAACCTTTGTTATATGATGCCCTTTCATTTAAGCAAATCAAACCATCGTTCAATGCCTTCTATGAACTATAAGTTCGACAAATTTCAAACAAAAAATAGTTAAATATTGCTAACTTCATGACCGGGTTCAGAGTAGTGAAAAACGACTCACGCATTACAATAGAGAAACCATAGTATTGAGATGAATGAAAAATATACAAAGATATAACGCCTATCGAAATAGAAAATGTGCTTAGCTAGTAGCGTGAATTCTATATATCAACTACTACAAACTATTTAATAAGACAGACCAAAGTGATCATAGAAGGAGGATTGTCTTACAAAAGATCATTTCAAAAATTAAGATCAAATCAAGAGCATGTAGTCTAATTCCAAAATGATGACATCAAAGTGAATCACAAAGCCACTCTTAATTATGCCAAAGACACATTTTGTAGGTAATAACTTGCACTCCTTCTATGCTAAATTCAATCTAAAAATCGATGCTATAAGTGACAAATAAGATGGGATACATAAATTAATATACATTATAAGAATTGGATGATATAAAATGTGAGGTAAGTACCTTCATATATTAACATTAGTTAGACGAAGCTAAGCGAGCAAATAATTGCTTCAGAAAATCATGCAATGTACAATGAGCTCGTGTGCCCCTTCATTGTCATCTGTAAGTCTTGCTTTGAGGTTCTCCTTCGTTCATCGGCATCCTAGAGAAAGATTTGCAGCAATAGTGTGAAGACTAATAATTAAAGAGAGAGAGAGAGAGAGGGAGTAATAAGAAAACACAATTTTCTCATCAATCTAAGCAAACCAATCCCAACTACCCATAAAGACAACCAACTTCAAAGTGAATAAACATTCTCACAAGCACACAATCACAGGATCTTATTTTATCCAAGACTTAAATAAGGGACATCCAAGAAAAAGGCATTTGTTAGAAGAAAACCACAACTGTACTAGCTTTTTCAAGTAATCGAAAGACATTAGAAGGGAAATTGAAAAAAAAATGAATGTACAAGTGCAAGTCACGAATAAAAACAGGAAACAAAACTACTATCAACAAGAGGCAACATGTCAGATAATCGGAGTGTACAACTGCTCCTACACATATAAATATATGACCATTAGCAGCCATGGTAATGATTGACCAATGGAGTACAGTTATACTCTGATTTAAAGGTGAGTGCAGCTGTACCCCATTGGTCAACCATTTTCAAATGGTTGTTTGTAGTGATAGACTTATGTATATAAAAGCATCTTACTCTTAAGTGCACAACATGTTGCCTTCATTCCCAAAACAATAAAAATCTACCATGCTACCCAACACAACTGAGTAAAAAGACCTAATCATCAGAGTGAGGTATCAAAAGAAAGAATAAGAATAATAAATATAAACACATATAAATAAATATATTATGCTTCCCAAATCCAACTAAATAAAAAAACAAAAAAAAAATAGAAATCCCAGATGTCAATAATTAGTGAATAAAATATCAAAGCAGCAACGCCATCCTAAAATAAACCTGGGATCATGAATAGCTAACATTGTGGATTGTAAGTGTATGTGTTCTTGGTAACTTCAGTCAATTGATCGGAGTTCTCTTTTACACGGCAACTTTACATTCTTGTCTAGAGACAAAACATCGAGCTCAAGATTTAAGTATTCTGCCTACCAATCCTACAAGTAAGAAAGTCTCCAAAGTGCCTGCCAAAAAGTGCAGGATCTTAATAATAATCTACTTTAAATATATTGATTAAAAATTGCATAATACTATAGAATTTTATGAACTTCATTATAAGAAAAAAACAGAGTACCAAGAAAAATGAGAAATAACAAATATTGTATACCAATGGCACAGGCAAAGTGCAAAGCCACAACTACAATGCCAGTGTTGTTGTTGTTGTTTATTGTGATGGGATTCCTTATTGTGATGGGATTCCTTTCTGCTTGGAGCAGAAAGGAAACCCATCACGATATATGGAAAATATTTTAGGGAAATGCCATCTAATTTAGGGAGACCAAATCCTATAATTAGCACCTAACAATTGGACTAAAAGCCCTCATTGCCCGTTGGAGAAGCTTAACTGTAATCTCAGAAGGGACAATCTTTCCTTCCTTTATCATGTTCTGAATCATGGAACTGTGATGGAAAATAAAATGACCAAAATTGTCACAATAAAGACTGAAAAAATCTAATTAATGACGATAATAGCAAGAGCAATGTCATGATAATCGACAAGATTAGTTCTCGAAGATATTTAAAAAATAGTGTTCAAATAGATAGAATTACCTCCGACTCAATACAAGAAAAGTCAATATTGGATCAGGGAATAAAGCCATGCATACCTTTTCAGCGGCCAATTTTTCAGCCCTAAAGTAGGAGATGAATAAGATATTTAAAAAAAAAGATTGATGACTAGTTCATTTCATGTATTGCTTTTTTTTTGTTAAAGTCTGAAAAAAGAAATAAAAGTCTGAGTTCGATTTTTCTTCTCAATTTTCTCCAAATACAAAAAAAAAAAAAAAATCCTCTGAAAAGCTATGGCATGTTAAAAGCCGACCATTCGCAGATGTTCTTAAATCATCTCATTTGATCGCAGTTCTTCATTTGATCTTTATTGTTCTTCCTTTGCCTTTTGGGTCTTGGGCTACAACAAGAAAAGTGAGAACTTCAACTTTTGCTTTATTTTATAATTGAAAATGTGAGTAGGCTAGATGGAAATATAAACATATTTATGAAAATAAAATCACTTAGTAAAATAGAATCAAATTTACCCCTAAACAAGATCAAATAAAATCTACAAGTCCCTTGGGCCAAGTAATAATATCACCAATTGTGACATCGCCAAATGTTCCTTCGCTCGCATATAATTCTGTATTGACCTCGAAAATATTATCAATTATGATGGCGTATGAAACTCTTGACGTTGTCGCCTCTATGCATTCGCCCTAGTCCAATGGCTTTATTCTTTAAGTTTTTCAATAGGCAGCGCATGGATGGTTGGTTCACAAGTATCTCAGGCTGAACCGATGACGGTCGAGTTTCCTAAAAAAATTATAGCCTTTAAACTATAGAGTTTAAGAGAGACTAAAACAACAATGCAAAAGTGCTTTCAATAAGATATGACAATGACAACTCTAATGATTATTATTTCATAACATTGACTTTATACCTGATAAGAATCGAATTGGTCAACCGATGTCGATATAGATGTCCCTTTAGAAGGAGCTAGAGGTGATAGTAAATTCACTTTTTCCTCAAGGATCTTGCGTGCTCTACGCTCCTCATCAAGCTCATGTCTAAGCATATCAACCTGTGATTGAATGCTCTCACGTGCTATCTTTTCCTGGTGAGCAATCTCCCTAGCCTGAGCGGACGCTTGAATGGAGGTCTTAGATACACCCGTACCCATACCCCGTATGTTGCCCCTTCCATCACGCCCACAAACCATAGCAACAGGGTCATTATCTAAATCTTTTTCTCCGAGGAATGGATCAGATAAGGCAAGCCTCCTAATTTCATCCTGAATAAAATAAATAATGGTTAAATATAGTGATCCTAAAGATCAATATTAATTATTTATCAATGGCAAATGAATAATTAAAATAATCTTACAATTTGTGTGCCCAAGGACGTCCCATCCTTCTTAGTATGAGAGGCTAAAAATATTTGTGTTCTCGTCACTGTACCAGTCGAACTCTGCTTTTTCTGTACAATAAGGTCATAAGCAATTGTGAATATTCTAACATATTTATTTAAAAAATTTATGTGGTAGATTTTACCATCTCTTCTGCCATCTTAGCTGATCCTCGTCTACCAGTGGTGTGTGGGTTCATCATCATTTTCCTACAAGTCTTCCCCTTTTCTCGGCGTACTTTATCTTCCTCTGTCGAGCACATTATAATAAATGCTCTCCAATCATCTCCCTTCACATTCTTTGGTCGATACTTCATCCGCTCTACGTCCGTTTCATATTTATCATAAACGGTGCGAAGGTCATGTTTCCATTGCTTCCAAGTTAAATTCGCTTTCGTTAAGACCATCTTTTTTTGACTAATTGGAACATTATATTTATCCTATAGTGAAAATAAAACGATATCAAAATTATTTGTAGAATAACTAAATGAAAATTGCATGAACAACATACACTCACTGAGACAAAGCGCCATATTTTCTCTTTATAGAAACAGTACAATTTTCCAAGACTCATATGCAGTGGACAATGAGTCCTCGTCATCCCAACAAATGTGGCAAATTGCGTTGAAGCATCTCCAATAGGCTGCCCATGTTCATTCATCCGAATTTTCAAACGCTGCACTGGATAAATAAAATATTGTTAATAATTTGTAAATAACATTTACCAAACAAAAGAAAATAATAAACCTAACCACTCTCTTGAGTTCCAACTGATTCAGATCCACTCGGTTCGACCCAAAGCTGCCATTATCTTTTGCTGAAAACATTGGCAAACTCTAGTTGTTGATCAAACTATCATTTAAGGATATAAAATGCATTAATAAGATAATTGAAAATTGTAGCTAACTTATAACAACATTAAAATAGGAAAATCAACAACAAGAAATATAAGTAATTCTTTTGTTACAATTATTGGATAGAAGAAATAAGGTTCAAGTGAACAATATGAAAGAACTAGATTAATTTTCGTCCTCGTCCTCATCCACAACATCAGTTGCTAATGCCAATGCTAAAGCATCTGCTTTTGGTCTTCCTTCAAGTGCTAAGGGATCTTCATAGGCATCTACATACCGAGTCAATCTCTTTGGAGCATCCAATACTACATACCAATCATCCCTAGTTTGATCTTTACAATAGAAGACTTGAGTGGCTTGAGAGGCAAGAATAAACGGCTCATCATCTTCATGTGAAATCCTCATAAATCTCCTAAGATTAACAAACACTAACCCAGTTTCTGGGTCAACCACGCAACCATTTTTTTTATCTTCTATACGAGCCCATCCACGATGAAGACCTGCTTTTTTAAAGTAACCATAATCCAACTCAAGTATTTGTTTGATAATACCATAATAAGTAACTTCTTCCACATGGTTCTTATCTTTCGCACTTGACCTGAAGCTAGTTAAAGCCTTCATGGATACTCCACTATTTTGTGTGCTTTTATTCATTTCTGATTTATGCGGTACAAAGCATAACCATTGATCATGTAAGCATTATATGATATGGCATTGAAGTCTGGACCATCAGCAAGGCTCTTCATGATAGAATTTTCTTCATTTTCTAATTCTTTTCTTAACCAAGGAATGTAGTTGTCCCTCTGATGCTTATTGCTTGACTTGTGATCTTGAAGATAAGCGATACTTCCTGTAAATATTAACTCTTAATTATATTATATCATTTTTAAAATAAAATATATAATTTAAAAATATAAAATAAATTACTTACTTCTCCCACTCAATATTTTCTGGATAATGCTTTAGAACCCATCTACGTATTTGTTCATACTGCACGTGTTGAAGAAGATAAGTTTTTCCACTTCCATCGATAGGGTACCCAAAAGTAACATCTTGTTCCACGAACGCATTTTCTCCTTTCTTATGGCTTCCTCTACTAGAATTTGGCATATATTCCATACAATACCTCATACATTCTTCCATGAGATATTGCTCCATAATACACCCCTCTGGATATGTCTGATTTTTCACATAATGCTTATATGTCTTCATCATCCTGCACATTTTTTTCAATTAGATATCAATGTTAACGTTATTAACTAAAAGAAGTTATTAATTTTACTCCAATAATTTACCTCTCGAAAGGATACATCCATCGATATCGGACAGGTCCGCAAACAAGCGCTTCCTCTGCTAAGTGAACAACAAGGTGTATCATAGAAACAAAAAATGACGGCGGGAAGTACTTTTCAAATACACATAGTGTTTCGTATATGCCTTTTCATGTTCAAAAGGTCAACACGAGATAACCTTAGAACATAGGACATTAAAAATATTGACAATTGTCGAATAGCTCTCAATGGTTTCTCTTTCTTGAATGCATGCATCAGCAAGACTGGTAGTAACTGTTGCATGAGGATATGATAATCATGTGACTTCAAGCCTTTGAGTTGGAATTCCTTCAAACATACCTTGTCCTTCCAATTTCCATCAGATCCAATAGGAACCTTCAAATTGTGCAAGGTTTTATAAATTATTTCTTTTTCTTCGTGACAAGCAAAATGGAGCCTTAGGACAATACAACTTATCATTTACTTCCACGGGCCACAAATTTTCCTTATATTCATATCTTTGAGATCATAACGTCAACACCATCTTTGGTTTTACCCTTTGTGTCCATAATTGTTGCAATTAGGTTCTCTGTGACATTTTTCCACATGCATTACATCCAAATTATGAGAATAAGAATATCCTACAAACATAAAGGACATGTATTAATATTTGAGTGAAGTGAAGTATAAATTTCATATTAGAAAAATAAAATATATTAATTATCCACCTTCCAATATGGTAAATCATATAGATTGATCTCTTTGACCACGACCGCTTCTTTTCATGCTCCCTCGGATCTCTCTCTTCTTGCTAGCTTTCCAAATTCTGTTTTGATACATCTCATTTTGCATAGTACTTCGTAACCACTCACCAAGTGGGAATGCTTTCTATGTTCTTCCTTCCCATTAAACTGTGACTTTTGAGTTCTGAAAGGATGACTCATATCAGTAAGAAATTTTCTATAGCCCATGTACGCATATTTCTTTCCATGTGATAACCATGCCGAATCAACCTCTTCACTACAAACAGGACAACCATACTTTCCTCACGTCTACATCCCGAAAGATGGTCATATGCTGGAAAATCATGTATAGCCCATAATAGAATTGCTTTCATGTTGAACATAGATTTTTTATAAGAGTCATATGTTGTAGCACCAGCGGACCATAATTCATTTAACTCTGCAATCAGTGGCTGTAAGTAGACATCAATGTTGTGCCCTGGACCTTTTGGGCCTGGAATTAATAGAGTTAACATTGTAAACTCTTTTCGCATACACATAGATGGAGGAAGATTAAATGGAACAATCATAACAGCCAACTATAAGAATTACTCTTGTTTCCGAAAGGATTAAATCCGTCTGTTGCAAGTCCTAAACGAACATTACGTGTTTCAAGAGAAAAGTCACTCCAACGAGCATTGATTGATTTCCAACTTGAAGAATCCACTGGATGACCCATGTAACTTTCATTTTCAATTGCATTTGCATGCCATGTCATCATCTCTGCAATCCAAGGTACACTATATAATCTTTGAAGTCTTTGGGTTAGTGGAAAGTATCTTAACTTCTTCGGTAATTGTTTAAAATTTGGCTTTGAAGCTTCCACGGGTCTCCATCTGCTCTCACCACATGTAGGACACTCATTTTATCGATGATCTCTCCAATATAATATACAATCATTGCAAGCATGAATGATCTCATGTTTCATGCAAAGACTTAACTAACTTCTTTGCATCGTAGGTGCTATCGTGTAAAGTATTTGACACGGCAAAATTTCTTTTAGCATTTTAATAACTCGTGAAACTTTTATTAGACCACGATGTCTAGCCTTCATACTCAACAACTCAACAGAAGTTGACAATTTAATGTGCTCACCCTTACATGACGGATATAGTGGTTCTAATGCATGTTTCTTCACATTACTGTACTCCATATCCTCAGGTAAATCATGTGGATCCTGATCATCACCTTCACCCTGATCATCATCTTCATCCTCAGGTAAGTCTTCAAGATGAACATGTCCAAATGTCGTTCAACATTTCTTCCATTCTTGGAAACATATCATTATTTTGGTTACTAGTTGAACTACTAGAAACCCCAACGTCGACACGATTGTAGAAGCGACTCCCATGATACGTCCCGTCGTGTAACTACGAACTATCCATGCCATCACAAATTAAATGCTCCATAATGGTTTCAAGGTTATGCTTTTGAAAATTTCGACATTTAACACGGACAACAACACCAATTAGCATCCTCAACATTTTATTTTGCAAACAAAATAAATGATGCAACGCCATCGAGATATTCAGAAGACAGACGTTCTACTATTGTCATCCATTTTTTGTATGGGATTGCTGGAGGCATCTTCTACAAAAAAAAAAAAAAAAAAAAAAAAAAACTCAAGTAGGAGAATTGAGGGAAAAGACAAGTATCAACAATATTAGCCATTAAAAACTAAAAGTGACAATTTGTTCAACAAAAAATGCACAACTCTATTGCAATCTAATTATCTACACATTCATGCTACTATAATTCTAACTAATATATTTTTTATAACCAAAACTTGCATCAATTTAAGTTAAAATTTTCAACATCTATATCCACATGACTATGCGTACCGGACGATGCGTATCGTCCAGCTCCAAAACCGATACGTCTTGGAGATCGCGTATCAATTCGGATGACACATTGGTATGTATCGTCCGGTAATTTGCTCTGTATGGGAGAACCGACACGGTACCTTGAATGTACCGTCGGTGAGGTCCAAAATAGATACACATCGGACGATCGTATTGGTATCGGACGATATTTTGATCAATGCCTAGAGGGAGTGAACCTCGGAGGATATGGTGCAAGTCACAATCATGTGCCATGTGATCTAGCACTCAAGTGTAGAGGTCCCCCCTCCAAAAAAAACCCCCACATCCCCACCCCCACATATACTTAGTAATAATTTGTTCTATATTTGACACATTCTAGAAAAAGTAAATGCAACTTCCGATGCCTTCACAAAGATTCTTAGCTTTTAAACACATTTATTAGATTTGATTAGCAGAACGAAACAAAATAGAAGCAAAACTAACTGTCAGGTATGAAATAAGTCACTAAAGCTAAGAATCTTTTTTCATATTTTATGCATAAAGGTTCAAAAACATTAAGAGTCACTTCACAAAGACAAGAATACTGGATGATAAGAAGTTACCTCTCAATGAAATCTTTATAGTTGTCTGAAAAATCCTCCCCAAGCCTATCTGATGGTTGGCCAGTCACTATTTTGTACCCACAAAGACTATTTGTGGTGTTAGGAGTCTGAAGGATATAGAACATAGAAACATTTTAACAAGGGCAACCCAGAAAAAGTCCACACAAAGAACCAGCAGAACATATTTATTATTGAATAACCTTCAGATAAGAAAACCACTAAACTTCAAACATTGGGAGATGCACAAGTATTTGTGAGCACAAAATCAGTGAAAGTACATTTTCTACCTTTCACTGATTTGGCGGTCATAAATATTTGTGCAACTCTCGAGCTTTTGACCACGGTGGAGGAGATTGAACCATGTCTTGAGCTTAGTGCATGTGTTGGGCACCTAATACCAAGTCCTGAGACAAAAGGCTTCCATTCAATATGACTTTATACCACTCATGGAGCAAGTATTGAAAGATGTGAAATAGCAAGAAAGGCATAACACAGAACCCAAGACAAATTCACTAGTCTAAGAATTTTCAAGGAAAAATATTTATTCCCTAACGAGCAGGTTAATTAAAGATGTAAAGCTCCTTGCATAAAACTTTATGTCGATCGGAGAAGCTGAAATATTTAAAATATGATTTTGCCCAAGCATAGAGACAAATAGAGTAAAATTTTAGAACTCAAAGTCCGAATAGATGACTATACCTAAACATGTGCTCTGAAGTTTACCAACTAAACCTAGTAAAGTTTGTACCTTTAGCAATTTAACAATGGATGGAAGAAGATGGCGTGAATCCTGTGGTGTTGTATAAGGTGAACTTTCAAAGAAGGTTCTTGAGCAAATCTAGTTTTCGTTCTTGAGAAGGCGACATGAAGAAAAATCATCAATAGAATGAAAATGATCAAGACAATTCACGTAAAAACATATTGATCACATGTAAAGTAAAGCAAAAGAATGTAAAACATCTTGAGAAGTTAAAAGCCACATCAACCTTAAGAGTTTGTACAACATTGAAACATCAAAAGAACCAAAAAATTGTGACAAACAAGTCAGCACTTAGACTATAATTAAGTCCCGAAAGAATCTCTAACAATTTCGCATGAACGTCTACGCTCAAATTCAAATGGTTCTATTGAATGAGTTTAAAGAAGGTAAAAATCTAGGCAGAAAAATTATAGTAACAAAGCTAGGCAGAAAAATTATAGTAACAAAGCTACTGCCCAAATAGAAATACATGCAAAATTAGGAAAAATTAAAGAAGGTAAAATCTACATTCAAATTCAACATAATCAGTATAAAAATAGGCTAAATAGCACCCACAATAAAAAGGCATAAAAGTAACAAAGCTTCATTAAAATTCAAAATAATCATCATCACTATTATGTTGTACAATGACCATAGATAGCTTACAGTTCTAAAATAGTCTATCTCCTAGTCTCCTACTTAAAAAATGAATCTCAAAAAGTCATACCAATTACTAAAAATAACTGGTCTAGAGGCTTCTTTAATTGCTGCCCACGATATTCAATTTTAGAGTCATATTCAAAATGGAAATTAGCTACCAGTAGCTGCTGAAAAGAAAACAGTCCTATTCAATTTTTTTTTTGAAGTTTTGATTGATTCCAAGAAATTTGAGACAGAGGGTGACACTATAGAGATTCTTCTAACGGTCATATAAACATGGCCATGTGTGCTTTGTATGCGGTGTTGATGAACATGTATGCCACGTGTATGGGCGTGGGATTAATCCTAATATTAGGGTTAACGAAATAAACTACTGTTTTAACTTCATAAACAATTGATTTTGGGAGTGGATTATTACACCACTTCTTGGACAGTGGTTCTTTTTTATATTGCAAAAGTGGTTTTCTTATCATTTTGACGTAGTGTTTCTAATAAAAATAATCATATTAGAAGGTCCTGTTTTTCTATAAGCAGAAACATGAACAAAGGCAATACAAGTACTCCCATGAAACAAGGAGAAGGCTTGGTTGCTACATCAAAACTTGATCTCATGCTGCACTTATCCCAATCAATTTCTAGAAGATATGATACCAATATTCATTCATCCAAGGCATACAAAGATTAACACAACAAACACAAAATAAGGAACTGAGGAGAAACAACCACAAAATGGTACCGCATGATTATAATTAACATGAGAATCAACTACAACTTGGAGATGAATAATTTCCCTCCTTGACTAGTTACTATTCTCACCGTCAATTATTTCTTCTCTTTCAATAAGTTTCCTCTCTCATTGTCTCCTTTTTCTGATTTTATGTAAACTCCTGGTCTTACAAGTTCCCTTTTGGAGAAAAAAAAATTTTATCATCCAGAAAAGTGGGGACATCACAGCATGAGTTTCCTCTTCTATAATTCAAAAGGTGGGTCAAAATCTAGGACCCAAAGAAGTTAAATTTACTACGATGTTAATATATGCCTCAGTACAGACCCAAAGTGTATTGAATAACATAGATAGAGTGTGAATAAAAGTAACGGAACTAAGGTCAGTTGGTTAAAATACCAAGTGCAAAAGATGCTAACAAAATTTCAACTATGATTATTATCTAAGTTACCAATGACCAAAGACTACGAAATAAGTGAATCATAGATGGCACAAAATTCCTAATTGGCGTTTTCATCCACTAACATCGCTGTAAATAATTTTTGTTCTCCTATCTGCAGGTTTGACAAACTGTGATCAAATTACCACCTGTCCGTTTGGTTTTAAAACCTCCTATCATTTTGCTTTATAAACTACAGTTTTTGCAATAACAATGTCGAATGAATGATCGGAAGTAAATTACTAAATGCTTACCATCAATGCACGACTACGAGAGCGAGGAAGCTCTTGAATATAATTTTCAAAAGCCTCTAACCTTACTTTTCCTTTCACTTCTATAAGCTTAGTCCAGTTGACCTCTGGGGCCCTTTCACCGCTGCATTCAACTTTTGAGCAAGCTATTAAATGCCTTGATTTTTTACACTAACCTGTAATTGATGAAAATCTCAAACAGTGGTTTAAGCAGGTGATCCCTCTGTTGAGGATCTGAAGAGTTCCAGATCTTGCAAGCTTTGAGGATCGAAGAGGTTCAGATCTCGCAAGCGTTGAGGATTTGCATAGGATTTGCAGAGGAGATCTCGCAAGCTTTGCTCGACTGTGAAATATTGATGTATATGGAAGAGTGGGATGATGTAGAGATTTTCTCGTTGTTCTTCTTTGCTCGTGAAATATAGTTCTTCTTTGCTCGTTGTTCTTCTTTTCCGGCGAAAACAGAACCTCCAACGACCTCGACGAGACTCTCGTTGTCGCCGGAACCACGCTGCTCTCCAGATCGGCTTCTTAGGGCACTGAGAATTTGAAGATTTGGGTGTCGGATTTCATTAGAGAGAAGAAGAGGGAGATAAAAGCTTAGGGTTTCGAAGGAGAGGCAGAGAGGGGAGGAGCCGGCTTCAGAATTCGAAAAAATAGAATTAATGTTGCACGATACCTTATAGCGTGAGATTTAGGATTAATAAATTAAACCACTGCTTTAATGCATTAAGCTGCTATTTTTAACCGTTGATTATTATACTATTGCTACATCAGTGGTTCTTTTGAATATCACAAAAGTAGTTTTATCATGATTTTGACGTAGTGAGAGGACTAAAACAAGACGTGGCCGAGTATGTGTCACGATGTTTGACTTGTCAGCAGGTGAAGGTTGATCATAGACATCCTGCTGGACTATTGCAACCTTTACCAATACCAGAATGGAAGTGGGAATCGATCTCAATGGACTTCATTGTTGGATTACCCCGTACTGCCAAGAGACACAATGCCATTTGGGTCGTCGTAGACCGATTGACCAAATCGATTGCACTTTTGTCTCGTGACAATACTAAATGAAGGAGATTGTAAGATTATATGGTATTCCAAGATAGTTTGGATCGTGATCCACTATATACGCCCAAGTTTTGGAAGAAATTTCAAGAAGGAATGGGAACACGACTAGACTTTAGTTCATTTTCCATCCTCAAACCGATGGGCGAAGAGGCGAGTGAACCAAGTAATAGAAGACATGCTCAGGGCGTGCATGCTTGATATGCAAGGATACTGGGATGAGTATCTACCGATGCTCGAGTTCGCATATAATAACAGTTTTCAAACGAGCATTGGCATGGCACCGTATGAAGCTCTGTATGGACGACGATGCAAATCACCCCTCAATTGGGAGGAAACAGGTGAAAAATTTGTGTTAGGACCAAAACTACTTGAAGACAACGCCACCGTTGTCCGAATTATCAGAGAAAGGTTGAAGACAGCACAGAGTAGACAGAAAAGTTACGCCGATATGAAGCGGACTAGTGTTGACTATAAAGTGGGCGAGCATGTGTTTGTGAAAGTGTCACCTATGAAAGGTGTAATGAGATTTGGCAAGAGAGGGAAGTTAAGTCCACGTTATGTTGGACCATTTGAAATTTTGGGACGAGTAGGTGAAGTTGCATATCGCATTGGTTTACCACCGCTATTTGATCGAGTACATAATGTTTTCCACATATCGATGCTCAGAAAGTATGTGAACGATCCGTCTCATGTATTAGGAAAGCAACCTATAGAGATGTGTGAGGACATGAGCATGATAGAAGAACCAATGAAAATCTTGGATCGAAAAGAACAAGTGTTGCGCACTAAAGTGATTCCCTTAGTGCTTGTTCGGTGGAACAACCATCCTAAAGAAGAGGCTACTTGGGAACGAGAGGCCGATGTGAGAGAACAATATCCAGCCTTGTTTCCAACGACGTGAGAATTCAATGTAAACCACAAACATGTTTGTGAAATCTCCACTATACTTGTAATTCAATGGAAATTTTGATCCAATCGGATTGAGGAACTGAATTATATGTACATAATCAAGTATACGCAACTCTATGATAGAACCACTTGATGTCATAGACTACCAAGAATAATCAAAGAACCAAAGAAAATAAAAATCTGGAGAAATTGGGCAAAACCGATTAATCGAATTTCAAATCGATTAATCGATTTGGAATTTCGATTAATCAATTTTGTTCGATTAGTCGACTGGCATGTGCCAGTGACTGGAAATGAGAATGAGAGTTAGAATATACATAGGATGCAGTTTCGATTGATCGAATTAAAATTTCGATTAATCGATTTGGGATCGATTGATCAATTTTGAGAATTCGATTAATCGAATTGGGAATTCGATTAATCGAACTGCAGGTTCGATTAATCGAACAAACTGGGAATTTTAGAAGAAATTGAAGTCAGGTAGACGATTTCGATTAATCGAAGTGAATTTCGATTAATCGATTTTGAAATTTCGATTAATCGAAATGGATTTCGATTAATCAAATAACTTAAGGAATTCTGGAAATTTAGAAGTTACAGCACGATTTCGATTAATCGAAATTAAATTCGATTAATCGATTTTGGAATTTCGATTAATCGAAATGGATTTCGATTAATCGACTGGCTCGCGCCAGTGAGCTTAAAAATTTAAAATTTTAATTAGATACGATTTCGATTAATCGAAATGATTTCGATTAATCGAATTTGACTTTCGATTAATCGATTTGGGAAATCGATTAATCGATTTTACGCGGCTTAACCTAGTTTTGAATCTCGATTAATCGATTCTGAATTTCGATTAATCGAGCCGCGGGCTATATATATAAGATTGGGAATTTTATTCCCCATTCGAAAATTTTCTTGCTTGGGGTTGTTGGGTGTTTCATCTTCTTCTTCTTCTCCAACCAACCGAGTACTCTAGGGTTTGGATTTTCCGGCGATTCACACCCATTTTCGCATCGACACCTAAGGTAAACCCTAGATTTGTGTTTTTCCCTTCAAGTTGAACTAGAAAACCCTAGATTTTCCCAATATGCCGCCCAAAACCCGTTTATCTTCAAGGAAGGCGACTTCTAAGTTGCCGGTTAGGCGTAAGAACGCCGCACCACCACCACCTACCCCATCGCCGGTGAGAACATCACCGTCGGAATCGGAGACCACCTCCGATTCGACGAGCGCGTCTACGCGCGAGTCTTCCCGCGAGTCCACCCCCATGCCACCACCGCCCACCAATGTTGAACAACCAAATGAATGGTGGACGGCAAAGACCTTTGAGGTCGAATATATCATAGACCCTACCCTTTTCACCAATCCCGATTTACCGGGCGAGACCCAATGGGCTCGAAATTACCTCACCAACGCCGGACTCGGCAACCTTCTCAAACCAATCCGGGGTTCTTACTACCCTAGATTGGTTAGACTCTTTTACCAAGGGCTAACCGATGACCCTACCGGCGATTGTATTATAACCAAGATTGAGGGTCGTCTCTATACGATCACTCGTCGCCACATCCACGAGGTACTCGAGTGTTACCTCGATTTCACCCCGGAGACCACTCTTTTCCCACCCTTTGAGGAAGACCCCCGCTTTGAGGAGGTCATGACCCGTATGACCAACGGGAAGAAGGGGTCGGGATCCTCCATTAAGAGAGTTGACCTTCCACCCTACATGTGGATGCTTGATTCCATAATCAAGTGCAACCTCTACTACCCGTCGCCACGACACCGAGCTCGTGGACAAAGTGCAACATGCACTATATGCGCCTTCTGGCGATGGTTTGATGCTACTTTAGTCATCCTCAAGGATGAAGTACATCAAGGGGAAGTTAATGAAGGGCAACATGAGGCCCAAAGAAAAGATGCCCTATGCTCGCCTTATATCGAGCATGTTGGAGTGCTACTCCGACGAGCCCTCCTACACCATCTCACCTCACGAGGTGAGGGCTACGGATCGCGTGAAGACGTTTACGAAGTCTTCATGGACCCGTAGCTACAACCTTCTCAAGCGGACCCTACCAGCTCCGGGTCCCGCTCCCGCCCAAAGAAGAACAAGCAGTGAGAGCACCGCCACCACCCCACCACCTCGATGACCCACCCGTGGGTAGCACCCTATTCCCGCAGA
Source organism: Chloranthus sessilifolius (assembly GCA_021018995.1). Lineage (NCBI taxonomy): Eukaryota > Viridiplantae > Streptophyta > Magnoliopsida > Chloranthales > Chloranthaceae > Chloranthus > Chloranthus sessilifolius. Next base: position 155,110,625 of record CM037588.1, on the reverse strand, counting down.
GCCATCCGTGGAGAGGGTTCCCTCCCACACCGCAGCCTCACCGACGCCACCTGCCTACTCCGCGCCCGCGACACCCACCTCATCCTACCGCCGGCGCGCCGCTCCATCCGGTCCTACCATCGAGGACGTGTTGGCTCGTATGGAGGCCAACAACGAGCGGATGAACCGACGGATGGACTTTTTGATGTTCCACACACTTCGCCACATCTACCCGACCGACTACCGCCGCTACCTCGCCCAGGAGGAGGAGTGGACGGCCGGACGCACCGCCTTCCATCGAGGACCCGTCTTCCATCCCACCACAGACGCGGCTCCTTCCACATCCACATTTGCTCCGCCGACAGAGACGCCATGACCCACCACCACCACCGCCAAAGACCAGCCACTACAGCAGAGAGCCTTGAGCTTATGTATTTTGCATTTTGATTTTATACCTGTAGATTTTATTGTACGCCAACTTATTGGCATTGTAAAAATATTCAATCCTTAATACAAATCAAACTTTTAGTGTAAATTGTTCAATTTTGTTAAATTTTACTTCCATGCTTGTATGTGTGAATGTGTGGATACTTAAATACGTCTGAGTCAATTGGACCACCTCACCTGAAAGTGTGGGGGGGGGGGAGACAGAAACCCAGAGAAACAAACCTTGGGTTATTTTCGAGGACGAAAATTCCCAAGGTGGGGAGGATGTAATAGCCCGAAAAAAATCACGCTAAACTATGACCTCGGGATCCGTGCCCGATTGGTCACAAGTTTGACCAATCAGGAGATCATGAGTTAGCATAGAATGTGATGAACGGACGAGATGTGATAGTTTGAGTGATTATGTGGTGTGTGATGTAAATGAGAAGTCGCATATACCTACCGCGGTATATGTGCTCAACACACAAGTGAGAAAAGGGATAAAAGGGTTTAATAACCCTAGAGGTGTATTTTGGTTGTTGAAGGAGAGTAAAGAAGAGAGAGAGAGAGAGAAAAGTAAGAGAGGAGTTATTGCAACTAATTGGAGGGGGGATTCAAGAGATAAAAGCCGGATTCAACGCGATTTGGATCTGTTAGAGCCAACGCTGAAACCCTAGCCTTCCAACTATTTGATTGAAATCAACTTGAGATCTATTCAAGGTAAAATTTTTGTAAATAAAATGCATAGATTATAGGGGTTAAGTTGTGATTGAATGTGGGTTAAATCATAGGATAATGGCTTAGAAAAATAGAGGAAAAAGTATGGAAGAAGATTGGGAAGAACAACTTGAAGTGAATCGACAATTTCGATTAATCGAAATTGGGTTTGATTAATCAAATTGGGTTTGAATAATCGAAATTGGCGAAGTTGAAAGGTCGAGGACCTCGATTTCGATTAATCGAATTTGATTTGATTAATCGACTTTGATTTCGATTAATCGATTTGGGGATCGATTAATCGGAGAACTCTCCAGTGGACCCCGTGGGTTGGAGGAAATGACTTGAGAAAAATCGACTAAGCGAAATGGGATTTTGATTAATCGATTTTATTTTTCGATTAATCGATTTGGGACCGATTAATCATCTTGTGAAACTCGACTGTTCGAACTAAGGGTCGACTTTGCGAAAAGAAGAATTTCGATTAATCGAAATTGGATTCGATTAATCGAATGAAAACTCATCGGTATTGACTGTGAGTCTACCTTGCGAAAAGGAGTATTTCGATTAATCGAAATTGGATCCGATTAATCGAATGTAAGCTCGATCGCTATTCAACGAGAATCGACTTTGCGAAACAGAGAAATTCGATTAATCGAAATTACTTCGATTAATCGATATTGACCTTCGATTAATCGATTTTGGAAATCGATTAATCGAATCAGATTCGATTAATCGATTTTGGAATTCGATTAATCGACTGAGATAGATTATGTTGACTTTTGGGTTTGACTTTAAGATTTTTGGAGGGTCTTATACCTTCTTTATTGCATCCTTTGTGATGTGTTTCACCTGTTATGTTGTACCATAGGTGGTACGTGTGGACTCGTGTACAAGGAGCCACGTGGGACCTTGATGCATTGATCAAATGAAGACTTGAGGTAGGGAACACCTTGAACATGTACTTTATTTTACAAGAGCATGTATTTAGTGATATGGATTTCCATTCAAATGTTTAATTGCTTAAGAATTGTGAAAAGTGTGTGTGCGTATGACATCCATAAGAGAAATTCTAATAAGCCATCCCCAGGGGATGAAGAAGTAAAGAGATGAGAGCATCAGGTGTGATGCAAGTAAATGGATACATCCCAGGGATGTATCCAAGGATTGAATCATGTTTGATAGGGCCTAACTGATATAAGATAGCACATTTACACGGTGAATAACTATATGTAAGGCACCGATATTTTTATTATTTGAGGTTTGATAGGGTACCCCACCGACGTGGCGGGATATCCACGGCCGACGGCAGATATCCGGGATATCCGTGGCCGACTGGTAAAACCGTAGGCGGTCGAGGCTTATCCGTGACATAGTAAGCACACCCGGGGGTGTTGATTGAGACAAGTGAAACCCCACCAATCCCGGAAAGGGGCTTGGTACTATTTGTATTCCTGGAATACGGTTAAAACCTGCTATATAGATGGCGATGATGGGTATCTCATCGAGGGCTCGATGCTATATTGCTCGGGGATTACTTAAGTTGAAAGTTTAAGTTTTGCTTTAGGCCTTTTCAGCATCATTCATGAGTAAATGAAAATATAAGTAATCAACAGTAAAACGAAATGCTTTTTAACTGTTTCATTAACAACTGCATAGATACTTCATGCATGGCATATCATGGAATATATGTGAGTTATAATTTATATGTTCAACCGTGTTTGTTCCCTATTGAGCTAGGATGTAGCTCACCCTATAGACTATATCGTCAAGTCCACTACTAGCATTGCCGAGGCTTCGGGAGATCTTGATCGTGAGTCGGACCTTGCGGCCGGTGAAGAGTTGGAGCCACCTCCAGAGGACTTCTTCTAGAGGACTCCGTTGTGCCACTTTGAGGGATTTTGGAGAGAGTTTTTGTACGGCTTGGTATGTCAAGCCTTGATTCTGTTTAAACCATGTATATATATATATAGATGGGGTTATTCTTTTGGGGCGAACCATCCGTGATGATTGCTATCATCGATGGTTCGGATCGGTTCTCCATTCATGTAGAGGCATGAGGGTAGAACTGTCTTTTGGAGAGTTAATTAATATAGATTCAAATTTCGTAATTTCGTTTATTATTTTATTGCAATGCTTGATATACCAGTGTTCCGTGCTTAGCTAAGGGGCACGGTCAAGATGATCGTGCTGATGGCACGGGTTTCGGGGTGTCGAAATCCGGGCTGTCACATCACTCATCATGGTATTAGGGTTATACACTTCCTTTTCTATTTTCTATTTTTCATGCTCCTTATTTTCTTCATCTTTAATGAATAAACTTTGAACGAAAAATTTTGTGGACATTGGTAAGCAAATTGTTCGAACCCTTAACACTTAGAGCAATCATGACACTTATCTGTCTTGGTTTTCAAACTCCGTAGAAGGTGACGGTATGCTAAAAGAACATACTTTTCAATAAGTCTCACATTCATGTCCTCCCATGTAGAGATGGGGTTTACTCCAAAGAAATCCAATACGGCGTTTCATACGAGTCCAAAAAAATTTGTCGTTACCCTCCAGCTTTGTTTTAACTAGCTTAATTTTGTATTCATCCGGTACGCCATACCAATCAAAATACGCATCGATATTAGACAACCACTCTACGAAGGTTTAAGGGTTCATCCATCCCTCAAATTTTGAAACTTCATCCCGAATAAATTTTAGAAACTTCTCGGCAGGGTCGTACTCTAGTTCACGATGATGAGGGTATCCCCTAACTCTATTTCCATCCAAACCATTGAAAATCTGACTATGATTTGAGTATGACTATTTTTTAAAGTCTCATGGTGAGTTTGCATTTGGGCTTATAGTTCGGTCTAAATTGTGGTCAACTTGGTTGCAAGTTCCTTTATGAGAGCTTTGATTTTGCCAGAATCCATGTGAAATGTAGGACTCGATTAACAACACCAACTAGTATGCGACCAATGAACATGGAACCTAGAACCTAATATGAACTCCTATTTGACATAACATCCAAACAAAATAAAATTCCTAATGCAAACACCCTAAACTAGAATTGTTCCATGATACCAATTTGATGTTGGAAAAATGCTAAAACCCTAGTTATGCAATTTTAAAATCAATTTGAGATTTAATTGAGAAGCGGAGATATATAAATTAATCCAAAAACATATAAACTATTTAATAACTTTATTAGAGCAATTTAATTGATTTGATTTAGAGTCCGTTAGCATATGAACTTCCCGATCTAAAATATAGGCCCTAAAATAGACTCTAGTTTCGTTCTAGTTTAGGGCACCAAGCGGCAAACTAGGGTTAGGAATTTAGAAACAAAATCTCAGCAACGATATAAAAAGGAAAATATATTTTGGGTTTATGGGTTTTCAATAGAAAAAAACAAACTAGATATATTAGCTAACAATAAAAAACAAAAAACAAAAAATATAGAAAATCCAAGGAAGGTAGTTGGTCTCACACCAAATCGCACACGAAAAGAAGAATCGCTCTTCCAAGTTTTGAAAGAATTGCACTATCGAAGAAAACTTTGATAAAAGCTCTCAATTTATAAAAGCAATAATAATCATTAACTACTTAAAATTGTATTTACAATGCCTTTATATAGGCAAACAAACTCTAACTAAACATAAATTCGAAATAAGAAAGTCCTAAAGCAACTAAAACTCAAAAAAGATAAATTTTGCCCCAAAACTCGTAATTCCGTCAACTTGCAGATGAGACTCACGGATGTCCGTCATGTGCTCAATGATATTCGTCTTGTTTTTACAGACGTTCGTCGTCTATGTTGTGCATAACACAGAAAGCCTCAAAATCACGGGCATCCGTGAAAACGGATACCGTGAACACGGATGTTTATAATTCAATTCTTTAGAACGCATTCATTCTTCAGTTAAGAGCCTTCGAGATATTTTCACATGCTTCTTTCATCTTCGATAGATCATAGGCGGTTCTTTGAATTTGATGTCCCCATCACATATATTCTGGTTTTAATAAATGGGGGAGGGACCCATAAACCTCAAGCTTACACATCGAGAAAAAATATATGTATATGCATATACTATGCGCCTAGTTACATAAGATAGATAGGTCTGACTCTTGATGGCAAGCTTAACCATAATCATCAATAGTTTGTTAAGAAGACACAGTAAATGAGCAATGGTTGGCCCTTGTAAGGAGGTTAATTAACCAACTGAGAATTTGAAAGTAGGCAATAATAGAAACGTTCTTCCCAAGAGAAAGCGCACAAAATGTCAATTTTGAATATGACAATTATCATGTTTATTGTTCCAAGTGAACTGAGTCCACACCATTGGAATGTCCACCAATCTGCATCTCGCCACAAAACCTGCAAAACCCCTCATGTCATTTGTACTCACACACACACCCCACACAGTAGATTATATAAGCTCTTCATCCTCTACAATGCCGTAAAGAAACCATTTTGAAGTCTTAGATCATTGGGCCAATAGATTGTAGTAAAATCTCACTCAAATTATCTTATATATTCCTACCTGGAATGGACACTGAGCAAATCCCCGAAACTACAAGCTTGCGTTGTATCCCATGGCAATAAAATTTTACTTGACCTGCCCACCGAATCAATAGCAGTGCAATCAAGATAATTCCTTAGGAGTATTGATTTAATTCGATTTTATCGCATTCTTTCCATTTCGTCTCCTAAAGTGCAGCTACTCATGGCCTTCGACTTTTTACAAGATTGTTCACTACTGCAAATTTACTTTTGTCGCCCAACTCCATGAGAGTATTAACATTGAGAGATGCCGCCAACGCAATCCCTTACAGACTACTCACAGCTCCGACAACCCCACTGGGTTCACACTTCACACAGTCGGATGCAGATTGATTTGTATCTACTGTAACGTCTTTCCCTTTATCTCAATGATTTGCCTTCATGAAAAATCTATATGTACTGCCAATTATTGTTGTGAACATGAATCAAAATGTCGTCCGATACCGGTACATATCGTCCAATATGTACCAGTATCATCCAGCTCCGAGATGATAAATTGACCGGGACTCACCCAGTCAATGTATCATCCTTATAGTCCAATGTATCGGATGATACATTGGAAATGTCAAAATCTCAGACGATACTATTACCGTATTGTCCGGGACCCACTTAAGTGACCCAAGAGTCAGTTTTGCAGCACTTTTTTTTCTCTTCTCTCCTTTCTCGTCCTTATCCTAGCCAATAAAATACCCACAAACATAGTTTCCACGCCGAATCGACCCCTATTAGCACATAAAGACGCGTCACAACTTAGATCTACCATTAGTTTCTCTTCTCTCCCTTTTCTCCCTTAAGGTAATTTACATAGGAAAACCACGCAAGATGCACAATATACATGGGACAAAATACCAAAAAAATAGGTATATAGCTTAAATTTTTTGAAAAACTTTGAAATATAAATTTTATATTTTTCTAGAATTTTTTAGAATTTATAAATATATATATATATATATAAACGGCCGATACATTGATTGTATTGTCCGGTACGAACGATACATATCGTTTGGAAATCCGAGATTTTGACCCATGGTCATGAATATCGCACCGAGATCTAATATGGATCCAGAAAAAGAGACTACCACTTTAAGCTCCAACTCTGTTAAATCTCTCACTGGAAGACTTCGTAGATCAAAACTGCCTTTTGCACTCTTGACACGTCCGTTCACAACGTAGCCTGCCCCACTTGCTCCGACTAATCCCACTCGGAACCACTGCCCCTATCTTATGGGATTGTTGATCATGAGAATAAGAAATGTGAGGAGCTGCAGCTCCCCAACACCATGTTGTCATTAGACAAGAGGAGGATGCCGGCAAAGCAAAATCTACTTGAAGTGCATTCTGGTGCATCTCTAGAGTGGCCTGTGCCTTGTACTGATTCTAGCACTTTCGTTGCTGGATTCTCATTGGAAATCCTCTACTTTCTATTTCGATTCACCAAACTGATTCTTGAGCAAAGCTGAAGCCCAACTATGGATGAACCAGCTCAAAACCCACCTGTCATAGTTGACCCACACTTACATGCCAGCAGTAGTCCGGGTGGCCTTAGCAAACAAATCCTTCTTCAATATGTCTTAAATATCTTCAGATGCAAAATGAGATTAAATAGAGTACAAATGAGATTTGCCCCATTCGTTGGTTGAAATGTGTCTTTTACCAGAGGGCAACATTCTTCAAGCAACTCCCATGGTTTGCTGACATGTGTCCCCCTGCCATACATCTAATCATATATGACTCGGTTTCCGGAGTGAACTCTCAAGTTACCTGCTTGCTCCTTTTCAATGTCTCACCACCACGGTCCCCAGCTCTCTTTGGTCATCGTCTCCGAGTGGTCCAATCTCAGATCATGTACCACCATCACAGATTCCCCATTCAAATTGGTCTCAATTGCTTCATATGTTGATAATGGAACTTCTGCAATGCTAGATCCCGTGTCATTGCTGAGATTCTGTCTCCAACTTTAGCTTTAGGATCTACCTCTTGCTGGACACTGGCAACTGCTCTACCCCCATCATTGGCTCGTGGCTCTACCTCACCATCCAATTTTCGAATCTTCCTATTCAGTGCAATGCTCCATTAAACATTAATTGATAATTAATTGTTTATCCAATGACCTAAAAGGAGACTAACACAGAAAATCTCCAACCAACATCGAGCATTAACACAAATGCTGACCAATGGAGCATCCTCAAATCTGATTGTAGCAGGGTCAACCTCTGATAGTTCCCCACAGATATTGTCGATTTTCGTGAATGTGTCTAGGTTCCGTAAGTTGAAAAGTGGGGCCCTAATCCTAATCAACCAAAGTTTTTTCTATAGCAAGGTTAACAGGCCCATTGCAATCGTGATTCCAACAGGTATATTACATCATCCCTCTCCCTATCATATACAACCCCTTCTGTATAACCTTCGTCACCAGCTCAGTCGTAGGGAAGTACAGTAGGAACTTGCCTGAGCCCATAGTAATGACTAACAGATGTGAATTTGCCCATTGTTCACTTCAAGCACCCATTTCTATACCAACTTAAATCCCGTGGAGAAAAACTAACACATGGCCCATTACACAAAAGCTGTCCAGCTCCTGTTTCCAGAAGGTAGAAGTGGCCAGATCGAAACATTTATCAGTAATTGGACTCATCATTACTATCTCCAGGTATGCAGTTCTTTTAGTGTTTTTAGAATTTAAAACTCAGCATTAACTTCTCACTGGGAACATTAACTTTTCTGTATCATCTCCTCCAGATGAACTACCTCTCTAATAGATCTTTCATTTAGTCATAGGTCAGTGATACCCAAGCCCATCTCCCATCCTCCTTACAACCAGTGCAGCCCGTGTGATTACACCTCCATCTAAAGCCAAAGTTGAGGTTTGAGCAGGAACCACAAAACCAGTCAACTACTCAAAGCACTCTTGCAGGCTGCCAATTGGATTCATGAACTTCTTTTCAATCGTCCTCAATGAACCTTTGCTGGTGTTTATGATAGTCCTTCGCTGTTCATCTTGGAGCAAAATATATTATCCCTCCATCTACCATTTTGAATCACATTACACCTCTTCCAAAGCCGTGATTGGTCTCCGGTTGTCATCTCCATATATCAACCAGACAACCACTTCTCTATAGACACCATAATATCATAATGAAGCAATCACCCAGTGGAAAACACGCAAAAATTCAGATTTCTGACAATGTTTCAACTAAATCTGCTAATTTCTCAACAACTCTGCTAACATCTCAAGGATTGAATATAGTAGCCTGAAAACAAAGTGATATAACCCATGCTAGTTGCTCTCATCACGAGATAAATCGTAGTTTATGAGTTCATTATAGAAGGGATGTATCAAACCTAGATATTTAATCACAAACTAATACGTGGTACTTTGTCACCTAGATGATATATACTACTTAATCATTATCCAGTATTGGAGCTGTAAGGTCATACATTTTTTTCTGAAACTGTAACACCAAAGGGGTGACTTTATGCTCCCAATTATTTAGAAGTGTCTGAAAAGTGGAATATTGGACTGTTGAGATTAGGGTTTGCATAGAAGGGATGTATCAAACCGTTCTGTCTTATGATCTTATTATTCTATTAATGATTAACACTAGAAACGTCATGAACCATATTGCCAATACAAGAATGCAATGCCAATATACAAATAAATGGATGCAATGATGAAAATATCCTAGGGGACGGGGCCATAGCTCAACTGCAAGATGCATCGTGAACCGACCTTGAGTCATAGGTACAATCCCAGCTTTCCTAATAAAAATGATGAAAAATGTCGATCCAGCATCGCTGGGAACAACCTCAAGGCGGACACTAACATCTGTGATGTCCAGCTTGCCTAATATGGATCGCAGCCTCTCTACCTAACTGATCCAGTGTAGATGCCTGCCAACTGACCTTGCATTTTACAATCAAGTCCATTTACAAAAGAGATGCTTCTTTGTTAATGAGTTCATTATAGATATTAGTCAAAGAGAACTATTGTTCAGAAAAATCTTCACTAGCTATATATTCAACAAGCATATTCACGACAATAAATAAAGATGAACCAACGGAATGAACTAAATAGGTTTGATTAAAATAAAATTAGTGTACATTGGTCACATGCTGAATTTTTGTTCACAGTGAAAGGAGTGAAGGAATTCAAGCATAATAACAGAGATAACAAATTAATTTAAATGTGAAAAAACAAGTTTACATCTAACTGCCAAAAAAAATCTATACACAGTCATCTTCATGCAAATACAAGTTTACACTTCAGAATGATTAGTTTGACATCACTATGTTTCTCGATTTTAAGAAGCAGAGAAGCTTTTCACGGTCGATAACTTGTACTAGGTTGGCCCACAGAATCCTCCTGATGCAGATGAAAAAGGCATTTAGAAGCACATAGTAGAAATAGTAAGACAAGCACAAAGGAGAAAATCCACAATCTTTACGCCAGTTGATTCTACAGTCCTGACTTCAAGTTTTGTGGTTAACCATTCCACTATGTTAAAAGCAACACGGAAACTAATGACAGATGAGCAAAGTAGCATTCAAAACTCACCGGTTTGAAGCCCAGACCACAAACAACCAAACAGGTAGTGGCAACAAAACCTACCATTTCCAGTCCTCCATCCACTGTGGAATTTGAAACCCAGGAAAAAAAAAAAATAATAGTAAATAAATTATATTAATATGATACTAATGAAAAAAAAAGAGATCCATAACTTAAATACAGTAACTGATAAGAGTGTAACCTCCTGCAGTAAGTGCTCCAAAAGCCCCTGCAATCATAGCGATTGCTGGAATTGGTGCTTGCAGTTCCCTCTCAACAGGCAAATTCTCCTTCACCAAATGAAGAACCTTTGTTTAAAACACAGGCAGTTCATACAAATTAAAAAACTGAAGCATCTTCCTCCACTAGACAGAGGCAGACTTAGTCAACTCGACCAGCTGAGCAAAAACAATGGGTAATATAAAATTCTATAAAGACAAGAGAACCATGAAACAATCATTGCCACTCCATAAAATTATATATATAATTATTTTGATTGCCTGTCATTCCTAACATGACTATGGAACCAAAACCATGATGCATGTTGCTAATATCACTATTGAACAAATGATGATGCATGCCATGAAGATACCAAGCCATGTATTAGAAAATTGCTTGCTATCTCATTTAAAGATAGGTTCGGTTAATTTGAACACCATGTGAAAAAAAGCGATTTACGTCTTGGGAATTTCCATGTGCCAAAAATTGCCTCTACTCATATCTACACCTAAATTTTTATAAATGTGTTGACATCTCTAACAGTATGATAACCCACCTGAGTTGAGTTTCTCTCAACCCCGAGAGGATGATGCAGGAACAAAAAGACCTAGAAAAGAGAGAGAGAGAGAGAGAGAGCGAGAGAGAGAGAGAGAGAGGGAGACTACAAAGGCAAGAGAGAAGAAAATTAAAGCACAAAGAAGAAGAATTGGAAGAAAAGAAAAAAGCACTGGATCAAGGGGACTATTTCCTACCTGTTTCACAGCTAAAACATGGGCTATAATGGGATATTTCGGGCTGTTTAATTGCTTGAAGATAGAGGATCCAGAGAGATCAATAGGCTGCTTAAACACTGCCTTTAAAACACTTTATACGGGTATGCGTTAATCATCACCATCGGGTAGTTGTTCCTCCTTTGGTTCACCCGAATCGAAGCCCTCAATTATCGATTGTGATTGGGAGCTAAGTCGTTTTTCATATTGAAAGCAGTGGTGCTTGTTTGGTGTTCACTCATCTTGATCAATGTTAGCTACTTGGTAGGGGAGATCCTTTAGTTAGAATGCAGGTAGGTACAATTTATGGCCTTTTGAAGCGGTCGGTCAAGAGTACCATCTTTTCACTATGACCAACTCCTCTTCGAGATTTGCCCATCAAAAGACAGAACAAGAGTCACGGATTGGAACTCCAACCCGAATGTCAATGTGTAACCCAGATCTGAAACACTCAATCAGAAAAGCCTCAAGTAATTGTAATGTGTGACTAGTAAACCATCAAATTGTGATTTGTATTCTTAATATTGTACATTGTAGTCGCTTGACATACTTTGGAAAGGTATCGCTTGGGTCATTGGACTCAAATAGCTGAATTTGAGACAAAGGTCTGTTACTTGAGACCAAGTCAGCACCTTGACCCTTAACCAGAACCTGAACCGACCCATTTAGCATGAATTCAGGTCAGGACCATAGGGGAAAAATAGGTTAAAATATAAGGGCAGGGAGTTGGTCGGGTTTGGGTCAAGGTTTCTTGACCCGAACCCAACTCATTTAATTATCGGGTCAGGTTTTTCAACCTGACCCAACCTGAAGGGTCAAAATTTTGAACCCTAACCCGAATTGTGAAGGGTCGGGACCCTTGATCCACTGGGTTGATCCAACCAGTCTGCACCCCTACATGTCACACACCTCTAATTAGATGCATCGAAGCAATTTCAGTAATTTGACCTTAGGTTGTCTTACAAATTGATCCACTACTTTCCCCCATAGTTTCATAGTATGACTTATAAGTTAACACGCTAAATCTAAGAAGAAGAGGAAACTCAAGAATGTAGTAAACATCAGCAAAAGAGATTTCCCTCTTAAATCTAACATTGTGACTAGGCCCAATGCGTTATAGAAATGGTATTGAATTAAAGATATGAGATTGAATTAAACCCCTTCTAGAATTCATTTGACAATTTCCAGTTCCTAACCAAGTGCCATGTATCATTTTTTGAGCAGTTCTCAGTGTAGAGTTGTATCTCCTTTAATAATTTGAAATTCCTTCAAATAATATATCACATTCTCACCTAAGTTAACAAAACAAAGAAACCTTATCCAAATACTAATACAAGTTCAAAGCCTTACCTGGTGAGCTACTGAAATTGCGCTCGCTGAATTCATCTCAAAGCAACTATCGGAACCCACTGGCAACAGCATTTGATTACAGCTACCTTTACTCACATTCGACTCATCAAACTCTATTCCTCAACTCCATCGCAAAAATATGTTGGCTCGGGAGTAAGATCCATAAGCTTATCGATCCGCCTACTTCCCTTCTTTCTACGCAAATCAAACTCTCGAGTAAAACTGGATCCACTCCACTTTCAAGCAAATGAATGTTGGAGAAATCAAGAACATCCATGGAGTTCGCAAACTACATAATTGAAGGATAAAAAATAACTGGAGGACGATCATACGAATCTCTTATCCTAGGTAAACCATCGAAATTCGATTTCCATTGACGACCCTACCCAAATTCACTTAACTTGTAGAGATCAACACTACAGAAAGTATCCTTAGATTAAAAACGACAACGAACTACAATTGACCTCTGCTTAAGCAGCGGAAATTGACGTTTTCGACCTAATTTGAAAATCAAAACTAGTGTAGCCAAAATCGACGATAGCAGAGTAGCTCCGGAGAGGAAATCACCCAAAATTTTGAGTTTTCTTGTAACAATCGGTGCCGGAGAAGATACTAAGAATGAATTTTCCGGTACGTATGACGAAATTCGATATGCCTTAGTTGGCTTTTTTTCTGAATGCGAGGTTTCTGGAGAATGCGGGTGAGGATCGGAAAGATTTTCTGGATTTAGGGTGAGGGTTTGTGGTGGTTTTAGGGTTTTGTATGTTGGGAAGAAGAGAGAAGAAAGACTGAAAGAGGAAATGGAGAGCTTCTTAGAAGCCATCTCCAAGGAGACGAACTGAAGGAACAGTGTGTACATTTTTGCCGCCATCTCTAGTGTGGACGAACTTTATTTTAGGATTTTTTTAAATATTTTAACATTGTTAGAATACATATTTGCACTATTTACACTAGTAAAGTTAATTTTCGATCACACAATGAATCTTGAGCCCATGCAAAACATATTAGCCGATTAGATTTTAATTCCACATTGAATAAATCTAAAAAGTGACCCAAAAATCGTTCTCTGAAAGTGCTCATACGTGCAACCCCTTTAAACTCATTTATTACTTCAAAATAGATGATGGAGATAGTGTTTCACCGTGATCTTCTACACAATGGATCTTGAGATCATATCGCACCTATTATGGTTAATTTTTAATTCCACATGTGATAGATCTTCAAAAAAATTCCTTTGAATCATATGACACACATCATGTTTAAACGTGATTTTAAGGTTATTTTTAGCGGATATATGACATTTGAAATAAAAAACTATCATTGGAAGATTGGGGTGAAACAAGACCTCCATTATCTGATCTGAAGCAATCATAATGATAAATCACACTTTAATAGAGTAAAATAAAAAGTCAATTTTTAATGGCGTAAGATCATTTAAACATTATTTGACAAATCATAAGTGTGTGCCACGTGGCATAATGATGAATCACACTTTAATGGTGTGAAATAAAAAGTGATACTATAATAGTGTGAGATCATTTAAACAATGTCTAATCAATCATAGATTGAAGGTTGGGCAGTGAATGTGAACCATCCGATTGATAAACTTTAATATCAGCCCTTAAAATTAAAACCAATGGTTGATATTATAATCCACAGGTCAGATGGTTTAAATATCCCAAAAAAATAATTTTGGTGATTCAGATAACTTGCATCGTAAACCCTTATGGTCTAAGATCATTTAAACATCATTCTAGTGTGTATGTGACTGGCAGTAGAGTCGGCCCCATACTCCTTGCATATAAAATTCAAAAGGTCTCGGAATATAGCAAACTGCAAATGCAAAGCTAAAAAAAAAGGGAAAAAAAACAGAAAGAAGAAGAAAGGGAAAAATCGTACCTGATTTAGAGCTACACCCACCCAGACCTAGGTAAGTCCTTCACCACTTCTTTCTTCTTCTTCTTCTTCTTCTTCCCTTTTTTCTCTTCTCCATGGGTTTTAAACCCCAATAAAAATTTCAAAACACAGCTTCAGAATTTCAACCGATAATTTCAAATTTCAGCCACTAATTTCAAATTTTCGAGGGATGGCCGATAATACCTATCTTTTCGTTTCGGTTTAAGATAAAACCGAGAGATCTTGACCGAAATTTTGAAATTTCGGCCGAGATTTTGACTCATATTTGGTAGAGACTGCTGAATGTTGTGGTCCCCCCTTCAAAGTTGAGGATTCTTTACTTTGCGAAAACTTCATAAAAACTTTGCTCAACTTTGACACCAATATAACCTCAAGGGGTTAGGTGAGCTGGCCAGGTACTTGCTTCCAAAAGAAAGAGACATGAGTTCGATCCCCTCCCCCCCTTGAGGCCACCCTAGGGATTTATATCCTGTGTTGATCCAGCATGTGCTGAATTTGGAGTGCTCATGTGCCCTTGGGATGAGGCAGGTGCTCTAAGAGGCTCGGACACCCAGGTTATCAGAAAAAAGAAACTTTGACACTAATATCAATAACACACCTAAACTATTTGTCTAAGATTGGCCGGGCCGCCCCTAAAAGCCTTGCTCGACCCTGAATGTAATTTGTAGGGCCCTAAGTAGGAGTTGGGCCTTTAAAATATATATATATATTATTTTATCAAATGTACCCTTCTTTCTAACCATTATATCATTCATAAAAAATAGCTAGATTAGAAGGTTAATTTGATAATTTTAAAAATAGCTATCATTCTTTCATATAATAATTTATATTTAAAATTATCTAATCAAGGTTTTTTTTTTATGTTTAATCATAGATATTAAATATAACTCTTATACATAAAGGATAACAATAAAAAAATAAAAATGATAATTTTCGAAAGCACAAAGCCCGACCTAGCCTAACCCTAGCCCGCTAGGGCTAGGGCCAACCATGTTAAAGCCCGCCGAACTGGACAGTTTGTAGCTTGAATGAACAGAGCCGAGCTAGAGCTAAGGCTGGCTCGGCTCTATGGCTCGGTTTATATATATATATATATATATATATATATATATAATTAACTTTGAGAGGTCTATTTTACCCTTCTAAGTAACCGTTTAAGTTTATCTAACGGTTACTTTGAAGGGTAAATAGGAATTGCCCCCTACTTACCCTAGTTTATCTAACGATTTATTTATTTCATATGTTGTGTGATTGTGTTTAATCATGCATTTAAATCTTTTGTAGAATCGATATTTAATTGAGTAGAAGTTTTAAAAATACATTAGGAGAATTTTTTTTATAATAGAACATACTTAGCTCGAAGCTCGGAGAGCCGAGCTAGAGCTTGAAATTTTCGAACTCGAAGAGCCTAGAGTCGACCTTTAGCTCGGCTCGTATAAGGTAGAGCCGAGCTAGAGCTGACCCAAGCTCCGACTCGGCCCGGCTCGGTTGCAGCCCTAAGGCCGACTATATTAAGGCCCGCCTAAGGCTAGGGCCACGACAATTCAAAAGTCCGGTCCGGCCATTTGACCGCCCTAATATTGTCAAATTAGCACCTCAAAAAATCATAAGTTCATTAATTAGACCCATGCCATCAACTCTCATTAATATGTGAACGGAAAATGTTGGATTGGCATACTAGTGGCATAGGCTTGCCAATATAGCAAGGTGTCAACTCAGCGTTTTCTGTTCATATATTAATGGGAGTTGACGACATGGATCTATTAATGAACTTATAAGTTCTTTGGGTGTTAATTTGACCGTATCAATAATTTAGGTGTGTTAGTGACATAGGGGTGAAAGTTCTGAAGTTTTTTCGAAATTCTCCTTCTTACTTTTGACAAAAGTTACAAGTATTTAAACACCAACATTAGGAGGGTAAATGGGCCGGGCCGGGCTTTCAAAGCTCAGTTTCTAATCAGGTCTGCCATGGGCAGTTTAATAATCAGGTCGTCTGATTAACAAGTGGGCCTAGTGCATTAGCCGTCAGAATGTGCTTGAGTGGCCATATTTTAAATCAGGCCTAAAATTGAGCGTGACCCAATCAATTTAAGAACAGGCTTAACTGGGTTAGAACGATTGTTAATCGGGTCTAGTAAATAAGCTTAATGAAACTATTCTTTAAAGGATCTTACACAATTATATAGTTACACTTTAAAGAATAGTCGTATGATGAATTTTAAAATTATTTATTAATTAGATAAAATGTTAAGTTTGAATCATCTATTTATGTGTTTAACTTTGAATGAATTTAATTCACACGGATTAATTTGACAATTCACATGTTATGCTGAATTTGATTCGATGAATTCAAATCGCCAATTAAGTAACGTAGCTTTGATAATATACCTAATGACGCATAAGTGTGTTTATGCTCCAAGCCCCAGGCCATCACAGAAACATGTCACGACGAAAGAATCACCCTTAGAGGGTACTTTTAGGCCTCTTAAAAACTATAAACAATACCCTTAAAAGGCTGCTTTTTCACCCCCATCTCTTTCGGAGATTGGTTTTTAGCCTCATCTTCGGCACAATGGATTTATAGGTCATGGGTTTATCATGAGTGGATCAATTTTTTACTTTTTACTACACGTAGCACATATACCAAAAAATTGACCTAAAACCATCAGACACACATCACAACCAAGAATGATTTTAGGCTCACTTTTTGAGATGTATGCACGTGTAAAGAAAAACAAGACCTTATGATAATAAGCTCATGATGACGAAAAATGATCTGACAATGTATGTCGGTTAGAAGAGATGGGGTGAGAAAGCACTTTAACAATGCATGCTGGCTAGAAGAGATTGAGTGAGAAAGCAGTCTTTTAGGGCCTATTTGGATAAAAATTGGATTAAAATACGAGAAATGTAGGAAAGTGAAATAATATTCTTATATTTTTCCATGGATACTTAAGTTGTAGGAAACCATAGGATTTCTATGTTTCCCTTTGTTTTTCGTTGTTTGGATAACCACATTGCTAGCTGGGAAAATGCAAGATTAACCAAATCATGTGTTTGTATATATATAGAAAATTGTAGGAAAATAACATATCCTACCAAAAAAATAGCCATAATACCACAAAAGATCATCCAAACTAAAAAACAACTGCAATATCATAAAAATGATTCACAACTTTGATAAAAAAAAAATCTCCATCGTCTAATTCAAATCAATCAATGGTTTTCATCTGGAAAAAAATTGTGTGGTATTACTAATAAACTGGTGAGAAGAGCCGTACCCTTATCTTTTTCTTCTCCACTCCTCTCATCTTTCCAAGGTCTCGACAAATTGAATGTCGAGAGGTACTAATCGGTTTTAAAGTGTATCATTGCAAGTGCACAAGATCTATCGTAGCAAGGCAAAAATATGAATTTCGAACTCATAAGGAAGCACAAAACTTAATTAATTTTAAGAGAAATAAACAATCTAAGGAAGTACCAAATGCGAGATTTGTTTGCTAAGATTTATCATCACATAATGCGAAAATGAAAATTAAATCTAAACAAAGTGTAAGCAAGGAAGAACTATGACAAATAAAGCAATAATGATGAGATGATCAAGGAGTCCGCTAACCCTAGATGTATACATTTTCTATCAACAATCCATATAATCCTATTTCAACCTATTTACCATCATTTTAATATAAGCAAAAAAATTCAAGAAAAAATGCAATTATTGATTCGACATACAACATTCTATCACTATGACGCATTCAACTACGACATGAATCATGCGAAAGGTATATTGTAGGGAGGCATTGGGATTATTATTAGAAATAAAAGGGGAGAGGTTATAGGCTCTCTTATCAAATGATTCCCAAATATCAATTCGGCTATAATATACGAAGCCTTAGCCCTCAAAGAAGGTGTATTGTTTTCGCATAATCTTAAATTCAAATATGTTACTTTTTAAAGCGACTCAATCAATATTATAAATGTGGTTACAAGTGTGGCGATCGATCGCTCGATAAATATAGCTATTGTTGAAGATATAAAAGAAGGACCATGACATTTTGAATTTTGGGAGTGCAAATATATCAAAAGATGTGTAAACAAATCGGCAATGCTCTCTCAAAATGTAGTCATCAATGTGAATCTGAATATGTTTGGGTTGAGGATTATCCCTCTTCTATTCATAATATTGTGATTGCTGAGTTAACTCAATGAAATTTATCTTTCTTCTAAAAAAAAGAGAAGCAATCGCTAAGGTGTACAAAAAAAAGAAAAAAAAATTGAAGGAGAATTACAAACGGCAGGCAGGTTTTATGCAGGCAAAGTGCAGATAGCCGATGTAGCGAGATGTGATTGGTTGTCCCGACCTGCATGGCCCCCACTGCACTTGCAGCCACTTGTGTCGCGCCACATCAGCCGCCTGCACTTTGCCTGCACAAAACCTGCCTGCCATATAACAGAGTTCAAATCACTTTGTACGAAGTTTAAGAGTTGCCCCAAATAAAAAAGAAAATTGATGGTTTGAGATGGTTACCTATATGATTTAAACGTAGGTCATGAAAGTAGTTCAGTTAACCCAGTCAATATATAAGGAATTCACTTCGATACATAAGTAGTTGTATAGCTTGGTGCCATTGTGAGTGAAAGCGAACAAAGAAAGGCCGACTATGTATAGGAGCCAGCTTAGCATTTCATTTACTTGAGTGACTCTGTTATCTAACCTTAACCGAATAGAGGTAGTGGTCGTAGTCAGTGGCGGAGTCACATTGTTCAATGGGGGGTCTCGGGATCCCCCATCCCCAGTTTTTTTCTTTAAAGTCTCTTAAGTTCCATCTTTTTAGGGGTAATATCGTTTAATAAGGATCTCCCAAATCCCAAAACTTCTTAAATATTTTAAAAACTTACTTTTTTATCCACAAATTTTTTAATATAAATAGACTCCCAAAATTCTCTCTTTCTCTCTCTCTCAAGAGTCTCTCTCCCCCCACAAATTTTGTAATATAGATAGACTCCCAAAATTCTCTTTCTCTTTCTCTCTCTTTTTTTAAATATTCTCAAAATTCTCTCTCCCTCTCTCTCTCACAAGAGTCTTTCTCCCCCCACAAATTTTTTAATATAAAGACTCCCAAAATTCTCTCCCTTTCTCTTTTTTCAAATATTACTCCCAAAATTCTCTATCTCTCTCAAGAGTCTCTCTCCCCGCACTCCCAAGTCCCAACATCTCTCTATCATCTCCCTCTCTCTCCTCTCTCTCCTCTCTCTCTCTCTCTTTTAAATCTTAGTCACCCATTTGTTTCTATGACATCTCATTCACTCTCCGATCACCAGCGCCAAAATATCTGATTGTCGTCGATTTTTCACTGAAGTAAAAAATATGCTAGAATTATTAATTTTTAATTAAAAATAAAAGCCCAATTTATTATTTTTTAGTAAGAATTGCTTTTTTTTTTAGAGTTGTTTAATTATTATTATTATTTTTTATTTTGAGATTATGATTTGATAAAAGCGAGAGTGACAAAATTGTTACTATCTTACGATTATAAGGATCCTCCATCAAAAAAATCTGGGCTCCATTATAAGGATCCTCCATCAAAAAAATCCGGGCTCCACTACTAATTGTAGAG
Source organism: Chloranthus sessilifolius (assembly GCA_021018995.1). Lineage (NCBI taxonomy): Eukaryota > Viridiplantae > Streptophyta > Magnoliopsida > Chloranthales > Chloranthaceae > Chloranthus > Chloranthus sessilifolius. The sequence goes on along the minus strand of CM037588.1, from coordinate 155,090,531 downwards.
CCTATTTACAATAGATATCACGGATTATTGATGAACCACATCTACTTAATCAACTCAGTGTAAGGAGTTTCCATACGGCATTTGAAGCTTGCGTTTCCAACCATTAGCTTTGATTTTAGTAAATTAGTTGGAGCTACTCTTACAACAGAGATTCTGGCTCGAGTGATTGATCTTTCTTCAGCCAAGGGATGTTCACAAATCACAACATCTATATATGGTTAAGAATCGCAAGTTTAATGGAGGAAAAAGCACTAGGAACGACCAGGAGAGGAAGACTTACAAGGATTGAGGAGATCACTGATAAGGAGTTATAAGGTTTGAGAGTAACATTGGTTAACATAGAATAGAATTCAGTGGAGAAAGAAGACTCGTAGATTAATTTGTTAGAATAGTCCCACATTTGCCGTGGAATTCTATCAGAATTGACCCCGAATAGCTGGACATTGACGAAGAAGTCGATTCACCTGGACCGGTTTGGTTAACCCGATAGTTAATAAATAAGGCACTTTAGAAGTTTTAAAAAAATCATGCTTTCACCAATTTTGGAACTTCAGAAAACCGTGAAAGCACTGTTTTTTTTACAAACATTTTAGAAAAAATGTGTTTTCACGATTTTCTAAAGTTCTAAAATCCGTGAAAACACCGTTTTTCCAAAACGTTTGAAATCGGATCCTTTTTGCTTATTTTTGAGACATGTTTCTCTAATTATCTCAAATAAAAATAATATAGAAGGAATAGGGGAGTTTTTAACTGGAATAGGTTGGTCATATACCCTTGATACTTCTTCGGACCGAGTTGGGATGCATTGTCACGTCTGGCATATACCCTTAGCTATGCCCGACGACTTTGTCAACCTATTTATTTTGTTGGCCCTTTTTGGGCTCTTTATATCTTGATCAAATCTTATCTTACAAGCCGATTTTGTGAGGTTGAATTAGGCCAGATGAATTTCTTACATCCCTCGAGGGTTTTACGGATTTGGTACTCAACTGTACCGGGCAATCAATCTGGTACTAACCAGGATTTTGAACCATGACATTATAGTTTGAAATTTTATATTGATATCTTTGTTATTTTACATTGTTATATTGAGTTTGCACTCGCTGTCTCTTTTCTTTTCTTATTTGACCTGCAGTGTCACACCGCCTTCGAGGGAAAGACTACTCCCTATGGGTGCATCGTGTTTAACGCTTACACGTGGCCAGGTAGTTCAGTTGTTTTTCAATTACTTGGTTCGTGCTTACACTATAAATTCGTTGACTGCGTTGAATCAAATGATGAAGATTAATTTTTATATCAATCTTCCACAAGAGCTTCAAAGCCTTCCCTTATAAATGAGTTGGTGACAATGATGGAAGTCTATGCACATCACGAAGTCACAAAGACGCGTGGACTGTCGTGTCCATCCATGATGGGTGGACGCCCATTGTTGGCTAAGATCTTAGCGCATTCAATAACACAGTCTCAAAAGGGAATGTCTCAAGGCTGTTAATGGGTTAGGCAGGGTCAAAATTTTGGCTGCCAAAACATAAAGGACATATGCCTGACTTGCCCTGACCCGATGGCTCACCTCGACCCGATCTGACCTAAAAAATCTTCCCAACCCAACGCCCCACTCGAAAACCTGATCGGACACAGTTACAAGCCCTCTATTTCCTTTGATTTGTAATAAAATATGGGATCAGGTCGGATTTTTTCCAACTCTACTCGACCCGACCCAAAAATCTGGTCTCCATGCTCGTCCCACACCGCAGGTCAAGTTTACGACACATGCAGCGAATTTGTGCTTAAAAAAGTCGATGGTTAAGTGTATATCCTGTCCACCCCTCCTAGCACCCGTACATATGGCACCAGGCAGAGGCCTTTTTTAATAGGAAAATTATAAACGTCGGATAGCGTAATTAGATTCATCAAACCCATCACAAGAATACAGTCGGTTCGTTGTATCCTAAAATCAGTTTGTCGGTAACCTGTTGATGACCACTTGCGCTAAATGGTGGGAGCAAATATTAGTTTAAAGACAACGATATTTTTTGTGCCTCGGACCGATTCCCTATATTATTTTGAATCAACAGTTCACAATTTTTCCAACACGCACTAACAGCTAATTATATTTTGCCCCATCAGCCGACTGCACTTTATCATATAAAATTTGTCCTCCATATAACACTCTCCTTTTAATATTAATTAAAGTGAGTGGGTCAATCCAGAAGTTGGCCACGACAATATTTACTTTCTCCATTTGAGGAAAACGAAGATCAGTCGGGTTAAAAAGTTAGATCCTTCTCACCATCTCTTTATCATTAATTTTGTTTATATTATTTCTAATCTTTATTATTAGGGCCTGTTTGTATGAAAGTTGGTAAAATGAAGAAAAGTGGAGTAAAGTTCTCAACCTTTTACTTTACTTTCCATGGCTTACCAACTGTCAGGAATCCTAGGATTTTGCTACATTTATCATTGTTTGGATCAAGGTGTCGATTCGGGTATTGGTTCAAGGAAGACCAATATAAATCAGCCGATACCAATACAGAGGATCTGTTTCAACTTCCAAAATGTGGGAACTTGAAATCGGACAAGTCAGTCAAAAGCGTGATTTTTACCTTTCGAAATAAAACCATAGGAGCGGATGACTGATATATATATATATATATATATATATATATATATGATGACTGATATATATATATATATATATATATATATATAAGAGGATTATGCTGAATTGGAATTCGAATTGATGTCCCTCAATCAAAACTTGATTAAGTACATGAGCATAATTTAGTGTTGAGTTAAATCGAGGGAAATGGCGTGCCTTACCTAACCACAAAACAAAGAAAAAACCAAAACCAACTGCTTTCTTTGACTTTAAGTTAGGAGTGATGCTAATGTCACACCTTGGTTTATTCCTTAGACACTGATTTCATCACGATTATTCACTACAGAAAAAGGAACTTACGTCCACGGCTGCCAGCCGTCGGCGTAGACTATATAAGCCGTCGGTAAAACTAATCGCCAACGGATGGAAACTCTATGCCGACGGCTTTCAGCCGTCTGTGATGTTCTCGTCGGTGATTACATACGCTGAAAGCTTTGAGCCGTTGCCGTAATCCAAAGAACCTACACCGACGACTTCCGCCGTCGTCGAAGAATTTTTTTTTATTTTTTTATTTTTGTAAATAAAATTTAAAAAATAAAAAATAAAAAAATAAATTTTTTTTATTAAATCACCTAAGTCGACAAATGCTTATTAAATCAGTTTACAAAAAAATAAAATTCCCAATTTTTACTATTCCCATTTTTTTTGTAATTATTTTCATTTTTTAAAATTATTCTCATTTTTTTTTTTATTCCCAATATTTGATTTGCATCAATTGAAGCCTCTGGAATGATATTACCAATTAAGGTTTACTTCAATGTTTCAGGAGGATTAGCACTGCACTGAACCATCTGAATCAGCAGCGCAACTATCATCTGAATCTGCCTCTGTTCTTCATCAGGTAGATGGTAAGATCTGAGAGAACGCTTTGTAAATGGTAACTTCAAAAGTAGTTGAAGTGTTTCATCTATAAAAATACTCCTCTGTTGTGTGTATGAAGAAAATACTTGCACACAATTATAAATGCATTTAACCAAGTTAGTTAGGGTCAATTGACAAAAAAAAAGGTAAGTTGATAACAACAAATTAGCAAAATAGAAATGATACAATACCCAGCAAATCAAATTGATGGCATAGCTTGTCTTCACCAGTTGTAGAATGCAATTATCTGATAGATGCTCTATTGATAACAGTTCCTTAAGAAAACCAAGAATAGTGGAAAGTTTATGAAATATAGCATACACAGCTGAAGAAATCCTAACATGGAAAATACATGAAACTTTAATACCTCATTTTAGATTAATGATAAATCTAATCATATTAATAGTAAGTTATACAAAGTTTCAAACAATCAAGTAATAGTGAAAAGCACACTTATCCCCCCATCTTCTTCACTTTAACAGTCTTGAAACTACAACGTTGAACTACCATCAACATAAGCCTCTTCATCCTCTTGATCACCTAATTAAGGGCTTACAGAATAATGAACTTGCACTAAATCTATTTTGCAATACTATGGTTGAATATAGACTTACACTTCCAACAACATGTTGACCAATAAGATCAAAGAAGAGACAGAGAGATTACTTATTCATGCTAACATACGCCTATAAGATAAGGTCCTGTATCATTATTAAGTCAAATATGACTGCAAACATTATAGAATAAGTAAATCAATGCATCAGTCATACTGAAGGTTACTTTCTGGTAAGATAAAGACCATGTACATTATCAAGTAATCTATTAAACACTTTATTGAAACTCCTCACCATCAAAGACACCATTTTCCCTGGGTTTATGCAAAGCACGGTAAGATGGATCACAAGATGACATGCTGTCCATGATCTCATGCCTTGAGAAGTCCAAAATTCTTTCAATGATTTGATATGGTAACCAACAACATAGCATAAATAAAGAACAAGAATACCCAATCTTATTAAGACAAAATATTGCAGAGAAATGAAGATGTAGACACCTACTTTTTCTTTATGGAGCTGCTTTGGCATATTATGGTTAGTCATAATAGCTAGAGCCGCATGAGTAGCCTCTAGAGCACAAAGAGCCATTGTCACAACATCTGAGCCGCACGAGTAGCCTCTAGAGCACAAAAAATCACCCTCACCAATCTTATTTTCAGCAGAGAAGTTGCTTGTGGCAGCTTCTAGTGTCAAAATCAAACACAAAACTCTAGTTCTTGTTCGCTGCTTTCACTAGAAGAGTCCATTGCACCACCTGATTGATATACAAGTATGAAAATCAATTCATAGCATTTGTTTATTCTTTATCTAAAAAATTGACAATTCAAATAATAAATTTTAGTGATTGTGAGACTAATCAATCTTTTCTTGCAGGAATGGATTTGCATGAAGTATTCAATTTTCCATACGTGCCTCAAGTCTCGAAATCATGGAAAATTGGGGTCGCTTCGAGCTGCTGTGCGAATGTCTCAAGAATTTCCTTAACGACCACCCTGCATTCATCTTTCTCTAATCCTTTTTCACTCTTCTCTTTATTAATGTTGGCAAATATTTAATCATAAAGAAGAAACACAGCTGCATTGGCTTCGGATGGAGGCATGCCTAACTCTAGACCATTTTGCTCAATAAATCTCCTTATTTTTAAACAGAGTCATTGGCAAGGCATAGATTTGGAGAGCAGAATCAGTCAGAATCTGACTTATATATTCTGGATTGGTAATCCTTACAAAAATATACTACAACTCAAGCAAACTAATAGGTCAATATTGTTCATTGTGAGGAATTGGACTTGGAATAGTTAAGGTGGAAGATCTATTACTTGGTGTGTAAAATTGTCTATTTTGTAATTTTTAAATCTTGGGTACAGATCATTCATAGCCATAAATTTGTACAAAGTTAGGACACCTGCAGTTCAAAGGTATTCATTACAGGTCATGGAGAAAAAAAATTCTGAAGGATGCAGCTCATGTGTTGTTACAAAGATAAGAATATGCTTGTCTTGATAAAAGCTCATTTGTAATAACCATGATAATACTAAACCTATAGGGTCTACAAAGTGATTAGTTCCCATCATAACATACTAATTCCTACCTCAGATGAACTCATGTGAAAAACTTAGGGTGAGTTTGAGCATCATCTACTGAAATTTTAGAGCTGAACAGATTTTTGTTCAAAGCTAAACATAAATATGCTTGTGGGTGCCTCTTTATTCTCCAGCAACATATTTTAGAGCTGGACGCAGATTTCTGTTCAAACTCACCCTAAGCTGAACATAAATAAGTTTAGGGCGAGTTTGAACAAATTTCAACATTGATATGTTGTTAACGGTACAGGTTGCACTCCAGCAACCTCCTCAATATGATTGTCGGTGCCTCTTTATCCTCTCTGAAGTTCTTAAAGCAAGGCCACTTCTATGGTAGGGCTTTTGATTTTAAATCTACTTCTTCATGCTGGTAATATTTGATGAATTAAGACTAGATGATTACATGACCCCTCCCCCCAAAAAAGTCAACTTCTGATTTTTTCATAAATAAAGTAAGGATAATATCTCGCAATCAATTCAGATATATATTTCGAATGGAAAAGGTCAATGCATTAGTATTACATAGGAACTCATAAAACACACACACACACACACACACACACACACACACACACACACACACACACACATATATATATATATATATATATATATATATATATATATATATATATATATATAACTGAACATAGCCTAAAATAGGTATATATATATATGTAACATCCTGAAAATTTTAATCTTTGAACAGTATGCCTCGGTGTACGTGCCCGACTGGTCACATAGCCGACATTGTGAAATTTATTAAATAAATTAGTTTGGGCTAGGTCTTAATTAAAAAGGGCTGATTTAGATTGTGTGTGGGTCATTAGATGGTTTCGTGTACACCAAACTTTGGTGTATCGGCTCCACACCGAATCCTATAGATAGGTGGTTTGGGTGTATAGGCCCCACACTGAACCAAGGAGTGTTTGGGTAGTAAGAAATACCTCGCTTAAGTGTATTCATTTCATACAAAATCAAGTTCTTTGGGTAAGGCTAACACCTAAAAGAGTGTGTGTTTAATAAAGGAACCAACCCCTATTTTATATAAAGTCAAAAGCTTCTTTGAGAAGCTACAAAGCTTGTGGGGTTTGAGTTCTAGAGAGAGGAAGAGAGAAAGAAAGGGAGCTCAAAATTTAGTGTGTGTATGGTGTGCAAGATTGGAATGGTGAGTGAGGTGGTGGATTTGAGGATCGAAGAGAATCCCTAAAGTTTCGACTTCGAAACCCTCGTTTGGATGCGAGCGTATGGATCGAGGAATCGATCACTCAAAGGTAAGAAAATTTATGCCAAGTTATGATTTGTATGTAGATTAGTCTTTGGATAGCATGTGGGTGAAAAATTAGAAGAATATAGGTTAGATTTGAAGAAAAAAATAAGTTCAGGGAAGTTAGAACCCAAATTTGGGTGAAATCTGACGAAACCGTTCGATTGAAGCTAGAAATCGATCGAACAATTTCATCAAGAGTGAAATCTGACGAAACCGTTCGATCGAAATTAGGAATCGATCGAACGATTTCGTCAAGAGTGAAATCTGAAGGTTTCTGATCGGTTTAGAAACCGTTTGATTGGTTTTGAAAACCGTTCGAACGAACTTAGAAACCTTTCGATCGATTTGAAAATCGTTCAAACGAAATTAGAAACCGTTCGATCGATTTTAAATCGTTCGAACGATTTTGACTAGGCTCGCCGATACTGGTTTAGTATTTCGGCCGTAACCTTTTACCCTGAACTCCGATTGATGTAATTCTTATGGCGTTGGAAAGAAGACAGAAAGATCTATAACTTTTGTGAATTGAAAAACTTATGAATCAATTATTTTAAAGGTCCAAATTGAGTGAGAAGTTAGGTTAAGTTTCGAGTTAGCATGCTTTGACTAGATGCCGAAACTGCTTCGGTATTTTTATCGTAATTTTCTATCCCGAACTCAAAATTATATGATTCTTGAGGCATTGGAAAGAGGAAAGAGATATCTACAATTTTTATGATGTAACTAACTCTTGAATCTAAAGTTTTAAGGGTCAAAATTTTAGAGGAAAGTTGCATCAAACTCTAGGATAGCACAAACTTGTCCATTTCCTGTGACGACCCGACTTTTCCAATCCCTCAGGTATAGGAAAGGCCGGTTCGCCAACCTATCGAATAAACGATAAGCCGGACAAACAGGGCACATATCAGAGTAAAACGCAATAAATATCCATAGCTAAAATAAATACGGAAGCAATTAAAAGTAAAGAACCACCGATGATGGCCGACCATCATCGAAATATGGCTCATAATAGAAATCAACGTCAAATATAAAACTATGGTATCCAACTAAAATGGGCCCATAAATTCAAGTCTAATTCTCACCACAAATAAGAAAATCAGTAAGTTCTATACTGGGAAAAACTCCTCAGGAGGAACCTCAAGCTCTTCCTCAGGCACGTAGTCAGGATCAGTCTCACAGCCCTGAATAGCCACGTCAATACCTGAACCTGTGACGTATAGTCGGAGTGAGCTAACCAACAAAGCTCAGTAGAAGAAAGACATCTACGGCATTTTACTTTAACTAATATGATTTCAAAACAAATATCGGAATATAGCTTGTCAACATATAAGCAGATAATAAACTGAATTTAGGTGCGGAAATCATATGTAAGATTTATTTCTAAATGTGTGAAAACAGTTTCAAGAACGGTCAAGTGTTTGATGTCTTAGTTTCTCTAACTTCTATATGCAAAGTTCAGTAATTCATGACTTAATCCTCAACTTAAAATACCTCCCGAGTAAACTATGTCTCGAGAGCAGGAATATAGCCGATGGGAACCCCTACCTACCTCGTCGTTCATGAACCCTTTTTCAGGATGCAACAAGCCCCTGCGTAATGAGGGAAACTTGTGCCAGGAAGTTGTTTAGGAATTTTTGAGGGGTCGTTCAGGTCAATCATAAAACAAATGCAGATACTAATATAATCAGATGGAAGTCTCTTATACATAGTTCAGGTTCTTGATTTGATCTTGAGCCAGCAGATTCGAGGTTTGATTCGTAGATTTAGATTTTTAGTCATTCATATCAATTTCAATTTACAGATGTGATTTCAATGGCATATGCAAGTTCAAAGATTTTAATTCAAAATATCCATGCGAATTAAAATAAAATACTGTAAAGATGAGATTCTCCTACCTAAAACTCGGAGTTATGCGAAGTCAAGCAAGGTCCTATTGATGGCCTCTCGCCCTCAATCTACATCACAATATATATTCATGCATTAAGATAAACTCTAATTACTAATAATATAGACCTATTTAAGCGTTTCCTCAAAAACAAGTCAAAACAGGCAAGTTGCGCCAATCCTAGAATTTGATGTAACATTCTCATATTTTTTTGACTATCAAGACGATTAATTCATGTGTTGGTCAAAACATGAAAGTTGTAGATTTTTCTATTAGCTTTCCAAAGTAAAAAGAATCGTCTTAATCGGAGTTTGGGATAAAAAGTTATGACTAAACTACTAAGGCAATGCCGGAGTTCGGTGATACCTCGCTCGAGCGATGATAATAGCTCGCTCGAGCGATTTGATGTAACATTCTCATATTTGTTTGACCATCAAGACGATTGATTCATGAGTTGGTCAAAACATGAAAGTTGTAGATTTTTCTATTAGCTTTCCAACGCAAAATGAATCGTTTTAATCGGAGTTCGGGATAAACAGTTATGACTAAAATACTAAGGTAATATCGGAGTTCGGTGATACCTCGCTCGAGCGATGATAATAGCTCGCTCGAGCGATTTGATGTAACATTCTCATATTTTTTTAACCATCAAGACGATTGATTCATGAGTTGGTCAAAACATGAAAGTTGTAGATTTTTCTATTAGCTTTCCAACGCAAAAAGAATCCTCTTAATCAGAGTTCGGAATAAAAAGTTATGACTAAAATACTAAGGTAATGTCGGAGTTCGGTGATACCTTGCTCGAGCGATGATAAAAACCGACTGGTTTCCTTAACGATTCGCGCCGCGATCGATCCCACGAGTTCACAGAGACAACTCCAACACGCCCCCAATGATCTCAACCTCTCCCAATAGCCAACTACGAATCCAAGGTTGATTCAAGTTCTTTCTAAGGTTTAAGTGTTTTCAACAAAGAGGGTTCTAGAGAAGGAGGTTTTCTAAACCGATCTCCTACGATGATTGAAGAAGAGAGAAGGAGTTTCACACGGTTGGGTAACTATCCTCTCTTAACAAAACCTAGTATAATACGGGAATACAATTCCTTCTTATAATAGGATTGCTCACAAAGTAAAACACACACACACATCTTATGTATTATACACTTCTAATTTTAAAACTCAAGTCCGGTGTTGAGCGGCTACACCGAGGTCGGTGCACAACTTTCGCACGAGGGTCCAAATGGGCTCTAAATTAAAATCTGTCCGCACAATCACATCTAGATAAAAATCCAAAACAAATGGTGACGTCGGTTGCCGAGCCGAATACACACACAGGGTCAGTCTAACTCGGGTTCAAAATACGGGTCTTTACATTTCCGCTTCATTTTGAGAAAATACTTATATATGTCTAAGTTATTAGTTATTGGAATTGATCTTTTATACATCATCATATATTTGTGATGTAGATTGAGGGCAGGAATCCATCGATAGAGCTTAGCTTGGCTTAGCGCGACTTCAAGATTAAGGTGGGGAAATTCTAATACACGATTGCATTTTTATTTGATTTCATATATGCTTGATATGATCGAATGAAATAAGATTTGAATCATGATTTGAAATTTTAAATTCCAAATTTTGTCAGTTTTGAATATGATTTTTGAGCTTTGACTTTTGAACTCTGAATGTCATGAAGAACTTTGAATCTATGGTTTTAGAAATGAAAATTTGATGTTTGCTGAATCTATTTACATTTATATTTTTGAAATGCTTTCGATCATGAAGAATTTGTTTTCGTCTGAGTTTTTGAATGCATTGGATAGTTGAATATGTATATGAACCTGAAAGCCATATAAGAAAAAATTGAATATATAAGCTATGTAAGTAAATCGAACGTGTAAGCTTGTCATACTGTGGACCGCTATGGGCGGATTATAAGTGTGCTGTGGACTGCTACGGGCGGATTATATGACATCGTGGATCGCTATGGGCGGATTATATGTGCATGTGTGGACCGCTTTGGGTGGATTATATGGTACCTTGTGGGCCGCTAGGGCGGAATCGAACCAGCACGGCGACTAACCGTGAATTGAACCGGCATGGCGGTTAAACCCATGAATCGAACGGGCACGGCGGGATATCCGTGAATCGAACCGGCATGACGGTTAAACCCATAAATCGAACCGGCACGACAGGATATCCGTGAAACGAACCACCTGACGACTAATTAATCGTGAATCGGTGCAGCGGTCTCAAGTGAATCGAATGCGTGATATCTCAGTAAATCGAGCCAAACGACGGATATCCGTGAATCGGAAAGGGTGAGACATTGTATAAGCTAAGTAAGAACATATGAGACATTGTGTAAGCTAAGTAAGAACATGTGAGACATTGTGTAAGCTAAGTAAGAACATGTGAAACATTGTATAAGCTAAGTAAAAATATGTGAGACATTGTGTAAGCTAAGTAAGAACATGTGAAACATTGTGTAAGCTAAGTAAGAATGTGACAGCCCGAATTTCGACACCCCGAAACCCGTGCCATCAGTACGATCATCTTGACCGTGCCCCTTAGCCAAGCACGGAACACTGGTATATCAAGCATGCAATATAATAATAATGAAATTTCTGAATTTAAATCTATACTAAGCAACTCCCCAAAAGACAGTTCTACCCTCATGCCTCTGCATGAATGGAGAACCGATCCGAACCATCGATGATAGCAATCATCACGGATGGTTCGTCCCAAAAGAATAATCCCAACTCCTTATATACATGGTTTAAACAAAATCAAAGCTTGACATACCAAGCCGTACAAAACTCTCTCAAAAAGCCCTCAAAGTGGCACAACGGAGTCCTCTAGAAGAAGTCCTCAGGAGGTGGCTCCAACTCTTCGCCGGCCGCAAGGTCCGACTCACCGGGGTCAGCGTCTCCTGAAGCCTCGGCAGCTGCTAGTAGTGGACCTGCGACGTATAGTCTATAGGGTGAGCTACATCCTAGCTCAATAGGGAACAAACACAGTTGAACATATAAATTATTACTCACATATATTCCATGATATGCCATGCATGATGTGTCTATGCAGTTATTGATGAAAACAGTTAAAAAGCATTTCGTTTTACTGTTGATTACTTATGTTTTCATTTACTCATGAATGATGCTGAAAAGGCCTAAAGCAAAACTTAAACTTTCAACTTAAGTAGTCCCCGAGCAATATAGCATCGAGCCCCGATGAGATACCCTTCATCGTCATCTATATAGACAGTTTTAACGTATTCCCTGGGAATACCATATAGTACCCAAGCCCCTTTCCCTTGGGGATTGGCGGCGGGGTTTCACTTGTTTCAATCCAACACCCCTGGGGTGTGCTTACTATGTACGGATAAGCCTCCGCACTGGCCTACGGTTTCACTACCAGATTTCACGGATATCCCGCCGTCGGGTCAGGATATCCCGCCACGTCGGTGGGGTAACCTATCAAACCTCAAATAACAAAAATATCGGTGCCTTACATATAGTTATTCACCGTGTAAGTGTGCTATCTTATATCAGTTAGGCCCTATCAAACATGATTCAATCATTGGATACATCCCTGGGATGTATCCATTTACTTGCATCACACCTGATGCTCTCATCTCTTTACTTCTTCATCCCCTGGGGATGGCTCATTAGAATTACTCTTATGGATGTCACATGCACACACACTTTTCACAATTCTTAAGCAATTAAACATTTGAATTGAAATCTATATCACTACATACATGCTCTTGTAAAATAAAGTACATGTTCAACGTGTTCCCTACCTCAAGTCTTCGTTTGCTCATTGCATCAAGGTCCCACGTGGCTCCTTGTGCACTAGTTCACACGTACCACCTATGGTACCACATAACAGGTGAAACACATCACAAAGGATGCAATAAAGAAGGTCTAAGACCCTCCAAGAATCTTAAAGTCAAACTCAAAAGTCAACATAACTTATCTCAGTCGATTAATCGAACTCCAAAATCGATTAATTGAATCTGATTCGATTAATCGATTTCCAAAATTGATTAATCGAAAGTCAATATCGATTAATCGATTCTCAAATCGATTAATCGAGATTTTTATTCGATTTATCGAATCCTAATTCGATTAATCGAAATTCTCTGTTCTCAAGTCGATTCTCAATTCGAGTAATCGAGTTCCTAAAATCGATTAATCGATCCCAAATCGATTAATCAAAATTTGAAATCGATTAATCGAAATCCCATTTCGATTAGTCGATTTTCCCAAGTCATTTCCTCCAGCCCCCTGGGGTCCACTGGAGGTTCCTAGTCGATTAATCGATACCCAAATCGATTAATCGAAATCCAAAGTCGATTAATCGAATTCCAATTCGATTAATCGAAATCGGGTTCCTCTGACTTTTCAACTTCCTGGCCAATTTCGATTAATCGAAACCCAATTTCGATTAATCGAAATTGTCGATTCAAATTCTTCTTTTCTTTTTCCATACTTTTTCTTCTATTTTTCTAAACCAATATCCTATGATTTAAACCATTTTCAACTACAATTTAGCCTCTACGATCTATGCATCTTATTCACAAAATTTTACCTTGAATCGATCTTAAATTGATTTCAAATCTATGGTTGGAAAGGCTAGGGTTCCAGCTTTGCTTTTAGCGGATCCCTCACGTCGAATCCGGCGTTTATTCCTTGAATCTCCCTTCCTCAACTAGCATTCACTCCTTGCATTAATCACTCTCTTTACTCTCTCTCTCTTCTTTACTCCTCTCTCAACAACCCAAAAACACACATTTAGGGTTATTAAACCCTTTTATCTCTCTTCTAGTTTGTGTGTTGAACACATGCACCTCAATAGGTGTATGTGGCTTTAGATTTTCAACACACACCACATTACTACACAACCCATCACATCACATTCACTCATCACACTCTATGCTAATTGTCGAACTCCTAATTGGTCAAACCTGTGACCGATCGGGCACGGATCCTGAGGTCATAGTTTAGCGTGATTTTTCGGGCTATTACAAAGAATGTGTAAGATATGTAAGTAAGCCAAGAAGGAATGTGTAAGAGATATAAGTAAGTAAAGTCAGAACGAATAATACATGTGAGTGAGTGTAAATCGAACTCAGTAAATTAAAGATAAGAAATGTGCTTTTTATAAGAGATTAGTTTCGATTTTTATAGGAAAATGTCTTAAAATCAGTTTTGATGTTTATAAGGAAATGTCCTTGAATCAGTTGGCTTTTGAAATTAGTTTTGAATTTTGATAAGAAAATGCCTTTGAACTCAATTTCAATTTTGATAAGAGAATGCGTTTTAACTCAATTTTAGTTTGATAAGAAATGCCTTTGAAATCAGTATTAGTTTTGATAAGAAAATGTTTTGATCTTGTCTTTGAATCTATGCATGTGATGAGATGTATATTGGTATTAGTTTTCTCCACTGAGCTTAGATGTTAGCTCACCCCGACTATACGTCACAAGTGTAGGTTTGAGGAAGGCCAGACTACATACTTGAAGAAAAAGAGCTTCCGCATAAGGATTTGTACTTTGTTTTGGGATCGTAGATTTAGTGCATTGTGAATTTTGGTAAGTTTGAGCTTGGTGCATTCGTGCTATTATACATGCATGGTACGCTACTATCGGTGATGGTTGGTCATCACTGGTGTTTGTTTGGTTCTGTACATATTAGGTATTAGAACTGGAGTTTTTATTTATGACATATATATAACCTTGCTTTGATTTCCATATGCATATGGATGTGCCAAGTATTCTGTATCAGATTGTGATCTACGATCTGACGGTTCGGATTTTCCCTTTTGGTATTTGGTATAAGTTGAGAAAAAAAAAATATATCTCCAATTTTTAGGTTGAAAAATTCGGGCTGTCACAATATATATATAACCAACATGGTCTAAACATAAACATCAAATATCCAACTTTTGGAGAATAAATAGCTTGAAATTCACATCAATGATATGTATATAAACTATTAGCTTAAAGTTTCCAATATAAAAGCCTGCACAAATTCAGGAATAGGCCTAAATGTTGCAGCCATCACTGTTCAAAGATGAACAGATTTCTGGAAAGATACCTCCCCTGAAATCAAAGAATGATGGTCAACCCATAGACTTTTCGTTGATGGTATAAGCAGAGAAGTTTTAGAGGACTTCTCAGGCTTTCCATCAAGATATAGTGATCATTTCAATTATATCTGCAATCGGTTCATGTGCTAACTGATTTTGACACCTCCTGAACCAGCCATGGTTCAATCAATTTTTTATCAGATGGTCCTAGGAGCCTCCATCACACTACCACTGTTGGACTGATCATACATTTATGGTAATGGTCCATAAAAAGGTCCACCCTTTAGATTGTTAGAACAATTATATTGGTGTGGTAAAGTAACAAAATTAAGAATTAAAAAATAATATCTATTTATGAGAATCAATAGAGGAATTGAAAAACCCATTTCAGTCAAGAGAAACACTCACCTAACTTTTATCTAGACGTGGGTTTTTTGCTCATTTAGCATGAATTTCCACACAAATTTCATACTTGCACCCATTATCTAAATATAATGATGAATAATATGCAGTAAACTTCAACAAAGAAGCTAATGATTGTAGAGTTGTATATAGCAGTCCATTCCATACCTATCAACACTGCTTTCGATTGAGCGGGTTGATAACAGCCCAGACTCTCTGTATTTCCAATTGCAGACATAACATGGCAAAGATGGTTTCTGTTATGATCTCCAAAGATGGTTTCTGTCATCATAGCACATTAAAATAATTTAATCTCAAGCCCCAACTTACCTACTAAGGATAAAAAGAGAAACACATTAAAGGAAAACCTTTAGCAAAACTACTATCCAGCAACTTAAATAAGATCAACATTTGTATAACTCACACTACTTTATCTATGCATGCCTTACACCAGATAGAAGGTCACCTTTTCGAGCTCATGTGACTACAGTTTTACTGCATTTATTCCTTCAACCCGCTTATAGTACAATCAGGTTGGTGGGGGCGTTAAAACTTAAAAGAGTTAGAAGACCAGTTGATCTCTCTAATGGGAAGGAATAAATGGTGTAAAGTTACATGAGCTTGAAAAAGTGACCTGCATGCTCTCTCCTACACGGGCTAGGCCTAGCCCAGATTTTGGCCATCTTATCCCATTTTCAATTCTAAGCTTAAAATTTTAGGCCCAGACCGAGCAAGCTGGCAGTCCAGACTGGCGCCATAGACAAGACTTACATGGATGGCTTCCCCTTGCAGGCAAGCTATGTAGGTACACACGGCTGGTGTACTTAATACCAAATCAAAGTTCCAACTTGCAACTACTTGATAATCAATATTGAAAGATGATTGGAAGTTGAACAAATCTAGTTATGCCCAAGAATTAAAGAAAATTATTTACCCATTAGGACAAACTGGTCTCCAAATACTGCATATTTCACCGTCTTGAAAACCTACAAATCAAAAGCACTTTGGATAGTAAGGGCGCTGATTAGACCATGCAACTATATATAAAAAAGGACCATGCAAATCCCCAAGAAAAACAAGAGAAACAACATCAATTTGGTGTGCACCTGCTCTGGGCACAGTGTGCATCGGCCTTTGGATTCTTGTTCACAATTCAAATCTTCTCAAAATTGACAACGGGTTCCATGAATCTCCTCACATTGGAGGCAGAACCGACCGAAGGGAATTCTCTTGGCTTAGTCACAGGTTTAATCTTGCTAAGGCAGAACCGACCGAAGGGAATTCTCTTGGCTTAGTCACAGGTTTATTTGAGCAGCAACGCTGATCAGATCAATCTCCTTTTGTCCATTTGGTCAAGCCTTGGAAGCTACACAGCTCTTTATGGGACACAAATTAGTGAAAGTTCAGTTTTGAGCTCACTGATTTGGCCTTCTTTCACTGACTTGGTGCTAAAAAAATATCAGCTCATTAATGAACGTCGGCAGTTTGAGATTGATCTGACCACCGCTGCTCGGGACGGATACCAAATACCAGCTTACGAAAAAAAGAGTTAGTGTTCTATAAATCATCCACTAAAGATTATAGGGGTGCATTTCATAAGACCATTATACCAAGTAAGATGTTGTTAGAATTATAAGCTAGACCGGCCCATCCTGCCCATTTTGTCTTTTTTGGGTCATTGGCCCATTTGCAATTATATTGGTCAATCTTGAAATTCTTTTTTGTCATAGAAAATTGGTGTAATTAATGTAGTGTCTTGAGAATATTGAAAAACTTTGAGAATGTAATTTTCTATCTTTTTCTAGGCTAGGTAGTTGCTTTGGAAATGTATTTTATTTATTCCCGATTTTGTATTTTGGTCTATATATATCACTCATGTATCTTCATGTTATCAAGTCATATGAATGAAATTTGAGAGGTTCTAAGTAGTATATCATTTTAGTCTTCATTTTTGGTATTTTTTCTACACAAGAGAACAACTTTCTTCTCTTTAGAGTGCCATCTTCTTCCAATCCTAGTTGGTGTAATCCAACAAAGTGGTATCAGAGCTCGAGATTCATGGCTTCTAATATGTTGCAACCTCAACTTCCTCGTTTCACCGGTAAAAACTACAATCAATGGAGTATTCAAATGAAGGTTCTATATGGGTCTCAAGATTTGTGGGATATTGTTGAGACCGGATATGTAGAACCGGAAGATCAAGCGGCTCTCACACAAGCTCAACTCAATGAGTTGAAAGAAAATCGCAAGAAGGACAAGAAGGCTTTATTCTTCATCTATCAAGGCTGGATGAAGTTATTTTTGAAAGAATTTCATCGGTGTCATCGGCAAAGCAAGCATGGGGTACTCTCTATGCTTCATACAAAGGCGAAGATAAAGTCAAATTGGTGCGGCTCCAAACTCTTCGAAGTGAGTTTGATTCTATAAGAATGAAAGATTCGGAAGCGGTTGAAGATTATTTCAATCGGGTAATTTCTCTCGTTAATCAATTAAGGATTAATGGTGAAAATCTTCAAGATCAAAGAATTGTAGAAAAAATTCTTAGAAGCTTGACTCGTAAGTTTGAATATATTGTCGTTGCAATTGAAGAATCTAAGGATTTATCTATTTTGTCTTTGGAAAGTTTGTTGGGATCACTTCTATCCCATGAACTTCGCATGAAACAATTTGATTCTTCTCCTCTAGAGCAAGCTTTTCAAACTCAAATTTCTTTTAAAGAAAGCTCTAGAGGTGGAAGAGGAAAGCATTCTAATCGTGGACGAGGAAAGCATAATGGTGGAAGATATCAAACAAAAGAAAAAGATGAAGATGAGTCATCTACTTCATCAAGAGGAAGAGGAAGAGGAAGAGGCCGATCTTCTCTTTCAAATGTTCAATGTTATCATTGTCAAAAATATGGTCACACCATAAAATTTTGTAGAAAAAGATTGGCGGAAGAAGAAAAAAAGGAATCAAATTTTGTTCAAGAGAACATTCAAAGTAAGGAAGATGACACTCTCTTTCTTGCTTGCAATGTTCAAGAAGTTGCATTCAATGAAGATTGGTATCTTGATAATGGTTGTAGTAACCACATGACGGGAAACAAAGGCGTATTTGTCACTTTGGATGAATCTATTCAAAGTGAAGTAAGGACCGGCGATGATAAACGACTTTCCGTAAAAGGAAAAGGTGATATTCTTGTTCAATCAAAGAAAGGCGTCAAACGCATCTCAAATGTTTTCTATGTACCCGGCCTCAAGCACAATCTTTTAAGCATTGGTCAACTCCTTTTGAAAGGACACAATGTTTATTTCAAAGGAGATGCATGTGAAATCAAGGATATGAACAATGCCCTCATTGCCAAAGTAAAGATGACTTCAAACAAGATGTTTCCGCTTAAATTTCAAAATGAAGTTCTTCCTTGCTTCAACTCCATCATCCAAGACAAATCATGGCTATGGCATCTTCGGTATGGCCACTTAAGTTTTAGCTCTTTGACTCTCATGTGTAAAAATCACATGGTGAGAGGCATGACAAATATTGATCGCAAGGACCAAGTTTGTGAAGGATGCGTACTCGGAAAATATCAAAGAAATTCATTTCCGGTTGGGAAAGCTTGGAGGGCATCAAACCCTCTTGAGCTTGTTCATTCGGACCTATGCGGGCCTATGCACACAACTTCTATTGGCGGTAATCGTTATTTCCTCACTTTTATTGACGATTATAGTCGAAAATCATGAGTTTATTTTCTCAAAGAAAAATCGGAGGTATTCGGTCACTTTAAAATATTTAAGGCCTTGGTTGAAAAGCAAAGTGGTTTCATGTTGAAAACTTTGCGTACCGATCAAGGTGGTGAATATGTTTCTCATGATTTAAAAAATTTCTTAAAAGATAATGGCATTTGGCATCAATTAACCACTCGGTACACACCTCAACAAAATGGTGTTGCCGAAAGGAAAAATAGAACACTTATGGAATTGGCTAGAAGTATGTTAAAAGCCAAAGGGATGCCAAATATATTTTGGGCGAAGTTGCATGTGCCAACTATCTTTTGAATCGTGCCTTATCCAAAAGTGTTGAAGGCATAACACCACAAGAAGCATGGAATGGACACAAACCATGTGTTGCTCATTTGAGGATATTTGGTAGCATTGCATATTCTCATGTGCCGGATGAAAGAAGAAAAAAATTGGATGATAAATTCGAAAAATGCATTCTTATTGGTTATAGTGAAACTTCAAAGGCATACAAATTGTTTAATCCCATCACCAAGAAAACTATCATAAGTAGAGATGTAAAATTTAATGAAGAAGAAGCTTGGGATTGGGATTTTCAAGAAAAGACACAAAAGTCTATTTGTGTCAATGAAGAAGAATTGAAAGATGTTCAAAATTGTGAGCATGAAGAGGATAGGTCTCTACCTTCCTCTTCATCTTCTTCATCTTCATCATCATCATCATCATCATCATCAACGAGTTCTAATTCTCCTCCAAAGAAGACCAAAAGCATCAATGAAATTTATGAAACATCAAGAAGACTTTTTGATGAAGATGAGATTAACATTGCACTAACCAAGAATCCCGTTTTTCACTACAAAAGCAAGCACATTCGAATTAAGTATCATTTCATCCGTGACTTGATCAATGATGGTGAAATTGATGTGAAACCTTGCAAATCACAAGATCAAATAGCGGATATTTTACCAAGGCATTGAAGAAAGAAACATTTATCAAGATCAAAGAAAAGCTCGGTGTTCGATCGGTCTAGCTCAAGGGGGGCTGTTAGAATTATAAGCTAGACCGGCCCATCCGGCCCATTTTGTCTTTTTTGGGTCATTGGCCCATTTGCAATTATATTGGTCAATCTTGGAATTCTTTTTTGTCATAAAAAATTGGTGTAATTAATGTAGTGTCTTGAGAATATTGAAAAACTTTGAGAATGTAATTTTCTATCTTTTTCTAGGCTAGGTAGTTGCTTTGGAAATGTATTTTATTTATTCCCGATTTTGTATTTTGGTCTATATATATCACTCATGTATCTTCATGTTATCAAGTTATATGAATGAAATTTGAGAGGTTCTAAGTAGTATATCATTTTAGTCTTCATTTTTGGTATTTTTTCTACACAAGAGAACAACTTTCTTCTCTTTAGAGTGCCATCTTCTTCCAATCCTAGTTGGTGTAATCCAACAGATGTCACTGATGTCAAAGTACAAAAATGCCGTAAATACGGATGCTCCATTACCATATCTGCAACGAAAAATGGAAATTTGAGTCAACAGTAACTACAGAAAGAAGGGGTTCATGAAAAAATTAGATGAACAGGTAAACGAGCAGTACTTGTTTTTGTTTACAATCTCAATAGTCCCCTCTAGACTGTCAGCTTGGACGCGGGAACAGAAAATTAATTATACATTCTTGACTTGGGGGAACTAGAATGTTGAAGAAATGAAATAGGCAGTACTTAGTAGGATACCTGCATGTGAAGGAGTACTGGACCGAAAATTTCCTCCTGCCCAATGCCAAAAGACTACCATTTAGCTCTATTCTCAAAATAGTGCAGAATTTACATTGAAACAAAAATGATACAGTAACCCAAATCCATTCTTGAAATGGGTAGTAAGAGCCTTTAGTATAAAAGACATCAAGGTCCTGGGTTCAAGTCTTCCTCGGTTTCCATTCCAAAAGACACAGAAACAGACTGAAGGAAAACTAAAAAAGAAAAGAGATACCTTGTAACACTCCATGTTGCCTGTCACATCAGATAAGATGGTAGGGCCAACGAAATTTCCATCTTGAGAGCCCGAGACCTGTTGAAGTCTGAAAATAAACAATTAAAGGCTTTGGAAAAAATCAGAAAAAGTGCAGCCTTGTTTTAGCTCCATAACTGTTGTTAGTTAAAAAAGAAATTTCCATCTTCTTGCAACTATTTCATCTTCTCACAACTATTTCACTTAAAACTAATTCACACAAACACTTTTTTTAGTTAAAAAGGGCTGGAATCTGGAAGTAGCAAAAACCCACTGTCAGATTCCGATTTTGCGGGAATGACTTTTAAGTGAAATCAGCTCCTCTGGAGAGCTAGAAAACTGGGGCTGCATACTTAAGGCTATCAAACAAAGCAATCAGGTGGCAAGTTAAAGCAGTGTGGCAATCAAGATTAACAGTAACATAAACCTCAAAAGGAATATGTACATATAGTTTCACTGCAAGTTGGAAATAATATATACAATCTTTCGATGGCATGTCCCAAGTCATTGTTGGCACATAATATTAGCAAGTCCACAACACTCCAATTGATGAAATCTAATCTTCATCGTGAAAATTATGAAGGCCGGAAACTGCTTGGTCTAGATATTTTAAGTCAACTTTTTATCAATTAGAAAATACAATTTATTAAGAAAAATAAAAGGCTGATAAAGGATAGGGGCTGCAGCAAGAAGCTGATCACCCTTCTTTAGCCAAGGGGCTCATCCATAGAATTTATTAGCCTTCTCAATTTTCTTTCTGGTAGGCCAAATAGAGTATCTTCTAGCATGAAAATTTGTGTAATTTCTACTTTTCTCATGTAAATTGATGTGATTGTTGCTTCTCTTAATTTCCACATTCATCCTAATGTGCAGGTTTTCTCTTAGACCATGAGAAATTTTGTGACCCAAATCGAAATTTAGAGGAACCTGAGCATTAAAGGTAACCCTCGAGATGAATAAAAAAATGATACTGATTAACGAGTATTGATTTTCTCACCATTATTACGGCAACAGCAGTGATGCTCAATCCCGTCACACGACTCACATGTTGCACTTGAACCATCCAACAATAGTACAACTAAGGTTTCATAGCAACTTGTGACCTCAAGGGACCTAAGCATCAATATAATATAAATGCATATCATTGAGGTCAGATGGGGATACCTCTTGGCAGCCCAAATTATTTTTATTCGGCCATAAAATCAGTAAAAATTCTAAAATATCATCCTTATAAAAGCTATCAACTACAAAAAAGCAAAATTAAACAACAAGATGTGGGTGTTCAAACTACGAAAGACACCTACATGTTGGTGATATAGTAAAGATTTATGACCAAAAGGGGCTCACCCATCCAGTTGCAGATGAGGTCATATTCCCCAGCATATACTAGCAGACTGATGCCATCTTCAATTAGAGCAGGAATGCCCACTTCCAAATTCTCCATCCAATCATCGATCATTGCTTCATATACAACAGGGCTGCATGTCACAAATTTCCAATTGTTGGTAAGGGATATCCCTTACCAATGACTGGAACTGGATATTGGCCTTCTAAATAGGCCATTTCAGAGGGCTTTAAGAAGCAGAAATTCAACCTATTTAATAGGCCTAAAACAAGGTGATTCCGGGGGCTTAAACAACATAAACACACGCCAAAATCACAGCATGTACAACAGAGCAGAAATAAATTGTTTTAGAGGGCTGTAAAGCTTGCAAGCGGGTTTAAAAAATGAACCCAAAAGAATTAGCAATAGGTGTAGGTATCATTTTAAGTGATCACGTGAGTTAATCCACAGTGATTTTCTTCAGTCCCGATGAATGAGTTATATTTTCTTTCCTTATTTTTAGGAGCTTAAATAAATAAGGTAGTAGTTTAGTTAAAGTATTAGATAGGCAACTGGTGGTTCTTCTATATCAATCCATACATACCATAAGTGCACAACTTCATTCTCATATTCCTTCAATAGATTCCTAAAAGAAAAATCATTAAAAGATGACTAAAAGCTCTTCAAATCAGAAAAAAATCTAAGATAAACTGATAAGAATATAAAGCCTTCAAATCTCAAATCTAAATCAAAGAAGTAATGATCTCCCAGATCTTAAACCCAAACAACAAATTAAACCACGGAAATCCTAAATCTGTAGCATTCACGAAATTAAAGTAGTAATAATCTTCTAGATATTAAACGCAAATAGAAAATTAAATCACAGAAACCCTAATTCTGCAGCATTCACGAAATGTAAAACTACAATCATCTGTTAAACTTACATTTACCTCAATTTCACGCCTGCAATCTGTCAAAAACTATCTCAATTTCATGCAATCGTTCTCTAAAACTATTCAATCCATCGGTTGGTAATGAGGAGAGCCATTTTCGTGGGTGGAGGAAAAAATAAAAAAGAGGGATTCGTAGCTAGGGCTTTGAAGAGATAGAGAGGGGGAGAGGAGATTTAAAGAGATAAAGAGGGAGGAAGAGAGATAGAAAAGTAAGGATTTGATTTTGACGGAAAATAAAATTTGGTGGGAAGTAAAATAGGGGCCTGATGCTGACTGCTGACCGTAATAGCCGTCAGTGTAGGTTACATCTACGCTGACGGCGAAATAAGTTCAGCTGTTGGCATAGCCTCTATTTTTTTTGTAGTGATTGTGTGTTTTTTCTCATATTGGGTAATCATAGTAAAACTTTAAGTGTCATTAATAACAAACTAGCATTTATTTTTTCCTCATATCGAGGATTTTCGTATTCTAATGTTTATTGCGCCAAGTATTAAAAATTTAGAATGGGTTCAATATCGAGGCGTGAGCACTGTGAAGTGTGAAACCATACACATGGCTCGAGTAGTGGGCCAAATAGTGATACCGATACATATATATTATCGTCTACTGTAGTCACAAAATTTTGATTGAAATATGTGCGCCATGTGGAACCAAATTTTAACCGTTCGATGGTACGCTCATGATCTCAAGATCCATCGTGTGGAATATTGGGACAAAAGCGATCTCCACCGTCCATTCAAAGTTGTCAATGGATTTTGGGTCACTTAGAATGTGTGCTACATTATTTTTTATTTTACTTTTTTATGATGTGTGCCATGTGAAATCAAAAGTTAACCGTTGATGGTATGCCCATAATCTCAAGTCCATCATGTGAAAGATTGGGACAAAAAGCGATCTCCACCGTCCAATTCAAAGCAGTCAATGGTTTTCGGGTCACTTGGAATATGTGACACATCGATATGTGCCACGTGATTTTTTAGGCTACCTTTTTACGATATGTAATATGTGGAAGCACAATTTAACTATATTTGATGGTATGTCAATGATCTCAAGATCCATCGCGTGGAAGATTGGGATGGAAAATGAACTCTATCATCTAATTAAAAGTAATCAATGATTTCAGGTGTGGGTACCGTCAAAGATTCGAAGGGTGCAAACAATATTTTCTGAGAAATGTTGCAACCCAATTTTACCATATGACTTTACCACACAAAACAAGGGGGGTGGTAATATGGAGTGAAAAGTTAGTTACATTTTACCACTTTCTACGCCTCCTAAAATGCTACCAAACAATTGTGTAAATGGAGTAAAGTGAAATACTCCATTTTACTTTACTGCATTTTTCCACAAAACACCCAAATCCAAACAGACCTAGGGGCTGTTTGGATAGAACTTGGTAAAATGGAGTAAAGTTGTTCAACCTTTACTCCATTTTACCATGTACTCCTAACTTGCAGGAATATGCAAGAATCCTACATTTTACCATACTTATCACTCTTTGGATAGCAATTTGTCTGTGTGAGAAGCGCAGGAATATTCAAAATCCAGTGTTTGGATGCAAGTCTGAAAAATGCAGTAAAATGGAGTAAAAAAATTAGGATTTTGCAAAAAATGATGAGAGGGAGAGAGCTAGAAGAGATAGAAAGAGAGAGAGAGAGAGAGAGAGAGAGAGAGAGAGAGAGATGAACCAGCCGTCCATCCAAAAAAAAATTACATCAATTTTTTTTTAGATAGGTAAAAATAAATTGCATCATAGCTGCAATGGAGAGAGAGAGAGCGATGAACCAGTCGCCCATCCAAAAAAAAACGTTGCGGACTTTTTTTTTATAGGTAGAAAACAAAAATTACAGCATAGTTGCGATGGAGAGAGAGAGAGTGTGTGAGAGAGAGAGAGATGAACCAGCCACCCATCTAGAAAAAAATTGTAGCATCTTTTTTATAGGTAGAAAAAATAAAGAATTGTCGCCCAATTGCAATGGAGAGAGAGAGAGAGAGAGAGATGAACCAGCCACCCACGTTTTACCATACCACGTTTCTCGCCTATTCTCGAGGGGAGGTCGTAATCTATTTTGAAGTTTTGTGGTAAAGAAGGGTAATCCAGTTACCACCCTTGACAAATATCCAAACAACTGAATTTATAGTAAAATGTTTTACCATATCACGTTTTGCTTATATCCAAACAGGCCCTTAGACCTTAGCAAAAATAGGGAGAAATAAAATAAAGGGTATCTTTATTCAATCCCAAGGAATCTTGAAATACGCCCATGCCAAAAATCATTGACTGCTTTAAATTAGACGATGGAGATCGTGCTTCACTCCAATCTCCCACTCAAGGTTTCTTGAGGCCACGAACGTTCCATTAGACAATTAGTTTTTTATTCTACATGTCACATATCCCAAAAACACGGCCCTAAAGTCACATTTGAGCTTGATGTGTGCCACATGGCTTTAGGACCACATTTTTGGGGATCTATGCCATGTGGAATTGGAAAATGACAATTGGATGGCACGATCATGGCCTCAAGATTCAATATGTGAAAGACTGTAGCAAAGCACGATCTTTATTGTAATAGCCCGAAAAATCACGCTAAACTATGACCTCGGGATCCGTGCCCGATCGGTCATAGGTTTGACCAAACGGAAGTCCAATAGTTAGCATGAGGTGTGATGAACGGATGAGATGTGATAAACTTAATGTCTATGTGGTGTGTGTTGTAAATGTGAAGTCGCATATACCTACCGCGGTATATGTGCTCAACACACAAGTGAGAAAAGAGGATAAAAGGGTTTAATAACCCTAGATGTGTATTTTTGGTTGTTGAAGGAGAGTAAAGAAGAGAGAGAAAGAGAGAGAAGTAGGAGAGGAGTTATTGCAACTGATTGGAGGGGGGATTCAAGAGATAAAAGCCGGATTCAACGCGGATCTGTTAGAACAAAAGCTGGAAACCCTAGCCTTCCAACCATTTGATTTGAAATCAACTTGAGATCTATTCAAGGTAAGATTTTTGTAAATAAAATGCATAGATTATAGGGGTTAAGTTGTGGTTAAATGTGGGTTAAAATCATAGGATAATGGCTTAGAAAAATAGAGGAAAAAGTATGGAAAAAGATTGGGAAGAACAAATGAAGGTGAATCGACAATTTCGATTAATCGAAATTGGGTTTCGATTAATCGAAATTGGCCAGGAAGTTGAAAGGTCAGAGGACCCCGATTTCGATTAATCGAATTTGATTTCGATTAATCGACTTTGGATTTCGATTAATCGATTTGGGGATCGATTAATCGACTGAGAACCTCCAGTGGACCCCAGGGGTTGGAGGAAATGACTTAAGGAAAAATCGACTAATCGAAATGGGATTTCGATTAATCGATTTTAGTTTTCGATTAATCGATTTGGGATCGATTAATCAACTTGGGAAACTCGACTGTTCGAACTGAGAGTCGACTTTGCGAAAAGAAGAATTTCGATTAATCGAAATTGGATTCGATTAATCGAATGAAAACTCGACTGTTCGAACTGTGAATCTACTTTGCGAAAAGGAGAATTTCGAATAATCGAAATTGGATTCGATTAATCGAATGAAAGCTCGATGTTCGAACTGAGAATCGACTTTGCGAAAAGGAGAATTTTGATTAATCGAAATTACTTCGATTAATCGATATTGACCTTCGATTAATCGATTTTGGAAATCGATTAATCGAATCGGGTTCGATTAATCGATTTTGGGATTCGATTAATCGACTGAGATAATTTATGTTGACCTTTGAGTTTGACTTTAAGATTCTTGGAGGGTCTTATACCTTCTTTATTGCATCCTTTGTGATGTGTTTCACCTGTTATGTGGTACCATAGGTGGTACGTGTGGACTAGTGCACAAGGAGCCACGTGGGACCTTGATGCATTGATCAAATGAAGACTTGAGGTAGGGAACACCTTGAACATGTACTTTATTTTACAAGAGCATGTATGTAGTGATATAGAATTAAATTCAAATGTTTATTTCTTAAGAATTTGTGAAAAGTGTGTGTGTGTGACATCCATAAGAGTAATCATGATGAGCCATCCCCAGGGGATGAAGAAGTAAAGAGATAAGAGCATCAGGTGTGATGCAAGTAGATGGATGCATCCCAGGGATGTATCCAAGGATTGAATCATGTTTGATAGGGCCTAACTGATATAAGATAGCACATTTACACGGTGAATAACTATATGTAAGGCACCGATATTTTTGTTATTTGAGGTTTGATAGGGTACCCCACCGACGTGGCGGGATATCCACGACTGACACGGCAGGATATCCGTGACCGATACGGCGGCGAAACCGTAGGCCAGTGCGGAGGCTTATCTGTACATAGTAAGCACACCCCAGGGGTGTTGATTGAGACAAGTGAAACCCCGCCACCAATCCCCAGGGGAAAGGGGCTTGGGTACTATTTGTATTCCCAGGGAATACGGTTAAAACTGTCTATATAGATGACGATGATGGGTATCTCATCGGGGCTCGATGCTATACTTAAGTTGAAAGTTTAAGTTTTGCTTTAGGCCTTTTCAGCATCATTCATGAGTAAATGAAAACATATGTAATCAACAGTAAAACGAAATGCTTTCTAACTGTTTCATCAATAATTGCATAGACACATCATGCATGGCATATCATGGAATATATGTGAGTCATAATTTATATGTTCAACTGTGTTTGTTCCCTATTGAGCTAGGATGTAGCTCACCCTATAGACTATACGTCGCAGGTCCACTACTAGCATCATGCGGCTTGAGACGCCGATCCGGTGACGAGTTGGAGCCACCTCCAGAGGACTTCTTCTAGAGGACTCCGTTGTGCCACTTTGAGGGATTTTGGAGAGAGTTTTGTACGGCTTGGTATGTCAAGCCTTGATTCTGTTTAAACCATGTATATATATATAGATGGGATTATTCTTTTGGGGCGAACCATCCGTGATGATTGCTATCATCGATGGTTCGGATCGGTTCTCCATTCATGTAGAGGCATGAGGGTAGAACTGTCTTTTGGAGAGTTAATTAATATAGATTCAAATTCTGAAATTTCGTATATTATTTTATTGCAATGCTTGATATACCAGTGTTCCGTGCTTAGCTAAGGGGCACGGTCAAGATGATCGTGCTGATGGCACGGGTTTCGGGGTGATGAAATCCGGGCTGCCACAGTTGGTATCAGAGCTATTTTCTTTTAGCAATTCTGACAAGGGTTCTTTCGTCAGAACATAGGGGCTTCTGCTAACGAAACTTTAGTTTCAAATGCAGCCGCAAATGTCATCTAGAGGAAGAGGCCGACCAAGGAGGCCGTGAGGAGTCTACGTAGTGGAGATGGTTACATCTCTCCTACAAATAGAGTGCCCTTAGGAGGTACTGAGGCCCCAGGGGGCAGTAGTAGTAGACAACGGGATGAAGAAGATCGAGATCATCAAGATCAAGATCTAAGAGAACAAGAAAGATTGAGAGAAAGACAAGAGGACAGAGAAGAGCGATAAAGGATGATGCACACTATGGAGACTATGGCAGCTGCCATGGCACAACAAGCCGCATCCTTTGCGACTCATGCGTCAAGAACAATGACCACCTACCACACCACTGTGGGACTCGTTGCTGCCCTCATCATTTCTGAGTTTAGGAGGATGAGACCTCCTTCATTTTCTGGCAGGTGCATACAATGGCGGCGAGAAGCGGTTGATGGAGATGGAGAAAGTCTTTAGCGTCTTGACATGCACTAAGATGAGCTTACATGTTGGATGGGGAGGCTGGGCCTTGGTGGAAGTCCGTGATACGGACTTGGGCTCAAGAGACCCCGAGTTGACTTGGGAGGAGTTTGTTGAGGAGTTCAACAAACAATATTTTCCTAAGTGGTGAGGAACCAAACTTGAGATACAATTTTGCGGTTAGTACAAGGAGAATTACTGAGAGAATATGGGGTAGAGTTTCTACGACTTGCCTGCTTTGTTCGGATTACGCTCATCAAGTGATGAAGTCCAAGAGGTTTCACAAGGTTTGAAGCCGAGGTTAGGGAGGCTCCATTTCAACTAAGGACCTATGAAGAGGTCATGAGTAAAGCACTGGTGGTTGAAGAGGAGAATATAAATAGATATAGACAGAGGGAGCAACAGAGAGGAGGAAATGAACAAGGAAGATCGGGGCACTACGAACCGGTGAACAAAAAGCCGAGGTTCATGGCCCAGAATCAGAGACCACAGTTCCAAGGGGGTTTCGGAAGACCGAGCAACAACAACAACACCAGAGAGGTTTCCATTGCTTGCGTCGGGAGACCTATTCGCTATGAGAGCCCCGCCATGTCTCATCGGGCGCCACTATCACCCAGTGGTTCTCGTCTTGTTTCTTCACACTCGGAGACTTAGCAAAGTGTGGCAAGCCTCATAGGACGGTGGACTGTAGGTTGGGAACTAGGGGTTGTTTCCGATGTGGCAAGGTGGGCCACTTGATCAAGGATTGCCCCGAGACGGATAAGAGAAAGACGGTTTCAGTTGCAGCACCACGACTAATTCAAGCAAGGAAACCGATCGTCCAGGGGAGAGCCTATGCAGTCACTGCTCAGGAAGCAGGGAACGTGCATGACGTCATCCAAGGTGAGACCCTTTTTAAAATTAAAGGAAATTTCCATTTCGTTAAGATTTTAGATAGGGAGGATCATGCATTAGAAATTATATAGATTCTTTTCTCAATACAAAAAGCTGTATGTAAATTAAGAGTGTAAATTGATGGGTAAATTATTGTATGTATGTATACTATAGGTACTCTAAATATATATGAAAAAGGATGTTTCGGTGGATATGACGCTTGAGTGTTGATAGACCTCGGGTCTACCCACTCATTCGTTACTCCACGTTTCGCTAAGAAGAAGAAGATTGTTCCAGAGACGTTGGATTTCGTCCTATCTGTGTCTATTCCGACTGGAGAGTTAGTAGACACGGAGTTAGCTTGCAAATCCATCATTGTAGCAGTTCGAGACTTAGAGGTGCATGAATTGGAAGCAAAGTTGATACTGTTAGACATGCAAGGGTTTGATGTGATCCTTGGCAAGAATAAGGTAGTCATTTTCAGACCCAACACAAGAAGATCATTTCGGTTTCAAGGAGTGAGGTCATCGTACACCGATCTCGTGATGAAGGGCCGAGAAAATGATCAGAAAGGGTTGCAGTGGATACTTAGCTTTCTTAAAGGAGGACAAGGAAGAAAAGAATGTCATTTCTGAGATATCAGTTGTGCAAGACTTCGCTGACGTGTTTCCAGAGGAATTGCCTGGATTACCTCCAGAAAGAGAAGTAGAATTCGCCATTGACTTAGCACCAGGAACGGAGCCTATTTCAAAAGCACCTTATAGAATGGCTCCCGCTGAGTTAAAGGAGTTGAAGGAACAACTACAAGAGCTTATGGACAAGGGGTTTGTTAGACCGAGTGTGTCTCCATGGGGAGCACCGGTCTTGTTTGTCAAGAAGAAGGATGGGTCAATGCGGCTATGCATTGACTATCGACAATTGAACAAACTCATGAAGAACCGCTACCCTTTGCCTAGAATAGGCGATCTATTCGACCAAGCGCAAGGAGCAAGGTATTTTTCCAAGATCGACACGAGATCCGGTATCATCGATTCGAGTCAAGGCAGAGGACATTCGGAAGATCTTCCGGACACGGTATGGACACTATGAATTCCTTGTGATGCCGCTTGGATTGACGAATGCTCGGCGTCGTTTATGGATCCGATGAAGTGTTTAAACCACACTTGGACTCTGCGTCGTAGTGTTTGTTGATGATATCGATATACTCCAAATCCAAGACGGAACACGAAGAACATTTGAGGATTGCTCTCTGACGCCACGTGAACACCAATTGTATGCCAAACTCAAGTGTGAGTTTTGGTTGGAAGAAGTTAGCTTTTGGGACATGTCGTCTCAAAGCACGGTGTCACCAGTAGATCCAAATAAGATAGAAGCGATGAGTTAAATGGGAGCAACCAAAGGCGATTGATCGATGTCCAAGTTTTTACGGGCTTAGCGAGCTATTATCGACGCGTTTCGTTGAGGGGTTTTCAAAGATATCGGGACCTCTCACAAAGTCGAAAAGATTCAAGGTTTGAGTGGAGTGAGGCATGCGAGAAGAGCTTTCAAGAACTCAAAACGAGACTCACTTCGGCTCCAGTATTAGCGATTCCTTCAGGCAGTGGAGGATACGCCGTGTACAGCGACGCGTCATACAATGGCCTTGGTTGTGTGCTCAACCAATACAAGAAGGTGATAGCTTACGGATCAAGACAGTTGAAAGAACACGAGAAAAATTACCCGACTCATGACTTGAAACCGCGGCACATTTTTATTGAAGATTTGGAGACATTACTTGTATGGTGAGACTTTTAAAATTTTCACTGATCATAAGAGCCTCCGATACCTCTTTACACAGAAAGAGCTCAACATGAGAAAGCGTAGGTGGATGGAATTCCTCAAGGATTACGATTGCTCCATACAATACCATCCAGGCAAGGCGAATGTTGTAGCTGATGCATTGAGTCGAAAAGGTTCAGCTCAGTTAGCTTCTTTGATTTTGGGTATGCACCGATGGAAATTATTGGAAGACCTGGCACTCTATGATGCGAACATTGAGTCAAAGGACACCGGATCCTTTTTGGCTAACATATCAGTAAAGCCAGTGATATTTGAGCATATCCACGATCTACAGATGAAAGATCCGACATTAACAAAGATTCATCAAGACGTGAGTGAAGGCATTAGGTCGGACTTCTCATTAAAAGAAGATGGTTCTTTATTGTTTAAGGGCCGTCTATGCATTCCGGACAACGCCGATCTAAGACGAACGATTCTTGATGAGGCCCATAAGTCAAATTATGCTATCCACCCTGGTAGCACCAAAATGTACCAAGATTTGAAAAGGAACTACTGGTGGAGAGGATCAAGCAAGAGGCGTGGCGATCGTGTCACGGTGTTTGACTTGTCAACAGGTGAAGGTTGATCATAGACATCCTGCTGGACTATTGCAACCTTTACCAATACCAGAATGGAAGTGGGAATCGATCTCAATGGATTTCATTGTTGGATTACCCCGTACTGCCAAGAGACACAATGCCATTTGGGTCGTCGTAGATCGATTGACCAAATCAGCGCACTTTTTGCCGTACAATACTACATATACAGCAGAAAGATTGGCAGATTTATACATGAAGGAGATTGTAAGATTACATGGTATTCCAAGCAAAGATAGTTTGGATCGTGATCCACTATATACATCCAAGTTTTGGAAGAAATTTCAAGAAGGAATGGGAACTCGACTAGACTTTAGTTCAAACTTTCCATCCTCAAACCGATGCGAGCAGCGAGTGAACCAAGTAATAGAAGACATGCTCAGGGCTTGCATGCTTGATATGCAAGGATACTGGGATGAGTATCTACCGATACTCGAGTTCGCATATAACAACAGTTTCCAAACGAGCATTGGCATGGCACCGTATGAAGCTCTGTATGGACGACGATGCAAGTCACCTCTAAATTGGGAGGAGACAGATGAGAAATTTGTGTTAGGACCAAAACTACTTGAAGATAACACCACAGTTGTCCGAATTATCAGAGAAAGGTTGAAGACAGCACAGAGTAGACAGAAAAGTTACGCCGATATGAAGCGGATTAGTGTGGACTACAAAGTGGGCGAGCATGTGTTTGTGAAAGTATCACCTATGAAAGGTGTAATGAGATTTGGCAAGAGAGGGAAGTTAAGTCCACGTTATGTTGGACCATTTGAAATTTTGGGACGAGTAGGTGAAGTTGCATATCGCATTGGTTTACCACATTGTTTGATCAGTAAAGTACATAATGTTTTCCACATATCGATGCTCAGGAAGTACGTGAATGATCCATCTCATGTATTAGGAAAGCAACCTATAGAGATGTGTGAGGACATGAGCATGATAGAGGAACCAGTGGAAATCTTGGATCGAAAAGAACAAGTACTGCGCACTAAAGTGATTCCCTTAGTGCTTGTTCGGTGGAACAACCATCCTAAAGAAGAGGCTACTTGGTAACGAGAGGCTGATGTGAAAGAACAATATCCAGCCTTGTTTCCAACGACGTGAGAATTCAATGTAAACCATAAACATATTTGTGAAATTTCCACCATACTTATAATCCAATGGAAATTTGATCCAATCTGTCATAAATTGTCAAAAGTAGTAAAAGAACCAAAGAAATTGACAATCTACACAATTTGGGCAAAACCGATTAATCGAATTTCAAATCGATTAATCGATTTGGAATTTCGATTAATCGATTTTGTTTGATTAGTCGACTGGCATGTGCCAGTGACTGGAAATTCAGAGGAGAGTTAGAATATACATAGAAGACAAATTTCGATTGATCGAATTGGAATCTCGATTAATCGATTTGGGATCGACTAATCGATTTTGAAATTTCGATCAATCGATTTACTAAAGGGACTTACGAGAATTTGAAATCAAATGGACGATTTCGATTAATCGAAGTGGATTTCGATTAATCGATTTCGAAATTTCGATTAATCGAAATGGATTCGATTAATCGAATAATTTAAGAAATCCTGGAAAATTGGAAGTTACAGCACGATTTCGATTAATCGAAATCGAATTCGATTAATCGATTTTGGAATTTCGATTAATCGAAATGAATTTCGATTAATCGACTGGCTCACGCCAGTGAGCTCAAAAATGGAAAATTTTAAACAGATACGATTTCGATTAATCGAAATGGTTTCGATTAATCGAATTTGACTTTCGATTAATCGATTTGGGAAATCGATTAATCGATTTTACGCGGTTTAACTTAGTTTGAAATCTCGATTAATCGATTCTGAATTTCGATTAATCGAGCCGGGGCCTATATAAATAAATTTGGGGATTTCATTCCCCATTCGAAATCATTTCACCTAGAAGTTTTTGAGCGTTTCATCTTCTTCCTCTTCTCCGACAAGCCGGTGCCCTAGGGTTCCTGTTTCCGACGGTTGTCCGGCTCGCATCGCCATCGAAACCTACGGTAAACCCTAATTTCACACTTTTCTTTCGATTTGAGCTAGCTAAAACCTAGTTTTTCTCAAAATGCCGCCCAAAACCCGTCTATCTTCAAAGAAGGCAACTTCTAAGTTGCCGATTAGGCGTAAGAACGCCGCACCACCACCACCTACCCCATCGCCGGTGAGGACTCCATCACCGTCGAAATCGGAGACCACCTCCGGTTCGACGAGCGCGTCTACGCGCGAGTCTTCCCGCGAATCCACCCCCATGCCACCACCACCCACCAATGTCGAACAACCAAATGAATGGTGGACGGCAAAGACCTTCGAGGTCGAATACATCATCGACCCTACTCTATTCACAAATCCCGATTTACCGGGTGAGACCCAATGGGCTCGAAATTACCTCACCAACGTCGGACTCGGCAACCTTCTCAAACCAATCCGGGGTTCTTACTACCCTAGATTGGTTAGACTCTTTTACCAAGGGCTAACCGATGGCCCTACCGATGATTGCATCATAACCAAGATTGAGGGTCGTCTCTATACGATCACTCGTCGCCACATCCACGAGGTACTCGAGTGTTACCTCGATTTCACCCGGGAGACCACTCTTTTCCCACCCTTCGAGGGGGAACCCCGTTTTGAGGAGGTCATGACCCGCATGACCAACGGGAAGAAGGGTCCTCCTCCATTAAGAGGGTTGACCTTCCACCTTACATGTGGATGCTTGATTCCATAATCAAGTGCTGCGCCACGACACCGAAGGTGGACAAAGTGCAACATGCACTTTACGCGGCCTTCTGTGGCCGGTGGTTCGACGCCACGATGGTCATCCTAGAGGGGATGAAATACATCAAGGGGAAGTTGATGAAGGGCAACATGAGGCCCAAAGAAAAGATGCCCTATGCTCGTCTCATATCGAGCATGTTGGAGTGCTACTCCGACGAGCCATCCTACACCATCTCACCTCACGAGGTGAGGGCTACGGATCGCGTGAAGACGTTTACAAAGTCTTCATGGACCCGTAGCTACAACCTTCTAAAGCGGACCCTACCAGCTCCGGGTCCCGCCCCGCCCAAAGAAGCAGCCTGCACTGTAGCAGCAGCAGTAGCACCGCCACCACCCCCACCACCTCAGCAGGACCCACCCGTGGGTGGGGCACACCCTATTCCCGCAGAGCCATCCGTGGAGAGGGTTCCCTCCCACACCACAGCCTCACCGACACCACCTGCACACTCCGCGCCCGCGACACCCACTTCATCCTACCGCCAACGCGCCGCTCCACCCGGTCCTACCATCGAGGACGTGTTGGCTCGTATGGAGGCCAACAATGAGAGGATGAACCGGAGGATAGACTTCCTCCTATTCCACACCCTCCGCCACATCTACCCTACCGACTACCGCCGCTACCTCGCCCAGGAGGAGGAGTGGACGGCCGGACGCACCGCCTTCCATCGAGGACCCGTCTTCCATCCCACCACTGCACGCTGCCTTCCACATCCACATCTGCTCCGCCGACAGAGACGCCCCCACCGCAGCCAGAGCCAGCTCCAGCAGACCCACCAGCCACTGTAGCACCCGACCAGCCTGGCGGGGGGACTGTTTGAGTCTTATATGTATTTTGCATTTTGATTTATGCCTGTAGATTTTATTGTACGCCAACTTATTGGCATTGTAACAAAATATTCAATCCTTAATGCAAATCCGACTTTTTGTGAAATTGTTCATTTTGTTAAATTTTACTTCCATGCTTATATGTGTGAATGTGTGCATATTTAAATACGTCTGACTC
This sequence comes from Chloranthus sessilifolius, assembly GCA_021018995.1. Lineage (NCBI taxonomy): Eukaryota > Viridiplantae > Streptophyta > Magnoliopsida > Chloranthales > Chloranthaceae > Chloranthus > Chloranthus sessilifolius. The sequence goes on along the minus strand of CM037588.1, from coordinate 155,054,393 downwards.
AATTGGACCACCTCACCTGAGAGTGTGGGGTGGGAGAGAGAAACCCAGAGAAACAAACCTTGGGTTATTTTCGAGGGCGAAAATTCCCAAGGTGGGGAGGATGTAATAGCCCGAAAAATCACGCTAAACTATGACCTCGGGATCCGTGCCCGATCGGTCATAGGTTTGACCAAACGGAAGTCCAATAGTTAGCATGAGGTGTGATGAACGGATGAGATGTGATAAACTTAATGTCTATGTGGTGTGTGTTGTAAATGTGAAGTCGCATATACCTACCGCGGTATATGTGCTCAACACACAAGTGAGAAAAGAGGATAAAAGGGTTTAATAACCCTAGATGTGTATTTTTGGTTGTTGAAGGAGAGTAAAGAAGAGAGAGAAAGAGAGAGAAGTAGGAGAGGAGTTATTGCAACTGATTGGAGGGGGGATTCAAGAGATAAAAGCCGGATTCAACGCGGATCTGTTAGAACAAAAGCTGGAAACCCTAGCCTTCCAACCATTTGATTTGAAATCAACTTGAGATCTATTCAAGGTAAGATTTTTGTAAATAAAATGCATAGATTATAGGGGTTAAGTTGTGGTTAAATGTGGGTTAAAATCATAGGATAATGGCTTAGAAAAATAGAGGAAAAAGTATGGAAAAGATTGGGAAGAATAAAGAAGGTCGACCGACAATTTCGATTAATCGAAATTGGGTTTCGATTAATCGAAATTGGCCAGGAAGTTGAAAGGTCAGAGGACCCCGATTTCGATTAATCGAATTTGATTTCGATTAATCGACTTTGGATTTCGATTAATCGATTTGGGGATCGATTAATCGACTGGGAACCTCCAAAGTGGACCCTGTGGTTGGAGGAAATGATTTATGAAAATTGACTAATCGAAATGGGATTTCGATTAATCGATTTTAGTTTTCGATTAATCGATTTGGGATCGATTAATCAACTTAGGAAACTCGACTGTTCGAACTGAGAGTCGACTTTGCGAAAAGAAGAATTTCGATTAATCGAAATTGGATTCGATTAATCGAATGAAAACTCGACTGTTCGAACTGTGAATCTACTTTGCGAAAAGGAGAATTTCGAATAATCGAAATTGGATTCGATTAATCGAATGAAAGCTCGATGTTCGAACTGAGAATCGACTTTGCGAAAAGGAGAATTTTGATTAATCGAAATTACTTCGATTAATCGATATTGACCTTCGATTAATCGATTTTGGAAATCGATTAATCGAATCGGGTTCGATTAATCGATTTTGGGATTCGATTAATCGACTGAGATAATTTATGTTGACCTTTGAGTTTGACTTTAAGATTCTTGGAGGGTCTTATACCTTCTTTATTGCATCCTTTGTGATGTGTTTCACCTGTTATGTGGTACCATAGGTGGTACGTGTGGACTAGTGCACAAGGAGCCACGTGGGACCTTGATGCATTGATCAAATGAAGACTTGAGGTAGGGAACACCTTGAACATGTACTTTATTTTACAAGAGCATGTATGTAGTGATATAGAATTAAATTCAAATGTTTATTTCTTAAGAATTTGTGAAAAGTGTGTGTGTGACATCCATAAGAGTAATCATGATGAGCCATCCCGTGGGATGAAGAAGTAAAGAGATAAGAGCATCGGTGTGATGTAAGTAGATGGATGCATCCTGTGGATGTATCCAAGGATTGAATCATGTTTGATAGGGCCTAAGCGATATAAGATAGCACATTTACACGGTGAATAACTATATGTAAGGCAATCATATTTTTGTTATTTGAGGTTTGATAGGGTACCGCGTGGCGGGATATCCACGGCCGACACGGCGGGATATCCGTGAAATCTGTTGGCACAAACCGTAGGCCGGTCCAAGTGAGGCTTATCCGTACATAGCAAGCACACCCCACGGGTGTTGATTGGGACAAGTGAAACCCCACCAATCCCGGGAAAGGGCTTGGTACTATTTGTATTCCTGTGAATACGATTAAAGCTTCTATATAGATGGCGATGATGGGTATCTCGCCGGGGCTCGATGCTATATTGCTCGGGGATTACTTAAGTTGAAAGTTTAAGTTTTGCTTTAGGCCTTTTCAGATCATTCATGAGTAAATGAAAACATATGTAATCAACAAGAAACGAGATGCTTTCTAACTGGTTCAGCAATAATTGCATAGACACGCCAGGCATGGCATATCATGGAATATATGTGAGGCATAGTTTATATGTTCAATCGTGTTTGTTCCTATTGAGCTAGGATGTAGCTCACCCTATAGACTATACGCCGCAGTCCACTACTAGCAGTCTGCGCTTGTGGAGACGCCGATCTCGTGAGTGGGACCTTGCGGCCGGTGAAGAGTTGGAGCCACCTCCAGAGGACTTCTTCTAGAGGACTCCGTTGTGCCACTTTGAGGGATTTTAGAGAGAGTTTTGTACGGCTTGGTATGTCAAGCCTTGATTCTGTTTAAACCATGTATATATATATAGATGGGATTATTCTTTTGGGGCGAACCATCCGTGATGATTGCTATCATCGATGGTTCGGATCGGTTCTCCATTCATGTAGAGGCATGAGGGTAGAACTGTCTTTTGGAGAGTTAATTAATATAGATTCAAATTCTGAAATTTCGTGTATTATTTTATTGCAATGCTTGATATACCAGTGTTCCGTGCTTAGCTAAGGGGCACGGTCAAGATGATCGTGCTGATGGCACGGGTTTCGAGGTGACGAAATCCGGGCTGCCACATTTATTGTCTGATTTAAAGTAATTAATGATTTTTGGCGTGCACAAATTTCAAGATTCCGTGGGGCGTGAATAATTCTACCCTAAAATAAATGACAAATAGAAAATATGCAGTACAATCATTTGACACAAGAAATTTGTTGCCTTTAAAAGAAAATTTGTTTTCACCACGTTATATATAAATGAGCACCTCAGATTTGTGTATTTGTAACAAATGTGAATTTGTGTACAGTTTTCTAAATATCAGAATATTGGGAAAAAAATTCAAAATAACCCCTAAACTTGCATCCCGACATCAATAATGCACCAAAACTATTGCTCCTATCTAATAGGCACCCAAAGTTTACGTAAGTTCATCAACTAAACCCCTACGATCACCTTCTATTAATATGCGAATGAAAAATATTGAGTTGGCATACAACACCCCAAGATAGCGTGTGTGGCATGCCAATGTGGTGAGGACTTAGTAGGTGCGATGGTTGACGTGACTTGTCATCACATGTCTCTCACGTGATGTAATTAATATTTCCCCCAAAATAAACAGAAGAGGAGAGGAGATTAGAAAGAACCGCTGGTTCTTCCTCTTGACCTAGTTTGTGGAGGTCTTCTTCTCTAACGGCTAGGGCTTCCAATTACTCCTGCAGATCATTTCAAGGTCTCTCATTAGAAATCAGAAATACTTGATTGACGTATATATAACATCATTTTATCAAATTTTATCTGAAAAAAAATAAAATTGATAATCATTCCAATCCACAAATTTACCAATTCACCAAAAGAAAATTCATATCTTTAAATAATTAGATGAAACATTATATTCATAACCCATAATTGCAACTTTCAATGTTGACATATGTAGTCATTAAATTTTTAAACAAAAAATACTAATCATCCAAATCTATCAACATGACCATAGCCAAATGTGTCCAAATAAAAATTACACATAATTAATCATATAGAAATTAGAAGCCCCTTTGGCTAGGAGTGTTTTTAGCTTGTGAGATTCTTTCTACTTTTGGGTGAACTGAAAGCAACATCAGTTGCTTTATCCTTATTATTATCACCAGCTCCTCTTTCAGGAATATGGCTGTGGATCTTCTTTGAAAAAGAACTCTCAGATGTCTTGCTATTGGAAGCACCCACTGTGTCTTCCTTCAGTGGTAATCCAGAGTCTATCTTTGCTGTTTGCTCTTGTTTAATCTCCAATTTACCTCCTTCCCTTTCAAAATTCAAATCTCTTTTTTCTAGAACCAAGTTTTCTGTATTGCATTTAGAATCTAGAATAGGCTGCTTTTTTGGAGGATCTGGAGAAGCAAGACTCACCACATTTTCATTATCATCCTCGTCATCTGAAAAATCAAAAACAACCCTTCTCTTTCTACTGCTTCCACCGTTTGATTCCCTCTTACAGTTAATGTCATGTCCATCATCATCACTGCTGACTGTATCTGGTGCTTCACGAGCACAAATTTGAGCCTCTGCAGTAATTGAATGCCATTTTAACAAAAAAAAGCGCAAGATATTAGAATTCGAAACTAAATAAACAGTCATAACATAGGCTAGTGATAAATTCAGCCAAGCATTCTATGAAAATTCAATTAAAAAAAGATAACCTTTCTAAATCCCATTGAAGTATTTTTTGAAGACACTATATCAATATAATATACAAGGACATAAAGCAGCAGGTGTCATTCTGGCAGAATTCTTACTGGCAAGTCGTGAATCATTGTTGGTAGTTTCTGTTGGGGGACAACTGGATTTGACTTTGCAGATGCACGACCCCACAAGTTGGCTAGGGATCCTTCGGTTCCAGAAGAGTTCTTCTCATTCTGTCCTTTCTTTTATACGCAGGTATTGTTGTGCTTTTTTCTTTATCAATATGAGGTTTACCAGCCTGAGCGTGAACTTTAGGGGCATTGCTTTCTCCTTTGCCGTCTGATTGCAATCCAAACTTTGGGCTTGGTTGTTGCACTGGTCTTTGTTGAGGGGGTGGAACAGATGGGACTTGAAGCACACCATTATTTTTGGATGGCACTTTGACTTCTAAACCATTCTTGGGCTGTGAGGGAACAATGCTGACTAGTTTCCCATTGGCATGATGCTTGACAAAGGAATTTGAAAGCCCACAGAACCTGAATAAAGAAAGCCGTCAAAGAAAAATAAAGGTATAGACCAAACTAAGGAGACAAAGTAACAACATATCTATATGCATTCAAATGCCTAGTAAAATGGACACAACATGCATAAGAATTGTCACAAGGTAACAACACCATATAGGATGAAGGGCATCTTACCTGTTGTCCCTCAAGCAATTGCTGACTGTAGAAGGCTGACCAAAATTACAGAAAGAATCTCACAAGCTAAAAAAACTCCATTCATGCAAAAAACGATTTCCACTGTCTGATTCAAAGCAATCAATGATTTTTTGCATAGGTGTCCTCCAAGATTGTGAGAAAACCATCAAGAACCCATAATTTGGTTAATAGCAGGGAAAAGGTAATTATGACTAATAAGGTTCTCAATAATGAAGGAGAATTGGGGTTATGTTCCATGTTTTTTTCTGTTTTAAATTAAAGGATAAATAAAATGGGAGATATATTTTATTTCCAATGTTCAGTTGTTCTACTTCAACAGTTTGGCATCTAGTTCTATGTCTTTTGCATATAAGCAGAACATGGCATACTACGGAATAGCAATAAGCTGGAGAAAAGATAGGAATATATAATGGAATGTGGATTATTCATTTAAAACTTGTTCCACTTTTTTTGCAGTAATTATGTCCAAAGAGTTAGTGGACATAGATGCCCATAACAAATTGCAAGTAACATAGACCAGATTACTGGAAAAATATTTCATCAATCAGCTCATATTATAAATCTTACTTGGGAAAGAAATGACAATAATTTACCGTAGATAATCTGAACGGGCAAAATTTACGCTTTCCTTTCCGACCATACTTGATCAACTGAGTACCTTTCTTTAATGCAATAAGTGCCTTCAAAATAGAGAACCAAAAGAATTTCAAAAAAAAAGGAAACTAAAAATAAAAAAATAAGATAGTAATCAAACATCAGCTAACAAGCATACGAAGATTATAATGCTGACCTACTTCATGCATCAAAACACTCAAGATCAATTTTCATATATGGTTAACAAATCTATTAGATAAGACGAAAGTGAAATAAAAGTTATTATTAGCTACTAAAATACAATTTCACTCATTGCCCAACAAAATAAAATACCAAAAAGGATTACTTTGACATCTACAACCATACATATTTTATGTTTCTTAAACAGATGGGGCAGAGGCAAGAAAATAATTTGGGTTAGCTCATAAGGTACAAGATCAAAAAACATTCGCGTGGACCAGTTGTCCGACACCCCACTGTGTGATCCATGTGTCAAGTCGCTGTTGCAGGTGGGTAGGTAGAAACTTGCTTTGAGAGTTGGTGAGTTGGTGAGCTCCAAGCACACCGCCTTGAAGAAGTTGGTTCTAATGACACCTGGGAAGTTGGTTCTATCACAACCAAAGTGGAAGATCATGTTCGACGAAAAGAGAGTTTTTGAGAAAAATGACACCTGGGAAATAACTCCTCTTCACCCTTAATTTGACAAATATGTCTCAAAAGGATATTGACAATATTTTTGGAATAATTTTGCATTATAAAAAAACCCAATATTACCTTTAAATAAGAGGATGAAAGAAATAAGAACCACTAATACACATCGATCTCAAAGCACTAATGGTGGGAAGTGTCGCGCATGAAAAACCATCTCTAGCTTTAGGGCTTGAGACTGCAGTGTTAGTGGGTTTACGATGGTGACGACAAAGTTGGTAGTGGTTGTATGAAGGAGAAAAAATTGGGTGTTAGGGACTTAATTATCAGATGGGTGTTAACTAATATGGTGCTCAGGGTCAAATATAACGGTGAAATTACGAATCTCTGGGACTGCACAACGTGGAGCATCCTGGCTGATTTTTCATTTACTCTTCCCATGCCATATTTTGGCCGGTGTGGGGTGCGCAACAGTTGGCGTTGGATCTTTTTCCATATAATAGGCTAGTTGTGGCCTATGATTAAGAATTTCTCTTAGACATACATGCTTTCTTTCCTATTCTTTAATGAATTGTGCCTTTTACAGTTCCAAAATAATAATAATAACAATGACACTAGATATTGTAAGGAAGTTTCAATTATGCTACGAGAACTCAGCGAAGTAAAGCGTCAATCAATAGCTGCTACATTATGGCTGGCCATAACAAAGTGGAAAGACTCACAGCCCATCATAAAAGCGGAGAATAAAAAATTAGGGTCTTGGAACCAACTAAAGCATGAAGTTGAAATCAATGCAATTAAAAAGGAACATCAACTAAGAGAGGAAAATTATATGGCTTGATAGATGTCGATGAATTCAGATTCATATTTCGATGAATATCAAGAGCATATTGATAATGAAGAGCATTTTATCACCCCCACCGCCCGCTACCCTATCTCAAGAATAAGTATTGTAGTATAACAACCTCGCCAAGGGGTGCAAGGAAATAGCCTAGAGGCTAAAAAAAAGATGCATATATGTTGAGGGTAGTCCAACATATCGAGACATATGCTATGATGCACCCATGACCGAACACATCAACACGGGTTCCAATACATGCTAAAACGTGTATGGCAATATCATTGTTTTCTTCTACTTTATTAATCATCATCATCGGTGTGTCCGACTCCCATTTACTTGGTGGGGTTAGATTTGTAGATTTTATTTTTCCACTCATTTTCGTTCCTTTGTGCTGCAACTCACTACTTCCCTCCAAGTCTTTATTAGTCTTTCCCCTATCCTATTTCATTGTGGTTGTATCATTTAAATCCTTCATACAGAAGCCATTTCAGGTATCTAATGAACATGCCTAAACCATCTCGAACCTATTTATTGATTATGTAAAGTTTTAAATATATACAGTAGCATTCTAAGGGCTGTGTACTTGAAATTTGAAAATTCTTGGCACAACTAGCACATGCATTAATATAAGCAACAATATAATACAAATAGCTATATCATTCACCAAAACTGTAGAAAAGGATATAATGACAAGACAAATGGCTCTGAAATACTTGGAAGGGATCACATTGAGCCGAGTCTATCTATTTCTTATTTTAAAGATATGAATGTTGCAGTTAACAGAAGCAAATATTTCAATATAATGCTCAAACGTTAAGAGTAGTTAGCCCGTTGCCAATAGAAACTCATGGGGATGAATCAAATTCCCACTAGTATTATTATTAATTTAGAGGTACTCATTATATAAAAAATTTTGATGATCATAATCGTGTTTGGAATTTGGATGATCATAGCCGATTAAATTAAAGCCCCATTTGATATATAAAAAAGCTCTATTTGATATATATATATATATATATATATATATATATATATATATATATATATATATATATATATATATATATATATATAATAGGTCCATTCCTCTAATCATTCATTGAAAAACTGAAAAAAAAAAAAAAAGTATAAAAAAATTAATATAAATTAACATACTTGTGCAGCTATGTTGTGTGTGTTGGGAGCTTCGGACTTCGGAGGTTTGCCGGACGGATTACTAAGAAAAAAAAAAAAAAAAAAACCTTGAGAAATGAGAAGAAGAAAAAGAAGAACAAGCTAGAAGAAAAAGAAAACCTTGACAAATGAGGTTTTCCGGACGGCGGTCGGCGGCAAGAGGTGGGGTTCGACGGCGTGAGGTGGGGCTCAATGGGTTTAGGGTTTGGGTTTCTCAAGCCCTAAATAGAAATCCTCTCAACTCTCAACTCTCAACTCTCAAAACATGATGTTTTTTTTTTTTTTCAGCCTTTTATAACAACTTAAGTTACTTGAGGCGGTTGCAATTGTATTTGGTGGGGCTGCTTTTGGTAAAAATGCATTGCGGAGTTCGAGGTGCATTTAACGAAATTTACCCACCATATCTTTAGAGTTCCTATAAATCCACCCACCATATTTGTAAGTTCACCCATGCTGAAACACATTGATTATATTGAATCGTATGATGGATACTGTTTATCGTCCCAATATTTCACACAATGGATCTTGAGAATATGATCATACCATCAGACGGTCGATTTTTTATTTCATGTGGTACACACCCAAAAAAGTAACATTAAAATCAATTTTGAGTGTGCACGTGACGTTAAGGTCATTTTCTAAGATGTGTACCACGAGAAATAAACACTAACCGTTTGATGGTAGACCCATGATCTCAAGATTCATCATGTGAAAGATTGCAAGGACAAACGATCTCCATCATCAGATTCTACCAAGTCAATGTGTTTCAGTGTGGGTGAACTCAAAGTGTGGGTGAACTCAGAGATTTGGTGGGTAGATTTAAAGAAACTCTTAGGTTTAATTGGGTACTTTTAATAGCACCTACAAACTCTTGTTGGGCACCTACGCCCATAATCAATGATCGCTTTAAATCAGAAGATGGAGATCAGCTTCGCTCCAATCTTCCACACAAGGGATCTCCAATCAATGAACATACCATCAAACGATCAATTTTCAATTTCAAATGGCACAGATCCCGATGTGGACCTAAAGTCACTTTTGCGCATGATGTGTGCCATGTGATTTTACAACCACTTCTTGGGATTTGTGACATGTGAAATCGAAAACTGACGTATGATAGTACGTTCATGGCATCAAGATTTCTTATGTGGAAAATTGGAGCGAAACACGATCTCCATCCTCTGATTTCAAGCAATCAATGATGTTGGGTTCTATTAAAGGTACCCATTATATAAACAATCCATGCATCAAATCTTTGTGAGCAACCACGCCTAAATGCATTGATTGCATTTAATTAGATGGTGTAGATCATTTATCGTCCCAATCTTTTTCAGGATGAATCTTGATATCATGAGCATGTCATCCGACTGTTAGTGTTTGACATCATGGGGCACATATCCCAGAAAGGATGAAAAAAATACAAACTAACACTCATTACGCCCAAATCTGATTTTAAGGTCAATTTTTTGGGATGTGTGCTTTGTGAAATAAAAAAACGAACCGTTTGATTGCATGCTCATGACATAAAAATCCATCGCGAAAAAAATTGTGATGAGATATAGTCAAGAGATATATAATTTATCTTTTACATAGATATATACATAAATGACTGTTTTAGGCAGTCGATTTATTTATTACTGTTGTTTTAATTTAAATGACAGACCTAGACTGTCGAGCTTTTACCGACTAGTAAGGGCCGTTGTTTATCCCACACCAATAATGTAGTTTTTTTCGCATTTTCACGTAGTGTATTTAGATTAGCTAAGGTCTTAGTGATGATTATCTGTTTGTACTATCAAGGGATTTCATCTATCAGTTAATTGGTAGGATGTTCTAATTTCGAACAACTCATGAATATTCTCCTCGGGTTAAGAAATGCATGTTCACGATGTCTGAATCAGCCGCAGATTTTTGCAGATGCCATACGGGTTCTCTGCTATGAGCTTTGTCTCCTTCATACAGCTCTGCGTCTTCTCTGTTTACAAAACCTAACTGTAGCGCTAAATACCAAATTTATAACTTATAGGTCATGTGAGGCTCACTTGTAGAGAGGAAGGGCCAACGGTTCTTTTTGATTTTTTTTTTTCTTTTTCCAAACTGTTTTAGGGAACGTGTGAGGACAAGTCGCGTCGACCGTCATTTTTACTAAGTCCTCGCTACATTGGCATGCCATACACACTATCTTGGGGTGTTGTATGCCAACTCAGCATTTTTCGTTCGCATATTAACCGAAGGTGACAGTGGGGGTTTAGTTGATGAACTTATGTAAACTTTGGGTACCTATTAGATAGAAGCAATAGTTTATGTGAGTTATTGATGTCAAGGTGAAAGTTGAGGAGTTATTTTGAAGTTTTCCTGAATATTGGAGAGAAATCTGTTTTAAATATGTAAAATACATAAAGATTATATGGCTAGCTACTTGGTTATTTTAGGCCTTGTTTGGCGACGTAATTCCAAAAAACCCTTTTCAGGGAAAAATGTTAAATGAAAAATACTTTTCATCCAAAGACTTGACCACCTCTAATTTTAAATGGTGTTATGTGAGAAGCACCACCATGTTGCTTCTTGGAAATGCATTTGTGTAAAAGGACAATTGGCATAAGGACTGTACCGGATTGAGCACTTTACAAATAGAGTTACTACAATGGGTGTCCAACCATCATAAGTGGACATCGCAGTCCACATGTGTATATGACTGAGTGACTTGCAATTCCAATGCATGGAAACCCATGAAAGTCACTTAATCACAAGGCCATGTCGATTGCGATGTCCACTCATGATGGCTGTCATTGTAGAGTAACTCTTACAAATATGCTAAGGACAATTAGGGCTCTCAATGGGCTAGGTTAGGCTGGGCTGGGCCGGGCTTTAAACATGCCAATTTTTAGTCGGGCATTCGGACCTAGCCCATACCCGACCCATTTACTAATCGATTTAGGCTGGGCTTCTTTATTCGGACCTACTTCGTCAGCCTGTTTACTAATTGGGTCGGGCCGGACCACAGGCCACCCAACAATTTTATGTAAATTATCTCAAAAGAACAAGCCTGGCCAACTTCGGGCTCGACTTTAAACATACCAATTTTTAATCAAGCTTTTAGAGCTAGACCATACCTGGCCCATTTACTAATCGAGTCGGTCTGGGTTTGGCCTATTTTTGCTACCACAGCCGGACAATTGGCATAAGGACAACGTCCAACTAAGCATTTTACAAAGTTGAAAGTCCAAACTCTGCAATTGAAGCGCACAGAACCCCTTAACCAAATAACATTATGCAACCAACAGCATAACCAAATATGCTTTTTTTTATACGGCCATTTGGCCGAAATAGCCTTGAGAATTGAGAAGCAGGCACGCATATAAATATGACAATTGTGGAGCAGCGTGAGGGAATACCAACTATAGTAATGAGGGTTAACTAACAGAACCCAACCCACACCTTAAAAAGACAAGAGTGAGAATCAACGGAAAGGATGAGAATCGAACCGACGTACAAACAAAGAGGACCTCTAACCTATTTTTGGACTGAGTCAAATATTCAATCATGGACAAATTGTTTGCCCACCTACAACAAAACCAAATATTGTCTTTTCGCAATTGCCTAATGTAAGCAACCCACTCGATTATTTTTTTTCTTATCCCAAACCACTCGATAGTTACTCCTTAGTTCAAGAAGACAAAATCAATGTTTGGATTGCATAGTATAAAAAAAAACCGGAAATTTTGGATGGTGATTAAAAGCAAGGCCAGAGGTGCCTAGAAGGGGGGTATGGATGGTTATGATTGTACAATCAATTAAATTTACAGATTATGACCCTTCTAACTGGTGGTCATTTGAATGGATGGTCCGGGTCAATTATACACATGCAATATAAATTGTCTTTGATGACAGCATAAAGTGTTACATATAAATGAACAAGTAACTTGTTACCCCTACATCACAATTAGTTGTCAATTAAGGATCAAAAACTCGGATTTCGTTTCGGTTTCGGTGGGGATTGAAACCGAAATTTTGAATTTCGGCCAAAATTTTCGTCATAGTATAAAAAAAAATCGGAAATTTTATGTTTTCGTTTTGGTGGGGGTCGAAACCGAAACATTTTGGCCGAAATCTGAAGATTTCAGCTGAAATTTTGAACCATGCTCCAAATTGAGGCAAAATTCTGCGTACAAGTAATATACTAAACTATTTTTTGACTATTCGGCCCGATTCATCAATTCTCCACATTTTTCATGATTTTTTTCGAATTTAATGATTGATTGCCGTTGGATTATATATACTAACGTGAAACACTTAATCAATGAAGTTGCCACCCTCACACATGGTATTGGCTACCAACTTTATAATACACATTTGGAGGTATAACTCGATAATTTGTTTTATGAAATATAGGAATATATAAGTAATATCAACCACCATGAACAATACCAAAAATCATGATTTTGGCCATTGGAATTCAAATTTCAAATCGGAGAGGATCATAGTCACCAAGAGGTTGAGATGCTATTTTCAATTGCGTTGTATATAGGCCAAGTTAAGGCAAGTTGGGCAGCTAATTTTGTAAGAACATTAACTTATAAACTATGAAGCAGTTGAGCTAACACATGGCATAGCATGAAGGCATTTGCTTGTGAGGTCAACTATCACCACTATCCTCTCTCTCTCTCTCTCTAGACATAACAATCAGTTATTTGACTCTTCATAGGGTCTGTAAATTGTGAAATACTCATAACACACGCGGTGGGGGCAAGGGCATCCCTTAGGAATTAGTCCAAGCGTAAGCTTAAGATTATCCTAAGTTATCAAAAAAATAATCAGCTATTTGACTTGTAAACTATGATTGAAGCAGCTATCACCATATTAATGTGGATCGATGTACTACACTACAATTCCTCTTTTATTTGGTTGCTTGGGAATGCAAGTTAATAAGTTCATTCTATGATATTTATTTATGCATAATTGGTTCATTCATCACCTTCCGTAAGTTTGTTAAACAATCAACATCAGGTATATAGGGGCACAATTGGGCAGAGTTGGTGCTACTATGAGCCCAGCCCACAAGTCGATCACAAGATAATGGACCAAATGTAGCCCGTTAATGTTGTACTCTAGGCCGGCCGGCGGCCCAAAACCCTAAACCCTAAAAAAAACAATTATTCAAACCCTGCCAAAAAGGTTAAAAAGGCCTATTATCCAGTGCTGGCGGCGTACCTATATATATATATATAGATATATATATATATATATATATATATATATATATATATATATATATATATATATATATGAGGTGCTGAAAGGGGTGGATGAGATATTGACCTAGCCTGACTTTTTACACATAAAGTGACTGCTTTACAGTTGATGGACCATTATTATTTGGGCCAAAAATTCAGACCGATGATCGGCCCACTGTGACTGAAGCCCGAGACTGACTCTCCGACCGCCTTCCCTACACTGACGTCCTAGTAAGTCAACCAGCTTATTTATAGCTCGAATCTCCTCATCATAAGATTATCAAGCTTATGAATAGTCTTTTAACTACCAAATAAAGTTGAAAAAAAGACACTCGCTATTTTTCAATCCATGAAATTTGTAAAAATCAGCTTTCGACTAGATTGATAATCTTATGATGAATGTAACACTGCATTAATCCCCTTAGGATAATCTAACCTATCTTATGTAGCTTAATCTATCCACTTTTTTTTATCTTCTCCTAATTAAGCATGACTGCAAGAGGTTCAGCAATAAAGACCAAATATTGTAGTCATTTCCTTAGATGCCACTTGGATTCATAAAAAAGGAACAATGCATTTAACCTTTTTTTTTTTTGATAAAACAATGCATTTAACCTTATGTACCTTAACTAATTTTTAACAACACCCATGATGGACAGAAAGAAATAAAAAATTCAGGTTCCATCCAATTGACAGCAGTTTCCTTGACAAGTTCAATGATTCAAATTCAAGCAACATCAAGTATATATGTAGGTGTATGACTCCAACTTAGTCATCACTTAGATTTCCAACATGGGTCTAAGGTTTCTTTCAAAATCTCTGTTCCAACTGGCAGTTGTGTTCTTCCTTTTAGACTACACAAATGCACAAGGACTGAAACTAGGGTTTTATAAGAAGACGTGCCCTCTAGCCGAGGCTATAGTCGGTAAGACGACGGCACACTACATATCGCTGGCGCCTACTCTTGCCGCCCCTTTACTGCGAATGCATTTCCATGATTGTTTCGTAAGGGTACGTAAAAAATAGTTCGAGTAATACTTAGTATATACACATTGTTTAGAAGTAAATGATTTTAAGTGCTACTCATATTTCACAAGTAACAAAGTACTAACTTTTTTACAGGGTTGTGATGGCTCGGTGCTCCTAAATTCTACCAAGAGCAATCAGGCCGAGAAATCAGCGCCTCCCAATCTAAGCCTTCGAGGATATCAGGTTATTGATGCTGCAAAGGCTGCAGTGGACGATGTGTGCCCAGGGGTTGTGTCTTGTGCAGACATTCTAGCCCTTGTAGCTAGAGATGCAGTGCACACGGTTACATTCATCATCCTTTGGCGCATTATGATTTTATTCCACTATTGATCGTCGGATAGTCGTAAATATTTAATTTTCGTAAATTCCATTAGAGTGATCTCCTTTGAGCCCTATGAAATTTGAATATCCGATAGTCACTAGGCCCGCAGTGGGAATAAAATCGTAATATCAGAATGCTGCTCTAGTATCCACCTTGTATGTGAAAAGCCTGTCGGCAGCAGTGGTTTCCGGCATGACTCATGAGTATGTCCCCCCACAAAGTCACTCCTTAGTGTTGAAGAATCCCATGAGCTCAACTCAACAAAATCGGCTTGTAAGGTGAAGATTGCCCAAGGTTTATACATAGCCCAAGGCTATGACACCGAGGCATTGTGGGACTATATATCGCTCACGTCCCCTCACGTGTAACATGTCTCTCGACATCCTTGTAGTTATATACCATGTGAAATCCCATAAGTCTAGCTCAACCTCACAAAACCAACTTGTAAGGTGGAGATTGCCCTAGGTTTCTATATAGCCCGAGGTTACAATACCCAAGCAATAGTAAAGTGTTAGGCATGGAGGAACAATTCGATAGCTCTATAAATCCACTTTCCATGTAAAATTAAGCTGACTAGATTACCTGCAAAATGGTACATTTCTCATGTAAACTATTTGTTCATTTCAACACAAAATATGCTCTTAAAATTAACTGTTTGGAAAAAAAAAGGTCTATTAGAGTATTATTTTACTGTTGTTAAAAAGGTAAGCATTTTTTCATGGGCTATGAGGCAGAGTCCTAAAAAAGTCTATTAGAGTACTAATGAATTATTATTATAATGGGTACAGCTATTCTCACCGGTTAAATAGTAAGTACCATTCAGTTTTTTAGGGACGTGTGCAATGTGAAATCAACATTTGACCATCTGATAGGTCCTCTATGATCTTAAGATTTATCGTGAGGAAGATTAGAACAAAAAAATCTCCATCATTTGATTTAAATCAGTCAATGATTTTGTCTTTGAAAAAACTATGTGGTACGTACTATTAAACAATGAGAATAGCGGTACCCTATTATAATAATTTAAATCTATCTTAATTTCCACGTAACGTTATCGAAGAACTCGCTTTCTTTTGGTAAGTTGAAGATAATTTCTGTTTAACTATCAGTTCCAATAATAAGTGAAGCTCAATTACTAACTAGTAATTACTCTGCTTTCTCTTAGATCATGGGGCCGCACTGGGACGTTCCAACGGGACGCCGAGACGGGCGCGTGTCGATAGCCAAGGAGGCTCTGACTGGTTTACCCTCGCCGCTTTTTAACATCACCCAACTGAAAGCAAGCTTTTCCCAAAGGGGTCTAAATGTGAAGGATCTTGTAGTCTTATCAGGTACAATAAGTATCAAAACTCTAAAAGGTACTTCTCTTCGCACCCACATAATTACTGAAAGCACCCGCTTATTGAAACTGGGCTAGCCCCGTGCCCACCAGCTAGACATCATTAAGTGGGTGATTTTAATGGGTGAACATGAATAGAGGTACCCAATTCTTAATTAAATCTAATTTTTTATTGTACATCAGGGTATACCTCTAAATTGAAGGGCAATGTGATATATTATTGATCACAATTTGGTAACATGTGCATTTTGGCTTATTGTTTTCAAGTAAAGTTGAGCCATTTTTTAGCTGAAAACGCAAAGTTGCTCCCGCTGTGGCCTCGAAATACTTAATCCATGACCAACAAGTCTAAGGCCATAAATGGGCCTGGATGGTACGAAAGCCGATGGAGTCTCGAGCCTGCGATGTAAAATGGACTAGCGAGGTCCGAGCCTGCCATATAAACAGGTCAGAATTTCACATTCTGGCCCATAGTTACTTAGTTCGCTAATTCACTCTTCGAATCCGGGTTTGCAATTTGTAATTTTTAAATGAATCCAATTCACTGGGGTAGGATGAGTTTTAAAATTATTTATTAATTGCATAAAATCTTAAAACATAAGTTCAAATTATCTCTTTATACTTTTAAAACATTAAATGAATCCAATTCACAGGGATTGATTTGACAATTTGTTTGTTATGCCGAATTCCATTTGTTGTATTAAATTCGCGATTCGCTGGGTGAGTGAGCGAATTAAGTAACATTGTTCTAACCCAATTTGAATTTGTTCACCAGCCCTTTGCCATTTAAGCATAAATGGTCCGGCTCCGGGCCTATATATTAATTTCTCAATCAGACTCGGCCAACCCTAGCCCAACCCAAACCCCGCCCTTTTGTAACCCTAGTGATCGTGTGTACCCAATGCGGCACCAGTTGATCATGATAAATGAAAGATAATCTTATTTGAGCATCGGTTTCTAACACAGCTGGTCACACAATTGGCAACTCTCATTGCCCATCCTTTACAAACCGCATCTACAATTTCACCGGGAAGGGCGATACCGACCCGACATTGGATCCGAACTACATAGTGAAGTTGCGTAACAAATGTAAGCCAGGTGACACTACGACCATCGTAGAGATGGACCCTGGTAGCTTCAAAACGTTCGATACCGGCTACTACAAACTTATATCGAAAAGAAGAGGGCTCTTTCAGTCCGATGCAGCACTGCGCAGTGACCCCGAAACAAAAGCTTACATCGATCATCATCTCACGGAGCCTGTGCCTTCTTTCTTTCAGGATTTTGCCGATTCCATGGTGAAAATGGGTAAAATAGGAGTTCTAACAGGCAAGGCAGGTGAAATTAGGAAGCACTGTGCTCTCATCAACGGCTAGTTTTCAAACAAGTGGTGACTCATGTTTCGAAGTTTGGAGGGAATAAGTACTAATATTCTCTACCACATCATCTTTGGGACTTCGAAGCAATGTGGGTCGTGAATTCATTTGTTTCTTTTATTTGAAATAAGATAGTCTCCGTTTTCCAATTTAACCGTTGAAATAAAATTCTCTCCATTTCCATTCGCTAGCATCCTAATTCCTAAACGTTGATTCGAATTTGGGTTCATAATTGACAATTCTCTATTTTTAAATGCATCTTAGGGTAGGATGAATTTTAAAAGTGCACTTGAGAAAAACAACCTTAAAAAATAAACCCTTCAACAAAAAATTTCAAAACTTAAATGTTTTAAAAAAGAGAAAATTAGAAGAACAACCTTAAAAAACAAACATTTTAACAAAAATTCCTGAACTTAAACGTTTCAAAAAAATAATGCTTTCACAATTTTTTGAAGTTCTGAGATCCGTGAGATCTTAAATCCTCATTAAAAAATAATGCTTTCACGGATCTCAGAACTTTAAAAAATCATGAAAGCATTATTTTTTTTAAAACGTTTAAGTTCGGAAATTTTTTGCTAAAACGTTTGTTTTTTAAGGTTGTTTTTCTAAAGTGCCCTTTAAAAAATAATGCTTTCACAATTTTTTGAAGTTCTGAGATCCGTGAAAACATTTTTTAATGAGGATTTGAGATCTCACGAATCTCTGAACTTCATAAAACCGTGAAAGCATTATTTTTTTAAAACATTTAAGTTCTGAAATTTTTTGCTATATAAAAAGTTTGTTTCTTAAAGTTGTTTTTCTAATATTTCCATTTTAAAAATTATTTATTAATTACATGAGATTTTAACTTCAAATAATCTCTTTATGCTTTTAAAACTTTAAATGAAGCTAATTTGCAAAGATTAATTCAACAATTCACTTGTTATAACGAACTCATTTCATTGTATTCAATTTGTGATTCGCTAGGTGATTGAGCGAATTAAGTATCATACGCATAGACTATAGAAGGCTAGTCAAACAACAGTTTGACTTGTATTTTCTCCTCAAATGCTAATATATCATAATTCCCCCAAGTATCCCTAGTCACAAAGTTGGGGAAAGATACGGCAAGTTTCGGGAAAAAATAAAAAGTACAATTAAAAAGTATTATTTTTTAAAAAGATATTAAAAATCCGATTATAAAAAATTTGTGAAGTATTGGCAAATTTCGTGATTTTTTTAAAATGCGCTAATAATCAATAGTATTCGAAGGTCCTAAATGTGTTGTGGATATAGGGAGGGGTGCCGCAGAGATAAAGGTAGTTGGCTTGCATATTGAAGGTCCTAAATGTGTTGTGGATATAGGGTGTCAGCTGGGGATTGTGCCTAGATGGAGGAAATCTCCCAACAGTTGTGAAGCATGTAACACAAATTTGGCTTAATTCGGTGGCTGATGCTCTAGCCAAATTTGGCTTGGCCTCGAACTCCAACTGTGCCTGGATGGAGGAAATTTCCCAACAGTTGTGAAGCATGTAACACAAATTTGGCTTGGCTTCACCTGCTTTATTAGGTTCCCATCCTCTTTGCTAACATCTTGCTATCTGCTTTAGCAGGTATCCCTTTTCCTTTACAGCTCTTTGTGTAGCAAAATTTTATGCAAGATTTACTTGTTCAGCAATTTTACCCTCCTTTCGACTCACTCCTTGTCAGAACTGATTTTATTTACTCTGATAAGGAGTTAGTAGAAGACAGGGAGGTTGCTACTAGAGCAGATAAATCCTCCTCTGAAAGGAGTTAGAAAAAAGAACAAACTAAAGTATGTGAACTCTGCTATAAGGGCCACCAAAGAGCTATGCCTAGATAGCCTTAGTGATCTTGTAATTGCTTATTTGTCCAATTAATGAGGTTTTCAATGTTTATGATAAAAAAAGAAAAATAAAAAGCTTTGACAAATGAATGTGAAAAATGCCTACATGGCGAGCTAGATTGAGAAATCTTTATTAGAGCAATCAAGGGCATTCGAATGCACTGAAAAACCCAATCATGTGTGCAAGCTAAAAAATTTGTAAAGGTCAAAGCGGGCCTGATTTGAAAAATTATTGAATATTTAGTATTTAAAGGATATCGAGTTATTCTAACAAATTCTAGTCTTTTTCAAATATCATGACGAGAAAGTTACGGTGGTTCTAATATCTGAGAATGATCAAATCGTCACAAGAGATGATGTTAAAGAAGTCAGAATAAACACCACACATGCACAACTATGATCGCTATTATCCAAAAAACATTCTTTAGATAGTCTAAATTTTCATATATTTGACTCGCAAAAGAAGGGTAAAACTTTTTTTTGTTCCTAAAAATATAGGAAGTTAATGTGATACAACTCGTGATAATGTATTAAATGACATCGGCGTAGCATCCATGTACTATGGTTTTTAGATGTATAAAAAAGAAGGTATTTTCTCATTGGAAAGCTATGTTTGCGCCTACTTGATTTCTGAGGGCGCCTACTTGATTTCTGAGGGCGCCTATTTGATTTCTGAGGGCGCCTATGTTTGAAACAAACCGAAACTCGTGGATTGCTTGAAATTTTTACTTCCAATCTTCCACACAATAGATCTTGAGACCATTAGCGTACTGTGACAGCCCGGATTTCGGCACCCCGAAACCCGTGCCATCAGCACGATCATTTGACCATGCCCCTTAGCTATGCACGGAACATTTGTATATCAAGCAATGAACTGAACTGAAATAATAAATAAAGCTGCGAAATTTAGTTATTATTTAAATATTTCCCAAAAGACAGTTCTACCTTCATGCCTCTGCATGAATGGAGAATCGATCCGAACCATCGATGATAGCTAATCATCAGAGATGATTCGCCCAAAAGAATAATCCCAAACTTTAATTACATTGTTTAACCAAAAACCAGGCTTGACATACCAAGCCGTACCAGTAATCTCACAAAAACTCTCAAAGCTGCACAACGGAGTCCTCTAGAAGAAGTCCTCAGGAGGTGGCTCCAACTCGCCTGTGTGCCGGGTCCGACTCACCAGGTCAACGTCCCTCAAGCCTCGGCAAGACTAATAGAGGACTCACACGTATAGTCTAAAGGGTGAGCTACATCCTAGCTCAATAGGGAACAGAACACAATTGAACATATAAATTACAACTCACATATATTCCATGATATGCCATGCATGATGTGTCTATGCAGTTACTGATGAAAAACAATTGAAAATAATTATATTTTACTGGTAGTTTACTCATGTCTTTTAATTATTCATGAATGACACTGAAAAGGCATAAAGTAAAACTTAACCTTTCAACTTAAGTAATCCCCGAGCAATATAGCATCGAGCCCCGATGAGATACCCTTCATCGTCATCTATATAGACAGTTTTAGACGTATTCCCTGGGAATACTAATAGTACCCAAGCCCCTCTCCCCTGGGGATTGGTGGCGAGGTTTCAACATATCTCAATTCAACACCCCTGGGGTGTGCTTACTGTGTACGGAGAAGCCTCCTCACTGGCCTACGGTTTCGCCGCCGTATCGGTCACGGATATCCTGCCGCGTCAGTTGTGGGTATCCCGCCACGTCGGTGGGGTATCCTATCAAACCTCAAATAACAAAAATATTAGGTGCTTTACAAAGAGTTTATTCACCGTGTAAGTGTGGTATCTTATATCAGTTAGGCCCTATCAGACATTATTCAATCATAGATACATCCCTGGGACGTATCCATATACTTGCATCACACCTGATGCTCTTATTACCTCACTTCCTCATCCCCTGGGGATGGCTCATTATGATTTCTCATATAGATGCCACACACACACCCTTTTCACAATTTCTTAAGCAATTAAAACAGTTTTAAATTGAATTCTATATCACTACATGCATGCTCTTGCAAAATAAAGTACATGTTCAAGGTGCTCCCTACCTCAAGTCTCTGTTTGATCATGCATCAAGGTCCCACGTGGCTCCTTGTGCCCAAGCTCACATGTACCACCTATAGTACCACATAACATATGAAATACATCACTAAAGATGTAACAAAGAAGGTCCAAGACCCTCCAAGAATCTTAAAGTCAAACTCAAAAGTCCACAAAAAATGACACATTCGATTAATCGAACTCCAAAATTGATTAATCGAAGTTCAAAATCAATTAATCGATTCTCAAATTGATTAATCGAGATTCCCATTCGATTAATCAAAATTCTCCACTCTATCCATTCGATTCTCAATTCGAGTAATCTAATTCCCAAAATTGATTAATCGATCCCAAATCGATTAATCAAAATTCTAACTCGATTAATCGAAATTCCATTTCGATTAGTCGATTTCTCCAAGTCCTTTTCTTCCCTCCACTGGAGTTCACTGGAGGTTCCCAGTCGATTAATCGATACCAAAATCGATTAATCGAAATTCAAAGTCGATTAATCGAAACTCAATTCGATTAATCGAAATCGGGGTCCTCTGACTTTTCAACTTCTTGGCAAAAATCAATTAATCGAAACCTGATTTCGATTAATCGATTTGGCCAGATTCAGCCCCCCTTTGGGCTGTGCTTCCAAATCTTTTTCCTACTCTTTTTCCTTCATTTTTCTAAGTACTTAATCTATCCCTTTAAACATTCTTTACTGAATTTAAACCTCTATAACCTATGCATTTAATTCACAAAAATTTATCTTTAATCAATCTCAAATTGATTATTCAAGTGGTTGGAAAGGCTAGGGTTCCAGCTTCGCTTTTAGCTGATCCCTCGTGTCGAATCGGCCTTTTAAATGTTTGAATCCCCCTTTCAAACACCCACCATTACTCCTTGCATTAACTATGTTCTCCCTCTCTCTTCTTTACTTCTATCTCAACAACCAAACATCTATTTTAGGGTTATTAAACCCTTTTATCTCCCCTCTAGTTTGCGTGTTGAGCACATGCACCGTAATAGGTGTATGTGACTTCAGATTTTCATCACACTCCCCATATTCACTCGAATTCTCACATCTCATCCGTTCATCGCACCCTATGCCAACTATTGAACTCGTATTTGGTCAAACCTATGACCAGTCGGGCACGGATCCCGACGTCACTATTTAACGTGATTTTTTGGGATATTACATCCTCCCCACCTTGGGAATTTTCGTCCTCGAAAATAACCCAAAGGTGCGTAGGTTTGGGTCCCCTCCCCCCACACTCTGAGGTGAGGTGGCCCAGTTGACTCCAGACATAGCAAGGCAATTACAAAGAAATACATGTATAGAATAGAAAATGCAACGATACTGGAAAATTGACACCAAA
This sequence comes from Chloranthus sessilifolius, assembly GCA_021018995.1. Taxonomy (NCBI): domain Eukaryota; kingdom Viridiplantae; phylum Streptophyta; class Magnoliopsida; order Chloranthales; family Chloranthaceae; genus Chloranthus; species Chloranthus sessilifolius. The sequence continues at coordinate 155,031,508 of CM037588.1, read as the reverse complement.
AATTGTGATTTCTATTAAGTGTTTGAAAATTTTTACAAATTGCCAGATAGGTTGGCATACAAAATACTCATACATACAAAGAAACAACTCAAAAAAAGAAGATGAGAGCACGAGGCTCATGCAGTCCCCTCGTCAGGCTGGTCCGATGGTGGAGCTATGAAATTTGGCTGGGTCTGCTGTGTTGGTGGCCGGTCTGCTTGGTGTGAAGTCGAGCCTGGGTGGTCCGAGGTAGCGGCATGGAAGGCGGTTGGCCCCGTGGTCCACTCCTCCTCCTAAGCTAAGTACCGCTGATAGTCCAATGGGTAGATGTAGAGGAGGGTATGGAACATAGGGAAGTCTATCCTCCGGTTCATCCGCTCGTTGTTGGCCTCCATACGTGCCAACACCTCCTCGACGGTAGGGCCGGAGTGAGCTGCGCGCCGACGGTAGGATGACGTGGATGTAGCTAGCGGTGTAGGTGAAACGGTGGTATGGGAGGGTACCCCCTCCGCTGAAGGCTCAGCCGGGTGCGCCCCACCCACGGGTGGATCCTGATGTGGTGGTGGTGGGGGTGGTGGTGGTGCTACTGGCTGTGTCGCTGAACCGGACCCGAGCCACAACAAGTTGTAACTACGGCTCCATGAAGACTTCGAAAACGTCTTCACTCGGTCCGTTGCCCTCACCTTGTGGGGCGATACCATATACTCGGGAGCGTTGGAGTAGCACTCCCAGATACTCGATATGAGCCGAGCATACGGCATCCTCTCCTTGGGCCTCAAGTTGCCCTTCATCCATTTACCTTTGATGTACTTCATCCCCTCTAGGACGATCATGGTAGCATCAAACCATCGGCCACAAAAGGCCGCATAAAGTGCCTGCTGCACTTTCTCTACGTATGGTGGCTTGCACTTGATTATTGAATCAAGCATCCACATATAGTGGGGAAGGTCGACCCTCTTTATAGAGGATCCCGACCCCTTTTTCCCGTTTATCATGCGGGTCATGATCTCTTCAAATTTAACTTCCTCTTCAAAGGGTGGGAAGAGGGTGGTCTCTGGGGTGAAATCGAGGTAACACTCGAGTACCTCGTGTATGTGGTGACGGGTGATCGTGTATTCTCGACCCTCAATCTTGGTCAAAATGATATCGTCGGTAGGGTCGTCCGTTAGCCCTTGGTAGAACAGTCTAACCAATCTAGGGTAGTAGGAACCCCGGATTGGTTTCATAAGGTTGCTGAGACCGGCATTTCGTAGGTAATTACTAGCCCATTGGGTCTCGCCCGGTACATCGGGGTTGGTGAATAGGGTTTGATCGATGATGTACTCGATCTCGAAGGTCTTGGCCGCCCACCACTCATTGGGTTGCTCGACATTGGTGGGTGGTGGCGGCATGGGTGTGGACTCGCGTGAAGACGCGCTTGTCGAACCGTAGGTGGTCTCCGATGCCGACGGCGATGGAGTCCTCACCGGTGATGGGGTAGGTGGTGGCGGTGCGGCATTCTTACGCCAGACTGGTAGCTTGGAGGTTGCCTTCTTCGAAGACAAACGGGTTTTGGGCGGCATTATGGTGAAATTTCCGATAAAAATTAGGATTATCAACTTGAAATTGAAGAAATACGCGATCCTAGGGTTTACCTTAGGTTTCGGATGCGAATGTGTGCGATTGAGGATGCAAAATTGATGGAAATCCAAACCCTGGATCTCCCGGTCGGTTGGAGAAGAAGAAGAAGAAAATGGCGCTCACTTGCAAAATTTTCGAATGGCACCAAAAACCCCAACTCATATATATATAGGCCCTAGTTCGAATAATCGATTTCTCAAAGTCGATTAATCGAGTTGCAAAACTAGCTAAGGCGCTCGAAATCGATTAATCGATTTCCAAAATTGATTAGTCGAGATACAAAATCGAATAATCGAAATCCATTTCGATTAATCGAAATCATAGCCGTTTAAAATTTCAAATTTTGAGCTCACTGGTGTTAGCCAGTCGATTAATCGAAATCCATTTCGATTAATCAAAATTTCAAAATCGATTAATCGAATTTCACTTCGATTAATCAAAATCGTGCTATCCTTCCCAAAATTTTCAGGATTCTTTAAGTTACTCGATTAGTCGAACTATGATTCGATTAATCGAAATCTCAAATCGATTAATCGAATTACACTTTGATTAATCGAAATCGTTTCTCATACTTCAAATCTTTGAAATTTCCTTAAGGTAATCGATTAATCGAACTTCTAGTTCGATTAATCGAAAACATAAATCGATTAATCGAATTCCCCCTTGATTAATCGAAATTTCATAAAATCCCTCTAAATTCTTCTAAAATTCTCAATTTGTTCGATTAATCGAACCCTCAATTCGATTAATCGAAAACCTAAATCAATTAATCGAAAACAAGATCGATTAATCGAAATCTCACTCTGTCATTTTTCTAATCCTTATTCACTTTCCCAGTCACTGGCACATGCCAGTCGACTAATCGAACAAAATCGATTAATCGAATTTCCAAATCGATTAATCGATTTGAAAATCGATTAATCGGTTTTGCTCAATTTCTATAGATTTTCAAGTTTCCTTGTCTATTTGATTTATCTTGGTAACTTATGATACTAACTAATCCTTAGGTCTACAAAACACATCCTCAAGATCATGTGTGCATGAAGATTTTGCTTCTTTATCATACTTCGATCAAAATTTCTATTGAATTACAAGTGTCGTTAAAATCCACAAACATGCTTGCGGTTTACATTTGACTCTCAAGTGGTCGGAAATAAGGCTGGATATTGTTCTTTCACATCGGCCTCTCGTTCCCATGTAGCTTATTCGTTCGGATGATTTTTCCATCGAACAAGCACTAAGGGAATCACCTTAGTGCGCAGTACTTGTTCATTTTGATCCAAGATCTCCACCGGTTCTTCTATCATGCTCATGTCTTCACACATCCCCAAAGGTTGACTTCCTAACACATGAGATGGATCATTCACATACTTTCTGAGCATTGATATGTGGAAAACGTTATGTACCCGATCATATAACGGTGGTAATCCAATGCGATAAGCAACTTCACCTACACGTCCCAAAATTTCAAATGGTCTAACATAACGGGGACTTAACTTTCCTCTCTTGCCAAACCTCATTACGCCTTTCATAGGCGACACTTTCACAAACACGTGTTCACCCACTTTATAGTCGACACTAGTCCGCTTGATGTCTCCGTAACTTTTCTGTCTGCTCTGTGCTGACTTTAGCCTTTCTCTGATTTTTCACACGACGGTGGCGTTGTTTTCAAATAGTTCTGGCCCTAAAATAAACTTCTCACCTGTTTCTTCCCAATTGAGGGGTGATTTACATCGTCGTCCGTACAGAGCTTCATACGGTGCCATGCCAATGCTCGTTTGGAAACTGTTGTTGTATGCGAATTCGATCAACGGTAGATACTCATTCCAATATCCTTGCATATCCAGCATGCACGCTCTGAGCATGTCTTCTATCACTTGGTTCACTCGCTCTGTCTGCCCATCAGTTTGAGGATAGAAAGCTGAACTAAAATTTAGTCGCGTTCCCATTCCTTCTTGAAATTTCTTCCAATACTTGGACGTATACAGTGGGTCGTGATCTGAAACTATGCTGCTCGGAATCCCGTGTAATCTTACAATCTCCTTCATGTACAAGTCTGCCAGTTTTCCTGCTGTATACATCGTATTGTACGGCAAAAAGTGCGCTGATTTGGTCAATCGGTCTACGATTACCCAAATGGCATTGTGTCTCTTGGCTGTACCCGGTAATCCGAAAATGAAATCCATCAAGATCGATTCCCACTTCCATTCTGGTATTGGTAAAAGCTGCAATAGTCCAGCAGGATGCCTATGATCAATCTTCACCTGCTGACAGGTCAAACACCGTGACACGTGTTCGGCCACGTCTTGCTTCAAACCTCTCCACCAATAGTTTTTTCTCAAGTCTTGGTACATTTTGGTGCTGCCAGGGTGGATAGCGTAATTTGACTTGTGGGCTTCATTAAGAATTGTTCATCTTAGGTCGGCATTGTCTGGAATGCAGAGACGACCCTTGAACAATAAGGAACCATCTTCTTTGACTGAGAAATCCGACCTGATGCCCTCAATCACGTCTTGACGAATCTTTGTTAATGTCGGATCTTTCATCTGTAGATCATGGATATGCTCAAATATTACTGGTTTCACTGATATGTTAGCCAAAAAGGATCCTGTAGCTTTCGACTCAATATTCGCATCATAAAGTGCCAGGTCTTCCAATAATTTCCACCGGTGCATACCCAAAATCAAACAAGCTAACTGAGCTGAACTCTTCCGACTCAATGCATCGGCTACCACATTAGCCTTGCATGGATGGTACTGTATAGAACAATCATAGTCCTTGAGGAACTCCATCCATCTGCGCTATCTCATGTTGAGCTCTTTCTGTGTAAACGGGTATCAGAGGCTCTTATGATCGGTGAAAATTTCAAACGTCTCACCATACAAGTAATGTCTCCAAATTTTCAGCGTAAAAATGACTGCTGCTAGCTCCAAGTCATGAGTCGGGTAATTTTTCTCGTATTCTTTCAGCTGTCTTGATCCGTAAGCTATCACCTTCTTGTGTTGGTTGAGCACACAACCCAAACAATTGTATGAAGCATCGCTGTACACTGCGTATCCTCCACTGCCTGAAGGAATTGCTAGTACTGGAGCTGAAGTGAGTCTCGTCTTGAGTTCTTGAAAACTCTTCTCGCATGCCTCACTCCACTCGAATCTTGAATCCTTTCGTGTCAGCTTCGTGAGAGGTCCCGATATCTTTGAAAACCCCTCGACGAAACGTCGATAGTAGGCTGCTAACCCAAGAAAACTTCGGACATCGGTCACTGTCTTTGGTTGCTCCCATTTAACCATTGCTTCTATCTTTGTTGGATCTATAGTGACACCGTGCTTTGAGACAACATGTCCCAAAAAGCTAACCTCTTCCAACCAAAACTCACATTTGCTGAGTTTGGCGTATAATTTGTGTTCACGTAGCGTCTGTAGAGCAATCCTCAAATGTTCTTCGTGTTCCATCTTGGATTTAGAGTATATCAAGATATCATCAACGAATACTACGATGCAGGAGTCCAAGTGGGGTTTAAACACTTGATTCATCAGATCCATAAACGACGCCGGAGCATTCGTCAATCCAAACGGCATCACAAGGAATTCATAGTGTCCATACTGTGTCCTGAAAGTCATCTTCTAAATGTTCTCTGCCTTGACTCTCAACTGATGGTATCCAGATCTCAGGTCGATCTTGGAAAAGTACCTTGCTCCTTGCAGTTGATCAAACAGATCGTCGATTCTAGGCAAAGGGTAACGGTTTTTTACAGTGAGTTTGTTCAATTGTCGATAGTCAATGCATAGACGCATTGACCCATCTTTCTTCTTGACAAATAAGACCGGTGCTCCCCATGGAGACACACTCGGTCGGACAAACCCCTTATCCATGAGTTCTTGCAGTTGTTCTTTCAACTCCTTCAACTCAGCTGGAGCCATTCTATATGGTGCTTTTGAAATAGGCTCCGTTCCCGGTGCTAAGTCAATGGCAAACTCTACTTCTCTCTGGAGGTAATCCAGGCAACTTTTCTGGAAACACGTCGGCAAACTCTCGCACAACTGCTATCTCAGAGATGACATTCTTTTCTTCCTTGTCCTCCTTTAAGAAAGTCAAGTATCCACTCCAACCCTTCCTGATCATTCGCTCAGCCCTTACTGCTGAGATCAGTGGCATATGTGATGACCTCACTCCTTGAAATCGAAATGATCTTCTTGTGTTGGGTCTGAAAATGACAACCTTATTCTTGCAATCGATTGTTGCACAATGCTGCGCCAACCAGTCCATGCCAAGGATCACATCAAACCCTTGCATGTCCAGCAGTATCAACTTTGCCTCCAATTCATGCATATCCAGGTCTTGAATTGCTACGACGACGGATTTGCAAGCTAACTCTGTGTCCACTAACTCTCCAGTCGGAATAGACACAGATAGGACAAAGTCCAACGCCTCTGGAACTATCTTTATCCTCTTGGCAAAACGTGGAGTGACGAATGAGTGGGTAGACCCTGGGTCTATCAACACTCTAGTGTCATATCCAACGAAGCATCGTTTCTCATATACAGTTAAAGTACCTATAGTACACATACATACATACATACAATAATTTACACATCAATTTACACCCCTAATTCACATATAATTTTAGTGTCTAGACTAAGAATCTACACAACTCCTAATAAATGCACCTTCTCTATCTAAAATTTTAATGAAATTAGAATTTCTTTATTTAAAAGAATCTCACCTTGGATGGCGTCATTACACGTTCCACCTTCTGACAAAGGATCATAGGCTCTCCCATGAACGACCGGCTTTCGTGCTTGAATGGGTCGTGGAGCTGCAACTGAAGCCGTCTTTCCTTTATCCACCACGGGGCAATCTTTGATCAAGTGGCCCACCTTGCCACATCGGAAACAACCCCTGGTCCCTGCTCTGCAATCCACTGTCCTATGAGGCTTGCCACACTTGGCACAAGTCTCTCGAGGCGCGGAAGAAACTGTACTAGAACCCTGGGTGACGGTAGCGCCAGTAGACATGGCAGGGCTCTCATAGCGTAAAGGTCTCCCCGACGCAAGTAGTAGAAATCTCTGTTGGTTCTGCTGTTGCGCCGGCCTTCCGAAACCCCCTTGGAACTGTGGTCTCTGATTTTGGGCCACGAACCTTGGCTTTTTATTCACCGATTCATAGTTCCCCGATCTTCCTTGATCATTGTTTCCTCTTTGTTGCTCTCTTTGTTTGTATCTATTATTGTTCTCCTCTTCCACAACTAGTGCCTTTCTCATGACCTCCTCATAGGTCCTTAATTGAAATGGAGCTACTCCTCCCCTAACTTCGGGCTTCAAGCCTTGCTGAAACCTCTTTGACTTCATCACGTCGGTAGCTACGTAATCCGGAGCAAAACGGGCAAGTCGTAGAAACTCCACTCCATATTCCCTCACGGTCATTCTCCCTTGCACCAATTGTAGAAATTGGATCTCAAGCTGATTTCTTACTACTTCTGGAAAATATTGTTTGTTGAACTCCTCAACAAACTCCTCCCAAGTCCATGGCAACTCTGGGGTATCCTGAGCCCTAGTCCGTATCACGGACTTCCACCAAGGCCTAGCCTCCCCATCTAGCATGTAGGTTGCCCATCTAACACTTTCATCCTCCGTGCATGTCAGCGCGCTAAAAACCTTCTCCATTTCCATCAACCAATTTTCTGCTGTCATCGTGTCTGCCTGCCCAGAAAATGAAGGAGGTCTCATCCTCCTAAACTCCGTGAATGATGAAGGCACAGGCAGCGCGGGTCCTACAGGTGGTGTAGGTGGCTGCTGTTCTCTTGCTGCATGAGCTGTAAAGGATGCGACTTGTTGTGTCATGGCAGCTGCCATGGTCTCCATGGTATGTATCATCCTTTGTCGCTCCTCTCTATCCTCTTATCTTTCTCTAACTCTCTCCTGTTCCCATTGATCTCGATCCTCATCATCTTGTTGTCTACTACTGCTGCCCCCTGGGGCCTCACTCCTTCCTAAAGGTACTCGATTGGTAGGAGAGATGTAATCGTCTCCACTACGCAAATTTCTCTGTTGGCCTCCCCTCGGTCGGCCTCTTCCTCTAGACGACATTGGCGGCTGCATTTGAAGCTACAGTTTCGTTAGCAGAAGTCCCTATGTTCTGCCAAAAAGGATGATTGTCAGAAATTGCTAAAAGAAATAGCTCTGATACCAACCGGATGCATGATTTACACGATCATCTCTTAACTGCCCTTAGCTATGCTATGCGCTTGTATATCAAGCAATGAACTGAACTGAAATAATAAATAAAGCTGCGGAATTTAGTTATCATTTAAATATTTCCCAAAAGACAGTTCTACCTTCATGCCTCTGCATGAATGGAGAACCGATCCGAACCATCGATGATAGCTAATCATCAAAGATGGTTCGCCCAAAAGAATAATCCCAAACTTTAATTACATTGTTTAACCAAAAATCAGGCTTGACATACCAAGCCGTACCAGTAATCTCACAAAAACTCTCAAAGCTGCACAACGGAGTCCTCTAGAAGAAGTCCTCAGGAGGTGGCTCCAACTCGTCTCCAGGTGCAGGGCCTGACTCACCAGGGTCAACGTCCCCTGAAGCCTCGGCAGTAGCTAATAGTGGACCTGCGACGTATAGTCTAAAGGGTGAGCTACATCCTAGCTCAATAGGGAACATAACACAATTGAACATATAAATTACAACTCACATATATTCCATGATATGCCATGCATGATGTGTCTATGCAGTTACTGATGAAAAATAGTTGAAAATAATTATATTTTACTGGTAGTTTACTCATGTCTTTTAATTATTCATGAATGACATTGAAAAGGCCTAAAGAAAAACTTAACCTTTCAACTTAAGTAATCCCCGAGCAATATAGCATCAAGCCCCGATGAGATATCCTTCATCGTCATTTATATAGACAGTTTTAGACGTATTCTCTGGGAATACTAATAGTACCCAAGCCCCTTTCCCCTGGGGATTGGTGGCGGGGTTTCAACATATCTCAATTCAACACCCCTGGGGTATGCTTACTGTGTATGGATAAGCCTCCGCACTGGCATACGGTTTCGCCGCCGTATCGGTCACGGATATCCTGCAGTATTAGTCGTGGGTATCCCGCCACGTCGGTGGGGTATCCTATCAAACCTCAAATAACAAAAATATCAGATGCTTTACATATAGTTTATTCACCTTGTAAGTGTGATATCTTATATCAGTTAAGCCCTATCAAACATTATTCAATCATAGATACATCCCTGGGATGTATCCATATACTTGCATTACACCTGATGCTCTTATTACCTCACTTCCTCATCCCCTGGGGATGGCTCATTATGATTTCTCATATAGATGCCACACACACACCCTTTTCACAATTTCTTAAGCAATTAAAACAGTTTTAAATTGAATTCTATATCACTACATACATGCTCTTGCAAAATAAAGTACATGTTCAAGGTGCTCCCTACCTCAAGTCTCTGTTTGATCATGCATCAAGGTCCCACGTGGCTCCTTGTGCCCAAGCTCACACGTACCACCTATGGTACCACATAACATATGAAATACATCACTAAAGATGTAACAAAGAAGGTCCAAGACCCTCAAGGAATCTTAAAGTCAAACTCAAAAGTCCACAAAAAATGACACATTCGATTAATCGAACTCAAAAATCGATTAATCGAATCTGATTCGGTTAATCGATTTCCAAAATCGATTAATCGAAGTTCAAAATCGATTAATCGATTCTCAAATCGATTAATCGAGATTCTCATTCGATTAATCGAATCCCAATTCGATTAATCGAAATTCTCCACTCTATCCATTCGATTCTCAATTCGAGTAATCAAATTCCCAAAATCGATTCATCGATCCCAAATCGATTAATCGAAATTCTAACTCGATTAATCAAAATTCCATTTCGATTAGTCGATTTCTCCAAGTCCTTTTCTTCCCTCCACTGGAGTTCACTGGAGGTTCCCAGTCGATTAATCAAAAATCAATTCGATTAATCGAAATCGGGGTCCTCTCACTTTTCAACTTCTTGGCAAAAATCGATTAATCGAAACCTGATTTCGATTAATCGATTTGGCCAGATTCAGCCCCCCTTTTGGGCTTTGCTTCCAAATCTTTTTCCTTCATTTTTCTAAGTACTTAATCTATCCTTTTAAACATTCTTTACTGAATTTAAACCTCTATAACCTATGTATTTAATTTACAAAAATTTACCTTTAATCAATCTTAAATTGATTAATCAAGTGGTTGGAAAGGCTAGGGTTCCAGCTTAACTTTTAGCGGATCCCTCGTGTCGAATCGGCCTTTTAAATGCTTGAATCCCCCTTCCAAACACCCACCATTACTCCTTGCATTAACTATGTTCTCCCTCTCTCTTCTTTACTTCTATCTCAACAACCAAACATCTATTTTACAGTTATTAAACCCTTTTATCTCCCCTCTAGTTTGCGTGTTGAGCACATGCACCGTAATAGGTGTTTGTGACTTCAGATTTTCATCACACTCCCCATATTCACTCGAATTCTCACATCTCATCCGTTCATCGCACCCTATGCCAACTATTGAACTCCTATTTGGTCAAACCTATGACCAGTCGGGCACGAATCCCGAGGTCACTGTTTAATGTGATTTTTGGGGATATTACAACACCATCAGACGGTCAATTTTAATTCTATATGTCACAAATGCCTAAAAAATATCCTAAAATCACATGACACACATCACACTCAAACGAGATGCTGAAGCTATTTTTAAATATGTGCCATGTGGAATCAAAAACAGCGGCCTGATGGTAAGCTCAAGTTTTCAAGATCCATCTTGGGGAAGAATTATAGGAATTTTAGTTGTTGCTCACTTGCTGAGCCACAAGTGCGGCGCATGACTACGTACCCACTAATTATGGACATTTGTGCCTTTTTTCATGAGGAGATTTCTAAAACCTCATCTGTTTAAATTGATTTTCTAAATCCTTCTAAACTTTTTGTAGTATCTTATCAAGCCCACATAAAACTTAAATACCCCATCAACTCTAAATAGTAACTTAAATAAAAAAATGCCCATTTTATGTTCCGTATTCTTTTCATAATAATTTTTTCTTCGATTTCTAACTTATTTTTTTATCAATGCGAAGCCAATAATGGACAAAACAAAGTTATTTGATTTTAAAACTAAAATTTATTGTCGCGCAAAGATGAAAAGAAGTTGCACTAAGAATAATAAAAGAGGTGCAGCACTTTAGTAAAGAGCATGTGTAAAGTGTCGAATTTTTTTTACTTTAAACAATGTGCCTTGGTGTGCGTGTCCGATTGGTCACGTACCTAATCATGTGAAAATAGTTTGATAAGTTGGGATATGCGGCAAGTGAGATGATATCGATTGAAATTTAGTATGGACCTTAAGTGAGTTGGATACACCTGATTATGGTGTATGTGTTTAACACTTAAGCTTAAATTATATATAAGTGAAATAAAACTTTGGAGAGGAATTTATTTCCCTTATAAATGAGTTGTTGAGAAAAGTTATTAAGAGAGAGAGAGAGACGTGTGGAACAATCAATGCAGTGAAAGTGTGAACGAAGAAGTTAAGATTTACGTCAAATTTCAAGGTTTGATTGTGTGGAATTTGTTGCTTCAAACTACGAAGCCAATTTGAGCATGAAAGCTTGGATTGAGAAATCGATCGAATTAAAAGGTAAGAATCCTTGTAGAATTGTGATGAGTTGATGTGTTAGTTAGATTATGTGTATTGATGTGAATTTTAATTGTGATGTTTTAATCGTAAGCGCACGAATCAGATTATAGATAGTGGGTGCAGAGTACGAGATCGTTCCCACGAGGACTATTTTGGAAGATCTAAAAAGATGAGACAGTAATTTAAGAAATCTATTTAGGACTAACAGTACCTACTAATATTATGATTTATACGGTTTTGTGAGATGACAATTACTGACTACAAACTCAAACTTAATTGATAATTCAAAAATAAAGGTAAAGATGAAGATCCTAAATCCTCTCATCTTTGGTTTGTTCTTTCCGTAATATAGATCTAAGGATTAAACTATAAGATATATCATTGAAAAAAAATATCTTTTATGAAAGATAAATGGTCAAAACCCGGATAGGTTCCACATTGCATCCCTGTAATCAGAACTTAATTTCAGGGATGATTTCCATATATAGATCTGAGATTAAGGGCATGACTCGGCACACTTGATCTCAGATTTTAAATAAAAATCATCCCCAAAGTGGGTAAAAATTCTAATAAGAATACTACCATAGATCTGAGATCAAGGGCATGGCTCGGGACACTTGATTTCAGATTAAGGAGTAATTAAGATAAAATTACCATTACAGATCCAAGATCCAGGGTATGGCTCGGCACACTCGATCCCGGATCATAATCGTAAGTAGATCCACACGATGAAAACAAAAAGACCATATAACAATGATTGGGGTAAAATTACCGTCACGAATCTGAGATCCAGGGCATGGCTCGGCACACTCGATCCCAGTTAGTGGCGGGGATTTCATCCGTTCGTGATAACATAACAACCATAAAATAAAATCTCATATTTTAATCCTAAATTCATATTATTAGAAGTACATCCCTCGGATGGGAATCATTAGATCCCCATCCCTAAGAAATTAGCCACACATGTTGTAATTAAATGACATAAACAAATAAGAAATGAAAAATAACATCACTTTAATTAATTAAAAATACTTCAACCTTCAATAGAAATTCTTTGATCCACGCTTAATCCACAAGTACGATGATCTTTAGAAACGAAATTAACAATGCTCTCTACTAATCTTTAAATTTAAACTAGGAATCAACTGAACAAAAATAATAAATTGAAGAAAAGATTAAAGGAACAAAAGCTCTCAAAAAATTAATAAATCTCTATCTCTACGTCTAGCTATGAAAAAGAAAAATCTAATCTAGCTCTCCTTCTCAAGTTGTTGGTTTTGCTTTAAATACTCTCTAAGTCGCGCAGCTTTCCTAACCCGAACTGTCAGGGTTGATCAATCGACTAGAGGAAGTCGATCGATCAACTCCTTAAAAATCTGCATTAAGAAGTCCTTTCCATCTCAAACTTCGTTTTCCTCGCTTGATCGACTGGAAGGTCGATCTATCGACCTTCCCAGATTTCCGTGAACTCCTGCTCAACTTTGCATCAGACACTACCTCGATATTGCGGCCATATCTTTCTACTTCGAACTCAGATTGATATGATTCTTATGGCATTGGAAAGATGACGAAAAGCTCTACAACTTGTGTGTTTTAGCAAGTTCATGAATCGGACGTCTTGAAGGTTCAAATTGAGCTGCAAGTTGTACTAAGTTCTCGATGACCCAAGGTTGCAGTGTTTGAAAGTATTTTCAGGATTCTTGGGCTGTTTTATGCACTTGGATTGTATTTACCTGAAACACTTCAAATCTAGTAATTCTCATCAGATAGCCTTCATCGGACGGTTAAATGTAAGTATTTAGGGGTAAAATATTATCATATTTCACTACTCATCACACCCCCAAACCTACACTTTGCTAGTCCTCGAGCAAAGCAAAGTAAAGAAAATAAATGTCACTTTCGTAGGGAGCACGATTGCACTTAGCCTGTGTAACAAGCCTTTAAACCCCTAGGTGATCTCTAGTGGAGGAGTTGTGTCTCCTGAGAGTTTACAGTGAAGTTACCCACAAACTTCCAAAAATTTCAAACCATCGGCAAAATTGAGTTTTCAAAACATGATTTTTATAATATCTTTAACTTCAAAACTCAAAATCATTAATCAATTCAACATGCGAATTCTCAATTTTAAATAACAATGTTATACTAATCATACTAATATCCATTCAAATTAGTCTAATACTCAAATCGTTAGATAACTCATCCATTCATGCTTGAACGTGTAGTGTGTGTATACCCAAACCAAGATTCATCCATCTCATAACTAGTCCAAACGGGAAACCATCAGATATGTTGTTTCGACTCAATCCTCACTTTAGGTATACTCTTGAAATAAAATCACTCCGATGATGGATAAGTTTTCTCACGCATGTGAGAGATTAATACAAAACAAATAAAAAGTTCTCACATGATAAATGAAACACGATGCAATCAATGAACAAAAATAAATCTCATAAGAAGATACTTGTATATCTTCTGCATGTCATATCAAGTATCATAAGTATCGCATATTTACTCTCCACAAGGCAGTTACCAATGCAAGATTGGATCATGAAGGTCTTTTGTAGGGTTGTAATGGGGCTCAGGAAAGGGTAAGAAAGAATTGGAAGTTGGGATTCAAAATTTCTGAGAAATCGGAAAAGAAACAACTTTTGATTTTTCTATTTCTTCTCTTTTTCTTTTCTAATCTCTCGCTATCTCTTATTTTTTTTTCAATTTTCTTTTCTTTTCTCACTCCTTTTTCTTCTTTTGAATTTTATTTTCTTGAAGCACCTCATATTTTTCATCATTTTTCATAATTTTCTTTTTCTTTCCCTTTTTTTTTCTTTTTTTTTTGCCATACACTCTCAGTAAACACTACAACTCGGTATCTCTCCACTTACTCTCTTTTCGTTCATTCTCATCCCTCGTTCCTAATTTCTCAGAAATTATAAGGGTAAAGCTGAATTTTCAGAAATGGTGAAGGATTAAAGGTTAACATGGCTTATCAAAGAATATATAAAGGTAAATTTTTAAATAGGCTCAAAGGGGTACTAGAAGGATAAATTTATATAAGGTGGGCATTTTAAGCACAAACGAGCTAAAGATGGCCTTCAATCATGTCCTCACAAGATGATAATTATGTCTATTTGTCTTGAGCAAAAATACAATATGTTCTAGCACAATGATATGAATTTGATTGCATTTAAAGTCACAAGCCAAAGTGAAGTGTATGAGATTATGCAAAATAATTCGTATTTAAAGAAAACTCCGAGTTTATGTATTCACTCATCAATGACGGGAAATTAGCTCTAAAGCTCACCGGGTTTAGTCTCCAGTAAGAATTTAAAATTCAACGTTCAAAACAGTTTATCGATTTCTAAGTCTTAACTTGGTATAAGTGCAAAAATTCTAAGCATGAATATCAAAATTATCCACAAAATATCACTTTAAGCCTCATCATCCTAGATACAAGTAATCAAAATATGGCATCGATATTCTCAAAATTAAATTCACATGCATCATCAACTAAAGTTTGAAAACTATCGCAAAATAATGTGTGTGATGGCTCTAAATAAAAAAAAAATTATTTCTTTATTTTTTATTTTTTTATTTTTTTTTTATTTTTTTTTTTCTTCTTTTTTTTTCTTTCTACTGTCGATTAATCGACTTGAAGAAATCGATCGATCGAGTTTATTTATATATATATATATTTTTTATTATTTTATTATTATTATTTTTTTCTTTCTACTGTCGATTAATCGACTTGAAGAAGTCGATCGATCAAGAGTGGATGGTCGATCAATCGACCTTCATTGTCGATTGATCGAGAAGAAGTAAATTTTTTAATTTTTATTTTATTTTATTTTTCATATAAAAAATTAATTAACGCAAGATAGATAATCATACCCCCAAACTGAAAAATGACAATATCCTCATTGATTGAAATAAGTATTGCACCCCCAAACCTGTTGAAAGGTACCTCAACACAAAGATCAAGTGCAGAGAATATGTTTATCAAATTGGAACATGACCAAAATTTTTTTGAAGGTAATATGGTTACACTATTTAGGGAATTAAAAATAACCTAAACTAAACTAAAAACTAATATTCTAGAACTAAACAATTTTTTTTTTTTTTTTTTTTTTGAAAAGAAAAATTGTAAAATTAATCTACAAGGTGTAAACTCATTTCAAGTCCACCAGGATCCCAAATCTTCATGAAAATTGTCTGAGAAGGATCAGTGATTTATTTATTCGTCCCTGCATTTCTCTTATCAAGGACTTGGTTATACCCCTTGATGTGCCCACGTTTCACTACTATGGTCTCTCTCTAACCTTTCAATTTCTACCCTGTACTTGATATTTCTAAAATTGCACTCTAGATTCAAACCCATTAATCTTTTTTCGACATTATGTTGATTATCTACGTATTTAATGAATGGGCAACAGATTTGAAATTCCTCTTTTTCCCCTAAACCGAATTCACACTCATTGGAAAAAGTTATGTCTCCCTTATCAGGTGTTGTAAGGGTGGCATTTTCTTTCTCTCTCATCTCAATTTGATTCTCAATTCCCTCCTTGACATAAGTATCGTTCCATTCCATTTCCTCTTTTCCTCGCACTTGCACTACCTCAATGCTCGTTATGTCATTTTCAAGTGTATTGACCAATTGGTCATTCTCATATTTTTGAACAAAATCAGATGAGTCCTCTTAAAGATGTTCTTCATTCCGATTGGTATCAATGAGGGACTCCTCTATTTCAACTTTCATTTGTAAGTACTCAATCATCTGACTAACTTGAGATTGTATCCTAGAAATTTGAGTGTTGGTGTGCACCAAACCTTTTAAATATTCTAAGGGAAAAGAAGAATTTTGGATTGGTTCATATGGTTTTGTCTTGAAAGTATTGAGTTTGCTGTGAAAACTCATATGAAAATTTGTTGAGATAAGAATTTTAATCATTGTAAGGCATCATATTACACATTAGATGTTGATTAAACTCCCACATGTCATTGGATTGACTCTGCCAGTCATGAGCGTTCCAAACTGGATTGGGCTGGACTTGTACTAGGTAATAATTTGAAATGTTCAAGGGACACATAGGTGTAATGTGCATCGAATTTTTACAAATAGCACATGATTTTGGATTGAATCCATGCATTGACATGATTTTCACCAATAACACCAATTTTTTTTAATTAATTTTTTTTTTTTTAGCTAAGACACTGCTTTAATCCATAGAAAATCTTAAAATTAACTGTCTATTTCCTAAAAATTTAGATTTTCTTGATTTAATCTCTGGCAGCGGCGCCAAAAACTTGATGTGAATTTTAATTATGATGTTTTACTCGCAAGCACACGATTCAGATTGTAGATAGTGGGTGCGGAGTACGAGATCGTTTCCACGAGGACTATTTTGAAAGATTTAAAAAGATGAGACAGTAATTTAAGAAATCTATCTAGGACTAACAGTACCTACTAATATTATGATTTAGACGATTTTGTGAAATGACAATTACTAACTACAAACTAAAACTTAATTGATAATTCAAAAATAAAGGTAAAGATGAAGATCATAAATCCTCTCATATTTGGTTTGTTTTTCCTGTGATACAGATCTAAGGATTAAACTATGAAATATACCATTGAAGAAAAACATCTTTTATGGAAGATAAATGGTCAAAACCCGGATAAGTTCCACATTGCATCCCTGTAATCAGAACTTAATTTCAAGGATGATTTCCATATATAGATCTGAGATCAAGGGCATGGCTCGGCACACTTGATCTCAATTTTAAATAAAAATCATCCCCAAAGTGGGTAAAAATTCCGATAAGAATACCACCATAGATCTGAGATCAAGGGCATGGCTCGGCACACTTGATTTCAGATTAGGGAGTAATTAAGATAAAATTACTATTACAGATCCAAGATTCAGGGCATGGCTCGGCACACTCGATCCCGGATCATAATCGTAAGTAGATCCACACGATGAAAGCAAAAAGACCATACAACAATGATTGGGGTAAAATTACCGTTACGAATCTGAGATCCAGGGCATGGCTCGGCACACTCGATCCTAGTTAGTAGCGGGGATTTCATCCGTTCGTGACAACATAACAATCATAAAATAAAATCTCATATTTTAATCCTAGATTCATATTATTAGAAGTACATCCCTCGGATGGGAATCATTAGATCCCCGTCCCTAAGAAATTAGCCACAAATGCTGTAATTAAATGACATAAATAAATAAGAAATAAAAAATAACATCACTTTAATTAATTAAAAATACCTCAACCTTCAATGAAAATTATTTGATCCACATTTAATCCACAAGTACGATGATCTTTAGAAATGAAATTAACAATGCTCTCTACTAATCTTTAAATTTAAACTAGGAATCAACTGAACAAAAACAATAAATTGAAGAAATGAATGTTGAAAAGATTAAAGGAACAAAATCTCTCAAAAAATTAATAAATCTCTATCTCTATGTCTAGCTATGAAAAAGGAAAATCTAATCTAGCTCTCCTTCTCGAGTTGTTGGTTTGGCTTTAAATACTCTCCAAGTCGCGTAGCTTTCCTAACCCGAACTATCAAGGTCGATCAATCGACTAGAGGAAGTCGATCGATCGACTCCTTAAAAATTTGCATTAAGAAGTCCTTTCCGTCTCAAACTTCATCGTTTCCCTCACTTGATCGACTGGAAGGTCGATCGATCGACCTTCCCAGATTTCTGTGAACTCCTGCTCAACTTTGCATCAGACACGGCCTCGGTAATTCGACCAGTCGATTTTGAAAACTAACCGGTCGATTTGAAAATCGACTAGTCGGTATTCATTGTGAGAGGTCTGGTTTTCTTAGAAAAACCTATCGGTCGATTTGGGAATCAACCGATTGATTTTTGCCAGTTCAGAACTATGTTTTGTTTTAGACTGGGGACTTTGGGGGGATCTTTTATCTTATTGTTTTATGTAGTTTATGATGTTTTGTTTATGAATTCGGGTATGATAGGTGTGAGCTTGACCTATGAGCTAGAAAAGCTAATCAGCACTAAGAAAACTAAATACGACTTCATGTGAGGTAGAGAAAACTTTTTAGCATGTATATTTGATTTCAACTAGCATGTATATAGTGATATGATAAGAATATGTGTCTTCTGATTTTATCTTCTTAATAGCATGCATTCATTCATAGCTTTTGAACATATAAATTTAGTATGTATGATCACTAAGAGGAGAACTATGTGTGTGTGTGTGCGCGCCTTCAGATAAGTATGTGTGTGAAACCAAAGAGTTATGAATAAGTATGTGTGTGACATCAAAGAGATGTGGATAATTATGTGTGTGGAACCTTTGAAAAACGTCAAACTATTATAATTATCACAAACTCACGATGAAAAACTATCTGTAATTTTTGCACATTTGATTTAAGGTTTATAATGTGCAGTGAAATATGATGATATTTCACCCCTAAAAGTCTACATTTAGCCATCCGATGAAAGCTATCTAACATGATTTGTCAAGTTTTTTTAGTTTCAGGACAAATTGATCATTAAATGTATTAAGGAGTACAAAAGGATGCAGAGCGAAAAGAGATTGGATCATTGAAGCAAAGCACGCATGAGACCCGAACCATTTGACTAGGTGGATCGATTGACCCTCTTAGGTTGATGGATCGACATAATCTGAAAAGATTTAAAATTCAAAATTCCAACTTTAATCTGGTCGATTGATCGACCACTTCAGTCGATCAATCGACCTAATTCAAATTTGAATTTGAATTGCTGATTTGGATGATATTTAAAGGAAAATCTGAGGATTCGGAAGGATCTGCTTCCGCTTGCATTTTTCTTTTTTCTTTTTTTCTGTTTTCGAGTTTGTAAGGGCACTTGGTCCCAGTTTATTTTTCAGTTTTTAGTATTCATCTTCTAGACATAAGATAGATATTAGTTTCTCATTTATGCACTTTTGAGGCGGAGTTGTACGAAACTTGGATTAAAGCTTTTTGTGGATATTATTAAAGCCCTTTACGGTATTTTAATATTAATGTTGATTTATTTTTCAATCATGCTATTTACTTTTATCATGTGTGGCTAATTTTATTTAAGGATAGGAATCTAATGAATCTCATCCGAGGTATTCGTTTATTAGAATATGAATGTGTGATGAAGATATCATATCTGTGAGTGGACTCTGATTTTATTTTGTCATGGATAACATTTCCTTGCCATCTGAGATATGGGAGCTAATCATGCCCCGTGATCTCAGATTTGCAATGGAGATGTTATCCAAATCTCTGTTATCTCAGGATTAATTCTATCACTTTCTGAGGTGTGAGTGTTAATCATACACTCATGGGATGTTAATCACACATCTCCTTCATCTCGGATATGTAGTGTGGAATCTACACTGAGATCGGATTCTAAGTGCCTTCTGAGGTGTGAGTGTTAATCATACACTCATGGGATGTTAATCACACATCTCCTTGATCTCGGATTTGCACTTTAGAATTCACAGGTGTTCAGATCCTAGACATATTTTATAAATCTCATATCTTCATCATAAATTTATATTTCATAAATGATAAACCTACGATGGAAGGATTTAGCATCCCAATCCTTATCTTTCATTTATTGTTTAAATCTTTAATTTCATTAGTATTTATCTCATTCATCAAAAGCTCTCAAAATATTAGATTAGTAGATACTGTGGTAAATCTGTGCTTGTTCTTTTAATTAGTTGCTATCTCTCTTCTAAATTTTCTAACTAATCCTCGTGGGAACGATCTCGTACTCTGCACCCACTGGTTACATCACGATTCGTGCACTTGCGAGTATAACTTAATTGTCACAACAAGTTTTTGGCGCCACTGTCAGGGATCTGGGCGGAGCAAAAAAAAATTGAGAAATAGAAAATTAATTTTAAGAATTTCTGTAGGTTTAAAATCAGTAACTTTACTAATTCAAAAAAAATAAATAAAAAAATTATTGAAAACTTTTGAGTTGCGATCGATCGACCTAAATAGTCTATCAATCGACTCCAAAAAAATCCGCAAAAATCTCCTCTGTAATCTTTGGATTTTGGATTTTTAGAATTAAAAAAAAAAAATTCAAAAATTTAAATTTTGAATTCTCGATCGATCGACCTAAACCGTCGATCAATCGAAAACTATCTCTTGAGCGATTGATCTACCTAAACAGTCGATCAATCGAATTAAAAAAAAAAAAAACTAAACTTCAAATTTTAAATTTTAATTTTCTCGATCGATCGACCTAAACAGTCGATCAATCGAACAAAAAATTCACAAAACTAAAACCTGTGCAGGCCTGTGTATGCACACGAGGTCCTCTAAAGATAAATCTTTAGAACCTTTTAATTATGAGATTAAGCAAACTTGTCGTTTGAATCGGAAAGAAATTAGAACAGGGCGAGAAGCTAGAACCGAAACATTAATTCAATTTGAAATAAATGCAAACGGTTATGAAAATCACCCAAATGAAAATGAGGAGGAACTAACTCTGAGAGAGTTATTTGCTCCTATAACTACAAATACCCTGTCTTGCATCACATATCCTGCCACTCCTGGTGGCAGATTTGAAATTCGTACAAATGTGATTCAAATCCTTCCAATCTTTTACGGCATGGATAGAGAAGATCCATACCAACACATCAAAGACTTCGTTGAAGTCTGTTCATCAGTATATCAGAACTTCAGTGAGGAATCTGTGAGATTACGTTTATTTCCTTTCTCCATAAAAGATAAGGCTAAAGCCTGATTAAATTCCTTGCCAGCTGGATCCATAATCACCTGGGCTCAGATGGTTAAGAAATTTTTATCAAAGTTCTTTCCCAAGGCTAAGACAAATGCCTTAAGACGTGAAATCACTGATTTTACATAAAAAGAGGATGAGAGATTCTATGAAGCTTAGGATAGATTCATGGATATTCTATTGAAGTGTCCACACCATGGATTCTCAAAATGGAGATTGGTCCAATATTTTTATAACGGACTTGATCAGGCTAATCGGCATTTAATTGAATCAATGAATAGTGGAGAATTCCTGGGACTGAGGGAATCTGAATATTCTTTGAAAAGTTAGCCGAAGATTCACAACAATGGGACTTCTCGAAGACTCGAGACCAACCAAACAAGAATCGAAATCGAGCAGGAAGCTCAGCAAAGAAAGGAGGATTGTATGTGGTGAAAGAAACACCAGACCTAATGGCAAAAATAGATTTCCTCACTCAACAAGTTGAGGAATTAAAATTGAAGAAAAACGTGAGTGTTGTAAACGTGCAACCAGATCCGTGCTCATATTGTGCAAGTCCAATGCACACATCTGACGGTTGTCCGTCAATGCAGAATTACTCAGAAGATCCTAGTGAGCAATTGAACGCATTGAACATTTACAGTCGAAATCAGGAGAATGTTTGCAATGAAAACAACCCGAACAGTTGAAAATATCATCAAAATTTCTCATGGAAACAAGGGAATCAAAGACCTCAAGGCAGAGGTCAAGGGATAAATTTCTACCCAAATTAAAATTTCAATCTGGACTACAACAACAGTTTGGTCAAGGGCAATTCCAACAACAACACTATGGAGGTGGAAACCAATTTCACCAGAATCAAAATCAAAGTGTGCAACCCAGGCAATCGAATCAGAATTACCAATTCTCACAACCAACATCGGGATATCATAACCAACCCGCACAACAATTCATGAGTCAACCTGGTTTCGCACAAAATTTCTCACCACCGAGATTCAATAATCAACAAGGAAATATTGCACCACGTCAGTCTCAGAATCAATATCCCCAGAGTGAGGGTGTGTGAAAGTTTATCCAGTCCAATACCTCTTCAATCTCAAGGATAGAGACACAAATTGGGCAATTGGCAACTCTCCTCTGCGAGAGAGAGAAGGGATCATTCCCGAGCCAACCAATTCCGAATCCGAGAGGACAGATGGCTATTGAGCATGCCTCAACCTCATCTCAGAAAAAAAGTCAACAACAGATCAAGGCAATCACTACATTGAGATTTGGAAATCAGATTGACAACAAAGTGAAAATGCCAGAAGAAGATGAGAAGCCTGAACCTGAAGACGAAATTGAGATGAACGAGGAAGTCGGAGAAGAGAAGAAACAAAAGAAAAAAATTGGAGAAAAAAATGAGAAAGAAAAAAGTTTCGTGCGTAAAGCCCCATATCTTCAAAGGCTAATGGGACCAAAGAAAAATCGTGATCTGGAAGGGATCATTGAAATGTTCAAGCAACAGAAGATAAATATCCTCTTCCTAAATGCCATTCAGTAAGCACCGGTATATGCAAAATTTCTAAAGAATTTGGTCACGATCAAGAGGAAAACTAATATCCCGAAGAAAGCCTTTTTAGCAGAGCAGGTAAGCTCGGTATTGCAAGCGAGACTTCCGATTAAATACAAGGACCCTGGATATCCTACAATTTCAGTCATCATAAAAGAGAATCGCATTGATCAAGCACTTCTAGATCTTGGAGCAAGTGTCAATCTATTGCCATACTCTATGTACAAGAAACTTGAGCTGGGGGAACTTAAACCCACAACAATGACCACCCTTCTACTTGCAGATAGGTCAATTAAGATTCCTAAAGGAATAGTCAAGGATGTCCTTATCAAAGTAGATACTTTCTACTTCTTAGTTAATTTTGTTGTCTTGGATACAGAACCCATTCCTAAACACAGAAATAATGTTCTGATAATTTTAGGAAGACCATTCCTAGCAACATCGAATGCATTAATTAATTGTCAAAATGGGATAATGAATTTGTCATTCGAGAACATGACTATGGAACTGAATATCTTTCACATTACAAGACAACCTGTTGAAGACGAGGAACATGCACAAGTTTGCATGATTGATAACATTGTGGAAGATAAATTTTTTGCTTCAGAATCTGAGGACCCTTTAGAGGCCTGTCTAGCACATTTTGAAAAAGACTTTGATGTGGATCAGGTAATATACGAAGTTAATGAAATGTTAGACTTGATGTCACTTTTGCGAGAAAACGAATGCCAACTGAAAGACGAGGAAAAGGAGGACGAAAGACGAGAAGAATCAAAAGAAGAAGAGAAATCAAAGCTGGAACTAAAACCTCTCCCTGCAGATTTGAAATATGTATACTTGGGTACAGATGAAACTGATCCGGTGATTATTTCTGTGAATTTGAATGAGGATCAAGAAGAACAGTTTATTGAAGTACTCCAAGACCACAAAAGTGCAATCGGGTGGTCTATCAAAGACATTAGAGAACCGCAACGCAGATTGAATCCAATAATGCAAGACATTGTGAGAAAAGAGGTTATTAAGCTGCTTGATGCTGGGATTATATATCCAATTTTCGATAGCAAATAGGTGAGCCCGACACAAGTGGTGCCCAAAAAGTCTGGAGTGACTGTGGTAACAAATGAGAAAAATGAGTTGGTACCAACTAAGGTTCAAATTGGTTGGAGAGTGTGTATCGACTACAGAAAGTTAAACTCAATGACCAGAAAGGATCACTTTCTCCTTCCATTCATTGATTAGATGCTCGAGAGATTGGCTGGGCATCAATACTATTGTTTCCTTGATGGATATTCTGGATATAATCAGATAGTTATTGCACCGAAAGATCAGGAAAAGATGACATTTACATGTCCCTTTGGAACATTTTCTTACCGAAGGATGCCATTCAGACTTTACAACGCTCCATCTACATTCCAAAGATGAATGCTGAGTATATTCTCAGATATGGTGGAAAGGTTTCTAGAGGTCTTTATGGATGATTTTTCTATTTACGAAGACAATTTTAGTAATTTTTTTCACCTCCCTTGTTTTTGCAAGATGTCAGGAGAAAAACCTTATTTTGAATTGGAAAAAGTATCATTTCATGGTACAAAATGGTATTGTTTTGGGATATATATTATCGCGAGGCATTGAGGTGGACAAGGCAAAGGTAAATCTGATTTCAAACGTTTCACACCTAAAACAGTCAAAGAAGTAAGGTCTTTCCTTGGACACGCCGATTTTTATCGACGTTTCATAAAAGATTTCAGAAAAATCGTGAGACCATTGTGTAATTTGCAGGCTAAAGATGCCTCATTCATTTTTGATGAAAAGTGTCAAAATGCCTTTGAAATTATCAAGGCAAAATTAGTCAATGCACCTATAATCCAAGCCTCAGATTAGATTCTCCCATTCGAGATCATGTGTGACGCA
The DNA here is from genome assembly GCA_021018995.1 of Chloranthus sessilifolius. Lineage (NCBI taxonomy): Eukaryota > Viridiplantae > Streptophyta > Magnoliopsida > Chloranthales > Chloranthaceae > Chloranthus > Chloranthus sessilifolius. The sequence goes on along the minus strand of CM037588.1, from coordinate 155,006,984 downwards.
TCGGATTATGCAATTGGAGTTGTTCTAAGGCAAAGGGTAGAGAAAGTATCGCATGTCATCTACTATGCGAGTCGCACTCTCAATAATGCCCAATTGAATTATTCCACTACAGAAAAAGAACTCTTAGTTGTAGTCTTTGCGTTAGATAAATTTCGATCTTATTTGTTGGGATCAAAAGTTGTAGTGTTTACTGATCATGCGGCCCTTCGCTACCTCTTTGCGAAGAAGAATGCAAAAGGCCATTTAATCCGATGGATTTTACTTTTACAAGAGTTTGATCTAGAAATCAAAGATAAAAAGGGGTCAGAAAATGTGGTAGCTGACCATTTATCTCGAATCATTGTTAAAAAATTTGATGATCTTATTCCAATTCTGAAAAATTTTCCTGATGCACAATTGCTTGCTGTTGAACATTTACCGTAGTATGCAGATCTGGTCAATTATTTGGTGACAAATCAGATACCTAAGCATTGGAATAAGAATGAGAGAGTCATTTTTTTAGCACGAGCTAAGCATTATTTTTTCGAGGATCCGTACTTGTTTAAATATTGTGTTGATCAAATTATCAGAAGATGCATTCCGGAACATGAGCAGTCAAAAATTATTTCATTCTGTCATGAGTTGTCCTGTGGAGGACATTTTAGCTCAAGAAAGACTGCAACTAAGATTCAAGAGTGTGAATTTTATTGGCCAATAATTTTTAAAGACTGTCACCAGCACTACATTTTATGTAGTAACTGTCAAATGTTAGGCAGAATTTCAAGGAGAAATATGATGCCCTTAAATCCAATTCTAGAGGTTGAAGTGTTCGATGTATGGGGAATAGACTTCATGGGTCCATTCCCGAATTCTTTTGGAAATTTATACATCCTGGTTGCAGTGGATTATGTTTCAAAATGGGTTGAAGCAATGGCTTGCAAAACCAACGATTACAGAGTGGTTGTTAAATTTCTTAAAAATGAGATATTTCCAAGATTCGATTCTCCACGCGCTATTATTAGCGATGACGGAAAGCACTTTTGCAACAAAATTTTTGCTCAGCTAATGAAAAGGTATGGGATCACGCACAAAGTGGCTACATTATACCCCATCCGCAAACTAGTGGACAAGTCGAGGTTTCGAATCGGGAAATCAAACGCATTTTAGAAAAAACAGTAAAGCCTAGTCGAAAAGATTGGTCGTTGAAATTGAACGACACACTCTGGTCATATCGGACATCGTTCAAGGCTCCCATCGGGATGTCACCCTATATGATGGTCTTTGGTAAAGGTTGCCATTTACCTGTTGAATTGGAACACCGGACGTATTGGGCTGTCAAGTCTCTGAATTTTGACCTGAAGAAAGCTGGTGAGAAGCGAAGTTTAGAAATTGCAAAGTTGGAGGAAGTAAGAGCTGATGCATATGATTGTGCAAGATCTTACAAGGATCGTATGAAGCATATTCATGACCAATTTATTTTCAGAAAATCATTCACTGTGGGACAGAAGGTACTGTTATATAACTCAAGAATCCATTTGTTTCCAAGAAAGCTTAAAACCCGATGGAGCGGTCCATTCCGTGTAAATCGGAAGTTTCCAATTGAACAATTGAATTATGCAACCTTCGAAATAAAAGTAAGTTTCGAGTTAATGGGCAACGGGTAAAACCATTTTTGAAATTTTTCATTGAAAAATTTGATAAGATTGTGTTAAGGAATCCCAATCAATCGGGATAAAAATTGATATATCTGGAATGTCGGGCTAGTGACATTAAATTTAGCGCTTCTTGGGAGGCAACCCAAGTGTGCGAACCATCTAAAAATAAAAAATAAAAAATAATTAGGAGAACGATCGATCGACATGCACGAATCGATCGATCGACAAGTACAAATGGTCAATTGATCGACCAAGTATTGTCGATCAATCAACATTAATTATAGGCATTTATGCATTGCGACGTTTTTTTGGCTGTGTATGTATTGTCGATCAATCGACGTGTATATGTCGATCGATCGACCTTAAACATCGCGCATTTCTGAGGCGAATTTTCAACGACGCTGTTTCATACCTGCATGCGCCGTTTGCTATCAACCGACATCTAAGGTCGATCGAACGACTTAATCAAAAGTCAATGCACACTTGTGAATGCACTGTTCCAACACATGGGGAAACGTTACATGTCAGTGTCGATCAATTGACCAAACAGGGTCGATTGATCAAGAACGCTTCAAAAGGTGCATCTTAATGTCGCGTCTTTCCGATGTCTAGGTCGATCGATCGATGTATACACCTTGATCGATCGACTTATACATTGCGCCCAAGAGTGGAGAGGTGGCTCTGTGCTTATTTAAAGGGCAGACTGTCCTTTCTCTTCCTCAGTCTCTCGAACATTCCTAGTCTTCTCCAAACTTCTCTGATTTTCTCCAACATTCTCTGAAATGGCGTCATTCTCCTCTGCAAGACTTCCTTAGCATCCAGAAGGATTTTTTCGAGAATGACCAAAAGGTCATTTTGCCACAAAAGAGATTTCATCTGAGTATGTGTACGATCTGCCGGCATTCCAAGCGATGCCCAAATGCGCGGTTTCACTTGCGTACATTGCTGCTCTTAATCTTCACTTCCTGATGACGCCGCTAGAAATCAACATCTCGGAGCGGGTAGTCTGTATGTTTTATCAAAATATGAAGTAGGAGAATGCATCGGATGAGACAAATGAAGATGCCCATTTCACTGTCTCCATTGACGGCTGGAAGAGAAGCATTTACCCGGATACAATCGCAACTATTTTTAACATTCTTACTAAGCGACCTTTGAACCACCAACTTGGCGAAGAACTTGATGTTGAGCAAGGACCAATGATTAATGATATGTGCAATGGTGTATATGCATCAAGAGGACTTGCGACTAAACGATCGGCTCTCCCTCGCGACATTTTGTTATGGGGCATTATCGTTTCTTGTAGTCTTTGCCCACGAGGACATGCATCCGAAAGAACTGGACCTCGGGTGAAGGCGTTATATGGTGGCTACAATAGATCATGGCTCAATATTCCGTGATTTTTACATGATTCAATGTGGCGATGTCATGATGAGATTGTAAACCCCCCTGCTGGCGATGTCGCACTCATCTATTTTCCCCACCTGGTGATGTAACTCTTGCATTATCTTGGTTTCCCTTTTTATCTTAATGATAATATTGGGAACCTACAGTTTTATCGTTATGGGCCGACGCAGTGGAATCGAAGTATCCGTATGTTGGGAAATATTGATGCACAGCCTGTTCCTCCTGCCCGTCAGCGCCGTTGAGTGCGTCAAGAAGACCCCGCCCCAGAGCCAGAGCCAGAACCAGCCCGCAATGAGGGAGTTTCCCTCGAAATCATGCAAGCTCAAATCAACTCCTTGATCGATGAGCAACAGCGGCAGTATAATCAAACTCTCCGTCGTAGCCGATATGATCGGGCATTTATGCATCAGTTGGGCCAACATTTGTCGCCCGATGGCTATGACGAGATGAGGGCTTGTGCAAGGCAGGTGGAAGAAGAAGAATTTATTTTTTTTTAGGATTTCTGTTTTTTAGTCTGTGTAGGATTAGGTTTTGTAAAAAAAAAAATCAAAAGAAAAAAAAAATTCCATTTTCATGTTATTTTCGCACAAAAAATTTATCAGTCGATCGATTGACCCTCTTTGGTCGATCAATCGACTTTGTAAAATTTCTTTAGATTAGTGTCTCTGTTCTGATTAACCAATCGATTAATCGACTCACACGCTCGATCAATTGCGGTTATATAAAGTCAACTCATGTTGACTGACAAATTCGATCCATCAACCATTGAAGTCGATCAATCGACTGATCAAGTTCTGAAAATAACATTGTAAAAAAAAATACGTGGATTGATCGCGTGATCGACGACTTTAGTTGATCAATTGACTGATACATTTTTTGAAAAAATAATAATAATAATAATAATAATAAATCCGTCCAAAATCTTTTGATTTTAGCAGTCTAATATTTTAGGACTCTCTTCTTTCCTTCGTAGGGCTATTTTAGAAAATCTCAAACTCTCTCTATTTATTTGAAACACCCTGAAAATTTTGTCTACAAATCATAAATTCATCCCTTCAATTTCATAAAATATCAATGGCCGGAAGAACCTATTATACAAGGGAAACTTTGAGGAAGATGAAAGAAACAACAAGAAAAAGGGAAAGGTTTAGCGGATCACAAACTCCATTGGATCTCACCAACATCAATGTGGTAGATCTTGATCCCATGCCTCTTCAGATTTGCGATGAGCCAGCAAGAAAGAGAACCAATAGATCAATCAAGCCCACGCCAAGCCTACCAAGTGATGTAGAAATGATTGATCTAGATTCAATTCCAACCCCATCTCCAATCACCATCACCCATCACTTCCTCTTCCTCATTACCACCACCAACTCCATTAGCGGCATTCATTCCAAAATCAATCCCGAAAGAGATTATTGATCTCATACCTACTGAAGCATGGGCACAGTAGTTGTATCCGGCTCCTACACTTCAGGATCTGGCCACGAGTAGCACGACCAACCCATCAACCCTGCCTCCCCCTGATGTGACTCCTAATTCTTCGAATCCGAGGAGTATCACCGAAGAGATGTGGAATTTCGTTTTCCAAAATCGAAACTAGGGTCGAGAACTGATGCAAATGTTTGAAAGAAAAAGTTGCAAGTTGTTACGATGTTTTAGGAAATGTAGGATGTTTTTAGGATTTATCAGTTTTGCATATTTTCTGTTTTTAGGTAGATTTAGGGTTTAATAATTTCTGTTTTTTCCTCAGTGTAGTTCATGTAATTTACTCAATAAATTTATTTTTAGTTATAATGATGCTTGTTACCTCCTTTACCTTTTGGTGTATGAATGTTTTGTTGCTGGTTTGGGGGTACCCCTAAATTTTGGTCCAATGAGGACATTGCACAATTTAGGTTTGGGGGTGGTAATGCGTTATTCATTTAATTTATGATTTATTTTTCAAAAAAAATATAAATAAATAAATAATAATAATAATAATAGTATTTCATATTTGGTCAATCAATCGACTGACCTTGTCGATCGATCGACTGATTCACTTTGAAAATCCTTTCGGTAAAATTTTATATGGTTGAAATGTGGAATTTTAAATTGATAAATTATGAAATCTCATTGAAAGAATATTAAATGCCTTTTTTTTTATTACTATTAGGAGAGAAAAATTAAGGTGAAATTTGACATAAAAATTTAAACCCACTCTTAGAAGTTATGGTGTTTGACTCAGTTCAAAAAGCTACAATCATGAAAACTTATCTAAAATTGTAAACTGTAGGATCTTAGTGGAGATTAAAACCCGGTGAGCTTTAAAGCTAATTTCATGTCTTTGATGAGAGTTTACATAAATTCGGAGTTATCTTTGAATACGAATTATTTTTGTATAATCTCATACATATTCTTTTGACTTGTGACTGTGCATGATATTAAATCATTGTGCTAGAACGTACTATATATTTGTTCAAGATAAATAGGCAGAGTTACTATCTTTTAAGGACGTGATTGGAGGCCATCATTGGCTCGATTGTGCCTAAAATGTCCCACCTCATATAAATTTGTCCTGCTAGTACTCCTTTGAGCCCATTTGAAAATTTTACCTTTAAAAATTCCTTGATAAGCCACATTAACTTCTAATCTTTCACCATTTCTAAAAATTTAACTTTACCCTGCTTATTTATGAGAAATTAGGAATGAGGAATGAGAGAAAAGAAAGTAAGTAGAGAGGTCTTAAGTTGTGGTGATTACTGAGAATGTATGTCAAAGAAAAGAAAGGGGGAAAAAGAAAAAGAAATATTTGAAAAAGAATGAAAAATATGAGGTGCAAAAAGTCAAAAGAAGTAAAATGAGGGAGAAAAGAAAAGGCAGTTGAGAAAAATAGAAAAATAGTGAGAAAGTAGAAAAGAAAATGAAGAGCAATAGAAAAATCAAAAGTTGATTCCTTTTCCAATTTCTCAGAAACTTTGAATCTCAACTTTCCTTTCTTTCTTGCCCTTACCTGAGCCCTATTACAACCTTATAAAAGACCTTCATGATCCGATCTTGCATTAGTAACCGCCTGGTGGAGAATAATTAAATGATATTTATGGCACTTGATATGGCATGGTTAGAATATACAAGTACCTATTCTTATGAGATTTATTTTTGTTCATTGACTTATAACGTGTTTCTCCTATCATGTGAGACCTCTTTATTTTGTTTTGAATTGGTCCCTCACATGTGTGAAAATATACCCATCATCAGAGAATTTCTATTTTGAGAGTACACCTATTGTGAGATTTGAAGCAAAACATAAATCTACTCAGTTCACAAATAAGATAAATTTTCAGATAAATAAAATTCGATCTGATAATCACACGTGACACATCTAAAGATGGGTGAGAAATTTATCTATAAATTGAAGCAGTAGCTTAACTTAACTAATTATCAATGAGGATGACATGGCATGGGTATTATTTATGTAGAAAATATATACTGAGATTAAATAACAAATTTCACATGAATCAATTATATAAAATATCTTGAAGTTTGTGGGTAACTTCGCTAAAAACCCTCAAGAAACAAAACTCCTCCACTAGGGATCACCTAGCGGTTTAAAGGCTTGTTGCATATGTTAAATGCAATCGTGCTCCCTACGTACGAAAGTGACATTCTTTATTTTTCTTAGGTTGTTAGTTTGTTCTTCAGTTTTGTTTATCTTTTCTTTTGGTTGAGGACTAGCAAAGTGTAGGTTTGGGGGTGTGATGTACAGTGAAATATGATAATATTTCACCCCTAAAAGTCTATTTAGCCATCCGATAAATGCTATCTAACATGATTTGTCAAGTTTTTTTAGTTTCAGGATAAATTGGTCATTAAATGCATTAAGGAGCATAAAAGGATGTAGAGTGAAAAGAGATTAGATCATTGAAGCAAACCACGCATGAGACCCGAACCATTTGACTAGGTCGATCGATCGACCCTCTTAGGTCGATGGATCGACATAGTCTAAAAAGATTTAAAATTCAAAATTCGAACTTTAATCTGGTCGATCGATCGACCACTTCAGTCGATCAATCGACCTAATTCAAGTTTGAATTTGAATTCCTGGTTTGGATGATATTTAAAGAAAAATTTGAGGATTCGGAAGGATCTGCTTCCGCTTGCATTTTTCTATTTTTTTCTGTTTTCGAGTTTGCAAGGGCACTTGGTCCCAATTTCTTTGTCAGTTTTTAGTATTTATCTTTTAGACATAAGATAGATATTAGTTTCTCATTTATGCACTTTCGAGGCGGAGTTGTACGAAACTTGGATTAAAGCTTTTTGTGGATATTATTAAAGCCCTTTACGGTATTTTAATGTTAATGTTGATTTATTTTTCAATCATGCTATTTACTTTTATCATGTGTGGCTAATTTCATTTAAGGATAGGGATCTAATGAATCTCATCCGAGGTATTCGTTTATTATAATATGAATGTGTGATAAAGATATCATATCTGTGAGTGGACTCTAATTTTATTTTGTCATGGATAATATTTTCTTGCCATCTGAGATATGGGAGCTAATCATGTCTCGTGATCTCAGATTTACAATAGAGATCGATGTTATCATAATCTCTGTTATCTCAAGATAAATTCTACCACTTTATAAGGTGTGAGTGTTAATCATACACTCATGGGATGTTAATCACACATCTCCTTGATCTCGGATCTGTAGTGTAGAATCTATACTGAGATCGGATTCTAAGTGCCTTCTGAGGTGTGAGTGTTAATCATACACTCATGGGATGTTAATCACACATCTCCTTGATCTCGGATCTGCACTTTAGAATTCACAGGTGTTTAGATCCCAGACATCTTTTATAAATCTCATATCTTCATCATAAATTTATATTTCATAAATGATAAATCTACGATGGAAGGATTTAGCATCTCAATCCTTACCTTTCATTTATTGTTTAAATCTTTAATTTCATTAGTATTTATCTCATTCATCGAAAGCTCTCAAAATATTAGATTAGTAGTTATTATGGTAAATCTGTGCTTATTCTTTTAATTAGTTGATATCTCTCTTCTAAATTTTCTAACAAATCCTCGTGGGAACGATCTCGTACTCTGCACTCACTGGCTACATCATTATTCGTGCACTTGCTAGTACAACTTAATTTTTACAACAATTTATGTGTTAATATCCAACCGACGCGGCAGGATATCTGTGACCGACACAGTGGGATATTCATGACCGATACGGTGGAGTATCCATATAAAATTGTGCTCCGGTACGGCGGGATATTCGTTCTTTGATTACCATTTTACAGTAATATTTCGTTTGACAAGTCACCTCTATTGAATGGGCTTGTGTATTTGTATGAAATGTTCATTGAACGACGATAGTGGGTATTCCATTGGTATGTGATGCGGCTCCCGATGCTATATATGCTCGGAAGAATAATTAAGTGATTGATTTAAGTTTTGTGAAATAAGAACAAGTTTTTGAAAATAAGATAAGTGTGACTTTGAAATATGTCTTCGTTATTCGTTTTTATTCATTTAAAATGATTTTAAGTTGTAATTCTCATATAAGGAAATGGGCTTGAGACATGTCATGAAAGATATGTGTGATGTTATAAGTTATTCATGCTATTATATTTCTCTATTGAGCTTAGATGTAGCTCACCCTTCGACTATACGTCCCAGGTACATAGATTGCTGCAGGGACTGAGGACGTAGATCCTGAGGACCCGGAGTACGTTCCTGAGGAGGAGACAGAGCTCTCTCCAGAGGAGTTCTTTTAGTAGACTTGTGCTGCACTAGAGTGTTTTGTGAGAACCTTGTAAGGCTTGGTATGACTGACCATTTGTGTAAGATGTTTGTATATGTTGGACAATTTACTGTTTTGCGAACCATGGATATGTGAAGATTGTTTGTCACTTCTAGTTCAGTTCGGTTCTTCCTGCCATGGGAGTTACATGAGGTTAGAACCGTCTTTTATTATTTTTTGTGAGTTGTCATTATATATGGAAATGGAGATTTCTTTCTTATGATGACTCTATCTGTTTTTTTATGATGTGCTTTGTTCTCCTATTTGTGTGGATGTACCAAGTGCTCTGTTTGTATATGGGGTTCGGCCTTGAGAGCCGGACCGACGGTGCGGGTTTCAAGGTGCCGAAATTCGGGTTGTCACAGCGTGCTACGCTTTGGCGAAGAGCAAACTACGGCAAGGATCAAAATTTTGGCCGAAATGACTGAAATTTCGGTCCAAATTATCAGTTTCAGTCCTCACTGAAATGATAATTTGGACCGAAATTTCGATCATATTTTGTATGGGACTCAAATTTCGGTCGAAATTTCAGCCAAATTATCGAATTTTGGTCCAAATTTTCAGTTTCGATCATGCCCAAAACCGAAATTTTGATCCTTGAACTACGATTTTAGTTAAATATTTCTCTTTTTGGGTGATTTACATAGGAAGAAGCATTTTTGGTATGGTTCAAGCCCATGCAATCTCTGAGGGCACCAATGCTTGAAACCACCCTAAACCCGTTGACTCCTTCGAATCATATGATCTAGATCATTTTTCACTCCGATCTTTCACACGATATATCTTGAGACCATGAATGTACCATCAAACGGTCTATTTTTTATTCCTCATGATATAGATCCCCTAAAATATAGGGCAATTACTTGCACACGAGACGAGATTCTACATGACAGACATCATGCACAAACGACATTTTTGGATTTATGTACCATATGGAATAAAAAATAGACAGATTGATGTTACGTTCATAGCCTCAAGATCCATCATCTGATTGAGTACAGTCAAAGGCTATCATTATGATTCAATGGTTGACTCTAACAAATAAGATAGTAGAGTTATAGATATCATAATTCATGCCAATTTTTTGCCTCAAAGATCTTTACATCATCGTTTTCATAACAGACGACTTAGATGGTTTTCTACGTGGTACAAATCCGAAAAATAACAAAGTCGTTTTTTTCATTCATGTATCATAGTACAAATCTTGTGTGCAAGTTTTAGCTCCTATGTGTCCCCGTAAATTAGAATTTAAATCAAAATTCAACAAAACAAAATATTCATTTTATTGGTTTAGGAAGTGGAGGTAAACATCCAGTGACATTAAGCCATAAACTTTTTCAATTTTTCATTAATAAAAAGAAATCTTATAGCTGCACAAGTACAATTGTCGTTAAGTGTGTAGTGTATTCTTATTGTCTGGTTATATGATATGTGTCTGTTAAGTTTCAATTTCTACTAAAAAAATAATCCTATACCTGTTTCTTGGCATTATAAATTAGTACTTCCCAATTTTTTTTAAAATATAAAAGACATTCAAATATCCATTCTTCATTTCTATCTCTAATGCCAACAGCGTCATGATCTTCATTAGCAGCTAAATTTCTACCATATTCTTCTTTCTCTGTCCGTCTTGATGGAATCTAAAAGGATCTGACGATCCGACCATCCAAATTTAGCCTAAAGATCTAGGCGCACGATCAATCAAAAATCAATAAATATATAAACTATAAATATGCGCACCTTGAGCGTTAGCCATTGATGGTTGCCGATCTTCAACGATGTTCTCGCGTTCAATGTCTCCTAGCACAATGGGGATGCTCTCGCCAATAGGGAGGATTGAATTACGTCGAGCTATCGTTGGGACCAGGCACCCCTTATATTTATAGCCAAAGAGTCCTATTTCATTAAGGACTGAAATTGCTAATTATAGTGTGATTAGAAATCACAATCATACCTTAATTGAAAGACACAATAAGCAGTTTCCTATTCTCTTCAAACTCACCAGAATAGCAATTGTACATCTTAAGGTTGATCTTATACCATTCACCGGTCAACGGGTTTAACCATAGTGATGGCCACCAAAATAGAAACTGCTTACAGTCTCCCACTTGGCCAAACTATGTCAATAAACTCCGATTACCCAATGTTAGCTAACTTTCTTTGAATGGTAAGTCACAATCAATCTCAATCAAAGTCTTTATTATCAGTCCGGTCCAGTGAGAATTTCAACACAGAATCAATGTAGTCAATATATCATATCATCGATATATGACCGCTCATCAGTTACTGTATTGGAAGTCATCACCGACATGGATTCCAACTAGTATGATTTCACATAGATTGTAAGTTTACATAACTGAATGGTGATTACATGTAAACGCAATCTAATATTGGTCCTACTTTATTGCCATCTACTGGCACCATATGTTCCAAGGAGTTATTTGCATAAAAATGGAAAAGCAAATAAATAAATTTTATTTCTGAATCAATTAAACAAATGTATTCACTCGCATATATCCACTCTCAAAGGCTATCAAAATTATCTGTCAACCCCATGCGCGCAACATGCTCCAAAAAGAGCGTGGGAGATAAACCTTTTGTGAGAGGGTCAGCCAACATGAGTGTCGTACTTATCTTTTCAACAGATACAATTTGATTCTGAACTTTCTCCCTTACAACAAGATATTTTATATCAATATATTTGGAACCCCCACTAATCTTGTTGTTATTGGAGATAGCAATCGCAGCGGAATTGTCACAAAAGATTCTCAGTGGCTTTGAAATAGTATCAACAACTCGAAGCCCTGAGATAAAATTCCTCAACCATATCGCCTCACATGTTGCCTCAAAACATGCAACGAATTCTGCTTCCATAGTGGACGAAGTAGTCAGCGTTTGTTTAACGCTCTTCCAAGATATAGGTCCACCTGCAAGCATAAAAATATAACCCGATGTGGACCTACGAGTGTCTTGACACCCAGCATAGTCAGCATCTGAATAACCAATAACTTCAAGGTTATTCGACCTTTTGTATGTGAGCATGTGTCCTTTAGTCCCTTGTAAATAGCGAAAAACCTTCTTAGCTGCTTTCCAATGATCCAAACCAGGATTACATTGGTACCTGCCAAGCATGCCAACTATATACGCTATATCTGGACGAGTACAGACTTGTGCATACATGAGACTCCCAACTGCCGATGCATAGGGAATTGTCTCCATCTGTTTTCTCTCCAGATCGATCCTGGGACTCTGAAGTAGACTAAATTTATCACCCTTAATGACAGGGGCAACAGTAGCAGAACAATTGTGTATGTTAAACCTTTTAAGAACTTTATCAATATAAGCTCTTTGAGACAATCCCAATATGCCACGGGCTCTATCTCGATGAATCTCAATTCCTATCACGTAGGAAGCTTCACCAAGATCTTTCATATCAAAACTCTTTGATAAAAAGTTCTTTGTCTCATATAACATGCCCAAATTGCTACTCGCAAGTAAGATATCATCAACGTATAAAACAAGGATGATAAACTTACTCCCACTGATTTTAAGATATATGCATTGATCCACAGTATTTTCTTTAAAACCAAAATTTGAAATGACTTCGTGAAATTTTAAGTACCATTGTCGAGATGCCTGCTTTAAACCATATAGAGACCTTTTGAGTCTACAAACTAAATGACTCTCCCCCTCAACCTGAAAACCTTCAGGTTGTGTCATAAAGACATCTTCATGCAAGTCGCCATTCAGAAAAGCAGTTTTAACATCCATTTGATGCAATTCTAAGTCAAAATGAGTTACTAATGTCATGACTATCCGAAAGGATTCCTTTCTAGAGACAGGAGAAAATGTCTCTTTATAGTCTATTCCCGCTTTTTGAGTGAAACCTTTAGCGACTAACCTAGCCTTGTATCTTTCTATATTACCTTTGGAGTCTTGCTTGGTTTTAAATACCCATTTACTGACCTCTGTGCTTGACCCCATTAGGTAACTCACAAAGATCCCAGACCGAGTTATGTTTCATTGATTCCAACTCATCTTTCATGGCTTCGAGCCATTGAGTGGATTTGTCGCTCTTCATGGCTTGGCTAAAGGAAACAGGATCTGATTCCTTTCCAAAATCAAACTCACTCTCATTGAGGTAAACTATATAGTCATCAGAAATGACAGGCTTCTTTGCTCTCTCTGATCTACGCAATGGTAGATCATTGGCAGCCGCCATGGGAGCAAGAGCCTCCTCAATGTGGGGTGTGTCAATAGGTATAGCCACAGGTGCATTAACACTGGCTTGAATAACTGGTGTTGGTGCCACTTTTTCTTGGATAAAAGGGATAGGAATTATAACCCGATTCTCCTCAAAAGTGATTTTCCTAAGCTCTATACTCCCACTGATCTCACGATCCTCAAAGAATTGTGCATATCTAGTCTCAACAATCCGGGTACTATGAGTGGGGCAATAAAATCTGTAGCCTTTTGATCTATCAGGGTAACCAATGAAATGACAACTTATAGTTTTAGGGTCCAATTTTCCTAATTGTGGGTTGTACACCTTTGCTTCAGCGAAACAGCCCCAAATGTGTAAATATCCTAAAGTCGGTTTTCTTCCTACCCATAGCTCATAAGGAGTTTTGGGAACTGCCTTACTAGGAACTCGATTTAGGATATGCACCGCTGTTTTCAAGGCTTCTCCCCACAAGAACGTAGGCAACGTAGAGTTGCATAACATGCTTCTCACCATATCCATAAGAGTAGATGTGCTATCTTCTCCTTGTTTGGTTTCCGGTGGAGGAGCTTTCACGTTCTTTCCTTTATATCGTCCCGATTTTCGCTTGAAATTTCGTTTCGATGGGCCAAGAGCGGCGTAATGAGCACTTTCAGGTTTTTCAGCCCGAAGTCGTTCTTCTTCTTGGACACAGTGAGCGATTAACTCGTTCATCTTCCACTTCTCTTTCTGCGTGTTATAATTGATCTTGAACGGGCCAAATTGCGCAGGAAGAGAAGTCATAATGAAGTGAACAAGATAACCCTCAGAAAAACCTATGTCCAGTTCTTTCAATTGAGTGGCCATGCCACTCATTTTCATAATGTGCTCCCGGACGCCGCTATGACCATCATATTTCATGGTTCCCATTTTAACAATTAGACTACTGGCAAGGGCTTTAGAAGTCCCTTGAAATTATTCCTTAATGGCTTGCATGTATTCTTTGCGGTAGTGAATACCTCCCGAATCGCACTCAAAGAATGGAACTCTTTATGATCATGAGGCTCATACGATTTGATCTATCCCATTTTCTAACCGTGATGGTTCATCGCCAGATCCTCAGCCGAGGCATCAGCGGTGAACACCGTGGGTTTATCAGATCGTATAGCATAGTCAAGATCCATGCAGCCTAGAACAATTGCAACTTGTTCCTTCCATTTCTTATAATTTGATCCACTCAAAAGTTCAATTCCACCAATCATACTAGTTATGATAGACGGGTTCAATCTTTTAATAATTAAGGGCTTTATTATGTCCACATACAATCGAAGTAACTATCAATTCCACAAGGTTATAATTATAGTATGTGACGCGAAAGTTAAAATATGTCAAGGAATATAAAAAGTAAAACCAATGTGATTTTATTGAGAAACAATTTGTGTCATTATGAGCCTCCGTTGGGTCGAGTCATAACACACTAGCCGCTTCCTCAGTCTTTATTAATGATTGTGGTACTAATTGCGTCGTTATGACCCTCAGGTCGAAATCACAACACGCAAGGCATACCCACACACACAAAATAATGAATAGTGAAACACAGCCATCATATAACATTAAGTGATTCATCACCGTTGGGCAGAAGAATCCCTTATGTTGTAACGCCAACGTTCACTACACACTTTCACTGGATTTGTAACACGTTTTTGAACAAAATTAAACCTCACTATGAAAACCACGGCACTAGGAAGGATCATCACCGTTGGGCAGAAGAATCTTTCCAAGCCATGTTTTCAAATTAGGCTTGATAATAATTTAGATGATCACAAAACGTGTTATGAGGAGGTGCCAAAATAGATAACAAACGAGCATTATAATGTGTAAGTACTAGCCATGGTGGTGGAGCACAACCTCCACTACCCAATTCTAATGAATGATACTTGAACAAAAATTGATTATACAATTAAGAAATGGAAAAAATAACATCAGGTCATGAAAATATCATAATAGAGAGCTCGTTGTTAAAACTAGACTACAAAATTGGGTCCGGAATACCCGAGAAAATCAAAATGCATATATAATGTCCGAAAAACGGACCTGTAAATAGCCCAGAAAAGGCCCGAGAAGATTAGGAAATAGGGTGGTTATGTTGGGCCGGGTACCAAAACCGGGCCATGGGCCTTAGTGACCGAGTGGGCCAAGGGCCCAGTGGGTCGGGCGGACTCGGGCCAAATAGGCCAAGAGCCGAATGGGCCTAGGGCCCAGTGGGTCGGGCCAAGGCTATGCGGGTCGGGCCATGGTCCAAAGGGCCAGACGGGTCCATGCAGGTCGGGCCATATGCCAAAAGTCCGAGTGGGCCTAGGGCCCTGTAGATCGGGCCATAGGCCAAAATAGGCCAGACGGGCCAGGGGCCAAACGGGTCGGGCTGTGGTCCAGACGGCCATGCGGGTCGGTCCATAAGCCAAAATAGGCCAGACGGGTCGGGCTGTGGTCCAGAGGGCCATGCGGGCCTATGCGGGTCGGGCCATAGGCCAAAATAGGCCAGACGGGTCGGGCTGTGGTCCAGAGGGCCATGCGGGCCTATGCGGGTCGGGCCATAGGCCAAAATAGGCCATGCGGGCCAATTGAGCCAAATAGGCCCAGGCGGGTCGTGTGGGCCAAGTAGGCCCATCAGGTCGGGTGGGCCAAAGAGGCCCAGACGAATTGGGTCGGTCGGTCGGGCCAAGTAGGCCCATACGGGTCAAGGCGGGTCGGGTGGGCCGAGTCAGACAGGCCGGGCTGGAGCCAAAACGGGTCGGGCTGGGGCCAAATAGGCCTGGCGGGTCTAGGCGGGTCAGGCCAGGGTGCAAATAGGCCTGGCGGGTCTAGGCGGGTCGGGCAGTGGGTCAAAGACGCCCAGTAGGGTTGGGCAGTCAGGTGGGCTGGCAGGCCCAGACGGTCGCGGGTCCGGGGGTGGTAGTGGTCCAAATGGCCATTCGAGTCCATGGGCCATATAGGATCTGGGGGGCTGGCGGGTCGGGTAGCCAAGGTGGCCAGCCGGGGCTTGCCAAGGGTCAAATACACCCAAAAGGCTAAGCGGGTCGGGCAGTGGGCCGGAAACGGACCCGCCCCAAAAACCCCTTTCTTCTTCTTCTTCCTCTTCTTCAGAAATTTTTTTTTTTGGGTGACCAGGTCCGGCAGACCCGGCCTTGACCAAGGTTTATATCCCACGCATCTGGTGGTAGCCGAAAAGAACTACTGGCGGATCACGACCAAAGTGAAAAAATTTTTTTTTTTTTTTTGGTTGTTGTTACAGCCCTTTCGGGCTTCCTCGCGCCCCATCTAGTGACTGGCTGGGCAGGTCCGATCGGCCCGACCGGTCGGTAGTCGGTCCGGAAAAAAGAGCCACCGACGATCAGGCCACAAAAACCCCAAAAATTTCAAAGTTTTTTTTTTTTTTTTTTGGATTTTTGATTTGCAGCCACCCCCGCTCCTCAGCGGTGACTAGACGCGAGGGTCTGGTGAGCCATCCGGTCGGCCACGACACCGGCCGGCCGCCGGTGTCAATCCGGTGGCCGGAAAAAAAGCCTAGCGGCAATCCCCTTTTTTTTTTTTTTTTATAAAACAGCCATATATAAAAAAAAAAAAAATAATAATAATAATAATAAAAGCTTATTTTAAAGTTTTGACCGATCATAACGTCAATCATGGCTCTGATACCAATTGATGGAATCTAAAAGGATCTGACGATCCGACCATCCAAATTTAGCCTAAAGATCTAGGCGCACGATCAATCAAAAACCAATAAATATATAAACTATAAATATGCGCACCTTGAGCGTTAGCCATTGATGGTTGCCGATCTTCAACGATGTTCTCGCGTTCAATGTCTCCTAGCACAATGGGGATGCTCTCGCCAATAGGGAGGATTGAATTACGTCGAGCTATCGTTGGGACCAGACACCCCTTATATTTATAGCCAAAGAGTCCTATCCCATTAAGGACTGAAATTGCTAATTATAGTGTGATTAGAAATCACAATCATACCTTAACTGAAAGACACAATAAGCAGTTGCCTATTCTCTTCAAACTCACCAGAATAGCAATTGTACATCTTAAGGTTGATCTTATACCATTCACCGGTCAACGGGTTTGACCATAGTGATGGCCACCAAAATAGAAACTGCTTACACATCTTTCTTGTAGACATCTTCCTTATCCTCTCCTTTCTTTATTTTGGTTGTTCCTTCTTTGTATTTTTTAAATAAGTGATAAGTTCTTTTTAAAAAATTAAAAAGAAAAACTAGTATTATTCGAAATTATATTTATCGTTCATATTGTGCATCGCATCGTATCGTATCAAGTATCATAAGATTCAATTAAAAGCAAATACACATCATTGATACATATAGTTTTCTAGTGTCGTCACTGGCATAGCCAAATAGAAGAGTGTAGTCAAGTCCCCATTTAACTCTAGAGTTTCCATTAAATATGATTCTTATACAACCTTTGTTTGTATATAAGTCTTCAAATCTATGATATAGAAGCCCCAAATCGGCTCGAGTCCCCATTTTACTCTAGTGTAACGATTAAGTATGATTCTTTATCATTTATAGCCCCCACCAATAAAATTTCTGGCTACGCCCCTGACTATTGTGTACCGTTGTGCATGCAAAGATATGAAGTAATTATTATTATTATTTTTAATTTTATGATTTTATTTTTTATATTTTTATTTTATTTTTATTATTATTTTCTATTTTTTATTTTATTTTTTATTTTATTATTTGTTTTTATTATTTTTATTTTTAGTTTTTTTAATTTTTAAAAGTTTTAATTTTTAAAATTATTTATTTTATTTATATTTATATTTATATTTATATTTATATTTACTTTTTATTTATTTTTTATTTTATTTTTTATTTTTTATTCTTTCATTTTATGTTTCATTTATTATAATTATTATTATTATTATTTTTTTCATCCATTGATTTTATTTTAATTTTATTCATCAAAAGATAGAGAAAGTGAAAAGATAGAAGAGACAGAAAGAGAAATAGAGGAGAGAGAGATTTCTCATGCAACAAAAAGAAGGGAGGAGGAGGTAAAAGATTTTCAATGAATTCTCCCTATTTTAGAGAGATTTATCTTTTTATAATGGAAAAGAAAATTTTAAATTTCCTATTATTTTCAATGACATAATTTTGTTGTCAAACATAAAAAATTAACATATTTTCTTCCATTTTCTATAATTTTTTTTCCTTTCCTCGTAGCCAAACAAATCCTAAGATTCAGAGACAAAGCACCCTTGTCAAAGGTTAAAAAAACAAACAGTATTTTGCACAAATCATGATGCCAGAATGACATGAACACAGTAACCGAAGGAATACAAAGCCTACATAAATAAACAAGATTTTTTAAACTTGAACTAATGACCATCAAAATTTAACTTACACCCGCAGCAATCTTTTTCTCCTCCACATTTTTCAAGTTCAAGTTGGATATTCTGCAACTACAAACTCACTGCCTTCTCCACAGCTTCAGTAATGGTTTTATCCCTTTTTACTTCTGGCTTCTGATAGTAGAGTTTCTGAATTAAAAGAAGAGGATAAGACAGAGAAATTATTACATGATTAAGTCATACTATTATGGTCAAACTTGGCAGTTAATCCCAATTATAAAAGGGTATTTATATAGTTAACTAAAGATGAACAAATACATGAGGCATGACTTCATCAAAGTAGCAGGTATATATGTATAATCATCTACATACAGATCAAAGATGCATAATAAGCCAGATGGAATGCATTACACTACAAAAGGTTCCATGAAGGCGTGCTTACTTCTCTCTGATTCTCATGCTGGCTTGCAATTACACAGGTTATGCTCATCCACGATTTGTAATTTAATTTATGAAGAAGAATAGAGTTTGATAGATTGATGTTCAAAGTCGATCGATTGATTTCTACCGGAGATCACTCTTCAAAGTGTCTCTATTCACAGGTTGAGATTAAATCTAACCAACATAAACACCAACTGGTGTTTAAATGATCTTCCACCATTAAAATGTCATTTTTTATCTCACACCATTGAAATGTGATTTATCATTGTGCCATATGGTATATGATCAATCTAAATTGCCCAAGTGGATATCCATCGTTGGAACATGTCCCAGCTAAAAGATCATGCTTATAAGTGATTGTAAACCATCCAATCGGTGAACTTTAATATCAACTATCAAACTTAAGAACAACTGTTCATATTAGAGTGCATAGATCGGATGATTGGGATTTCCCAAAAGGTGAGATTTCTTTACTCATGGCTCTTCAATTAATGATATAGAACTTTTACAGTATAAATTTTTAAGATCATAAATCAATCAATGGTGTAAGATCATTTAAACACCATTTGATGTTTAAATGATGATCAGGAAAGTCATTTCCAAATAAAAAGTGCTCCTATTATATTTCTCAGGCCGGGACGGGCCCTAAGCATGGATCAAAATTTCGTCCGATACCGATACATATCAGACAATACGTATCAGTATCAAACCCGAACGATACGGTCCATTGAAACTACCGTATCGTTCATTTACATGTAATTAGTCAGACGATACATTGAATGTATCGTCCAATACTGACCGTTACCAATACGTATCGTCTGATACGTATCGATTTTGGGCTCAGACGATACGTATCCGTGTTCTGCCATTTTGATCTATGGCCCTAAGTACAATAAATTTCGTACTTTTAAAAAAATAAATAAGTGCATCATTTCAACACTACACTTCAGTTAGATGGACGCTATGGGTACTAATGCACATGGTCGGTTGGTCACGGAGGTCAATGATTTGAAAAGAAACAATAAAATATTTTCATGAGGGTACCTCTTTTCCAGCCCACACCTTCCCTTAAAGCCCCTCCAACTCAAACCCCTCAAAATATGGGTGGAACATTATAATAATCCGGTTTTTATTACACTTTATTTAATGGTACTAGATGTATTTTGTATTGTGTATGGTGTTAGTGTTCCACATCGGAACCTACCCTATTTGAGAAAACTATAAGTTACGCAAATCTCTTTTCACTTTTCTGTTTTTTTAAGAAACCCTAGCGATCCCTTATTCTTATTCTTTTCTTCTTCTTCTTAAGAAATCCTAGCAGTCACAACTTCTTCTTAATCCACCATTTATAAAATTCCTTAATCTTTTCTCAAAAATTTTTTATGTGTTCTCCCACAAGAACCACCATGATATTTTTCTACCATCAAAATCGAGAAGAAAGAAAAATGAAGAATCTTTGACAAGTCATCGTGTGGGACGTTGATATTTTCACCCTGATTGTTGTAGATCTACCGTTCATGCTTCAAGAGGTGGGTATCTATCAATCCTTCTTGTACTTCTCAGATTCCGTCGCATAGGGTACGATCAATCGTGTGCCGACGGATTAAATAAATAAAATCCGTGCATATTTGGATAAAAATTACTTTTGAAAAGAATAGAACGGCCAACCTTAACTAGTTCTCTTTATGTTGTTATTTTAATTAATTTTATTTATTTTAATTAATTTTGGGTCTTTTCGGAACCTTAATTTGTTATAGAAATAATGCTATCAATCAATCGATCCTTGTTCCCGATCGATCGATTCAGAACGGAACCCAAAAAAAAATTCATAATAACTTACCAGATCGATCGATCGATTATGGATCGTACTGCTTTACTTGTTTACTTTATATTTTCAACCATTCGATTTTCAAATCCAATCAGTCAAATTCGAAATCACCGAATACTCTCATCCACTTTTAATGCGATCAATCGAGTTACTTTTTCGATCGATCGAATTCTTGACAAATTATGATTGTGCTCTATTTTTGTTGCTTAATCGATTGAGTTTTGTTTTATAATTGAATTTCTATTGGGACTTGTGATAATATAATATTATATTATATTATAAATTCTTTTAACTTAAACTATGTATCCAATAAGCATTATATAACTTATATTATAATGATATTATATTACATATAAAACAATGGTACTCAAGTAATGGCGGAATCAGGATTTTCATCTAGGCGGGACGCAAGATGAATTAGATTTAATTTCCATTCATTTGAGAATAACTTTCGAAAAACTTGTTGGGATTAAAAATATATAAAAATATATATTTATAATTCTAAAAGATATTAAAATATATAATATCATATTTAAAATATATATTATCATAAAATTCGTGTTTCCTACCAATTTTTTCAACATAGGATCTTTTGGTCACGGCTTTCAAATCTGATGACTTAGATGGTGTAATATCCCGGATATTTTGACCTATTTTTTGTTTACCTCGGTAAGCGTGTCCGAAAAATGTTGTGGAATATTTTTATTTTGGTAAGCTAAGGCTATAATAAGACTTGTGGCAAAAGGGTATTGTCAAAGGATGTGTGTAAGTCATGTAAGCGATGACTAACACAATAGGGTTGGTGTTTGTGTTTAACACCGTATAGATTTTCAACTTAAGTGGATAAGTTGTAAAATAATAAAATCTAGATATTTTATTTGCATAACTTTTGGTTATAAGAGAGTTGAAAGAGAAGTTAACTTCTCCCTCTCTCGTTAGAAATTAAGCCTCTAAGGCCTTGCCTCATTGTTGATCTTAGATCTAGAGAGTTTGAGAGCTCCTCTTTCCATCTCAACCATTGGTTCGCCTTGTGCTTAAATTCGGATCTGTTTGAAATATTGAAGGAGAAGAGAGATGTGGGAAATGAGAAGTTCTCCGTGAATTTGTTGTGGCTGAGGCAGTGTCCACCTCTTTATGAATATGGATTGATTTGAAGAATCTGAATCATTGAGCTTGGAGATTGGCTCCGGTGTGTGTATAGGTGCAATGGGATCAACGGTTTAAGCTACAAGAGGTAGGTCTTGAAACCTCCTTGTGTCAATTTGTTTATGTTTTGTTTAGAATTGAAGATGTGTGTTCAATATAAGATCTGATGGTTGTGTTTGAAACTGAAGAAAAAAAAAAAAAATCTGGACTTGAAAAAGTTGACAGCCACAGAACCAGGGAAATTCGAGGGTCGATTTTCCAATCGATGGTCGAATTTGGAAATCGACCATCGAATTGGAAATCGAGGGTCGATTTTCTATGTTTTGTGACTGATGTGCAGTTTTGAAATTCGAGGGTCGAAATTGAATTCGACCATCGAATTTCAAATTTGACCATCGAATTCTGTCCTGTTTCAGGCATTTGAAATTTTGGTTGGATTTTTAATCTACAAGCTTTTGGTTTGATTTTTGGGTTCTATATTAACACTGAGAGTGTTAATATATGTAAGTTTTGACAATTAGGAGTCCTTGGTGAGGACTGCTTGTGCATGATTTTGAAACTTCCTTGTTAAGATAGGAGAACCCTATTTGTTATTTGCATCAATTTATAAGCATAAACTGTTTCGGCTATTTCTTTTAAGAAGCATTAATTTTGAAATTCTGTTATATACAGCAATAATAAAACTCAGAAGATATGACACAAATCTAAAAATTTTGGAACTTTGTTATGACTAAGAACTTCGAAATTTGAACCTTAGAACCTCAGTTAATCTTTGAATCAGAACTTCGAATCAGAACTTTGAAAAATTAGTATATGTTATGAATAATAAGCCTCGATATGTATTAGCATTTGCATTTGATTTAGGGTTCATACGTACGATGCTCTAGATTCTACCAACCGTGTTGACGGTATTACTTTGGCGCAAGTTTCCCCTCATAGCGTAGGGGCTTGTTGCACTTTAGAAATGGGTTCATGAACGACGATGGTCAGTAGGGTTTCCCATCGGTCACGTAGTCCGCTCTCATGCTATAAGAAATTTGGAAGATAAAATTAAGTTATAAATTTAAGACAAGAAGCATGCTAATTCAGAAGAATTTCGAACACATCAGATTTACGTTTTCATTTTTGACTCAGGATTAGAACTGGAGATTTAGTTCGCAAAACATCATTTGAAAATCATATTTGATCTGATTCTTGTCTTTGAAAACCTTACTTATAATGAAATGCAAATAGATCTGTTTCCTCTATTGGGCTTTGTTGTTAGCTTACCCTCGACTATACGTCACAGGTGTTGAGACTGACCTTGGGTCAGAGGATCTGGAGGACTCAGATTACATTCCTGAGGAGGAATCGGACATACCAGTTGAGGAGTTCTTTCCGTGATCTTTGATCCTTTATTTTTGGTACTTTTGTTTGGATATTATTTTGAATATTGGGCCCTAGGCCATTATTTTGGTTCTTTTGATATCACTCGAGGAACCATTACTGTGAACCACTATTTTAGATGATCGGATTGGCCATCACCGGTGATTCTTCTTGATTCCTCACAGTGACATATTTAATTTTGTTATAGAAAGCTTTTGTCTTTATTTTTGGATTAATTTATGCTTTGTCTCTGTCTTTGGACTTTTGTACTATGTAGCCGGCTTCTGTTTGTTACGGTTTATTGAGAAATCAATAAGTTGATGAATCGGCCTTTCCTATACCTTAGGGATTGGAAAAGTCGGGTCGTCACAGATGGCATTTCCTACATATGATCTTTTGATCATTGCGTTTAATTTTTTTCATACGATCTTTTGATTTTCAACAATTGATTGATTTGACTTAGACGATGGAGTTCGTTTTTCACTTCAATCTTCCTCACAAAGAATCTTGAGACTATGAGCGTACCATCCGACGGTCAAATTTTTTATTTTAAGTGGCACAAATCTCAATAAATTGACTAAAAAGTAATGAGGCACACATCACACTAAATTAGGGCTACATTTTGGGATGTGTGCCACGTAGAGAAAACTAGCATTTGATGGCATGTCTATGGTCTCAAGATCTATTGTGTGAGAAATTAGGCTTAAAACGTATCTTCATCATCAAATTCAAAACACTCAAATGGTTGTGGCATGCAAAACTTGAGTTGAGAAGAAAGAATCTCGAATTTTAAGGATTGCAAATAAATTAGTCCCTTCAGATTTTAGCTCCCATGGTGGGCGAAAAAACAAATTCAACGAAATTTTAACCAAAGATTTTATACAATTTTATCTTAAGAAAAGATTCAGAAAGTGGACGCCACATTATTGCCAAATAGAAATATTTTATTTCTATAAGAAAAGCAAAAGAGTTGCCTTTGTTTGTGCCCCGCGTCTTAGACCCCTTGATAACCATTGATTAAGTCGGATCAGATGATGGAGGTCATGTTTCATCCCTATAGTCCACACAAAATATCTTGAGATCATGACGTACCTATCAGACGGTCAGTTTTTATTCCAGGTGTCACAGATCCTCCCAAAATGGTCTTTGAATCATATGTCAAACATCACGCCCAAACGTCAATTTAGGGCCATTTTTTAGAGATCAGTGACACATGAAATAAAAAATTTACCGTCAGATAGGTGCGCCATGATCTCAAGATCTATTCTGTGGAATGGTGGGCTGAAACATGATCTCTATTGTTGATCTGAAGCAATCAATGGTCTTCAAGGAGTCTAGGACGTGGGTACTTTCAGAGATAGCATGGGTGTGGATAGAGGTACCCAAGGCAAAATTAAGGAGATTTTTTACACACTCTTATTACGGAAACAAAACAAATATTAAATTTTTATTTTTTTTAAAGTCACTGCGAGCGGACGCCCGTAGTTGCCCATACATGCGTCCGCCACTGTACTCTAGTTCCATATTATTTTAATAATATAACTTGGTTGCTCTAAAGGTTGGGTGTACACAAAGCCCTGTTCCGAATTAGTTGCTTTCTTCTATTGATCGATCGACGTTAATACCGATCGATCGAATCTAAACCAAACCGACTGCGTATACTTTATTAATTATTGATCAATCGATTTTTTATGTTCGATCGATCGATTATGGACAAAACTGAACTACTGTATACTTTAAATTTCTTTAAATTCAATCGATCGATTAGAAGTTATTGATCGATCGATTCTAACCCGAATACTAACTTATATTTTAATACCGATCGATCGATTTTCGTTCGAATAGACGACCTTAATCACTTTATAATTTCACTTTAGTACGATCAAAACCTAATGTACACTAATCACTTGGATATAGAATAGAGTAGTTCGTCTCTAAGTTAGCTTGAAATTCTATCGAGTCGAGTGACTCAATTTAGGGCGTGGTGTAGGCCATGAGGGGCCATACTAACTGGGCTAATAGTTGGGCCAGTGGGCTCATTTTAAATCTTACTAAAGAAAAAGTTAGTTTGGTGGTGGGGGGCCATGGCCCCTGTTAGCTGTCCTTTGCATCCGTCTCTGCCGATATGATTGGGCCAATATGTTTGGGTTGGAAAATGGGTGATCCTTACATATGCCCAAACTCGAGCTCGACCTGTACCCAACTCAGACCGGCATATTAATAGGTTGGGTTTAGATTTAGTCTAAACTGGACCCGGACCTAAATGTGAAATGGGTCGCATATAGTCACCGAATATGCGACCCATTTCACATTTATGGTTCAGAAGTAGTCTGGCAATAAGAAAATTTGAAAAAGTTCGATGAAAAATAAGCAAGATTATGGGAAATGTTGGGAAAAATTAAGAGAAAAAAATTAAAAAATTAAAAAATTAAAAAAATAAGATTAGAAAGTCTGAAAAATGGAAAGAATATAAAAAAAAGTCGGGGAATCTTTTCAAAAAAGTCGTCATTAAAACGTGATTTGTTTGTTTTATCAATAAGTCCCATTTTATTTGTGACTTTTTTAAACTCAGACATATGGATACTTAAAGGTCGTTTTATTTTTTTTTCTTTTTCATTGGAGGGGGGCCATGGCTCCTGTTAACCCTCTCCTAGCTTCGCCCCTACTTATAACTCATGGTAGTATGAAACATTATAACGAATAGGATAAGTACAAATTTAGTGTAACCTTGTATACGATGACATATACAGTGACCCTATCATCATGAATTTTAATATGATAGAATAAGATATGAGATTCGGGCTTAGGCTTATTTGTAGTGAGATTTTTTATGATCACATAAAATTTGAAATGTAGACGTCCATATACAGATACAATCTCTATATAATAGTCTAAAACCTCTATGGTAAAGATGTCTCCTTACTGTCATACAAAGTACATTTAGGTTACTACGGAACCCTCTTTTTAAAAAGTATAATTTAGTGAAATTATCTCACTATAACTAGTCCTATAATTAAGTGATAAGAATATGTTTAATTAATATGAGTATGTTAAGATAAAATAAGTTATGCGTGCGATAATAAGACACCGTTGTTTAGACTAATAAAATATTAAAAACTAATTAAGGGCAACATTTTACAGTCAAGACGGGTCTCTGGGAGAAATTATGAGTATGTTATGAGTTACGTTTGGCAATATATCTACCCATTAGGCTGGGTGGGGAGTATGAGTATGTTATGAAGGGCGATATGATATGGTGATAAGTTACTATAGTGACCCTCACATGTTAGGCTCGAACAATGACTCTGGCACAGGTCGTATAGAATTTATGAGTATATTAGTTACGCTCATGCGATATATAGACGTATGTGTGAGAATAATAAGATATGTTATGTTTTTAGATATGGTGGGGTACGTTAGGATATGCATGTCTAGATCATGATCATGTATTTATGTTATGATATGAAATCTACGATTTGCACATAATTATTTTTTTCTCTTTTCTTTGATATATTATTATTATCGCTTACGTGATGCACCCATAATGTACCTGACTAGAATGAGGTGGATTGGTAGTGTATCCACTGAGTTTACATGACTAAATAAATTCATCTCACAAAAATCTAACAGTTGTAGGTGATTCTATCAATGGAGTGAGTGTTGGCTATTCTGACCCGATTGGTACTGATTTTATTGATCCCATAGACGTTATAGTGTATCCATTGAGTTTACGTGACAAAATAAACTCATCTCACAAAAATCTAACAGTTGTAGGTAATTCTATCAACGGAGTGAACGTTGGCTATTCTGGTTCGATTGGTACTGATTTCATTGATCTCATCAACATTAAGTACCAAGAGGACATCGGTGTTAATTTTGATTTGACTAACTGTTGCAGACTTGGTATCGTGTTTCGTTTGATACTTTTATTGTTGACTCTATGGTTTCATTTATCGGATTTATCTCCGACTTTTATTTCTCTTTTATTTGTGAGTTATCTGAATTTAATCACATTTATTCATTTATTTAGTATTGCTTATATATTCTATTCTCATTTGTTGGCTTTTATGAACTTCAAGGAATCATATTTGTACAAGAATTTTAATTATGTATATATCTGTTTAATATGTCTGAGATGCGTATGACTTATAACTTAAAATTCTAAGTCATTGAAATGGGATAAAATTTCGAGTCGTGACAAACACGATCTATATCATCTAATTTAAAACAATCAACGATTTTCAAAAGGCTTGAGAAGTAGGGCTTGAGAAGTGGGCATTATCAGAACGTTTGGGAGTGAACAAAGATATCCATTCATCAAATCACCATTCATCCGAGGAGGTGATGTGTGCCGCGCCACCCAAAAACGTGGAAAGACGTGTACCCCAGCTATTGAGCCATGCAACATGGTCGACGTCTGTTTTCACAAGTCAACGAAAAAAAGCCATAAGGAAGACAGATATAATTAAAATAAGAGGGGCCCTCTTCTGACAGCCTTTAAACAGATGTAATCTGACCATTCACCCCCACGCCACATAGCACACATGTTTATCAACAGAAGCTGCCCATCATTGACAAGTGCCAACGAAAAAATCGGAGAAATCACTCCATTTAGAAGATCCTAGCCATCTGATTCGTGCAACTCTATTTTAACTGTTAAAAAATGTAACTATCATTCATTTTAAAGATATACATTTGATGGTTAAGATCCTCTCATGGGCGTTATTTTTAGGCACACTTTAGTTCAATGTGTGAAGTGTGAACTACAACTTTATGACTTGTATGGTTCCAAGGCACACGCCATTTAGTTTTATAAGTGAGCACTCGAGCATAATCTATATTAGAGTAGTTTTGAACATGAATAGATGACCCTTGGACATAATTTTTTTTTTTACAAGACATGATATTTTGGAGACCTATTTTATGTGAAAATATCATTTGAGTTGTTAGATTTGAAGGTCGTGATCTAAAGGTCTACAATACAAAATATTTGCACAAAACTCGGACTCTATCATATGATTCAGCATAGCTGTTGAATCAAATAATGGCCTCTGACGGCTAGATTGATTGACATAATAAAAGTCGTGTTTGATTTATATAAGATCTTTAGATCATTGCCTTCAAATCAGACGGCCCGGATAATGTTTTCACAGAACATAAGTCCCTAAAATATCAATTATTTCTTTAAATTATGTGCAAAAGCCAACCTGTAATGGCTCCTAGGAGAGTCAAATCAT
Organism: Chloranthus sessilifolius; assembly: GCA_021018995.1. Lineage (NCBI taxonomy): Eukaryota > Viridiplantae > Streptophyta > Magnoliopsida > Chloranthales > Chloranthaceae > Chloranthus > Chloranthus sessilifolius. The sequence continues at coordinate 154,978,553 of CM037588.1, read as the reverse complement.
ACCGATACGTATCGGTATTGGACCAGAACGATACGATACATTTAATGTATAATATCGTCTATTTTATATATAAATGCTCGGACGATATATTTAATGTATCGTCCGATAAATTACTATTTCGATACGTATCGATTTGAAACTCGGAAGATAAATATCAAATACTCAAGATTTAGACCCTTGAGTCAAATGTCATTATTCTTTAAACTAAATAAAATATTCGTCCACTGATCCCCGAACTCATAAATAGAATTGAGCCACCCCAGGGCTGACCATTTTGATAAAAGAAAATTGACTCGGCCTAGTGTTTAGCCTCTTCCACATATGTCAGGTATCTAATTCCGAGATGTCGTGAAGCGGGACAGAGAGAATCTAGCATGATTCACGTTACTGTTATTTTATTTTATTTTAGTTTTTTCATTATAGAAATGAATGATGAAAGTAGAGTTTCTTATATTTTTCGATAACCCCACCTTTTAGAGAGCCCCACCTCAAAGAGTGCACATGTTAGTGGTGCAAGGTGGGTGCTCCTAGAGTTTCAGCGAGCTCAATTCAAATAAAGCTATTCCTTCCTTTTTAACAACGAATAATGGTGTTGGAAGGATCTTACACAATTAACATGGACTTTAAATCTTACATCATTGGAAAGTGTTTTACTATTATGCCACTTGGTGTACATGTGTAAGCAATCAAAATTAGAAAAGTGGCAATTTATCATTAAAACATATCTCAGCCAAAAAAGTTATAATTATAAGTAAATATAAATCATTTGATTGGTGAATTTTAATATTAGTCACTAAAATTAAGAATAACGATTGATATTAAAGTGAACAGATCAAATAGTTTAAATCTCCTAAAATTGTGATTTTTAAAAATGTTCCCTTTCAATACATGACCTACTACTTGAACGGCATCAATTACCAACATCCTACACCATTAATGATGTAAGATCACCATTTAGGGTCAAAGAGTCATGTCCTTTTAACACATGGGTGAGGACTCCCCAACCTTAGAGAGAGAGCCCTTGCACAACATCAATTTTACAAAAGTGGATCTCATCTTCGTAAAAATTGTAATCAGTAGATAATATTTAGTCTCCTTAGTAAATAATCTCTATCATCCGATCTGAGAGCTTACGAGAGCACTAAGATTGCCACATAAAGTAGGTATGAACTATATCCCAGATTAAATGAACATAAGTATTTTAATTAGATAGATGGCCCGAATCTTTCTCTCAGCCCAATAGGTGGGCCGAGTCTACAATAGCAACGTGTCACCGACACAATTTTGTTACACGTGTAGCACCGACCCAGTGAGTTGGTGTTTAATTGGGGGGCATTTGACTAAACAGGAATTAATATAAAAAATAGTAATCATTTTATGTCATTTTAAAAATAATAATAATATAGAATTTTATTAAAAAATATTTACTGAAAAAGGTATCTTAAAAACATAACTCCTATTTTCAAATTACATATTTACTCACGACTTAGATCTTATTAAACCTTTAATAGAGGGGTTATCTGGTAATTTGTTAAATAGGATGGATAGTCATTTAAATAATTATTTTATAAAACTTCCCTCTCTCATAAAATATTTGAAAAGGATAAAAAATTGACATTATTTTTTCAAAGAGAGTTATTCTAATAAATTCAATTTTGGGCATCATGTGTCAATATATGTCAATTTTGGGCTCTGTCTAGTATACGGTAGTCGGGGAGTCTACCATCAGCAGTGATCGGGCTAAACTCAAACCACCCACCTTAGACATGATTCTTATATTTGCGAGCGTTAAATTAGTTATTAGTTAAAAGTTCAAAAAAAAAAACTTTTAAAATGCTTATAAATGACTGCTACTCTCAAGCATACTGAAAAATTTCGTTTTCGGTAATTTTTCGGTGGGAGGTCCTTCCGGTACATTTCAGATTAATTTCGATATATTTCAAAAAAAAATTGAGAAAATTTCGGGGATTAAAAATATATTTAATATTTTTAAAATAAATTAGCAATTAATCCAAGCATTGACCCCAAGCACTGACGCCTAGCTCAAGCATAGAACTATAGAAGACAAATTGACAAAGGGTACTATTATACTCACCTCATCAGGTTGCTTTCTCACCCCACATTCTTCAGTCGGCATGCATTGACCGCCTTTAAATCAGATGGTGGAGGTCATTTTTTGTCCTCATCTTCTGCACAATGGACCTATGGATTATGGGCGTACCATCAGACGGTCGATTTTTTATTACACATGACGCATCTCAAAAAGTGACCCTCAAATCATATAACTTCCATCACGCTCAAGCATGATTTTAGTCACTTTTTGAGATGTGTACTATGCGTAATAAAAAATCGACTGTCTGATAGTACGGCCACGATCCATAGATCCAATTTGCAAAAGATGGGGGTGAAAAATGACCTCTACTATCTGATTCAAAGGCGGTCAATCATACTAGGTGGAGAAGGTGAGATGAAAAAGCAGCCTTTTGATGAGTAAACGGTACCCATTGAGCAAATACAGTTCTGTTTTCAGTCCCACATTGGTGAGAAAAAAAATTGACACTAAAAGCCACCTATATAATATAGGTTCACTTAAAGCAATCTTACCAGTTGTGTGGTGAGTTGCCTAGTGACTGGTGAGCACTGAGCACAAGGCGACGAGACTTTCCATCTAATATTAAAAAGAAAATATTGAAATTTATCGAAATTCATCGAAAAGTATCGAAATTTAGAATTTGTCACTATGCTCCCATGGACGAAAACCACCGACCTTAGACAAGGTTCTAATATTTGTGAGCTTTAAATCCGTGAAATATCAAAAGTAAAGTTAATAACTTTTCACATTAGAGAGCCATTACTTAAACACGCTTTTCAATTGATTGCACCGAATTTAAAAGAAAGACTTACAAGTTTGGCGATATTTACTATGTAAAAATACCATTTAAGCCATTTGATTTGAAGGTCATGATTTAAGGATATCAATTGCAAAAGATTAGAACAAAATATAATTTTCATCATTTGATTAAATGGAGTCAAAGGCTATTATATAATTCAACAGTTGACTATAATAGATCATATGACAAGTATTGTTCTTTTGCTCCAATTTTATGCACGAGAGATTTATTGATCATGAATTGCAAATTAGACGGCCCATATTGCATTTTTACATATCACATGTCCCTAAAATACCAAGTCTTTCTTTAAATTTAGTGCAATCACTTGAAAAATGTGACAGCCCGAATTTTCCCAACATAAGTTTCTTAGATATATATTTTTTTTCAACTTTAAACAAAATAGGAAAAATCAGACCGTCAAGTCGCAGATCACGATCCAAATACAGAACACTTGATACATCCACATATAATGCGAAAAGCAAAGCAAATATACATATGACAGAGTTAAAATTTTTCATTTCTATATAAAGCATATAAACAATGGAGATAAAAACAGACCACCAGTGATGACCGACCATCACCAAAACAGTGGTGCACAAAAGAATGTACAAATCCAATCTTATCTTTCTACAAAATTTTTAGATGTACCAAGTTCAAACTCAATAGTAAACTCAGACTATACCAAGTCTAAATCCCAAGCTTATGGGTAGAATTTCTCAAGCTACAGATCCTCCTCTATCTCAGGTACTCAATCAGGGTCTGCCACAAGCTCAGGTCCTATCCCAAATCGACACCTGTGACGTATAGTCGAGGTGAGCTAACAATCTAAGAAAATTAAAGGAAAGCTCAATATAAAAATTATATCTTATCAAATCAAAGCATATATTTGATGACTGAATTTAAAAGCAGTTGTCATATCAAATGCAGAATTTATAACATTACTGAGTTTGGAATCATAACTAAAATATGTCAAATCATAAAAATGGATATATCACGTCAGAAAGCAAAACCTATCATGTCAGAAAATAAAACTGTAATAGCCCGAAAAATCACGCTAAACTATGACCTTGGGATCCGTGCCCGATTGGTCACAAGTTTGACCAATCAGGAGATCATGAGTTAGCATAGAATGTGATGAACGGACGAGATGTGATGGTTTGAGTGATTATGTGGTGCGAGATGTAAATGAGAAGTCACTTACACCTACTGCGGTGTATGTGCTCAACACACAAAGAGGGAGATAGATAAAAGGGTTTAATAGCCCTAAAAGCAAGGGTTTGATGTTATTGAGAGAGGAGTAAAGAAGAGAGAGAGAGAGTGAAGAGAGTGAGTAATGCAAGGAGTGAATGCTAGTTGAGGAAGGGAGACTCAAGCAAATAAATGCCGGATTCGACGCAAGGGATCCGTTAGAACCAAAGCTGGAACCCTAGCCTTCCAACCATTTGATTTGAAATCAACTTGAGATCTATTCAAGGTAAAATTTTTGTAAATCAAATGCATAGATTATAGAGGCTAAATGGTAGTTGAAAATAGTTTAAATCTTAGGATAATGGCTTAGAAAAATAGAAGAAAAAGTGTGAAAGAAGATTAGGAAGAACAGCTCGAAAAGGGGCTGAATCTGACAATTTCGATTAATCGAAATTGGTTTCGATTAATCGAAATTGGCCAGGAAGTTGAAAGGTCGAGGATTGATTTCGATTAATCGAATTTGATTTTGATTAATCGACTTTGGATTTCGATTAATCGATTTGGGGATCGATTAATCGACTGAGAACCTCCAGTGGACCCCAGGGGTTGGAGGAAATGACTTGAGGAAAAATCGACTAATCGAAATGGGATTTCGATTAATCGATTTTAGTTTTCGATTAATCGATTTGGGATCGATTAATCAACTTGTGAAACTCGACTGTTCGAACTGAGAGTCGACTTTGCGAAAAGAAGAATTTCGATTAATCGAAATGGGATTCGATTAATCGAATGAAAACTCGACTGTTCGAACTGGGAGTTTACTTTGCGAAAAGAAGAATTTCGATTAATCGAAATTGGATTCGATTAATCGAATGAAAACTCGACTGTTCGAACTGAGAATCGACTTTGCGAAAAGGAGAATTTCGATTAATCGAAATTGCTTCGATTAATCGATATTGACCTTCGATTAATCGATTTTGGAATTCGATTAATCGACTGAGATAAATTATGTTGACTTTTGGGTTTGACTTTAAGATTCTTGGAGGGTCTTATACCTTCTTTATTGCATCCTTTGTGATGTGTTTCACCTGTTATGTGGTACCATAGGTGGTACGTGTGGACTAGTGCACAAGGAGCCACGTGGGACCTTGATGCAATGATCGAATGAAGACTTGAGGTAGGGAACGCCTTGAACATGTACCTTATTTTACAAGAGCATGTATGTAGTGATATAGAGTTCAATTCAAATATTTTACTGCTTAAAGAATTGTGAAAAGTAAAGTGTGTGACATTCATAAGAGTAAACTAATGAGCCATCCCCAGGGGATGAAGAAGTAAAGAGATAAGAGCATCAGGTGTGATGCAAGTAAATGGATACATCCCAGGGATGTATCCAAGGATTGAATTATGTTTGATAGGGCCTAACTGATATAAGGTAGCACAATTACACGGTGAATAACTATATGTAAGGCACCGATATTTTTGTTATTTGAGGTTTGATAGGGTACCCCACCGACGTGGCGGGATATCCACGACTGACACGGCAGGATATCCGTGACCGATACGGCGGCGAAACCGTAGGCCAGTGCGGAGGCTTATCCGTATATAGTAAGCACACCCTAGGGGTGTTGATTGAGACAAGTGAAACCCCGCCACCAATCCCCAGGGGAAAGGGGCTTGGGTACTATTTGTATTCCCAGGGAATACGATTAAAACTGTCTATATAGATGACGATGATGGGTATCTCATCGGGGCTCGATGCTATATTGCTCGGGGATTACTTAAGTTGAAAGTTTAAGTTTTGCTTTAGGCCTTTTCAGCATCATTCATGAGTAAATGAAAACATATGTAATCAACAGTAAAACGAAATGCTTTCTAACTGTTTCATCAAAAATTGCATAGACACATCATGCATAGCATATCATGGAATATATGTGAGTCATAATTTATATATTCAACTGTGTTTGTTCCCTATTGAGCTAGGATGTAGCTCACCCCATAGACTATATGTCGCAGGTCCACTACTAGCAGCTGTCGCGGCTTCAGGAGACGCTGATCCCGGCGAGTCGGACCTTGCGGCCGGTGACGAGTTGGAGCCACCTCCAGAGGACTCCGTTGTGCCACTTTGAGAGATTCTTGGAGAGGTTTTTTGTACGGCTTGGTATGTCAAGCCTTTATTTTGTTTAAAATCATGTGTATGAGGAGATGGGATTTCTCTTTTGGGACGAACCATCCGTGATGATTTATATCATCGATGGTTCGGATCGGTTCTCCATTCATGCAGAGGCATGAGGGTAGAACTGTCTTTTGGAGAGTTGATTAATATAGATTTAAATTCTGAAATTTTGTTATTATACTTTTTGATGCTTGATATACCAGTGTTCCGTGCTTAGCTAAAGGGCACGGTCAGGATGATCGTGCTGATGGCACGGGTTTCGGGGTGCCGAAATCCGGGCTGTCACAAAAACTATGTCATGTCAGAGATCAAAGACGTATCGTATCAGAATGAGGAACAGAACGAGAGCAAAAGATAAACGAAGCACAGAAACAAAGCGACAATATATTTAAGTCTGAAAGCGGAACAAAATGGAACATTGTATGGAAACAGAGTCATCGCAAAAACAGAACATATCGAATAACGGAAGCAGAAGCAAAAACATATCAGAAACCAACATGTATCAGAATCCAAGCATCAGATGAAAACATCGGATTGAAGCATCCCTTTGTGAGAACAGGGTAAAACCCCCGGCGCCTCAACTCCTCTTAGTCACTGATGTGTGAGCAAAGCATAATATCAGAACATCCCTTAGAAAGGGAGCATAACACATCACATCAAGACATCCTTTAGCGGAGAATAGAACACATCACATCAAGACATTCCTAGCGGGAAACAGAAACATATCATATCATAAACATATGACTAAAGCATCCCTTTGTGGGAACAGGATAAAAACCCCGGAGCCTCAACTCCTCTTTGCCACCATGATTTCAGAGTCATCAAATCACGTATCAGATTTAGAGTTCAAGTTCAAAATAGAGTAAGAGTTCAGAGTTCGAGACAGATTCAGCGCTCAGAGTTCAAGACAAATTTGAAGTTCAATGTCAGGAGTTCAGTGTTAAAAGTTCAATAATTTCAAATTTCAGAGTTATATCAAGAAATTTTCAAATATTCGAATGCAAAACAGATTTCACAAAATCAAAAGTTCCATTTCTAAAATCATAGATTCAAATACTAAAACATAATAGTGCATTGAATTTCCCCTACCTTAGTTTCGAAGTCGCACAAAAAGAGCAATGCAAAGGTCTCTATGTATGGCCTTCGATTTTCAATCTGCATCATATATACGAAGATGTATTAAAGATTGATCTTAATTACTAATAATTCTGACGTATTTAAGTGTTTTTTCAAAACCGAGGCGGAAATGAGCAAGTTCGTGTTAACTTAAAATTTGGTCTAACTTTTCACGCAATTTTGACCCTTAAGACACTTGATTTATATAATTTTTAATTCATAAAAGTTATAGGGCTCGTTTTCCCCTTTTCAACGTCATGTGAATCGCATCATTAAGAGTTCGGAACAAAAAGTTACGACAAAAATACCGACACTGCATCAGTTGCGCATGAATTTGCATAGTCATGCGAGCGAGCTCCAAGTTCGGGCGAGCAAGTTTCAGTGGCACGCCCAGAGCGAGCAAAGGCACAGACAAGCCTTTCTGAAGGCTGCTCGAGCGAGAGTGCTTAAAGCTCGGGTGAGCGACTGTGTACGATTTTACACGTTTTTGCCTTTCAAAAACCCATTTTCACAAAAAAATTTAACATTTTTTATTCTAATTATTTACACACATCTAAGCAACATAAACTAACTTCAATACATGAAATGCCATGATGTTTACCTCCTTAGATCGTGCACGCAATGCTCACGATGATCACATCTAAGAATTGGCTTTCACGCTTCGAAATCGTCCGATTGTTTGAAATCCTTTGCTTTCTTTCGATCGTAGTGGAGAAGATCAAACCTCCTCAACTTCCTTGATGTATCCAACCACTCAACGGCTCTCTCGATCAAAATAGAGTGACCTAGAGCGAGACCCACAGAGTTTTGAGTTTCAAATGGCAAAAGAGGGTTTCAAATTAGGGTTTTGGAGAAAACAGAGTCTCATTATTCACGGATCACGATCCCATCTAAGATTGTCGATCTCTCGCGGCACACAAGCACAATGGAGCTAAATGCGTCGGAGATCAACGGTGTCAATTCTCCTTAAGCTCTTTCACTTCCTCTTCTTTCTTTTATTTCTCCACTCTTTCTCTTCTCTCTCAAATTTCAAGCAATGAAACCCACCTGAGAGGTTTTGCATATAGCCTATGGGAGTGGGTTCGGTGTGAAGTGCACACACTGAAACAGTATGTTAGCTTTATATCTAAGGGTCCAAAATGAGTGCTTTTGTGCAGTTAGTCACACCATTAAACACACAACCCCTTTTCTTCACTAAAATGTGTTTCTAAAATAAAATAAATTTGGAAATCCACAACGTGCCGTGAGTATCGTGTTAGACACAAACACCTAATCGGTGTATTTGTCACTTCTTCAAAGTTCTAGTTGAGGCCCCAAGTCGGCCCAAATAGTTGGTCCAAATAGTTTTAATTATTATAATACCTTATTAATATTTTATCCTAAAGGAAAAGTGTCTCAAGGTTGCACACACTTTTCATACAAAATACATATAAACCCAAATTTGAGTTTGGATCCTACGTGACAGGTTGGGTTATTGGGAAAGGGTTCGTGTGCAACATGCACCAACGTGCATACACTCTCTACATAGGGTACGAGTTGAGGTTTTATGTGCTTGGCACATACCCCCAATTATAACAAGTGTAGTTTGAGACCACAATACTTAGGTCAAATGTTTGACTCTGGTCAAATTAGTCAAAAGTCGCAAAGGTCAACAATTCCACATTTTCAAAAATTTCGGGTTATTATAAAAAATGTGTGCAAGTAATGGCTCCCTTCACATTATTGCTACTCCCACGGATTGACTATTTGGATGAAAAGAGATTGACCCGAGCAGCACCAATAACACTCAAGTTAGGATTCTTCATATAAGCTCAGCCGGCCTATATTTTCCTAAACGAAAGTGATCAAGAGAGGGCGAAAAAAATGGGCAAGGGAAAAATTCAGTAATATTCAGCAAATAAGGGAAAGAGCACTACAAAAATAAGACTATTAAAGGCAGTTTCTTGTAGTAAAAAAATGCCGCTATTAACAAAAAAAAATTATTAAGACTATTAGCGGCAAGATATTAGCGGCAGCTTTTTTGTTAATAGCGGCAGTTTATGGCTGCTGTTAATAGTTTTTTTTTTTTTTAATGGAGGGGAAAAAATGTACAAAAGTAAAGAATATTGTAAAATTATTAGTTAGAAGTTTTAAAAATTACAAACTTTTAATATAAATAAATAAACAAGAAAACAAAGTTGCATTTTAATTGCAAATTTTTCCCAAAAGAGTGATCTAATTGGGATCTAATTGTTGACTAAAATAGTCAAAAAGTCAGCGAATTTGATCACTATCCTTTAAGGGATTTTTGTAAGATGTCTCACCATAGTATCGGAAGTGGCAAGATCCCTTACCTAGTTTCAGAATTGCCAAGGCCCCTTACCTAACCGTTTTAACAACCTCAATTGTTGCCATAAGACCCTAATACCCCTTCCTTTTTCCCAATTGGTATCCGGTCTGTAACCGCACAAAAATTGATTATTGATCAGATACCGGTTCTTAACTGATCAGACAATAATTATTGTTGAAATTTCGATTACAAAATAAACCCAAAAATCACCTCAATTAAACACTTCTTAAATGATCAAAATTCAAGTTAAAAACTCGCAAGTATACGAATCAATGTATAGCAACAGATAAGTATTACAAGTGTCGATCCCTTAGAGATTGTCTATGAAAACTAAATTTATAATCCTACTTAATTAATCCAATCAATTAGTTGAAATATCTAAATCCTATGTTTGGAACTCTAAAAATAATAACTTTGTAAAAATGGAAATTCTCCAAAATGGAAAACTTTCTAAAATCAAAACTTTTTAATGGAGATAAAATTGGAGAAAATGCCTATTAAAAAATGACATCAAAGTTTAAAATCCACACCTAACTCTCTTTCTAATGTCTTTTTAAAAATTTATTTTTTATTAACCATTGAATTAACAATTAAGATATAAAATATAGACACCGATAATCTTAATCCAATTAAAAGTGTTTAAATTCTAGAAAGGCAATCTTATTTTTTGAACAAATCACCACGTAAATATAAAAGTTCACTTGGTTGAATAAAAATTTAGATTACTAAAGTTTCTTATTTCTCTTGGGTAGATCCAATATGTTTTCTATCATTCTTATTTACGATCATACTAATCTTCCTTAAACTATTTGATAAAAGAGTCTAATCTTATCGAATCATCAAATATAAAAAGGGAGAAAGCCCTTAACCATACTAGATATTTTTATAATTGACTTTAAAATCAAGTAATAAAAGGTCTCATAGCATTAAAAGTACTGAAATAAAAAATGATCATTAAAAGAGTGAATCATAAGAATTCAAATTAAAACTCCATAAGAAATTAAGTTACGGCTTCATCTTAACTTTGATGTATGGATTTAGCAATCCATAATCCTCGCAACGGTCTTCGTTATGCACTTGATCATATTAAATTGAAGGAAATGCTCGAATTTAGAAAAGTGTCAATCTTCCTCTTTTTGATCTCTCTCTCAACTCAAAATTTTCAATTTAAATCTCTATTCTAATTGGCTAGAACTAGAAAAATAAAGTGTATATATAAAATAAAAGTAAAAATTAAATGACTTAAAGTAAAGAAATTACATCAACCTATAAAAAACTTGGCTTAAGTCTCATTCCCCTTAACATTCTACTTGAATTGAAAAGACATGAACATAAAATTAAAAATAAATATTAAGAATAATGCATTAATTAGACAGTAATTATAAGACGTTCTTATAGAGAATCAGACTAAAGCTTTCATTCTCTTTAACAATGTACTTGAAAATAAAAATGCATGGAATAAAAACTAAAATTAAATAAATTACTCAACCAAAGTTAAAGCAAAAACTAGAGATTAAAGAGAACTAGAGGGGAGAGAGAGATCTATGCTTGAAGAAAGTTTGAACTTCAAAGGTTAGTTCTTTAAAATGAGTGGTGAAGTGTTTATATAGAGTTGCAAGGTCTCTTTCATTCTTTCTTTAGTCTTAATGATCTTTCTCCAATTAAATTCGTTGAAATTTGGACTTTCTCAATTTTTCATGTGAGCTTTCCTTTTTTAAAAATTTACTACCACACTTTTTAATATTAAAACCTTGACTGATTGATTCTTTCTTCTCTCACCTTTCTCCTTTTAAATTTTGTTTGTCACACTTGCTAAGTACATCAAGTTTGATTGAATGAATCAAATATTCTAAAATATCTCTTCCCAAAATCTCTCAAATTTACATGTGTGTAATCTCTTATAAAAATCTTCTTTATTTTCTCTATCAAACCTGCCTTTCAAAATGATTTCCTTATCTTAAGGTTCGTTGACTGTTCTTCTTTTTATCTTAACCAAACTCTTTCATATATTTCTGACTTATTGATCTTGAAAATTGGTATTTATAACTCAATTTATCTCTTCTTTTGGAATTCCTACAATAATCACAAAAGAGTTTAATTAGTGTAATTTTATATCAAATAACATAACAATTAAAGATTGTGACGACCCGACTTTTCCAATCCCTCAGGTATAGGAAAGGCCGGTTCGCCAACCTATCGAATAAACGATAAGCCGGACAAACATGGCACATATCAGAGTAAAGCGCAATAAATATCCATAGCTAAAATAAATGCGGAAGCAATTAAAAGTAAAGAACCACCGATGATGGCCGACCATCATCGAAACATGGCTCATAACAGAAATCAACGTCAAATATAAAACTATGGTATCCAACTAAATGGGCCCACAAATTCAAGTCTAACTCTCACCACAAATAAGAAAATCAGTAAGTTCTATACTGGGAAAAACTCCTCAGGAGGAACCTCAAGCTCTTCCTCGTGCATCGTAGTCGATCACCACAACCAATAGTCACGCCAATACCGAACATGACGATAGTGAGTGAGCTAACCAACAAAGCTCAGTAGAAGAAAGACATCTACGGCATTTTACTTTAACTAACATGGTTTCAAAACAAATATCAAAATATAGCTTGTCAAACATATAAGCAGATAATAAACTGAATTTAGGTGCGGAAATCATATGTAAGATTTATTTCTAAATGTGTGAAAACAGTTTCAAGAACAGATGCATTGTTTCAGTGTCTTAGTTTTTCTAACTTCTATATGCAAAGTTCAGTAATTCATGACTTAATCCTCAACTTAAAATACCTCCCGAGTAAACTATATCTCGAGAGCGTGAATATAGCCGATGGGAACCCCTACCTACCATCGCTGCTCATGAACCCTTTTTCGTGATGCAACAAGCCCCGCGTAATGAGGGAAACTTGTGCCGTGAAGTTGTTCAGGAATTTTTGAGGGGTCGTTTAGGTCAATCATAAAACAAATACAGATACTAATATAATCAGATGGAAGTCTCTTATACATAGTTCAGGTTCTTGATTTCAGATCTTCAGAGCTTAAGCAGATTCAGGTTTCAAGATTCAGGTAGATTTAGATTTTTAGTCATTCATATCAATTTCAATTTACAGATGTGATTTCAATGGCATATGCAAGTTCAAAGATTTTAATTTAAAATATCCATGCGAATTAAAATAAAATACTGTAAAGATGAGATTCTCCTACCTAAAACTCGGAGTTATGCGAAGTCAAGCAAGGTCCTATTGATGGCCTCTCGCCCTCAATCTACATCACAATATACGTTCATGCATTAAGATAAACTCTAATTACTAATAATATAGACCTATTTAAGCGTTTCCTCAAAAACAAGTCAAAAAAGGCAAGTTGCGCCAATCCTAGAATTTGACGTAACATTCTCATATTTTTTTTACTATCAAGACGATTGATTCATGTGTTGGTCAAAACATGAAAGTTATAGATTTTTATATTAGCTTTCCAACGCAAAACGAATCGTCTCAATCGGAGTTCGAGATAAAAAGTTATGACTAAAATACTAAGGCAATGCCGGAGTTCGGTGATACCTCGCTCGAGCGATGATAATAGCTCGCTCGAGCGATTTGACGTAACATTCTCATATTTTTTTGACCATCACGACGATTGATTCATGAGTTGGTCAAAACATGAAAGTTATAGATTTTTCTATTAGCTTTCCAACGCAAAAAGAATCGTCTTAATCGGAGTTTGGGATAAAAAGTTATAACTAAAATACTAAGGTAATATCGGAGTTCGGTGATACCTCGCTCGAGCGATGATAATAGCTCGCTCGAGCGATTTGACGTAGCATTCTCATATTTTTTTAACCATCAAGACGATTGATTCATGAGCTGGTCAAAATATGAAAGTTGTAGATTTTTCTATTAGATTTCCAACGCAAAAAGAATCTTCTTAATCAGAGTTCAGAATAAAAAGTTATGACTAAAATACTAAGGCAATGTCGGAGTTCGGTGATACCTTGCTCGAGCGATAATAAAAACCGACGGGTTTCCTCAACGATTCGCGCCGCGATCGATCCCACGAGTTCACAGAGACAACTCCAACACGCCCCCAATGATCTCAACCTCTCCCAATAGCCAACTACGAATCCAAGGTTGATTCAAGTTCTTTCTAAGGTTTAAGTGTTTTCAACAAAGAGGGTTCTAGAGAAGGAGGTTTTCTAAACCGATCTCCTACGATGATTGAAGAAGAGAGAAGAAGGAGTTTCACACGGTTGGGTAACTATCCTCTCTTAACAAAATCTAGTATAATACGGGAATGCAATTCCTTCTTATAATAGGATTGCTCACAAAGTAAAACACACACACACATCTTATGTATTATACACTTCTAATTTTAAAACTCAAGTCCGGTGTTGAGCGGCTACACCGAGGTCGGTGCACAACTTTCGCACGAGGGTCCAAATGGGCTCTAAATTAAAATCTGTCCGCACAATCACATCTAGATAAAAATCCAAAACAAATGGTGACGTCGGTTGCCGAGCCGAATACACACACAGGGTCAGTCTAACTCGGGTTCAAAATACGGGTCTTTACAAAGATAGTTTAAAGGGGAAATATGTACAAAAATTGGACTTATCACACTACGTGAAAAAGCCCAAAAAACCACTGCCTTAAATAGTGGTTTTTTCAAAAAACTACTGTCTTTGACAGTGGTTTTTTTTCAAAAAACCACTGCCCTAAACAATTGTAAAAAAAGGAGTGGTTTTTTTTTACCACTATACAAGACAGTGGTTTATGAAGTTCATAAACCACTGTCTTGTATAGTGGTAAAATAAAACCACTCCTTTTTTTACAACTGTTTAGGGCAGTGGCTTTTTTATACAAAATTTTTAAAAAAAAAAAATTACGTCGACAATTTTTTATGCAAATTTTTTTAAAATAATATTTTTTTTATGCTTTTTTTTAATGCAATATTTTTTATGCTTTTTGTAATACTTTTTTTTAATGTAATTTTTAATGCTTTAAAAAAAATTATATAAAGAAAAAAAGCTATTAATCTCATATTCAAGCACATCCATAAATAAAATAGATGCCAAATTCTTTTATTCAAACAAAATATTGCATTTCAACCTATGATCCAACCTTTCAAATCAATCAAATATTTTAAACTTTACATGCTCAATCCTTTTATTCCAAAAAAAAAAAAGAGTTAACAATCTAAGGACCCCATGACCTAGTTTCATAATTAAAAAAATATATATATGCTTCGCCTCTCCTGCCAAATATCCCCGTCCCCTAGTGATCCGTTTGAGGTGGGCTTCAAATCGAAAAGTTTTGCCTGAAATCAAAAGGAGAACGTAATTAAATATTTATGATATTAAGCAATTAAATTGAGATATTGATGACTTCTCACTACAAAATGGTATCAAACACTTGCATGTTTGTGCATAAATAAATTCATAAAAAACTTACAAAACTTTCAGGTTCGGGTTCTGAGACAAGGTTGAAAGAATGGGTCCCATCAAACAGACCCTTACATACCATGGCAGCATAGGCATCAATTTTCCCTTGGCGAGCAGACTTGTGAAGGCCCCTAAAAGAAAACAAAAAAAAAGGCTGACATGTTAGCCATCAAGGTGATTTAAGTAGACAAATTCAAAGATCTATTGCTTCTCTCTCTGTTTTAATTGGTACCCTGTTTGGGCCCCTCCATAGCTAATGATCACCCTACCCTCCTGAGAAATACTTGTTTTCTATTTTCATTATTGAACGAGTAGATGAGGTTTGCATTTAAAAAATGAAAAAAAAATCATAAGTATCATTAATGATGTTGTGATAGAGGAATTACATATTAATCATAAAGTCAACAGCCTCTGTTGATGTCCCATGTTCGTCCTGCAGATACACTCTCCAACCCCTGTGAGATTAAGAAAGATTGAAATTAGCAAAAGGGCATTTGAGGTACACTACATACGAATTTTGCAAGAAGATCGTGTAATTTTGGTTTAATTTAAGGTAACTCCTATGTTACCCATCTCAAGTACATTTGACCATTGTACCTACCAAATACCTAAGATTCTTTTCTTGCATAAATCTATAATAATAACGGATTGGAATGAAACCACACCAAGGAGGCCATAAAGTCATTAGAGGCTACCCTAGGGCCTACAAATCAGTAATCAATCATTTCAGATTCTAAGGGTTTCTGGATATATTCCACTGATGTAAATAATTCTGTTAGCGACAAACACAGAATTTGTCTTAGGCCATAGGGTAACGACCTGTTCGTTTTCATGTTTGAACGGGTCAATCTCCTTACTCTACAATGGTCGAATCTTGGGTAGTGCATGTTTATAAGTATGCCAATCGGAAATACAAGTTTGAGCTTAGTGGCAGAAGAGGATTGATCCATTGACAGTTAAGATTCAATGGGTTATCAGTTTTCCAATACTAAGAAATGAGATTCTGTCTCTTTTTAACTTCTTACTTCAAGCGATGGGCCCCAAAGCAATCTGCAAAGAGAAGTTCTGAGACCCCATCAAGGGTGAAACCAGCGATGCTCGAGAACACGCCATTATTAGGTCTTGCTTAATCGCACCAAGTCGCAAGTCTATGGCCCTTAGCGACTCTTTCTGAGTTCACTCAAAACAAATGTAGAAAAATTCGGATTATTCGACCGCCCAAAAAAAAACAAATATCAACATATTCCAAGGAGATAATATTATTGTGTATACATCTAAAACTCTACCAAGTATGTATCATAATTTGGCAAAGTTGAAAATGGCTCGCTTCATTGAATAAATAACTTTTCATGTGTTCACGGAACTAGATTTCATATATTTGGGCGATAATATATTATAATTGTGAATGCTGCAAACTACAAGAATAGAATATTATTCTAAGTTATAAGAGTAAATGTATTCCATTTGAGAAATATAAGAATTAAAAGGAACTGTGTAAGGGGTGTGATTCGATATCTCCAAATCTCTCAACTATATTGTCAATGGCTTAAATAAGCTCCATGAGCACCGTTAGGGTAAATCTTCAATTTTGAAGAAAATACAATCCTCCAAAAAAGCTAGGAGGGGACACTCCACCTAAACACTAAGACATTGATGACATTATTTGATCCAGGGTGAATTCACTATCTCCTCCAATCATGAGGCACTGAACGCTTCTTTAGCAGCCCCAAAGAAGTTTAATCGTCAACATGCTAAATGTGGATCTTTCCTACAAAAAAAATGCATTCTTAATCCCACACAAAGCCGATAGACAAGACCGTTCTACGGATGCATTGTATAGGAGGACAGCATTGGTAGTACATTATCCATGGACGTGTTGAGGTTAGAAGTCATTGAAGAACTCTACAATGACGAGTCATATTTGGTAATGCCTTGCGGAAACCCTACAGGTCAATACATCCTCTATGATAGTTTCTTGTTTAACGGAACTGGATTGTCTATACTCAAAAAAATCGGTAAGAAAGGAGATCATTACCGAGCTATTAACGGAGCTGGATTGTGTATCCCCAAAATGTTCATTAAGAAAGGAGATCATTAGTGAGCTACATAGCAGCGAACTTGGAGGACACTTTCTCCGAGACAAAACTGTTTCTTTAGTGGAAAAGAAATATTAATTGCCTAGGATGAAGCACGATGTGGTATGATTTCTGAAGCGATATTAAACGTCAAATGGCAAAGTGACATTCTCAAAATACCAGTCTCTACACTCTATTTCTCCTTCATATCACATCATGTGTCGACATTAGCATGGACTTCGTACCGGGACTTCCAATGGCGTAGTGGTATCGATTCAATTTTCGGTGTCGTTGATAATTTCTCTACAAATAAGCCACTCTTCCATATGGGAAGACCCCACCAACATCTTTTTAAGGAGGTTATACCCTTTCATGGTGTTCCTAAGATGATTGTATTGGATTAGAATACGAAATTTGTGAATCATTACTGGAGGATACTATGGAAGACCTAGGAACCAAGCTACAATGTTCTAGTGCCTATCGTCGGTAGGTCTTTCATCGTAGCCATGGCAACCTTCTACAAAGCATTGTGAGTGAGAAGAATTCTCAAAGGTTCTTAAATAAAGCCCCAACCAGAATTTGCAAAGCTAGTGACAATGTTAATCCTTTTGTCGATCATATCCATGAAATTTAGCACAAGTTCACGAGAAAATTCATGAAAAGCAACACCAAGTATCAAGGACAATCAATGAAAAAGTGAAAATTTATAAGGGAGCAGATCTAGTGACGGTTTGCTTGAGCAAGGAGAGATTTCCAACCAGAACCTACAACAAACTAAGCATAAGAAGGTTAGACCATTCTAAATAGTAACAAAGATCAACAACAACACAAAGCAAGTTGAACTTCCTAACAATTTGGGTAACGTGACCATCTTCAACATAGATGAGACTTTCACTAACATGGAAGTAGCCATGAAAGGGTCACCCGGCTCAAGAAATCCTCCAATTTGGAAGAGATGACACCAAAGGATAAGATAAAATTTAGCACATCATAGTTGTCAAAACAATATAGACGTGGAATGGGGAACATCACCAATACTTAGTTCAATGGAAGAGCTGGCCCCTGCGAAGAATAATGACTCAAAGAACCCAATTGCGAAACAAGAAAATTGAGTTGTTGCAGATGTACAAGAAAGACAATTTGGTGAGTCAAGTATTTTGCAAGCCAGGGAGGATGATTGCAGAAAAGACAGTCGTAATTACAAACAAAGGATTAGGTTTAAAAAATGAGAGAGAGAAAGAGAGAATTTCAGAGCAGGCCTCATGTGGTGTTAAAACCTCTATTCACATGACCCTTTTCAGTACCCCTAGGCAGGCCCAATCAAGACAATTTGGCAACTCGGAGTCTGGACTGTCATAACAAGTATTGGAAACCCTTTGTTTGGACTATGGTTTATTTTATTTACTAGTTTTATTTACCATAGGAAGTATGGATTTAGGTTTGGTTAGGAAACTTAGTTTCCTATCCTTTGAAGAATGTTAATAAGGCAAAACAAACTTCCCCTATATTGACTATTATTATTTCATAGCCACTATAAAATAAAAATAAATAACTTTTTTTTAAAAAGACTAATTAATAATATTGGATTCCAGATTAGAGAATATTGGTTCTCTTAATTATGTTAAAGAGCTTTAGGCTATTTCATCTCTTTTTCTCTTCTACTGACCAACATTTGTCAAAGCAAGCTCTGTTTTGCGTCAATATGTTAGTTAAACAGTGATTTGTAATGCTAGTGTTCCAACATTTAAATAGTGATCCTCTTGTGTGAAGCATGATGTATATGATTGTCTAAAGCTCGAACCACAATTAAGTAAAGCATTTGATTGCTCCAACTCAAGTCGACTTAAGCAGTAACTACGTTATCTGGAAATTGGACGAATCTTGATTAGAATTGTCTAAGGAGTTTGACCATGTGATTACAAACTCCAATAATAAAACCACAGCACCAGCATTCTTTATATATATATATATACATAAACTATTTGATTTGACCTAGTTCCTAGTTTACTCGGAGTCAGGCCATCGTCAAGGAGTTGAATTTTGAGCTTCCAAACCTTGCTATACATTATAGATTATGTATAAACTAAGAGATTAACTCTCCTCACAGTCTTCTTAAGATAACATTTCAACAGTCCAACTATTAGTTTTAGGCCATACGGTGCCACATGGCCTAGAACTATTCCAGATATGCCAAAAAAAAGCCCATAAGAAGATCTCCAACATCTTATCTGGGCACATCAATATGGAATCTATATTCGGTATGATCAATGGTCTATATTGAAGTGCGCAAATCTAATGGTTTATATCTTCTGATGGGCATGTCTTTTTGTTTCGGCAACATTCATACTATCATTAGTCACTTGATGGCTTAGCTTGGTCGAAAAATCTGTCATGGTATAAAACGTGGGACTGTCAGGGTGCTATCTATACAGGACCAGTGAGCTCGCATTAACCTATAAAATAAGCATGCTAAGTAAAATACATAAGGAATTTAAAAAGGAAATGGCTCAGTAAACTAAGCACTATGTAAGCTAGAAGGAGCAATGAAAAGTTAGGATCATGAGCGGCAGAGCTTACTTGGTCACGTCTGCTGCTGCTGCTGTTTCCCTTTCACCTGGATCAATTTCCAAAAAGCAAAAAAAAAATGGTGTCATATATAATGGTGTCATATATAATGCTGTTTCCCTTTCACCTGTTTCCCTTTAACTAGTTGACCATTATCCGAGCTGAAAAGTACATTTTCTGAGATATATATTGTATTCCCTGTTTTTTAGTATCCTAATCGCAAAAATCACATTTCTAGTTCTATAATTTTAGTATTCGGTCTAGACTTTAGGAGCCATCTGATCAAATCAAATTCTAGATTAATTTAATTTTAACTACTATTATTCCAGAGAACATTCTTTTTCAAATCATTTTTTTTGTGATCATCAAATCACCAAATCAAATCAGTTAGAAAAACAATATTTCCTATGATCTAGGATATGTCAATTTCCAAACATTAGTCAATTTCTAAATCAATCACCATTGATTGTACATGATCAAAATATTGATCATGAGTTTTAAAAATTTTGAAAACTTATCTAAATTTTAATCAATCTAGACCATTCAATGTAACAATCTATCTTTTTCTATGATGACACTCAAGGAAGGAAGGCATAGTCTACGGTATCCTACCCTATCATTTCTAACACTTATCATCTATCACTATTGATTTTATATGATCAAAACGGTGAGCATATACTTTAAACTTTTGAAATTTAAATAAAGTATAATCAATCAATCTCAGGCATGTAATATGATCATTTTCTATAATACTATAACAAACAAGCAAGACATAGTCTACAATACCGTATGCTTATCATTTCTAACACATGCATCTAGCACCATTGATTTTATATGATCAAAACAGTAATAAAAAATCTAGTAATGTTTACTCTTTTTTTGCCTTTAATCCCTTACAAACATTTCAAAACACTACAAATCCCTTACAAACATTTCTATGATCAGCATTTCTATTCCCTTACAAACACTACAAATCCAGTAATGTTTACTCTTTTTTTGCCTTTAATCCTCAGTTTCTATGATCAGCATGAATTATTTGGCTATAACCATCCCATACATCTTCCTGAAAATATATGCATGTTACAAACAATACTCAGTCAAAAAGCAATTATCTCGGTAAAACAGACGCTAACAGATGCAACAAGCAGTGTTCAAAAAGTAAATATTATATATGTTCTGATCATATTAGACGCCAAAACTAACATCTAAATCATTCGACACAATTACTTAGAGAAGATAAAGTATCGAGAGGAGACACAAAAGTGATGATCAAAAGCAAAGCTCTCACCTGTACTTGTAGCTGAAGTTGCTTCAGATATTCGATGGCCTCATCGAGCATCGAAGCCTTATCGGTCTACCAACAAAACCAAGAAAATCAAACCCAAAACTCAAATACCACAGTCCAACTCCAATTCAAAGCCAATTGAAAGTAGAACTAACAACAAAGTATACCTTGTTAGAATTCGGGATGAGATTCTGCAATGCTTTCATTTTCTCATTAATTCTGCTCCTCCTCCTCTGTTCATCAATTCCACAGATAGATAGTTACACCAATCGACAAACAAAAAATAAAACCCAAACCCAAAACTAATTAATTGAAAAAAGTATCCATCACAAATTTGGCTCGGAGCCTTCTGCCGCAAAAGGTGAAACTATAGGTCCTCTGCTTCAAAAAATGAAACTTTCAACTCCGAAGTGCAAAATTTCCCTTTACAATAGGTCTTTTGTAATGAAATTTTTTACAAGTTCAAGAAGAAGAGATGAAGTGCTTACCAACTAAAATAATACTTAGCATGAGCATCAAAGTAACTCGAAGAGAACGGTCGAATCGCATGAGATATTGTAAGCCTTGTAATCGTGGAATCCTCCAACTCGTTCAAAAACTCATTTAAGACAACAGCTATCAGAATACCCCGTGAAGCCATGAATAGAACTCTACCTCCTATATTTTTATAGTGAAACATAATACAACACCACCAGATTGAATAGAAATGATTCAAATTATAGTACTACATTTTATTGCGATCCTGAATGGGAAAGAGTATCAGTAATTATAATGAAGGGCAATAGTCAGGTCCAACTTGTTGAACCTAATTTCTCTTGGTTTATGCTTATAATGACTACCTACTCGCACAAAAAAGATTCAAATAGTCAACAAAGAGTATGTAGTTTGACTTGAGTGAGAAGTTCACCTATAGTTCATTTAACTGAAATTTTAATCAAATGGTGGAATTGATTCAAATTTTTGAATAATATTGTTTATAGCTGTATCCCACAACCATCGAAAGTCTTGTTGCTATTTCCAAACGCTAGAATAAGTGTTCACTAAGAATACAGATTTACAAAGATCCTACATCTTTGTGCGCTACCTACATCTTTGTTCCACTCTAAATTGAAATCTAGCTCTCTATCACCCATTAAAGCAGGCTGTCAATTATTCAAGCTAACACCAATCGTTATATTGATAAAGGCGACCAAGAATACTGACATTTACTGAATCGGATCGGTAACAAAATAAATAATATTTTATCTATATTAAATGTAATTTCTAATATATATTTTTTGTTCTACCCAAAATTTATCCGAAAGTTATCCAACATGAACTGAAATGACCCCCGACTAAAATATTGCCAAAACTGAAATTTGTCAGTATGCTCATAGGGTACCTATGTTTGCGCCTCAGTTTCTTTAAAACGTCAATCGAAACTCACAAACCCATTGACGATTCAAATCGATAATGGAGATCATTTCTCATGTCAATTTTCCATACAATGGATTGAGACCATGAATTTAATATTGAAGGTTAAATTTTTTATTCTGCGCGACACATATCTCAAATCAAGGCCCTAGATTGAGTGTGATGTTGCCATGTGATTTTAGAGACACATATTGGGGATCGGTGTCACATGGAAAAAATCGGGAAGAAGGTCAGCGTATGTAAGAAAAGTACTGATGCAATATATTACCCTGTTTTGGCATATGTAAGAAAAGTACGTTGCCATAGTAGTTTCCGAAGATATTACCCTATTTTGGCATCTCATTGTTTTTTAATTCATGGATATTTTATGAATATATGGGGTTGGAAAAAGGACTGATGCAATATATTCAATATAGCAACACCTCACTCGAACTGGTCCAGATAAGGAAGAACATAAGTTTTTCTTCCTAAATGAGGCTTTCCTTCATTTAATGTAGAAGCAATCTTCCACTTAAAAATCTACAATCTACTCGAGTGATTTGAATGTCTCCGCCTGAATAAATTTGGAGTCATAATGAATAGCTTCTAATATTAAAAAGCAGAAGTGCAAAAAGTAATGCATTAGAACATAGGATGAAAGACAGGGGTTGGGCCTCTAGCTCAATTGGAATTTTGCAACGTTGAGGTTGCAGGTTCAATCCCAGCATGCTTACACATGAAGAAAAAAAGATTGGGAAACACCATCCAGATCCTCGATTGCAGATTCGCACTTTGTCCATATATATATGAAGCTTGGATGAATCATGGGCATCGCTATCTGGTTTAGAGATCCGAATGGTGTAACGTCTATCAGAAACCCTAGAATTTAATAAACGAAGTAAAAATAAAATAAAAAATTTATTAAGAGATTAAGGAGATCGGGATCTGACCTTCAATTGATGAAGAACCCTAGCTCATACATCAAACACCACTGACAACCCTAACCAAAACATGTGAAGCGTACATTTACGAAATCAAAGCCTAAAATAATCGAAAAATAGGTGAATCGTTCACTTACAAAATCAGAATCATCGGGGACTGCTTCGGCCTGAAATCCCTACCCAATCAGCGAACAATCTGATCCATTTCACCAAAATTTATGCCAAATTGCAAGGAAAATTGCTGAAGAACTAAGATAAATCAGGCCAAGAAATAAAACATTAGATCTCGTAGATAAAGAGATGATGAGATGACCTTTGACGACCTTTGACGCTATCCGATTTGGGTGCCATCACTTGATTGGATCCCTAAATCACGATTTCGATCTACCAAATGGTAAAACTGGGGCTTCAAAACTCGATCTCGATTAAGAGAAAACCTTAAATGCTGATTTATGCTTCAATGGAATCGTCTCCAACCTTAAACATATATCTCCATCGTCTCTAACCATCAATGGACGTGATTTCTCTGATCTTGAGCTTCCAATCGAAGATCGGATCAATTTTCCTCATCAACGCTTATCCGTTTTTTGCATACAAGGGGAATCCGATGCAAGTCCCTCTGAATTTTGTGTTGTTTCAGCCGAACCAAGGGGTTTTGGATCCGATCTCAAATCTCCGCTACGACAATATCTCGCGCGTAGATCAACACTATTTACTCGGCGTTACATGAGTTAGTACTCGCACTCAGTGCGAGCTCGAAGACGGGTGGCCATCGAAGGGCGGCACGAGGAGTTTGAGATGGATTGGACGAACTCGTGCGGATTGTCGAGAGAGAGGAAGAGGAGAGAGGCGAGGGTTTGAGAGAGAAAGAAAATAGATGAATATGGAGACGGCAGATTTGTTTGCATATTAAAGGGGGAAAGTTTAGAAGTACGATCACGATAGATTTGGCACATGATGGCGGTTAGAGTTGCACATGATAAGGATTAACTAGTTAAACCACTGTTTTATTATAATAAACCACTGATTTTGGCAATGAATTATTATACTATTGCTTGGGTAGTGGTTCTTTATATATTTGGAGGTGTGGTTTATGTGCCATTTTCACGTAGTGTCAGTAATCACATCGTAACTGTTTGGTAACCGAGTCGTAACCGTGCGATTACCATATGGTAACCGTCATTTATGTATTTTTTCTTTTTTAATAAGAACAGTGATCTTTCAATTATTACTAAATTTAAGATAAGCATGGACTTTTTATTTTTTTCCTATTTTCTCTCAAACAACAAAGCAAGATTATATGAGTGCGCCACTTATGACGGGCAAAATTTAATAATAATACAAAGATCATAGTTACCAGTCGGTAACCACACGATACACGTTTGGTAACCGTACGTACCCGCTTGCTAACTGAATGATAACCGCACATTAATTGTTCTTTGACCGCACGGTTATCACACGATTAACTTTCACTATCCAACTGACTTTGATCGATTAGAAATCGGGCCGTTAAAAGAAAAATAAACTATTAATTGCTAAAAGAAAAGGCAAGGAAAATGTTGGTATTTCGATATTTGTCAGGTAATTAATGTCGGTTAAAACAGTTGGGTAAGGGATTTTGCCAATACTCAAACTAGATAAGAGATCTTGCCAATCCAGGAACTATGGGCATCTTACAAAAATCCCATCCTTTAAACCAGTAAAAGGTAAGTAATTATTTTCTAAATTTTGTGTGTGATTCAATCTCTCTATGCCAACTTTGGGATATTATAGTTAGTTTGGAAAATTAAATGAGTGAAAAGTCAATGACATACTTTTATTGATTTGCTTTCTCACTTCGATTGTACAAGTTCGATTGACGGAGTCAAGAGTACCAAACTTTTGCCTCTAACTCCAATATCCAATTCCACCCACTTTTAGATATTTCATTCAATGTTGAAGTTTATTCCCTCATTGGGTAAATTGTAGCCTCGTAGCAAATTGGTTTTGAGATGGAAACTCAAATTTGTCATGGCATCAGAGTAGGTCTTTCTCTCCATGTCACGCAGTTTAATTGTTCAAGTGATTTGGCTCAATCCCACCAACACTTGCGAGGTGTGTTGAAGTTGAGTCCCACATTAGATAAATTGTAGCCTCGTCACTCCCCTTATAAAATCTCGAGCCCCTCCATTCATGGCTAATTGGTTTTGAGATGGAAATTCAAATTTATCTTCAACTCAAACTAATTTCCAACTCAACAATTAATTTTTTAGATAATGGAGTATCTAGCCTTTTAGAGTACTCGATTAAGCATATGTGAAACACCCACACAACATACATACTAGTCAGTAGGGGTAAATCCATGTGAGTGGCCAACAAAGGATGAGATTTGAACTTAGAACCTCTTCTTCTTGAGACAGGTCCTAACCAATGTGTCAACCTTACTAACTCCATCCCAAGGAATCAAAAATCGGCTAATACCTATACGTATTGGTTTTCGGCCAAACCAATATGTATAGATCAATTCATAGCTCTGATTCGTAGCCTGAGCCCCGGACAACGCATGGAAACCAAGAATTTTGAATGTTATTTGTTGTTTGACAGCTTAGCTGGTCTAATAGGGTGTCACAAATCCCAAAAAATAAATTTTAAATCCTATGGAACACCACGTTATGCTCAAATAGATTTTAGGGTCATATTTTGAGGATCTGTGACAACCTTACTATCTGATAGGTGAGACATGATCTCAAGATCCTTCTGGTAGAAGATTGGGGGGTGGGGGAACGATCTCCGCAAGCAATCAACGGGTTTAAAGAGGTATGGAATGTTAGTCCTTACAGTAAACGCCTTGGTGCGTTTAGAGAAATCGAAAAAAACCAAACGCCTGTTTTTGTGTGATGTAACAACTTGTCAACAGCAAACGGCTGCTTGACAGCTTATCAATGATCATACTTCATTGGCATTTGACATGCAATAAATGCACAATAGCAAACGGCTGCTTGACAACTTGTATACCATGTCCTGCTAGTCTTTGTGAATAGTCGGTATTTACTATTAAGTAATTTGTTTATTTTTATTTATTCAATTATTATTTTTTTAAATAGACCGATACGTATCGGTATCGGCCGATTCGTATCGGCCTCGAGCAAACCGATATCCGAGACCGATACCGATTTTAATACCTTGCTCCACCTACTCTCACTTTCTTTTCGATCTTCGCCCCATCCGTGTTTAGTTTGAGCATTCCCTCTCTTGGCGGCTCCCATCTATAATTTCTAGCTTTAATAATTTTACTCACATATTTTATTTTTCGCTAAATGAACCTTTTATTAAGAGAGGAAAAGAGGAAAAAAAAAAAAAGCAACTAGAATTTTACTCACACGTTTAATATACCAATTTTGATAATATTTCGAGAATGCGTTACTAAATTCAACGAGTCTTTGGCACCAATTCCTAACCAAACTAAAATTTTGTTTCTTAATATCCATCTATTCATGTTGTACAATCGTCCCACAATACAACTGTCACGACCCAGAATCCTTACCTGATTTTGAGGGCTTAGAATTCCGTGTTATGACATTGCATGCTGATTAAGGCTATAAGCGAACATACATATAATTCATAAATCGACTTAGTATATGGATTGAGACATTTTAAATAAAGCATTTAATGACTCAAAAATAAAAGCGAAAAACATAAATGACCATTAATAAAGTAATATCCTAATCATACATCTATGACATAAAGTAAAACAAGTTTCACATAAGGTAAAATGGTCTCAAACATAAACTCACAAGAATGTATCAAAAGACTAAAATATATATCTCAAAAAAAATAAAAGAAAACTGGAGCTAAAGGGCTCTCAAGGCTCATAAAAATCTGTCGGATCTACGCTCGCATCCGGGTGGTAGCCGTTGTCCTCATCTACATAAGCCGCCTTTGGTATAGCTGCCTCCACATCATCATAAGTGAGATGTTCAGAGTCTTCACCTGAAACTGTTAGATTTTTTTTTATTTTTTTTAAAGGGGGGGAGTGAGTTTACTCAGCTGCAGCTGCATAAACTCAGTGGATTGCACAATCGATCCACCATAACTTACTCAGTTGATTGCGTGTGCAATCGCTTGAGTTGCGGCACATTTTAAAATAAAACAAACATTACTATGTGATGTTGAAATATTCAAAACCTCATAACATATCATATCAAAACTGAAAAGCATATAATAGAATGGAATGCACATGATGCTTCTATTTCTTATTTCTTTTCCTATTTATTTTATCAACTTATCATACATGACATATCGGAAGTCTTATTATTACTCCATATGTCTACACAATATATTTCGTATCTTACTTATTTTAATTAAATGACATGTGCTAGGGTCGCTACTCAAGCCTACCATGTGAGGTCCACGTGTAGATAATCACCTAACCTCTATATCATAACATAAACCATCATCCAATCAGATGAGGTTGCACGCATCGTAACAATAATATCCCTTTAGTTTGAGACAAAGTTAACATATTGTCTTTAAGACTCGTCTCGACTATAGACATTGGGCCCTTACTGTGGCTCGTAACGTATGACAAAACTTAATTCATGTTCAGCTAGTCATTACAGTGTGTCTTAATATATCATATCATTATTCAATTATGAGCTTAGGTCCCCGCCCCAATTTCATATTTGCGTGGGCTTAAGTCCCTACTTTTTTAACATATCATATCTTAACATATTAAATTCTCATCTTTATTTAAAACTTAATTTGAATGGACCACGGTGAGATAAGCTTCACTAAAACACGCTTTTCAAAGGATAGGTTTCATAGTAATCTGGACGTACTTTGTGTGACATCTCATACTACTATAGAAGTGTTGCATCCATATATGGATGTTTACATTCTAAGTTTTACGTGGCTGTGAAAGAAATCCTACAGTGGTGAAAGCTTATATCACGCGTTATGTCT
Organism: Chloranthus sessilifolius; assembly: GCA_021018995.1. Taxonomy (NCBI): domain Eukaryota; kingdom Viridiplantae; phylum Streptophyta; class Magnoliopsida; order Chloranthales; family Chloranthaceae; genus Chloranthus; species Chloranthus sessilifolius. The sequence goes on along the minus strand of CM037588.1, from coordinate 154,950,199 downwards.
TATTCTTAACTTATCATGCATATGTTCAATTGTAATTTTCTACATGATGATTGTCATATAATGATGATGAACATATATCAGAAATAAACTACAACATGCACCTTAAACTTTAGTGTTCATAAAGAAAATTAACATGGAGCATAACACATAAAACATTGAGTAAAAATAATGAATAAGAAATATTTCAATGTGTTTATTTTATGATTGAGTTTAATTACTCTTTATTGGGGTTAGTTGTTAATGGAATTTGATGATTTGATCGGTAAAACGATCGGATATGATTCGAATCCTAAAGGGGCACAACTGTCCATTCAAGGATTGTAGGAGCCTTAAAAAATGTAACAAACATTTCATTGTGTCCGGAAGGTCCAAAAATTATAAGATTGAGTCCTGTTTCATTTAAATCAGATGTCCCAGTGAAAAAAAACTTGAAATCAAAATATAAAGAAAACTGTTCTGAAACTATTAATCTCGACTGGTTGAAAATGGGTCTCGGCCGGTCGAGAATAAAAACTGAGAGAGTTACTATAAAGTCGACTGGTCGAATTGTGATTTTGATCGGTCAAGATGAAACATATGACAAAAGTCTTTTAGAATGTCCATCTCGACCGGTCAAAATGATGGTTCGATCGGTAGAGATGAGAGAAGGGAAGTTCTAAAAACAGAACTCGACTGGTCGAAAGTTGGTTTCGACTGGTGGAGATGAAAGGTAAAGATTCTGAAGGAAAACAGAACTCGACTGATCGAAAGTTGGTTTCGACTGGTCGAGAAGAAAGGGAAAGGTTTTGAAGGAAAACAAAACTTGATTGGTCGAAAATAGGATTTTGACCGATAGAGTTGCTAAAGGCTGGGGAGAAACTTCATTTCGAATGGTCAAAATCAGTTTCAACCGATCGAAATGAAACAATGAATACTGTTTCTTATATAAATTATAATCTCGACCGGTCGATTTTGAATTTTGACCGATCGAGTTTGCAATTTCAAGCCTATGAGTATTTCAACGTGGTTTAAGATTCTTTTTCTTCCCGATTTCTTTTAGGATTTATTTAGGGTTTCTTATATTTGAAAATAATTGAATAATTTAAGATAGATTTAGAGGCACCCACCTATTGAAGCGTGAAACAATTCTCACGGCGATTTGGTTGACAAAGATCGAATTCGAGCGACGATTTACCCGAGTCCTTGCGCGAGAACTCTTTTCTTATGATTGACTCTTTATAGCGACGAAAAGACTTGATGGGGGAAGATTAGGCTCAAGAACCGGATGCAAGGGTTCATAGTAGATTGAAACTCGCGGTTTTGATCGGCATGGATCACGCCTATCGAAGGTGCAAAATGGCAATGTGCTTGCAGAGAGAGAGAGAGAGAGAGGGCTGAGAGCCTTGCATTATCTAGATTCTCTATTTATAAAGAAAAAGGGAATCAGGGAAAGAGTTCTAAAAGGCAAGTCTGATTTTTGCTAAAGGAGCAAGAGTCCTTTTAGGATTCTAATTGCTTACCAAAATAATTTTGATGAATATTGGGATTAAATTTCTTGCCTTAGTTGTTTTATGGCAGTATGATTCTTAGGATTTTCGGTTGCTATTTTTGTATAACCGTATCATAGATAGAAATTTATTAATTTAAAAGTGTAGGCCATGGTACGATATGCGTACAAGTACCGAACTTAGTACCTCATAGATCGAACACTATTAAATAGGGTCCAATTAAACTTGGGTCATAACAACTTGCCTTTTTAGTGGAAATTATCTTTTTTCATAAATGAATGGTATAAACTTTTTAATATTTATATAATTTTTTATATTATTTTAATAAAAAATGGTTTTCTGCCCCTTCTCTTAGGGCTTGTTTGGTAGCAAGGAAAATTGCGATTTGTCTTGAAGTTGAGATGAAAATTTGTTATAATATCTACCATTTTCTTGCACTTGGCAACAGCTTGGGGTTACAAGGAAAAGGTGATTTTCCTCATTTGCATAAAGTCAACTTTTTATTGAAATTTTTATTGAAAATCAATTTTATTCTTCTACTACAGCGTACAATATCCACGGGTCTTTCGAAAATGAGGCCTGAGACTACACAACCGATTGTAGCAAAAAACGCTACAATCAAACTATATGGGCATCACGTGGCATCAATCACAAGGATCAGGTGCAACGACGAATTAGATGATAAAAATCAGGTATCACCCAAAAAATTTGGGCTCTATCTGATACATATCCACCATTAAACATATAGTCAAAGATGTCTAAACTTAATGCACCAAATTAGTTGGGCGTTACTTTATCTTTGACCCATCAAATGGAGGACAGAAGGATACTATTTTTTTTTTTTAAATCACATCTTCCATGGCTGATCAACCCAAAACGGGTGTTGTTTTGGGTTGATCATGCCACATGGCATGTGATCTAATCGTTGGATGTAGCGTTTTTTGCTACAACTGGTTGTAAAGTCCCAATCCTCTTCGAAATTTTACTAGGTCTTACAAACGTATTTTTTTATTACAAATGAAATATTTAATTATTTTCCTAATAAATTAATCTTTTCCTATAAATTCTCAGATGAGGTTTTTGAAAATTTATAAATAGATGTCCAAAAAGAAAAAGTAGTTTGCCACTAGTAGCTCCCTGTACGAATTGGTGTGTGGTGATCGATTTTAAATGTAACCCTTGCAAGTGCACAAGATCTATTGCAGTATGGCAAGAACAAAGGTGTCGAACCTAGAGGGAAATCTTGAATTTTAATTAATTCTTTCAGAGATTTAAAAACGTCCTTAAGGAAGTACCAAATGGCAGATTCAATTTTACCAAAATTTATCACACTTTTCCTAAATGCAAGAAAAATAAATTAATCTAAACAACTAATTACCAATGAATCTAAAATAATAATTAAATATGATCAAGGAATATGCTACCCCAGATTTGTACCCCTTTTCTACCATTAAAATTCACAGTTTCATTAAAGCATCATTCATACCATCATTCATCTATAAAAAATGATTCGAAATAAAATATGATCATCAATCCGGCATACCCTATCTAAAAACAATGACTCAGTCTATCATTGCGGTATGAGTCATGTAAGAAGCATAGCGTATCTCATGATGTTTAGATCACAACAGTAAAAATATAATCGCTCTGCAGCCTAGATCAGTCTGCAGGTCCAGATCTAGCGATTATAGTCGTTGATACGCGCAATCAACGGTCATAACAAGCATTCAATATATTTTCAATAACACAAACTTTTAGCAAAACGATTCCATGATGACAATAAATCGACTATGGTATTAATCATAAATAAGGGTACTTATCTGGGGATCGCATCTTCCCGATCTCGATTTCATCTTTGGTGTATGATCTCCTTGTTCATTCAAAGTCATTCCTCTTTTTATTTCTTCCAAAGATCTTTGTTTACAATGCCTTTTCCTAAATACAATCTATGCTTTCATGAACGTAAAGGAAAAACAATGCAAATCCTAGGTACAATCTACCCAGATGGAACCTTAGAAGGAGAAAGAAGAACTCTTGAAAAAATGCCAAGAGGAGCCTATAACCAAAAATAATAATAATGAATAATAATCTTCTAAAAAATTCTCTCCAAAAACTCTAAAAAAGAAAAGTCAAAACTAACTCTCTAATCATCTATCTCTAATTCCTCCCTCTAATTCCTATCTCTAATTCTTGTTCTTTTTTTCGAAGTGTTTGATCCGCTTTAAATAGATCCGAAGTTTCTCAGCCGTAGAGGTGTTCCAACTCGAAAATTTAGGGTCGATTAATTGACCCAATAGGGTCGATGCATCGACCTCTCAGATTTTCGTGAATTCCCGCCGAACTTTGCATCAGACACTGCTTTGATATTTTGGCCATAACTCTCTGTCCCGAACTCGGATTGAGGCGATTCTTATGCCGTTGGAAAGCTGACAGAAAGATCTATAACTTTTGTGTTTTGACAATTTCATAATTCGGCCGTCTTGAAGGTCCAAATTGATCTGCAAGTCGCACCAAGTTCTCGATGACCCAAAGTTGCAGTGTTTTGACATTATTTTCAGAATTCTTGGGCTGTTTTCTGCACTTGGCTTGTATTTACCTGAAACACTTCAAATCTAATAATTCTTATCAAATAGCCTTCATCGGATAGCTAAATGTAGGTATCTAGGGGTGAAATATTATCATATTTCACTACTCATCATGTGGTTCACAGCCAAATAGAGAGCAAGTTGGGAAAAATCAATGCACGAAAGTTCTCGGGTGTTACTTTATCTTTGATTCATCAAATAGAGGATAAAAAGGATAAAAAAAAAAAATTATTTAAAAAAAAATCACAATTCTCGTAACTAATCAACCTAAAATAATATTTGTTTTGGATTAATCATGTCAGGGGCATGTGATCTAGCCACCTGGCGCACACACAGCGTATTCTCCCCAAGCCTTGTATTATAGGCATAAACCCAAGAAAGTTTGACGCTAATGGTTTCTAGTTTGAACAATTAACATGTTCATTCTCCACGCCTTTCAAAGTCCTTGTCTTCCTTTCTCCACAGCTTTCAAAGTCCTTGTCTTCTCCAACATCAAACCAAAAAAAAACGAGGGGAACTTTATTGGGAAATTTGTAATTTTAGTCCTCATATTTTACAGATTAATAATTTCAGTCCTATAGTTTTAATTTATGCAGAAATTGACGGCTCCATGCCAAGCCGTTCTACATCACCACTGGCCAAGTGAAATGTCCCAAATACCCCTTATATTTTTCATTTAAAAACTTATACGAAACTTTGAAAATTATTTTTTACTTTTTACCTCGACTTTGTCTTCTTAGTGGTGATTGGGTGGCGATTCAGTGACTGCAACGGTTGATCGACAATCAGGAATATTTATTTTTATTTTTATTTATAAAACAAGTAGAAGAAGCTATAAGATTGCGAACACTAATTTATGATAGCGTCCGCTAAGTTACGGTAGCCGTGCGAACTTAAGGTAACGCTCGCAAAGTTATAGTAGTGGTGTTAACTTAAGGTAACACCTGCAAAGTTAAGGTAGTGACGTTAACTTAAGATAGTATCCGCTACTATATAGTTGCAAGTGTAAGGAAAACTACCCTTTAGCTTTTTAACAAGGTTCGTGAGCAAAAAAGGTCTTTAGCCAGATTTTGGCGGACTATTTCATCCCAATTAAAAAAAAAAAAAAACAACTCTAAATTGTGGGCCCCACGAGATTGCAGAATGGTAGAAACTATTTGGTTTTCGTTAAAATCCCAAATTTTACCTTTTTTCCATAACTCATTTTGCCGAAGAGAGCCTAAAGGTAGCGCTATTTGCATCGATTTTTCCTGTAAAGAACGCATGGATGTCCATCTTAAAATACAGCCGACTGCGACTACCTTAAATCAGACGATGGGAGATTATTTTTCGTCCTAATATAATATATATTGATATCATAACACACCTATCAAACGGTCATATCTTAATTTAATATGGCACGCATCTCCAAAAGTGATACTTGAGAATTCTTTCTCATAGTACGCCAATGGTCACAATCACTTTTGATAATGTGTGTTACATGGAAACAAAATGCTACTGTCTAATGGGTATAATATGATCTCAAGATCTATTGTACGGAGTATTGGGACGAAATACAATCTTCATAGTCTGACTCAAGGACATCAATATTTTGTTACAATGAGGATGAGTTTGTTTTTCAGAGGGAAATCGTGTGTCAATAAAGCCACCCATAAAAGGTTAACTAACCATCAAGGGCATTTTCGTCAACTCAAAATTATGCATACCACCTTAATGATGACAAAAACATTCTATGCGCATACTTTGTTCCATTATATTAGAATGCTCTTCCCAAATTTTTAGTAGATGACATTTTTTCAAAGCCCAGAGAATTGCTATAACTCAAGGTATATATTAAATCAATCTAAACAATATACACCATATCATCTCTTAAACCCTCTTGTCCTTTGAAAGTTACTCTTCCGCTTAACAAACACGCAAATTATCTAAGGCAACTTTAATTAATATTTTATATTGAATTTTGTAATGATTACAAGATATATATATAATATGGTTGCTAATAATACTAAAAGTTCTATTATAACATCAAATAAACAAGAAATCTACACTTTGAGGACATAAAAAAGAGTGAGATTGAAAAAGTAAGAATGCATTGTAATAAGCTCTACTCACCATATTAATGGTAAAAAATCTGCCATTTATTTTATTTTTGAAATTGGAGAGAAAAATGTAGCCATTGACATAAGAGGACTAATTAATTTTTAATTTTCAACTATCACCAATTTAAAAGCTATTGAATGCATTTATCGCAATGAGGATTTTTTTGTCATTTTGGAAGATAGACCTATCAAATTCTTAAAGGCTTATGTAATCGCATAGATATAGATATAGTCACATCGCTTATCATTTATGATGCGTACATATTAAGTTTTCATCGCTTTATCAGAAACAGTGGAGTTGGTAGAAGGCTGACCCGTTAATGCTCTCAGAATCATGCATTTGTCGTCCTATGAGTGACATGATATAAGGTTAAACTACCACATGCATTTGTCGTCGTCCTATGATTCACAATACAAGGTTAAACTACCATATGCATTTGTCGTCATAGCACTGACAAGATAAAAGGTTCAACTACAAAACGCACATGAAATTTGGACAAACGTTATTTTTCAAATCACATGCCCTAGGACTAATCAATACCAAATAGTATCGTTATGAGTTGATCATGCCTCGTATGTGGCATGCCTTTGATACTAAGATACATTTTTCTAAGTAAAAGAAAATTATCTTTTCCCCATCTATATATATATATATAAAGGTAGACATCCTCCAAAATTTTAGGTGTAGGTCCAAGTAACATCTAAAACATTGTTTTAATGTCATATAGACTTCGGGTGCATTGCTTAGATCATTTGTTTAGAAAAAATATCTTGAAAACTCATCTCTATCACATATTTTTTGAGCCGTGAAATATAGATTATTGAAACTAGTCAAGTATTGACTTATGCTTTAAAAATTTTTTTTAAAATTTATTTTTTTAAAATTGATCTAAACCATCAACCAGTGTTCCACATGACAACTAAAGAGTATTTTGGATGCTATGTGTACCTCCACTTGGGCTTTAGAGGACGATGACCGTCCTCCCATGGAGGAGGGAATCGGCTCCTCCAACGATTCACTTTTGGGCTGGGTATGTTTCCAACGATGACTTGTTCATTGAATGCTTTGGGCCTAAAAATTAGGACATTGAAAGTGCTATCTAAATAGACTCTTGAGTAGATTTGCTCTCTTAAAAGTTTTTAACTCCCACGTAAAGAATATATGCCCTTTATTTTTTTAATTTGAAAATATTAACATGTCACCTAACATGTGCCTGCACAATTTCTTTTTTTGCTTTCTTGTACTTGGGGCATCTCCATATCTCATTTGGTGAGATTTAGATTAGATTAATGGCATCGACACTTTAGAGTTGGGCCATTTTCAATATAAAACGGCAAATTTATCAGATCAACTCAGTCATAAACACCTTTTTCGTCAGAGATCTTATATATTTCACCTTTACTCAACTCGATTAGCTGCAAGCCTAGTCGACCTTAAGGACCATAAAAAGGCCAATTTATCTCCTTCTATGATTTTCTTTAACACACAAAAGCATCATCTTTTTTCTCATTTTAATCTGTTAAAGTTTGTAAAAATTTAGGAGTGGCGAAGGTGATGACGTCTTTTCCCTCAATTTGATATGCTCCGATCTACTATTTGAAAGAAGAAAATAGAAGCTTGGGAGAAGAAGCCCCTGTATTTTGTCATTAGGAAAAGAAGATTTTGCAGTTTGTCATTTCGATGCAAGGCATATTCAGATATGCAAAAATTTTCAGACCAACCCCAATTTGACCCACACAATATTCACAATCCTCATGGGATGAATATAGGGAGAATGTTCCTAATTGGTGGGAACTAAATCAGGGTTGTGATTTAAATCATCCTTATAGGCAAAAAATTTCAGACCAACCTCAGTTTGACCCACATTACTCACAATCCCAATGGAGTCCCGATTTTGAAGACCGAATCTTAACTATGTGGTCTGATTTTCGTGAAAAAATCTTAACTATGTTATCTGATTTTCATGACCAAATGTTAACTACCTCCGCCCAAGATTTTGAGGTTGAGACTGTGACCATTAAGAGCGGACATGAGTTAGAATACAAGGAAGATGTTGTTGGCCCAATTGGTGTTGAAACATTGGAAGATAGTCAACCAATTTCTATTACTCCTCTAATATCAAAAGAACAATTGCATGAGGAGGACACAAGTTCCTATTTGACATCGACTGAAGAGTCAAACATTACATTTGAGGCACCTTATGTGCCCAGTGATCCATTTCTACAATACTTAGATGAACCCTCAAGTCTATTGATTGTAAATAATAATTTATTTGGTGCTCTCAAATTGGCAACACGTGCTAGAACTAAATATTTCATGGTTTACAGGGTGGATAGATTTGTTAAGAGTCCACCGACCAAAAGCCTCAAGCCCTTAATTAATAGAAAGGGCAATCGAAACAAACTAGATAAACAACTCTTTCTCATTCCTATCGTAGCTTGAGGGTGGTTCGGCTGAAGACCACAAAATAAAAACTTAGCGCTTCTTCGGAGGCAACCAAAGCCCCTTGTAAATTATTAATTTAGGGATTTTATTTGATGGTGAAAAAAAAAAAATGTTGTGTTTTTCTTCTCAAACTCTGGAAACTGCATACTGTTTATCAGTCAATCGATTGATTTCATAGAATCAATCGATTGACTCTGAATTTTGGTATGAATTATTAAACTCTCTCTTTTGCTCTATTTCAATCGATTGATTGTTTAAATTCAATCGATTGACCAAAGAACAGAAAGCTGAGTTAGATTTTTCTCATTGGTTTACTTCAGTTGATTGATTTATTTCAATCGATTGATAGAGTTCGACTTTGTTCCATCGATCGATTTACCAACCTCTATTGATCGATTGAGGAGGTAAATTGTCTGAATTTTTATTTCATGTTTTATAAAATAAAATAAAATAAAATAAATAAAAAAAGAAAGAAAGGGGGAGTGACCTTAGCTCTTCCAACTCCTCCGCATTCTCCTCCTTCGAAAGAGACATTGAACTAGCATTGCTGGTGCTTGTGCCGATCTATAATCATATTTTTCTAACTGTCATATTATTGTTTTAATGTTTATGGTTTTGTGCAATGAGGACATAGCACCACTTAGGTTTAGGGGTGGTGTGCTCAAATGCGTGATTTATAATTTTGCAATGTAATGCGTGGTTCATAATTTTGCAGTGTACATTTAACCACATTTTATATGCACATTCAAAATCATATTTTAGAAAAAAAAAAAAAAAAAAAATCATCACTATTTAATTTTGGCGTAGTTTTCAAACTTTAGTCACTGATGCATGTAAAATTTTAATTTTTAAATATTCATGTCATGGTAAAACTGTTGTTGTTTAGGATAATTAACTGCACTGTGGACATTTAAAAATTGGTTTGAAATTTATGCTTAGAAAAAAAAAATTGCACCTTCGCCATACTTAGGTCTGAAAATCAAAAGATTAGTTCAAATATGAAATTCTAGGATCCTAAGAAAGACTAAACCCCGTGAGCTTTAGAACTTTTTCCTCGTTTTTGATAAGTGCTAAAATAAATTCGGAGTATCTTTGGAATTCGTGCTTAATTGTTGAAATCTCATACACTTTATCTCGATTTGTTTATTTTGCATTATTTTATGTCATTGCATTAGAACTCATTGTGTTTAAACTCAAGACAAATAGACATCATTACCATCGTGAAAGGACATTATCAAAGGTCATCCTTGGCTCGTTTGTACCCAAAATGTCTCACCTTATATTGATTTATCTTTTTGCACCCCCTTTGAGCCTTGATTGAAAAATTTTATCCTAAATATTCCTTATTAAACTATATTAACCATACCCCACACCAGTTTGAAAAAAAAAAAAAAAAAAAAAAATATATATATATATATATATATATATATATATATATATATATAAACTTCACCCTTTAATCTCTGAGAAATTGAGAAAGAGGGATGAGAACAAGAGAGAAAGTGTAGAGTCATGGCAATAATGCTTGTAAGGAGCATATGACAGAAAAATATGTGAATAAAAGGGGAGAGAAAAAGAAAAAGATATCTTTGTGCAAGAGGTAGAGAAATGAGAAATATGAGAAAAAAATAGAAGGTGGTGTGAAAAAGAAAAAAAAAAAAAAAAGGAATGAAAAGGAGGAGAAAAGTTGATAAAAAGAAAAAGAAATTCTGAAAAATCTGAGAAAGAAAGTGTGTAAAGTTAGAAAATCAAATTGTATTTTTTTTCCGGTTTCTCAGAAAAATTTGAATCCAATTTTCCCTTTCTTTCATAACCTTCACCCGAGCCCCATTACAACTTTAGAAAAGACCTTGATCCAATCATGAGTGATAAATGCCTTGTGGAGAGTGATGATGCAATGACTATGGTACTTGGTATAACATGCTGAGGATACAAACATCATTCCTTATGAGATTACTTTTAAAATTCTTTGATGCATTATTTTTCTTATATCATGTAAGATTTTTTCTAATTCGTGTTGTAACTCCATCTCACATGTGGATGAAAATATAAACCATTCATAGGAGCGATTTTGTTTTGAGTGTATACCTGAGGTGAGGATTGAGTTGAAACTTTAGATCCGAGGATTCCTCATTTGGATTATTCCGACGATAGAACGATTTAAGCATTGTCACATGCACACACGACACTCTAGGCATGAATAAAAAATTGGTCTAAAGATTGGAGCATTGGGTTAATTGGAATAAGCAACAGTGGAATTATCATAGCATCGTTATTTGAGAGTGAACATTTGCATGCTGAAATAATTATTAGTTTTTGATTTTAAAGGTATATATATTATATAAACCGATTTTTGAAAATTATTTTGTCGATGGTTTTGAAACCAGTTTTGAAAGTTTGTGGGTATCTTCACTGTAAACTCTCAGGAGGCACAACTCCTCCACTAGGGATCACCTAGGGGTTTAAAGGCTTATTGCATATGCTAAATGCAGTCATGCTCCCTATGAAAGTGGCATTTAATTTTTTAGGATGTTAGTTTTATTTATTTTGACATATTTATCATTTTTTTTGCTCGAGGACTAGCAAAGTGTAGGTTTGGGGGTGTGATCGGTACTGAAACATAACCATATTTTATACCCTAATACCAATATTTGACTATCCGATGAAAGCATTCTGATGACTGTTATACAGTTTTAGTGGTTTCAGGTGTTCGTGACCGTTGGATCTTACAAAGGCATAAAAGAACATAATTAAGGACAATATGGGAGCATTGGACCAAAGGGCCAACAGAAATATTGGAATCCGTAAAAAAAATTGATTGGTTCAGCCACAAGCAAGAGAATGGATATGTCACATGTCAGCCTCAATCGATTAAAATTTAGAAATCAATCGATTGAGTTGGATGACAACTGTTTCCCTCATAAATTTGAATTTGAACTCAATCGATTGAGATTTAAATTCAAATAAGTCTGCCACAATTCAAAATTTGAATTAAATTGATTGAATATTAGAATTCAATCGATTGACCAATACATGAAAACTTTTCCACCAGAGCCCTATATAAACAGAGCAGTGTTAAGGGTTTGGGGAGACTTCTTTTAGTGGTCTTCTTGGCCAACTTTTTTAGTCTTTTTCTTAGATTTTTCTTTATTGTTTTTAGTGCTTAGTTTTAATTTATGATAATTAGTTTGTAATTAGGAACTAAAGCTTTGTAAGGTTTCGGATATTTTCCTAAAAGATCCGAACATTTAATAAATTAAAGAACGTGTTTGATGATTTTGGATTTGTGCCTTGTGTGTAGATCAGAGATGAACGGCTAAAACCGTTCATTCAAGGAGAAAGCGACCCCTAGATAAGTAGTTAATTTATTTTTATTCAATAATTTCTTTTTGCAAATATTGAATCGTACGACCTTCAGGCCGTACGATTGGATCTTAACGTTGTGATTTCGAATTTTGAGATACGTTATATTTTTTACATGATTCATACCACAATGATAGGCTGAGTCATAGTTTTTAGATAGGGTATGCCGGATCAATAATCACATTCTTTTCGAATCATTTTGCTTGTAGTAAAATGAGGATTATTTGTATTCATTGTCATAATTATTGAATCGTACGACTTTCAGGCCGTACGATTGGATCTTAATATTGTAATTTTGAATTTTGAGATACCCTATGCTTTTTACATAATTCATACCCCAATAATAAGCTGAATCATAGTTTTTAGATACGATATGGTGGATCAATAATCACACTCTTTACGATTCATTTTTCTTCTTGATAAATGATGGTATATAATTTGACATGAAAATGTGTGATTGATTGTTGGTGAAAAAATTATAAATCTAGGGTTAGCAGACTCCTTCATCATCTTTTCATCGTTGTTTGATTTTTCATTATTTTCATTGCTTAAGCTTTGTTTAGATCTTTTTATTTTTATGTTTGTGTAGTTATTAATTTTTATCGTGACAAAAATCTCGCCATTGATACTTCCTTAGGTTCGTTTGACGCTTCTAGGAATTAATTAAATTTCACGCTTCCCTGTGGGTTCGACATCCTTGATTTCTCCGTGCTACGATAGATCTTGTGCACTTGCAAGGGTACAATTTTAAAACTGATCAGCAGCCAACTATGTACGGGAGAAACTTATGGAAGGATTCGACTATACACATGCGTCGATAATGTTTGATATTGCAAAAACTTATAACGTGCAAATAACATATGCTAAGGCTTGGAGGGGAAAGAACTCGCCTCGAATGATATTAGAGGCAGCTGAGAGGAATAATTTATGGATCTACCGACCTACGTGAAAAAGATGAAGATGGTAGATCCTAATATACGAACATCCTTTCAACTTACGCTTGACGGTAAGTTTTAAAGTTTTTTTTAAGGTTTTGGCCCGTGCATTAGAAGCTACCGTAATACATTTCGTCGGATATTATTTGTAGATGGCATACACCTACAAGGATGTTTCGAAAGGATCCTATTTATTGCCTCAGCATAAGACGGTAATGGCTATATATTACCGTCTGCGTTTGCAGTCGTCGAGTTAGAAGAAGAGAATACATGGATATGGTTTCTTGAACAGGTAGGTGCGCTCGTGATCGGTTAGTTTACCGAAGATTTTGTTATTATCACAGATAGGTTGAAGGGTTTAATAAAGACGGTCAAATGGATCTTTCCTAATACATACCACAACTACTGCATGTAATATATGACACAAAAGTTGGCACACAAGTATTCCAGGAATGACGTGTTGGATCTATGGTCGAGCATTGCGCATGTATATTCAGTAGAGAGATTTGATTATTTTATGAATAAAATCAAAAAAGATGATGCAGATCCTCGGGCCGTAGAGTATATTTTAAAAATATACCCGAAGCATTGGGCATGCGCATATATCAAAGGAAGGCAGTACGACTCTTTGACTACGAATAATGTTGAAAGATTGAACAGCGTACTAAAGATAGCTTGGGAGAAACTAATTATAGACTTAATTAGAACTACTAGAGAGAAAGTCACCAATTATATTCAAAAGCATTGAGAGATATCTGAGAAATGGAGCACCCCCCTCTGCCCGAAAGCAGACGAGCATATGAAGAAGGTGCTGCAATGGGCTGGTAGAAAGAGAGCTCAACCATACGGGCACAATCAATTCTAAGTAAATTCCAGGAATTTCATTTATTATGTCGACTTGGAGCAGAAGACATGTACTTGCTGTCGTTGACACATTCATGATTTGCCTTGCTCGCATGTCATTATGGCCATTAGTCAGAGAAGTTACGACTATCATAACTTCTGTAAAAAGTAGTTTTTCACCGCCTGCTTTAGACAATCATACGATAAACAATGACTTCCCACCCTCGATAAAAGCCAATGAAAATTTCAAGCTGATCAACTGCCATAAAATATGAAAGTAAGACCGCCCTATAATTATCAAAAGCAAGCCGACCGTCCGAGAATGAGAAAGATACGCTCTAAGGGTGAAGGGTTCTACAGTGTGGCAGGTGTAGTGAGTATGGTCACAATCACAGGAGTTGCACGGCAATGAGACTGATGGGTTGATACAGTACGTGTCTCTTTATATAGTAAATCACTCTCTAATCTTAGCAATAAGAGCTTCGTAACATGAAATTTTTATTTAAGAGTTTCGTAACATAAGATTTTTATTTTCCTATCACTTGCATTTTTTTATCTGTGATTTTTTTTGGCAACTTGGTTACTGACAAATATTTATTTCTATTTTCTATTGTGAAGGTACGTCGCGTCTCGAAATAAAACCCAAGCGATAATTGTGGGCTTGCACCTCCGGTGGGGGCAAGACGATGTTTACGCACTGAAACTTTCGAACTTGTGGACGGGAGAAACCGTCAGACTAATTTCACTACCACTAGGTACCGCTTTTATTATGTAAATATTTTTTTTATTATATGATTGCCTTCGTAACTATTTTAAATTTCATGATTGAAGAAGGAATCTTTGATACAGAATCATCTTCCGAAAATAAGGTACCTTCAAATAGATTTGACACAAGTAATCTATTGATGGATGTTAGGATTGCAATTTACGCGCGGTGAATGGAGATAGATCGCATCCAGAAACAGTACAAGAAGCCAGGTAGATCGTACAAGGAATGTTACAGGGCAAAGTTTGGCCGCAATTTTGATTTTTAATAGTTATAAATTTGGAATGTAATAACTACAATGATTGAACATTTTCAAATGTTCATTTTCTTATAAAATTAGAATATACAAATTCTGTTAGGTCGTAACATTTTCTCAGAATATTGGTTTGAATCTAATATTAATAATGCCAAAAAATACATTTTCTCAGAACCTTCAGCAATAGGCCTGTGAACCGATTAACAATTGTCTAAACAGTCGTTGACGATTGTCTAAACAATCAATGACGACTAGATATACAATCGTCATTGACTGCATAAGCTGTCGTTGATGACTGTATAAATAGTCGTCATCGATTGCATAAGTTGTCATTGACGACTGTATAAGCAGTCGTCAACGACGGCTTATGCAATCGATGATGATTGTATATACAGTCTTCATCGATTGTAAAAGCTGTCATTGATGACTGTTTATACAGTCGTCAACGACAGCTTATGTAGTCGATGATGACTGTCTACGTAATTGATATCGAATTCTTACATAATCATTATCGACTGCTAAAACAGTCGATATTGACTGCTAACATAGTCGATATCGACTATTTAAGCAGTCGATACCGACTGTTGTAGCAGTAAGCACCGATTGTGTAAGAAGTCGATACTCGCATTGGTACTCTTTACTGTCCTTAGAAATTTGAAGTAAATAGACATCATACCTTATTGTTCAGCATCTTCCCGATAGTGTAACCTTTCGTCCTCGTTTGTGCCTTTTCCTTCCATTTCAACAATCGTGGGAAAGAGTTCTTCAGGGGTGTTCTTTCAGGTAAGATTTCTGACAGCATCTCATAGGCCCACCATTGAAGTGCACAAATGTAGCCATAAACATTATACGGCTTAAGGGCTTTATCCTTAACGGCAGTCTTTCTATTCGCCACGCCCTTCTTTATATATTCCAGTAAATCATAGAACATGTGGAGACCCCAAGGAGTTTGTTTGAATTTCTCTACATTATCAACGAGGTCAACGTGCTCTTTCGAAAGTTTATGGTGGGACCTAGAAAAAAAAAATGTACACAACACAAATAGAAGAGTCAACTTTACGAAGTCGTTGTCACTTTGCGCTAGCCTCATTCCAGAGTCTAAATGAGACCGAAGAATTTTTCCGGTAGGTAGCCCACGAAAATATTTATAGCGAATTGTTTCCTTTTCTGGTGGTTTAATGGAAGAAGTATACTGTTGGGGTTCAACCACAGCAAGGCCCGGTATTAAGGCAATGTCCATCTTTCGAAGATAGAAATTTCTCTTCCTGATTCGGAAATGGTTCTTTTCAACCAAAAAACTCAACATCTCATCGACGACATCTCCAACAAAACTCACACCCTTTGGCATTTAGAGTATTCTATCGAAAATTGATGTTCTTAGCAACTCCTGCTCTAGGCTAGCGTTATTGGAGAACTTCGAAATGTCAGTAGGGGAACATTTGCCAATAGCACGTTGTACGACCATCTTGAAGGCTTGTTTAAATGAACTATAATAAAATTGAAATGAGTGACCACCATACTAAAATAGATTACTTAAATGAGTTGTATGTTATAATTAGACTATCTTAACGATCGATATCGACTGTCTTAATAAATGATATCGAGTGTCTTAACAAATGATATCAAGTGTCTTAACAATCGATATTGAGTGTCTGTACAATCGATATCGATCATTAATACAGTCGATATTGATCGTTATTATAGGAAAATAAAAAAAATTAATTCAAAATATAGACTGTCGAAAGAAGAAGAAATTTTTTTATAGCAATGGAAGATAATTTGATTTCTAACTTATAGATTTGGTAGCTTGAAGATTGAACGATCGAGCGTCATCAACTTTGAAGCGACTCCACCTTCCACCGACTTCGAATGAAAAAGTAAAAAGTAAAAAAGATAAACAGTAGTGATTTGAATAAAGGACGGCTATTTATTACCTTGGGGGTAATTTCGATATTTTGTAAAGGTCGGCGACGGCTGGGCTTGCACCTAGTCGGTTTGGGTAAAGGTGAAAATATAGGGTCTCTAACGGAAAAGATGTATCTGATAGGGTCGATCCAGTAAATCTGCCATATAAAAAATTGATTTGATTAGATTAATGGTGTTGCTCCGAAGTTAATATAATCACTCTGAATCTTATTTTCAATATCTTGAACAATTTGACTCAAATTATAGTCACGATCGTTCCAAGTAGGACAACCAACAACTGTGATCATGTTTTAGGCTAAATTGTTCATCATGAATGTGTTATATATTAGTATAGTAATATATATTTTATTATTTCAAAATTAAGTGTATAATTATCATTATAAATTGATAATAATTCAATGACAAACTTGTAAAACTTATTTACTTTGTGGCGCAAAAAAATAAACTTTAATATATATCTATATATATATATATATATATATATATATATATATATATATATATATATATATGAAAAAAAGAAAGAAAGAGATACAGAAGCTGCCAAAGGCCCAACGTCTTTAATCCTAATGAGCGGGTTGCCTCCAACGGCTTTTAAGCCGAAGAGGCACTACGCTAAAAGATCTTAAATAGCCTTTTCGTAGTGTGTTTTTACATTTCTCTCTCAACAAGTGTCTTTTCAGATTTTGGTTTATCTCTTTACTTTTATTTGAAAAACGACACAAAGTCTAACATCTCTTCACCATAAATTTGAAAAGAAATCTCTTCAATGTAAATTTGAAAAGACACAAGTCTGAATTGATTTATCTATTTACCGTCATTGAAAAGACACAAATATGAAATCTCTTCACCGTCATCTAAAAAGACACAATGGTTTGTGATTTTCTCTATAAATAAAAATCAAATCCCGATTAGAAAGAAACAATAGAAATAATAATCTCTCTCTCTCTCTCTCTCTCTCTCTCTCTCTCTCCTTCTCTTTTATGTTCTTATTTCCTTTATTTAAGATTTTTTTCGTATAAGAAAATCTGTGTGATAGGTTCTTTTTCTATAAAGTGTAATATTGAAAAAAACATACGATTCTTGGCAAGACCAGGGCTCTGTTGTATCTTGAAGGCAAATTCATTTATCCGACGGAGTGGAGGCGTCTATTTTCTTTAAGACATCGTAGTGAACTACATGACTCGGAGCCATTTTCATGTTAATGTTGATGATATTCAAAAGATATTTGATTTTGGTTGCCGTCTCGTTGAGATAGCGCCTTCCCTGTCCAACTTTTAGGTCACATGGTATCGCGTGACACATATTTTTTATCAATCCAAGTCATTCATATAGCATAATAAGTTTATAAATATATTCTCGGCAGCCAAATTAATATGTGAATCGCAAAGCTCAAGACCACCATGCATGTTGATACAGTTGGGAGGATCCTTATGCATTTGGATCCTTATACATATGGATAGGACCATTGGCTGTTTGGAAACTGTTGCGGCACCCACATGGAAAATGTAATTTTCTTTTGTTGTGTAAAATCAGCTTTCACTAAAAAAATTTCCTAAAAACCAATTATATGGATGCACTACAAATCTGTTTGGATTCCAAAGTTGCATTTTTAAAACTATATTGGATAAGGATAAATTTATTTTATCCCAATAATTTATCAAACTACATTTAGAAATTTTTGTAAGTCATACAAATGGGGTTTTCTATGTGCATTTTTCCCTACAAATTCCCAAACGAAGCCTTCGAGAGAAGTAGAAAGAAACCCATGGTTAAAATGGTGGAGTACAAAATTGCTAGTATGGCTATGTTTGAAGTGGGGATATAAACCAAATCTCATATCAGTTCATTACATTAGGCTGTGTTTGGACATTTAATCTAACTAGATTACAAAAAAAATGCTGCAATAAAGGGGAAATGAATTGTCACAATTTCTTTTCTTTTTTCTTTTTTATTCCCAGAATCCTACATAATCAAAAGTAATCCTGATTTGGGATAATTTCTTACTTTAAATAGAATAGATAGCACAACTATTTAAACACTCCCACATTCTTGCAATATCAAACTGTAATCTATAAAAATTATGTGTCTTAACCACGATTTAAAATCTCGGTACCAAATCAGAAACGGCAGCCTGTACAAACGATATAAACCCCTAATATTTTAATAAAGGGGCGGTATTAACCCTTTCGGGTTAATAATGGGTCCGTGTGATACTCATTATATCGGCCGGTTTTTTCTAGTATTTTAGACCATGGTCCAAATGCAACCTTAGCCAGCAATATTTATTTAGATATTAGATTTAGTCAAATCTGTGTGCTGATACGACATGGTGGAACTAATTGCTACTTTAAGTATTATATTCTCTATCTATTTCTTATCTTTAATTAGACATAGGTGCTTAGCATTTCCCATGTACTCCAGTACCAATTAATTAGGGATTGATTTATCTTGTTTGGTGTGAAGATGCAATACTAAAATAGAAAACTTGTTAAAATGTGTTTTGTTAAGAGGTTTTAGATTTTTATCTCCCATAGAGGGAAGACTTTTTCTTAGTCATGTGAATTGTGATCTTGCAATATAGAGAGAAGAGTATATGTTATTCCAATACATTTTGTTATGTGTATGTCATATTTTTATTGGTGATTTTTCATTTTTTTCCCATATTCTCTCAAATCCATTTTGGATGGATAAGTTGTGATAATATATGGAGTTACCTGGTTTCCCTGCATGCCCATTGGTGCAACAGATAGGGGGCACCATATTCTATGGTGGTGCTTAAAACTTGAGACATAAACCCCCCCAAAATTTCAAATCTCCTTTTTTTTTTTTACTTTTTTGTCTTTTACACCAAAAACAAACAGCAGACTAGGTGTCTATATTAAAATGATGGTTGTTTGAAACAAATACATCACTCTACGTCTATATGAACTAAAGTAATTGGAGAGCTATAAATCTTGTGTTGTGTGATGGGTTTCTGAGGATAGAGCAATCATAGAGTGAGGTTGGTTTTCTTTTTCCTGTTTTTCCTTTTTCCCAAAGAGAAGAATGAGAAATATCAATGCTCTTTTTGTTCTGTTTGGGCTTTTAGGCCCCTTGTGTTATGGTCAAGGTGGTCTGAAACTGGGCTTTTATGACCAGAGCTGCCCAAAAGCAGAGAAAATTATACAAGACTATGTGAAGGAGCATATACCAAATGCTCCATCTTTGGCTGCCTCATTTCTCAGAATGCATTTCCATGATTGCTTTGTGAGGGTCAGTTTCCCTCTGTTTTCCTTTATATTGCAGTGAATTATGAAACACTTCCCAGTCTACTATAAATTTTTACTGTTTAGGGATCATGGTTTTCATTATTATTCTGAATTTGATTGAATGATGAACAATTTATTAGTGTGGTCTAAATTTTTCACTGTTTAGGGACCATGGGTTTTCTTGCTTAAGTAAGATACAAGGATTTTTGCTTTGTTTTTCAGGGCTGTGATGCATCAGTTCTGCTGAATTCCACTGCAACTAACTCATCAGAGAAATTAGCAGTTCCGAATCGAACTATCCGTGGCTTTGATTTCATTGATAGGGTTAAAAGCTTAGTAGAAGCCGAGTGCCCAAGCATCGTTTCATGTGCCGATGTTCTTGCATTGGTTGCTAGAGATTCAGTTGTAGTAGCAGTAAGGATTCTAAACTCAGACCAAATTCAACTGTTTTTACTCATATTCTTCATCACCCACTACTCAATTGTGTAATAGAAAGGATTCTAAAATCACCAAATTCAATTCAATGGAGTAAATCAACTTTTTTTACTCATGTTCTTGATGAACCATTTCTCCATTTCCCTTCTTTGATCTGCAACAATAGGGAGGACCTTCTTGGAGGGTTCCAACGGGACGCAGAGACGGGGTGGTGTCGCTACAATCGGAGGCCACAAGTAACATCCCAGCGCCATTTTTCAATTTCAGTGCTCTAAGAACATCATTTGCTAACAAAGGACTTAATGTTACGGATCTAGTACTGTTATCTGGTAAATTATAAACAATCCATGTAAATTTTTTTTTTTTTTTTTTTTTTTTTTTTTTTTTGTATAAATCTTAACGTTTTCGGTACTCGACCAAATTTCTTCAACTATATCAGGATCCCACACAATTGGTATCGCTCACTGTCCATCGTTCACCAATCGGCTCTACAATTTCACGGGAATTGGTGATATGGATCCAAGTTTAGACAGTGAATATGCTCAGAATCTAAGGCAGAACAAGTGCACTACTCCTACTGATAATACAACAATAATAGAAATGGATCCTGGGAGTTTCAGAACCTTTGATCTTGGCTACTACAAAAACTTACCGAAGAGGCGGGGTCTATTCCAATCTGATGCAGCTTTGACAACAGACAGCACTTCAAAATCTAAAGTCGACGAGCTACTTGCGAGTCCACCTGAAAAATTCTTGGCTGAATTTGGTTTGGCTATGGAGAAGATGGGTCGAATCGAAGTACAGACTGGGTCATCAGGTGAGATTAGGAAGCAATGTGCCTTGGTGAATAGCTAGAATTCGGGTATTATTGAATTTGCTATTTATTTTTAAGATTTTAACGTTTGTGGTGTTTCTAGCTATAGATTACTAGGATACAATAATTAATAGCAATTATTTTTTAAAAATAGTCGTTCTGGAGCTTCTATTGTGATGAATTGAAACAAGAATACTAGCAAATTAGGAGTTTAATCGTCCGCAGGACCAAAGTCAAGTTGATCTGTGTGTGCCAGATGTGCCATATACCCAGAATTATCTTGATCCATCACAGTCCAAGTGGGTCCCACCAGCATTGCCCATGCCTGATCTGGCGATCGATAATGTCTATATATTGTGTTCTATGTAGCCCACTTATGTCGATGAAAAATCCAACAATAATCGTCTGCAAGACCAAAATCAAACTGAACAAATGAACTAAAATTTATGACATTGATGGAGGAATACAAAATCACTACAAAGGAAACAAAATTGATGGGATAATTTGGTCATTAATTCTCTTTATTGACTCTTCTACAATTTTGTCTAATCTCTCCCTCCTGTCCACTTAAAACACTCACATTTCCCAATTTGATCATGGCCTTTGCAAAATTTCGTCTAAATAATCTGGGCCTGTTTAAATAAGCTACTGCCAATTTGTTAGAAACATCAGTGAAAGCCAGCTCCTGATCCAACTGAAGAACTGATTTCCCATCAAGTACTCCGCGATAAAACGAGTTGTCTAAAGTGAAAGGTGTACTGGTTTGATCCATGAAAATTGTAGGATCAGCACTTATGTTAGTGATCTGCTTAATGGGTCTCGGGCATTTCTCCATCAGGCTTTGAAGACCGCTCTGGTCCATAGAAGGATCAGGAAAGCCAGTGCCCATGAAGTTATAGAGTCGGTCCGAGAAGAAGCCGCAATGACAAAATCCGACGCTGTGAGCACCTGAAGAAGAATACAATAGCATCATGATCAATATTTATTTTGTAAAAATTTACAATGTAGTTGAACAAAAAGAAACTGATTATATTTGTATACTTGCTTGTATTAGATTCTAAAACATGAGATGTTAATGATAAAATGGGGTTTTCTGATAATAATAAAAGGTGAAGATTAGGAGGTCACTGTCAAATAATAACACACAAAATGAAACAACACATATACCTATAGCTTAGTAGCTGACTTATATATCAAATTAGGATACCATATTCATGATCGTGGTCGTTGCTATTGATTAATGCAGTAAATCAGACCCCTTATTAATAATTGAGAAGGTGGTATCTGTGATTATTTCTATCATAAAGCCTAATTAATGAAACAGAAGCCAAAAACTTATATTAACGAAACAATTTAGGTGTCCGTATATCATACTCTTTTGGTTTCAAGTGGATCAGAGCACCAGATCTCATCTAGGGAGTCCATCGCTATGACCATGAGTAGGATTACTGAGAGCAGAGGTTTATTAGTTCACCCGGGGTTTGTTTTCATAGCATATTGATCTTGAGGAGATAAGAGATTAAGAGCATCAAGTTCCATCTAGGGAGTCCGTCGCTATCTATGATCGCTGTAGGGTTTACCGATATTGAAAACTTGTTCCTTCATCAAGGATTCGTTTTTTTTCGATAACCTGGGTGTCCGGGCCTCTTAAAACACCTAACAAATCCAGACACGTGTGCACCCCAAGTTAGCACATGCCAGGTCAGCACAGGAGGGTGGCCTCAAGGGGGAGATTCGAACTCAGGTCTCCCGCTTCCTGAGGCAGGTACCCGGCCAGCACTCCAAACGCCTTGAGGTTTCATCAAGGATCCGTTTATAAGTTGAAAGCAATAAACCTTAATGGTCTGAAAGATCCCTAATTTATACTAGCAAAATCTGGTAGATGATGATGAGATTTGTTAAACTATGTCCTAATCATATGTTGCCATCCCACCCCTCGTTGGCTACTCGTAGAAATTTATCTCTACTACCGTGTGACGTGTGACGTGTGACGTGTGACGTGTGATGTGTGGTGGGCGTTGCATGTACCCCGGGATCAGGTGCTCTCTGAGGCCGATACTCCATTATCAAAAACCAAACATGTAAAAACTCTTACATAATCTCAGTGAAATGATCAATGCCATTTTCAGGTTTAGGTTTCTTGCCACTGTTTAGTTAACAGGAATTCAAACTTAATCCTGCTTACCTAGTAGTGTAGTTAGATCGGAGATGTCGAGATTAATGCCTTGAAAAGCACTGAGAGCAGCACTAATAGAGAACGACGGTCCCGGAAGATGAACTTCGGCAATAGAGGAAACTGTCCCATCTCTTCTCCCTGTAGGCAGAGCATACGCGGATCCGCCCGCCAATCCCACCCCATCTCGAGTCCCCAAGGCCAATATATCCGCACATGATACGATCCCCGGGCATCTCTTCTCCAATTCAGATTTAATCTCGTCGATAATCTCGAATCCGCGAAGAGTTAAATTAGGAGGAGCCTCCTTCTCTGCTACATTTTCATCAGTGCTGTCTATAAGAACAGACCCATCACACCCCTGCAAATTAAAAGGCGAAAAAAAACATATACCCAGTTACTTATTTCAGTTAAGCTCTAGATCCCAGTATTAAACTTGAACAAAATTTGAAATTTTAAGTTTAAAAATTATACTCTGATGAAGCAATCATGGAAGTGTAAGCGAAGAAAGCCCGCCACCATGGATGGGTCTTTTCGGAAATGCTGTGTCACTATCATTTTTACTATTCTTTCTGCTTGGGGACATGAATTTTTGTAGAACTGTAGTTGCAGAGATAGAGAAGTGTTTACTAGTAAAGCTAATGAAAGAAGAAGGGCTGTGAAGACCAGAGCAGCCATTAGAGAAGCTTCTGGTTTCTGAAATCTATGACTTCTTAGGGAAGCTTCTATATAAGTTGGGTAGATTTTAATATTAGAATCTGAAGTATGTGTGGGCTGTAGAAATCTTGATTTCTACTTCTATGTTTCTCGGGATTCCAGGTTTCGAATTCAGTAATGCGCGTTTGCACATGGGTTGCATGTAAATGTGTTGTTTTTTCGTACGAGGTTATGAAATTCCCCTTGATCTCTAGTGAAAACTACTGAAATAACCGTTGTTTGACAAGAACACCCACCAAGGGTACTTTTATTTACAATCCAACATTGTTCCTTCTCAACCTGGATTGATTCAGACGGCAGAGATCATTTTTCAATAGATCATGGATCCCGGGCCTTTGATCAGACGGTCATATTTTCATTCCTTGGATCGAGAAGATTGTTCCTTCGAT
Source organism: Chloranthus sessilifolius (assembly GCA_021018995.1). NCBI lineage: Eukaryota > Viridiplantae > Streptophyta > Magnoliopsida > Chloranthales > Chloranthaceae > Chloranthus > Chloranthus sessilifolius. Next base: position 154,925,714 of record CM037588.1, on the reverse strand, counting down.
CAGATGGTCATTTTTTGATTCCTTCGATCAGATTGTACCTTCTCACCCTGGATTGATTGAGACCACAAAGATCATTTTTCAATAGATCATGAATCCCGAGCATTTGATTAGATGGTCATATTTTGATTCCACGTGGACTGCATCCAAATAACGAACATGACCATGAACATACATAAAATGTGGTTCTTGAGTCACTTTTTTTTTTTACCCGTGGGTGTCCGGGCCAGCTCACGCGCACCTCGACTAATCTCACGGGGCCCTGGAGCTAACGACCGGATATACTCCAGTGGCCCTGAGGGGACTCGAACTGGTGACCATTGGGGAGCAAACCCAAGGCCTGACCAATTGACCTACCCCTCCGGATTAGAAAAAGGGGCTGCAATAGGAGAACTTCCCACGAGGTCACTTTTTGAGATGTGTTGCGCATGGAATCAAAATTTGATTATATCATGGTAGGAACATGATCTCAAGATCTGTTGTATTGAAGGTTGGGACGAAAACAGTACTCTCTTGCCGTTTGAATCAAAGCAGTCACCTGTTTAAACACATGAAACCTATAAGCTCAACACCAAATCAAGTTTCACCAGATGCTTCCTCAGCATAGTTTGTTAGGATTTGATTCCATTTGTGTGGCTGTCCATTTATGTTTTGTTTCCCTTTTTATTATTAGAAAAGGACCCATCCATCTTGATGATGCATTGAGAATTAATCTCACATCTCACACATCTCTGTGGTAGCACTACATCGCCTGGGTATCATGGCGTTGGGATATATACAAACCTGGGAAAATCCTCACCTTGCAAGCCGGTTTATAAGATTAAGTTAGGCTCATGGGATTCTACAATAAATCCAAAGCCCACTTTGCTCGATGACCTTCCTATAAGCTCATCACCGTTGGGCAGAAGAATCCCTTATGTTGTAACGCCAACGTTCACTACACATTTACACTGGATTTGTAACACGTTTTTGAACAAAATTAAACCTCACTATGAAAATCACGGCACTAGGAAAGATCATCACCGTTGGGCAGAAGAGTCTTTCCAAAGCCATGTTTTCAAATTAGGCTTGATAATAATTTAGATGATCACAAAACGTGTTATGAGGAGGTGTCAAAAAAGATAACAAACGAGCATTATAAAGTGTAAGTACCAGCCATGGTGGTAGAGCACAATCTCCACTACCCAATTCTAATGAATGATACTTGAATAAAAATTGATTACACAATTAAAAAATGGAAAAAATAACATCAGGTCATGAAAAAATCATAATAGAGAGCTCATTGTTAAAAATAGACCTCAAAAACGGATCCGGAATATCCGAGATAGTCAAAATGCATATATAATGTCCGAAAATCGGACCTGTAAATAGCCCAGAAAAGGCCCGAAAAGAATAAGAAATTTAAAAGATCATAATAGGGCCGGGTATCGGGCTATAGGCCTTAGTGGCCGAGTGGGCCTCAGCCAAAGTGGGCCCTGTGGTCGTGCAGGTCAGACCATGGGCCAAAGGCCGAGTGGGCCAGGGGCACGATGGGTCTGCCAAGGCCAAAATGGGCCATATCTTGGTCAATTGGGCCAAATAGGCCCATCTTGGTCAGGTGGGCCAAGTAGGCCAGTGAGCTGAATTGGGTCAGTGGGCCAAGTAGGCCAGACGGGTCGCAGCCAGTGGTCGGGTCGGTTTGACCGGCTGCCAAGTAGTCAAGAAGTCAGGGTGGTACGAGTAGGCCCAGAGGTCGGAGTCAGTGGGAATTCAAAAAGCAGAGTTGGGCAGGTGGGCCAACTAGGCCAAGCCATCGGATCGGACGGACCCGATCCGGCCCGAAACACCCTAACCCTCCCCATCACTGTTCATCTTCCCCAATTTTTCTTTTTTTTTTTTTTTTTTGAACCAGAGTTGCAACAGATGCCGAAACGAGCTCACCCACTTTTTCAGCTCACCGGCGCCGTAGCCGGTGGTTATTCAGTTCCGTGGTGAGTCATTTTCATCGTCACGGAAGAACCTACCAAGACCGATGGCCCAAAGAACCAAAATTTTTTTTTTTAGATTTGTCATTGCAGTGCAACTCGAATATTTAATCGCGCCTCCAGGTGTCGGCACGGTCCGGCATGCCGATCGGCCCGGCCACGGAAGTCGTGCGGATCCGGTATGGGAAAAAGACCACTGGCCGGGCCACAAAACCCAAATTTTTTTTTTGATTTGCGACCACCTCCGCCTCATTTGACGGACAGAGGGTGAGCCATCCGATCGGCTGACAGCACGTGGCCGGTGTCAATCCGGTAGCCGGAGAAAAAAATAAAAAATAAAAAATAAACCACCGGCAATCCCCCCTTGTTTTTTTTTTTTTTTTTTTTTTTTATAAAACAGCCATATAAAAAAAATAATAATAATAAATAATAAAAACTCATTTTAAAGTTTTGACCGATCATAACGCCAATCATGGCTCTGATACCAATTGATGGAATCTAAATGGATCTGACGATCCGACCATCCAAAATTAAGCCTAAAGATCTAGGCGCACGATCAATCAAAAACCAACAAACTATAAATATGCGCACCTTGAGCGTTAGCCATTGATGGTTGTCGATCTTCAACGATATTCTCGCGTTCAATGTCTCCTAGCACAATGGGGATGCTCTCACCAATAGGGAGGATTGAATTACGTCGAGCTATCGTTGGGACCAGGCACCCCTTATATTTATAGCCAAAGAGTCCTATCCCATTAAGGACTGAAATTGCTAATTATAGTGTGATTAGAAATCACAATCATACTTTAACTGAAAGACTCAACAAGCAGTTGTCTATTCTCTTCAAACTCACCAGAATAGCAATTGTACATCTTAAGGTTGATCTTATACCATTCACCGGTCAACGGGTTTGACCATAGTGATGGCCACCAAAATAGGAACTTCTAACAAACAAGGCCTTCTACCCACGAAAAGTTTGAGTATCACAGATGTTGAGGGCTCTAAAATTTATTGCAGTCATCTTTTCACGACTTCAGTGGATAAGTAGTAGTTCTTCTTAGAGAACGCCTCCGTCTAATTGGTCAAATCATGGAAAATGAAGGATGTTTCAACGATTAGCTATTGTACAAATTGTAAAAGGACAGTGTTATACAGCGGACAATTTTGCAGGTAGCTTATGTGGTGACACATGACTAGCTGCACATATAGTGGGCCTAAGCATTGCAGCGCATAAGCTGGATGCAACATTGTCTATCAAAATCGGGCCACCATTTATAATTTTCCATTTGGCAAATCGAGCATTTTGTCACTGAGGTTGGTATTTAATACCAAAAATTTTGGTTTGTTATCAAGAGGTCATGAGATCGAGTGTTGGCGTCTCTTTTCTACGATAACGTGATGCCCCATAAGATATGTAAATTGTCAAGTACCTATTACACAGTGGAAGTGAGGGCATCCCTTAGGAATTATTCCAAGCGTAAGCTTGAGATTACCCTACGTTATAACAAAAAAATTACCAAAATTTTTTGGTAGGCCATTGATTGGGGGAAGGGCGTTTTTGTAAAATTAATAAATCCCGTGTGCTTAATCCACTCTCTTCTCTAGTTCTAGAACTAAGCAGCGAGATGACAGTGAAGTCAAATAAGTGTATGTAGACCCGGTGCTCATTCTAATGCACACAGCAGACACAAAACTCAATGGAAATCAATCTTCACCTGCTCTTTTGATTTAGCTTATACACTTTTAGAGCTTATAATAATGCAGGACAGTTGAACTCCATATAGTCTGTAGCTAAGATCTGCCTGTCTTCTTTTTTTAAACCCATCACATTCCAGATTGGGTTCCTCTATTCGCGCTAACCACATTTAGGTCGGAGCAACACTGAAAATTGATTGACTGATTTGCATATGTTGGTGGAGATCTTTTTCACCTCAGTCTTTCACACAAAGGATCTTGATACGGGGTGGTACCATGGGACGATTCCTTTTAGATACAATGTGGCACAAATACCGAAAAAGTGGCCCTAAAATCATGACGAAAACATCACGCCTCAAATGACACTTTGGGGCCACTATTTTGGATTTTGTGCCCCCGTGGTATCCAAAAAAGAACGTCTGATGGTATGTTCTATGCTATCAAAATCTATAATGTGAAAGATAGGGAGGAAAAATGATTATCACCATTAGATTCAAAGCAGTCAATGAATTTCGGTGTAGGAGCCCACAAAATATGTGGTTGGCGCAAAGAGAGGTATCCTTTTAAATTAGGGAGCCATTACTTGCACACACAAAGCTGGTCCTTGCACACAATTTAAAAGAAAGGATTAGCCTGGATTTCGGAATGAGACGGATGGGCACGGCCGCACTCCGTCTGCTCCCTGTGTGATCTTCATCAGAGCAGTTCTCTGTCAGTGCCAGAGAGCGATTACTAAACGCACTTTAGATGAGCGCTCTAGCATTGTAAGGAATAGGCGGGGAGCATTTCCCAAACGCAGCCTTATATTTTTCGGACTTGTACTATGTGGAAACACCATTTAACCGGTCTATTTGAAGGCGATAATGTAAATATCTTTGATGGAAAAGGTTGGCACCAAACACAATCTTTATCCTATGAGAAGTTGAGAACACAATCAAAGGCTATCATTTGATTTAACAATTGACTATTTTGAATCATATGACAAAGATCTTGTTTTGCATGGATCTTTTGCACTAAAGATCTTTAAATCAGGCCTTCAAATCAAACGGCTTAGGTGGTGATTCCATACAACACTACGTCCCAAAAATCCAGTATTTCTTTTAAATTGTGTGCTTGGGTCAACTTTATGTGTGCAAGTAAGGACTCCCTTCAGATTTCAAACAAGGGTATGGAAACACAAAGATCTTCCACACAAAGGACCTTGCGATCATGTTGCACCTATCAAATGGCTAGTTTTTTTTATTTCACATGTCATAGATTCCCAAAATATGGTGTGCCATTGTGCACAAGGGTATTTTTTAGGAAGCAGTGACATGCACAATAAAAAATTAGCCATCAAATCAGTGCGAAATGATCTCAAAATCTATTGTGTAGAAGATCCGGTAAAACACGATCTCCATAATTAGATCTGATGCAACCAACAATTTTTAAAGGGTTGCAGATGTGGGCGTTTTAGAAAACTGATATTTATTCGATACAAATATTTATTTTGCCAAGAATAAAGTTAAAAAATATTTGTATCTTGTGATTCAAAACAGTCAAGGCATGCTAGAAAAACATGATTCAAATTGTTGCATCCTTTCAAAACGTTCTAGAAAACTGGATTTTTTATTACCTTCTGGGTATTTATGAATTTTAAATTTGCTTACATGTGTAAGGTGTTACTACTCTCGTACATGTGAAAGTATCGAATTACCCCCATATTTAGATACCATCATACATATGCTTCAAATATTGAATGATCTAACTCTAACCTATTAGAGAAGCAAGTCAAACTAATGACCAATGTCAAATTAATGCCACCATTGGGTAATTCTCAAAGATCCCAAAAAGTGCCCACTAGAAACGAATATAGAGGACATTTAACAATTGGTGTGGCATCCCTTTAGAAATTAGTCTAAGTACAAGCTTGGTAAGAGTAGCTGATTGCTTTGTTGTCTTGAATCTCAAGGGCCCCATTTGGGGTTGCTTGTATGCTCCTCTGCTAGCATTAGAATTTAAGGGAATGGAAGTGAATAGGAGTAGGGCTTATAAGTGGAATTTACTTTCACTCACCAATTTTATCACAGCTAAAATAAATTTCACTCATGCAATCGGTGAAGCGCCAATTTCATGGGACAAAATAGTCATTATGAAACAATTAGAATGAAGTATCTTAAATTTTAATTTCTTTCTTTTATTACCATTTGCCAAAAATACTCTTTTTCAATTTCACAGAGAATTTATTTCCTAGGGAATCTAATCAAATAGTGAAATTGTAATTCTAGGAAAATTACTTCCCATACAACATATTCAAACAAGGGAAGTGTCATTTTCAAGCAAATTTGAAGTGAGGATAAAAGTGCTAATTCACTTTCAAGAGTTGAATTCCAAGTTTATCAAACATAACCTTCAAGAAGTTGAGATTACGAAACCATCAGTGCTGTTTTATGCTATGATCCCCAGACACAAAATGGGCATAAATGAGTCCAATGGTGCCAATTTAGAGGCTTGACCATATTTCAACCTACCTATTCTCAAGGCTTGATCATACTTCAGCAAAAGATAGGCTAGAGACTGCCAATGGGTCAGGGATCAGATGCCTCATGCCCGACCAGACAAGTCAAGTTCATATGCTTGACCATGTAAAAAAATCGGGACGGGCGGATCAGGTGTCGGGTAGATCCCAGACCGTTGACAACCCTAAGGCCCTAACCAAAATGCAGACGAAACATTGAATACCAAAATTTCATCTGTTTCACGTATTGGGACTGAAATACAAGTCTAACAACCAAGTGTTTGGAATTTTAAGAGCCATCAAAACGCTTAGAAGTCAAATCATCCACCATCAGCAGCCTCAAAGCATGTGAGAGAGTACACTGGGATCCGCTGTTCTCGGATCAATCAAACGGCAGTGGAGGGAGACTGAGAAATAATCTATATAAAGTGGCATCACGTAACATATCTATTCCCAAAGGACAAATGTTCCCACCTTTTCTTGCAGCTACTGTTGGGATATATGCTCTCAAATATAAACAAGCCAACCCCAAACTCAAATTCGTATATATACCTTAACATACTTCATAAGATACGTATCTAAACTACAAAGTAAATAGTACGGTGCTTAGTACTATGGTGGTTCAACCCATCTCTCTCTCTCTCCATCCTCAGCTGTTTTCTTAGAGCGATCAGGACCGTCAAAGTGAATATAGATCTAGTTTGAAGTGTAACAGGCCCAAAAATGATGTTTTAGAGAGATTTAAATCATCTGATCTATTGACTATAATATTAAACATTGTTTCTAATTTAAATGTCTAGTAGTAAAGATTATCAATCAAATAGTTCACATCCACTTATAGGCATGTTTCTTTTAGCAGAGATATGTTTCAATGATAGATTACCACTTGACAATTTTGATTGATCGCAAATGTTGCCAAATGACATAATGATAATCCTACTTCAATGGTGTGAGGTAAAAAAAGTATAATTCTAGTGGTGTAAGATCATTTAAACACCATTTTTATATTAAAATGTCAAGTAGGAGCCATTATCTGATCATCTATCAGAGTGCCAACAGTGGCACTATGGTCAATCTCTCTCTCCAAATGATCAAGCCTTCAAAAATGTCCTGCTATTTGTAAGCATGCAAATTATAAATGCGATTATGAATACTTTCAATTTAAGAATAACCTATGGAATTTAGTGGATGGATCTATGCAGCCATGAAGGGGTGCAAATGTCACTACAGAAAATAAAACTATTAGCGGCAACCAAAAATTGCCACTATTAATAAAAATATTTATTGTTTTAATAACGAAAGGACTAATAATGACAATTTTTTTTATTAATAGCGACAATTTTGGCCGCCTCTGAAATACCTTATTTTTGTAGTGTAGATTTGGTTGTGTTCAGGTACCATCAGAGTCAACTCAATTATTTAAACCCTCAACCAAAAACTTCACCACCCGATTGGCAAAAATATCGGGTTGATTTAGATTGGTAGCTAAACTAGTCTAAGGCCTCGTTTGAGAGATTTTTTGGCCTAGATTCTGCCAAGAATTTGAGTTTTCGAAGCAAAATCCGAGTTTGGACCACGTTTGAGAGATTTTTTGGGAACTGGGAATCGGAGCTATATCCGAGTGAAAATGACGTTTCGACGTCTGAGCAAATTGCTCGGATTTTGAGCTCAGATCTCGGCTGTAAAGTATACTTCTCCTTGTAAAATACATGAGATCCTCCCCCAAACAGCTACATAGTAGCTTCGTTGAAGCTATGCATCGTCTTCCCCAACCCGAGAAAGGAACTGGTTTCACATGACAACAGGTAGGGTATGAGAGGATTTTGGGTATTTATTGGTAAAGAGAATTTTTATTATAATTATAGAATGTTTATCAGAACTATAGAAATCCGTGCTACTCTTCATCTTTAACCATCTATAACCTGTTTATGATGATCAGAAGGTTGAGAGAGTTTCTTTATTTACATTTTTCTCGTTTTATGTGCTAGTTTGAGGTTATAGCATCTGCATCTGAGTCTCTATAAAATCATGTGTTTGACTACATTCGTGGTGGCGATTGATCAATGTACCTAAAAAAAAAATTCTAATTTTATTGTTAATTTTTGGTAGGTGAAGGAAATAAAAGAGTTCCTTTTAGGTACCCAACACATGTACCGTGGATGATGCACGCATCATCTCTTTCCGCTAAATTGGTTAAACTGTGGGAGATGCACTAATAACAGTACAGAGGTCAATCTCTTCATGCCAAAAATGGTCAAAATTTGTTAAGTTGATAGCATGAAAATCAGCTTAAGTGAGTTGCTAGTTGTTAGTACAATTACTTGTAGAAAAATTATAAATGGTGGATAAATTCTGATAAATAATTTTACTGGCAGCTTATGTGGCATGCCATGATTGGCTACAGTGCTTGGGCCCCACTATATGTGCAGCTAGTTATATCGCTCATACATAAGCGCACTAAAATTGTCCACTATATAACATTGTCCTTACTTGTATGAGACGAAACACACTGACTCCACATGGCAGACATCCTAAAAAATGGTCCCTTACTATTAGATTGTATTTGACTATTTTGAATCGGATGGTGGAAATCGCATGTTGTGGTAAATGAGTTTTTCTTGTAGTCTTCCTTCGCGAGCCTGATCTGGTTATAACTTGAGAAGTCATCCATGAAAGATAACATCTTATGGCAAACTATATTGTCGACCTTTTTTTATTCCCAATCCTTCACACCAAAAAATTCAAATCATAGTGCACTCATCAAGCAACATACAAGAACATTTTATATGGCACACATCTCAAAAGTAGCCGGAGTACCAAGAGCTCATGGCACACAAGCATTTACCTAATACTAAATCGGGAACCTTTAATTGCGCCCACGCGTTCTCTGAAAGCACCCATGTCTCAGACCCTTTGAAAACCATTGATTCCTTCGAATCAAATGATAGGGATCATTTCTACCCCTCATCTTACACAATAGATCTTAACATCATGGCGCACCTATGAGACAGTCATTTTTCTATTCCATGTGTCACAAATCCCCCAAATTTGGCCTTAAAATCATATGGCACACATCAAGCTCAAACGTGATGATTTTAGTGGCGCACATCACTCTCAAGCGTGATTTTAGGGACATTTTTTTGGGATCTATAGCACATGGAATTACAAATTGACTGTCGGAGAATTCAAACCCTGCTCTCTTGATTTCGTTCATGATCATCTTGATTTGGTTCATGATCATAATTTCTCGACGGTTTTAAACTGCCGCCATGAAAATTGTCTAACTCTGGTAGCTTGAAAGATTGACCTTTTCCCGGCGGTTACAACTATCGGGGAAGGAAACTTATTACCGATGGTATAAAACTGTTGGGAACACCGCCAGGTATTAATGACCCATTTTAAATATAATGGCCATTAAATCAAATTCGAAAAAAGACTCCATCAAATATGTTTAGTCTCATATCGATTGGTCGCCCATAAATTTTGAGAGAAATTCGAGTATGACACATAAACCGATGATTAAATCACGTTTCTACGGTCATAGCATAACCACTGATTGAATTGATTTTGAAGATTTTATGAGAGGAACTTAAAAACAAAGGATTCTAAGTTTTATAAGAATCTGTTAGGAATCTGAGTAACTTAAGAATGGATATGAGAAAATCAGGAATCTGTTAAAAATCTGAGTGTCCAAAAATCTGCTCAGAATATGGAAAAATCTGGAAACACTTGAACGAGGCCTAAAAATATAAGATAAGGTGTGGGGTCAGGGATCAAGGGTTAGGATCAGGTCAAGAAACCTAAACCCATTTATTTATTTTATGAAAGACATTATATTGATAAAGGAAGAGAGAACAAGGAATAAGAAAATAAGACAACCCGAATAGGGAGATTTGTGAAAAGCAAATCAACCCGAAACAAGGAAGCCTACAGCCCAAAAAAAAAAAATCAACCCAAAAAATCTAAGCTAGGGTAAAAAATCTAAACCCATTTATTAGACAAGCCGGGATTTTTAATCCAACCAAACCCAATAAGTCAAAAATTTGAAGCATGGGTCGGTTGATCCATTGGGTTGACTCAGGTGCGTTTGCATCCAAGATTGAAATAAGACCTATCCATCTTATGGAATTTTTAAAATACGGACCCATATCTCCGAGTGTCATTTTAACACTAAAATAAACATATTACATCATCAATAATTAAAGATGTGGGTGATCCTTATCGTCAAAGTGATAGATAATAAATAAAAGTGTAACATACGCAAAATAGTGTTTTAGGGAGATTTAAACCATCCAATCTATTGGCAATAATATCAATCATTATTTTTAATTTTAATATCTAATATTAAAGTTCATCAATCATATTGTTTATATTCACTTATAGGTGCCTCTTTGGGCCGAGAGATGTTCCAATGATGGATTACTAGTTGGACAATTTAGATTGATCACAGACATCAGTCACTTGGCATAATGATAAATTACACTTGAGCGGTATGAAATAAAAAGTATAATTTTAATGATACAAGATTACTTAAATACTATTTTGGCATTTCAATGTCGATTAGGATCCATTACCGCTAATCATGGATGCATGACACGCATGTACATAGAGGGAGCACTATCATCTCCAATGGGGCTAAACATTCTTTTTTTTTTTTTGGGAGCCATTACTAGCTTGCACGTGCTTTTCAAGTGCTTGCATTGGATTGTACCAAATTTAAAATAAAGACTTGTAAGTTTGGCGACCTCTACTATGCGAAAACACCATTTAAGCCATTTGATTTGAAGGTCGTGGTTTAAAGATATAAATTGCAAAAGATTAGAACAAAATATAATTTTCATCATTTGATTAAATAGAGTCAAAGGTTTTTATATAATTCAATAGTTGATTACAATAGATCATATTACAAGTATCGTGTTTTGCTCCAATTTTATGTACCAGAGATCCATTGATCATGAACTTCAAATCAGACGGCTCATATTATATTTTTACATATCATATATTTTTTAAATTCGATGCAATCACTTGAAAAACGTGTGCAAGTAATTCCTCCCATTATTTTTTTTCAATAACCTAGATGTCGGCTTCAAATTCAAGTCTTCCGCTCATGAGGTGGGTATCTGGCCAGCTAACCAATGTGCTAAATATTAGCGTACTTAAGCTGAATTATCAAACTCTTCCCTTATCTGATTTACACAAAGATTTATTCCTTGCTTAGTAGAGGCCAAAAGCTTATATTCCTCGACTACTCTTCGTTGCTCGGCCACCTACTAACTTATATTCCTCCACTACTCTTCGTTGCTCGGTCACCTGCTAAAACCCTCCAAAACCCTGATTCTAAATTACTATTGAGAAAGAGAAAGAAAAAACAAAAAACAAAAAAACCACAATAAAATTCCACCGGAAATGTCATCCAACGCTGGAATAGCCGTCGAGGGCCCATCAGAAAATTACCCCATAAAACGGCATCGTACACGGATTTACGCGCGCCGCGTGCGAGACAGCCTCACCACCCGCGTATCGAAGGTAATATGCGCCGCCTTCTTGGGCCTTTTACTCGTGGTAGGCATCATATTTTTCATTCTTTGGCTTAGCCTACGCCCACACCGGCCCAGATTCCACGTAGAGAGTTTCTCCGTACCGGGCTTAAATCAAGACACCGGTTTTCAAAATACCCCTATCTCGTTCGAAGTAACGGATCGGAACCCGAACAGAAATATCGGGATTTACTACGACGCAATGAACGCTTCGCTTTACTATCGTAACCAACAGATCGGGGTAACGCCGTTACTGTTCCCGTTCTACCAGCCACCGAAGAACACGACAAATATTAACGGTGTCTTTAACGGCGCAACGTTGGCGGTTAACAATAACGTGCCAATGGCGCTTATGTCGGACCGGTCCAGGGGATCGGTGGCGTTCCGGTTGGAGCTGACGTCGAGGATTCGGTTCCGGTTTACGTTCTGGGATACGAAGAACCACTCGATGCACGTCAGCTGTGACGTGGCGGTCGGAATCGACGGCGAGATTTTGGCTACGTCGAAGGATAGAAGATGCTCAATTTATTTCTAAGTTTTTCATTATAGATTATATTGTTTTTTTTTTTTTGGGAAAATTAGGAAAACAAACCTTTTAACAAAAAATTTCAGAAATTAAACGTTTTAAAAAAATAATGCTTCCATAGTTTTTTAAGTTCCGAGAACCGTGAGATCTCAAATTTTTATAAATATAATACTTTCACGAATCTCAGAACTTCAAAAACCATGAAAACATTTTTTTTTTAAACATTTAAATTCTGAAATTTTTTGTTAAAACGTTTGCTTTGTAAGGTTATTTTTTTTAAGTACCCTTGTTTTTTTCAATCTGTTCTGATTCAATTATTTCCTACTCTTGGGAATGCGTCTTAGCGATGGTTGAATTTACATAAAATACCATTCATTACACCTTAAATGAATTTTATGAAAGGAAAGTTTGTCTGATGCCAAGCGACTTAAACATTTTAGCTCACCTTTTCCCACACGTGTAGTCAAAATGCATAAGAGCCTACCCCTCGATAGTGACCCGTGCGATGTGTTAATCACGAGATCATATAAGGACGGCTCTTATGTCGGGGCTGAGAAGCTCAGAACAGAATAATATTGTGGCATGTGGGTTTGAGTCGTCACAAAATAGTATCAAAGTCGAGGATGGCTCTTTTATAAAGTGAGAGTATTACGACCCAGAATCCTAGTCGATCTCAAGGGCCTAAAATTTCGTGTTATGACACCGCACGCTTGTTAAAGCGATAAACGGATATTCATATCTTACTATATTTTATATAAAATTGAGCTTCCAAAAATCGTGAATCAAATTTTCTTTCGTTAAACTTACATTGAATTTAGAGTTCATGATACAAAATGACCATAAATAGAAGTACGATCAACCACTAGAAAGGAAGTCTTTCCAAATATTTAATTTATACCTGATGTCGTCTAATTGATCCTCCAGTCATCACCCTCATAAACCTCATAGTCTACCACCGCATCAAGTCCACCAACAGTGTAATCCATTTCTTCACCTGTAGCTGTTAGGTTTTGGGAGGGGGGTGAGTTTACTCAGTCACGTAAACTCAGTGAGTTGTACAATCGATCCACCACAATCTACTCAAGTGATCGTAAGTGCAACCTTGTGAGTGAAAGTGAAACCCTTACAATTTCATATAAACAACATAATAAAAATTCTTATAAATATTACATAACTATAAAGCGGAAAAACTGAAAGAACGTGACATATTTCAGTGCATATGATGCTTCTAATGCTTATTACTTTTCTTACTTGTCTTGTTAACTTAACTTACGTGACATATTGAAAGTCCTATTATTACTTCATACACCTATACAACGTACTTCGTATTTTACTTATCTTGTTTAAACGATCTATGTCAGAATCGCTGCTCGAGCCTATCACGCGAGGTCCGCATGTAGATAGCCACCTAACCTCCATACCATAATATAAATCACCATCCAGCCCAATGAGGTTGCGCGCATAAAAATAAGTGTCCCCTTAAGTCAAGACACTGTCGTATCATGTTGTCCTTAAGACCCATCTTAGCTGGAGACGTTGAATCTTGCGGTGGCACGCAGACATGATATGTGTAGAAACTTAATTCATGTTTAGCTGGCATTCACAGTGTATCTTAACATATTATAATATTATTTGATTTTAGGCTTAGGTCTCCACCCCGATATCATATTTGTTTGGGCCTGAGTCTTCACTATCTTAACATCTTGTATCTTAACATATTCATAATTCATATTTTCTTAACTTAATTAGAATGGGCCACGGTGCGATAGGCTTTACAAACCACGCTTTCTAAGGGATGAGTTTCATAATAACTTGGATGTACTTCGTATGACAGCTTATACTCTCATAGAGGTATTGCATCCGTAGATGGGTGCTCACATTCTAAGTTTCACGTGACCATGAAAGAAATCTCACCGTGATGAAGGCTTAAAAGTCGTATGTCGTATCTTATTCATTTTTCTTAACATACATATGCCCTAACGTACTTCTAAGTGATGAATATTATATAATGCAAATAAAACATATAATAAGAAAACATCTAACCATAAGAGAACTAATATTACTCATAATTCAGACACTTCACTCATCATTAAGAGAGAGAAGGCAATCTACAATGAAGGTATACAAGTACTAGAATGCATATCACAAGGTAATGTTAGACTAGTCTCATCAGATAGATCTTATCGATCTGATTAAAACGGACTAGTCGTTTGTGAAATTTGGCTAATGATTGGCTCCCGTGTGACTCAACCAAGTTTTAATATCAGATTCTTGTTACACGATTTTTGGAATATGTACACCTTCATAGCGTAGACAGAAAATATATTTAAATAGTTGTTCTACGCTTAGAAGGTGAGTTGGGCCTATTCCAAAGGTTTAGATTCGCGATTTTATAAAACGCGCGTTTGGCTACATTGGATATACTAGCTCATTAAGAGTCCAGAGACTAGACGGGCCCACAAGGCCCATGGACCTTTATGATGTTTAGGGGTCTTGAATGGTTCAACTTTCATAAAGGCTTATACGATATTTAAAGGCTATTTTAAGGATTTGAATAAATCGGATATGGGACATCGAGTTTGGTAACCATGTGATGTCATAGAAAAAGTGGGTTTTGACCACTGACACGATTCGACCCAAAACCTGAAATCTAAAAGGGTCAAACCAAACCCTAAACTAAGGTGCCATCAGCATAAAGTGCAGAATTTTGGTGGTTATGTACACAACTTTAAGAGGCGTACAGACAACGTTGTGTCTGTTTAAATTAAAATCCGATCATCTATTCGACAGACGGACAGATGATCTTTATTTCGATCTATGGGCTTCGGCCCATAAGTCTGTGGTTTGCTAAATTTAATGGGTCATACAAGACCTTTAGCCAATGTATAGGCAGATTTATATAAATAAATGGAAGAAATATTCTAAGTGTAAATAAATATATTCACATATTTGGGATACTAAAATTTATAAAAATAAGGACATGTGGATCAATGTGAACCGTTAGCAATATAAAGCATATGGTTTTAAGGGGAGTCCACGATTTTACCAAGATCAAAAACTGGTCGGATTCTCAGGATTTAAATGGTCAAACGAAGACCTCCAATCGAGTGCACAGTCAAACACAGAACAGGGTAGTAGCTCATCCTAGACATGGGCTTCTTTGTGCCCCATTTATAGTCATCGGGATCTATTTTGCCGGCACACTTGTGTGTCATGTGAAAAGGTATAGTGTACTATACTTCTCGGCCGAATGGTTCAACCATAGGATCAACCCTTTGATCATAAGGGTCTTGTGAATCCACATAAAACTTAAGAAATTTCAAAATTTCTAAATTCATCATATTTATCACATATAAAAAGTGTAAATGCGTAGATTTGGATGAATAGAAAGGCACCCACCGAATAAGAGCTTTTGATCGGTTGGATAGACATGAATCTAGCTTTAACGTCCGATTTCATGGAATGATTGCATGTGATTTTGGGTGATCCGAATCGATGAGCGACGATGACCAAATTTATACTTTGAACTATTATTTAGTTTTGTGAGATCGTCTTTGGATCTCTACGATTTGATCGTCAATAGTGTTCTTTAAGTGTGCGTGATACTCGACATAGTACTACGTTGAGTCGACGATCTAGGGAGCTGCGTATGAAGAAGCGATGATGTGACATTGATGGTGAGTGATGGAGGTGAGCGGCTGGTCCGAGGTGATAGAATTGTTGTTAATGGTGACTTTGCAAGAGTTTGTAGGTTGAGCGGCTCATGCGATGGATTTCCATAGAGGATGGAGATGGTAAGGAAACGTGATGATGGAGGAATTTTTAATGGTAACAGTGAGCAACTGATGTGGTTGGGCTACATGAGTTACTGAGAAGGGCTACATGAGTTACAGAGAAGAGAGAGAGATGGGAGGTGGCTACTGTTTGGGTTAATGGAGATATATATAAAGAGAGAGAATGAGGATGGTATATACATATATAAAGAGAGAGAATAAGGATAGGGAGGTGTTGCTGTTGGGGCATATGAAGGAGAAGGGTGGCTGGGGATATATATATACTTTTCAAATTAATCGAATAATCTATGCTGGATTGAGGGGCATCCACCTGTCGAAGTGTGCGCGTGATATAGATCGGAGATGCGATTTCTTAAGCGTTACCCCGGCGTGGATCTTGCTCGCCTTTGGTGTATTGTGGTTGCGCTTCAGCTGAGGAGGAGCCGAGAGGGGACAGTCTTGTTTTGGTGTGATTGTGAGCGAGAGAGAGAGGTCTTAAGTTATTTGGGCTGTTGGGTGTAGAGAGAGGGAGAGAGAGAGGGAGAGGGAGGGACGGCTAATGGGTAGAGATAGAGAGATAGATTTGCAATTAAAAGTCTTTGGCTCTTATTTAAAGAGAGAGAAAGAGAAGCATGTGAGTGACTTGAATTGGCAAGTTGGCAATCCTAAAAGGGGCAAGAGTCCCAAGGGAATAGGAGTCATTTTTGGGACTCTTCTTGTTTGGTAATAAATATTTTAGTTGCCCTTTAGAGTGCAATCGTAATAAAATAGAATTTCCTAAATTTAGGATTTGTGTGGGTCAGGATAGAGTGTGCGTACACGTACCCCTCTTGGTGCATCCTAGATCTATCACCATTCACTTGAGCCAAAGATACCTGGGTCATAGCACATGCTCTCTTTGTCCATCCTCCCCCCTCCAATCTCCTACCTCTAACATCTTGCTCAGCCATCTCCTTGACCAAAATGTCCTCTGTTGCTTGTGTCCAAACAAAGTTTTTTCGTTCACCCGTTGGCGCGCCCGACCCAGAACCAATAGATGATGTCATTGTTGCAATCTTATTGCTTGGTTTAAAATGTATAGACAGGAGATGAAAAGGTATTGCAAAAATTAACGGGAGTCGTTGGCTTAATGAAATATCTTAATATTTCTTTGGTAGATAATTACAATGTAAGGAAATTGTGCATTGCTTAATTTGAGACAATTTAATCCAAAGGTTTATAAATTTAGACCTGCTAAAAGCGCATTTTAAAGAGAGGAAAGAGAGAATGTTTTTATAAATGAAAGAGGCAAGAGAGAGATGTATAAGAGATTATTAGATCCCACACTACCCAAACAACCCAACAACCCATAATTCAATTCCTTACAAAACTGATTCGAGTTTCTTGTTTAGACGATATGGGTCTTAGCTCCAACAAGTTTCTTCTGATGGGTTGGATTGGAACAAGGTATACATATATATTTTTATCTTGTTATCCCTTTGTTTTTTTTTTTTTTAATTCTATTTTTTTGCTTGATGATGAATATAAGAAAAGAAACTGCTGCATTTTTTTATTTAATTTTATGCCCACATTTGGTGTAGAAGTTGTTGGAAACAGGAACATTAGATATGCATAAGGATCCCATCTCCACTACCTCTCGTGAGGGCACCAACACCGTACCTAAACAATAACAGCAACAACAAATGCCACTTGGTGTTGGCCTTAGTAACGAGAAAAAGTATGTCAATGGCTTATAGAGAGAGCATTAAACCCGATCATGCAACAGACATAATAGTAGTCCCTACTAGATTTTAATTATGTATAATAGAATCCTAAAGGTTAAAATTTTGTGTAAAAATCTAGTAAGAGAAGAGTAAATAGAGAGATAAAATGGGAGAAAATTCAGGGCTAGATAGGACAGTTTAGGAGTAGATAGGGTGAGTTAGAGTACTTTGATCTTCCAAAAGTGTTTAAACAAAAATTTATAGAAAATTAAGTTTCCCTCTTATTTTGTTTGAGTAGCATAAATAAATTACCGTTATTCATCAAAAAAATCATAAGCTGGGAGGCCAAGATTTGTTTATAGAAAGGCCAACGAAAAAAAAAATCCTCTATATCAATATATAGAGCAATTATTCATAGTTATATTTAAATTTAAATATCAACATAGGAGATTGAATTATTGTGATCTTTAATCTGATTTCTGATTTCTTATTTCCATCAGGATTTGTGGAGTCAAACATTCCAATCATGCTAGAAACCCATCTATAGATGGGTACATCCAGTAGGAAATATATTATATCTAACATTTCCTCATTTATCCAATCAATAAAAAAAAAATCGTGATTTTAACTGAGGGTACCAAAACAAACAATATAATCCAACATTCAAATGATATTACAGCAACCAATTTTAGTATGTTACAAGATTTTCTAAAATCCAAAGACATATTGTATCACAACCATCAAATAACCTATAATATTACAAACGAGAAATCTTAGCATAAAAGAGGGCTATGTAAATTTGACACTTGCAAGTGTACCGATGTGTGGGACACATCGCCCGTCGATCTACAAAGACCTTAGATAATCGGGCGTGCAATAATGTCAGTGCAGGGGTAGTAGGTGCCCAACAATGTGGTTACTTACCAAAAATAATTATACATAGACATATATAACCCAAATTAAAATATTTAAAACAGATCTATACATAATTTGCAAAACCCAATATTAGAATCCAAACCCCTACCCCAGCACACATGTCATCAAAAAAAGAATTTCATATATCCATAAAATTAAGGGACTAAATTTTTTTTGCAAAGTACATAATTTTTTCATTACATGGTTATAGAAACAAATTTTGGTGGATCAACAAAAGGTTGGCTATGGAACTTCTCAGATTCAAGCGAAATAGGACAACATAATTAATGGATACCCAGAATTTATATCTATATTAACCATTATATGTATCATTCAAAATCTCTTATCTTTCATTAAAAAATCAAAGAATGAGAGACAGAGAGGGAGAAACATATATAAAAAAAAAAAATAGCAAGAAAACCTACGAAAATTTAAAAAAAATTAGAATGAAGATGCTTGAGGAGATGGAGTAGCTACAAATTTTTGTGACTTGAGAAGATAGAGGAAACTAATATGAAATGAAAATCTAACGTCTTTCGTTTGGTTGGATCTGATGAACCTTGTTAGAGACGATGGTATCGAATCGTCTCTTCTCTTGAATCTTATAGGATTGAAGAACCCCCATCTTCTGAGTTGTCACTCCATCGCCAAGCCCCAACGTGAGAAGACGACACGAGAAAGGCACCTTCTGATTTGTTGTAGATCTGAACCAGATTTGTCTCCCTCCTTTGAACTTGCCCTCTACCGTTCGATCACATGATCAAATGGTACTGAAACCCTAGCCAAAGGCAGCTACAAGAAAAGGGGAATCCGTGTACGCAGAGAATAAATGGGGAAGTGTGATGGGCGGCTTGCTTTCGGCGTCGACGAAGGAGAAGACGAGGGCCCCTCTTCCTCTCATTTTTCCCAACCAGTGGGCAGAAATGATTTCCAATAGAAATTGGGTGGGTTTTTTTTTTTTTTTTTTCTCGAGATAAGTGGGACCCAGTTCTCCGCCAAACACTAGCAAATAACACTTTCTCGAAAAATTTGAAATTTCCAGCGAAAAATAGCCCGAACTCGGGTTACCAACCAAGGCATACATTAGATCAGATACAATGAGCATGTTTTTTTTTTGTTGGGTGCTCTTCATACGATGTTTAGCCACCTGGACAACTTGGATTAGCCACATACATGGCACCAAACATATGCACCATTCAAATCGCTCACATGAGAAGGATGTAAGGTTTTTTTTCCTTTTAATGTCCTAGGATGTAGAGCAGCCCAGATGTAGCGCCTGCTAATACAAAAGGAGGAAGCAAACATAGATTGTAAAACTCACGACCCCATCCCCACAAAGGGGAGGATACTAACTGAGCGATCGCTCAATCGGTAGTCCAAAAATGTAGTTTCCAATTGTTATTGTTTGATAGCTATTTAAGGAGATGAAAATGAAATTGAGTCACCCCGCATGGAAATTGAATTTCCATACACCAAATCATTTTAGGAGGAAACCATTTCAACCATTTAAATGGTTGAAATTGAGTTTCCTACTAACAAAATAATAAGTTTTTGTCATTGCAAATCTAAAGTTACTTGTAAAAAACTTAAAAACAAAAAAAATTATTTTTTGACTATTAAAAAGTAACTTCAATTTCTATGATCATCATACTGGCACGATCACTATGACCACCACATTATCTACATCATACTTTTTTCAACTAATATTTTACTTTGGTAAAAGTTTGAATTTTAATCAAACTTTAATTGGATTTATAAGTTATATAAAGTTTTGACTTTTGATCAAACTTTAACTACTGAAACATGATAATAAGTTGTAACTTAGTAATATATTATCAAATTTTTAGAAGTCAAAGGTTGACTTAAGGTCAAACTTTGACTTTTAATTAAAATTTATTTTTTATTAAATTTAAACTCCAATGATTTGATGGCAAAAAAAGAATACTGTCATGTTGATATATAATTTGATACTAGATTTTCAATTGTATTAGTCAATAGTTTGACCTTTAGTCAAACTTTAACTTTTGGTCAAACTTTGAGTTTTACACAAATTTTACTTTTAGTCAAACTCAAAACCTACTTATAGATAGAGTCTACTACTACATAAATTTATCTCATATCAGTATAATTTTTTCTTGGTCAAAGTTTAACTTTTGCTCAAAGTTTGATTTTCTATAAAATGTTTTAAAGTTTTATTAGTGAAATATTATAATTTAAAATATCTATAATTATTTTAATTTATAACTTGAAAATATATTGTCTCATTTTTTTTTGTCAAAGCTTGACTTTTAGTCAAAGTTTGACTTTATTCAAATTTTGACTTTAGTCAAAAGTTGAGAACTGTATCTTGACAGTAGATAGTAATTATTACTATTATTATTTATATTTTAGTAATGTAAATTTTAATCAGTCAAAGTTTGATATTTGGTCAAACTTGGACTTTTAACATAATTTAATTTTTTTGAACTTCTGTATCCCCAATGACATTATCATTTTTTTAATTTATTACTTTCTAGTTCATTATGAAATTTTATTTGACTTTTTTTTTATTTTTGGTCAAAGTTTGACTTTTTTAAAAGTTGATATTTAGTCAAAGTGTTTACTAGTGTAACTTAGAGATGGATACGGATACTGTTATGTTAATTTGTAGGTTGCCGGTAGATTGTTGAATTTTTCATTGATCAAAGTTTAAAAAATTAATCAAAGTTTGACTTTTTTAAAAATTGAATTTTCTTTCAAGTTTAAAATTTTAATTTTATTTCAATATATAATACGTACTAGCATTTACTATATAATTTTGTATTTTAGTCTTAAAAATTTTTATTAATCAAAGTTTTATATTTGGTCAAAGTTTGACTTTTATTAAAAGTGGATATTTGATCAAATTTTGACTAGTGTAACCTAACAATATATATGAATATTGTTATATTAATTTGCAGTTGGACTTTTATAACTTGTTCGTACATTACAAAATTTTCTCTTGATCAAAGTTAAAATTTTGGTCAAAATTTGACTTTTATAAAAATTTAATTTCATTTCAATGTAGAAACTTACATTAGATACTAGCATTTGTAATTTTATTATTTAGCTTTACATATTTTTTTTTATCAAAATTTTAAGTTTGGTTAAAGTTTGACTTTTTATTTGAGTTTGACTTTTCAAACTTTGACTTATATAACTTAGTAATAAATAGTGATTCTAATTATATTAATTTGCAATGTAATAGAATATCATTAAAAAAATTATTGGTTAATATTTGATTTTAATAATAAATGATCAAAACTTAAAAATTCATTTGCAAAGATACTAATCAAACAAGAGAAATCAACTTCCAATGAAATTTATTTCTCAAACACACTAATCAAACAGTGAAAAATCTATTTCTAGAGGAAATCATTTCCTAAGAAATCAACTAAAAAATTGATTCATTTCCTCTTTGCAGTTTCATTGCTATCAAACAGGGCCTAAGTGAAGTGTTGGCGTTAGGTATTCTATCCGAGTGCAATTAGGCTAATTAAGTTGTACTTTTTTAGGTTGTAGGCATTAGCTCCGTCCTCACTCGGATAAAATACCTTAGGCGTCTCAATGAGCCGGCCAGGCTGAGTTCGGGTAAATTTATCCAACTGTTCAAGTTAAAGCTGCAATTAGCATAGCTCTCCTGGGCTTAAGAGCCACTCTAAGCTCTAGCGGAGATCTTTTAAGGCTTGAGAGATGGTTTATGTTAAAAACAAGCTCTACACATAGCGAATAAAACCTATTTTGGTGGGAGTTGGCCTCTCAATGGGCTGAGTTGAGACGAGTTTGGGTTGGGCCCTAAAAAGCTAATTATAATCAAACTTCTTAGAGCTAACCCATACCCAGCCCGAATCTTAATCGGTCCAGGATGGGCCAATCCGTTTATGAAATGGGCCTACTTACCTTAGCGCATACTTAACTTATAGTGGGCCAGGATGGGTCACTAGTGAGCCTGACATTTTTATATAAAAGAACTCAATTGATCGAGTGTGCCTAGTTTGGGTCGGCCTTAAACAGGCCACTAAATCTGGATAATAATTCCAAAAGAGTTATATAGTAATGGATAATAATTCTAAGGGACAACATAAATCTGGTTAAGAATTCTAAGGAATGGAAACTAAATAGTCGTCCATCATAATAAGTATATTATAACACTCTCCCTTAATTACCATACACAAAGAATATATGTCTCATTAAAACCTTGCCAAGAAAAATCTAGTGAAAAAAATATGTAACGAAGGAAAAAGAGTGCATTATTCTTGTGTCATAGAAAACTTTAAAATTGCTTCATTAAAACCTTACAAAAGAAAACCTTGTATGATAAAACCTTAGCAAAGAAAAAAGAGCACAATTCATTTAATCATTTACTCTCTCTCAAAGAACCCAAATCTCCACTGTTTATGAAAAAATATCTTTGAGTTGACGCATTCCAATGTTATACACCATCTTCTTGAATGTTGTAGTTATTAATGCTTTAGTGAACAAATCTGTAAAATTATCATATGATCATATCTGCTTAACATCAATATTCTCACTCTTTAGGAGCTCATGTGTATAAAAGAATTTTGGTGAAATGTGTTTGGTTCTATCATCTTTGATATAACATCATCTAATTTGTGTGATACAAGTATCATTATCTTCATATAATATTGTCGGACTATCTTTGATTTCGGATAAATCACATTTTTCTCAAATGTGTTGAATGTCGACTTAGCCAAATATATTCGCAACTTGTTTCATGGATTGCAATGATCTCTGAATAGTTTGAAGAAGTAGCAGCTAGTGTTTACTTGACAGATTTCTATGAGATAATTGTATCACCGCATGCAGTGGCGAAACCAGGATTCTCCTCTAGGTGGGGTGCAAAATGAATTAGAGATAAATTTTGTACAATAAATTTAAATTTAAACTAATTTATATTATAAACTATAATTTTCATTAAAATTACATAAAAAAAAAAATTTTAACAATAAGACATTGACAATTGTATATTATTCATCTACAAAAAAATCAAACTTTGTATCCATTGCCAACTGTAAAAAAAAATTCTTTTAAGGCAATTGTCCTCGACGATTTGTCATCTTCTAAAAGTAATTAGCAATTGTATCATTATCGAGGCTATCAAATATATCTTTCTCAATGTATATAATCAAACAGTCACTCATCAATCCATCTCTCACTTTATTATGAAGTCTATTCTTCAGAATATGCATAGCAGAAAATGCTCTCTCAATAGTAGCAGTGGCGACTGGAAGAACTAATACCAGAGTTAAGAGTAAATAAATTAAATCATACACAACGTGCTTTTTCGTCTCTACCAGCTTCTTCGCAAGGTCACTAATATCCTTCAAATTAAAAAACTTTTCATTCGAGCGCATGTCCATAATAAACGTCTTGAGCTGACCTCTAAGAATCAGCCGTTCTACTTCTGAAAATTCAAGTGGATAAAATTGTGCAAGGCGCAATAACTTTTGCTTGTCAAAAGCTAAAAATGATTCTGTTGGATTGAAGTAAGCCATACAAAGTAGCAATTCAGTGTTTACTTCAGTAAAATGGTTATTACGCTCTTGAAGTTGCATATCAATGACAGTATAGAAGAGCTCAACCCGATAGTGGTGTCGATTTGTGATTTCTTCAACTCTACGACATGGTCGTCCATGCACTACAAACTTTTCATTCATATTTGGAACAATAATATCCTGCTCATTATAGAATATAGAAACCTCAATGAGGATTTAATCCCATTCATTATCCCTAATTTCTTGTAATCTTTCCTTTATTAATTCAACCAAATGCATGGCATTCACAATGTCCTGATCTTTTCGTTGCAACGTCTTTGATAGATCACAAGTGACTAGCAGAATCCCCTTCATTACATATAGAGTGAATGCAAAGTCAAAAGTGTACATGGTATCTAATAGAGAACTTGCTTTTACTCTTTGTTGTATAAGTTTATCATCTTCATCGATAAACTCAAGTACTTTAATCACGACAGAGTACATGATAATTAAGTTTAGGTAAGTATCTAAATGTGTGCTCCAATGTATTTCACTCGCCCTTCTAAGACTGATTTCTTGATTACGACCTTTTCTAGTCGAGATTTTCTGACTCTCAAGTGCTTTCTTCACATTTTCAGCTTGTTTCACTTGAAGAAGATCCTTCCATTTGCATGAGCCACCAACCATATTCACTATAAGAGCGACCAATTCGAAGAAGGTTGCAACTGGTTTGTGATGTTGTGCAACAGTGACAATTGTTAACTGAAGTTGATGTGCAAAACAATGCATATAAAATACAGATTCATTTTCTTTTAAAAAAAGTGCTTTGAGTCCATTGAATTCACCTTATATGTTACTTGCGCCATCATATCCTTGACCATGAATTCTTGTCATACTTAAGTTATGCTTGGAAAGTAGTTCCTCAATTCCTTTCTTAAGTGATATAGCAGAGATTTCAAGAACATGTACAAATCCTATGACACGCTCAACCACAAAACCTCGCCTATCTACATATTGTATCGCAACATCCATCTGGTCTTTGATGGATATATCACGAGACTCATCAATTAATAGTGAGAAGAAAGCGTCTCCAAGATCATCGATGATCACCCTTATAGTTTGAATTGCACATGCTTGAACAATCTCTTTCTAAATCCTAGGTGATGTTAACTGTAAATTTTTGGGAGCATTGCTCAACCCAACTCTCTTAATCTCTTCACTATGAATGGAAAGAAAATTCAACAGTTGACGAAAATTTTCTTAATTTATTGAGTCCGCTGATTCATCGTGGCCACGAAAAGCCAACCCTTGACAAAGAAGAAATCATACGCAATCAATCGATGCATACAAACAAGCTTTATAATCTGATTTTTCTTGGTCAGTATGCTACTCGAAAACAGTCTCTATGTGTTGCATTTGATTTAAAAGATTTTCATACATCACATAAGCTTGATGATGAGAACTATTAAGTCCTCCAACATGACTATTTAATATCTCTTTCCTCTTCCAACTTCTAAAACCTTCACTAACAAATTGGTCACCACCCCCTTGTCCTCCTCTATCCAATTTAAATAGATAACTATATAAGCAATATACAACATCTTTCTCTATGCTATATTCTAACCAACCACTGAACTCATCAAGCCACTTGAGACTAAATCGAAGAAGCCCATTTGAAAATTTCGTTATGTCCTTTGGGTTGAAAAGGACCCTTCTGTAAATAAGCTCTTCTTATCTTTTCTTATACATTAGGATGGTAACTTGAAATCCTAGGACGCACACATGGATCTGCTGGAAGATTTGTCAAGTCAACATCTATATTTGCCCGCACTGGCGCACACATAGCTCCGCCGCTTTCAATATTTTCATGTTGTGCGTGTTGTACTCCATCACACACTTCATTTTCTCTCGCAGAAGGCAACGCTAGTTCAGATGCTTTCTTAAAATATCTGAACATTACTGATTCAATAAACAAAAGATGCAAATCAGTCATTCATATCCTCATTGTAACGCACTTTATTTCTATCATATGTTACAGCCTTAGAAAGTAGTCATTTTTTTATTTTATTTTCTTAAAGGCTCTTATCAAATTTGAGGTGAGTTTATTTTTGAAGCCGGCCCGAACTCAATCTCTAAGAGAAAATGAGAAGGAGTCCACTAATAAGAAGAAGCCCTACCCTGATGGTTGCATATATACTCTGGTGTAAAGATCACCAGAGATGGGCAAGGGAAAAATTACTCATGGTTCGAGAAAATGGGTGAGGCATTCATTGCGGAGCTGGTTGACCAATTTCACCTTGGCTGAAAAATGGCCAATGGTTATTGGCGAAAGCATGTGTGGCCAAATATGGCCATTAAGCTTCGCTCCTACCCATGTTTCATTGGGAAGACTGAAGAGTTGAACAGAGACAATTTCTATTCCGCCAATGCAATCGAGAATGAACGTGAAAATGGGACTTTCATTTCTAGTCTCCTATTATTCAATATTTAGTTAGAATTAGTCTCAATATATTTAACCTATGATTATTTAAAATCAGCAAGAGATCAATGACTGGAATTTCCTATCTATAATTTTGTGGCTACACTAGGACTCTCTACCTTTGGCATCAACATTTCGACCCTTTTATTCCTGAATGTTAAGGTATCCAGATTGCAGATATTCTGGCATAAATTTGTGTAGATATTCAGGCATAAAATGTCAAGAAGATAAAAACAAAATTTTAATTGATCCTAGTTGATTTTAGAAAGTTGGTCATGTTTCCTTATTGAATTGATTACACATTAAATGACACACCAACCTATTTTACAGAGCTAGCATCAATCATCTCATGGCGAAGGAATTTTGATTAAATTCAACAAAACAATTATACCATAAAGGTTTCATCTTAATACAATTTTTTGGCCTTAGATCAAAATGAATGAATCCTAAACAAGATATGGAAATTGGTCCACATTTTGGCACATAGAGATATAGATTCAGTCAAACAATTATACCATAGAATTTTCTCTTCCACAAGAAACTTCTGCCATAATTAGATCAAAATCAATAAATACTAAACAGGATAGTGGTCCACATTGTAGCACAAAAAGATGTTAGATTCAGTGGTTTAGAAAAAAATTGGGAAGCATTTGTGAATAGAACAAGTAATGAAAATATTTTAATATATTTAAAATAAATATTCTTTTAACAAAAAGAAGAAAAAATTTGTAAAAAGCCCATCTAAAACATAAAAATCTGATTTAAAAAACACATAGTATTTTAGAAAGAGAGACAAGGGGTATCATATGGTATAATTGATTTAGGGAAATAATCTGCGCATAATAACCCAACGTATCATATGAAAAATCAATTAAAAAAATAAAACCCTAAATTTAGAGAGAGAGAGAGATAAGAAGAATAAGAAGTAATGACCCTAACCCTAAATCAATTAAAAAATAAATAAAACCCGGAATCTAGAGAGAGAGACAAGAAGAAGAAGAAGAAGAAGAAGAAAGCAAGAAAGAGCTGAGCCATACCAAAGGGTGACGTCGTGGGCCATGGCGGACTGGCGGCAGCCAGCAGGAGGATCCAGAGCTAGAGAGAACAGACGGAGGGCGGAGGGGCTGGTTTAGAGAGAGGATGTGGATTTTTTAGAGAGAGGGGCATGAGTTTTTTTAGAGAGAGAGAGTGTGGGTTTTAGGGTTTTAGAGAGACAAAAGACTGAAAAGAGGGGAGGGTGTGGGAGTTGGGGCGGTGGGAGGGGTTTAGACTTTAGAGTTTAGAGAGAGAGAGAATAGGGAGAGAGGGCGTCAGATTTTTAAGTTAGCTTTTATATATTAAAAAAAATATGTTTTGGGTTTTAGTGGGGGCATGCGCTTGCACTGGTGGGTACGTGATTCCGCCACTGACCACATGTAAATATATATCGCATTTGTGATCTACCTTTATATGGATCAGAGAAATAACCTACATCTGCATATCCAACTAACTATGAAATTCATCCACTTGGATAAAATAATCTCACATTAGATGATCCACGAAGGTAGCGTAGAACATATTTAACTTCATTCCAATGCCTTCGAGTTGGTGTAGAACTGTATCTTACAAATAAGTTGGCCAAAAAGGCAATATCGGGTTGGGTATAATTTGCTAGATACATTAGAGCTCCGACTGCACTAAGATATGGTACTTTTGGACCAAAAATTTCTTTGACCTCCTCTTAAGGGGGTAATTGGTTTTAAATTGTCCCCTTGCAAGTACACAAGACCTATTGTAGCAAGGCAAGAATACGAGTATCGTAACCACAGGGAACCGCAAAATTAAATTAATTTTAAGGAATCAACAATGACCCGAGGAAGTACCAAGGGCAAGAAATTTGATTGCTAAGATTAATCACTCCACAATAATAATAATAGAAATTAAATCAAACTATACAAGATTGAACTAACATAAAGAAAATAGCAATGATGAGATGGCCAGGGAGTTTGCTAACCCTAGACTTGTAACCTTTCTACAATCAACCCTACAATTTCATGTCAAATAATTATACCATTATTTAACTACAAGAAAAATAAATCGTTAAAAATACAATTATTGATTCAGCATACCCTATCCTAATACTATGACGCATCCAATCACGGCATGAATCATGCGAAAGGCATAACGTATCACAAATTTAAAATCACAATAATAAAATCCAACCACACATCATCCTAAATTACTCTACAAGATCAAATTTAGGTAGAATAACTTTTTATTGACGTCGACAACCAAGATTGACGACTATAAATGAGCATTTGATGATAAGCAATAGGCACACACTGAAAGTCGTACAGTTTAATAATTATAATAAGAAATTGTAAGACTAAACGTAAATCAGTTACTCATCTAGGGGTCGCTTCCTCCTTGAACGAGGGGTTTAGACGCTCATCCTCGATTCACACGCATGATGCAAATCCAAAGCCATAAAAAAAAGTTGTTCTTTTATTTATCCAAAGATTGAAATTGTTATACAGCTCTCTTCTAAAAAACTAACTACTATCACAACAAAAATCTCCTTAAAACTCAATGAAAATCTGCCAAGGAAAAGACCCCCCAATCCTAAACATATCTTTGTTTATATAGGGTGCGGATAGGAAAACTTTCATAAAAAGCTCAATCGATTGAATTTCTAATTTCAATCGATTGACTTTAACTTTGAATTTTGGCAGATTAATTTGAATTTGAAGTCAATTGATTGATTTACAAGTCTCAATCGATTGAGTCAGTTTAAATTCAAATTAAAAGAGGAAAAAAGTTGTCATCAAGTCAATCGATTGAATCCTGAATCTCAATTGATTGATGATGGCCTAAAACATCATCATTCTCTTAGTTGTGGCTGAACCAATCAATTCTCTTTCACAGATTTTGGTGCTTTATTGGCTCTATGGTCCAATGTTCTCATGCAACCCTTAATTATGCACTTTTACGCTCTTTCAAGATCTAACGGTCAAAAACACCTGAAACCACTAAAACTCTATAACAACCGTTAGATAGTCTTCATTGGATGGCTAACTGTTGCTATTAGGGTATAAAATATAGTCATATTTCGACACAGATCATACCCCAAAACTACACTTTGCTAGTCCTCGAGCAAAGAGAATGAAAATATAATCGAAAAATAATCTAGCACCCTAAAAGAAAGTAAATGTCACTTTCGTAGCGAACACGATTGCATTTAGCATATGCAATAAGCCTTTAAACCCCTAGGTGATGGCTAGTGGAGGAGTTGTGTTTCCTGAAAGTTTTAAGTGAAGATACCTACTGTGACGACCCGACTTTTCCAATATCTCAGGTATAGGAAAGGCCGGTTCGCCAACCTATCGAATAAACGATAAGCCGGACAAACAGGACACATATCAGAGTAAAGCGTAATAAATATCCATAGCTAAAATAAATGCGAAAGCAATTAAAAGTAAAGAACCACCGATGATGGCCGACAATCATCGAAACATGGCTCATAACAGAAATCAACGTCAAATATAAAACTATGGTATCCAACTAAAATGGGCCCACAAATTCAAGTCTAACTCTCACCACAAATAAGAAAATCAGTAAGTTCTATACTGGGAAAAACTCCTCAGGAGGAACCTCAAGCTCTTCCTCAGGCACGTAGTCGATCGGATCTCACACGAATAGCCACGTCGATCTGAACACATGACATATAGTCGGAGTGAGCTAACCAACAAAGCTCAGTAGAAGAAAGACATCTACGGCATTTTACTTTAACTAATATGGTTTCAAAACAAATATCAAAATATAGCTTGTCAAACATATAAGCAGATAATAAACTGAATTTAGGTGCAGAAATCATATGTAAGATTTATTTCTAAATGTGTGAAGACAGTTTCAAGAAACGGAATCGTGTTTTAGTGTCTTAGTTTCTCTAACTTCTATATGCAAAGTTCGGTAATTCATGACTTAATCCTCAACTTAAAATACCTCCCGAGTAAACTATATCTCGAGAGCGAGAATATAGCCGATGGGAACCCCTACCTACCATAAATGCGTTCATGAACCCTTTTTGAGGATGCAACAAGCCCTGCGTAATGAGGAAACTTGTGCCGAAATTGTTCAGAATTTTTTGAGGGTCGTTCGGTCAATCATAAAACAAATGCAGATACTAATATAAATCGGATGCCGATCTCTTATACATAGTTCGTGTTCTTGATTTGATTTTGAGCTTAGCGATTCAGGTTTGAGATTGGTAGATTTAGATTTTCTCATTCATATCAATTTCAGTTTCTGAGATGTGATTTTAATGGCATATGCAAGTTTAAAGATTTTAATTCAAAATATCCATGCGAATTAAAATAAAATACTGTAAAGATGAGATTCTCCTACCTAAAACTCGGAGTTATGCGAAGTCAAGCAAGGTCCTATTGATGGCCTCTCGCCCTCAATCTACATCACAATATACGTTCATGTATTAAGATAAACTCTAATTACTAATAATATAGACCTATTTAAGCGTTTCCTCAAAAACAAGTCAAAACAGGCAAGTTGCGCCAATCCTAGAATTTGATGTAACATTCTCATATATTTTTGACTATCAAGACGATTGATCCATGAGTTGGTCAAAACATAAAAGTTGTAGACTTT
The DNA here is from genome assembly GCA_021018995.1 of Chloranthus sessilifolius. Classification (NCBI taxonomy): domain Eukaryota; kingdom Viridiplantae; phylum Streptophyta; class Magnoliopsida; order Chloranthales; family Chloranthaceae; genus Chloranthus; species Chloranthus sessilifolius. The sequence continues at coordinate 154,894,474 of CM037588.1, read as the reverse complement.
TCTATTAGCTTTCCAACGCAAAATGAATCGTCTCAATCGGAATTCGGTACAAAATGTTATGACTAAAATACGAAGGCAATATCGAAGTTCGACAATACCTCGCTCGAGCGATGATAATAGCTCGCTCGAGCGATTTGACGTAATATTCTCATATATTTTGGACCATCAAGAAGATTGATCCATGAGTTGGTCAAAACATAAAAGTTGTAAATTTTTCTATTAGATTTCCAACGCAAAGAGAATCGTCTCAATCGGAGTTCGGGATAAAAAGTTATGACTAAACTACTAAGGCAATGTCGGAGTTCGGTGATACCTGGCTCGAGCGATGATAATAGCTCGTTCGAGCGAAACTCTGACGCGATTTAGTTTTCACCGAATCGAAATCCATACATCCCAAAGCAAAACCCATGGCTAATCTAATGATTTAATCAAAAGTTTAATTAAAAGCGTACCTTTAATCTAAGGATTTCTAGATTAAAATGAGTCACATGAATGGAGCTTGAGCAAACCGCCGGGTTTCCTCAACGATCCGCGGGGCGACCATCCCCACGAGTTCACAGAGACAACTCCAACACGCCCCCAATGATCTCAACCTCTCCCAATAGCCAACTACAAATCCAAGGTTGATTCAAGTTCTTTCTAAGGTTTAAGTGCTTTCAACAAAGAGGGTTCTAGAGAAGGAGGTTTTCTAAACCGATCTCCTACGATGATTGAAGATGAGAGAAGACGGAGTTTCACACGGTTGGGTAACTATCCTCTCTTAACAAAACCTAGTATAATACGGGAATGCAATTCCTTCTTATAATAGGATTGCTCACAAAGTAAAACACACACACACATCTTATGTATTATACACTTCTAATTTTAAAACTCAAGTCCGGTGTTGAGCGGCTACACCGAGGTCGGTGCACAACTTTTGCACGAGGGTCCAAATGGGCTCTAAATTAAAATCTGTCCGCACAATCACATCTAGATAAAAATCCAAAACAAATGATGACGTCGGTTGCCAAGCCGAATACACACACAGGGTCAGTCTAACTCGGGTTCAAAATACGGGTCTTTACACCTACAAACTTAAAAAACTTGTAAATTCCTGAATTAATTTTCATGCTCTTTGATTGTAAATTGCCTGTAAAATTTTTATAATAAATTTCCAGCCATGCTAATTTTATCAATGCCCATTCAGATTAATTTAATGCCTTGTTTTTTCGATGACTCTTTGTTTCATGCCTAGAGTGTCGTGTGTGCTTACCACTACTAAAATCCTTCCATCAGGGAGTAAGTCCAAACAAGAAATCTTTGGATCCCATGTCTTGACTCAATCCTTACCGTAGATATACACTCAAAACGAAATCGCTCTGATGACTGGGTTTCTTTTTCACACACATGTGAGGAAGAGTTATAATACAAATCAGAAGGTCTCACATGACATAAGAAACACGGTTCTTCAATGAAAAATAAATCTCATAAAGAAAGATAATTGTATATCAAGCATGTAATATCAAGCACCATAGGAATTGTGCTATCACTCTCCACAAGGCATTCACCACTCAAGAGTGGATCAAAAAAGTTTTTTTCTGGGTTGAAACGGGGCTCAGGTAAAGGTTAAGCAAGAAGGAGAAATTAGTGATCAAATTTCTCTGAGAAACTGAAAATAGAAACACAAATTGATTTTCTCTTTTTTTTTTTTTTGTTACTCTTTCCTTTGCCAATTTTTCAAAATTTTTTTATTTGCTTTTTCTCAACTTTATTTTCTTTCTGCTCCTTTTTGCTTTTCGTTTTGAAATCACCTCACAATTTTCATTTTTCTCATTTTCTACCTTTTGCTTTTCCTCTTCTTCGAAAGTGCATGCCGCTCTCTTCCCTTACTTTCTATCATATCAAATTTTTAATTTCTCAGAGATTAAAGGGTATGGTTTTTGCATTTTTTCAAACTAGTGTGGGGTACAATTAATCTAGCTTAACAGAAATATTAAGGCAAACTTTTTCAACACGACTCAAAGGGGTGCTAAAAGGTAAATCAGTATAAGGTGGGGCATATTAGGTTCAAATGAGCCAAAGAAAGCCTTCGATCATTTCTTTTCAAGGTGATAATGATGCATGTTTGTCTTGAGTTCAGACACAACGAGTTTTAGTACAATGATATAAAACAATGCAAAATAGACAAATCAGAATGAATGTATGAGATTATAGCAAGTAACATGAATTGAAAGATACTTCGAATTTAGCCAGCACTCATCAAGAACGAGGAAAAGGATCTAAAGTTTTCCGAGTTTTGTCTCCACAAGAATCCTAAGATTCAAGGTTTTAGACCAATCTCCCAACTTTGAAATTCAAGCATGGCAATGGTGTAAGAATGTCTGGACATGGACTGCAATATGATCATTAATCTTACATTGAAATTAATAATCATAACCATTCATGATTTTAACATGGCATGATAACTTTTCATTAAAACTTCCGAGCATGAATAATTAAAAGTCATGAAAAATCAATAAATTTCGAGATATAGGCTTTACTATTGCTCGGTCAATCGATTGATTACAGGGAATCAATCGATTGACTTACACTCGCTTCCAATAAATTCTTTGGGTCCAAGTTTCCAGTCAATCAATTTAATTATACAAATCAATAGATTGAGAGCCTTTAATTTTGCTGAATTACTTCTCGAATAATGATTATCAGTCGATCGATTGAAATGAAAATTCAATCGATTGACTGACACAATTTCCCCAATTCCGAGAACATACCCACAATTCTTTTTTCTTTTTCTTTTCTTTTTTTCACAAAAGTTGTTGCTCAATTTAAATGATGTAATCCTGAGAATTGAACTTCCCACCCCCAAACCTTATGTGTCCAATGTCCTCATGTCCTCATTGGTCAACTTTGAAGGGAGCTGCTACCCCCAAACCTGTGAAATGCATACCACGACCAGAAAACAGACCAGGTGAAAAGTATTTTGCTTTATAACATTTAACCATCTAGATTATTACTCGAGAACAAATAATTGAGTAAACGCAATTAACTAAACAAAAATTTTATTAATTATGTGTGATTAACTACACTTATTGAAAATTAAAAAGAAACTAACCTAATGCATTATGAAGTGAAAATAAAATCTAAAACAACTTTTAAATCTAAAACCTAAAATTAAATCAGAAAACCTAAAAATAAATCACAGCCCATAGTCCTCATCAGAAGCCATCCCTGGCTTTGGCTTTGGAAACATAAGCCTCCACATCTCGTTGGTAATGTCGAGTTTGTCAAGTGGTGGAATCGGGGCATGAGGTGGAGATGGTGGTGGTGTTAGTGGCGGGTTGATGAGCGGTGGCTGCGAATTCATCTCCAACCATGCGTAAGTTGGGATTAGATTCAGACTTGGGCAATGCTCGGCTATAGCGGAGCGGGTGAATAGTGGGCGGCTTTGTGGGGGTGGTGGTTGTGGTGAATCAATGGACATCAAGTCCAATGGTGATTTCGGCGATGACGGAGGTGGCGATTCTGATTATAAATCGATGATTTCGCGATTTGATAAATCATGAGGTTGTGGAGGAGAGTTGCACCATGCACGCTTTCTTGCTGGCTCGGCCAATCACCTAACTGCAAATCGAGTGCGGTACTTGATTGAATCCATCATTCAAAGTTAGGGAAGACAAGTGCTCTTTGACTAAGGGTATTGATTCATAAAAACTAAACCTATAGGTTTATTAAATATAGAAAAACTATCCTTAAAAATTAATCTAAAATTGGAAGAAAATTGTGATTTTTGGGTTGGAACTATAGCCTTCGAAATTTACATCAGTCAATCAATTCATACTCGGGAATCAATCGATTGACAAAGAGAATCTGGAAAGTCCACCGGACGTTGGGTAAACACTTGCTGTGAATAGAAATTTCTACTTTTGGAACATGATTTTCAATTCAGAAAGTTTCCATCCTTTTTCAATTTGAGTAAGAGTCAATCGATTGAATTTCAAAATTCAATTGATTGAATAAAATTGAGTAATTAAACACCAATGGGAAAATGGAAACTTCCGATCTCCAAACATAATTCCAAATTGAAGCTTCCTAATTCTCATTCCTTGACAAGTCGACGCAGATCATGGTCAATCGATTAAAATGCATTTGTCAATCGATCGACCGTAACTTATTTCTTAAGTAGAGAATTGAACATTCAAACAAAGTCTGACCTCTTCAATCGATTTGAAGTGAGCATTCGATTGATTGACTGATGAAATGGCAAGCAATTAGAAAAATAACAGCAGATTGTAAACCCAAAACAGACATTGATTTTTTTTTCATTAATAATCCTGCATGATTTGCTTCCATCCGACATTCTAAAATCACAACATTGATTTAAAAAAAAAAAAACTAACATCCTAACCACTAATACTAACAAAACAACAAAACACTAAAACATCCAAACCAACAAAACAACACATCAAACCACACAAATTAAAAATCATCATCATCATCAAGGTCACCCTCCCTGTCCATCGCCGCTCGCGCTCCTGTGATGAAGTCATCAGCCTGCCGTCATGGGATAACTTTTTCCAATGCCCGTGCGGCGCCTCGCTGCCGCCACAGTGAGGCTAGCCTAACTCAGATACCAGTTTATCACGAAGCATAACCTAACACTGGTTATTATGCTCGTATAACATGTCACTGCCACACACAGTGAGACCAACTTATCCAACCATCACTCTGATACCACCCTCCTAGAGGACGGGAACTCTCGCATCGTGGTTGCCTTCACTCGAAGCAAACCCTCTCAATGCATCGTGTTTACTCGCGACACGCATGCCAGCATCTCAGTGCCAATTGACCTGTCCAGCTTCACCCTGTGCAGTGCACTAGTTCCTCGCTTCAGACAGTGGCATGCATCTCTTCATGCCATTCAAGCCAACCAACGTATGTGGCCCACGCGACCAGCACACTTGGAGTAGCATGCAGCTCTTCATGGTCTCCAAACCAAGCATCATGTGTGGCTTACACGACCAACACACATCCACATCAAGCCCTCAGCTAATGCGTAACATTGCGTCCCACATAGCTCTTGAGTGCCCTAGTGAGGTCACCGACCCATGTGCACCGCGACGCCAGCACGGGGCCACATGGTAACCTCACCCCAGGTGACACATGGCATTGCCGCAGCGTCGCTTCACTGTAGCGATGTTCTAGGCCCACCCCTAACCTAGAAAGCCCATGCGCTCATCCCGCAACGTAGGGCCCCATGTGTGGGAGAATAGCTCCATAGCTCCCTTCTCCCTATATCTAGGTAAAACAGTCATTCAACCAAAATGGCAAGAGAACCTCAAACTTATTGGCTTGACATACCGCAACGCCTCCCGCATAGCTAGCCCAACTTGGCCCAGTCTCGTTCGTGTCGCGACCGCGTCTTACCAACATGCGACCGTGTAGAGTCCTCGCAGTGCGACCACGTTGCCAGGCCCTCTTAGCCCCATGTCGCGTGCCCTCCTGGCACCACATGTCGTGCCCCAACAACCGTGCTGCGACTATGTCGCATCCGCGTCGCGACTACGTCACGAGGCCCTCATGGCCTCATGTCCAACATAGCACTGTGTCGCGACTACGTCGCAAGGCCCTCATGGCCTCATGTCACGTGCCCTCATGGCACCACATGCCGTACCCTCATGACACCGCATCATGTCTAAGTCGTGACTGTGTCTCGTGTCCACTTGACTCCATGTCGGGTCCATCATTGCCCCCAGATGTCGCGTGCCCCTACGCGGAGCACGCGAGCATCGCGTGCCCTCTTGGCACCATGTCGCGTGCCCTACGCGGAGCATCGCATTGCACTCGAACACTGCCTCATGTGCCTTATAGCACTCGAACATCGCGTGCCCTCTTGGCACCATGTCGCGTGCCCCTACGCGGAGCACCGCATTACGTGCCTTATGGCACTAGGACGTCGCGTGCCCTCTTGGCACCACGTCGCGCTCTCCTATGCGGAGCACCGCATTACGTGCCTTATGGCACTAGGACGTTGTGTGCCCTCTTGGCACCACGTCGCATGCTCCTATGCAGAGCACCGCATTGCATGCCCCCTCGTACGTCTATTCGTCGTCGTATCGTGTATAAGGGACACCTGCACGTGTTGCAGCGCCGCGTGCCTTTGCGCCCACGCGTGCTACACGGCTAGCTACAAGGTCCGCTGCCTTCATGCTAACTAAGTGCCCAGCTCTAAGGTCGTCATGCCTTCATGCTAGCGCATAGATTAATGAGGTCGTCACACTGCACAGGAAATGATGCTCACGCAATCCGCATAAGGAGAGAATTTTGAAAAATGTGACCTTCGATCAATACCTCCAACCGTTGTCATCAATCAGTCCATCCGCACTTCGAGGCAAGCAACTGCTACCTCGGCATTGAAATCAGGAATGTAATAGCCCAAAAAAAATCACACTAAACTATGACCTCGGGATCCATGCCCGATCGGTCATAGGTTTGACCAAATGGAAGTCCAACAGTTAGTATGTGGTGCAATGAACGGACGAGATGTGATAAATAGAATGCCTATGTGGTGTGTGTTGTGAAGATGTAGTCGCATACACCTACCGCGGTGTATGTGCTCAACACACAAGTGAGGAAGAGGATAAAAGGGTTTAATAGCCCTAAAATCAAGAGTTTGGTTGTTGAAGGAGAGTAAAGAAGAGAGAGAGAGAGAGAGGTAAGAAAGGAGTTATTGCAACTGATTGGAGGGGGGAATCAAGCAATAAAAGTCGGATTCAACCCGATTTGGATCTGTTAGAGCCAAAGCTGGAAACCCTAGCCTTCCAACCATTTGATTTGAAATCAACTTGAGATCTATTCAAGGTAAAATTTTTGTAAATAAAATGCATAGATTATAGGGGTTAAGTTGTGGTTGAAAGTGGGCTAAATTATAGGATAATGGGCTAGAAAAATAGAACAAAAAGTGTGGAAAAAGGATAGGGAAGAACAGCTCGAAAAGGGCTGAATCTGACAATTTCGATTAATCGAAATTGGCCAAGAAGTTGAAAAGTCAGAAGACCCCGATTTCGATTAATCGAATTTGATTTCAATTAATCGACTTTGGATTTCGATTAATCGATTTGGGGATCGATTAATCGACTGAGAACCTCCAGTGGACCCCAGGGGTTGGAGGAAATGGCTTGAGAAAAAATCGACTAATCGAAATGGGATTTCGATTAATCGATTTTAGTTTTCGATTAATCGATTTGGGATCGATTAATCAATTTGTGAAACTTCATTTATTCAAAGCGAGAATCGACTTTGCGAAATAGAGAATTTCGATTAATCGAAATTGGATTCGATTAATCGAATGAAAACTCGACTGTTCGAACTAAGAATCGACTTTGCAAAAAGGAGAATTTCGATTAATCGAAATTGGATTCGATTAATCGAATGAAAGCTCAATGTCAATCGAGAATCGACTTTCGAACGAGAATTTCGATTAATCGAAATTACTTCGATTAATCGATATTGACCTTCGATTAATCGATTTTGGAAATCGATTAATCGAATCAGATTCGATTAATCGATTTTGGAATTCGATTAATCGACTGAGATAAATTATGTTGACTTTTGCGTTTGACTTTAAGATTCTTGGAGGGTCTTATACCTTCTTTATTGCATCCTTTGTGATGTGTTTCACCCGTTATGTGGTACCATAGGTGGTACGTGTGGACTAGTGCACAAGGAGCCACGTGGGACCTTGATGCATTGATCAAATGAAGACTTGAGGTAGGGAACACCTTGAACATGTACTTTATTTTACAAGAGCATGTATGTAGTGATATAGAATTTAATTCAAATGTTTATTTCTTAAGAATTTGTGAAAAGTGTGTGTGTGTGACATCCATAAGAGTAATCATAATGAGCCATCCCCAGGGGATGAAGAAGTAAAGAGATAAGAGCATCAGGTGTGATGCAAGTAAATGGATACATCCCAGGGATGTATCCAAGGATTGAATCATGTTTGATAGGGCCTAACTGATATAAGATAGCACATTTACATGGTGAATAACTATATGTAAGGCACCGATATTTTTGTTATTTGAGGTTTGATAGGGTACCCCACCGACGTGGCGGGATATCCACGACTGACACGGCAGGATATCCGTGACCCGTCTGGCGTGGTAAAACCGTAGGCGGTCGAGGCTTATCCAGATAGTAAGCACACCCCAGGGGTGTTGATTGAGACAAGTGAAACCCCGCCACCAATCCCCAGGGGAAAGGGGCTTGGGTACTATTTGTATTCCCAGGGAATACGGTTAAAACTGTCTATATAGATGACGATGATGGGTATCTCATCGGGGCTCGATGCTATATTGCTCGGGGATTACTTAAGTTGAAAGTTTAAGTTTTGCTTTAGGCCTTTTCAGCATCATTCATGAGTAAATGAAAACATATGTAAGCAACAGTAAAACGAAATGCTTTTTTTTTCTGTTTCATCAATAATTGCATAGACACATCATGCATGGCATATCATGGAATATATGTGAGTCATAATTTATATGTTCAACTGTGTTTGTTCCCTATTGAGCTAGGATGTAGCTCACCCTATAGACTATACGTCAGTCCACTACTAGCATTTGCCGAGGCTTCGAGGAGATCTTGATCCGTGTCGGACCTTGCGGCCGGTGACGAGTTGGAGCCACCTCCTGAGGACTTCTTCTAGAGGACTCCGTTGTGCCACTTTGAGAGATTCTTGGAGAGGTTTTTGTACGGCTTGGTATGTCAAGCCTTTATTTTGTTTAAAATCATGTATATGAGGAGTTGGGATTTCTCTTTTGGGACGAACCATCCGTGATGATTGCTATCATCGATGGTTCGGATCGGTTCTCCATTCATGCAGAGGTATGAGGGTAGAACTGTCTTTTGGGGAGTTAATTAATACAGATTTAAATTCTGAAATTTCGTTTATTTTACTTTTTGATGCTTGATATACCAGTGTTCCGTGCTTAGCTAAAGGGCACGGTCAAGATGATCGTGCTGATGGCACGGGTTTCGGGGTGCCGGAATCCGGGCTGTCACAGTTGGTATCAAAGCTAATTCTTTTAGCAATTCTGACAATTATTCTTTGGGTCAGAACATAGGGGCTTCTACTAACGAAACTTTAGTTTCAAATGCAGCCGCAAATGTCATCTAGGGGAAGAGGCCGACCAAGGGGAGGCCAACAGAGGAGTCTACGTAGTGGAGATGATTACATCTCTCCTACAAATAGAGTGCCTTTAGGAGGTACTAAGGCCCCAGGGGGCAGTAGTAGTCAACAGCATAATGAAGAGGATCGAGATCGGCAGGATCAAGATCTAAGAGAACAAGAGAGAGTGAGAGAAAGAGAGGAAGATAGAGAGGAACGACAAAGGATGATGCACACTATGGAGACTATAGCAGCTGCCATGGCACAACAAGCCGCATCCTTTGCAACTCATGCATCAAGAGAACAGCAGCCACCTACACCACCTGTAGGACCTGCGCTGCCTGTGCCCTCATCTTTTACAGAGTTTAGGAGGATGAAACCTCCTTCATTTTCTGGGCAGGCAGACACAATGGCCGTTGAAAACTGGCTAATGGAGATGGAGAAAGTCTTTAGCGTGCTGACATGCACGGAAGATGAGAGTGTGAGATGGGCAGCTTACATGTTGGATGGGGAGGCTGCGCCTTGGTGGAAGTCCGTGATACGGACTCGGGCTCAGGAGACCCCAGAGTTGCCTTGGACTTGGGAGGAGTTTGTTGAGGAGTTCAACAAATAATATTTTCCGGAAGTGGTGAGGAACCAGCTTGAGATACAATTTTTACAGCTAGTGCAAGGGAGAATGACAGTGAGAGAATATGGGGTAGAGTTTCTACGACTTGCTCGTTTGCTGACATTACGCTCATCAAGTGATGAAGTTCAAGAGGTTTCAGCAAGGTTTGAAGCCTGAGGTTAGGGGAGGCGTAGCTCCATTTCAACTAAGGACCTATGAAGAGGTCATGAGTAAAGCACTGGTGGTTGAAGAGGAGAATACAAATAGATATAGACAGAGAGAGCAACAGAGGGGAGGAAATGAACAAGGAAGATTGGGGCACTACAAACCGGTGAACAAAAAGCCGAGGTTCATGGCCCATAATCAGAGACCACAGTTCCAAGGGGGTTTCGGAAGACCGGCGCAACAACAACAACACCAACAGAGGTTTCCATTACTTGCGTCGGGGAGACCTATTCGCTATGAGAGCTCTGCCATGTCTATTGGCCACTTGTCACAGGGTTACTCATTTCTTCACTCGGAGACTTGCGCAAAGTCTGGCAAGCCTCATAGGACGGTGGCCTGTAGATCGGGAACTAGGGGGTGTTTCTGATGTGGCAAGGTCGGCCACTTGATCAAGCATTGCCCCGAGACGCATAAGAGAAAGAGCGGTTTGATTGACACCACGACCAATTCAAGCAAGGAAACCGATCGTCCAGGGGAGAGCCTATGCAGTCACTACTCAGGAAGCAGGGAACGTGCATGACGTCATCCAAGGTGAGATTTTTTTTTAATTAAAGAAAATTTCCATTTCATTAAAATCTAGATAGAGAAGGAGCATGCATTAGAAATTATATAGATTCTTTTCTCAATACAAAAAGCTGTATGTGAATTAAGAGTGTAAATTGATGTGTAAATTATTGTATGTATGTATACTATAGGTACTCTAAATATATATGAAAAAGGATGCTTTGGATATGGCCGAGTGTTGATAGACCCCGGGTCTACCCACTCATTCGTTACTCCACGTTTCGCTAAGAAGATGAAGATTGTTCCAGAGACGTTGGATTTCGTCCTATCTGTATCTATTCCGACTGGAGAGTTAGTAGACACGGAGTTAGCTTGCAAATCCATCATTGTAGCAGTTCGAGACTTGGAGGTGCATGAATTGGAAGAAAAGTTGATACTGTTAGACATGCAGGGGTTTGACGTGATCCTTGGCATGGACTGGTTGGCGCAGCATTGTGCAACCGTCGATTGCAAGAACAAGGTAGTCATTTTCAAACCCAACACAAGAAGATCATTTCGGTTTCAAGGAGTGAGGTCGTCATCTGTGCCATTGATCTCGGCGTGATGAGGGCCAGAAAATGATTAGAAAGGGTTGCAGTGGATACTTAGCTTTCTTAAAGGAGGACAAGGAAGAAAAGAATGTCATTTCTGAGATAGCAGTTGTGCGAGACTTCGCTGACGTGTTTCCAGAGGAATTGCTTGGATTACCTCCAGAAAGAGAAGTAGAGTTCGTCATTGACTTAGCACCAGGAACGGAGCCTATTTCAAAAGCACCTTATAGAATGGCTCCCACTGAGTTAAAGGAGTTGAAAGAGCAACTACAAGAACTTATGGATAAGGGGTTTGTTAGACCGAGCGTGTCTCCATGGGGAGCACCGGTCTTGTTTGTCAAGAAGAAGGATGGGTCAATGCGGCTATGCATTGACTATCGACAATTGAACAAACTCACTCTAAAGAACCGCTACCCTTTGCCTAGAATTGACGATCTATTCGACCAACTGCAAGGAGCAAAGTATTTTTCCAAGATCGACCTGAGATCTGGGTATCATCGATTCTTGAGTCAAAGGCGAGGACATTCAAGAGCGACTTTTTCGGACACGGTATGGACACTATGAATTCCTTGTGATGCCGTTTGGATTGACGAATGCTCCGGCGTCGTTTATGGATCTGATGAACCGAGTGTTTAAACCACACTTGGACTCCTGCGTCGTAGTGTTTGTTGATGATATACTGATATACTCCAAATCCAAGACGGAACACGAAGAACATTTGAGGATTGCTCTCTGAGCCTTCGTGAACACCAATTATGCATGCCAAACTCAGCAAGTGTGAGTTTTGGTTGGAAGAGGTTAGCTTTTTGGGACATGTTGTCTCAAAGCATGGTGTCACTGTAGATCCAGCAAAGATAGAAGCAGTAGTTAAATGGGACCAGCCAAAGACAGTGACCGATGTCCGAAGTTTTCTGGGCTTAGCAGGCTATTATCGACGTTTCGTTGAGGGGTTTTCAAAGATATCGGGACCTCTCACAAAGCTGACACGAAAAGATTCAAGGTTTGAGTGGAGTGAGGCATGCGAGAAGAGCTTTCAAGAACTCAAAACGAGACTCACTTCGGCTCCAGTATTAGCGATTCCTTCAGGCAGTGGAGGATACGCCGTGTACAGCGACGCATCATACAATGGCCTTGGTTGTGTGCTCAACCAACACAAGAAGGTGATAGCTTACGGATCAAGACAATTGAAAGAACACGAGAAAAATTACCCGACTCATGACTTGGAACTAGCAGCAGTCATTTTTGCGCTGAAGATTTGGAGACATTACTTGTATGGTGAGACTTTTGAAATTTTCACCGATCATAAGAGCCTCCGATACCTCTTTACACAGAAAGAGCTCAATATGAGACAGCGCAGGTGGATGGAATTCCTCAAGGATTATGATTGCTCCATACAATACCATCCTGGCAAGGCGAATGTAGTAGCCGATGCATTGAGTCGGAAAGGTTCAGCTCAGTTAGCTTCTTTAATTTTGGGTATGCACCGATGGAAATTATTGGAAGACCTGGCACTCTATGATGCGAACATTGAGTCAAAGGACACCGGATCCTTTTTGGCTAACATATCAGTAAAGCCAGTGATATTTGAGCATATCCACGATCTACAGATGAAAGATCCGGCATTAATAAAGATTCATCAAGACGTGAGTGAAGGCATTAGGTCGGACTTCTCAATAAAAGAAGATGGTTCGTTGTTGTTTAAAGGCCGTCTATGCATTCCGGACAATGTCGATCTAAGACGAACGATTCTTGATGAAGCCCATAAGTCAAATTATGCTATCCACCCTGGTAGCACCAAAATGTACCAAGATTTGAAAAAGAACTACTGGTGGAGAGGACTGAAGCAAGACGTGTCCGAGTACGTGTCACGATGTTTGACTTGTCAACAAGTAAAGGTTGATCATAGACATCCTGCTGGACTATTGCAACCTTTACCAATCCCAGAATGGAAGTGGGAATCGATCTCAATGGATTTCATTGTTGGATTACCCCGTACTGCCAAGAGACACAATGCTATTTGGGTTGTCGTAGACCGATTGACCAAATCAGCGCACTTTTTGCCGTACAATACTACGTATACAGCAGGAAGACTGACAGACTTATACATGAAGGAGATCGTAGGATTACATGGGATTCCAAGCAGCATAGTTTCAGATTGTGATCCACTATATACGTCCAAGTTTTGGAAGAAATTTCAAGAAGGAATGGGAACTCGACTAGACTTTAGTTCAGCTTTCCATCCTCAAACTGATGGACAGACAGAGCGAGTGAATCAAGTAATAGAAGACATGCTCAGGGCTTGCATGCTTGATATGCAAGGATATTGGGATGAGTATCTACCGATGCTCGAATTCGCATACAACAACAGTTTCCAAACGAGCATTGGCATGGCACCGTATGAAGCTCTGTATGGACGACGATGCAAGTCACCCCTCAATTGGGAGGAAACAGGTGAGAAGTTTGTGTTAGGACCAAAACTACTTGACGATAACGCTACCGTCGTTCAAATTATCAGAGAAAGGTTGAAGACAGCACAGAGTAGACAGAAAAGTTACGCCGACATGAAGCGTACTAGTGTCGACTATAAGGTGGGCGAGCACGTGTTTGTGAAAGTATCACCTATGAAAGGTGTAATGAGATTTGGCAAGAGAGGGAAGTTAAGTCCACGTTATGTTGGACCATTTGAAATTTTGGGACGAGTAGGCGAAGTTGCATATCGCATTGGTTTACCACCGCTGTTTGATCGAGTACATAATATTTTCCACATATCGATGCTCAAGAAGTACGTGAACGATCCGTCTCATGTATTAGGAAAGCAACCTATAGAGATGTGTGAGGACATGAGCATGATAGAGGAACCAGTGGAAATCTTGGATCGAAAGGAACAAGTACTGCACACTAAAGTGATTCCCTTAGTGCTTGTTCGGTGGAATAATCATCCAAAAGAAGAGGCTACTTGGGAACGAGAGGCCGATGTGAAAGAACAATATCCAGCCTTGTTTCCAACGACGTGAGAATTTAGTGTAAACCACAAACATGTTTGTGAAACCTCTATTATACGTGTAATTAAATGGGAAATTTGATCCAATCTGATTTGAGGAACAGAATTATACGTACATGATCAAGTATATACAACTCTATGGATGAACCACTTGATGTCATAAACTACCAAAAGAAATCAAAGAAACAAAGAGATTGAAATTCTACAGAAATTGGGCAAAACCGATTAATCGAATTTCAAATCGATTAATCGATTTGGAATTTTGATTAATCGATTTTGTTCGATTAGTCGACTGGCATGTGCCAGTGACTGGAAATTTAAAGGAGAGTTAGAATATACATAGAAGACAATTTCGATTGATCGAATTGGAATCTCAATTAATCGATTTGGAATCGACTAATCGATTTTGAAATTTCGATTAATCGAATTATATTTCGATTAATCAATTTACTAAAGGGACTTACGAGAATTTGAAATCAAATGGACGATTTCGATTAATCGAAGTGAATTTCGATTAATCGATTTTGAAATTTTGATTAATCGAAATGGATTCGATTAATCGAATAATTTAAGAAATTCTGGAAAATTAGAAGTTACAGCACGATTTCGATTAATCGAAATTAAATTCGATTAATCGATTTTGGAATTTCGATTAATCGAAATGGATTTCGATTAATCGGTGATCGCTCAATGCCGATGAGCTTAAAAATTTAAAATTTTAAATAGATACGATTTCGATTAATCGGAATGGTTTCGATTAATTGAATTTGACTTTCGATTAATCGATTTTGGAAATCGATTAATCGATTTTACGCGGCTTAACCTAGTTTTGAATCTCGATTAATCGATTCTGAATTTCGATTAATCGAGCCGAGGCCTATATATAAAGATTTGGGGATTTCATTCCCCATTCGAAATTATTTTGCTTGAGATTTTTGGGCGTTTCACCTTCTTCCTCTTCTCCGACAATCTGGTGCCCTAGGGTTCCCTTTTTCCGGCGTTTTTCGGCTCGCATCGCCATCAAAACCTACGGTAAACCCTAATTTCGCACTTTTCTTTCAAATTTGAACTAGATAAACCCTAGATTTTCTAAGAATGCCGCCCAAAACCCGATTATCTTCAAAGAGGGCGACTTCTAAGTTGCTGGTTAGGCGTAAGAACGCCGCGCCACCACCACCTACCCCATTGCCGGTGAGGACTCCATCACCGTCGGAATCGGAGACCACCTCCGGTTCGACGAGCGTCTCTGTGAGTCTTCCCGCGAATCCACCCCCATGCCACCACCACCCACCAATGTCGAGCAACCAAATGAATGGTGGGCTGCAAAGACCTTCGAGGTCGAGTATATTATCGACCCTACCCTATTCACCGATCCCGATGTGCCGGGCGAGACCCAATGGGCTCGAACCTACCTAAATAACGCCGGTCTCGGCAACCTTCTCAAACCAATCCGGGGTTCATACTACCCTAGATTGGTTAGATTGTTCTACCAAGGGCTAGCGGTAGCCCTACCAAGCGGATTGCATTATAACCAAGATCGAGGGTCGTCTATACACGATCACTCGTCGCCACATCCACGAGGTACTCGAGTGTTACCTCGATTTCACCCCGGAGACCACTCTCTTTCCGCCCTTTGAGGAAGACCCCCGCTTTGAAGAGGTCATGACCCGCATGACTAACGGCAAGAAGGGGTCGGGCTCCTCCATTAAGAGGGTTGACCTTCCACACTACATGTGGATGCTCGACTCGGTGATAAAGTGCAACCTTTACCCGATGCGCCACGACACCGAGCGCGTGGACAAAGTGCAACATGCACTTTATGCGGCCTTCTGTGGCCGGTGGTTCGACGCCATAATGGTCATCCTAGAAGGGATAAAATACATCAAGGGCAAGTTGATGAAGGGCAACATGCGGCCCAAGGAGAAGATGCCGTATGCTCGGCTCATCTCGAGCATGTTGGAGTGCTACTCCGACGAGCCCTCCTACACCATCTCACCTCACGAGGTGAGGGCTACGGATCGCGTGAAGACGTTTACAAAGTCTTCATAGACCCGTAGCTACAACCTTCTAAAGCGGACCCTACCAGCTCCGGGTCCCGCCCTCACTTGATCGCGGCAGCAGCAGTGAGCACCACCACCCCACCACTTGAGACCCACCGTGGGTAGGCACACCTATTCCAGAGCCATCCGTGGAGAGGGTTCCCTCCCACCGCAGCCTCACCACGCCACACTGCCCACTCGCGCCCGCGACACCCACCTCATCCTACCGTCGGTAGCGTCGTTTCATCTGGCGACCATCGAGGTGTTGGCCCGTATGGAGGCCAACAACGAGAGGATGAACCGGATGGACTTCCTACTCTTTCACACCCTCGCCACATCTACCCCTACCGACTACCGCCCGCTACCTCGCCCGGGGAGGAGGTGGGCCGGACGCACCGCCTTCCATAGAGGACCCGCCTTCCATCCCACCACCACAGACGCGGCTCCTTCCACATCTGCCTCCACTCCGCCGACTGAGACGCTTCCACCGCAGCCAGAGCCAGCTCCTACAGACCTGCCAGCACCCATAGTTCCTCCAGCTCAGAGGAGCGGCCGCTCCCAAAGACTGGCTGGCGAGGGATGGCATGAGCCATACTTTACTTTTATCTTGATTGTATAGAAAATAATTGTTGTAATGACATTTAAATTAATGTAACCAGTTGTATAAATTTTCTGTTGATCAATATATATCTTTTGTTACTCCTACGACTGTTGTCTTTTATACCACGTATGTGTTTTTGTTATAATTCGTGTCACTTCACTGGACCACCTCACCGAGAATGTGAGGGGGGAGACCTAGACCGCCGCACCTTTAGGTTATTTTCGAGGACAAAAATTCCCAAGGTGGGGAGGATGTAATAGCCCGAAAAAAATCACACTAAACTATGACCTCGGGATCCGTGCCCGATCGGTCATAGGTTTGACCAAATGGAAGTCCAACAGTTAGTATGTGGTGTAATGAACGGACGAGATGTGATAAATAGAATGCCTATGTGGTGTGTGTTGTGAAGATGTAGTCGCATACACCTACCGCGGTGTATGTGCTCAACACACAAGTGAGGAAGAGGATAAAAGGGTTTAATAGCCCTAAAATCAAGAGTTTGGTTGTTGAAGGAGAGTAAAGAAGAGAGAGAGAGAGAGAGGTAAGAAAGGAGTTATTGCAACTGATTGGAGGGGGGATTCAAGCAATAAAAGTCGGATTCAACCCGATTTGGATCTGTTAGAGCCAAAGCTGGAAACCCTAGCCTTCCAACCATTTGATTTGAAATCAACTTGAGATCTATTCAAGGTAAAATTTTTGTAAATAAAATGCATAGATTATAGGGGTTAAGTTGTGGTTGAAAGTGGGTTAAATTATAGGATAGTGGGCTAGAAAAATAGAACAAAAAGTGTGGAAAAATGATAGGGAAGAACAGCTCGAAAAGGGCTGAATCTGACAATTTCGATTAATCGAAATTGGCCAAGAAGTTGAAAAGTCAGAAGACCCCGATTTCGATTAATCGAATTTGATTTCGATTAATCGACTTTGGATTTCGATTAATCGATTTGGGGATCGATTAATCGACTGAGAACCTCCAGTGGACCCCAGGGGTTGGAGGAAATGGCTTGAGGAAAAATCGACTAATCAAAATGGGATTTCGATTAATCGATTTTAGTTTTCGATTAATCGATTTGGGATCGATTAATCAATTTGTGAAACTCGACTGTTCGAACTGAGAATCGACTTTGCGAAATAGAGAATTTCGATTAATCGAAATTGGATTCGATTAATCGAATGAAAACTCGACTGTTCGAACTAAGAATCGACTTTGCGAAAAGGAGAATTTCGATTAATCGAAATTGGATTCGATTAATCGAATGAAAGCTCGACTGTTCGAACTGAGAATCGACTTTGCGAAACAGAGAATTTCGATTAATCGAAATTACTTCGATTAATCGATATTGACCTTCGATTAATCGATTTTGGAAATCGATTAATCGAATCAGATTCGATTAATCGATTTTGGAATTCGATTAATCGACTGAGATAAATTATGTTGACTTTTGGGTTTGACTTTAAGATTCTTGGAGGGTCTTATACCTTCTTTATTGCATCCTTTGTGATGTGTTTCACCCGTTATGTGGTACCATAGGTGGTACGTGTGAACTAGTGCACAAGGAGCCACGTGGGACCTTGATGCATTGATCAAATGAAGACTTGAGGTAGGGAACACCTTGAACATGTACTTTATTTTACAAGAGCATGTATGTAGTGATATAGAATTCAATTCAAATGTTTATTTCTTAAGAATTTGTGAAAAGTGTGTGTGTGTGACATCCATAAGAGTAATCATAATGAGCCATCCCCAGGGGATGAAGAAGTAAAGAGATAAGAGCATCAGGTGTGATGCAAGTAAATGGATACATCCCAGGGATGTATCCAAGGATTGAATCATGTTTGATAGGGCCTAACTGATATAAGATAGCACATTTACACGGTGAATAACTATATGTAAGGCACCGATATTTTTGTTATTTGAGGTTTGATAGGGTACGCCACCGACGTGGCAGGATATCCACGACCCGACACAGGATATCCGTGGACTGTGGGCGAAACCGTAGGCCAGTGCGGAGGCTTATCCGTACATAGTAAGCACACCCCAGGGGTGTTGATTGAGACAAGTGAAACCCCGCCACCAATCCCCAGGGGAAAGGGGCTTGGGTACTATTTGTATTCCCAGGGAATACGATTAAAACTGTCTATATAGATGACGATGATGGGTATCTCATCGGGGCTCGATGTTATATTGCTCGGGGATTACTTAAGTTGAAAGTTTAAGTTTTGCTTTAGGCCTTTTCAGCATCATTCATGAGTAAATGAAAACATATGTAAGCAACAGTAAAACGAAATGCTTTTTTTTTTCTGTTTCATCAATAATTGCATAGACACATCATGCAT
Organism: Chloranthus sessilifolius; assembly: GCA_021018995.1. Lineage (NCBI taxonomy): Eukaryota > Viridiplantae > Streptophyta > Magnoliopsida > Chloranthales > Chloranthaceae > Chloranthus > Chloranthus sessilifolius. The sequence goes on along the minus strand of CM037588.1, from coordinate 154,875,425 downwards.
GGCATATCATGGAATATATGTGAGTCATAATTTATATGTTCAACTGTGTTTGTTCCCTATTGAGCTAGGATGTAGCTCACCCTATAGACTATACGTCGCAGTCCACTACTAGCATTGCCAGGGCTTGGGAGATCTTGATCCCGTGGTCGGACCTTGCGGCCGGTGACGAGTTGGAGCCACCTCCTGAGGACTTCTTCTAGAGGACTCCGTTGTGCCACTTTGAGAGATTCTTGGAGAGGTTTTTGTACGGCTTGGTATGTCAAGCCTTTATTTTGTTTAAAATCATGTATATGAGGAGTTGGGATTTCTCTTTTGGGACGAACCATCCGTGATGATTGCTATCATCGATGGTTCGGATCGGTTCTCCATTCATGCAGAGGTATGAGGGTAGAACTGTCTTTTGGGGAGTTAATTAATACAGATTTAAATTCTGAAATTTCGTTTATTTTACTTTTTGATGCTTGATATACCAGTGTTCCGTGCTTAGCTAAAGGGCACGGTCAAGATGATCGTGCTGATGGCACGGGTTTCGGGGTGCCGGAATCCGGGCTGTCACAAGGAACCTCTTCAGGACGAGGTTTTCATAGGCTGCCACATGTCGACGTTGAAAGGCTGCGGCACAACTGGAGCATTCCTAATGAGGGCTTTCATAGTCTTATTCCACACATTTTGACCATATTCATAGAATTGCATGTCACCCATCACCTCGTCATCAAAACTCGGACACCCGAGTTGATCCAATAAGTGCATGATGTAATGAGGAAAGTACAGAAGGAGACTCTCTCGCTTGTGTGCCGATGCGGTGACAACAACATCATTGTGACAACGATACATTTCATCAAGCATCAATTCAGGTGCATCAAACCAAGTGTTTGTATGGAGTACGTAGAGTGCTACCACACGGTTCTTTGTTCGCTCACTCTTTGTTCCATGCGGGAGCAGGTTATTGGACATGACAATATCCGAGAACAAGATATCCCTTGGTAAATCTGATCGTTTGGTAGACATTCCAGAACCATGCCTTCCACTACACCTGTTGTTAATCATAATTTCTTGGCTAAGATCTACGGCTAGATCAATTTGATGATTGATTGGTCGGATCACAAAGAAATTAATTGCCCGGGCTAGATCTGATGCATGCACGTTGTAAGTCTAGTTATCAATTTGGACACGGATGTCAGCGAAACCCGATGGAGAGCGCAATGTCGTCACCCATTCCATATTTTGATAAAATAGGCGAATGACACGTAACGAGACATCAATTAGAGGTGATGCGAGCAACATTTCAAGATGCATTACCTCAATGTATTCGATCGACCGCGCAGCTTCAGGAATCCGACGAAACTCAGATAAATCAAAGAATTTTTTCGTTTGGATCTTTTGATTAACATAATCTTCATTCGAAATTCTCATCGGATTGTTATCTGGACGAGGTGGTCGGTATATCTCGGGCCCTACTCCTGCCATTTCGACGATACGATGAAGATCAAGTTGTGCTAGGAAGAGAGTGGGGTTTGGGTGAATATTTGGAATGAGGTCAAACGAGAGGACCACTCTGGTTCCTTAAAAGCTGCACTCAGGTGACTTGAAATGATTTAGGATGGTAATGTCAATCGATTGATTTATGTGATTTAATCAATTGACATTAATGATTTTCCTTTCCGAAGTGCAGTTTTGGATGAAAAACTTAAGAGACCTGAATCAAATTGCATAGGGAACCGCAATCGTCAGATCACTTTTATTGTCGATCGATTGATTTACAAATTTCAATCGATTGACATTAAAGGAATGTCGCTTCGAAAGAATTTTTAACTGGCCAGTGAAACTGTCAATCAACTCATTATGTCAATCAATTGAAATTGCAATATCAATCGATTGACATAAATGTAGCGCCGAAGAAACTGACAATGGTACAGACGTGAGGTTTGACTCTTGAGTGACCATAGAGTGACTCTTCAATTGCAAATGTGAAATTTGTCAATCGATTGAGAAGGATGCTTACTCGATCGATTGATAAAACGTCAAAACACACGAATGAAAGTTGATCGATTGAATGAAATGTCACATCAATCGATCGACTTAAAAGTTCATACTTCTGCTCGAAAAAAATCCTACCAAGTCAATCGATTGATTTTTCATAATCAATCGATTGAGACAGACTCACTAATTCTACCACGCCAACATAAGAGATAAAACACAGTATGACTATGCACTGGGTTGCCTCCAAGGAAGCACTAAGTTTACGTGTCGACAGCTTGACCATTTAATTTCATCTTTCTGGATCACTGAGATATATTGATTCTATCCACATTTGGATCACTGGCTCAAGCATTGGTTTGAGACATTGCCCATTTACCTTGAAGCGCGATTATCCTTAAGGTCTCTTATTTCTATGGCTCCGTTTGTGGTGGTGGATGCGACCCTAAAAGGTCCTTCCCACCTCGATCTCAGTTTCCTGGATGGAATTTAAGTTTTGAATTAAACAACCAAATCTTTTATCCTATATGGAATTCCTTTCAAGATTTTGATTGATCATGCAGTTTCTTGTACCGTTCCTTATAAAGCCTCGAGTTTTCATACGCATCGTAGCGTAGTTCTTCCAATTCATTCAATTGCAACCTATGATGGGAACCAGCCGCTTGCATTTCAAAATTAAATTTCTTTATCGCCCAGAATGCCTTATGCTCCAATTTGACTGGGAGGTGACAAGCTTTCCCATATACAATTATGAAGGGCGACATCCCTATTGGCATCTTGAGCGTCGTGCGGTATGCCCAAAGAGCATCAGACAAACGCAATGACCAATCTTCTCTATTTAGTCACAGTCTTTTTCAAGATTCTCTTTATCTCCAGATTTGATACCTCGGCCTGCCCACTAGTCTGTGGGTGGTATGGTGTAGCGACCTTATGTGTAACACTATATTTCCTCATCAATGAATCAAAATTCTGGTTGCAAAAATGTGAATCACCATCACTAATGATGGCTCTTGGTACTCCAATCCTGTTGAAAATATTCTCCTTTAAGAATCTAACGACAACTTTGTGATCGTTAGTTCTGGTGGCTATCGCTTCCACCCATTTTGACACATAATCCACTATGACCAATATGTACAGATAACCAAATGATGAAGGAAAAGAATCCATGAAGTCTATTCCCCACACGTCGAAGACTTCAACGATTAAAATTGGTCCTCCTTTGATATGCATCTTCTTATTGCCTGGTTTGAGAAGATTTTGAATGGATAATCCCAAAAATAATATTTTATTTGGGAGAAAAAGATATTTTTATCATGTCTACCCCACTGCATAGGAATTTGCCCTGTGACTAGGTAATTGATAATGTTCGCGTACCAAGTGGCTTTATTTTGTGCCACATTAATGACCATCAATTGTTCATCGGGAAAGGTGTCCCGAATTGGTTTTGTAGCAACTGTTTCTTCATGAAGTATTCAAGACAAATGATTTGTGACCACATTTTCAACCCCTTTTTTGTCTTGAATTTCAAAGTTGAATTCTTGAAGGAGCAAGATCCATTGAATCAATATTGGTTTTATATTCTTTTTTGCCAAAAAATACTTGAGCATTGAGTGATTTGAAAAGACCACAATTTTGGAACCGAGCAAATAAGAACGAAATTTATCTAATGCATATACCACAGCCAATAATTCTTTTTCTGTTGTGGTACAATTCAATTGCGCGTCGACCAGTGTTTTACTGGCGTAGTAAATCACATGAGATAACTTACCTACCCTTTGTCCTAAAACCACTCCTATAGCGTAATCCGACGCATCACACATTAGTTCGAAAGGAAGCGAGTAATCCAGAGATTGGATTATCGGAGCATTAGATAGCAGCTCTCTTAATTTCAAAAATGACTTCATGCACTCATCATAAAAAATGAAAGGAACATCCTTCCCGAGCAAGGTACATAATAGTTTTGTAGCCTTGCTAAAATCTTTAGTAAACCTTCTGCAGAACCCAGCATGCCCCAAGAATGACCTGATTTGTTGAACGGTCTTTGGGGGTGGCAAATTGGCAACCAAATTAACCTTTGCTTTATCCACTTCGATTCCTTTTCTGGAGACGATATGTCCCAAGACAATGCCTTGTTGAACCATAAAATAGCTCTTTTCCCAGCTCAAAATGAAATTAGCTTCTTCACAGTATTGTAACACTTGTGTTAAGTGACATAAGCACAATTCAAATGTCTTCCCAAAGACAGAAAAGTCGTCCATAAATATTTCGATGAATTTGTCGACCATATCAGAGAATATGGCTAACATACAACGCTGAAACATGGCAGGGGCATTGCAAAAACTGAATGACATTCTACGATACGCAAATGTGCCATAAGTATAAGTAAATATTATCTTTTCTTTATATGCTAGAAATACCAGTACTTGGTTGTACCCTGAATATCCATAAAAAAAAAAAAAAAAACTCCCGTCCAGCCAATTTTTCTAGAATCTTATCAATGAAAGGAAGGGGAAAATGATCCTTCCTTGTGGCGGTCAATTTTCGGTAATCGGTGCATACTCACCACCCTGTAGTTTCTCGTGTAGGTATCATTTCTCCTTCAACATTTTCTTTGACTATGATGCCAGATTTTTTCTGAACAATCTGCACAGGACTCACCCATTCACTATAAAAAATTGCATAGATAATGACGGTATCAAGAAGTTTGATAATTTCTTTTAACACCACTTCCTTCATGTTTGGGTTGAGTCGTCATTGTGCTTCTTTCGATGTTTTACTTCCTCCAAATGTATCTTATGCATGCAAACTCCCGGATCTATTCCCTTCATATCAACTTAGGTCCATCCTATTCCTCCTCTGTAGATTTTGAGGACTTTCATCAATTCACTCTCTTGCTTTTTAGACAGAGTGGATGAGATTATCATTGGAAGAGTTTCGTGAGGTCCCATAAAAGCATATTTGATTGAATCAGGCAACTGCTTCAACTCAAGTTGCGGCGGTTGTTCTATTGGCGGCTTTAAGATGGGCTTTGTCAGGATAGGGAGTGGCTCAATCTTTGTTTTCCATGATTTATTCTCCTGGGATATTGAGACGGTATTCATTTCTTTGGACTGCCGCTCTCCATTTCCTCTTTCATCATATATGTCCAACAAAGCAATTTCAAATTCTTCCTTGGTAAGCATTATCAGAAGAGCTTCTTCTACCGCTTCATCAATATGGTCGATATAGAAGCAATCGACCTCCTATTCATTAGGAAAATGATTTATGGCGTTGAACATGTTCAGTCTCACTTTCATATTACCAAAGGAGACATCCATAACTCCTGTACGACAGTTAATACAGGCATTAGCAGTTGCAAGGAAAGGACATCCAAGAATGATTAGGATTGGATTTTCAGATTTAACGTGTTGTTCCATATCTAGTACAACGAAGTTCACTGGAAAGATAAATTTATCAATTCCCACAAGAACATCTTCAATGATACCTCGAGGCCTTCTTTCTGACATGTCTGCTAATTGGAGTGTAACTGTGGTTGGTTGCAATTCTCCTAGTCCTAATTTCTTGTACACCGAATATGGGATCAGATTGACACTTGCTCCCAAATCCAAGAGCGCCTTACCAATTGGTTGTCCACCTATAGCATAAGAAACAGTTGGGACTCCAGGGTCCTTGAGATTTGGTGGTGCATCCAATTTCAGGATAGAACTAACTTGGTCAGTCAAGAATACTTTCTTTGACACATGTGGACGAGCATGGGCGGAGCCAGGATTTTGTGATAGGGGGGCGAGGCTGACCCGAAAATCGAGCGAACTGAATCGGCCAGAACTAACCCAAATATCAATTTGGTACCGATTCTAGTTTAGTTCGATTTCAATTTTGGGTGGCAAAAATCAAAAACATATTCGCTTGAATGGGAAAATTGAAAAAAAAAAATCGAAAAACCCGAAATATATATATATATATAGCTTAAAATACTAAAATAACCGAATTGAAAGCAAACCTAAAAACCAAAATTTTAGGTTTTGGTTCGGTTTCGATTTAAAAAATAATAATAAATGGGACTAATTCCATTTCGGTTCGGTTTTCGTTTCGGCTGGATCCTGATAACCGAAAATTTTGGTTTCGGTTCGGTTCGGATACCCGAACTTGTATCGTTATAAGTTTTCAATGAATAAAAAATTAGAAAGAAACACATTAAAAAAAAATCCCTTAAAAACAATTATATGTCATCGAAGTCGATGTCAGAGGGACTGGCTGTCGCTGGCGATATTGGAGGTCCGTCGAACGAGGTCATTTGATGGGGTATCGAGTGCTTATGGTTAGGGCTACGAGAGATAGAGCCAAGTGCCTCTCTCCCTTTATGCTTCAATTGAGTAGTCAACTAGTAAAAAAAAGGTTTAATTTAAATACAAGCACCATTATTCTCAACCCAAGATTTTTCCTTCACTACAAAAAATAAGTCTATTAGCGGCAGTCAAAAACTTCCGCTATTAACAAAAAGCTGCCACTAATACCCTTGATGCTAATAGTCTTAATAGCCTTTAATAGTTTTTTTATTAATAGTGGCAATTTTTTGCAGCAAAAAACTGCTGTAAAAAATTGTCGCTAATAGTTTTAATTTTTGTAGTGCTTTTCAGCCCGAGTTTTATGTGTTTAAACCATTGATGGATTCAAATCAAATGACAAAGATCATTTTTCTTCCCAATCTTTGACACAATAAATATTAAGATTACCTTCAGACGGTCATATTTAAATTCCACGTAGCATAGATCCTGAAAATGAATTCGAGAAGGAAGAATCCTTTTGGGATTTGTGCACATGGAATCAAACTTTGACCATCTTATGGTAGACCCATGATCTCAAGATCTAATCTGTCGAAGATCAATACAAAAAATGGTCCCCGTCATCTAATTCAAAGCAATTAATGATTTAAGCATATGAAATTAGGTTGAGAAGGAAGAAATCTTGAAAATATCACTACAAAAAATAAGACTATTAGCGGCAGTTTTTTTTAATAAAAAATTGCCGCTATTAATCTTATTTTTAGTAGTGTATACGTAGTCCTTAAATATTTTTTGAAATTACGGGGAGGCAGCTGACCTAGCCTTATAAGTGAACACTAAACCAACAGGGGTTTGGCACAATAGTCTAGACCACGCCTCCAGAAGCGGAGGTCTTGAAAGGTCTTGAATTCTGGTAACCTCCCGCATGGATTTATCCTACTGACCGGTATGTGTAATGTGCGAGTATTGCACGTGCCCGGAGACTTAGTCAAGCGCTCTAAGAGACCCCGGATAACACGTCATCGAAAAAAAATATACTTACAAATTTTCGGAGTCATGGCCCTATCATTTTCTCTCTAAACCCATATGTGGTCCAACTTCCTTTTAGACTCAAAAAGCAAAAGCCATACAAGTGTCAACTCCCTCAAACATCTGTTTTTAATCCAATGATCATACTTACTTGGACCCAAAGGAAGCAGGCCCCAGCAACATAAAGCTCCCATAGAAAGAAAGCACAAAGAATGCTAAGAACTAAGAAGCAAAGCATGAATCCACTTTAAGAATATAAAAATAAAGGGACAATCTCTAACTCTTTAAGTTTCCACAAAACTCCACTATTTTTTCCCTCTCTACAGAAATCATCTTCTTCAAATGCCTAAAACCACCTACTTCTTTGAAAAATGTCGGAATCCCGAGGTTTCTGCCTATGGATTCTCAAGGTCATCGTCCTCTTCGGCATCATAGCCTTCATTTTATGGCTAACTTTACGTCCCAAAATACCCACTTACACCATCGTCGATTTCAACGTACTGGCCTTAAGCGACTGGAATACCACTACCTCTCCGAGCCGGAATACCACTATCTCATTTGAACTCGAAATTGCCAACCCCAACAAAGAGCGTGGTATCTACTTTGACAACATAAACATTACTTTATATTCTAATAATTCGAATGTTGGAAGCACAACCATACAATCCTTCTATCAAGGCAAAACAAAAAAGGCTAAAAAGAATGGATCTGTAGATGCTAATGGGCAGTTTTTGAAAGCGGTTTCCAGGGCGGTCTCAAATGCGACGGCGGAATTGAAGGTGGGTTTGGTGACGGCAGTTAGGTATAAGTTATGGGGTTCGACGAGTAGTCATCATCGGATGGAGATGCAAGGTCTCGTCCCGATTGGTTCAGATGGTAAGATTCATGGGAAGAAAAAGAAGATAAAGTTGGATCATATGTTCAAGAAATGGAAATTGCATTTTAGTTGATGGATGTAGCCATGTAGGGCAGTCCATTATTCACAAGAAAAAAATGTAGGGCTGTAAAAGGGCCGGGTTAGCTAGGACCAGCCAGCCTTAACTCAGGCAGGCTTGATATGCCTGCGTCACAGTCAGACCGGTCAGGCTGCAGGCTTTTATTGGTTATTGTTATTTTTTTTTACAATTTCTGTTATCAAAAAATTCAAAGGCATTTTCAATGAGAGGAAAATTTTATAACAGTAATATTAAGGGTTATTTTGATAAATTGATTGTAAGTAATATATATATATATATACAGTAGCGTATGCACGTGTAAGGGTATGGGGGACGGGCCCCCATAAGCAAATTTAAAATCTCTTTAAGCCTTCTTAGAAATTTTTAAATGCCACCTTAATTTGTTTCTAGGACCCCCATAAAAAAAAATTTTAAAATGCTTTATAAGTTACAATTAGGTTGCAAATAATTAAACCCCATTCTCAAAAGCAAACACCTTTTTGGCTTTTTAGACACCGACTCTCCTCTCATTGTTTTTTATTCTTTTATTTCTTCTTTACCTGTGCAAACCCTTTTGTTATTTTTTCTTTCCCTGCGCAAACCCTTATGAGAGAGTAGAGACGCAGACGCTCCATGGCCCATCAGCCCATGCCAATGATGCCATCACTCTCTCTCTCTCTCTCTCTTGGGTCTAGGGATTAGATAACTAGCTTTCTCTGAGTTTTCTGTGCTCTAGCCTCCACGCCTCCACTCCACGGTGTCATCGCCGCGTTGCTCAACGCCTCAGCCCGCGTCGCATCGCTACCTCGCCGGTATTGGGATCGGGCCATCTGCAAATTCAAGTATTGCCCTATTGGATCCTCCATCCTACAGGTATTATCTCTCTCTCTCTCTCTCTCTCTCTCTCTCTCTCTCTCCCCCTAAATCCCTAAATTTCTAAACCCTAAATCTCTAAATTTATCTTAGTTTACAATCAATCCTTCTGTTTCGCTTATTTTGCAAGACCTCTTCTAGCCTCCCGATTTACAGAATAGATTAGGCTTATAGTTTTGTTTTTGTTATCCCTTTTTAGGCATTTAGATCACAGTGGTAATTTTTTCTTAACTTTGCGCCAATTGCGTTTAATATGGTATTTAATATCAGCCATTAAAATTGAAAACAATTGCGTTTAAACCTCCCTAAAACACCATTTTCGGGCCTTTAATTTATGATCTATCAGACTATTACTTTGAGGGTATGGATCACTCAAATCTTAATCCACTGATGATTGATGGTATATGATCATTTAAATATTTAATTGACGGTCATGAGAGTCAGGCACATTTTTAAATATTGTATGTCGAAGCACCGGCTCCAAAAGTTGATCACACAACCAAGTAATTTTGTATTGGGTGTTTTAGATGTTAGGCCCGCCTTCCAAATTGGACGGCTCTAGGGCTCGTTCTTCACTAGTTTTGACATAATGAAATACACTAAATTGTAACCACACACACTCTTTCTTCATTCAAAACCCTTACATAAACCCAAAATCTATCACCAAATGATGTTGCCTTTAAATTAAACTAAAAATCACTGGTCTAGCAAGGCTTACTAATTTGGTTTGAGAATTGAGATATTTTAATAATTGTGCCTTTATTTCATCCATTCTATGTGATTTTGTCCATTTATGTCTTGGGATGTTAATTATGATTTTTTATTCCTGGATAGTTGAAATGTTCTGATGCATGTGGTTCAGTGGTTGTAGTTTAATTACTACTTAATCATGATTTATTTTTTAACCCAGCTTACCCATCATTAATATTGGCTTAAGTACATACATGGCTTATCTCTCTTTGCATTCATCTTGTTCCACAAGGTTCTTAGATTTGGAGATATATTTACACTTTTTTCTTAATTTCAGGTTGCACACATTTCTTTGCTCATGATAATATTTATAACTGCAATAGTTTCTAATACGCGCATGATATTATTTTTGCTAGGTTTTATCTCCTTTCTTGATTGTCGAAGTTGTCATCATGCATAAGTACTATAGAAGAAAGTCTAACCTCCCGCTTGTCTTAGAAAATGATTTACATCATTCTCCCATATTCTGTGACGACCCGACTTTTCCAATCCCTCAGGTATAGGAAAGGCCGGTTCGCCAACCTATCGAATAAACGATAAGCCGGACAAACAGGGCACATATCAGAGTAAAGCGCAATAAATATCCATAGCTAAAATAGATGCGGAAGCAATTAAAAGTAAAGAACCACCGATGATGGCCGACCATCATCGAAACATGGCTCATAACGGAAAATCAACGCCAAGTATAAAACTATGATATCCAACTAAAATGTGCCCACAAATTCAAGTCTAACTCTCGCCACAAATAAGAAAATCAGTAAGTTCTATACTCGGAAAAACTCCTCAGGAGGAACCTCCAGCTCTTCCTTAGGCACGTAGTCGTGATCGGGATCCACAAATCTGAAGCCCGTCGATTTGAACTGTGGTATAGTCGGAGTGAGCTAACCAATAAAGTTCTGTAGAAGAAAGACATCTACGGCATTTTACTTTAACTAACATGGTTTCAAAACAAATATCAGAATATAGCTTGTCAAACATATAAGCAGATAATAAACTGAATTTAGGTGCGGAAACCATATATAAGATTTATTTCTAAATGTGTGAAAATAGTTTCAAGAACAAATGCAGTGTTTCAGTGTCTTAGTTTCTCTAACTTCTATATGCAAAGTTCAGCAATTCATGACTTAATTTTCAACTTAAAATACCTCCCGAGTAAATTATATCTCGAGAGCAGGAATATAGCCGATGGGAACCCCTACCTACCATCGTCGTTCATGAACCCTTTTTCAGGATGCAACAAGCCCCTGCGTAATGAGGAAAACTTGTGCCAGGAAGTTGTTCAGGAATTTTTGAGGGGTCGTTCAGGTCAATCATAAAACAAATGCAGATACTAATATAAATCAGATGCAAGTCTCTTATGCATAGTTCAGGTTTTTTATTTCAGATTTTCAGAGCTTAAACAGATTCAGGTTTCAAGATTCAAGTAGATTTAGATTTTCAGTCATTCATATCAATTTCAGTTTACAGATATGATTTCAATGGCATATGCAGGTTCAAAGATTTTAATTCAAAATATCCATGCGAATTAAAATAAAATACTGTAAAGATGAGATTCTCCCACCAAAACTCAGAGTTACGCGAAGTCAAGCAAAGTCCTATTGATGGCCTCTCGTCCTCAATCTACATCACAATATACGTTCATGCATTAAGATTAACTCTAATTACTAATAATATAGACCTATTTAAGTGTTTCCTCAAAAACAAGTCAAAACAGGCAAGTTGCGCCAATCCTAGAATTTGACGTAACATCCTCATATATATTTGACCATTAAGACGATTGATTCACAAGTTGGTCAAAACATGAAAGTTGTAGATTTTTCCATTAGCTTTCCAACGCAAAAAGAATTGTCTCAATCGGAGTTTGGGATAAAAAGTTATAACTAAAATACTAAGGTAATATCATAGTTCAGCGATACCTAGCTCGAGAGATGATAATAGCTCGCTCGAGCGAGATCCTTCAAAACTTTCTCACTCGAGCGATGCAAAAGCTCACTCGCGCGAGGGCAGGGAACGCCTTTTTGAGTATTTTAGTGTATCATCGCTCGAGCGATGATAATAGCTCGCTTGAGCGAGCAACAACGACGTGATTTCGCTCGTTTTCACCCGAATCGAAACCCATACATCCCAAAGCAAAACCCATGGCTAATCTAATGATTTTAATTAAAAAGTTTAATTAAAACGTACCTTTAATCTAAGGATTCCTAGATTAGAAATGAGTCACGCGAATGGAGCTTCGGAACGAAACTGACGGGTTTCCTCGACGATTCGCGCCGCAATCGATCCCACGAGTTCACAGAGACAATTCCAACACGTCCCCAATGATCTCAACCTCTCCCAATAACCAACTACGAATCCAAGGTTGATTCAACTTCTTTCTAAGGTTCAAGGGTTTTCAACAAAGAGGGTTCTAGAGAAGGAGGTTTTCTAAACCGATCTCCTACGATGATTGAAGAAGAGAGAAGACAGAGTTTTACACGGTTGGGTAACTATCAAACGACTACGGTTCTTCACGGCACTCACGTCTCTTCCTCTCTTAATAAAACCTAGTATAATACGGGAATGCAATTCCTTCTTATAATAGGATTGCTCACAAGTTAAGCACACACACACCTCTTATGTATTATACACTTCTAATTTTAAAACTCGAGTCCGGTGTTGAGCGGCCACACCGAGGTCGGTGCACAACTTTCGCATGAGGGTCCAAATGGGCTCTAAATTAAAATCTGTCCGCACAATCACATCTAGATAAAAATCCAAAATAAATGGTGACGTCGGTTGCCGAGCCGAATACACACACAGGGTCAGTCTAACTCGGGTTCAAAATACGGGTCTTTATATATTCGCAAATGATAAGATGGTTCATCCCTTAGAAAATGATCAACCTGATCAAGTCCAACCTAGCTTAAAGCGTGCTCACGTAGATGTTGATTTGGAAAATCTTCCAGCAGATCCTGGATTACGTCCTCCAATTTCAGAGTATCATCCTAATGTCCAAGAACTGGTCCGAAGAGCGTATTTACAAAAGGGTCCTTGTCAGCCTCGTTATCATGTGTTTCCAAAGAAGAAAATCGGAGAAAAAATAAGACAGTTCCAAGCCAAGTTGGTTAGAATATAGTATATCAAAGGAAAAGGCATTTTGCCTATGTTATTATCTTTTTAAATTACCTGGAGCCACAGGAGTGCAAGGAGGTATTGACTCTTTTATGGTAGAAGGATTTGATAATTGGAAGAAGCTTAATAGATTTGACACTCATGTTGGAAGGCCCAATAGTACTCATAATCTAGCTCAGAAGAAGTGTCAGGATTTGATAAATCAAAATCAATACATCGAGGCTCTTTTTTCTAAGAAAGATGATAAAGACAACAAGGAATACAAAATTTGTTTGACGGCATCAGTTGATTGCATTCGATTTCTTCTTCGGCAAGGATTAGCTTTTCGTGGGCATGATGAATTAGATGATTCGCCCAATCGAGGAAATTTTAAAGAACTTTTGCATTTTCTGGCTGATCATAATGAAAAAATTAAATCTGTTACATTAAAGAATACTCCTAAAATCCAAATGATTGCACCTCATATTCAAAAAGAGATTGTAAATGCATTTGCAAGTAAAATCACACAAGCTATTATTCAAGATCTTGGAGAAAGCTTATTTGCTATTTTGATTGATGAATCTCGTGATATATCTATCAAAAAGCAAATGACTGTGGTTTTACGCTACGTGGATAAAAGGGGGTGTGTAATTGAACGTCTTTTGAGAATTGTGCATGTTAGTGACACTACCGCTATTTCACTTAAGGGAGAGATTGAAGCACTATTTGCTAAACATAATTTGAGTATAAGCAGATTGCGTGGGCAAGGTTATGATGGTGCTAGTAACATGAAAGGTGAATATAATGGCCTAAAGACGCTCATAATGAAGGAGAACAAATACGCATATTATATTCATTGTTTTGCACATCAACTCCAATTGGCACTTGTAGGAGTTGCAAAACGTAATATTGAGGTCGGAACACTCTTCACGGTAGTTTCTAATGTGGTTAATATTGTTGGAGCATCTAGCAAGCGGCAAGACATTCTTCGAGATAATAGAACTGCTGCAGTTCTTAATGCAATTGAGAGTGGGGAACTTTCAATTGGGCAAGGTCTGAATCAAGAAACTACACTTAAACGAGCTGGTGATACGCATTGGGGCACACACTATGATTCATTGGTAAGCTTCATTGACTTGTTTTCTTCTGTGATTGACGTATTGGGAATTGTACGTGAAGAAAGCTCAAATTATGATCAAAGAGCTGTTGCAAGGGGCTTAATAATCACGATAGAGTCTTTTGAGTTTGTATTTATGTTACATTTAATATTCACTATATTGGGGATCACTAATACACTATCAGAGGCATTACAACGACAAGACCAAGATATTATAAACGCTATGAATTTGGTTAAAATAACGAAGAAAAGATTGCAAGATATGAGGGATAGAGAGTGGGATTCCATCATTAACAAAGTATCATTATTTTACAACGTACATAAAATCAGTGTTCCTAACATGAATGAAAAATTTGTTGAGCCATGGTGACCACGACGCAGAGTAGAAGAAATTACATATCTGCATCATTATCGTGTTGAATTGTTCTATGTTGTCATTGATCAACAACTTCAGGAGCTTAACAATCGTTTCAATGAAGTGAATACCGAGTTGCTTCTTTGTATGGCATGCCTAAATCTAAGTAATTCATTCTCATCTTTTGACAAGAGCAAGATAGTTCGACTTACTGAATTTTATCCAGTTCAATTTTCTAGGAGGGCTCTCGTGATTCTTGAACATCAACTTGAAACTTATATTCTTGATGTACGGTCAAATGACATGTTTTCGAAGGTGAAAGGGATCAGTGAGCTTGCTCAGAAGATAGTTGAAATAAAAAAATATATATTTTATATCTGTATGTTTACTCTCTCATAACACTGGCACTAATCCTACCAGTTGCCACAGCCACACTGTTGAGAGGGCATTTTCTGCTATGCACATTATAAAGAATAGGCTAAGAAATTGAATGGGAGATGAGTGGTTGAATGATTACTTGATCACATATATTGAAAAAGACTTATTTGATAGCATTGATACGGAGAAAATTCTCTTACGCTTCCAGGGTATGAAACCTCGTCGAGGAAAATTGTAAACAAATTTCTTGATAGTAATAGAAAGATTTTTTGAAGAGAGACGTTCGTCATCTTTATCACATATTAGAATTATTTGATTTTTTAAAGTATTTTGTGATTGTTAATTTTTTTATTTTTTTTCTATTTTAAGGGCGTAAGAATTTTTTTTTAACATATATCGACTATAGATTACACGGTGCCCCCGCCACATGAAAATCCTGCGTTCGCCACTATATATATATATATGATTATATGAAATAAAATTTCCAAAAATAAATCTTCCCGTAGAGACCAAGCATCTAGTTGTGCAAGATTGGGTGTGCGCTTCGGCCCCTCGAGTTTTCTTACACAAACCTCAAGATTAGCAAGACCATTTCTTTGGAGTTATCAACCACGCTTCCATACCAGTGTCAACCATATTAAAGCCTGCTAGGGCCTACAATATTAAGGCCCGCCTAGGGCTAAGGCTAGGGTCATGCAATAGCCCAACCCTTTCACAGCCCTCATCTATATCTATTAAAGTGAAGGAAAGGAAAGTTGATGTGGCTGCATGACAGAATTTTGGAGGATTTTTCCATTAAATTTTAAAAGAACATAAGGCCAAAAGACACATTTGTTGAGCTTATAAATGAAAGGACATAACTCTTGCCAACGGATCTAAACATTCTATCATATAAGCGTGTACATATTAAGTTTTTTTTTCTGAAAAGAAAAGGAAAATTCATTAAAATGCTGGTTGATGCTATTACCGAAAGCATATTTAGCTAGTTCGGGCCGCCTATTTCTTGAATACTCCGTGTAATGACAAGTAACCCCTTTAAAAACATTTAATGCCTCCTTAACTTCCTCTATAAGGACACCGAAGCTTTGACTATAATAAAAGGAGAAAGACAGCCTCTTGCGTTGCGTCTTCAAACTCAAACTTCTCTTCCTATATCCTCTGGGGTGTCCTAATCTTCTCCCGTTATTCAGTTTCTTAAAATTAAAGAAAAAAAAAAGGGACCTCTTTACGTTTCAAGAGAAATCTCTTTGATCAGATCATCTTCATTCTCAATTCATTAGTTAATTTGGAAGTGGGTTCATCTCAGATTGATTGTTCTCTCAACTTCCAAATATGTGATTGGTTTTTGATTTTGTGTTCTCAAACTTGCAAAGTTATGTGATATATGGGTTTTTATTTTGCTGATTAAAAAAAGGAATAATTAGGGAAATGAGATGCCAAATAAAAAGTTTCAACACAATATACTCCAGGAAAAGTTTCGGCAAATCGGGATTATAGGTTCAAGTTCTTTCTTCCCTCCGCTCGTCCTCTCCGATAGTGACGAATCCAACAAACCAAACGCAATACACCTCGCCGCGTGAACGAGATTGTGCATCAAGTCGAAATCGATGGATCCCTGAACAAATAACGCCGATTTCTTCCCAAATAGATGATGAAGCAGCCGAAGAAGAAGCCAATGTTATTCGCCAGCTTCTTCTCTGGTGAATGACGCCGGCTTCTTCTTCTTCTTCCTCTTCAAGCAAGTTCTTCGAGTTATTCGCCAAAGAAGAAAACATCGTTTCCAGAGAGCGAGCTTTACAGAAGAGATGATCAAAGGGCAATAAAATGACATTTTACTTTTACAGGAAAGTTCACACGTTTTTATTGTGTTAAAATTTTCAAAAGTTAAAGCCCTCGAAATCCGTGCAATTCTGATTCCCCAAAACTTTTACAAGCGGTATAATGCCCTAAAACTTTTCTCCTTCCATCCTGTTTAGCTAAAGATAGAGGCCGTTTTTGTTAGTTGAGATAACTAATCTGTGATAGCTATCAAATAGTGCACATTAGAAAACAACGCCTCAAAAACAAACTTTTTAGCAAAAAAGACTCGACCTCAAACGTTTTAGAAAAATGGTGCTTTCACGGATTTTAGAACTTCAGAAAACTGCAAAAGCACCATTTTTCCAAAAAAAAATAAATAAATAGTGATTTCACGATTTTCTAAAGTTCTAAAATCCGTGAAAGCACCATATTTCTAAAATGTTTGAGGTCGGGTCTTTTTTGCTAAAACGTTTGTTTTTTAGGCATGTTTCTCTAATTTTCCCAAAATATTAAAGAGAGAAGAAGAAAATAGAAATATAGAACAAACAAAAACAATTATTATCTTAAAATAGTGGATCCCTATCTTACCGCTAACTTAAGTTAGCGGCCCGCTATCAGATCGATTATCTCAACCAATTATAGGTAAGAAGATTAAAGAGAGACGATGAAGTTAGAAATATATATATCAAATAAACAAAATTAGCTGCTATCGTAAGTTAGCGGTCGTATTAGAGTGTACCTTATTTGATAGGGATAATAAGAAAAACTATCCTTAAAAATTAATCTAAAATTAGAAGAAAATTGTGATTTTTCGGGTTGGAACTGTAGCCTTCGAAATTTACATCAGTCAATCGATTCATACTCAGGAATCAATCGATTGACAAAGAGAATCTGGAAAGTCGATCGGGCGTTGGGCAGACACTTGCTGTGAATAGAAATTTCTACTTTTGGAGCATGATTTTCAATTCAGAAAGTTTCCATCCTTTTTGGATTTGAGTCAGAGTCAATCGATTGAATAAATTCAATCGATTGAATAAAATTATTGAGTAATTAAAACCAATGGAAAAATGGAAACTTCCCATCTCCAAACATAATTCCAAATAGAAGCTTCCTAATTCTCATTCCTTGACAAGTCGATGCAGATCATGGTTAATCCATTGAAACACATTTGCCAATCGATCGATCATAACTTATTTCTTAAGTAGAGAATTGAACCTTCAAACAAAGTCTGACCTCCTCAATCGATTTAAAATGAACATTCGATCGATTGACTGATGCAATAGCAAGCAATTCGAAAAATAATAGCAGATTGTAAACCCAAAACAGACATTGATTTTTTTTTTTCATTAACAATCCCGCATGATTTGCTTCCATCTGACATTCTAAAATCACAGCATTGATTTAAAAAAAAAAACTAACATCCTAACCACTAATACTAACAAAACAACAAAACAT
Organism: Chloranthus sessilifolius; assembly: GCA_021018995.1. Classification (NCBI taxonomy): domain Eukaryota; kingdom Viridiplantae; phylum Streptophyta; class Magnoliopsida; order Chloranthales; family Chloranthaceae; genus Chloranthus; species Chloranthus sessilifolius. Next base: position 154,857,383 of record CM037588.1, on the reverse strand, counting down.
CCAAACCAAAAAACCAACACATCAAACCACACAAATTAAAAATTATCATCATCATCATCAAGGTCACCCTCTCTGTCCATCGCTGCTCGCGCTCCTACGATAAAGTCATCCGCCTGCACCGGAAATGATTCCCGCGTAATCCGCATAAGGAGAGAATTTTGAAAACGTGACCTTCGATCAATACCTCCAACCGTTGTCATCAACCCGTCCATCCACGCTTCGAGGCGAGCAATTGCTGCCTCGGCATTGAAATCAAGAACCTCTTCAGGACGAGGTCTTCGTAGGCCGCCACATGTCGACGTTGAAAGGCTACAACGCAACTGGAGCATTCCTAATGACGGCTTTCATACTCTTATTCCACACATTTCGGCCATATTGACAGACTTGCATATCACCCATCATCTAGTCATAAAAACTCGGACATCCGAGTTGATCCAATAAGTGCATGATGTAATGAGGAAAGTACAGAAGGAGACTCTCGCTTGCGTGTCGTTGCGGTGACAACAACATCATTGTGACAACGATACATTTCATCAAGCATCAATCTGGGTGCATCAAACCAAGTGTTTGTATTGACTACGTAGAGTGCTGCCACACGGTTCTTTGTTCGCTCACTCTTTGTTCCATGCGAGAGCAGGTCATTGGACATGACAATATCCCAAAACAAGATATCCCTTGGTAAATCTGATCGTTTGGTAGACATCCTAGAACCATGCCTTCCACCACACATGTTGTTAATCATAATTTCTTGGCTGAGATCTACGGCTGGATCAATTTGATGATTGACTGGTCGAATTACAAAGAAATTAATAGCCCGGGCTAGATCTGCGGCATGCACGTTGTAAGTCTAATTATCAATCCGGACGCGGATGTAAGCGAAACCTGATGGAGAGCGCGATGTCGGCACCCATTCCATATTTTGATCAAATAGGTGAATGAGACGAAACGAGACGTCAATTGGAGATGGTGCGAGCAGTATTTCAAGATGCATTACCTCAATGTATTCGATCGACGCCGCAACTTCAGGAATCCGACGAAACTCAGATAAATCAAAGAAGTTTTTCGTTTGGATCTGCTGATTTACATAATCTTCATTCGGAATCCTCATCGGATTGTTATCTGGACGAGGTGGTCTATATATCTCGAGCCCTACTCCTGCCAATTCGACGATACGATGAAGATCAAGTTGTGCTAGGAAGAGAGTGGGGTTCGGGTGAATATTTGGAATGAGGCCGGACTAGAGGACCACTCTGGTTCCTTAAAAGCTGCACTCAGGTGACTTGAAACGATTTAGGATGGTAATGTCAATCGATTGATTTATGTGATTCTATCGATTGACATTAATGATTTTCCTTTCCAAAGTGCAGTTTTGGATGAAAAGTTGAAGAGACGTGAATCAAATTGCATAGGGAACAGCAATCATCATATCACTTTTAATGTCGATCGATTGACATTAAAGGAATGTTGCTTCGAAAGAATTTTTAACAGACCAGTGAAACCGCCAGCCAACTCATTATGTCAATCGATTGAAATTGCAATAACAATCAATTGACATAAATGCAGCGCCGAAGAAACTAACAATGGAACAGACGTGAGGTTTGGCTCTTGAGTGACCACGGAATGACTCTTCAGTTGCAAATGTGAAATTTGTCAATCGATTGAGAAGGATGCTTACTCGATCGATTGATAAAACGTCAAAATACAAGAATGAAAGTCGATCGACTGAATGAAATGTCACATCATAGTTCTTTCGAGAATTCCTTTCGAGATATTGATTGATCATGCAGTTTCTTGTACCGTTCCTTGTAAAGCCTCAAGTTTTCATACGCATCGTAGCGCAGTTCTTCCAATTCATTCAATTGCAACCTGTGATGGGAACCAGCCACTTGCATTTCAAAATTAAATTTCTTTATCGCCCAAAATGACTTATGCTCCAATTTGACTGGGAGGTGACAAGCTTTCCCATATACGATTCTGAAGGGCGACATCCCTATTGGCGTCTTGAACGCCGTGCGGTATGCCCAAAGAGCATCAGGCAAACGCAATGACCAATCTTCTCTATTCGATCGCAGTCTTTTTCAAGATTCTCTTAATCTCCCGATTTGATATCTCGACCTGCCCACTGATCTGTGGGTGGTATGGTGTAGCGACCTTATGTGTAACACTATATTTCCTCATCAATGAATCAAAATTCTAGTTGCAAAAATGTGAACCACCATCATTAATGATGGCTCTTGGTGCTCCAATCTTGTTGAAAATATTCTCCTTCAAGAATCTAACGACAACTTTGTTATCGTTAGTTCTGGGGGCTATCACTTCCACCCATTTTGACACATAATCCACTGCGACCAATATGTACAGATAACCAAATGATGAAGGAAAAGGACCCATGAAGTCTATTCGCCACACGTTGAAGACTTCAACGATTGAAATTGGTCCTCCTCTGGTATGCATCTTCTTATTACCTGGTCTTAGCAGATTTTGAACAAATGTGGATCATCTCAAAAGTAATATTTTATTTGGGAGAAAAAGTGATCTTTATCATGTCTACCCCATTGCATAGGAATTTGCCTTATGACTAGGTAATTGACAATGTTCGCGTACCAAGGGGCTTTATTTCGTGCCACATTAATGACCATCAATTGTTTATCGAGAAATGTATCCCGAATTGGTTATGTAGCAACTGTTTCTTCATGAAGTATTCAAGACAAATGATCTGCGACCACATTTTCAACTCCTTTTTTGTCTTGAATTTCAAAGTTGAATTCTTGAAGGAGAAAGATCCATAGAATCAATGTTGGTTTTATTTTCTTTTTTGCCAAAAAATACTTGAGCATAGAGTGATTTGAAAAGACCACAATTTTGGAACCGAGCAAATAAGAACGGAATTTATCCAATGCATATACCACAGCCAATAATTCCTTTTCTATTGTGGTATAATTCAATTGCGTGTCGATCAATATTTTACTGGCGTAGTAAATCACATGAGGTAATTTACCTACCCTTTCTCCTAAAACCTCTCCTATAGCGTAGTCCGACGCGTCACACATTAGTTCGAAAGAAAGCGAGTAATCTGAAGGTTGGATTACCGGAGCATTAGATAGCAGATCTCTTAATTTCAAAAATACCTTCATGCGCTCATCATCAAAAACGAAAGGACTATCTTTCCCAAGCAAAGTACATAATGATTTTGCAACCTTGCTAAAATCTTTAATAAACCTTCTGCAGAACCCGACATGCCCCAAGAATGACCTGATTTATTGAACGGTCTTTGGGGGTGGCAAATTGGCAACCAAATCAACCTTTGCTTTATCCACTTCGATTCCTTTTCTGGAGACGATATATCCCAAGACAATGCCTTGTTGAACCATAAAATAGCTCTTTTCCCTGCTCAAAATGAAATTAGCTTCTTCACAGCGTTGTAACACTTGTGTTAAGTGACATAAGCACAATTCAAATGTCTTCCCAATGAAAAGTCGTCCATTAATATTTCGATAAATTTGTCAATCATATCAGAGAATATGGCTAACATACAATGCTGAAATGTGGCAAGGGCATTTCAAAGACCGAAATGGCATTCTACGACATGCAAATGTTACATCAGGACAAGTAAATATTATCTTTTTTTTATATGCTAGAAATACCGGTACTTGGTTGTACCCTGAATATCCATAAAAAAATAATAAAACTCCTGTCCAGCCAATTTTTCTAGAATCTTATTAATGAAAGGAAGGGGAAAATGATCCTTCCTTGTGGCGGTCAATTTTCGGTAGCCAATACATACTCGCCACCCTGTAGTTTCTCGTGTAGGTATCATTTCTCCTTCAACAATATTCATACACGATTTCAAAATTTACATGGACACAATTATCACATCACATTTCTTATATCACATTACAATTACTTTTTCAAAACTTGTTTGAAAAATTTGTACATCACATGCTTAATTTCACATAACTTGTCATGGCTTATCACATCACATTACTCAACTTATACAAAGCATATTAAATCAAATGATCGTAATCCCTTACCTCAAGTCACATTTCAAGCACAATCACACGAAGTCTTTCAAGAACTCACGCAGCACGCTTATTCTTTTAACCTACATTCCAAATTACCCAAAGACCCTTTAGGAATGTTTAAAAAAGTCCAATGGTCGAAGTCTCCGAAGAGAACTCTCAAAAATACACAAACTTACCTTAACTCTGTATCTCGCGCGAGTGAGGTACATGGTCGGGCGTGCGAGTCCAAAAATCTCGAGCGCGCAAGTGAAAAGAAGCTTACTGAAGCCTCTTTTCCTCAGTCTCCTCGGGCGCACGAGGTTCACACAAGTCCTTCAAAATTTGTCTCGCGCAAGCGAAAAATATAGCTTGCGTGAGCAAGTCCAATGGCATCTATCACAGCTAGCGCGAGCGAGGCTCCCTGGAGTCCTCATCCCCAATCGCGCGAGGCACGATTTGGCATTTTTGAAGGCTCCTCGTGTGAGAGAGACACAGCTCGCACGAGCGAGTTTCAGAAACTCTTCAGATCTAAGTTTTTCCAACTCGATCTTCTCGCAATCTCTTCTCCAATCCAAACCACACTTTTCACACAACTTTAAGGGCATCTTATACTACTAATTTAACTTCTTTGGAGTAGATTTCTTACCTTCTAAACCTATCAAATTGTGGTAGAATCGAAGCGTTCTCTCTTCACAAGTAAATGGGTTTCAAAACATTCAGTCTCAATCCACGCTCTGAAATTTTCTACAATCGTTGAAATTGGCGGTTTCTTCTTCTCAACACACCCGCAGAATTTCATGAAGGTTCTAAGCTTCGGAGTGCACGAATCTCGGTAAATCCGTCTTCTTCAAGCCCTTTCTTTCTCTCTCTCCTCTCTCTAAAACTCAAAGCAAGTCAAAGTTTGCTAACAAACCACACACGTGAGGTTACCCCTCACACCTCCCTAAAGTGATTTCTTCCTTGTGAAGTGTCTATACACATTTTGTGTGTTACACTTATCCACTTACTCTATCTATGTTAAACACGTACACATATTGGTGTGTATATGTGCAAACCCATATACCTCATCCAACACATACCCACTCATGGGTCATCACACAAGCACACTGACCCAACCAAACACTGAAATCATACAGTGTACAGTACTAGTACCTAATCAAATTATCTTGTATGGGTACCTAAAATTGGGGATATCACAATATTGTTACTCAAATCATTGTCAAACCCACTCCAATGAATCGGAATCGAGAAATTTTGCGAGATTGGTGAAAAATAATAATAACTCAAATACTCACCGATAATCAACCCTAAAAGGACATATGTGATTGGGAACCAATTCACCGTCTCTAAAATCTATACCCAAACTGCATTTTGGAGCTTGCGTCTCTCTCTCTCTCTCTCTCTCTCTCTCTCTCTCTCTCTCTCTCTCTCTCCGCAGATGAAATGGAGCTTTGAGGAATAGGGTTGGGCGAGAGGTTAGGGTTTGAGCGAGAATGATTTAGGGGTTGAGCGAGAGGGAATGAGGGGAGTTCGTGAGAAGGGGGAATGGGTTTCAGTGGAAAAAAGAGTGACTTATTATATTAGCTAAGCCGACGGCGTATTATATTAGTTGTTCACGTAAGGTTTATATACACCGACGACTTCGTATAACAGCCGTCGGCATAGGACTCTTTTTTTGTAGTGTGAGGATATCTCTTAGTCTTTTGATCTGTAACAAATCAGATTTTCTAAAATATTTTTAATGGTGTTAGATGTGTTTTGCTGATACACAGTGTTAGTGCTCCACACCGAAAACTACACTACTTTTAGAAACCTTATTTAAGTACGTAACTCTCTTTTCTTTTTTTCTTATTCTAATCTTTTGAAAAACCCTAGTCGTCTCTTATTCTTCCGTTCTCTTAAAAAACCCTAGCCATCACAACTCCTTCTCAACTCACCCTTCCTAAAACTCTCTAATCTTCTCAAAACTCCCATGTGTTCTTTCACAAGAACCACCATGACCTCTTTATTACTTCAAGATCGAAGAGGGAGGAATGGAAGAAATCTCAGACGGGCTATCGCATTGGACGTCGATCTATTCAACCCTAATGGTCGTAGATCTACCGTTCACGCTTCAACAAGTGGGTACCCATCAATCCATTATGTTCTTCTCAGATCCCGTTGCGTAGGATACGTTCAATCACGTATCGACAGGCTAAATAAATGAACCCATATATTTTTGTTATAAATATTAATATAAAAGAGAATGAAATGACTAACCCTAATTGTGATTTTATTTTAATTAAACTTTTTGTTCTTTTTCCTGTTTAAATATAATTTTTAGAATCCTAATATTTGTTGAAATCTCTGAAATCGATCGATCGATATCTATTTGCAATCAAACGACTCTGGACCGAATCAATTTTATATATTTTCTATATATATTCGATCGATCGACTCTATACTCGTGATCGAACGAATTTGGACCGAGTTGACTCTGCATATTTAGTTATATTTTAGATCAATCAATCCTAATTTTTTATTGATTCTGGACTTAGACCAATTCACATATTCACTTTATAATTTCGACCAGTCGATTCCAAAACTGATCGGTCAATTTCAAACCAACCGAATGGCCCATTAAATTCGATCTATCGATTTCTTATGTCCGATCGAACGATTTTGGATAGAAAAGATTTATCTATTCACTTTAAATTCGATCGATCGATTCTAATTTCTGGTCGATTGATTCAATAAACAGTGAAGTTTACTTCATATTTTTGATATTTTCGATCGATCAATCCCGAGACTAATCGATTGATTCTTCAACATGGTAATACCCATTTTTATTATAATTCAGTGTATACACCTTTTACACTCTTTTATACACTCGATTGAGACTCGACCCTCTAAGATTGGGACCCGAATTTCATATCCGACTCGAGATCTAAGGTTCCGAAACATAGATGTCTTTTGGCAGAGTATCAAATACTCTATCCCAATTTATCATGACCAAAATCTTTAATGCATGCTAATCACAAGAACATTTCGATCGATGGTCGTGATTTATGTCACTTTAAATTACAATATCTTTCTATTTATGCATTAAATTATAGTAATATATATATATATATATAATTTATCGCTTCAACACGACCTCTTCGATAGCATGAAGAGTTAGAAATTCGATGCCCTCGTGAATTCCAACCTCTATGTTCCCGAATTCACACTAATAACTATCATATTCTATATTTATATATATTTGTATATATATATATATATATATATATATATATATATATATATATATATATATATATATATATATATATATATATATACGTATAAACGTAACGAAATCTTAAATGTAAACATTTTCATTAAGTAAGATAATTCTATGTTTTCATCTAGTATGTTACACGAGTTATGAATATCTTAGACCATATATACGCGAGTATATGAGATAATACCTAAGCTTGGGCATGATAATTCGCTGAAATGGTATCGAAGTCAAAAATACATCGTATTCATATGTTTGACAACTCATAGTGGTATGAGACATCGTATTCAAATGAGATTCGACGTTTAGGCCTTAGTTGTAGTGAGGTTTCTTTTACAGTCACATAAAATTCAGAATGTAAGCGTCCATGTACGGATGTAATACCTCTATGGTAGTATGGGCTGTCACACGAAGTACATTCAGGTTATTACGAAACTTGTTCTTTAGGAAGCGTGGTTTAGTGCAGTGAAATATAATGATATTTCACCCCTACATATTTACATTTAGCCACCCAATGAAAGATATTTAATATGTTTTATATAGTTTTAGTGATTTACAGGTCTGGAGATGTGTTGAGCATAAAATAACGCAAGAGTTCAGAATATAACGTCAAATTCGTGCTACCTTGGATCATCCAGAACTTATCCCGACTTGAAGTTTAATTTTGACCTTTAAAACATCGGATTCACAAAATGGTTAAAACATCAAAGTTGTAGAGCTCGTCGTCTTCTTTCCAACACCACAAGAATCGCCTCAATCCGAGTTCGAAATAAACAATTATGACTAAAATACTGAGATTGTATCTGTTGAAGAGTTGGGTCGAGTTTCACGAAAATCTGGGAAAGTCGATCAATCGACCAACAAACTCGATCAATCGACCCCCTAAGGTCGATGCATCGACATAACAAAGGAGATTTAAATTTTAATTTCAAACTTAAATCTGATTGATTGATCGACCACTTAAGTCGATCAATCGACCAAGTTCAAAATTCAAATTTCGAAACAGAGAGATATTTAAAGAGAAAAATCTGAGGATTCAGGGAGTCTCTCCCTTTGGGGAGGCTTTTATTTTTCAAGCATTGCTCTTTCCATTTCCTAGTTTTAGGTTTTAGATTAGTTTAATTTCTACATTTGAAGAAGGATTGTACCGAGTTAGATTAAAGCTTTCATGGATTTTTGTGGATAATTTCTTACGGTATTTTAATGTCGTTCTCAATTTCTGCATTTATTGAGTTATTTATTTCAATTATGTGTGGCTAGTTTTATTAGGGATGGGGATCTAATGAACCTCATCCGAGAGAGTCATTTATATTAATACAAATCTGTAATTGAGATGTCAAATACTTTTAAAGGCCCTAATGCTGTTATTGAAAATGGTGAAATCTGATTTCAATTTGAGATCTAAGAGCTGATCATGCATTATGATTTCAGATCTGCAATAATGATTTTATCCTAATTATTACCCATCTCGGGGTGAAGTTTTACTGCCATCTGAGGTATGAGTATTAATCACACACTCATGGAGTGTTAATCATACATCTCTTTGATCTCGGATTGATAGTGTGACTTTATCCCAGTGGTGAGTTCCAATCATTATCTGAGGTGTGAGTGTTAATCACAGACTCATGGGGTGTTAATCATATATCTCTTTGATCTTAGATCGTACTTTAGAAATTACCTAGAGATTGGATTCTGGGTATTGTCTGAGGTGTGAGTGTTAATCATACACTCATGAGATGTTAATCATACATCTCCGTGATATCAGATCTATACTTTAGAATTCACGTGTGTTTGGGGCAATGCTTCTTTTTAGATATCTGTTAAAGATTTCACATCTCAATCCACATATCTATATTACACAAATGATAAACCTAAGATGAGAGGATTTAATATCCCAATCCTTATTTTTTATAATCTGTTAAATTTCAATTAGTGATTAGTATTTATCTCATCCTTCAAATTCTTACGTTTTTAATTTAGAGGATACTGTAATAGATCTGTGGTAATTCTTTTGGTTAATTGTTATTTCTGATTTTAAATTCTCTAACCAATCCTCTTGGGAACGATCTCGTACTTTGCACCCATTGACTACATCACGATTCGTACACTTGCGAGTACAACTTAAATTTTACAATAGTAGGCTCGAGCAGCGACTCTGGCACAGGTTGCATTAGGATTTATGAGTATGTAGGTACGACCATGCGATGTGCAGACGCATATAATGGTTAAAATAAAATATGTTATGTTATCAGGTATGGTGAAGTATGTTAGGACTGGAGTATGTCTAGATCATGGTCCTGCATTATGGTATGATATAAACTCTATGATGCATAACAATTTTTATTTCTCTCTTTCAGTTATATTGTCATACTATTATTATGTCTCACAAAATGCACCCACAATGCACCTAAGTAGAGTGGGGTGGATTGATGGTGTATCCACTGAGTTGCGCTTTGTTTAACAACTCAATCTCGTAACATTCATTTATTTAAGGTGGTTATATCAACGGAGTTGACGTTGGCTATTCTAATCTTAGTAGCACTGACTTTGTTGACTCGACGATTGTAGAGTATTAGGAGCCTTAGGAGGGCGACACCGCTGAGTACTAGGAGGACCTTGGTGCTGGTTTTGACCCGAGTACGGACTATTGATAGTAGTATATAGGATTTATTTCCGACTTTACTTCTTTGATTAGTAGCTATTACTTGAATTTTTATTGCATTTATTTATTATTTATGACTGTCTTTATTTTATTCTTTTATTGTTAGATTCACAATATTAATTTTTTGTGAAATCATATTTACGTGAGAACTGTGATTATATATATGTCCACTTAATATGTCTGGATTGTTCGCAGGTTATGACTAGAAATTTTAGACCCTCAAACTTTCAGATCGTGACAAGATCTCATATAATAATGTTATCATACATTATCCCATAATATTATCATTTCTAACACCCTTTCGTTTCCAAAAGATGAATAACTATTCCTCAATCTTTATTTTTGATGACTACAAAAGCTTCCGAAAAGACTTGCCAATGTATGCTTATAACTATTACTATAAGGACATGGCTGGGGCAAGTGCTTATAACTATTCCAGTGAAGGGTAGCAGACGTGGCGGGGCAGGGACTAATACGGTGGGGCACAATCTCAAGATGTATGAAAGATTGGGACGAAAAAAATTAAAAATAGTCTACTTCAATGCAGTTATGGGCGAAATTATCAATAATAAATAAAGGAGAGACTAGAATTTCAAAAAATTTACGAAAAAATATGTGATAGAATGGAGTATGAGAGATTTTAGGGACTATAAACCAGTTCAATGCTGGGCATAAGAAGTTGAAACTTAGAAACCCATGCAATACATGACTGAACATCTAATTTTTGTTAGGTACCAGCTGCATATTTGCAACTGAAGATGCAGTCTTTGCAGCATGGCCGTATGCACCATCAACTATATTGATCCAGATGGTGTGAGATCAATTTTAGTTCCAATCTTCCACACAATAGTTTTTATGATCACGGCCCACCTATTGGTCATGAGCCAATTGTCCCATTTAGCTCAAGAGCGGAGTCAGAATTTTTTCATCGGGTGGTCATCTAATTAATTAATGTTAAAAAATTATATAATTTTTTTCCAAACAAACGTTAAAAAAAAAAGAAAATATCTACAAACGAAACTAGATACGAAATAAAAGAAAATTATATACATATCGATTAGGCCGCTCCAACAAAATTGAAATAATTCAAAATTCCCTCAAAGAATGACTACGAGTTAATATCATCCTCGTTGTCATCCTCCAAAGAGTAGGATGATGTAGCAGTACGTTGCAGAGAGCTCGTAAGACTATCGAAGTTGTTGAATATATCCCGATAATGAACGGAAAGACCCGACATTTTTTTAGTTAATAATTTTGATGCCTTTGTAAAATTATATGTGTATTAAGTTTTTTTTTGCTCTTTATATATTTTAGAAGGTTAGGTTCTAAGTTTAAACCTTGTTATGTGTAATAAATTTTTTAATTTTTTTAATTAATTATACTAGAGCCTATACACCATATATGTGAGTATGTAGCTCTACAATATAGTGGAGTTAGTTAAAAAAATTAAAGAAAAAATATTTATTATGAAAACAAATATCATAGAAAAGTTTATTTGAAGGTTTTAGATAATTTTGGGTGATCAATATAATTTTGGATGGATGAGAATCCACTAATATAAAGTAAGACACCTAAAGCTTAATAATAAATTTTTAAAAAGTTTGGGTAGTCAATTGACCACCCAAGTTATAACGTGGCTCCACCTCTGATTTAGCCTAATTTATTTTTAGGGATGTGGATGGGTTTGATAGTGCTAGCTCAGTGTAAAACCCAAGTTGGTTCAATCCTATGAGCCTTTGACTCAATACTTTATTTTTGTCCCCGTGCTATATATATATATATATATATATATATATATATATATATATATATATATATATATATATATATATACTACAAAAGAAAAAGACTATTAGTGGCAGTTTATATTAACAAAAAAATTGCCCCTAATGCTTTTGCTGTTAATAATCTTAATAAATTTTTTGTTAATAGCGGTATTTTTTGGCTCCAAAAAATTATTACTAATAATCTTATTTTTTGTATTGATATATATATATATATATATATATATATATATATATATATATATATATTTGATCAGATTTTTGCTTGATCCATCAGTCGACTCACAGGGTTGAATGGTTCATGCCCGACCCAATCTGATGGGTGAAATTTATTGGCCCAACCCAATTAACTGGGTCTAACGGGATTGGTAGAACTTAACCCAGACCTGTTGAAGCCTAGCATCATCGATCCATACCATCCAATCTAGGTACGTCCACAAGGATCCTACAGCAGATATGAACAATGGGCTACTACATCTTCTAGTATGGAGTCAATGGCTGAGTCAAAAGTTTACTTTCACTGTTTTCCCGCTGATAAATATTTGTGCATGTTCCACGATTTGACCGATATGTAAGAGTACGATTGACTGATGTACCAGTCCACGCGTTGGCCATTTTATTATTTATTTTCTAAAACAAAAAACAGGAGGGGCTGGATACCTCTGTTTGCTCCAACAGTCCAACGTAATTAGATGATCGAGATCATATTTCACCCAAATCTCTCACCTAGTGAATTTTAATACCATGATCGTATCATTAGATGATAAATTTTTTATTCTGATGATAATATCATCAGACTCTAGATCATTGTGTGGAAGATTTGGGTGAAAACTATCTTCAATGGAATGGAAGGTTTTGTGAAGGTTTTGTGACTCTCATTTCTACGGAGCTATGACAAATACAATAGCTCATACGTAAACCTTATATGAGCTACACAACAAATCCTTTCTCGTCTAAAGTCTAAACCCAACTTCTGAGTGGCTGCAGTCTGCAGAGCAAAGCCTTTACTCTTTTTTTAGTTAACGCGGAATCCTCCTCTTATAACTACAACGCCTGCCCCTTTTCAACCGGGAACGAAAAGCGGTTTTCCGATTTTAAAAGAAAACACCTTAATAAATGGGCGAGAGCGGCGGGTGTTTAAGGTGGTGCGTCAGTTTCAACTTCACCCTCGGCCTCACGGCTCTCTTCATGTGGCTCACCCTCCGCCCAGACAAACCCACTTACTCCATCGTCGACTTCTACGTCCCCGCACTCAACAAAACCGGCGCCAACTTCACCGTAATCCCACCTCGGAATACCACCCTCGCATTCGAGCTCAAAATCAAGAACAAAAACAAGGACCTGGGAATCTATTATGATGACGTCAGCATCAACGTCACCGTTTATCAGAACCAGAGTAGCGGAAGCATCGTAGGCAATCGTACGCTCCCTCACTTCTATCAGGGTCACAAAAAGACGGCTACACGGAAAGAATTGGTGGAGATTGAGAGGGTTCCGTGGGAAGTGGTTTTCCGGGAGGTTTTGAACGGGACGGTGGTTTTCAGGCTGGATTTGGCGACGAAGGTTAGGTTTAAGATATTTGGGTTTAAGACGGGCCGGCGGAGTATGAGGGTTGGGGGGAATGTGACGGTCAACGATGAGGGGACGAAGACCCAAAAGCGTGTGAAGCTCAACTCAGGTGGGGAGGCGCACGTTTGCTACCGTGCGCTTGTGTGGATACCTATTGCTGTGGTTTGGGTTTTGATTTGGTAGATGATCTTGGTTGGGATTCTTTGTGTTTCTTTTTTTATTTTTTTATGAGTTGGGATTTGTGGCTCGGAGACTATCAGCGCCATTGTTTGTTATTTGCCATCTTACTGTTTTTTTTGAGGATTTTTATCATTGTCATCGTGATTTTAAATGGGTACCTCTGTTTGTGCCCACGCGGTTGTTCTCAGAAAGCACAATCATTATTTACTTAATATTAGATGATGGAAATCATTATTTCATCCGATCAAGGTGATTTTAGATCTTTCACTTGATAGATCTTAATATCACGGCGCATCTATCAGTCGGTCAGTATTTTATTCCAATGTCACAACTCAAAAACTAGCCTTTCAAATAATGACACATGCTCAAACATGATTTTAGAGCATTTTTGAGGGATTTGGGACACCTAGAATCAGAAATTGACCGTATGATAAATGCAACATGATTTTAAGATCCTTTTTTTTTTTAAGAAGATCAAAGTGAAAAACAATCTCCATTATTTGATTCACAAAGGAATCAATGATCTTCAAAGAGTATGAGACGAGCACTTTCACACTAAAGGTATTTTAAATATAGAACAGACTCTCTAATCATCGTTTATGAATTAAATGGTGTTTAAACTATCATACACCATTTATTGACTTATGATCTTAGAAATCTATACCGTCGAAGTGATATATCATCAACTGAAGGGCTATGGATAAGAAAATCACATTTTTTGAGAGATTCGATGATGGAGGACGAAACGCACACTAATCCTAAAATAGTATAAATCTCGTATGATACGAGTTACGGTTCTCAATCTTCTATTAAAAAGAAGAATAAAAAAAAAAAAGAATAGGATAGAAAATCTTCGGATTCGCTCCAAAGAGGGATCCAAGGCTTACACCAAAGTTATACGTTGGCTTCGTACAAGCAGCATGAGAAATGAAGATTCAATCCTCAAGTTTTAAAAGTTTTACTCTTTTGTTCAAAAATTTTTTACAAGTCTTCTAAGATTTGTACAAAAGTAAACTTTCTAATTTTTTATTCATTAATCATCAACTGACTAGTACAAAGTTTTTAAGGACTTTACATAATAGGTCTCAAAAGAAGAAAACCCTAAACAATATAAAAACAAGTTTGCTCATAAAGCTCAAATTTTGACTTTTGGCGAATCTTACTCGACGACAAATCAATCGATCGATTCTAAAATCGTTCAATTTATAAATTTTAGAAATCACTAAGGTCTCTATTCACATTCGATCAATCGATTCTAAATTTTTTATCGATCGACTGAGAACAAAAATTTGTCAAAAGTTAAGAAGCATTTGTCTTCAATCGATCAATTGAATCTCTGGGATTGATCGATCGACTACAGCATATCCCAAATCTTTACTTCACGGGCGGTTTGAAAGCTCATTTATGGGTCCACTTCTTCTTATTGATTTTCTTCGTTTGACTCGGCTACGACCCAACCATGCAGATCTAAATTTTGCATCAATGCCCTCTACTTTGAAAAAGCTCGAACTCGAACTTTGGCCAATATCGATAGACGTTATCAAGTATATTGTTTTTCATCGATCTCGGATTTTTTAACGGTCTCAAACTCGGCAGGGCCTATTACGGATGCTTGTGCCCAAATGACCTCAGGCTCTTCAATCGTTTCGGGCTCGGTAAAACCCATCACGGATACTTGTGCTTCAACGACCTCGGCTCTATCTGTTCTTCCATAGGCATGGAGGTACTCGAATTCACCATGGCACTACAAAATAACGAGCCTTTAGTGGCACCCTTTTAGCTGCGGACATAGAAGACTGCCACAAATAACATATGAATACCGACGCTATATCCGCCGCTTCGTAACTTAAACCAGCGTCGTTTCATTTCCCGTGCGAGCTCTTATAATTTTGTTTCCCTCCTTAACTTTAAACCAGCGATCAGAACTAAGCGCCCAGCCAACGATCTCTTCCAAATCTTTTTTCTCTCAAAGATATCTCTGATCCCAAATCTCTCTTCTAGCAGATTTCTACCAAATCTCTCTGGTTCTCACAGATTTAGCTCTGATTTAGGTATTTTCTCTTAGATCACTCCCAAATCTTTCTCATTCTTGCAGATCTCTCCCAAATCTCTCTGGTTCTCGCTGATTCGGCTCCCATTTAGGTATTTTCTATTGCCATTTTCCCTTGTACTTCCTTGCCACAACCCTAGAGTCGATTGTCTCTGCTCGACCTCAACTCAATCGGAGAAGATGCTAAAACTGTGAAATCTCTCTTCAAGTAAGTAAATTAGAGAATAAAACTTAAATTTTTGTTTTTTTCTGCCATAAAAACACTTAATGGTGGTTTCTTTATTAGCAACAACCACCCAATCTCAGCCGTCCAATCTCAAGGAATCGGAAGCAAAAACCCCATTTTCGTGTAGATTCTAATTTCGAATCAGGATCTGTGTATAGAAGTTGCCCTGTGTGCTTGAATTTTCTAACATTGCCTTAATCAGATATTTTATCTTTCTCTTTTATTCATTTTATAATTAATTTTTTTTAATTTTTTAATAATTTTATATATTAATCTTTTATGCTCATCATTATTGTCATCATGCTCGTAACGCAGAGCATTGTTTATGTAAATTTTTTTTTTATTTGTTTCAATTGATATATTGTTTATGCAATTTTTTCTTTATTTGTTTGATTGGCTATTTTTTGTGTATTCTGTGTATTTTTTAATATTTTTAGCGTGCTCATAAGAGGTTTTTGAAGCATATGATCCATTCTCCTTAATATAAGCCACTGTTCATATTCAACATATAAAGATGCAAATTTTAAACCATGAAGCTGACTGAAAAACAACCAAACTGAACCGTCATTGATGGGATCATTTGAATTGTCAAATCTATGCCATCCTAATAGGGATTGTTATATATTATTTGGCATAGCCGAAATGAGCGCCCATTCTCATAGAAGATGAATGGAACAATCATGAAATAAGGAATAAATATAAGAGAATTTCAAAATAATAACATAAAAAAAATTACAAAATATCTGTTGAGAATTGAGATAGATTGAACATGCCACATCAGAAACCGTAAATAGACCCATATGAAAGATTGATCAGATAATACATACCTAAATTTTACCTACTTTTCTCGGTTTTTTGTTTTGACTTGCCAAATTTTTCCTGAATTCCTATTTGGTAACTTAAGAAGTGAGAAATGATCTTACAGATTGCAAGTGAGGGAGTTTAACACCGAATCAGGGATTTAATATATATTGGCTGGGACCCCTAGCCGATACGTATCCAATATATATATCCGATGCATATCTGCCAATTCAGCCGATATTCGATGAAGCACCTGTTTTATTTTTAATGTAATATAAAAAAATTAAGAAATGTCAGTTTTGGTATTTTTGTCCAAGTCATATATGATATATGTGGGCTGATACAACCCAATATAGGCAGATATTTGACCAATTTGACATAATATTTGACCTTATATAAAATAATTAGGGTTGATATCCCAAAGGAATGGAGGCTAATTACCGGACACATATTTCGGATATGGTTGATATTTAAAAGCATTCCCTGAATATAAAGAAATGATGATGATCCAATCTCTTTTATCTTTATCTTTATCTTTCTCAAAAAACGTACCTTTGTAGGAATCTTTATTTATCTTGTCCTAAAAGTTATTTTAAAAAACATGATGAAGTATAAATAAATAAATAAATTGTCGTTGAAGAAATTAAGATTACAACAGCCGAATAAATCACCTTCTCCAACCCTCTATGCAAATTTTCTCTTGCTCGAGGGAGGTTATGAATCTAGGATATCATATTCTGTTTCAATGAAACAAGTTAGGACTCTATAAATCTTTTTATAATATTTTTATTAAAAGTTATAACCCTGGAATCACAATAGTTGAAGGGGCACCATTGTTTACACCCGAAAACTGTGCCCTCAATGGCTAGTTTGTAAATGTAACTTCTAAAGGTACATCTATATAATAGCGCCCACGATGATAACCCCTTCAAAACCATGGATTGTTGCAGATCAGATGATGGTGATCTTGTTTCACCCTGATCTTCCACATAATTGATCTTGAGATCATGTAGTACCTATCAGACGGTCAGTTTTTTATTCCACATTTCACAGATCTCAAGAAAATGCACCTTGAATCCCATGGCACACATCACACTCAAACGTGATTGTGGAGCCAGTTTTTGGGGATCTATGGCACATGGAATAAAAAACTGACCGTCTGATAAGTACAATATGATCTCAAGATCTATTGTGTGGAATATCGAGGTGAAACATAATTTATTTGGAAATGAGAAAAGCACGTATAAGTTTGAATGTATGGAATTATAGAATCTATAAGCCTAGTCCGCATGCTTTAGCAATTTACAATGTTGATTTGCTTACAATTTTTTCCTTCCGTGCGTTGGGACTTGGGAGCTGAGATACACTTTCACAATGCACACAAAGCTCACACATTAAGATTATTTATTTTAGAGAGACTAAAAGTTCAATTAATATGATTGCCAAGGAATTTTTAAGCTGATTTCTTTCAAATGGGATTCTCAATTACAGTTTGTCTCATAACCTTTCATATGTAACATATTGTACTTCTGAACCCATTATACAATATAGTTCGTTATTACCCCTATGAGATATATAGCAGAAGGAGACAAACATAGTTACCTGGTCCGTGGTCAGTTCATTTTGCCTGGTTCATGATTCACTACATTATAATGAAAAATGGCCTAAATTAGTTAATGAGTTTGCTAAAATAGTTTATAGTTCGTGGAGGATTAGAGCAAGCTTAGTAGCAATGGTGACCAAGAAGTGACAACAACTACATTCCAATCAGATGATTCGTCATTGTGAAGCCCTCATCTCTATGTCACTTTCATTTTTATTTTTTCTATGGCATTAATTTAGAATGGTTATAGAAATTTATTATATTCTTTTATCCAACATTATGTATGGCAAGACGTTTGGGTTTTCTATTTTCAATGACATTACTTAAATGCGACTTTTAAGATTTTTGTGAAGTTTAATCGAGGAGGTTTGGGACTATAAATCAGATATTTGACATGACAGATAAGAGTTGGATTGAGAAGAATAGGTATATAATTCTTTAATGATTAGATGCATTAATTATGGGTAAATTTTAATTAAGGCGTGGATTACTTAAATAAATTATTTACTATATTTTTGAAATAGGGTTTCTGGAGAGTACGATAGAGGCGTGAAAGAATTCATCAAACTAGCTATAGCTCGTGAAGCCTCTATTAATGGGAGGTTGAAGTGTCCTTGCGTTAAATTCCATAATGGACGATATCACGATTCAAAGATGGAAGAAGACCATTTGATATGCCACGGGATTGTTCGAACTTACATCAATTGGTTTTACCATTGGGAGGAACCACCTCAATCAAGTTCTTCAAGGGATAATATTCTTGGCAGTGAAGCTGATGAGCCTGATACGGGTGATGACATAAGCCATATGTTGCATGATGCGTTTGGAGTACAACTCCCAGATGTAGCTTCAGATGGTATTGAACCTGAAATAGATCATTTACCTGAAACTAGTACTACCAAATTTTATAAATTGGCATATGATGTTGATCAAGACCTATACCCCGGATGTAAGTCACACTCAAGGTTATCTTTCCTTGTTAAGCTATGGCATATCAAATGCCTTGGAGGATGGAGCAATAAATCGTTTACTCCCTGAGGGATCGACATTACCTGAAAGTTTTTCACAAGGTAAGAAGATTATTTCGAACTTAAGTCATGAATTACAATAAAATTGATGCTTGCCCAAATGATTTCATGTTTTATTGAAAATAGTCCACACACAAACAAGTATGTGATGTTTGTGGCACCTCAAGATGGAAGTATCAAGAGGAGCATTTAGAAGGCATTAAGAAGAAGAGTCCGGCAAAAATCTTACGTCACTTTCCTATAATACCACGTCTTCAAAGGTTGTACATGTCCTCAAAAATTGCATCTGACATAAGATGGCATGACAAGGGTCGCACTAAAGATGGGATGCTACGTCATCCTGCCGATTCTGCGGCTTAGAAACATTTTGACCTCGTCAATCCAGGATTCGCAACAGACTCACGCAGTGTTAGACTTGGGTTAGCAAGTGATGGTTTTAATCCTTTTAGGACAATGAGTATTATCCATAGTACTTGGCCTGTGATATTGATTCCATACAACTTGCCACCATGGATGTGCATGAAGCAGCCGAACATTATACTTGCGTTGCTTATACCTGGACCATCTAGGCCTGGCAATGACATCGACATTTACTTGAAGCCATTGATAAAGGAGCTGAAAGAATTATGGGAGTTTGGGGTTGAGACATATGATGCTTCAAGGAGGGAGATATTTAAATTGCATGCAACCTTGCTATGGACCATCAGTAACTTTCCAGGGTATGCTAAGCTATCAGGTTGGAGTACGAAAGGGAAGTTGACATGTCCTTCCTGCAACAGAGACACATGCAGTCAGTACTTGCGAAATGGTAGAAATCACTATTATATGGGCCATCGTCGATTCTTACCTTCAAATCATATATTTCGAAAGCAAAAAAAAATTTTTGACGGAACAGTAGAAGTCAAACCAACTCCAATTCCAATGTCTGGGTCAGATATATTAATTGAGTTAGATAATGTTACTCATAATTATGGAAAGCAACCCGTGAGAAAAAGATCAAAAACTACGGAGCATGTCGACATGCCATATAATTGGAAGAAGAAGAGTGTAGTCTTTGAATTGCCATATTGGGAGCGTAATTTACTCAGACATAATTTGGATGTCATGCATATTGAAAAGAATGTTTGTGATAATTTGCTTGGAACTCTCTTGGGTATTGATGGAAAAACGAAAGATAATTTACTATCGCGTCTTAACCTGAAAGAAATGAATGTGAGACATGCTCCTCACCCTCAAATAGATGCTGAAAAAAATCGAGCGTATCTGCCAGCTGCGTGCTACTCAATGGATAAAATTGAGAAAGAAATGTTCTGTAAAATTTTGAAGAGTGTGAAAATTCCAGATGATTACTCTTCTAACATTGAGAGATACGTTAATGTTAAAGAGCGCAAAATATCTGGATTAAAAAGTCACGATTCACATGTCATAATGCAGCAGTTTTTACCTCTGGCTATTCGAAAGACGTTGCCCAAGAACGTAGCTTCTACAATAATAGAGTTGAGCACATTCTTTCGTGAATGATGCTCCAAAGTATGTCAGATTGATGATTTGCAACGTCTTGAAGAGCGGATTGCTTTGGTCATTTGTCACTTCGAGCGAATTTTTCCACCAGCATTCTTTGACATTATAGTGCACTTGCCCATACACTTGGCATCAGAGGCATTACTAGGCGGACCCGTTCATTACCGTTGGACGTATCCCATTGAAAGGTATGATGCCGCAATAGTATATGTTGTTTAATTATTTATCAAACTTTTTAGGATTTCACTCACGTAGGTCAATTTTGTTTTGGCATTTAGGTATTTGTATACATTGAAATCATACGTGCGTAATAGAGCTCAATCGGCCCCCAAGGAACCCTGACGTTGTTGTGATTGGGAATGCCACACAATTCAAACTTAGTGCTCTAGAATGGACACAAGCACAACGCTACATGGTATTTAACCATGAGAATATCGCACCCTATTTAAAGTAAAACTTCACACATTCATAAAGGTCTTTTATATACCCACTCAATGCCTGATGCTCATACAACATTCATTTCATGCAGGCATCATGATGGAGAATTTATAATGTCATATCCAACAGCAAGTCCCCATGAAAGGCAAAAAATTCAAAATGCACAATTTGTTGAATGGTTTAAGAAACATGTACGTTAAATTTATTTTAATAAATCAATAGACAATTTTATTTTAATAAAATTGCTAGTATTTTGACCTACTTATGTGCTCCTAACAGATTCGAAGGTTACAAAAAAATTCAAATAATTCAATATCGGAAGAGATTCATTTGCTCGCTGAAGGACCATTTTCTAAAGCAAGAAGACTCACCAGTTATACTGTTAATGGATATAACTTTCAAACTGCAGATAAGGAGATGAGGGCTAAAACCCAGAACAGTGGTGTTGCGGTCACTGCAACTACTACGAGTTATGCAAGTGCAAAGGATAAAAGGCCCATCATAGGAGAAATAACTTATTATGGACGTTTAACGGACATAATCGAATTAACATATTCTGACCGGCTAAAATTTATATTATTCAAGTGTGATTGGGTTGACGTGACAACACAGGGTAGAGAAATAAAAATTGATGAGTTGGGGTTCACACTTGTGAATTTCACGCAATTATTGTTCACAGATCAACAATTGTCGGATGAACCATACGTTTTGGCATCTCAATGTGTTCAAGTTTTCTATGTTCAAGATCCAACTGACCTAAGATGGCATGTGATTGTAAAGACTAAGCCCAGAGACTTATTTGATATGAGATGGGATAGGGATGCATTGTTGGATAGTAGGACCTATGGCAACTAAGAAGCAAGCATTACTGTCGAAAACGATAATGATGTCAATTGGGTGCAAAAAGCTATGGTCGGCTTAACTGTTGATGCACCTCACCAGATGCATGCTGCGCATAAAGTTCCTTCAACCAATTTCTTTGATGATGAAGATGGATCATAGTCCAATTAAAGAATGGATGAATTTTATTTTTCATTGTTGATCAAATTCGAAGCAAGAAGAGAACTCATCACCTAATGAGATTGATAGGCAACTTCAGCTGGTTGAAGCCAACTCAATCGGGTTGTACATGGCTTCTTCCATCTGTTGTATCCTCATTATTTATTAATTAATTATATTGTTGCACAGATAAAAAAAGAGAACAAGGCTTTGGCCAGCACTTCTAGACTTTATTAATTTCTTGAGAATGAGGCTTTGGATACAACAACTTAGCAGTAGATGATAACTAAAAGTTCGTAGATGGGTAAGAAGAGAACTCATCACCTAATGAGCAAAAAAAGGACAACTTATCACTTTTGAAACGTTAGGGGAAGCCCTAGTTTTTTGTTACACCAGTTCTAAGAACAATTGCGGTTTTTTTATTAGTCTTTATTTATTGGAAAAACTGCAATAAGGTGTTTGAATCAAACATGAATTCATTAAAGTTCAGTCTTCTGCCATCATCACTATCCAAAATCCCATAATCAGCAAAAATTAAAACATGTTATGATATTTTTTGCCACAGATCCTACCTCCATTGTCTGAGCGAGATTAAACAGTGATAAGGGCTCAAATACCTAATGTAAAGACCCGTATTTTGAACCCGAGTTAGACTGACCCTGTGTGTGTATTCGGCTCGGCAACCGACGTCACCATTTGTTTTAGATTTTTATCTAGATATGATTGTGCGGACAGATTTTAATTTAGAGCCCATTTGAACCCTCATGCGAAAGTTGTGCACCGACCTCGGTGTAGCCGCTCAACACCGGACTTGAGTTTTAAAATTAGAAGTGTATAATACATAAGATGTGTGTGTGTGTTTTACTTTGTGAGCAATCCTATTATAAGAAGGAATTGCATTCCCGTATTATACTAGGTTTTGTTAAGAGAGGATAGTTACCCAACCGTGTGAAACTCCGTCTTCTCTCTTCTTCAATCATCGTAGGAGATCGGTTTAGAAAACCTCCTTCTCTAGAACCCTCTTTGTTGAAAACACTTAAACCTTAGAAAGAACTTGAATCAGCCTTGGATTCGTAGTTGGCTATTGGGAGAGGTTGAGATCATTGGGGGCGTGTTGGAGTTGTCTCTGTGAACTCGTGGGATCGATCATGGTAGCGAATCGTTGAGAAACCCGTCGGTTTTAGTTCGAGCTCCATTCGCGTGACTCATTTCTAATCTAGGAATCCTTAGATTAAAGGTACGTTTTAATTAAACTTTTTTATTAAATCATTAGATTAGCCATGGGTTTTGCTTTGGGATGTATGGGTTTCGATTCGAGTGAAAACCAGTGAAATCGCGTCGCTGTAGCTCGCTCGAGCGAGCTATTATCATCGCTCGAGCGAGGTATCACCGAACTCCGATATTGCCTTAGTATTTTAGTCATAACTTTTTATCCCGAACTCCGATTAAGACGATTCTTATTGCGTTGGAAAGATAATAGAAAAATCTACAACTTTCATGTTTTGACTAACTCATGGATCAATCGTTTTCATGATCAAAAATATATGAGAATGTTACATCAAATTGCTCGAGCGAGCTATTATCATCGCTCGAGCGAGGTATTGTCGAACTTCGACATTGCCTTAGTATTTTAGTCATAACTTTTGGTCCTGAACTCCGATTGAGACGATTCTTTTTGCGTTGGAAAGCTAATAGAAAAATCTACAACTTTTATATTTTGACCAACTCATGTATCAATTGTCTTGATAGTCAAAAATATATGAGAATGTTACATCAAATTCTAGGATTGGCGCAACTTGCCTGTTTTGACTTGTTTTTGAGGAAACGCTTAAATAGGTCTATATTATTAGTAATTAGAGTTTATCTTAATGCATGAACATATATTATCATGTAGATTGAGGGCGAGAGGCCATCAATAGGACTTTGCTTGACTTCGCATAACTCCGAGTTTTGGGTAGGAGAATCTCATCTTTACAGTATTTTATTTTAATTCGCATGGATATTTTGAATTAAAATCTTTAAACTTGCATATGCCATTGAAATCACATCTGTAAACTAAAATTGATATGAATGACTGAAAATCTAAATCTATCTGAATCACGAAACTCGAATGCTTAAGCTCAAAATCGAAATCAAGAACACGAACTATGTATAAAAGACTTGCATCGATTTATATTAGTATATCTGCATTTGTTTTATGATTGACGAGCGACCCTCAAAATTCTGAACAATTTTCGCACAAGTTTCTCTCATTACGTGGGGCTTGTTGCATCACGAAAAAGGGTTCATGAGCAGCGATGGTAGGTAGGGGTTCCCATCGGCTATATTCCCTCTCGAGATATAGTTTACTCGAGAGGTATTTTAAGTTGAGGATTAAGTCATGAATTCTTGAACTTTGCATATAGAAGTTAGAAACTAAGACAACGAAACCGCATACATTCTTGAAACTGTTTTCACACATTTAGAAATAAATCTTACATATGATTTACGCACCTAAATTCATTTATTATCTGCTTATATGTTTGACAAGCTATATTCGATATTTGTTTTGAAACCATATTAGTTAAAGTAAAATACCGTAGATGTCTTTCTTCTCGAGCTTTGTTGGTTAGCTCACTCGACTATCGTCACGAGTTCAGTCTTGGCGTGGCTATTCAAAGTGAGGTGATCCGACTACGTGCTGAGGAAGAGCTTGAGGTTCCTCTGAGGAGTTTTCCCATAGAACTTCTTGATTTTTTATTTGTGGTGAGAGTTAGACTTGAATTTGTGGGCCCATTTTAGTTGGATATCATAGTTTTATACTTGGCGTTGATTTACATTATGAGCCATGTTTGATGATGGTTGTCCATCATCGGTGGTTCTTACTTTTAATTGCTTCACATTTATTTTAGATATGGATATTTATTGCGCTTTACTCGATATGTGCCTGTTTGTCAAACATCGTTTATTCGATGGGTTGGCGAACCGGCCTTTCTATACACGAGGATTGGAAAAGTCGAATTAAATCGAGCCATCGAGTGGTTTTAGATTCTCTAAGGACCCATGAGAACCAACGTGACCGATGCAGTTCGCATCGAGTCATGTCGTTAGGTCGAATCACTAATCTTGTTTGTGATTGTCTTTACAATCAATGTTGGTGATGTTGTGGTGTTCTGTGTGGATCAGTATGGCCCCAAGATTTTGAGGCGAGGCGGTAGGGCGGTGCCTTTGAGGACATTCTGAAGGTGTCGGTACATCAAGGGAGTTGCCTTGCATCCGGTTCTAATCATCCCTATAGGAGCGGAGTTGATAGAGTCGAGGTGAAAGAATGGAACAAGTGTTAGAAAGTCGGCCACCTACATTGCTCGGCCGCATCTATGGCTCAATGAGATGCAATCGCCCGACAAGCGAGCTGATTTCTGTTGGACAACAACAACAATCATCGAGGTTTGCGAATTAGGAGGATGAGACCTCCAAATTTTTACGAAGACCGACCGATGGAAAAGGTTGGTTGGATGAGATGGAAAAGATCTTGAGGTGCTTGATTGCACCGATGTCGAGAAAGGTTAGATGGGCAACCTTCAAACCTGGATGGTGGACCATGGTGGAAGTCCGTGGCTGAACAGGGCGGAGTTTCCCAATACTCCTTGGACATGGGCTGAGTTTATCGAGGCGTTCAACGATCAGTACTTTCCCAAGATCGTTAGGCATCAAATGGAAGTTCAGTTCATCGAGCTGAAGCAAGGGACAATGTCAGTGCGTGAGTATGGAGATGAGTTCACGCGACTTTCAAGGTTTGCACCTCAACATGTGGCCACCGATATGATGAAGGCCAGAAAATTTCAGCTGGGTCTTAGGTCGAGTATACAGGAGAGCGTGGCTATGTGGGAAATGGAAATATATGGAGGAGTACTGTCAAAGGCCCTCATAGCAGAGGAAGAAATTCAAAAGCGGTTTTTGAGAAGCAGTCAGCCGAACAAGGACAGGGTTGTACAAGGGCAGTCAGGTACTTATGAAAATAAGAGGGCCAAGTTTACAAAGCCGCCAATGAACCTTATTCAACCTGCATTTTCTAGACCAACCCCTTATCAGAGATTGGCAGCATCATCACCTGTGCAATCCGTACGACCAGCGGGTTCTAATGCTAGTGGAGCTTCAGTGGCACAGGGATCCTCTCGTGCACCATCTTTTGTTTCTGTCACTATGTGCCTAAGGTGCGGGAAACCACACAAGACCGAGGATTGTAGGAGGAACAACTTTGGGCGTGTTTTGGTGTGGCGCAATCGGACACATGGTTAAGATTGTCCTCGGGAGGACAAGGGAAGAACTAGTTCACTTCTACTCGAGATCGACCGACCTCTTTGTTCAAGGTCGAGCTTATGCCGTGATGGCTCAAGCGAAACATCGAACGTGATCCAAGGTATTATTAAAAGTTGAGATGTCTTCTTATTTTATGTGTTATATATAATTGCTTGATATTTAATAAATTTTATTAATAAGTTATGGATGAACACACATGCTTAGAAACTTTTAATTGAAACGCTTGTCTAAACTAAGGTACCCTTTTATGCATCGGGGGCGATGTAAGCAAAACCAGCGAGTGTTGATAGACCACAGGTCTACACATTCTTTTTGTTACTCCATTGTTATTTGAAGTTGGGAATCATTCCCAAGGCCCTTGATTTCATCTTGGCGGTGTCAATTCCTCACGAACAACTCGGTGAGCAGCGATACCATGTGTCAATCGGTGATTGTGATGATCGAAGACCACGAGGCGGTGGTGATTTGATCATTTTGAGCATGGAAGGGTTGACGTGATACTAGGGATGGATTGGTTATCTACTTACCATGCGGCGTGGATTGTCTTGAAGATTGTAACATTCCGCGTAGAAGAAAAATCTTTTTGATTTTGCGAGTCAAATCTGTGTAATCTGGTTTATCTCGCCATTCGAGCAAACCGTATGATGAGGAATGGGTGTTGTGGTTATCTGGCCTACTTGCAAGATCATAAGGAGGAGAAGAAAAATATTGCAGATATTATGATTGCTTGCGAGTATTCAGATGTTTTTCCTGAAGATCTACCTAGATTACCACGGCGGGGAGATTGAGTTTGCGATTGAGTTAGTGCGGATCTTGAACCGGTATAAAAACTCCGTGTCGAATGGCGCTGCGTGAAAGAGTTGAAGGAGGCGACCGAGCGCTAGATAAGGGCTTTATCGGAGAGTGTGTCACCACAGGGAGCACCGGTTCTATTTGTAAAGAAGAAAGACGGTTCAATGCGACTTTGCATCGATTACGCCCTAAATAAGTTGACAATTAAGAACCGTTATCCACTTCCAGAATTGATGATCCGTTCGATCGATTACAAGGAGCAAGGTTCTTCTCGAAGATCGACTTGAGGTCGAGCTACCATCGGTTGAAAGTTAAAGTCCGAAGACATTGGAAGGCGTTCGAGAACCCGATATGGGCACAGAGTTCTTGGTCATGCCATTTGGGTTGACAAAGCCTTTTAGCGCCATTTATGGACTTGATGAACCGGATATTCAAGTCACATTTGGACAAGTCTGTAGTAGTTTTTGTAGATGACATCCTCATCTATTCAAAGACGCGAGAAGAACATGAGTAACATCTGCGAGTGGCTCTACAAACCCTTAGAGACCATCAGTTATATGCAAAACTTAGTAAGTGTGAGTTTTGGCTTGAGCAGGTCAGTTTCCTAGACCATGTTATCTCTGAGACCGGTATTACAGTTGACCCAGCAAAGATTGAGTCAGTGATGAATTGGAGCGACCAAAGAGACCGTTCTGAGGTTAAGTAGTTTCCTCGGTTTGGCAGGATACTACAGAAGGTTTGTGGAGGGCTTCTCCAAGATATCAGGTCCTCTTACACAACTTACGAAGAAGAATACTAAATTTAATTGGACAGAGCAGTGTGAGCAAAGTTTTTAGGAACTCAAGAAACGATTGACTCTCTTGGCCGATTTGCTATACCATCAAAGTGGGAGGCTTTGCGATATATGATGCATCATATGGGGTTTAGGCTGTGTGCTTAACCAGAATGAGAGAGTCATTGCTTATGGGTCTAGACAGCTAAACGACCATGAGAAGAATTACCCGACGCATGATCTTGAGTTGGCAGCAGTGATTTTTGCTCTGAAGATCTGGAGGCATTACCTTTATGGGGAGACCTTCGATATATTTACCGATCATAAGAGCCTCAAGTATCTCTTCTCACAAAAGGAGTTGAATATGAGACAGCGTCGATGGATGGAGTTCTTGAAAGATTATGATTGTACCATCCA
Organism: Chloranthus sessilifolius; assembly: GCA_021018995.1. Classification (NCBI taxonomy): domain Eukaryota; kingdom Viridiplantae; phylum Streptophyta; class Magnoliopsida; order Chloranthales; family Chloranthaceae; genus Chloranthus; species Chloranthus sessilifolius. The sequence goes on along the minus strand of CM037588.1, from coordinate 154,828,982 downwards.
GTACCACCCCGGGAAAGCAAACGTAGTGGCAGATGCGTTAAGTCGAAAGTTCTCTGCTCAGTTATCACATCTCACCGCAAGGGTGCGACGATGGCATCTATTGGAAGATATGGCTCTAAGTAGCATGAGATTTGACGTAAAAGGTTCAGGTGCATTAATGGCTACGCTGGTGATTCGTTCCACCCTCTATGAGAACATTCGCAGACTTCAGATGACGGATGATGAACTTATGGCTATCAGACGGGATGTGATTGGGGGAAGCAAAATAGATTTTTCTATCAAAGATGATGGCACTTTGTTGTTTAGAAACCGGGTATGCGTACCAACTAGTACTGAGCTTCGGGACACTATTTTGGAAGAGGCTCATAAGTCTATGTACGCTATTCACCCTGGCAGTACCAAGATGTACCAGGACTTAAAGAAAAGCTTCTGGTGGAGAGGTTTAAAGAAAGATGTCGCTGTGTATGTCTCAAGATGTCTTGTGTGTCAGCAAGTAAAGGTGGATCATCAAATCCGCAGGATCAACCACTACCGATACCTGAGTGGAAATGGGAGGCCATTTCTATGGACTTTATTTTGGGATTGCCAAGAACATTAAGAAAATATAATGTCATCTGGGTCATTGTGGATCGATTGACTAAGTCCGCACACTTCCTTCCTTATAATACGTCGTATATCGCCAACAAGCTCGCAGAATTATACATCAAGGAGATAGTTAAATGGTATATCAAATCGATGTCGTATCCGATAGAGACCCGATGTACACATCTCGCTTTGTAGCGATTTCAAGAAGGAATGGGCTCTAGGATCGATTATAGTACAAAGATTCCATCCTCGGACCGATGGGCAAACCGAGAGGTGAATCGATTATAGAAGATATGTTACGTGCTTGCATGTTGGATTTTCGTGGTCATGGGACCACAATAAGTTACATTGTGCTAGCATCGGCATGGCACCCTACGAAGCTTTGTATGGACGACGGTGCAGGTCTCCGCTTAATTGGGAAGAAGTGGGTGAGAAACTCATTTTAGGTCCCGAGATTGTGGAGAATACAACCGAGACAGTTCGGTTAATCCGTGAGAGACTACGCATTGCTCAAAGTCGTCAGAAGAGCTACGCTGATCTGAAAAGAAACCATGTTGAGTTTAAGGTGGGAGATAACGTATTTGTCAAAATCTCTCCTACAAAAGGTGTGATGCGTTTTGGGAAGCGTGGGAAGCTGAGTCTGCGCTATGTTGGACCTTTCGAGGTATTGGGCCGAGTCGGTGAGGTTGCCTATCGAGTAGCCTTGCCACCGCAGCTATCGGAAATGCCCAACGTGTTTCATGTGTCCATGTTACGAAGATATGTTAAGGACCCGACTCACGTATTAGACTACCAGCCCATTGAGCTCTAAGAAGACCTATCCTTGGTTGAGGAACCGATACGAATCTTGGATCGTAAAGAATAAATCTTACGGACAAAGAGCATTCCCTTAGTACTCGTGAAGTGGCGGAACCATTCTTCAGAGGAAGCCACATGGGAGCGTGAAGCGGAGATTCGCGAGCAATTTCCACAACTTTTCGAGTGAAGGTATATTGTAAACTATAGTTATGTAAGAAAATCATACGTACCTTTAAATTCTTGAATTTGCTTCTTTAAAAAAAAAAAAAAGGGAGAATTTCTTCAAAGTCTTCAATGCTAAATTGCTTCATCACATCGATGCTTTATATATATAGCTATAACGATCACACAATACAATCTTAAATGTCATATTTATTCATTCTCGGTTAGAACGTATATGCATTGGAACCCGTGTCATCGTTAGAACATGTTACCGGGCATGTGATCATACTTTTGAATAAGTATTCGATTCGACATCCAAATTTCGCTCAAATAATTACCAAAAGGGTGAGGTAGGTGTGTGCTAGGTTTGTGTCATGGTGAAGTATGTTTCCAGCACGTGACACTTGGGAAGGTATGCATCCATGTACAGATGCAATCCTCTATGGCAGTATGGGATGCCACACGCAGTACATCCAGGTTACTACGGATCCCGACCCTTGAAAGCGTGCTTAGTGAAGCCTACCGCATCGCGACCAAAGTTCTTTGACTTTAGACTGTTTCGATTTTGCTTTATATTGGTGTTAGGATAAGGACTTACCGCAGTTCGGTTTAGCTATCCGTATATTTTCGAGGACAAAAATTCCTAAGGAGGGTAGAATGTAAAGACCCGTATTTTGAACCCGAGTTAGACCGACCCTGTGTGTGTATTCGGCTCGGCAACCGACGTCACCATTTGTTTTAGATCTTTATCTAGATGTGATTGTGCGGACAGATTTTAATTTAGAGCCCATTTGGACCCTCGTGTGAAAGTTGTGCACCGACCTCGGTGTAGCCGCTCAACACCGGACTTGAGTTTTAAAATTAGAAGTGTATAATACATAAGATGTGTGTGTGTATTTTACTTTGTGAGCAATCCTATTATAAGAAGGAATTGCATTCCCGTATTATACTAGGTTTTGTTAAGAGAGGATAGCTACCCAACCGTGTGAAACTCCGTCTTCTCTCTTCTTCAATCATCGTAGGAGATCGGTTTAGAAAACCTCATTCTCTAGAACCCTCTTTGTTGAAAACACTTAAACCTTAGAAAGAACTTGAATCAACCTTGGATTCGTAGTTGGCTATTGGGAGAGGTTGAGATCATTGGGGGCGTGTTGGAGTTGTCTCTGTGAACTCGTGGGATCGATCGCGGCGCGAATCGTTGAGGAAACCCGTCGGTTTCGTTCCGAAGCTCCATTCGCGTGACTCATTTCTAATCTAGGAATCCTTAGATTAAAGGTACGTTTTAATTAAACTTTTTGATTAAATCATTAGATTAGCCATGGGTTTTGCTTTGGGATGTATGAGTTTCGATTCGGGTGAAAACCAGCGAAATCGCGTCGCTGTAGCTCGCTCGAGCGAGCTATTATCATCGCTCGAGCGAGGTATCACCGAACTCCGACATTGCCTTAGTATTTTAGTCATAACTTTTTATCCCGAACTCCGATTGAGACGATTCTTTTTGCGTTGGAAAGCTAATAGAAAAATCTATAACTTTTATGTTTTGACCAACTCATGGATCAATCGGCTTGATGGTCAAAACTATATGATAATGTTACGTCAAATCGCTCGAGCGAGCCATTATCATCGCTCGAGCGAGGTATTATCGAACTTCGATATTGCCTTGGTATTTTAGTCATAACTTTTTATCCCAAACTCCGATTGAGACGATTCTTTTTGCGTTGGAAAGCTAATAGAAAAATCTACAACTTTTATATTTTGATCAACTCATGGATCAATCGTCTTGATAGTCAAAAATATATGAGAATATTACGTCAAATTCTTGGATTGGCGCAACTTGTCTGTTTTGACTTGTTTTTGAGGAAACGCTTAAATAGGTCTATATTATTAGTAATTAGAGTTTATCTTAATGCATGAACGTATATTGTCATGTAGATTGAGGGTGAGAGGCCATCAATAGGACTTTGCTTAACTTCGCATAACTCCGAGTTTTTGGTAGGAGAATCTCATCTTTACAGTATTTTATTTTAATTCGCATGGATATTTTGAATTAAAATCTTTAAACTTGCATATGCCATTGAAATCACATCTGTAAACTGAAATTGATATGAATGACTGAAAATCTAAATCTACACGAATCACGAAACTGAATGCCTTAAGCTCTGAAAATCTGAAATCAAGAACCTGAACTATGTATAAGAGACTTGCATCTGATTTATATTAGTATCTGCATTTGTTTTATGATTGACCTGAACGACCCCTCAAAAATTCCTGAACAATTTCCTGGCACAAGTTTCCCTCATTACGTAGGGGCTTGTTGCATCCTGAAAAAGGGTTCATGAACGACGATGGTAGGTAGGGGTTCCCATCGGCTATATTCTTGCTCTCGAGATATAGTTTACTCGGGAGGTATTTTAAGTTGAGGATTAAGTCATGAATTACTGAACTTTGCATATAGAAGTTAGGAAAACTAAGACACTGAAACACTGCATCTGTTCTTGAAACTGTTTTCACACATTTAGAAATAAATCTTACATATGATTTCTGCACCTAAATTCAGTTTATTATCTGCTTATATGTTTGACAAGCTATATTCCGATATTTGTTTTGAAACCATATTAGTTAAAGTAAAATGCCGTAGATGTCTTTCTTCATCGAGCTTTGTTACTATAAATCACGAGTTAGTCTTGGCGTGGTTATTCGAGTGAGGCGATCGACTACGTGCCTGAAGAAGAGCTTGAGGTTCCTCCTGAGGAGTTTTTCCCAGTATAGAACTTACTGATTTTCTTATTTGTGGTGAGAGTTAGACTTGAATTTGTGGGCCCATTTTAGTTGGATATCATAGTTTTATACTTGACGTTGATTTCTGTTATGAGCCATGTTTCGATGATGGTCGGCCATCATCGGTGGTTCTTTACTTTTAATTGCTTCCGCATTTATTTTAGCTATGGATATTTATTACGCTTTACTCTGATATGTGCCATGTTTGTCCGGCTTATCGTTTATTCGATAGGTTGGCGAACCGGCCTTTCCTATACCTGAGGGATTGGAAAAGTCGGGTCGTCACACCTAACCCCAAGTATTTGAGCCATACATCAGAACTCGCCCTAATGCGCACCTCTCGATTAGTTATACATATGCAGATGCACTAGAGAGATCAGGAGTCCCTTTTTGGCTATATGGTTGAATTTTATGGGGTCCTGATCAATTCATTCAGCAGCATTGAGGAAGGTGGTTTATGATTTGAATTCTGGTCCATAACACAGTTTTTTAGTGCCAACTGCCAACTGCTAGCTGGTCTAGTCATGGATTAAAATCTCAGTATCTGTCGGTGCTGATACCGAAAAGTATCATCTTAGGTTTCATAACCTGCTAATAAGAAGTGCTTTAGGTTTCATAACCTGCTAATAAGAAGTGCTTTAGATCCATTCCATTGTGAACAATCTTAATTGCCTCTGACAGGTTGGAGCTCAATTATTTATAGCCAAATTGTCAACCTACTAGGTTTGTACTCATTTTAGATCCATTCCATTGTGAACACTCTATCCAAACACATAAGCTATCACTGAATCAGTTGCAATTCATGCTAAAGTTTACACAAGTTGTTGCTTACAGGTGTTCTGTTAGAGACTTGGTGGCCGAGTGAATACTGACTACTCATTTGCATCATGGTATTTCTCACTTCTGTACCTCCCATGCTCTCAGGTATGCCAGGCTTTTAACCTGATATTACTCTTAAACCTTTAAACAAAAACATGTTTCTAGCATAGTAGTGGTCCATGCTTCAGATCAGCAGTTTAGATGAGCACAATTTTCATTTCATTTTCCCAGATGAGATGAAAACCAAATCATCTCATTGACAAATTGGGGTGGGCAGCCTTTTTGGGTTGTAACTATAGCACAATTTTTCCATCAGTTTCTCGCCAAAATGAGAATGAAAATTTTGTTGAGAGCTAAATTCATCCCATTTTTATTGATAGTGATAGCTCTCTCTGATATAGATGGGCATCAACTCAACAGCTAGTCACCAAGGTTGGCGAGACATTTGAGATGAGGTTCTGTTTCTTTTCTTATAAGGATCTGCTCATGCACTCCATATTTTTTTTTGTGATCATCACTAAATTAGTTTTTTAGATTCCAGACTGAAGGGGTTCTTATGATACTATGTTCAATCATTTTTGCATTCTTTGTGATCTGCGGGTCTTCTTGCTGTTAAGCAGGTTGGAGCAAACATCGTTAAAAGGACTTTGAGCTATGCGTTGAAGCCAATTGCTAAAAATTCTGGTGTCAATGGCAGTAAAATAAGTTAGATCTTTCGGCCTCCTATGATCTTAGTAAGAGATGAAAATGACCGGTCCAAATTGCTGTAAAGTTTCTCACCAAATTTTTCTTGAATTGACTGGTCCCATATCAGCTTTACCTTGAATTGTGATTAAAAAAAAAAAATTGGTCTACTTATTAGGATGCTTGTTTATGAGTACGTCGACAATGAGATCTTAGAACAGTGGCTTCACGGGGATGTAGGGCCTTATAGTTCACTTAAGCTTTTGGAAGCATTCTTAAGCTCACATGTGGCAGAAATGGTGTACATCATACCTCTTCAAGGCCTCATTGACGAACCAATCTCAGTGGACGAGCATGATAAATGCTACTTTTCACATATATATATATATATATATATATATATATATATATATATATATATATATATATATATATATATATATATAATTCTTTACATGTAATGTATATTTGAAGAGTGTTAATCAAATTTTTTAGGTAAAAAGGGTAGCTCTATTCTCTCCTACCTAATTACAGAGAGCGTGTAATGTGGAAAATACGATTTGACTGATTTCAATAAGATGGAGATTGGTTTTTTTCTCAATCGGCTCTTTAGATCATGACCGTACCATTGAAGGAAAATTTGACCATTTAATGGCACATGCATGGCCTAAAGATCCTTTGGGATGCAAAACCCATCTCACCTTATTCAAGCCAGTCAGTTTTGTACGCTCAGTAAAGGGTGGGGTGTGAATTGAGCTGCCCAAAAAAAATAAAAAGAAGCTTACCGGCGGTTTTAAACTGCCGGCATATTGTATTGCAATTAATAAAAACTTCATCAGCAGCGGTTTCAAACTGCTGGCACCCACTAACTCACCGGTTGGTAGCTTAGCTTACCGGCGGTTTAACTTCATCAGCAGCGGTTTCAAACTGCTGGCACCCACTAACTCACCGGTTGGTAGCTTAGCTTACCGGCGGTTTTAAACCGCCGGAATATCATATCCCAATTTTTTTTAAAATGTCAGCAGCGGTGGTTGCAAACTGCCGGCACCTACAATCCCACCGGCTGGTTTCGTAGTCACAGTTTTAAATCGTCGGCACTGTAAACATCACCGGCGGTGTTGGACTGCCAGTGAGATGGCAATGAATGCCGGCCTTTAGCTGAAGGAAGTGGCGGTCTGAATACGTGACGGCGGCCCTGAACTGCCGGTACTCCGAATACAAACCGTCAGGGGAAACATGCAGCGACAACATATTTCGGGGCAGCTTTTGAAACTGCCGGTACCACTACTATTGGCAGTTTTAAGTAGTTTCAGCGGCAGTTTTCGGCCGCCGGGAAAACCCAATATGTTTGTAGTGGTGGGTTCGGTATCTTCAACCAGTATAGGGACTACCACGGGCGCGGGTAGAGGAACTGTAACCTATAGAGGTCCTCTCAGGAGTACGGCTATAGGAATGAAGTTTCTAACCTTCGGTCTCAAAGCTTGAATCATTGCCAATACATCTTTGGATAAATCGTAAATAAAAGTCTTGATAAGTATTATTGCTATTCTCATGCCATACAACGACTATCTGACGCGACCTTAGCAACTGGAAGTAAACATTGTTAAAAAGTGATATATGCTTGAATATGGAACCATGTTGATCGAATGATTTACTTTTTTCCTCGCAGCATAAATTTTTCACCATCGCCAGCTTTTTTCCTTTGTACTCATGATTCGCCAATTCACTTGTCAAGGGTTTGAACTGCTTTGATACCAAAGCTTCACAATGTTCAAGGCTATAGTGACATTTTAAATTTTCCGAGATAACACGACAGCACATCGCCATCTGAATTTCGGATAATAGCTCCGACAACCACCAATTTTCTACGACCATTCCAAGCGCTATCAAAATTGCATTTGTAGACTCCTTCCAGTTTAGACCATGTTGCCCTCCATCCTTCATCGCTGCCCATTCTAGTTTCTGAACTGTTTGCCATATATAATATACTCATTTAGATAGAACTCCAAAGATCAGACCAATGTATTGATATCTGATTTCTCCACTCTACAAATTCTATTCTTTTCATTCCAGATCGACCAACCCAAAACAAATAAAGTATTCAGATACTCCTCTCCGAAATTGCTTAGAATATCCCTTGCCCAATCTTTGAAACTGATGCTTGATAAATACACAAATATGATTTATAATAACCCCAAAACATACACTTTGTTAGGGTTAAACAAGTAATTTAGGGTTCACTATTGTGGTTTAGTGTTTCAGGATAATAAGAGAAAGAAGAAAGAAATTCTAATTTTAGACTAAAAAGAATGAAAAATTTCGTGTACAAAGAATCCCAATTCACACGCTTGCAGAATACAAATTAGAAAGAAATCGGATCAAGTTCAAGCACGCCGAAATTGAGGTTCACACGCGCGAAACTAACCAGTGAGTTTATATTTGACGAAGAGAATAGTTTGCGCGCGAACTTTAAATCTCGTACACTCAAATTAGCCACAACTTTCCTTTTTAGAGTCCTTTTACGATTTAAATTTCTTGGGGCTATATATAGATCATATGTAAAACCCTAAGCACAATTTTTGGAGCCTAGAGAAACACTCAAAAACCTAGAGGACAAGAAGAAGACCAAAATGCAGATCATCATCAATATTGTTGCTCAACTTCTATCCATGCAAGGCTAAAGCTTGGGTTCCGGGTTACTATGAAACCCTAGTTTAGTGATCTAAACTCTTCTCTTATTTTTTAATTTTTTATTAATGCAATTAACAATCATATAATAAGAATTTTTGAGCTCTTATTGATTTATTTAAACACATTATTAATTATATTTGTCTTGTGAAAGATTAATTGATGTGTGTTTGATACGAGAATATCACGTGTAGATTTTGATAATTGTATGATGGTGTTTGATTGAGTTGTGTAATCTTGAAATTTGATGACTTATGCTAAGAGGATTCTATGGAATTTTGTTCGAAAATAGACCATCCTATGACGGGATCACACCGATCTTTTAGGAATTGTTCGGGCTTGTAGTGACGAACAATTCAATCGATTAATTAAATTATTAACTTGAGAATAAGAAGGGAGAATAGATTATGAATCTAGTAATGGATTTGTAAACAGTGACCACTCCGACCATTTTTCCTATTCAAGACTCTTTCAATATAGGAAAAATTTCAAAATAACTCTTGAACTTTCACCCTATCATCAATAACGCACCTAAATTATTGATAATATATCAAATAGACATCCAAAGTACACTTAAGTTCATCAACTAAACCCTTAGTGTCACCTTATGTTAATGGCTGAATGGAAAATGCTGAGTTGGCATACAACTCAGTAACGTTGGGTGCCACGCACGCTATTTTTGCTGAGTTGTATGCCAATTCAACATTTTCCGTTCAGCTATTAAGAGAAGATGACGGTAGGGGTTTAATTGATGAACTTAAGTGTACTTTGGGTGCCTATTTGATATTATCAATAGTTTAGGTGCGTTATTGATGACGGGGTGAAAATTCAGGGGTTATTTTAAATTTTCCCTTCAATTTATTAATTAGAATAATTACATAAATTTAGATATTTAATTCAAACAATCTCTATGGTTCGATTTGTTTTTAATTAAAAAATCAGTTTAGTCAATAGCTCTTAGCTCTTGATTAATGGCTACTAATTGGGTACTGTAGACACCTAAATTTGGTCCAAGGCCCGATCGAAATACATTTCGAGAGAGGCGCATCTTCGAGTTTTTGATGGCATGTATGAAACCCTTAGGAACCTCTCCAAAATCTTAGGAGTCATTCCAAACCCTTAGGAACCTTCCCGAATCCTTAGAAACCTATCCCGACCCTTAGAACCCACTCCGGACCTAAACCTAGCTTTCCCAAGTAATGGATAAAGAGTGGTGCACTGAGACTATCTATGACCTTCTACTGTGATCGAATCTCATACCATTGAAGAGTAGAAGTCCTTAGCTTTCCAACAAGCCAAAGATCACCCCAATCGGGGCTGTGTGCAACAAGATATCGCATTCCGAAACTGAAGGGCAAAATGGTAGATTCAGGTGAACCCCCTTAGGGATTTGGCGCAACTAATAGTTGCGCCAGCATTAAGGTGGGTCCCCCGCGGGTAGTCGACTTCCCAAAGCTATTTTGCATTACTATTTTACTGTACATATGCTTGGCGCAACTAATAGTTGCGCCAGGCATATGAACAGTAACCCTGAGTTTTTGCCTCTAATTTTGTAATTGAGGTTTGACTTATTGACCATCTTGACCTTTGGAGTGTGTTTTGATAGTTTTGTTGCACCCATTTACTAACTATCTGCAACCTCTTAAGTGGTTTAAAGCCCCACCCTATCATCCACCATTGGAGCAACTCCTCACATTTTTCAAGGCTCCAACAACCCTAGGAGACCTTAAATTATCCATTACCTAATTGCTAATCTAAATTAGCTTTTTAACACCCTCCTAACCTCTCTTTTTCCTATAAATAGAGAGGCACTCCTCCCTTTACAAAGGCTTGAAAAAATTTGCAATTAAGAGATTAAGGAATCCCTTCTCTCTCTCTCCTCTAGTATACCATTTCCGTACAAAATTTCAGAATTTCAAAACTTCCCTTAGACCTTAGCATTTCATCCAAAAGCTCTAGGTTAGAGGTGTGTTACCTCCTAGCCTTCCCTCTCTACCTCTTAGTTATCAAGTCATAGGAGTTAGAATGTGACGACCCGACTTTTCCAATCCCTCAGGTATAGGAAAGGCCGGTTCGCCAACCTATCGAATAAACGATAAGCCGGACAAACAGGGCACATATCAGAGTAAAGCGTAATAAATATCCATAGCTAAAATAAATGCGGAAACAATTAAAAGTAAAGAACCACCGATGATGGCCGACCATCATCGAAACATGGCTCATAACAGAAATCAACGTCAAATATAAAACTATGGTATCCAACTAAAATGGGCCCACAAATTCAAGTCTAACTCTCACCACAAATAAGAAAATCAGTAAGTTCTATACTGGGAAAAACTCCTCAGGAGGAACCTCAAGCTCTTCCTCGAGCACGTGAAGTCGAGATCGCCTCACACGAATAGCCACGTCGATTACTGAACTCGTGACGTATAGTCGAGTGAGCTAACCAACAAAGCTCGATGAAGAATGACATCTACGGCATTTTACTTTAACTAATATGGTTTCAAAACAAATATCGAATATAGCTTATCAAACATATAAGCGGATAATAAAACCAATTTAGGTGCGAAATCATATGTAAGATTTATTTCTAAATGTGTGAAAACAGGTTTCAGTGTCTTAGTTTCTCTAACTTCTATATGCAAAGTTCAGTAATTCATGACTTAATCCTCAACTTAAAATACCTCCCGAGTAAACTATATCTCGAGAGCAGGAATATAGCCGATGGGAACCCCTACCTACCATCGTCGTTCATGAACCCTTTTTCAGGATGCAACAAGCCCCTGCGTAATGAGGGAAACTTGTGCCAGGAAATTGTTCAGGAATTTTTGAGGGGTCGTTCAGGTCAATCATAAAACAAATGCAGATACTAATATAAATCAGATGCAAGTCTCTTATACATAGTTCAGGTTCTTGATTTCAGATTTTCAGAGCTTAAGCAGATTCAGGTAGATTTAGATTTTCAGTCATTCATATCAATTTCAGTTTACAGATGTGATTTCAATGGCATATGCAAGTTTAAAGATTTTAATTCAAAATATCCATGCGAATTAAAATAAAATACTGTAAAGATGAGATTCTCCTACCTAAAACTCGGAGTTATGCGAAGTCAAGCAAGGTCCTATTGATGGCCTCTCGCCCTCAATCTACATCACAATATACGTTCATGCATTAAGATAAACTCTAATTACTAATAATATAGACCTATTTAAGCGTTTCCTCAAAAATAAGTCAAAATAGGCAAGTTGCGTCAATCTTAAAATTTGTCATAACATTCTCATATATTTCTGACCATCAAGACGATTGATCCATGAGTTGGTCAAAACATGAAAGTTGTAGATTTTTCTATTAGCTTTCCAACACAAAAAGAATTATCTCAATCGGAGTTTGGGAGAAAAAGTTATAACTAAAATACCAAGGCAATGTCGAAGTTCAACAATACCTCGCTCGAGCGATGATAATAGCTCGCTCTAGCGATTTGATGTAATATTCTCATATATTTTTTACCATCAAGATGATTGACCCATGAGTTGGTCAAAACATAAAAGTTGTAGATTTTTCTATTAGCTTTCCAAACCAAAAAGAATCGTCTCAATCGGAGTTCGGGATAAAAAGTTATGACTAAAATACTAAGGCAATGTTGGAGTTCGGTAATACCTCGCTCGAGCGATGATAATAGCTCGCTCGAGCGATTTACAGCAACGCGATTTCGCTGGTTTTCACCCGAATCGAAACCCATACATCCCAAAGCAAAACCCATGGCTAATCTAATGATTTAATCAAAAAGTTTAATTAAAACGTACCTTTAATCTAAGGATTCCTAGATTAGAAATGAGTCACGCGAATAGAGCTTCGGAACGAAACCGACGGGTTTCCTCAACGATTCGCGCCGCGATCAATCCCACGAGTTCACAGAGACAACTCCAACACGACCCCAATGATCTCAACCTCTCCCAATAGCCAACTACGAATCCAAGGTTGATTCAAGTTCTTTCTAAGGTTTAAGTGTTTTCAACAAAGAGGGTTCTAGAGAAGGAGGTTTTCTAAACCGATCTCCTACGATGATTAAAGAAGAGAGAATACGGAGTTTCACACGGTTGGGTAACTATCCTCTCTTAACAAAACCTAGTATAATACGGGAATGCAATTCCTTCTTATAATAGGATTGCTCACAAAGTAAAACACACACACACATCTTATGTATTATACACTTCTAATTTTAAAACTCAAGCCCGGTGTTGAGCGGCTACACCGAGGTCGGTGCACAACTTTCGCACGAGGGTCCAAATGGGCTCTAAATTAAAATCTGTCCGCACAATCACATCTAGATAAAAATCCAAAACAAATGGTGACGTCGGTTGCCGAGCCGAATACACACACAAGCTCAGTCTAACTCGGGTTCAAAATACGGGTCTTTACATAGAACCCCATTTCTCATCATACAAGCCTTCAAAAACTTACCGAAGCAAGCCAACGCAAGGCTCCACATTAGTGTGACAAGGGCCCGAGAGCTCCGGCTCTTCCTTCTATTCCTCTACTTTCTCAGTTATTCCTCTATCCTCCCATTTGTGTCATTACGCCACCAAATTTTTGGTAGAAACAGAAGGGCACAAATAGGATTTTAAGACCCTTTGGGTAAGAAGAAGCTTTTTTCTTTTCTTTTATATTATTTTTATTTTGGCCATAAGTAGGGATCGCATTAAGCGGGTTGATTAGGTGCCTAACACCTTCCCAATCGATAACTGAAGACCCTACCCAAGAGCCTTTGGCATAGATCGGATTCAGAGTCATATTTGTGACACTTCGGTTCTTATAAAAATAATCTAAGTTTCTCGGGACACCAAAAGCTCCGGGTGGCCACTCTAAATATTTCATAGAGAGCGCATCATCGCGACAGAATCGTCAAAAATTTCACGGTTGCACAGATAGCGACTCTGCCGGGGAGTAGCTACTAGAGTTTCCCCTTGAATTTGGCCTCTTTATTTTTTATTTACTAAACTTTTATTATCATTTTTTATTTTATTTTTACTATTTTTTTACCCACCCCTCCGATTATATCATTTTATTTACCCCTACTTTTACGTCATTTACAAGCCTTAGCCGTTTGGCGGGCCTACTTGCGCATTGTCATTCAATTTCTTTTTGTTTCCGTCATTTCAAGCACCTTAGCCGATCAGTGGGTCTACTTTTGTATTTCATTTAAATTCCTTATATTTCCGTTATTTCAAGTGCCTTAGCCGTTTGGCGAGCCTACTTATGCTTTTAATTCCGCAAACATATTCCGCTAGTGAACGCTGGCCCGTAGAGGCGGCACGGGATCATCATCCTCGGTCTTTGAACTTAAGAATATTTTCTTAAAGGTGAAAAATAAAATTGAACCAATAAAGGGATTTAAATTAATTTTTGTGGGGTAAATTTTCAAGGGTTGGGTTATTTAGGCACACATACAACCACTCGGGTCTTAGTACGGCAACAGCCCCTAGTGGTGATGATCCAAAAAAGTCCACCTAGTACCTAAGAAAAGTGCTTGCACTTGAGGTATATCGGGTGGGTAACCTTCTCGTTACCAAGCTTAAAACCCGAGAAAAAGAGAGCGATAGTGAACCCAATGTGGCCTCTAAACCCTTAGGTTCGGTGAGGAAGAGAGCGGATCATATAAATAGTCAATCCCCGGAAGCCTAGCTTCCACAAACAGCCAGTTTGGAGACCCATTTCGGACTAAGCTTGCTGATATCAAGCAATCTGGAGAGCCCTTTTAGTCTGGCGCCACTAATAGTTGTGTCAATCTGAAACTTTTGCTCTGGCACTACTAATAGTTGTGTCCAGTTGGTTCTGAGCAGCCTCAGTCCGAATCTGTGGCCTATTTCACATCCCGGACTCCCCGTGTGTTTAGTGCCTCTGTTTAGGCCCCGCAACTTCTGACACCCAATACGCCCTCGCCAGTCAAAAGAAGGTGACTTCTTTTTTATTCATTTCGAGGGATCGAGTTGTTTGCATTGGTTTCTGTGCCTTCAATAGATCAAGGGGTCTCCCTTTGATTCTTCCGAAGCACTTCGGAACCATTGTCGCGGGACCTATTTAGGGTACGAGAGCCACCCGAGAAGGGAATTCAAAAGGCCCCGGAATCCTCATTTCTTTTCACTTATAAAAATTCAAAAATAGAGTCTTGATTGGTGCCGACACAACGGCATCATCGTACCCTCCGTCATCCCGTAGGGAAAGAAGGAGGAAGCTTTACGGGCGTCATCCGAGGCACCCGTACCCGACTCGATACCGAGATATGTCATGGGTCGTGGACCCGGCTTATGCCGATCCCGACTCATCCCTGCCACATTCTCCAACCCATTCTCATACCGAAGAAGTCTTTACTTCCACCCCCTTGCCCAATCAACCCTCACCATAACCGGCCCGTTTGGTGCCCCTATTTTCCCTTCCACCACTTTCCAAAATATCCAAAATCTAAATTTTCTGTCATTTTCCCAAGCTATGCCTCCATCCATGATCATCTCCAATCCATCTTAACGAGCATACCCTATTTTTCATCCATCCATACTACATCCAATCCCCCACACATCCCTCCATTTACCCAAGCCAAGACCAATTTTCCTCTCCCATTTTTCACTTCCATGCCCCATACATGCCTAATCCATCCACCAATGCCCCACCTCATTTCTCTAATCCACCATATATCCCACCCCTCACCCGGGCCATGCCCAATTTTTCCTCTTCACCCACCCCATCCATACCCCTCCAACCATCAAATAATCTATCTCCATCCGATCCCCCTTCCATGGCCATGATGGAGGAGATGTTCTAAACCTTCAATAGGTGAAAGGGCTCCCAACACATCACCTCTTATCCCCACCACACATCCATGGATCCATCTCATACCCTATCAAGCCTTCATGCCCCACCCCCCATCACCCCCATCAACCCCCATCATCCATACAATTCAAGCCCCCACTACCCACATGTCCCAAGGCCCAATGGCCCAAGCCCCCACTACCCACCTATCTCAAGGCCCAATGGCCCAAACCCCCATTCCCCACATGTCCCAAGGCCCCATGGCCCAAAACCCCATGACCCATAACTATCAAGGGCCCATGGCCCAGACCCATCAAGGGCCCATGGCCCAAACTCATCAATAGCCCATGGCCCTAACCCATCAATAACCCATGGCCCAAACCCATCATGACTAAGGCTTTGTGGCCCAAGCTTCCCAAGGACCATGGGCCAAACCTTCATAGCCCAACCCTCCTAAAGCTTCATAGCCCAAACCCAAGCCCAACAAAACCTTGGAGTCTCGCACCCATACCCTTCACAATTCCTCCAAAATTTCACCCATTCACAACCCCCATACCCAACTCAAACCCATGCCTTACATCAACTCCAATTCACCCATATCCTAACATCCCAAAGTCAGTTTCAAGCCTTTCCCCAGGCCCAATAGCCTCATCAGGCCTCACTCCAAAATCTAACTGCCACTCATCCCATCATCCAACAAACCTTCCCTCATCCCCAAACCCAACCCCCACTCATGTCAATCCTATCTAGTCATTGCAACACCAGCAAGAGAATCCCGCCCTCACTGCACCCTATGTCGACCAGCAGTATGAAGAGGACGAGATTAGGAATAGTGGAGCCTATGCTGGGGCATTGACCAGCCTTAACCCTCCTTTAATAATTACCCACCCCTTGGTAACCCAGAGTGAAGTTCAACCGACTACCGAGAAAGTGTCCCCCATGTCCAAAGAATCTGAGCAGCTGAAAGAATAGTTTGACAAAATCCAGAAGCAGTTGTTGAAAATGGGTGGTGTTGAAATCCACGCCACGGACTTCATAGATTTATGTTTGTTCGTTGAGGTCCCCTTACCTCCCAAGTTTAAAATGTTGGCTTTTGACAAGTATAATGGCAACGGTAATCCTATTGCACACCTCAAGTCCTACTGTGGGGACATGTGTCAATATGGAGGGGACTAAAGACTACTGATAAAGGTCTTTTAAAAGAGTTTCACCGGTCCAGTCCTGAGATGGTTTACATCTTTGGAACCATCAATGATGAAAATGTGGAAGGACTTGACGCATTTGTTCCAGGAGCAATACATCTACATTATAGACATTGAACCGTGTAAGTAAGATTTGGCCCTCTTGAAGCAGAACCCAAATGAGACCTTTAGCGATTATTTGGGGCATTGGAGAGTACTGGCAGCTCAGGTTAGAAATAGGATACCTAATGATGAGCAAATAAAAATAATTTCTAAAAATACTCTGCCAGTAGTCTCAAACTATTTAGTATACCAATAGTAGTCCAGCTTTACTGATCTGGTAAGAAACACCAATCGCTGTGAAGATGCTATCAGGGAAGGTCACCTGAATAAGAATATACCAAGTGGTGCCAGTGGGGTTAAACGGTTTTCAGAGTAGAGGAACAAGAAGAGAACAGGGGCCGATGTCCAGAACATCGCCAACACCAAGCCCAATAATAATATAACCCCATTCCAATTCCAAGCAGTCTCGCCAGCATCAATCAGAACTGAGCAGATGCAGAGAGCAGGGAATGGACAAGGAATACAAATGACTTCGGAGCATAAGAGAGCCCGCTATGACCGAGTGTTTACACCCCTAGAGCAATCTCTAAGTGTACTTTTGCCTTTACTAATATAAAAGGGATTAGTTACTATTCGTCAATCGCAACCTCCTCCTCACCCGATCCCAAAGAACTATGACCCTAATACTCACTGTAATTTTTATTAGGGTTGGGTCACCCGACTGATCGCTGCTTCTCATTAAAGCACGCGATCTAAGATTTAATCGATGTCGAAAAAATCATTCCACCAGCATCTTCTCAAGTGAACCAACATGCGAATATTTATCAGGTGCCATTACCCTCACATCCTACCGGAGGAGTAGGTCCCAGACCCACCATCGGGATGGTAGAGGAATATGAGGAGGAATTTGAATTTGATCAGTACGATTACACTAGTGATCAGGAGAGCTATGTAGCACCATTATCGAAAAATTATGAAGAAAGGAATATTGGGGTGATTGAACCCCTGAATTTGTCAAATTATGTGCATATAAATACATATCAACCATACACCACCAACCCCGTCAATTACCCAATAGCCCATCATACCCCCAATCCCCCGCCAACACCTATCAGCTACCAATGGCCTACTCTTACCCCTTCTCCCCCAGTGCCACCACCCTCAAGCTTCACCACTCCCATCTAGCCTAATTTTTCCACCCAACCAGCATCACTGAAGTAAACCAAGTGCTACCCACACCTCCAGAGCCAACAATGCAAGTGCATCCGATACCGGCAACTGTATCATTTCAGATTGCGAGGCAAACCTACGATCCTCATCAGTGCCGCTAAGTTATGAACAAACAGATATCAACGCTAGCAGCCACAGAGAAGGGGCAGTGGACTTTATTGCCCGATCCAAGAAGATCTCAAAGCAGTCTAAAGCACCAGCCGCAGCACAAGCCCAACCAGAGTGAAAGAAAGATAGCGCATTAAATCCTTTCGAGAAAATGAATCGAGAACATATACTAAAGACTCAGCTGAGAAGAATGTATGCCCATATTACTGTATGAGATCTGTTGATGACGTCCCCACTCCATTTCCAAGCATTAATGGGAGCATTACAAAATGCACATGTATCACTTCAAGTTAGCCCAGATGAAGTCGGGTAGATAATTGGTCAAGTGATGGCTCCAAATGCCATTTCATTTTCAAATGTCGATTTACCGGATGAAGGGAGTAGTCACTCCAAATCCATTAACATTATTGATGTACTTTTAATTGTGATGTTTTACTCGTAAGCGCACGAATCAGATTATAGATAGTGAGTGCGAAGTACGAGATCGTTCCCACGAGGACTAATGTAGAAGATCTAAAAAGATGGAAACAGTAACTCAAGAAATCTATCAAGATTTAACAGTACCCTACCAACATTATGATTTAGGCAGCTTTGTGAGATAAGAAAATTACTGACTACAAAATAAAGTTTAATTGATAATTCAAAAATAAAGGTAGAGATGAAGATATTAAATCCTCCTATCTTTGGTTTGTTCTTCTCGTAATACAAATCTAAGGATTAAACTATGAGATATACCATTAAAAAGCATCTTTTATGGAAGATAAATGGTCAAAACCCGGATAGGTTTCACATTGCATCCCTACAATCAGAACTTAATTTCAGAGATGATTTTCATATATAGATCTGGGATCAAGGGCATGACTCGGCACACTTGATCTCAGATACAAATAGAAATCATCCCCATAATGAGTAAAAAATTCCAACAATAATACCACCATAGATCTGAGATCAAGGGCATGACTCGGCACACTCGATCTCAGATTAGGGTGTAATTAAGATAAAATTACCGTCACAGGTCTGAGATCCAGGGCATGACTCGACACACTCGATCCCAGTTAGTGACGGGGATTTCATCCATTCAAGATAGCATAACAACCATAAAAAAAAATCTCAAATTTTAATCCTAGATTTATATTATTAGAAGTACATCCCTCGAATGGGAATCATTAGATCCCCATCTCTAAGAAATTAGCCACACATGTTGTAATTAAATGACATAAAAAAAGTAATAAATAAAAAATAATATTTATCTAATTAATTAAAAATACCTCAACCTTCAATAACAATTCCTTGATCCAAGCTTAATCCATGAGTATAATGATCTTTAGAGACGAAATTAAAAATACTCTCTACTAATCTCTAAATTTAAACTAGGAATTAATTGAGCAAAAATAAATTCTCCGAAGAAGGAATGCTAAAACAAGAAGGTAAAAGAACACAAAACTCTCCAAAAAATAAAATCTCTATATCTACGTATATCTTGAGTTGTTGTTTGTGGCTTTAAATACTCTCCAAGTCTCGCAGCTCTCCTAGCCCGAAATGTCAGAGTCGATTAATCGACTTTACAAGTCGATGCATCGACTCCCTATAAATCTGTACTAAAAAGTCACTTCCATCTCAAACTCCATCATTTCCCTCGATTAATCGAGTGAAAGGTCGATTAATCGACCTTCCCAGATTTCCGTGAACTTCAGCCCAACTCTCAATCAGATGCTGCCTCGGTTTTTAGCCATAACTTTTACTCTAAACTCAAATTGGCATGATTCTTACGACATTAGAAAGATGACAGAAAGCTTTACAACTTTTGTGTTTTAGCAATTTCACGAATCTAATGTCTTGAAGGTCCAAATTGAGCTGCAAGTCGCACTAAGTTCTCGATGACCCAAGATTGCAGTGTTTGACATTATTTTTGGAATTCTTAGGCTGTTTTATGCACTTTGATTATATTTGTCAGAAACACTTTAAATCTAGTAATTCTCATCAGATAGCCTTCATCGGACGACTAAATGTAAGTATTTAGGGGTGAAATATCATCATATTTCACTACTCATCAATTACTATTGAGTCCGAAAATATGATAATTCCCTTAGTTTTGATCGATAACGGGTCTGCATTAAACATATGCCCACTGAGAACCACCACCAATATTGGAGTAGATCCGTGCATACTGAGACCCACGAGGACTAGTGTCAGAGGTTTCGATAACACACGAAGAGAGATAATGGGAGAAGTTGACCTTGAGCTATTAATTGGGCCAATGACCTTCTCCATATTGTTTCAAGTGATAGACATCAAATCCTTGTTCAATCTACTATTGGGACGTCCCTGGTTGCATGAGGTCGGAGCAATACCGTCGACGCTGCACCAAAAGCTCAAGTTTATATCCGGGCATAAGATTATCACTATCATCGGTGAGGGGCATAGTGAGAAAGAAAAATCCACCAACATTGTCGAAAAACTCAAAGTGTTGGATGTGTCGCACACCGCTAAAGACGTCTACCTCCACAGTTTTGAATATGAGGTATCGACGATACTCCCGGAGCCCATCGAGGGCATCATTCCAAGAACCGGAAGTGGAATGATAGCGGCAGTGGTCATGCTCCAAAAATGGGGCTACCAAAAAGAAAGAGGACTTGGGCCCAAACTGCAGGGTAGAAGAGAGCCCGTCACAGCTTAGGGGGGCCAAAAAGTCAGATTTGGGCTAGGCTATAAGCCCACAGAAGAAGAGGTGCGATAGGCTAAAGAAAAAGCCCGCGCAACGGTAGCTACACAAGCTAAGGGAACCACATAGACCGCGCAACGGGTAACTCATTTATCCCCACATAAACCCACAGCATTAGTTCACCTCACCAATCCCTACATCACCCTTCCCAACCTGGAGATAGACTTTGTTGCGTTATCCCTCTTTGAGGAACGACGGCCCGTAGCTGAATAAACTCCCCCTGTGATGAATCATCATAAAACTGTGTTAACGTTTGAGGATATCATCTCAGACGAAATGGGGATCAATATAATGGAGGCTGACTCCGAAGAGTAGTATCAGTCAACACCCTCCATCCAAATAGGTAAAGGAGCGGCCTCTCAGGTACACAACTGGGAATCTTTGCCCCAAACCCTAGAAGCGGAGAGTGGCCTAACAGTTGGCACATGTTTCTGAAAAAAAAAAATAACCTATAAAATATGAGCTAAGCTCTTGGCAGGCAATACCTTTTATATACACAGACTAGTGTTGCAAAGGGTCCGTCTTCGAAGAAAATAAAAATCCCAAAAACATTGAAAAAATATAAAGACCAAAAATATTGTCATTTAAAATTTCAAATAAAATCCCATAAAAAGATGTCTTAACCGAAATACTCGTCTCACTTAAAATCGACCCCTTTCCTGTAGAAATACAAGAAGAGGTAGGAGTTACATGTCTGGACGAGGATATCCCCTTGCAGGAGTTCCCCAATGAGCTCCTTGACCGGTTTGCCGAATTTGAGCATGACCCTACCCCATTTTTGAAGAAATCAAGGACATTAATCTAGGGACTGAGGAGATTCCCCGAGTTACCAAAATTGAAATGTCGCTATCTCCCGAAGAAAGAAAAAGTATGATCGATTTTCTTCGGTCACACCAAGACATTTTTACATGGTTGTACGAGGACATGCCTGGTCTGGACACCGATTTGGTCGAACAGGAGTTGCCTCTGTACCCTGATATGAAGCCGATTAAGCAGAAGTTGAGACGTCTCTGACTCAAGTGGATGTTGAAAGTCAAAAACGAGGTCATCAAGCAGTATGACTCGGGATTTCTTATGGTATACAAATACCCGCAGTGGCTAGCCAATATTGTGCCTATGCCGAAGAAGGATGGAAAGGTCCACAGTGTATCAATTTTAGAAATTTGAACAGGGCAAGCCAGAAGGACTATTTCCTGTTATCGCATATCGACATCTTAGTCGATAACACCGCTAAGCACGGGATGCTTTCTTTTATGGATTGATTCTCATGATATAATCAGATTAAGATGGCAAAGGCAGATCAAGAGAAAATTGCGTTCATCACTCCTTGGAAAACCTTTTACTACAGAGTTATGCCATTTGGGCTAAAGAATGTCGATGCAATGTACCAAAGAGCTATGACTGCGCTGTTTCACGATATGATGCATCGAGAAATTGAGGTGTATATTGATGATATGATAGCCAAGTCACCAAAATGAAGCGATCACTTGATAAACCTCTAGAAGTTGTTTGAGAGGTTAAGAAAGTATCGATTACGACTAAATCCATAAAAGTGCGCATTTGGCACCATATCAAGGAAACTATTAGGATTCATCGTCAGCAGGAGGGAGATCAAGGTCGACCCCAGTCAAAGTTAAAGCTATCACAAAAATGCTGCCACCATCTACTGAGAAGGAAGTTAGAGGGTTCTTGGACAGAATATAATATATCAGCCGATTTATTACACAGCTAACTCTAATCTGCAAGCCGATCTTCAAGCTACTTTGAAAGGGCTCACCCGTTGAATGGAACGACGACTGCCAGGAAGTGTTCGACAAAATCAAAAGCTACCTCCTTAATGCACCTGTGTTGGTACCACCTGAGCTGAGGAGACCACTCCTAATGTATCTCTCCACGATGAAAGTCTCAATGGGATGTGTGTTAGGGCAGTACGACGAGACGAAAAGAAGAGAGCAAGCCATTTACTATCTGAGCAAGAAATTTACTGATTATAAGATGCGTTATTCTCATCTGGAGAAAGCATGCCTGGCTCTTGTATGGGCTACTCAGAGGCTCCGCCATTACTTGCTATCCCAAGCCATTCTACTCCTGGCCTGCATGGATCAGTTGAAATACCTGTTCGAGAAGCCGGTTCTCACTGGATGGACTACACGATGGCAGCTTTTATTATCTGAGTTTGACATCACATACTTCACTCAGAAGTTGATAAAGGGGTAGGCACTCGCCGATCATCTTGCCGACAATTCTTTGCCAAATTATGAACCTTTAAGAACTAAGTTCCCCAATGAGGACATCCTATTTATGACGAAAGACGATACAGAAGAAGCAGAAGAATCTTAGGTAATAATGCACTTTGACGGGGCAGCAAATGCTGAGGGTCAGGGAGTTGGCGTCATTTTGATTTCACCAAAAGGATCTCACGTACCAGTCTCTATCAAGCTCAACTTCCCTTGTACTAACAGCATGGCCGAGTACGAAGCTTATGCCGCTGGCTTACTAGCAGCTCTCGATCTGAACATAAGTCACCTTCGAGTGTTCGGCGATTCACAGTTAATCATATGTCAGACGAATAGAGATTGAAAAAAAAAAGATGAGAAACTTGTCCCTTACCATGAGCACCTCAAGGATCTGATAGCTTGTTTTAAGGAAGTGACATTCTCATATGTCCCCCGGATAAAGAATCTCTTTGCCGACGCACTAGCAACTTTGGCGTCAATGGTAAAAATCTCATATGACGCTGAGATGAAGCCGATCATGATCGAACAAAGGAATGAACCGGCCTTCTGCCTCCAGATTGAGGAAACTACAAAGTTTGATGATGAGCCACCTTGGTTCTCAGATATCAAGAATTTCCTCGAGACTCTAACTTTCCCTGAGGGTACATCCAAGACAGACCGACGAACCATTCAATGTTTAGCGGCAGGCTACGTCATTTGCGGGGAATGCCTTTACAAGCGATCCTACAATAACATCTTGCTCAAGTGCCTCACAGAAAGTGAAGCGATCAATATTATGAAGGAGATCTACAAGGGAGTATGTGAAGTCACGTCAGCGGTCACATGCTCGCTAAGAAAACTCTACGGCATAGATACTTTTGGACCATTATGGAATCGGATTGCTGCAAACATATTTAGAAATGCTACAAGTGTCAAGAACATTCTAGTCTGATACACACTCCCGCCATCGATCTTCACTACATGACCACCCCTTGGCCATTTGCTACCTGGGGCCTTGACGTTGTCAGAATGATTAATCCAAAAGCATCAAACGGACATCGGTTCATCCCCAATAAGACTTTTCTCATACTCAAATTTCTTCAAATCGAGGGTAAGGTGAACGGATTTAGAGTAACCCTACTTCGGTGTGACTCTTGTGAGGCCCCTGTGGAGCTTCAAGCCAGACAAATTGGATAACTCCTCAAGAGTGGGAGTTAGCTCCCACTTCCCAAATCGGAACACATGGGCGTTTGCATCCCAAAACAAAGTGGCCGCATGAAGTAGGTCACACCGTGGAGGAACCTCGAGAAAGAAGGGAAAGCGTGATAATCCAAGCTGCTCTAGTTCAACGAGCTCACTCTCATTCAAGCTTTCAAGCCAACTTTTTAGAAAATTGGGTCCCAAGACCAAAGAAAGGAGTAAATTGGTTCCAAGCCCTCCATGTAAGGGAGGGTTGGAAAGCGGGTCCAATGATGTACAAAAAAATTTTGAGAGTATAAAATTCAATGTATGTCGATGGACCCACCCTTGGGAAAGCAAGGAGAGAAAATATTGGCTGAGAAGGCCAAGTCAAAAAGAAAAGAAAGAAAAAATGGGTTGTCTCGGGCATATAAGGGCCCACTGCCCCCAGGCTAAGACTGGCGCAACTAATAGTTGTGCCAGTATAAATTTCCCCAGTTTAAGCCTAGTGCAACTAATAGTTGCGCCGGTACAAATATCCCCCCTTCTATGCCATTTTGGGACCTTTTTGGGGATATTTGTGGGCCCTTGCTGGCCCCCCTTAGCTAGTTAGCGTGATTCACCTGCTTTATTCTATGAAGACATTCAAACATGAAAATAAAAAGGGCACATAACATTGAAATAATTTGACTTTCTGTGCAAGAAAAACCCGCACCAAGGCATGTGACCTCGAGGGCCACTTTTATGAGCAATCGTCAAAACCATCCTGCAAGAAGTTGGATATATGCAAGGGAGCGATAACATGCAATCAAAGGAATAGCGCTAAACATTTCCAAGCATAAAAATCATCCCAAAAAAATGCCACAATCATCCATCACAGTCTGTTTAACATCCCAAAATTATCCCAGAATATGCTAAATGTTTGAAAGCAGAAACTAAGGCCTAATCCTTGTTTGCGCCCTTCGAATTTTTCCGTCGACGCAAAGAGCTTTGGAAGGTCCAAATATCTCCTACCTGGGACCACGCCTGCGAAAGTCGGCTGAGCAAAGAGCGCGACTCCTTGGTGCATGCGCGCTGCAAGTCATAGTCAAAATCAAACATCATGATCAATTGAGGAACAAAAGATAATAAACCAGTGAGAGTAGCAGGTCAGCAGAATACTCACCCCCTCCATATCCCGGAGCTCAGGAAGGTTGCGATAATATGCAGCATGTTTTATGACCGAGTCAAAGTTCTACATTCAAAGGGAAAGGATGTCAGTTGCAGGGACTAGTGACAAACACATGCATTTATCAAAGGAGCCAAGACAAAAGAGGAATGATCGTGAGAAGGCTTACCCCCTGACCCACCTCAGGAGGAGGGACCCGGGCCGCTTCAACTGAGATGTGTGCCTGCTTATCCACGTCGGTGCATAGACCTGAGAGAAAGCTATCGTCGAGGCGTCTGAAGGTCTCATAGACCACGGGCGGACACCACTAAGGGCACCCACGTGAGAAGTACCCGACGGACCAGCACCTGAAGCACCCTCGCCTGAGGGACCCACACCAAAAGGGCTAGCGCCTGAGGGACCCACCCCTGAAGCATCCGCAGTATCCATCGTCGCCCCGCCTTCATCATCTAAGTCGTCTCCCTGCATAAACTTTGAACAAAAAAGAGATTTGCTCAGTAGGAACCAAAGCTGAATTACCTGAGAGCGCGAGCCGCCGAAAGCAAGGAAGTTGACACTAGGGACAAAGCGCGGCAGTAGGAACCGGTACGGCAGAGACTCATACCATAATTGATAGTCCCTGGGTACGAGAAGAGCGTTAATGGGGATCCCATTATTATGGAGGAAGGCAGCTGTGAGCTCCTCAATGCTACCCGCGGGATCCAAAATATCTGCAGGAGGATCCATAGGTATGGCGAGATAGCCCTGATACTGGCAAACTACCCGCCCCCCCAAATAGTTAGCCCTGGCCCACGCCCCATAAAAGAAGACAACACGGCGGTTGTTGAATAGGCGCGAGCGAATGCCGACAATGAGGCACGCGTAGAGGCGATGTAAAGGAACCCTAGGGAGGCTCTGTTTTTCGGTTTAGAGAGGGAGAAGAGAGCAATTTTAAAAACACACGATGGCTGCCCGAACTCGAGTTGTTTAAATTTGATCCCCAGCCATGCTTGGCGCAACTAATAGTTGCACCAGACTATTTTGGACCTCTTTTGGCTTGGCGCAACTAATAGTTGTGCCAGCCACTAACAGGTCGGGTCTTGGGCTTGGTACAGGTCACCTGCATAACCCAATACCCCCTTTCTTCATTTTGATTACTCCCAACCGATGTACGTGCACCCAAATAGTATGTCGATCCTCATTCGACTTACCCGAGAAGCCGTGCTAGAATAAAATGGATGGAGATCAATAGTCATCCTGATCCTACACAGAAAAAAATCAAAAAGTCTTTAAAAAATCCCACATAAAAATCCAAAAATAATTCACATAAAATGATAGAATAATTCACATAAAATGATAGTTCTAAAAAACTGAAAAATACCATAGAATGATAGCTCTAAAAAATCCAAAAAATCACATAAAATGATAGCTTAAAAATCTAAAACACAAAAAAGATAAAGAAAATCCCAAAAGTAGTTCACATAAAATAATAAAAGTAATAAAGTGACAAAATCACATGAAATGATAACTTAAAATTCAAAAAATCACATAAAATGATAGATCAAAATAAATAAAAAAAATCACATAAAATGATAAACATAAAAAGTTAAAAAATTCTCACATAAAATAACAAAAAAAATGTGTGTGCAATTACTCCCAAAAAGCGTTGCGACATCTTTTCGCTCCACTCAGGTAGTCAGGCTAGATAAACCTCGAGATCAATGGGTTCGCCCAAAGACCTAGAGCCCTGCTTCAGGCAGGGACACCGGTGCCCAGTTAAATGAGGCGGTCTATACCTCATATGATTGGACACACAACGGATGCACATGCGTGCTCCGTTGCAGTAAAATGTCAATAATTTATCAGCAACACAACTGTGTTATAGCAACGTCCTAAGTCTAAGGTTCATCTTGGATCTTTGGTTCCTACTTAAAAGTAGGAACAACGGTGTCAATCTTGATCAAGCGGTCAATGTTTCGATCGGATCGACTCCACTGCTAAATCTTTGTGATAAGTGTTTTGTCTTTTGGGTTCATTGGAACATGAGTATCTAACTTGAGATTCATCATGGGCTATTTCGGAGGTGTGGACTCTTGGTATGTGCAGTCTGGGTGTGCACCCTACGAGATTTAAAATCCAGATAACTCCGTTATGAAAAAGATCAATCGTTGGTTGAGACCAACCTACTGAAAATGAAACTACACATCAATCAAACTATGTGTAAACATGCATGTAGAATGGTTCATTCCCTTTATTTCCGCAAGCTTAAAACCTGTATTGGCACGATATCCCTGTAAAGGATACACCTTGCGTCTGGGTATCCATAGGATGATCGTTTATTCTCGTAAATTATACTCAGACGAGATCTGGGTCAAGACTTTCATTGCCTTTGTTGCTTATCGCCCCTAATGGGTGCATGTTTATGCATAGTTAAATAATTTGTAAGATCATTATCGGCAGAGACCAGGATTGGATGTCCCCTGCGGTGGGCACCCGATTTTGGCCGGATCTGTTCAGTGTCATTTGAGGTTGGATACTCTGGGTCATGATGATCCAAGGCATGTTAGAAAAGCAGCATGTACTCCCAAAAAGCGTTGCGATCTCTACTCACTTCTCTCAGGTAGTCGTACTAAATAAACTTCGGGATTAATGGATTTGCCCAAAGACCTCGAACCATGTTTCAAGCAGGGGCACCTGTGACCAGTCAGATGAGGTGGTCAATGCCTCATATGATTGAACACAAATTGTAGAGCCTTGCGTTGCGTCTATCTTTGAATGTGGGTCGATCACCCTCCATACTTACGAAATTGTTGTATTTAGGATGAACCTTGAACATCAAACTCCTTCAAAACATCTCGAGAAGCGACCATTTTTCTCAGCTATTGGGCTTTCACAACTCATTTTCCACCTCGGTTATGCCCGAAAATGTCGCTAAGCGCTTAGGGACCGATTACCTTGAGAGACGGCTATTTTTCTCGACATGCAGGGCTTTCATTTTCTCACCATTTTACTCATTTGATGTTTAAAGTTTGTTCTGAATATAGCAGGCCCGTCAGTAATGCCTTGGGCCTCTTCAGATGTCTCTTTTCTTTGGTATTCGATCATTAGTGATCGATTACCAAAGAGAGGCATCTGTAGACACCCAAATTTGGCCCAAGGCTCGATCGAAACACATTTCGAGAGAGGAGCATCTCCGAGCTTTTGATGGCATGTATGGAACCCTTAGGAACCTCTCCAAAACCTTAGAAGTCATCCCAAACCCTTAGGAATCACCCTAGATCCCTTAGGAACCTTTCCAAACTCTTAGAAACCCATCCTGACACTTAGAACCCACTCCAGACCTAAACCTAGCTTTCCCGAGCAATGGATAAAGAGTGGTGTACCGGGACTAGCTATGACCTTCTACTATGATCGAATCTTATATCATTGAAGAGTAGAAGTCCTCAGCTTTCCAACGAGCCAAAGATCACCCCAATCGGAGCTATGTGCGAGACGATATCGCATTCCAAAATTGAAGGGCAAAATGGTAAATTCAGGTGAACCCTTTTAGGGATTTGGCACAACTAATAGTTGTGCCAGCATTAAGGTGGGTCCCTCGTGGGCAGTCGACTTCCCAAAGCAACTGTGCATTACTATTTTATTGTACATATGCTTGGCGCAACTAATAGTTGCGCAGGCATATGAACGTAATCCTGAGTTTTTACCTCGAATTTCGTGATTGGGGTTTGACTTATTGACCATCTTGACCTTTGGGGTGTATTTTGATAGTTCTGTTGCACCTATTTATTAACTATGTGCAACCTCTTAAGTGGTTTAAAGCCTCACCCTATCATCCACCATTAGAGTAACTCTTCACATTTTTCAAGGCTCTGAAATCCCTAGGAAACCTTAGATTGCTCATTACCTAATTGCTAATCCAAATTAGCTTTTAAACACCCTCCTAACCTATCTTTTTCCTATAAATAGAGAGGCTTCCCTTCCTTTACAAAGGCTTGAAAAAATTTGCAATTAAGAGAAATCCCTTCTCTCTCTCTCTCCTCTAGTGCACCATTCCCATACAAAATTCCTGAATTTCAAAACTTCCTTTAGACCTTAGCATTTCATCCAAAAGATCTAGGTTAGAGGTATGTTACCCCCTAGCCTTCCCTCTCTACCTCTTAGCTATCAAGCCATAAGAATTAGAACATTATTTCTCATCATACAAGCCTTCAAAAGCTCACCGAAGCAAGCCAATGCAAGGCTCCACAGCGGTGCAACAAGGGCCCGAGAGCTCTGGCTCTCCCCTCTATTCCTCTACCTTCTTGGCTATTCCTCTATCCTCTCATTTGTGTCGTTACGCCGCCGAATTTTTGGTATGAATGGAGGGGCACAAATAGGATTTTAAGACCCTTTGGGCAAGAGAAAGCCTTTTTCTTTTCTTTTATATTATTTTTATTTTAGCCATAAGTAGAGACCGCATTAAGCGGGTTGATTGAGTGCCTAACACCTTTCCAATCGATAATCGAAGCCCCTACCCAAGAGCCTTTGGCGTAGACCGGATTCAGAGTCATATTTGTGGTACTTCGGTGCTTATAAAAATGATCTAGGTTTCTCGAGACACCAAAAGCTTCAGGTGGCGACTCTAAATATTTCATAGAGAGCGCATTGTCGCGATGGGATCATCAAAAATCCCATGGTTGCACAAGTACATGGGACACAATTTTGCTACTTGATTAGAAGGATCCATTTTATAGATTTGGTGGGTCGCGCAGTTTGTATCAAATAAGTATTTCTATCATGCTATTTTGAATGGTCAAAGAGTCTTTAAAATCAATAGATCTATAAAAATAACATTCTTTTTTGGTATACATGTATCATATCAACACTAACACTTCTATTCAAATCCAGTTGTTTTGGTTTGCAAGTTCTATCACCACAAAACGAGATGCTCTTGGCCTGAAATGTTTCAAAATTCTTGATATTGTTACTAAAGGAAATAAATTTTCTATCCTAAATAAGTGTGTGGAAATCCTAGATTCGGTCCCTACTTCAATCCTGAAATAGCAGAATCATCCCGATGTTGACCTTGATCAGATTCCTACTGAATCTATCAAGACCAATTCGAGTGATACGCTAATTGAATCGGGCCAGCCTAAAAAACATCAGAAAAAATCCCTGAAAAGGCCTGTAAAGAATGGTCAGCCCTCACAAATATTGACTAGAGCGCAGAGTACTTCATCTAATGGAGAGGGACATAACTTAAAATCCTAATTTATCCTTTATGTCCATTGCTTCTTGGAATATTCATGATCTTAACCACCCTAATAAAAAAAAGTTCGTAAGGGACTTAATTCGGGAGAAGAAAATTGGTCTCTTGGAATTATGTGAAACCAAAGTTTGTGAACAATGTGCTAGTAGAATTAGAAGAAAAATTCACAGCTCTTGGTCTTTCTTAGATAATTATAATTCCAATAATTATGGGCGTATTTGGATTGGCTGGAATCCTAGGAAATTTAATGTTTCTAAAATATGTGAAAGTTCTCAATTCATTCACTGTGATGTGGTTGGAAGAAGAGATGACTTTTCCTTTAAAGCTACGTTCATCTACGCTTCAAATCTGGTAATTGATCGGAATGATTTGTGGGATGATTTGATCAATATTGCTAGTAAAAATGACCCTTGGATTGTGCTTGGTGATTTCAATATTGTTCGATTTCAGCACGAGAAAGTAGGTGGAAGAGTTGTGTCTACTAGAACTCTTGAACCTTTCAATCATTGTAATGATCAATGTTCACTTCAAGATATGAAGACCTCTTCATCCGTGTACTCTTGGAGCAATCAATCTCAAGGATTAAATCATATATTGTGTCACCTGGACTGTGTTCTTATGAATCCAGTTTGGATTAATTTGTTCCTCAAGGAGAGATGAACTACCACAGTGCTGAGATATCTGATCATACTCCTATTTTAATTGATGCTAATAGCAATTATCATGAAGGTCCGAAAGGGTTTAAGTTCTTTACGGCCTAGTTGGGGCAACTGGAACTAAGGGAAACTGTTATAGAGGCTTGGAATACCAAAGTTGAGGGCAATCCAATGTTTGTTGTTACACAAAAACTTCGTATCGCAAAAAATCTCATTAGAAAATGGAAGAAAGAGAGATTCAGCCAGATTCATGAGAGGAAAGATAAGGCGGTTGAAAATTTAAACTTTATTTAGAATATGATTCAACTTGATCCATTGAATGGGGATTTAGCTGGAAAAGAAAAATAAGTCATCAAGTTAGTTCACGAGGAGATAGTGATAGAAGAGAATTTTGCTAGATAGAAAGCTCGTACTAAATGGTTGAAGAATGGAGATGGAAATACAATCTTTTTTTATGCGACTATATCTTCCAATATTGTTTGCAATAGTATAAATGTTCTCGAGGATGAAAGTGGCACTTTGGTTAGAGATTATAAGGAGATCAGGAATATGGCTACCTCTTACTTTCAGAATATTTTCAAGAACCAAAAAAACTTTGGTCATCAAGATATTCCATTCAAAACTAGATTATCTGAAAATCAGGCCCAGGCACTTCTTCCTGTTTCTTCAGAAGAAATTAGGAAAGTCATCTTTCATGCTCCAAATAGCAAAGCTCCTGGCCCAGATTGGTATCCTGCTGAATTCTTCATTATTAGCCATAACCAATCAGCTTTCATCATGGGAAGAAGAATAAATGAAAATATTCTTCTTGCTCATGAGATGGTGCAGAAGTTTCATCTTCAATTTAGACCCTCCTATTTCTACTCCAAAATTGATTTGAGAAAAGCTTATGATAGGGTGAATTGGAACTTTATTCTTTCCTTACTAAATCAAATTGGATGCAATAACATGTGGATTAATTGGATCAAGGAATGCTTAACCTCTCCAAAATTTTCCATTCTTATTAATGGCTCGGCTCATGATTATTTTCCTAGCGAATGTGGGTTGCGACAAGGGGACCCAATCTCACCTTATCTCTTTACCTTGGTTATGGAAGCCTTTACAAGCATTCTTGAAGACCGGATATCAAAAGGAGAAATCAGTGCTCCTTCTTTCCCAAATACCCCTTCGGTCTCTCATCTTCTGTTTGCCAATGATATTATTTTATTCTCAAATAATTCTATTAAATCGGCAATGGGTATCAGAAAACTCCTAAATGATTTTCACTTAATATCGGGCTTACAAGCTAATGATAATAAAAGTTGTGTGTTTTTTAGTACAACTTGCAAGAACAAGGAGGAAATCATTCGAAATCCCCACTTTGTAAAAGGACATCTCCCATAAAGTACTTGGGTTTGCCTCTATTTTCTACTAGGATGACTTCTGCTCTATGCCAACCTTTGATTGACCATATTCAAAATCATCTTGAAGGGTGGAAAGCTGCTCTCCTCTCATATGCTGGACGACTTCAATTGATTAAGGCTATACTTAATAGCCTTCAACTTTATTTGAGTGCTTCCTTTTATCTCCCTCGTCGAGTGATCAAGAAGATAGAGATTATGTTTGCCCGTTTCCTTTGGTGTGGACCCTCCCTTTCTAGATCAATGCATCCCATTAGCTGGGCCAAAGTTTGCAAACCTTTTGAGGAAGGTGGATAGGGTCTTAGGAAAATTAAAGATTGGAACAAAATTGGAATTTGGCCTCAAACAATGAATCACTATGGTCTCAATAGACCATAGTACATTGGGAATGGGGATCTCGAATGATTGCTCTTGGACTTGGGTGGTATTCTAAAAGTTTGAGAAGATGCTATGAGACATGTTTGCATTATTATTAGGGATGGATCTTCTACC
Organism: Chloranthus sessilifolius; assembly: GCA_021018995.1. NCBI lineage: Eukaryota > Viridiplantae > Streptophyta > Magnoliopsida > Chloranthales > Chloranthaceae > Chloranthus > Chloranthus sessilifolius. The sequence goes on along the minus strand of CM037588.1, from coordinate 154,796,022 downwards.
TTTCTTTGGCGAGATTCGTGACTTGAAGGGGGTTCCATTATTGCATAATATGGCTATCAAACTATTCATCAATTTGACAGCCACCCGAATGCTTTGGTAAGTGATTTGGTTGAAAATAATAGATGGAAAGAACTGAGTTTCATCAGGTATGGAATGCAAAAAAGTTTGGGATAAAATATCAAAGGAGCCTATCCCAAGTGGAAATGTCAAGGACCGTATTGCTTGGATACCTTCTAGTTCCGGTAAATTCACCTTCCAAAGTGCTTGGAATATAAGGAGAGTTCTAACGATAAGTTTATTTGGAAGAACATGATCTGGAATAGGTACAATAATCTGAGGTATTCCTTTATAACTTGGTTGGCCATTAACCGGAAATTGTTTACTGTGGAGAACCTTACTAAGAGAGGTATGATTCTCCCTTCGATGTGTGTTCTATGTTAGTCATCCGGAAAGGATAACGATCATATATTTTTTCAGTGCTCTTACTCGAGTTGGGTATGAAGGTCTGCTCTTGCTCGGTCATAGGAACTATTGAAGTTGAAGGGGACAGGTCATGAATTCTTACAAGAACAACAGGTTCCTTACTGATGTGTGGAGCGTTTCTTTTAATTCCTCAGTGTATTTTCTGTGGCAAAAACGAAATTTGAGGATTTTTGAAAACAAACAAACTCATAAGAGAGGGATTCTTAAGAGAGTGGAAGGAGTGCTTCAAAATAGTTTTCATCATTACAAGATTGAGGAGGATTCACAAGTAATTTCTCTAAACATTGCTGATCGTTGGGGGATTGAGACGACTTAACCTGGGTTTTGGTGTTGTGTTTTAGTTTCATTTGGCTCAGGTGAAAGTTGTACTAGGCCTAGGGGTGATGGCGATGCCGAAGTTCCTAGTGATCTAGTATAACTTTTTCCTGTTAGTTTTTTATTTTATTTTTTTCTTTATGTATCTTTGTACTCCATTTTCTCTCTTTTCTGGTTAATGATAGGGTGAGGCCCCATAGAACCTCTAGCTTGTATATCAAAAATAAAATTCCCCGAAATTCACCGAAACAAGGATATTTCAAAATGTCACCACAGACGAACCTTTTGGGGAAATTTTGGTCATTTCTCTGAAATCTCCGACATTTCATTAATTTGAGGGAATTACGAAAATTCGCCGAAATTAATGATTTTTTTTTTTTAATTTCAGCCATTTTTAAATGACAAATAAGATTTTTGTAAATATCAAAAATAATTTATATATATATGTATTTTCTACACTCCGAAATTTTCTCGAAACTTTTTCAATTTTTCCCGAAATTAATCCGAAATGAACCAAAATAACCCCTTAGCGAAATATTGATGAAAACGAAATTTGTCACTATGCTTGCAAGGCCCTTATTAAAAAACTGCTAAGGCCACATTCGAGAGCCAAGAAAACCCACTTTCCTGAGGATTTTCTGTAGAAAATGACATTTCTTGAGACTTTCTAAGCTTTCCCTACGTTCGGGAGTTCTTCTTGGGCTGCGGGTTTTCAGCTCATTTTCTTGAGAAAGCGACCTCCTATTTTCTTTGGAATTTGCTTAGAAAAGCTCATTTTCTTGAGAAAGCGACCTCCTATTTTCTGAGCTAGGGCTACAATGGAACACAACCAAGCTCTCACCAAATCGGTTCTTCAACTGACAGCCACTCCTTCAATTTCCTTTAACTGTCATTTAAGAGGAGAAGTGTTACAGCCACACTTTATGTTACTACCACACCTCTTAAAACAAGTGTTACTCCTTCAATTTCCTTTAACTGTCATTTAAGAGGAGAAGTGTTACAGCCACACTTTATGTTACTGCCATACCTCTTAAAACAAGTGTTATTACCACACTTTTTTAGTTACAGCCACACCACTTCAACAATGAAAACATCGTTGATTGATTTTAATCAGATTATGTAGAACGTTTTTCATCCCAAGATTTCACACAGCAAATCTTTAGATCACGTGCCTACCATTAAAGAGTTAGATTTTGGTTCCATGTGGTACACATCCCAAATCGTAAATGTGAACCACTTTTGATGGTACTCTATGATCACGTTCATTTTTTGAGATGTGTCACTTGGATTCAACATCTGATCGTCTGATGCAAGACCCATGATCTCAAGATCTTTTTATGCATGATTGGGATGGTAAAGGCTCTACATCATCTAATTGACACCAATCAACAATATTTTCTTTGTTTAAATGTTGTGGGAGTAATAAATAGGGTGTGGCAATAACACTTCTAATCGCCATTTTTTGAAAATATTGGTGATTGGTGCCATAGTTACCAAATTCGCCGATCTGATTTTAAAAATATTTTAATTGCCATTTTTTGAAATTTTGTTCTTTCACGGTTAACACGCATTTTATTAAAACAAAAGCAATTACTTTAAAAATGTGATTTTTGGGTTTTAAACGCATTTTTTTGCGATTTTTTCTCGATAAATTGAATAATAAGGATCAAGTTAAGGGTTTTAGTAATGGGTCGAGTATCCCTCAAATTATTTATTTATTTTTTAATTTTTTTCACTGATTGTTTCCTAATTTCTGACTTGATAACTATGTCTGGCCCTATGTTGACTCCTATTTCTTCCATTTATATTGAAGTTTTATTACAAGGTTCACGCTCGTGCATGTACAGTATTCCATAGGTAGGGCTATCATTCGATAGAGCGACTCGACATTTTACCGAGTCGGGCATCAGAAATGAGACATCCAACGCAGATCGACTAAGAGGTTGGGTCTGGTCGGGCGAAAATCAGGTCGCGTCAGGTCAATGCAACCCAAGCCGTAAAAAATATGGAAAATAGGTGCGGTATTATCGGGTCGATTCAGGTCGGTTTTCTTGCTAAACCGAAATCGAACCGATAACTATCGGTTTCTAGTTTCTCAAATAGAAATCGAACCGATAAAAATCGGTTTTCGAGTAAGCCCTCATCGGTATACACATTTAAGACAAAATTTTAAGAATTTGTCCCACCAAAGTGTTAAACACATTACCGATTTAAACTACATAAATTTTGACGATCATCCGATTAATATAATCGCTTTGATGAAGGTCATAAATACGTGTGGCTATGGGGTGTAGAAGAACACAATACACTTTCTTAATATTTTCTTGAGAAAGTGTAGAACACAAGAAAATATCAGAAATGTTAAGAAAATAAATTTCTGAGTAACTCAAAAGCAACTCTCTAGGAAAGTGACTTTTCACATAAAATGAGTTTGTAGGCAAAAATTTAGCTTGCCATATTCTTGAGAAAATGGGTTTCTGGTGGACCCAACGAGCGTAAATAGGCTTCTTTTGAAAGACTAGTTACTCACCGCACATAAATCCAACATAAGCTTAATTTTAGACAAGAAAAATGTACTTGCTCTTTAGCCGCAAAATCAACCGATTATTTGAAAGCCTCCGATTAAGTTGGAAACTGCCGAATCTGATGATTATTCAACGACTAATTCGGTCAGCAGCAGATTTACCGAATTTCATCGAATATTTGATAAATTTTGCTGAATTTTGTGACAGTGCCTTTAAGAAAGAAGCTAAATTTAGTTTTTTTCATTATTGGTAAGGAGAATCGTTAAATGAAGTGTGTTAAGAAAAAATTAGAGTGCTGCTAGCAGTCCTCTTTTTTCATTAGTTGGTATTAAGCACCCCAACTGAGCACCTTGTCGGTTCAATCTCCCTTTGCCAACTTTGACTTTCTGAGAATCACGAAATTTTGATTTTAAAACCATTAGATTGAAAAGAATCTATGAATTAACTTTTATGAGTTAACATCCTCCGTTGGATCATATATCGGACAGTTTTAAAATCAGTTTAAACTCATTTAGAGTTCAACTGGTTGGACCTGACCAAGACCTTTGAATATATTAGGTTCCTAATATCCATGAACTGCAATAGCCTCCTCCACTCTAAAACTATTTTCACATGTTTAGAGTCTATAGGTTTTGATATCGTGTTAAAGCAGATTGTGTTATTTTTCAAATGGGCCAATTTATGTTTCAAGTTTCAACCAATATGCGCATTTTAGAAGCACCACAAAATGTTGATGTAGATTGCTCTCTTAATAGGGCTGTCAATGGTCGGGTCATGTCGGGTCAAAATTTGGCTGAATAAGAAAATTGAAATTCATGACCTGCCGAGATGGTGCACCCGACCCAAAAACTTGACCTACCCTGATGTGTGACTCGAAAACCTGGCCCGCCTGGTAAAACAGCGGGTTTTATATTTTTCACATCTAAAATATTGTGATAAAGTGACGGGTCAAGTTCATATACCCGATCCGATAAAATATCGATTCAGGGCAGGTCGGGCATCAGGTCGACCCGACCCCGTTGACAGCCCTAGTTATTTATGTCTTTATGCTAAAGGGTAGCTCTAAATGTGCCCACAGGTTCTCTGGAAGCGCCTACATCGAAAACCCTTAAAAAACATTGATTGTGTCGAATCAAATGATAGAGATTGCTTTTCACCCAAATCTTCCACATAGAGGATCTCGAGATGATGCCGCACCTATCAGACGGTCAATTTTTTATTTCACGTATCACAAATCCCCAAAATATGGCCCTAAAATCACGTTCGAGCGTGATGTGTGTCACTGCACATAAAGGGCATTTTGTGGGTCTATGTGGCATGTGAAATCACAAACTGGCCTTTTGAGTGATACAAAATGATCTCAAGATTCATTTTGTGGAAGATCAGGGTGAAACATAATCTCCATAATAAAATCTTAAGTGATCAATGATTCTTAAGGGATTGCAAACGTGAGAGCGGACAGAGCCATACTGCGCTAAATTATGTTGATATGGTTTGCCCTTTTGACATCCTTATGCTAAAAAAGTCGGTAGCGATAAAGCACACAAGTAGCCAAGTGCTTTTTTGCTATTTGGCTTTTTAGACTCTCCTTTGCAAGATTTTGATTCTGAGGGTCCAAAGTCCAACCCTGACATTTGTAAAAGTTTTTATAAGATATGCATGACATCTGCTATTGTTGTATTTGTAACAACTCAAATTTTGGCACCCCGAAATTCGTGTCATCAGCAAGATCCTCTAAATCGTGTCCCAAAATTATGCACGGAACATTAGTATAACAAGCACAATTAAATAAATAAAGTAAATAATCTCATAAAACGGAAACAGTTAATATGCCCAACTAACACATTCAAAAGACAGTTCTACTTTCATGTCACTGCATGAACAGAGAATCGGCCCGACCCATCGATGATAAACAGATCACCCCAGATGGTTCGCCAAAAGAATAGTTCAATTTAATTACATGTTTAATAAAAAGAAGGCTTGACATACCAAGCTGTGCAACTAACTCTCAAAAACTACTCTCTGTCAAAGTACACAGCAGAGTCTCTTAGAAGAAGTCCTCGGGTAGAGGCTCCAACTCGTCTCCAGGTACATAATCCGAATCACCCGGATCTACGTCTCCCGAAGCCTCGACAGCTGCTATCAATGGACCTGCGACGTATAGTCTAAAGGGTGAGCTACATCCTAGCTCAATAGGGAACAAACACAATGAACATATAAATTAAGACTCACATATATTTCATGATATTCTAAGCATGATGTGTCTATGCATTTACTAGAAAACAGTTTAAAATCTGATGAATTGCATTCAAGTTTACTGGTAATTAGCAAGTCTTACTTTATTGTTGATTTATCATGAATGTTACTGAACAGGCCTAAAGCAAAACTTAAATATTCAACTTAAGTAATCCCCGAGCAATATAACATCGAGCCCCGATGAGATACCCTTCATCGTCGTCTAAATAGACAGTTGTTATAAAGTATTCCCTGGGAATACGACCCAAGCCCCTTTTCACTAGGCGGCGGGGTTTAAACTCATCTCAACATCCCTGGGATGTGCTTACTGTTACGGATAAACTTCTGCACTGGTATACGGATTGGCCGCCGTATCGGTCACGGATATCCTGTCGCGTCAGTCATGGGTATCCCACCACGTCGGTGGGGTATCCTATCAAACTTCAAATAACAAAAATAACATGTGCTTTACATATAGTTGTTCACCGTGTAAGTGTGTTATCTTATATCAGTTATGCCTCAATAGTAATTATTCAATCATATATATATACATCCCTGGGATGTATACATACCCGCATCACACCTGATGCCTTTATTACTTTCTCATCCCCTGTGGATGTCTCAATCTCATTAGATTACTTGTTCTTAATTACTTGCATCACACAGATGCCTTTATCACATTCTTGGTGTCACACACGCACTCATTTTCACAAAGCTTTTCATAATTAAAACAACTTCAAATCTAATAATTATATCACTACATACATGCTCTTGAAATTAAAGTACATGTTCAAGGTGTTTCCTACCTCAATTCTCTGAAGGTCCAAGCATCAAGATCTCACGCGGCTCCTTGTGCTCGCTTTCACACGTATCACCTATGGTACATCATAACATATGCAATACATCACTAAAGATGTAATAAAGAAGGTCTTGGACCCTCCATGAATCTCAAAGAAAACTTAGAAAGTTAAGCAAAACTGTCAAAGTCGATTAATCGATTCCCAAAGTCGATTAATCGATTAAATCGATTAATCGAAACACAATTCGATTAATCGATTAATCGAAACCCAAATCGATTAATCGATTCTCAAAATCGATTAATCGAGATCCAAATTCAATTAATCGATCCCAAATCGATTAATCGAAGTCTCTAACATAATGAAGTCGATTCTCAAATCGAGTGGTCGAAAGTCTGAAATCGATTAGTCGATCCCAAATCGATTAATCGAAATCCAAAATCGATTAATCGATTTCCCAACTTGAATAGTCGATTTCTCCAGGTCTCTTTTCTCCAACCACTGAGGTACCCAGTCGATTAGTCGATTTCCAAATCGACTAATCGAAATCCAAATCGATTAATCGAAATACAATTTGATTAATCGAAATCGGGCTTTCATGACTTTTCAACTTCTTAGCCAGAATCGATTAATCAAACCCCAATTTCAATCTCGATTTGACCAGATTCAACCCCCTTTCGGGCTGTTCTTCCAAATCTTTTTCCTTATTTTCTAAGCCTTTAATCTATCCTTTTTAGACTATATTAACTGAATCTTAACCATCATACATCTATGCATTAACTTCAAGTTAAAACTTACCTCAAGAATCCCTTCAAGGGACTGATTTGTTAGGTTTGATGGCTAGGATTTCGTCATTTGGTTCAACGATCCCAAATCGCTTTGAATCCGACAGTGAATGCTCTAATTTACCCTTTGATTTGCATTCACCTCTTCCTCAATAACTCCTCTTTACTCCTCTCTCTCTCCTCTTAACTCTCTCTTCAATAATCAAAGCAAAGGAAACTAGGGTTATTAAAATCCTTTTATTCTCCTTCCAGCTTGTGTGTTAAACACATACACCAAAAATAGGTGTATGTAACCACTAATTCACACTATACACCACAAATTGAGTCACATTTGTACTATGTCAGTTCATCACTCCTTGCAATCGATGTTTGACCATCACTTGGTCAAACCTACGATCAATCGGGCACGGAACCCTAGGTCAAAGTCAAACGGTCAATTTTTCGAGATATTACAGTAATTGTCCCACATCAACCTTTTTTGGGCTCTTTATATTTTGGGCAAACCTATCTTAAAAGCCGATTTTGTAAAGTTGAGTTAGGCTAATGAAATTTTATATGGTATCAAAGTTATTTTTTCTCCCTATGTTAATCATTTCCATTCTTTTTCCCCATATCACCCATTTCTTGTCCATGGGCTAACCACTCTTGGGCTCTTTATATTTTAGGCACACCTGATCGTACAAGCCGATTTTGTGAGATTCAATTAGGCCAATGGAATTTTACAGCTATTAAGGTCTCTAGACTTGTGAAGTAGCAATGAAATCCTCTCCAAATCTAACTTTTACAAAAAAATTCACTGTGATCAAATATTTCAACAAATATTAGGGTTACATAATTTTTTAGATTTAACTCTAAATCCGTAGTATAGTGAAAATTACAATTTTCTATAACAACAATTGGCTAGCCTGAGTAACAACAAGCTGATTGAGATGTTACAAGGAACAAAAGAAGAGGACCAACCAAAAAAAAGCTATAGGATTGTAATAGTCGGAACTCGGAAGTCAGGAAGTGAAATAAAAGATTAGAGAGTTACGGAGACTTTGACGTAGTTAAAAAGTAGGACTCACACAAATTTGACCTAAAATTGAGGGAATAAGGTTACAAGAATGGTGTTGTTGATAATAATAATAATAATCGTAAGCAGTGGTATGGGTTTCAAATGGGTCAGTTGGGTCAAGGTTAAGCTAGATCGGGAACAGACCCATTTAATAATCAGGTCTACACTTTGGACCCAAACTTGCTACATTACTAATTGGTCGGAATTAGATCGAGTTCAAACTCAAATTAGCCGAGCCATTTATGATCGGCTCGGGTCTGGGTGACCCATTCCATTTGCAACCTTAAACAATTGGCTGGCTCGTTAGCCCTACCCATATATGCTGTTCTGGGCTAGACTTGGGCCCAAGTTTTTAAGCATTACTATAGGCGAGCTGGCATCCTATTAGGGTTTTTCTCCTGATTAAAAATCTGGCCAATTCCAACTTGTCCATGACAACCATATTAAATGAGAGATCCAAACATAACCCAAAGTCTATTGTTTTCTCAAACAACTAAACTGTACCTAGTAATCCTTATATGTATTGCTTAAAAAAAATAATGAAAAAAATTTAAGTAATTGAGGGATCAACCCAACCCGATTACTGAAACTCTTAGGCTGATCCTTATTATTGAATTTATCATGAAAAAATCGCCAAAAAAATGCATTTAAACGCAAGAATCGTATTTTTTCCAATTAATCACTCTTTTTTTTTAAACACGTTTAATCGTGAAGAAAACGGTTGTTCCAAAAAACACCAAAAATTGGTAACTATGGCTTAAATTAATACAATAGTTTAATTAGCTTACTCAAACGTTGACCAAACCTGAATTTGGAATTGATTATGAAAGGATATGATTTAGATTTGAACAAGTTCGGACCCAAACCCAAACCTGAAATGGGTCGTAACTATTTTGTCTCATACCTAACTAAGACTTCAAAGTGGGTGGGGTCCTGGTACAATAATGCAAATGGGTAGAGACTATTCCATGTCAAAAGCTGACACCATACGCATCTCAGTGCCCCTAAAAGTTGTACATGTCACCTTTAGGCAATCGCTGATAGCCCCATCAAACCTTAGGTAACATATTTTGATCAACTGTCACCCAAGGTCAATTTCCTCCTTTCCAAATTTTAGGGGTTTAAGTCCCCGGATAAGAGTAACACCTATACACCACACGTACCACACGTGCTAGTCAGTAGAAATAATTCTTTGGGATGGCCAACAAGCAATGGATCCTATAATAGTAGAGTAAGATTAGGGGTGGCGACGGGCTAGACTTTTTTTTTATTTTTTTGATAACCGCGACGGGCTAGACTTAGGCGGGCATAATCTCTTATAAACTGTGGCCGATGTCGAGCCAGAGTCGAGCTGCGGTCTACAGAAAATAGTATAAATGAGATTCCAATCCCACCTCATAGCTAACCTAAATAAGCCACTGATAATTGAAGTTGAATTATAGGATTATGAGAATATTTTCCTCTATATTAACCCAAATACTTAATTTAAACTATTCAGCCTGAACACAATATGATCCGATTAGCGAAAACTCAAGTCGAATGTGAGTCGGGTGAAAAAAGGTTAAAACATTGGGTCAAGTAGGGGTCTAGAAATTCCGACCTAACTCGACAAGTTGAAATTTGATCGCAAACTAGACCTTTGGTGGGTCGGGTCTTTTTTTTTTCTTTTCACTTTTTTTTGAAAGGTGGGAACCTGATTACCCAGCTCCTTTTTTAGAATCTCATTACCAAAATTTGTTTATTTTGAAGGCTTAAAAAACAAAACTCTCGAACATGGATCAAAATATTGGACGAAATCTATACGTATCAGTTTCAGGGGAGCCCGATACAATAAATACAGTATTTATCGGGTACCCCAAAAAATAGATAAATTATCGTTCGATACGGGCAATGTATCGTCCGTACGGGACAATAATTTCAAATTATTGTCTTATAATTTAAAATAAAATCTAACAACGAACATCCGGGAATTCAAAACAAAAAAATATGCATATTTGTACTAGGCCGATACATTGAATGTAGCCGATACACGGGTACATATCGTCCAGAGGACCTAGACAACATGTCCCGGAATTCCTAGATTTTGATTCATGCTCCCGAAACCGACCTTGTATGCGTTTGTTGTAAGACATTCATATTGTATTTTTTTTATAGGTTCAAATTAGGTCCAAAAGTGGTTAATAGGCTAGGTAAAACATAAAATTGCTACTATTTTTTGTTCTTGGTCAACTTCCGCCGTAGGTTGGATGGACTTCTAAATTTTGTCTCAAGTCAAGCTAGCGTTCAAGTCGGGTTATTTTTAACAGATCGAATTCAAGTTCCATCAATTTATATGGGTTAGCTATAGGTAAAATGAAAAGGAAGTTTCTAGAATCATCTCTGTCAGATTTACCTTTTCCATCAGAGACTCTATAATTTCACCTTTCACCAAACCGATCAGCTCCAAGTCGAACAAACACCCGCCTTTATGAGTTGCTGAAATTGCCGCCAAGGTGATAAATAGCTGAAAAAAATCGCAAATTATTACTGCTTTACTTTTTACTTTTTAACTTTCTACATTTCGTTCGAAGGCGGTGACGTTCCATTGTTTAATCTTCAAACTACCAAATTTGTTGTAACTTCGAATCTTTCTCCATTATCTTCCACTGTTGTAGAAATTATTCTTCTTTTGACGGTCTATATTTTAAAGAGGTGATATCGCCTCTCTAGAGAGTCACTATCACCTCCTTATTGAAGATGAATCTTATATTCTAATTTCGATTGAGTGTTCTGATATTTTAGGTTTTTCGTTTTTGTAAAAGGTTTGTGTAACACCTGTCCCTAATCTTTATGTTGGGCAAATTATTAACTGGACACTGGTGTGACCGGACTGTGTAAGGTGACTGCCTAAGGCCAACTCCACCAAACTAGGCAAAGTACCCACCTTAAATTAATAGATATTTGACTATTTGTAATGGCACCCATCTTAGATAAATAAGAATTTGACTATTAGTAGTGGCACCCATCTTAGATCAATGAAAATTTGACTATTGGTAGTGACACCCGACCTTAAAGCAATGAAAATTCAATTATTTTTAGTGGAACCCATAGGGCACCCCATTTAATGAAGTGGGTGTGTTAGAAAATGAGTGAATTACACACCCCATCTTATACCCTAGGATTAGCCCAGATTATTGCATTGACAAATTTTGACCCGAAGTTTGACCCAAATTGGGCGTGAACCTTGCTGGTAATGAGAGGATCATTGCCAACGGATTGGATTTTAGAAATTATCACAAGGTTTCTAGAGGTGTCAAGTCAAAGATTGACCCATTAAATAAAAGTTTGAAAATATGCTAACACATAGAGTTAAGTGTTAGTGCTTTCCACACAAGGGTGGCATTTCTTATAAATAAAACTAAAGCCCAAGGGCAATAAAAATAAAAATTTCTGATTTTTATAATTAGAAATTATAATTTTACAAATCGCTAGTGAATCTCCACCCTTCATCTTGTTGATTTGAAATTGACCCATCTTACACCACCCATATCGCATTGGGAAAGTCTAAGTGTAAGATGCAACAAGTTGTATGTACCACAAGATCTTGTAGAAAAGGGGCATTCACATGAATTAGGGACATAGAAAATCATAAAAGACAAGTCAAGAGTGTATGTGTGTTGTGAGAAAGGGGTCAAAGGTCAATGGGTGCATGGGATAAGGAGGAGAGAGAGTGCATTGGAATTATGGAGAATAATCTTGGGAAGAAATGAAGTCTACCTGGCACAAATTTTCAGCTCATGTCTCCCACCTCCCCTTGCAAATTTTGAATTCCCTAGGGGGCTCCCCATTCCCACTCCATCTTCATTTTCTTCCTCTCTTCCAACTCCATGAAACATCCTTAGAACCCTAAAATTCTAGAAAAATCTCCCCCATCAATCTAACTATTGAACCCTAGATCTAACACCACTACTCCGCTCCCCACACCCTCCACTATCACATATATATTTTTGGGTTTCATCTCAGCCCCTTCAACCACAAGAATCAAAGCAAACCAGCAAGGAAGAGCTAGCACTAGCAAGGTAAAGTCTTGGTCTAGCTTTTGTCTAAATTCATAACCTAATTGTATTAGATTTTTCATAGATCTATAGTAGTTTCTTTGTTTTCGATGGCTAAAATTCTGGAATGACCATGTTCTTACATGGGACAAGCATATGAGAGCTTTGGTTGTGATCTTTAGGGTAACTTAGAGTTATCCAATGGTCCATGATGGCCATATAGGCCTAGACCACTAGATCATAGCAATTTTTATTATTTTTCTTATAGTTTTGATGGTAAAAATGGAATTTATTTTTTTATCTCTAAAAATTTAGAATAAAGTTTGAACTTGGGGTAAGGGTGACCATGCATGTGATCTTTACATCCATGCAAGGTTATCCAATGGTCCCAATTGACCCAAATGGTCAAACTATGCCATTTTTGTAAGATTAGCTTAGAAATTGTATATTTTTGGTAAAATAAAATGAATTTTGATATGAATTTTTTTTAAAATTCTGTAATGAGACATGGACCTAAACCAAATGATGTCATGCATGTGATCTTGGTATACATGCAAGTCCATCTAATGGCTTAGATTGACCAAGAAGGTCAAATCTTGGAAAGATAGTGTATTTTTTTATTTTTTTAATCATGCCATGTATTTTAAGACCACTGATCCTTATAGATGAATGATATAGGAACATTAGGTCTTGTCTGTGAGTTTTTTATCTCTGTGATTCATCATTTTTATTACAGATTTCTAGGTCAAATAGTGGTCAAAATTGCATCTTGTTACTATATATAGTATAGAATTGATGAATAATGTTTTCTTGCACAGATTAATCATAGAAATTATGTTGTGATGCTTGAAGCATTTTGATGAGATATTTATGTGAGATCTTAGATTTTTATTATTTATGAATTGATTTAATCATGATTGATTTGTATGACTCTAAATCGCTTAATTTCTAGAATAGTTATATGTGATCTAGTATAAATTTTATCTTATTTCTATAAGATTAGAATAAGCTTTTAACATGATTAACTGGCTAGAATTTAGTGAGATTATATGGTCAAATCTCAGAAAATATTAATTCATTTATTGATCTTGAAGAATGCACAATCGTATCGCTCCGATTAATTTTTGAAAACTTACTTGATTGGTTAGGATCTCTTGATAAAGATGCTTAGAACTAGCTTGTTTTAATCATAGAATCCTGATATCTTGATGAGTTATATAAGATTATAAATTTTGAAAAAATTTATGTTTGACCCTCGACTTTGATCACGGGCATTTCGATAGTAATAGATGCATGGATAGGGTTAGATATATTGTATGGATATGCTTTACATACAATAAGGGAAATAAACTTTAAAATTTTGATAGATGAGGATTTTAAAAAGGTGTTTTTATATAATGGATTTTCAAAAAGGAAAATAATTTTTGAAAATATAAATATGCCCGATACGTTAAGCTCGATTAAACAGCCCTTAAAGCCCCCGATAACTTTAAGAAATATGTACATCGACGACTAAGAAAATTTCGGCAACAGATTAGTGTCATTTAAATAGAAAAGAGGACCTGAGATCCTGATTGACCTAGGATTAGCTTGGGAATGTCTCGAACCGTGACCCGATAAAGTGTGGCATTGGATGGACCACTAGGTGGACCCCATCGAAGGCTCAAGTCTGAGGACCTTACAGCCCACAAAAATCTGTCCGGGAACAGCGAACAGAAAAATTAGAAATAAATTCCAAAAAAATTCCTACAAATTTTAGAATATGCTTTAAAGGGTTCTCGATGCCCAGTTAAAATTTCAGACTTGAATCCCATACGGTTTGAAAGTTACGGCACCTGGAACACAACGCGACGAATCTGCCCTGTTACACCTGAAAACAGAGTGGTAATAAGCTTTGGTTTTCGAGCCCTAAAAATGATCTAAAACACCTAGGACTAATTAAACATGGACTTTAACATATCCTTAAAACTTGGAAAAAATTTCACGCCTCAATTCAATCATACTAGACGGCGAGAAAATCGGCAAATTTCAACCCAAAATTTTGGCAAAGGGCACCCAACCAGAAAACAGACCCGACCTTCGATCGGATGGACTAAATTATATCCTGATATGTTGACTTTTGACCCAAAAAATATGAATGGAAAAAATTGGATAACTCGTGAATCTTTCTAAAGAGCCGCTAAGTGCTTAATTCCTTTATCGGCACTAAGAGTTATGGACCCAACACCAAAACTCAATAAATCTGGGCCAAAACCCTTATAATACAGAGTAGATCTCACTTATTTGTGTACCACGATCAGTCCTAATCATATTTTTGAATGCCATCACTTGGGAAAGATGCTTTCATCAACGCTCATGTCCACAATTTTAAAATCATTCAAAAATTCGATCGGAATCGAAAATGGTGGCCGATTTACTATAAGATGTCCGCCATTCCTTTGAAAAATCTGAATATATATATATATATATATATATATATATATATATATATATATATATATATATTCTAATTTTTTTGAAAGCAATTTTTAAAGAAGATAAATGAAATGATCTTAGCGACAGTGTTTAACTCATAAGAGTACAGAGTTTGAGTTACATAAACCATTTGATGATGAACAAGTCCATTGTGAACTTGTTATAAATTGCAGGACAATTATAATATATATGAAATAAAACAACCAAATAGACCAACAAAACATAAGGAACAAGGTAGAAGAAGAATATTTGTCATGTTGACAATAAGTATATGTCCCTCTCATCAAAATCCAGCAGTCCCACCTTAACTAAACCACTAATAGAACGAATCTGATGAGCTAAACTATATAGAAAATCAATATAATAAAAATCATCATGTTTATGTCAACAAGGAGTGATGCTTTTCTTATATTTCTCGAGATCTCAATCATGTTATTGATTAATCTCTTAAAAGAGCCTGTGATTGAGAAATTACAGCATGAGTGTAATTAATTATTTCTTTTTGGGTTGTTAGAAGCCTATTACTTCAGGCCCAGTCCAGCATCACTGAAACAATCATATCAGGTCTTAATCTCCTTTTAATTGCTCTGGACCGAGAAAAAATTGCTGAAATTTCATACTGCATTGTCCTCATTGAGTTGAGAAGTCGACTCTGAAAGTGATCTTTAGTGTACATCTCCAATAGCTCCTTGTGACAATGATTAGCATTTATTTTCCACAAATAGAAGAAGGGGGAAAATAGAAATAATTTAAATATATGTATTGATGGGGAATTTAGATCCGCATATTTGAATCGTGTCAGGGCCAATCAAAGCAAGCCAGCAAGAAAGAAATGGACCCATAAATGGGCTTTCAAATGGCCCGCGAAAAAGATCAAAATCAGCGTGCTGAGCAATGCACAGTCAATCGATTAACATTTGGTTTTCAATTGATTGACTGGACCTCTGAGGAATTAATTCTAACGACATATTTGTATGCGTCAATCGATTGAATGACAAGTGTTGATCGATTGACTCTGTTGTGATTAGAATTCGAATTTGAATTTGAAGGGCATACTTCTCTTTGTTTATTTTTGTTGTTAGGATTTTATTTTCTTTTATGAGGCCTCCTATATAAGGTCTCTAAATAAACTTTGTAAAGAGAATTTTGATTAATGAAAATTGGAGAGTTGCTTTTGTGCAAACCCCAGAGAATTTGTGAAGAGTTTTCGATCGAAAGGGTGATTCTTTCAAACCTGAGGAGTCAGCAATCGTTTCTCGTACGACTTGGTGCGAAGCTGATGTATAGCCTTGGTGCAAAGCCTAGGAATGGGGGGTGTGAAGCCGACAAGCCTCTCTAGAGCGAATCCAGAGATCTCCTATCTTATTCTTCTTTTTATTTTATTTTAATCAAAGGTTGAAGTCCCTAAACCCCCTTCCAAGCGGGATTATGCTATTTTAGGGTTAGCGTGTGTTTTGTCCCGCATCATATATATTTCAGTAAGAAGTCTTGAAGAGAGCTTACTCTGCTTTTTCAACATGTACTTGGGCAGTAGAACTAACACCCTCTCAATCATGGGTGGGTGTTCCAAGTTCTCATGGGTCTGAAACAAAACTTCTCGCTGCATACAGACAAGTAGTTAGCATTTGATACCCATCTCATTAAATTTGCACTGCAACTGCCAATTTAGAGATTCAAATATTGAATGTGCCAAATAAGAGAAATATGTAATTTTTCAACGTGGCCATAATTGTGCCTAAGAAAGAAATAAAAGCCCTACATAGATCTAAGTGTCTGAATCCGAAGAGGTACAACAATTTTAAAAATTACAAATGATTACGTACCCCTATCGATGATGGTTACCTAGGTTGTTGCCAATTCACAGTCCACATCTTCTAATTTATACTTTCCAAGTGAAATTAAAAACAAAAATTAGCCAAAATTAGCTCATTATGACAATGATCAGGATATATAGCAGGGACTTCTAGAAAAACTAAATTAGTTAGCAGTTCAGTGTGGCTCTGATTTGAACTTACTAACCATACTTTAAGACTTCAAAATAACCATACATGAGAACTTGTTCAGCCCTAAATAACCATAACATTTATTTGAGTAGTTTAGTTGTGTTGAAGAGCATTTCTAGCCACGAAATTTCATTCAAAGTCAGCTTTTCACAAAAATTTCAAGTTAATATTCGAACCAACAATGATTATGAACCGACAACTAGGTTCGAATCCAGCTTACCTATAAAAAAAAAGAGATCGACTCCAATACTACTGCTAAGAATAGGATTGGGTATTCAATAGCAACTCTATTTTGAGTTAGTACATAATCCTCAACCTAAAATTCAATATATCAGCAAGAGATGCCCTAGTAAAATTCAATAGATGAAATATTTTTAATTTAAAATATGATGTTGTGTTCCCAAATCTAGAGTTGAGATTTTTGTGTTATTTGATAAATAACATACCTATAAAGTAAAATTAGTTGAACAGTAAAATCACTAATACAAAAAGCAATTCACAAGACGAATAAGTGAATAATCGGGATGGAGCAGAAGTTAATTGAGATGTGGCTTTCCACTCATCGCTGAAAATGAAGAAAATGAAATAGCAGAATAATGAGAACGAAAGTAAATGAATCTAATGTTGAGAAAAAATAACATCAAGAATAAACATCAGATTGCTGCTTAAATTACCATCCTATTGTACGAAGAACAAATTCACTTTGCTTGAGAATTTTCTCCCTACAGATAAATGAAACAAAAAGTTAGTTACGAAGTTTACATAGTTCTAATCATCAGAAGTACTACAAAAAAATTAAATATCTTCAAATGTGTTTTCATTAGTATCTTATAAAAGTAATTAATGATTATGATCATCCAGATGGATAAATAATGGTAAGTATTATAGGCCAATCAATTACACAAGTAAGTGAATTATATTGAACAAATATTGAGTCTAATTTGAGATCTATTTGTTAAATGGTCTGGGGTGAGTGTAAGCTTTATCACAGATATGGATTTAGACAATGACTTCATGCAAAGTTGGTCCTATAGAAACCACAAAAAACAAAAAAGGGTAAAATGGAATGTCGTTGTTTATAATTTCCATTTGAACAAGAACATAGACTTAAGTCTGAGTGGCAAAAAAGAGGAAATGGCAAAAAAGAGGAAATGGCAAAAAAGAGGAAAAAATAAATAGACCAACCAGTCTTCAACTACTTTTATATGAATACACATCTATCAGACAAGTGCAATAGTAAAATAGGGGCCACCATGATAATTTTGTACATGTGATCAACAAACACTTTAGATATTTCAAATGAAACAAAAAATAATGATTAATTAATTGCCAAAGCTATTTCATCAATTTATTTAATCAATTTGATGTTTTAGTGGGACTACTCTAATCAATTCACAATTAAGTACAATCAAATGATCTTTTTTAGGTATAATATTAAAGATTATTTTTAGTAACAATCACAAGGATCATTCTTAATAGCTTTGCTGGGATGACCCTCTTGTAGTTTTCCTATTTGAATTTTTTGTAAGAAAACAGATCCATGCCAATTTAGTATCATGTGATGAAGTAAAAAGAAGAGATCCCAAATGATTCAAACCATTCAGTATTTTTTTTTTAAGCGAAAGTATTGGATAAAACTAAAGTATGAGTGGAACTACTAGTTCATTGGGACCATAAAGAGAGAATTAATCAGCATGAGATAGCGAACTGATTTCTTCTATGCAAAGAACAAAAGGTTCATCTAATATTAACATTGAGCAGAATTAAGGATTAACAAACATCCAATACCAGCCAGTCTAGTTTTTGGTCAGGATTTATATGATTTATGGAGTGAGAATCAATCACACTGTCTATTTATTGCAATATTAATAAAAGATAACAGGGGAACTAAACAATCCAAAAGACACTAGATAACAAGAAATTTTGATGTTGATAGGAATATGAACTCCCATGAACAAATTCATCATTATATAAAATTGTGGGTTTGAAACAACATTGATATAATTTTAATTTTAGCTTAGTACAATAAAATCAAAGAGAAGGAAGCATGGAAGCACTTACAACAGCATCAAGGGCATCATCCTATTTCCACGACCCATAGCACTCCAGTATCAAGACCCACAACCGTATTTCCCTAAAATTGAACTTTGAACTCAGAATCACAACAAACCCACCTCTTTTTCGCCCTAAATTCAGGAAAAAAAAAACTAAAAAAACAAAGGTGCTACTCACATTTACCAGCAGCCGACAAACCTCTAATAAATCTGTTTCCGCAGATGTTATTGCTGACAATTTAGCTGGCTGTAGAATGTGTTTCCCACCCAACATTTAGAGAGTTCTTTTTGAAAAAGGATTGCCAAATAGGGCCTTAATCCGTGTTGCAAAATTGGAAGCCATTTCTATTCACTGAATTCTACAATGGAAAACAATAGCATTTTTTAGGTGAATATATATATATATATATATATATATATATATATATATATATATATATATATATATATGGGCTCCTAATTGACAATAGTAGCCAGTGTTAATATCCATATTATGCACTCCAACCCCACACACACACAGACATATATATATATATATATATATATATAATTTGATACCTCTAGCCTAGAAGTGAAGCTGGTTAAATGCCATCCCATAAAGCATAAGTAGCAAATTTTATAGCCTCTAAGCCATTTAAGTAGTTCAAAAACAAAAACACCAGTGTCCATCGGACAGCAGGCTAGCCCATTTTGTTTCCACATCAAAGTCAAGTATAAAAAGAAAGAAATACAATAAAGACATATGAAGCCTACAGAACCAACTTGGGTACAAATTATTTATTGTCCTCTAGAGGAGTATATACGATATGGATTGTTTGAATCTCTTCCCAAGCAGAAGAAAAGACAACTATTTTCTTCCAAAAAAGCTCACTAAGGTGTGTGACCCTATGTAATTTTATTCACTCATTCACCTAGCGAACTTAGATTGGGTAGGACTATGAACCAATTCACTATCCAATTCCCTTTGATTCACCATGACAAGTGAATTGACTAGTTGATGCTAACTATTTTGTCCAGAACAAAATTTTAGAGCATAAAGAGGAGATTTGAATCTAAGACCATAATAGTTAGCAAACAAAATAAACATAATCTTGATTAAAAATAATCTGGGTCATCTGAGTTTTCATCGTTCCAAGCTATTCAAGGAGCAAATTATCTTTGGCATTAGTGCAGTCCATGAGATCAAGTCATCAAAGGATAACTGTTATGGATATTTAAAAATCATAGAAACTAAGAAACTAAATTCCTAAAACAGAAATTTAAAACAGAAAAAGAAAAAATCGATAGATACTCAAAAAAAAAAAAGCTAAATCAAACCCCATTTTAAACAAAATAGATAAATATAAAAAAAAATAAACAAACAAACAAAATAAATAAACATCCCAACCTCCAAAACCCAAATGCCCAAATAGCTAAATCAATTCTCTCCAAAAGATTTGAAACCCTAATATCTTTATAAAAGAGAAATCCAAAATCATGAAAGAACCCTAACCCAAATCCTAAAAAGAAAAAATTTAAACAAAAAACACCTTTAGAAGAAGTAGACACTTAAAAAATACCTGAATTTCGAAACAATTCAAGTGAACGATATGATATAAAATAAGTGATTATAAATAATTTATCCCTGTTTGCCTTCTATTTTCATAGATTCCAAAAAGTCAGTCAATGCAATTTGATTTCAACCCATCACAAAAACTTACTTAAAAGTTCCAAAAAGAGGTTGATCGGTTTATCACTAAAGTGAAGAATAGATCTTTGTTGATTGCTATCTTTTTTGATCGGTTTATCAAAAAAGAAATTTCACAAAAGAATGGCAAAAACTAACTTAAAAATAAAAAATAAAAAATTATACAAGTAGTCTGGTCACCCACCTCGTGCCCAGGCGGATCAATGTGGTAAACGCAGAAATTATGGAGTAACAAAGAAGCAACATCTGGGTAAAAGAATAGCCCTTGAAAACAAGACAAATCTGTATAATAAAACAAACCCACAATCTAAGAATAGATACATTTTCATATTATCTTCTTCCTTTTTTTAGCACAATTGCATCAAAAAAGAAATACCAACCAAAATTAAAATTTAAAAATAGATAAATAATATGGGTATGCAATTACAGTTGAGAGCAACATCTGGGTATGAAACTAAAGAAACATTTTCTTGATCCCCACAGACAAAAACAGATATAGAACCTTTTCTTGTTTCAACAAAAAATTCCTAAAAAAAAAACACCTTGGTAAGTAAAAACAAGAAAAAATAAAGAACAAGAATTGAAGAGTGCAAAATCAGGGCTCGTTGCTTTTTATTTAAGTCCAAAAAGGCTGAACTTAGAACAGCCTAAATATTTTTTATCCTGAAAATGAGGCCTGATACAAATTTGGGGTATTCGGGCTCAGATTTTTTATTTAAGCCCAACTTTGATCTGGGATGGGTTCATTCTAAATCCGGCCCGCCCATTGATTGCCCTAAATTAGTAGTACAATTTTCTGAGTTTCACCTATCCACGTCCATATGTTGGGAAAAGGTGTAAGTAAAATGAGTGAGAGAGAGGTTTTGTTGATTTGTTCTTGTGATTCATTCTGAAACCTTAGTTGCTCAATCACTAAAAAAGTTGAACAATTGAACAAAATTAATCAAAAAAAAGGGTTGATAAGGTAAATCAAAACCACAATTTCTACATAATTGAGGCAAGCCAATCACTAAAAAACTCAAATTAGAAGAGGAATAATAATAATAAATAAGAATCAAAACAAGCAAAGACAACGTGAACTCAGGTCTCAAAAACTCAAAACCTATCTCAAATACCCTCTTTTTCCAATCTCAACTGAACCCATGACTGCAAATTTGATAAAAATAAATAAACCCGACAAAGCTATAATCCATTTCAACCAAAACTCATATCCTAATCAAGTCTCAAAAGCTCAAAACCTATCCCCAAATACCCTCTTCCTAATCTAAATGCCTTCTACAAATTTGATGAGACCCGAAAAACCTTCAACCTATCATCACAAAGATTACAATCAAACAGATTTTATAAATTAAAATATATTTTAACAAATTGGCTAATAATTTAAAAGTTGCTTTCATTGCCAATTGACCTCCAATCGGCTAATAATTGCAATCTGAAGTGAACCCATAATTGCAAAGTTGATAAAAATACATAAAATCCACAAACTTATAACCATTTCAACCAAAACTCATATCATAATCAAAGTCCCAAAAACTCTAAACCTGTCCCAAATAACCTCTTTTTCCAATCTGAACTGAACCCATCACTGCAAATTTAATAAAAATAAATAAATCCCACAAAGTTATAACCCATTTCAACCAAATATCCCTAAAAAAAAGCTATAATCATTTCCAATCTGAACTGGTTTACGGGGAATTCTGGAAATTCCTTGTGTAAAAAAAAAAATGAAATCCTAATATCACTAAAAAAAATCCTACACTACACAGAGTCGGTGCTATTTACTGAATGAATCACATTATTTCAAAAGAAAATTACCAACATCAGTCTTCAATAACTTAGTGGAGCTTTCCAATGGGAAAGACGGGGTAACTTCAACTTTGATAAGATGAATAAATGCTCCATCGATCAACCCATCGCCAATACCTGTAGTTCAAATGATATTTTGGGGAACATCGATTAAGGTGATGGTTCCCAACACCATGAGATTTTCATCAACAACTGAAATATCAGCTCCAACATTCATATTGAGCGAAAATCAAGTAAATCTAAATAGAAAATGGTGTATGATTCTCAAAAATATAAACCCAACTAAAAGGAAGATATACCCTTACAAAAATCCAATGCAAAAAAAGGTACCCTCAACCAGAAGAATCAAATTATGATCCAAATGGTCAAATCCCATAAAATAGTTGAGCTATATATACAGATAATTGAGGAGCATGAATCGACCAACGATGTTGCTACATTCCACTTTGAAACAGACCAAAAAAAATGCAACTCAAGCCCAAGCAATACGCGTACCTGATTTGAACATCCTTGCATTGGATGGAAGGTTGTGTGACATGCAGGGATTTAAAGTCTGATTTACAACGACATATCGGCTGGGTTCTTGGTCAAACCGGCCGATATTCAAGGACCTTTCTATTTTTAAAACATAATATATATATATATATATATATATATATAATATTAAAAAATTGTAAAAAGGGTATTTTTAGTATTTTGTCTGAGTCATATCCGATACATATCCGCCGATATGGGCTGATATGGTCCGATTTTTTACCTCATATGGATTTGGGGTGCATAGCCGTATCAGATGGGGGGCTAACCCGATACATATCTGCTAATATGTACCTGATATGGCCAATATTTTACCTCACATATAGATTTGGGGATCAATAGCGAGTGGGGGCCTAACCCGATACATAACTGCCAATATGTACCGGATATGTCCGATATTTAAAGTCATGGTGACATGAAAAGCATCTATAAGACTGTAGTTTTGAACCATTATTATTTTATCTTATATTTTTATTATTGATATTATTATTATAGGTTAATATGATTCCATTTTGATGATAAATTGATATAGATAGTAGAAGAAATTGAACTAGCCTCCCTGTTAGACACTCAAATTGTTCAAAAAGGCCAAGAACTACTTATTATCAAAAACCCTATTCAATATTTATTTTTGTTATTTATTTTGAATATTATACCCTCAAATATCAAAACCCGCCTCTTTTTATTCACTAAGAGATCGCACTTGCATAAAGAAATTAAGCTTAAAAAACTAACTTTTTTATTGTAGAATATAGATTTAGGGCAGTTTCCTGAATCATAATATGATAAAACCTTGAGGCTGCCACGACAAATCTAGACCGAGTGAAATAGAATGCTCGCATACAGCTAACATGCAAGACCCTTTGGAGTTTGGATTGACCCAAATGCTATAAAAAAGATAATGCCCTAGGAAAAAGATAAATCAATCAATACAAAAGCCCATTGAAACAAATTAAAAACAAAAATATATAAAGGAAGTGTATTCTATGCAGACAATGGATGTTATGATGGTAAGAAAAACCTAGAAAATAAATGTTAGAATGGAAAAAAAAAAATCAAAATACTTGAAAAATGGATGTTGCTAAGTCTTCCCTCTTAGCTCATGAACCTTAATCCCCACTGTGAAAATTGAGAAATTAAAATTAAAAAATAAATAAAATAGGTGGAATATGAGGATGAACAATAATTTTATTTAAATAATATGTACACACTATACTTCTGTCTAATTAAATTATACCGTACTATTATAAATATAAATTTCTTGAAAAAATGTAACAAAAATATTAAACATAGGAAATTTAATCAGACATTCCCAATAACCATAAAGAAGAAATACCAGGGGATTACATAAATAAATAAATAAAGTCACCTGATAAGGTGAAGAGGCTGCTCCAAAAATAAACCCATTTGGGAAATCTGCCGTGCTAAAATCAACCAACTCCTATACTCTGATTTCTATCACAACAGAAACAAAAAGCATTTCATGAGAAAAATCAAAGCATGATTTAAAAATAAAATAAATCACACAAGTATTTATGATTTTCTTCAGATAATAATCAAAGCTTGTAAACAAGTACATGAGATTATCGATCTAAACCTGAAATATAAATACATATTATTCATCTTTTCCTTGAAACCTTTCAAGCATTCATCAAAACTTTCACTATAAAAAGCAAAATTTGAGAACAAACAACAAAAAAATAATAATAAATATAAATATAAATAAATAAACAAGTGCAAAGCTCCTAATCTTTTCACATTGCTATTTGTTTTTACAGGAAAAAATAAAAAAATTAAGCACAAAAAAATCCTAACAAAAAAAAACACTCATTCTAAATGATTAAATGTGAGGACTCAAAAACTCTAATAAGGCTCTAACAAAATAGAAGCCAAAAATAAAACCCTAACAAAAGGGCATAGAAAACCTAATTTATAAAAAATTAAGCACAAAAAAAACTCCTAACAAAAAAAAACACTCATTCTAAATGATTAAATATGAGGACCCCAAAACTGTAAGAATGCTCTAACAAAATAGAACTCAAAAATAAATTCCTAACAAAAGGGCATAGAAAACCTAATTTTTATTTTAAAAAAAAAAAATTGAAGCAAGAAACAAAAACCCTAATCAAATAAAAGTAATTCTAGAAACAAACCACCCACACAAAAAATAATCAATTAAACAAAACCTTAATGAATGAATGAGAAAGGGGAAAAAAAATCCACAAAAGTTCAAGAACAAAGATTGGAACCGACCTAAGATGGAGATCTTGGACATGAGCTGAGAGTCAATTCGATCTTCAGAGACAAATCAGAGATCTCCGATTCAAAAATTGACTCATCAATCGGTTCATCGGATCTGATTGGTACCAACAAGAGCGATAAAACGATCGAGAGTATGAAGAAATTCTAAAACACCATTACCCCTCTCCTCCTCCTCCTCTCTCTCTCTTTCTCTCTCTCATTCAGAAAATAGTAAGATGTATGGGTTTTGCTATCTGAGTTTTGCTATCGTGCACTTTGAGCCAAGGTTTTGCTAATGTAATTTTCTTTTTGTTCTTGAATGTGTCATTAGACTTATATGTGTAGCATGTTCCCATCTTTTGATTGTGGTCTCAAAGACTAAATCTAAGGTTATGGTGCTACATGTGAATCAGGAAACTCTTGGGAGATTTACCTCGTATTTCGGTTGTGAGGTGGTTACTTTACTGACAGTATATATGGGACTTCCAACATCCTTGGGGCAACCATCCATAAAGATGTAGGACCCTGTAGTTGAAAATTTTGAGAAGCAACTTTTGGTTTGGGAGGCGAAACATTTATTGATTTCTGGGAGACTTAGTCTCATCAAAAGTTCCTTAACAACCATCCCGATTTATCAACTTTCTCTATACAAATGCCCTCTTAAGGTGATTAACAGGTTAGAAAGATGCTCTAAGAACTTCTTCTGGGGCTAGGGTGAGGAGAAGGTTGAAGCTCATATGGTTAACTTGGATGTGATTTGTATGCCTAAAGGTAAAAAAATATGCTTATTCATGCCAAGATTCTAATGGTTGTTTAATTAATGTGGTAACTAAATATATTATATGGATGTGCAAAATAGCAGAGTGTGAAGTTGGGCATGCAGTAGGATGGCAACTTGGATTAGGTGTAATGGTTGGTGCTCATTCAACCATTTCCTCGAACAGCTAGTGCGCATCATATAGTCTACAAAACTATTACATTATAACTTGTAGTATCTGAAAAATGTGCGAGTAAAACAAAAACACCCTATGAATAAACCAGCTTAAGAACATAAAAAACACCCTATGCATAAAATATTCAAATACTACCATAAATACTCACTGCTATGGTCAATGAGAATCCTTCTATTATGAACAGTAAAAATATTAACTATAGTGAAATTTGTGAATATATGGGAAAGTAGATGAGTTAAGTGGGAAAGAAGAGGATATCAGTCTAAATATGAGAATAGCAAGAATAGAGAAAAACCAAATAATGGAAAACCTGTGGTTATCTAAATTTAAAAATGTTAGAACATAAAAGGAAAAAAAATCATCCAAATCGGCAAAAAGCCCATCAAAATTGACAAAATCTCCCCAAAAAAACCCCTAGAAAGTGAAGGGGAAAAAAAACAATTAATTAAACAAAACCTTAATGAATGAAAGAGAAAGGGGGAAAAAAAATTCACATAAGTTCAAGAACAAAGATTGGAACCAACCTAAGATGGAGATTTTGGGCGTGAGCTGAGAGTCAATTCGATCTTCAGAGACGAATCAGAGATCTCCAATTCAAAAATTGACTCGTCGATCGATTCATCAAATCTGATTGGTACCGACAAGAGCGATAAGACGATCGAGAGTATGAAGAAATTCTAAAACACCATTACCCCTCTCCTCCTCTCTCTCCTTCTCTCTCTCTCTCTCTCTGATTCAGAAAATAGTACGACGTATGGGTTTTGCTATCTGAGTTTTGCTAGCGTGCGCTTTGAGCCAAGGTTTTGCTAACATAAGTTGTTTTGCCTTCATTTGATAGAACGAAAATAAGAAATGTAAAACTCTCTTTTTCCTTCCACTTATATATATATATATATATATATATATATATATATATATATAGGATAAAGGCTTAATACTCGAACCATGACCCGAGACCCGTGACTAATTGGGAAGGCTTAATCACATGGTCATCATCAATTTAACCTATGATAAGATCCATGTGAAAGTTGGTCAACCAAGTCAAAAGTTCTATTTTGATGACCCGATAAGGCCCAAATCCTAACCCTTAATGAATAGGATTGGTAAAGAAGATAAGATCTTTGCTCAAAGGCCCGGCTCATAGCTCGACAAATCTAAACAAGTTTTTCAAGATACGAGCCCGAACCAAAACATGTTGATTAAGGCCCATAGTGACTAAACACACATGACTCGGACCTTGGAAAGGCCCGTATCCCTAATATAGATCTAGTAAAGACCCGAATCACCTTGGAAATGATTTATTGGACAGCTTGGACCTATAAACCATTAGACCCATTGGACTTATAATCCATTGGACCTATAAACCATTGGACCCATTAGACCTATAATCCATTGGACCCATAACTTATTAGACTTATTGGACCCTTTGGACCTATAATCCATTGGACCTATAATCCATTAGACTCATAACTTATTGAACATATTGAACCCTTTGGACCTATAATCCATTGAACCCACAACTTATTGGACCCTTAGGACTTATAATCCATGGGACTCATAACCTATTGGACTTAGAATTTATTAAACCTAAGATCCATACTAAAACCATAAGAGAAAGTAATGAATAGTCTATTAGCCAAACTGACTTGAAATATAGGAATTCTTAGAAACGGACACTTGGATGCCTCGAACCGCTAGAGACGATCGAGTTTTTATCGACAATGATAAACCTAAGCCCCTCTTTTGACTTTAAACTGAGGTAACACTTGATATAAGTATAAAGCGATGAGATCCTCCCTTAGGATCAAGTCCTTTGAAACTCGGACCTGACTTATGGACATGATAGAATATTGAAATGCTTGAATTATAGATAGTGACGTGATTAGATCTGATAGAATACTAATATATATGGTAGATATTACATGATATATAGTATATGACAGTATATGATAGTACATGATAGACAGTACATGATAGATAGTGCATGACATTAAATGATAGATAGTACATGACATTACATGATAGATAGTATATGACAGTACATGATAGTACAGGATTATCACACATGATAGTACAGGATAGTACATGATAAATACTTTATAGACATCGACATGATAGATAGCGATATAATAGTACATGATAGACAGTGACATGATAGTACATGATAGATAATGATATGTTGGACATGATAGATATATGATAAATAGTGATATGTAGTACATGATAGATAGTGATATGATGTACATGATAGATGCATGATAGATAGTAACATGTTTGAATATGATAAAATACTGACA
The DNA here is from genome assembly GCA_021018995.1 of Chloranthus sessilifolius. Classification (NCBI taxonomy): domain Eukaryota; kingdom Viridiplantae; phylum Streptophyta; class Magnoliopsida; order Chloranthales; family Chloranthaceae; genus Chloranthus; species Chloranthus sessilifolius. Next base: position 154,767,741 of record CM037588.1, on the reverse strand, counting down.
TACTTGGAAATGACATGATAGTAATATGATAGAATTCTGACATATTTGAAAATAATGACATGATAATACTATGATAGAATACTGACATGCTTAGAAATGACATAATAGTAATATGATAGAATTTTGACATGTTTAGAAATAATATGATATGATAGTAATATGATAGAATTCTGATATATTTGAGAATGGCATGACATTAATATGATATGATATGATAATAATATGATAGAATTCTGACATGTTTGGGAATGACATGACAGTAATATGATATGATAATAATATGATAGCATACTGAAATGCTTGAAAAGAAATGATTGATAGTGACATGTTTGCACATAAAGATGAAATCTTGAAACTATTTAGAATGCAATACGCGACAAATAGAATACGAAATTCTGAATACAGTAAATGAAAGACAGACATGTAAATGAATGAATGAAATATAATAAGACATCAGAAATGGGGATACATGAATACATGACCTCAGAAATTAGGATACATGGTACAGAACCTCACAATGAGGATACAAAATACAGTATGATTACAGTATATGAAAGATAAAATCGTGAAAAATGTAAAGAATACAGAACTTAAAAGATAATGCAATGAAAACTGAAAATTTTAAATGTGAAAAGATGATACCATACAGTACTGTAAAGAACCTCACATAGCTAATCGTTGTTCTCACGAATAGGCTCGTATGAGTTCCTTGTATATGAATGGGCTCCTCGTATATGCAAGGTTATTGAAATGTCAGCTGAGGATTGGGTCTAATTAGACTAACAAGGTCATTGATCCTTGCCTTGATTGGTCAAATGGCAGAGAGTGTCGGCCTTTGTTTACGCAAACATTGACATGTGATTTACAGAAAAGATCATGGTTGGTGTTTGATATCAACACCAAATTAATTAAAAGATATTAATAACCAACTCACATTTAATGAATTTAATGATGATCAACTAATTTTTAAGATAATCTAAATTATACTTAATCATTTTGGTCGAATTTTGAAAAAACTGTAACTTATGCCCAATAATATTGTTGTAAATCTTTTCCCTCTGTATTATTATTGTAAATAATCTCTATAACATAATTTCATGCTTAGCTTTTTAATTGTATTATTTCCAATTTAGTTATGAATTAAAGATCTTTGAACTACTATTATTTCTGCAATTGTTAACTATTGAATTAAATAATATCTACTCATATTACATATAGTTAGAATTATTATTTGATAATTGGTTATATTCACAACTGCTGAAAAACCTCACTTGCACATGCACCTATGGAATATTTGTATACTACTTGTACTAGAAACCTACGACAATTCTAACTAAGACTTTATTGAGCTTTATCGCTTACGGTCGTTTCATGACCTAAAAATTTCAGAGGTCAATCAGCAGTCATCTAGTTAGGAATAGAGGAGCTGAAAAAAGAAGGATCTCGACGCGATCAACGAGCTGAAAGTTAAGCTCATTTTGTTCATGGAGCTACCAACACATGCACTTATTTTTAATAAGATATTTCCTTTACATTGGTTTTGGTTTAAATCGAGCACTTTCGAAAAATGATATTGTATCTTTGTATCGGAACTTAAATGATATGGATCTTTAATGTATTATTTGAGAAGAATATTTTACGTTATATTTTTGTTCACGTTTGAAATTGTTACGATCAAGTCATAAGCCCGAATATGCCCGATCAAGTTAATGAAAATGGAAAATTAAACCGACAATATTTAATTAAAATTTTCGCGACTACTTTGATAAATGAAATTTAATCGTTCCGCAATTAAGCATTTTCTGCGAGATCTTTTTTTTTAAAATGTGGTAAATTACATGCAAAAGAGAAATGAAGTATGAAGTTAAAATAGAAATACGCAAATATGAACATGGGTATGAATAGAAATGACTTTTGCCCGTCGTGTCAGCTCGCATCAGTATCACTGACGGATCGTGAGGTCGGGTGCGAGGGGCGTGACAGTTTGCGCTCCCCTCGGGCCGATTTCTTTTAAATTAGAGATACCGAGTTTTTATCAAATCGGTGACGCCTGATTAGTAGAACGATGACGATTCATTATTTAAACGTACCATTAAATTTAATTGTTGACTTTAAAGAATCATATGATAGAGATTATGTTTTGTGTCAATCTTTGACACCATCGATATTTATATTGTAGCCTTCAAATCAAACGACATAGATGCTGCTTTACATCGCATAAATATACAAAAATGTAAATTTTTAAAGATTTAAACTATGTAGAACAATAAAAAGTGTAAGAAGGGGTATTTGAAACTTTCTGTACTAGCGGGAACTGGCTTAGCTTAAGTTGGTCAGTTATGGGAAAGGTGAAATTATAGGGTCTCTGGCGGAAAAAGTGAATCTGATAGGGTTTATCTAGTAAATTTCACAAAATAAAAATGAAATAACACAAACAGAGAAAAATATGTGAGGTGGACCGTTTCCCAACCCTTTTGCACCCATACCCTTTATGCAAAGAGGATTTTTGCACAAATGAAGTTGAAGGGTCGAAATTTGACTTCACGAATCACCAAGGTAGGTAGATCAAGCTCAGATAAAAGCTTGATTTTAACACCATTGATTCGAAGAGTCAAATAATTTGGGAATCCTACGGTGCACGCTCGTTTATGCTGTCAGTAAAACCCTAGCCCCTTAACCCTTTTATAGAGTTCATCAGCGCCGAAACCCTAATTTAGTCAGCCGAATAGCTTATATATTCACATCTCTTGCTCAGTCTCTCTTATTCCTTCGTCCATCTTCTTCTCTCTCTCTCTCTCTCTCTCTCTCTCTCTCTCTCTCATGAATATATATAAATATATATGATTATGTCTGCGGTGATGAAGCTATTGTGGACTAGAGTCTCTGATCTGGTTTACACCAGAAGTAGATGACAAACCCTTGGCTGTCTGAGCACTCCACCCCCTTTATCCTCGTCTTCTACATCTGCTCTATATTCTGAAATTTTAGATCCATCTATTCTATTTTCCTGATACATAGATTTTTAAAAAAATTTATCGTATTTACAGGTTTTTTTCCCCTTATTAATGATTGTGTAGATCCATGGATCTATTCTTGGTTGTTATATATATATATATATATATATATATATATATATATATATATATATATATATATATATATATATATATATTATTGAAAAAGTAGGTTTGAGATGAGCGTCCATTACCAATTCTGTTGGATAATTTGTTCCTCTAGGTATAATGGCTTGGACGCAAAAGCAAGTCTCTTTGTGGCTATCCTGATTAATGGCTTCTCCCATGCCTTAGATTGTGAAACACCACATACATGCGCACATTAGTAATATCTCTTTGAAAAGGCATCTTCTTCTATTACGAACCCCTTAATTGTCACTCTGTTTTAAGCAGCTCAGCTAGTTTTGTATAACTTAAAATAATTAAAAAATGCAAAAGGGCGTTTTGATATTATGTTTGATTTATATGGGATAAATCATAGGCTTATAATACAAATAGTGACTGTTATGAAGGCTTATAATACAAATATTGGCCAGTGAAGCCGATATTTATACCAACTGTTACACTCCAAACTCAGTTTCATATCGTATTGGATCATGCTTAATCCCTTACATGTCCGATACTTCAAATCATGCTGCTGATGGTATGTATAGCAACTCCTAACTGGTGAAGGATGTCAGATCTCTCTTACCCTCACAATAGTTAAAAACCTACTTTCATTTTATTACTCTCCATCCAAGATAGCTATTTTAGCTTCTCCTTCGGAGCATCTAGGCAAGAAGAGTAAAATTTGGATAGCTAAATTTCTCTATTTCAGCTACTCCTTTTTTTTTTTAAAATATTATTTTGCATTTTTATTTTATTATATTTTATTGTGAGGGTAAGAAATAGAGAAGAGAGCAAGAATTTTATAGAGAGAAATAATATTTTATTATTTTATCTTTTTATACAATAATAGTTAAATTTAGCTATTATTGTAGCCCATTGTTATTCCGTGTTTGATAACTATCATGTTGGAACTTAAATTTGAGTGTTTGGATAGTTATTTTGGCGTGTTAGAACATCTCCGACAGGGAGAGCTAAATTTGGGTAGCTAAATACCAATTTAGCTATTACTGCAGTACTTTAGCTACTACTGCCACTACTACAGTAAAAATCACTCCAGAGGACACTCTATTTTAGCTACTCTTTTATTAAAAATATTATTTTTCATTCTGATTTTATTATATTTTACTACCCACACTTATGATGCAAGTTCGGTATACCAAACCAAGCCAAACCCAAAAATTGTGTTCGGTTCGGTACACCCCATATCGAAACCAAATTGAAATCGATTTGGTTTAGTTCAGTGTAGGTAAAATACCTACTTATATATTTTTTTAGGATTTTTTTTTTGAGTTTTTTTTGTTTTTTTTGGCTTTCAAGCCACCCAAACCGAATCGAATTGGGGTTTGGTTCGGTTTGTGTCGGGTTTTGGTCCGATTCGAGATCCTAGGGTTTCCGTGCATTCTTATTTTATTATTTTACTATTAGATAAAAGAGAGAGGAGAGAGAAAAAGAGTTTTTTTTTTAAAATAATAATAATATTTTAATGTTTAACTATTGCTAAATTTAGTTATTACTGCGGCAATAGCAATTTTTATGGCCTACTTGTTTCATAGGGAGATAATAATATTCTATTTTAAAAGATGTCTATAGTCACCAAAAATAGTGATTGTTAACAGCTAACATAAAAGTATTGAGTCTTTTAGTGACTCTTGTTAGAGGGAGGATTTAGAGCCTAACGCCAAAAATAGCGTTTTTTGAGCACCTCCGGCTCTAGCAACGATAATCATTAGCCCTATAGATGATCATTAAAAATAATAATAAAATTAAAATATAAAATAATATTTTAAAGAAAGAAATAACTAAATATTGGAGTGATTTAGCTCTCCTCCCCAAAGATAATAGAGATGTTCTAAGACAATTATATATATAGGGTGATATATAAGCAAGCATGTTGCTGCTCGGATTTTGACACTTCGAAACTCGTGTCATCAGTTTGATCTCCAAACCATGTCCCTTGGCTAAGCACGAAATATTGGTACATCAAGCAAATTATAACAAAAGAGACAGATGATATAAAATGCGGAAACATCATGACCTTAAACATTTCTTAAAAGATAGTTCTATCCTTTTGCCCCTGCATTAGTAGAGAATCGATCCGAATCATCGATGATAACTGATCATCCTAGATGGTTCGCTCAAAAGAATTATCTTAATTTAATTACATTGTTTAAACAGAAACAAAGGCTTGGCATACCAAGCCGTATCAAATAAGCTCACAAAATAACTCTCTCAAAATACACAGCAGAGTCCTTTAGAAAAAGTCCTCTAGAGGTGGCTTCAACTCGTCTAAGGGTGTGTGGCCCGACTCACCACGACGTATAGTCTAAAGGGTGAGCTACATCTTAGCTCAATAGGGAACAAACACAGTGAACATATAAGTTAAAACCTCACATATATTTCATGATATTTTAAGCATGCTGAATTGATGCAATAACTGAAAAAGCAGTTTAAAAAGATGGTAATGTACAATTGCTTTTAATAACAGTTTTCACATCTCTTTTACTTGATCATGAATGACATTGAAAAGATCTAAAGCAAAACTTAAATCTTCAACTTAAGTAATCCCCGAGCAATATAGCATCGAGCTTCGATGAGATATCCTTCATCGTTGTCTAAATAGACAGTTATTATACGTATTCTCTGGAAATACAAAATTACCTAAGCCCTTTTCCCTGGGAATCGGCGGCGGGGTTCATTCATATCTCAACATCCCTGTGATGTGCTTACTGTGTACGGATAAACCTTCGTACTGGCTTACGGTTTCGCCGCCGTATCGATCACGGATATCCTGTCGCGTCAGTCATGGGTATCCCGTCATGTCGGTGGGGTATCCTGGTCAAACCTCAAATAACAAAAATAACGGGTGTTTTACATATAGTTATTCACCGTGTAAGTGTGTTATCTTATATCAGTTAGGCCTTATCAAATGTTACTCAATCTTGTCTATATCCCTGGGATGTAACCAGTTGGTGTCATACACACACCCTTTTCACAAAACTTTACTTGACTAAAACAATTCCCGATTGAAATTACATATCACTATCTATATGTTCTTGCAAATTAAAGTACATGTTCAAAGTGTTTCCTATCTCAAGTCTTTGAAATTACTAGCATCAAGGTCCCACGCGACTCCTTGTGCTCATGCTCACACGTACCACCTATAGTACAACATAACACATGCAACACATCACTAAGGATATAACAAAGGAGGTTTAAGACCCTCCATGAATCTCAAAGTCAAACTAAGAAGTCAACTAAAACAGTCTCAGTCGATTAATCGATCTCCCAATTCGATTAATCGAACCTGATTCGATTAATCGATTTCCAAAATTAATTAATCGATTCCCAAAATCGATTAATCGAAATCATCAATCGATTAATCGATCTCGAATCGATTAATCGAAAGCCTCAACTTACACATCGATTCCCAATTCAAGTAATTGAGATCCCAAAATCGATTAATCGATTCTAAATCGATTAATCGAAAACTAAAATCGATTAATCGAAATCTCAATTCGATTAGTCGATTTCACCAGGTCTCATTTCTCCAGCCACTGGAGCTTCTCAGTCGATTAATCGATACCAAATCGATTAATCGAAACTCAGTTCGATTAATCGATTTCGGGGTACTATGACTTTTCAACTTTCCAGACCAAATCGATTAATCAATTTCCCAAATCGATTAATCGATTTGGCCAGGCTCAGCCCTCTTTCGGGTTGTTCTTCCAAATCCTTCTTAACAAATTTTCCTTCTTTTTCTAAGCCTTTATCCTAATGATGTTAAGTATTTTTAACTACAATTAAACCTTTATGATCTATGCATTTAATGCTAACAAATTTACCTCAATCAAATCTCAATTTGATTGGATCTCAAGGTTGGAATGGCTAGGGTTCCAGCTTTGGCTCTAAGGAATCCTTCGCGTTGAATCCGGCCTTAAAAACTCGATTCCCTTCTCGGCTTGCATTCACTCATTGCTCAACAATTCTCTTTACTTCTCTCTCTCTCTTCTTAATTCTCTTCAACAGCCCAAAACAATGAATTTAAGGTTCTTTAAACCCTTATATACTCATTATCCTTGTATTGAGCACATACACCCAAGATAGGTGTATGTGACTCCAGATTTACATCACACTCCTCCTACTTACATCATATTCACATCATATCCGTTCAGCACTCTCGAGTCAAATAGTGGACTCCCACTTGGTCAAACCTATGACCAGTCGGGCACGGATCTCGAGGTCATTGTTCAACGCAAATTTTTGGGATATTACAGATTGACTGCTTCGCTTTGAATTAGCCGATCAGAATCTTTTTTCATATTAATCTTTAAGGCAATCGCCTTGAGATATCATGGGTCACAATAAGATGTTTATTACATTTTGCACACAACCGAAAAATGGATGTGATCATAGCTTACCATCTAATTAACATAGTTCATGTTCTCTTTTTGAGAATCAATATTATATTGTTTGTTTGATGGTACGAATCTCAAAATGCTGATATGCACCTTGTTATAGATACTAATTAACCATCTTAGGGAGCAGGAGACTTAAGTTTGAATTTCCCATGCTAACTGGATATGGGCTAACTTGGGGTTGTGTACGTGTCACAAAGTTTTAGGGGAGAGTGATTGACACACTTTTAGGGCTCGTTCGAGAGTTCCAATCTGCCAAGAATCTGAGTTTTTACTCAGATTATAGCCAGAAAGGGGGTTTTCTGGGAGGAGTCTGCCATTCGAGAGACGTCCTAGGGAAGCGGGATTCCGGATCGTTTCTAAGTGAAAATGACAGCCATTCGTTCGAGCTTGCAACTTAGATTAGCTCTGAATCTGTTCTCAGATTCTAAGGCGTTGTATGCTTCAGATCTCAGATTTGCATCAGATCCCAACTCTGTCAATGGTCATGAAACTCTTCTTCCCCAAATTTCTTATCTCTTGGTCCTTTAAGCACTAGAGTCCAGCGCATGCACGGTTGAGATGGGGTTTCATCCATCATATGCGGAAAAGACCTCTCACTGCACATCCTACCAGTTCATCTTCCCCAAGCTTCTGATTTCCCTGCATTCACATGGGCATCTGTTGGGTAGTTGGGTGGATTGGAAAAATGGGTAGGAGCCAAATTTGTTACAATTTGGGCTCTAATGGGGGCATTGGCAACTGCTTTCAATAGATTGATCAAGTAGGGGCCTGATTGATTGCAGAGAGAGGATTCCATTAGGTAATAGCCAGATTGATTTCAAAGAGAGGATTCCATTAGGTAAGTGCCAAATTGATTGCAGAGAGAGGATTTCATCAGGTAGGGGCCAAATTGATTGCAGAGAGAGGATTCCATCAGGTAGGGGCCAGATTGGGAGCTTTGAAGAAGGCTATAAATTTGTACGTGTTTGCAAGACTGGAAACCATCTCAATTTTTTCCTAGAATAGATTTGCAAAAGGTAGTTTAAAGTGATTACTTATTTTTTTGGCTTTAAAGTAGAGACCACCTGTTGCCTTCCTTATTTTAGAAGTAATGCAAAAATCTTGGCATTTCAGATTTATGTTGGCATTCCAAATTATACCAGATTTTTTTTTGCATTCCAAATTTGTTTGGCATTTCAAATTATACTAGATTTGTTGGCATTCCAATTTGTTGGGTTTTCCATCTTATATCACTGACTTATTGTTTTGATTAACAATCTGAGTTTATACTCGATCTTATATCACTGACTAGCTCTTTTATTTAACAACTGAAAAATATAAGTTTTTCGATATTTTTATTGGGTGATAAGAGAATTTTCAAATAGAAAAAATAAATGGAAATACACAATAAAGAAAAAAAATAGAGTTACTCAGATACTGCTCATTGTAATCTGCTTTTTTTAAACATATAATGTTATATTTCTGTGAATCTATTCTAACTTCTCTATTTTTTGTTGACTAATTTCGGCGAACTATGGCGTATCGAAACTGTGGGTGGGACTGGGAGTAATCAGGCTTATCCACTACCAGGTATTGTTCTAGCCCAGGTGTTTACTTTTCTCATATTTTGACATATTGAATGCAAAGTTAAAATAGGTTGGCTGATATTTTTGGTTCAAAATAAGGTTTGATTGGTTGATGGCTGCATTCATCCAAATTACATCTCAAAGACGCCTTTTGTCTCTTTGGATGAAGGCCAAACTATAGGCACACGCAAGCACCTACATATGTCAATTATGTGTCTAAAATGCTACGGAATGAATTGCAAATTCAATAGAGTAGTAAATAGACACTTGTGTACTCAGCTATCCATTTATTAGGTGGGAGTCATGTAAGTGAGAGTTAAAGATTTATTTTTAAATATAATACTTACCCTTAGTAAATTTTAGACAACTATATTTGCCATTAATTTATGTACTGTTGAGTTTTAAAGAGTGAGGGTATTTTGATTATTATAAACATGGACCAATTGTGATCCCTATGCTGAAATTTGCTCTGTTTTCTAGGGAAAAATAAAGGGCAAACTTCTTTAATACCCCTAGAATTGTTCGGCTAATATTGGCTTGTACTTTTAAAATTTGAAAATTATAAATATATATCATATCAATTAGTTTAGCTTATGAGACCCTATTTACTTCAACAATCTTATTAAAACTCGCATCCACAAATATCAAGGTGTTTAGAAATTTGTGAAATTCTGCTTTTTACAGAATTCAGCAGCTACAAGGCTATTCATTATATATATATATATATATATATATATATATATATATATATATATATATATATATATATATATATATATATTGTAGCTTTATGAGGCCCAGTTCAACAGAAACTTATTTGAAAAAGAAAGTTTAAGAAACTTACAATTGCTTTTTGGGTTGTTTAGATTATTGTTGTTTAGAAAAACATTAATATTTCAGTTACCTCTAAATGATTCGAGTATAGAGTTCAACTCTACAACTCAAATGGAGCTCTTGCTATAGTTTATAGATTGGTTGATGGCTTAGGTGATGATTTTGAATATGAATCCCAACTTTTTTTAGTGGCAAGTCCATTGAAATAATGACGGGTGTTACAAGCAAGAGGACTACGGATAACATTAATATGGTGGTTATAATGCGAGTATAGTATATATGGTATAATTTGCTCACAATTTTGTGGAAGTAGTCAAGTGTGCTTCTTCAACTTTTATTCTGTTATAACACTTAACTATGCCTATGTGTTTGTATAATTAGAAAGTGGAAATTACTTTCCTAGAAATGTCCACTGCGTCATATGTACACTTATTACCTAGTGAAGTAGAGAACACTCTCTTTATGGAACATAGGGATTTGCCAGAAACAAGAGTTTGATTGTGTAATAATGTAGTTTACCCTATTTTCTCTTGTAAAAATTTCATGAAGAAGGCTATCCCTATTTTGCTTTTATATTTAATTCAAATTTCTTCTATATCAATCAAAATATAATAAAATAAATATCATGTCATTGAACGTTCAGTGGGCACAAATCATTAGTTGAAATGCATATAGGATGGTTATGTTTAGAGTTCGAGTCCTTTTGCTTATCATCTATGTTGAAGTTTCTCTTACTAAAGTCAATTAAAGCATACCTAGGTTCTCTACATAATACACATGGATTGTTGTAATTATTCAAGGCTATGACATTGATCACTTTTGTTTAGAGTAGTGGCACATTGAAATTTGAATCCACAGTTTATTTTTTTTGAATCCATGCTTTCTTGTTTTTTAATCCTTGTTGTAACTGTCTATAATTTACTGATTTTAGGTTGTAATAATGTATCATTTTCCTTTCAACTGATATTAGTGAAAAGTCATCAAGCTAATTCCCATGCAAAGATATCAATCGTGAAATTAGAGTCATGATTGATCCGCCCATATATATATATATATATACACAACAGCCATCAACTATTGTTGTATATATACACTATGTACAACAGCGAACAGTTCGCACTGATTATGCCTTAAAAGTTTATTTCTATATTCTTTTTATTGAGTTTTTTTTTTTTTTTTGTATAATATGTTCTTCCACTTCCTATTAAACTGTTGCTGCTAAAATGTGGATTGAACTGCTGTTGCTCCTGTCAAATGATATCCATAGTACAGTAGGATGAGTGGTAGAATTTCAACATGTTATTGAAAGCATAGATCGATGATTAACACATAGTTTGAATGGATTTATGTGTTTGGGTAGAATTCAAACATGCTATTATAAGCATTGATTGATTTCTAACACTGAATCTGATAGATTAATGTGTTTAGAGCATGCACGTTTATACAAAATCAGTCCATGCTTTCATCAGAGTCATTAAGATGAGGCTATATAGTCGTCATATGTCAACCACCAAATATCGAGGCAGACCTAGTTTATGTAAAAAAATCTAAAACTTTGATCATTTTTAGGGAAACATAAGTTATAAGTAGCCGCAAGGGAAAGGGTGTTGCCCCCGATAATGTTGGTCAGTCAAAAAATTTCACGTGGAATGAGCAACAAGACAAGGCCTATATCGAGGAACTTGTCGAGCAATACCATCTACGTCGGAAACTACCTAACGGAACGTGGCAAAAAAATGTGTGGCTTGAGATGGCCGAAAAGCTAAAGTCTTACGAGTGCTTCGAAGGGAAACTGGAAGAACTCACCAGAGATAAATGCTATAATCACTTGAAGTCAGTGAGGAATAATTACTCCAGGATGAAGAAAATCCTTGATACTAGTAGTTTTGGTTGGGACCCTGACAATAAAATGGTCATTGTAGAACCTGATATATGGGACAATTTCATTTCTGCACTGGTTAGCAACTACAAACTTTAACCTTATAACAGTGAATCTAAATAGTCATACATAATCTGAACATTTCACTTAACATACATGACTTCAAGGTAACATCTGGGCTACAAATTATCGATGTAGGAAGGTTCAAGACTACAAACTGCTTTGCCTTCTATTTGGAAACAACACATACACCGAGGCTGAGGAGTTCCACCCTAGGGATCGTCGATCCCCTGTCCAAGAACGTGCTATTCCTCTTGGCGATGACTGTAGTGGGGACTCGTACCACCCAGTATTTGATAATGAGGAGTTCCCCTACCAAGAAGGGCCTACCAATGCCGAGTCTCCCTTAACTGCGGAGAGTGGTCCAAACCCGAGAACCTGAACCCGCCCTACTCGAAACTCCAATTCAAGTGGGTCTGGAAGGAAACGAAAGAGTATAAACCTCCCTGATGGTCTTCTTGAGTAGCTGGCGGGATTTCAAACAACTCTTGAAAACATCGCTAATTGGGCCATCCCTGAACCACCTCAACCACCTCGAAGCAATCATGAATAGTTTTTGAAATTTTTACAAGAAATGAGAGCAAACAACTTTATTGACCATTCTATGTTTATGGAGCTCCTAGTTAGATTTGAGCAGTCTGGCCGAATGGCTGAGATAGTGATAGGGTTGCGTCCAGAGCATCGTCAATCCTATCTCTTCGCCTTATGTGGAAGGCCATGGCCACTCTATAGGCCTATTGATGTTTATGTTATAAAGTTGTAATGATTTTATAAATTTGTAAGTTAATGTAAAAAAATTATGATAATTAACTGAATGAGTTTGTCATTTAGGTATAATGGCACCCCCCCTTGTATCCGATGACGAATTGATTGCGATGTGTATAGTGAGCTTCGTCATTACTGCCATTGTCATCATCTTAACACTTCGACCAGAAAGGCGACGTCGTCACACATCGATTCTCACTGGTCTGCTATACGTTCAGGAAACCCTTCGCGGGCATCCAGATATTGCATATGAACTATTTCGAATGCGTACGCCCGCATTCATATGTTTATGTGACGGCCTTAGGGCAAGGGATCTATTGGAGGACTCACAAAGGATGAAGGTGGAGGAGGCGGTTGCTATATTCATGTACACTATAGCCCAAAATCAAAATAATAGAACCGTCCAAGATAGATTCCAGCGTTCGGGCTCAACCATTAGCCTATGTTTTAATAGCGTACTTGACGCTATCTTACAGTTGTATGACGAATTTGTGAAACAGGCCACTACTAGAACTCTCCCAGAGATTAGTAGCCAACAAAGGTTTTACCCATGGTTCAAGGGTGCTGTAGGAGCTATCGATGGTACACATGTTGACGTTACCATTCCCAGGCGGGACTCACAGCGTTATCGTAACCGTCACAATGCGACATCACAAAATGTTTTGTGTGTAGTATCGTTTGACATGCTATTCCAATACGTACTCCCTGGATGGGAGGGGTCTTCCCCAGACTCGAAAGTTCTAGCAAGTGCGTTCTCTAGGCCACAAAATCGACTTCAAGTGTCACTGAACAAGTATTACCTTGTGGATGGGGGTTATTCCAACATGCGAAGCTTTCTAGCTCCCTATCGGGGGGTTCGCTACCATATTAAAGAATTCAATACCTCGAATCCCCCATTGACTCCACGAGAACTTTTCAATAAGCAGCATGCGTCCTTACATAATGTGGTTGAGAGAACATTTGGGGTACTGAAACAACGATTTCTGATATTGAAAACAGCCACGAGGTTCCCAATTCAATCACAAGTGAGAATAGTAACTGGATGTTGTATTCTACACAATTTTATCAAATTATACGATCCAGAAGATCCATTCTTCGAAGAATGGCCAGAGGATCGTATAGTAGAGCCATCTAACGACTCGGTTCATGAGATAGATCCTGACATTCATTGTACTCAAACCCCCTGCAAATAGCGAATGGATGAACACATTTCGTGATAATATAGCCAACAATATGTGGGACGCGCAATCATATTGACATATTAAATGTACAGTTGGTTATATGGTTTTATTGTAAACTCTTAACTTGAATCAATTAAATGAGCCACTTCTCACTCTTGCACTCACTAACCAATTGACGTATTTTGTAGATATGGGTAAATATTACGTCGTGTTCGTTGGTAGGGGACCGGGTATATATCGAACCTGGGAGGAATGCTCGAGAGAAGTAACCGGTTTTTTTGGAGCTCGCCATCGCTCCTTTCATTCATACGATGAAGCACTGAATGCGTTACGACGACACCTAAATGAACCCTCATATAACCCACCCACATATCACCATGTACCTCCGATAACCCAACAAACACAACTAATTGATAGAGTGATAGATAGGGCCCCAGATGTTGGTGTGTATGTAGATTGCATATGTGGAATGTTTGCACGTGCAATTATTATTGTTCTCCTATCCACTTTGATTATTTATGTATGACAGTCACTGTGATTTCTTTATAATTCTCAATATGAAGTTTCTTACTTTTCAAATTTTATTATTTCTCATGTAACCAATTCATATCGGTTGTGTCACCTGTAAAATTCATACCACCAACCTCTACAATGCAAGTGAAAACAGACAAATGATTAGGACCTGATCTAACTGTGGTATAAACAAGCAAGTTCAACCCTGCTCTATGAGCAGTTCCTTGGAGAAGGTTCTTGTATACCCCAGGTGAGCTATGCTTGACAGGCAGTAGAGCTCATGGTCCCTAGTTGATTGCCTTTGACAACACTCTTTTCGCCCTTTTATGATTATGAATCTCCCAACTGCAAATATAATGAGAGTTATATGAGCCACTATATGTGGGATTATTGAGTCCTGTGAACTCTAGGGCTAGTTCTTTAGCCACTGCATGTGGGATTATGAACATCATTTGAGCCAATCGGGCCGTTCCTGAACCACCTCAACCACCTCGAAGCAATTATGAACAATTTTTGGAATTTTTACAAGAAATGAGAGCAAACAACTTTATTGGCCATTCTATGTCTATGGAGCTCCTAGTTAAATTTGAGCAGTCCGATCGAATGGCTGAGATAGTGATGGGGTTGCGCCCTGAGCATCGTCAATCCTACCTCTTTGCCTTATGTGGAAGGCCATGGCCACCTCTATAGTAGTTGTTATGGGGGGAGGGGGGGGTGCTGATCCTGGATGTAGTTTCCTTTTTTGTAAATTAATGAAAAATGGTGAATTGTTGTTTTATTGTGCTCCGCCTTTGTGTCCACAATCCTATGAAATAATCTGAGTACGGCAGGTGTATATATACCATCCCTAATTTTTTTTTTCCCTTCCACCATTTATAGCAGATTTTGGTTCTAATTTGGAGCATTAAAAGTCTATTGATGCTGACCCATGAGTCTAATCTAGATTATTAGTTCACGATTCTTGTGATAGACCAACGTATCTTGATCCAATTCATAAATCTAAATGACAACTATTTGCACTTCTCTTTGGAAAATTAGTGCGACTCTAATGAGGCGAGAGTGCAACTTGGCTAAGATCTAGATCAAACCATAGATTTACGAATCAGGAGCATGAATGATCCTATATATATATATATATATATATATATATATATATATATATATATATATATATATATATTCCTAAATTTCCATTTTTTTCCAAGCTTATGCTGCTAGATCTACTTTGCATTAAGTTGCAACTGTGATGTTAAAAGATACTTCCAAAGCGTATGCTACTGCCTTGGTTTAGTTTTGTGAGTTGAATATCTGAAGTCACGGTTTGGAGGAACCACAAATTTGATGCAAGCTGTTGTTTTTGGTGTTGATGTTCATGGAAGGAGAGAAATAGTAGGGGACTGAGTGGAGATAGTGGCTAATATATGTATTAGTTGGGCTCGGTGGGACTGAGTGGAGATAGTGGCTAATAGAGGGAGTCTGATATGTTTATTTGTTGGGCTAGGGTGGGACCAAGCGAAGATAGTGGCTGATACAGGTGGTCTGATGTATGTATTAGTTGGCCTGGGGTGGGACCGAGAAGATGGAAGTGGCTGCGGTCTAGCAGCCTACCAGCAGATATTCTTGTTGGTAGCAACTACCTTGTATATAGGAGTTTCCTCTGGCCTGTCCTGATTATGGCCTGTGGCTGTTGATGCTATTGTAATTTATTTTATTTTATTTTATCTTTTTAATTCTCCATTTTTTTTATGTGGGCTATTTTCGAGACAGCCTGTGTGTAAGAACATAGATTTGGTAGAATGGTGGGTTTCTTGTTCCTGTTTTCAGAAAAACTGGAAGTAAACTAGGCCAGAAACTGTTTAAAAAAGGTGAAGGAATCATGTGAAGCCTCTTCTATTGATCCTTGCTGAATTCTTGATGGGGGACTACTGGAAGAAATTAATAGTAAGGTTAGAAGGAACTAGATGCTGGCAGCTGCTGGGCTCATGTAGGCTACTTGGCCTGTCATTTCTATTTATTACTTTTTATAGAAGGAAAAAACCCCACTGCTTTGTTATCATTCTTAATTTAAGCAATTGATATTATAGCTCAACATGGAGTTTCCCATGCTGTGGATTTGGTTCTTCTCCAAGTGTTCTTGTATTGCTCTCTGACGAGGTATATGGTTGGGGCATTGCTCATCACTTCAATGATGCACCCAATAGCCTCTAAACACTAGAATTGTACAATTTACAGGCTAACAAGTGAAATGTGTTTCTATATGACCCAACTGTTGGAACTACATTGAACCAACGTCTAGACTGCTATTTGTTTTCTCCTTTACAAGCTTAAATTCACATGTGCCCTCGTTAGAGACTTAGTCTACATACTACTATTAATTTCATGAAGGGTTTGATTTCTTGATCACGGTGAAATCAGTTAAAGAGATCACAAGAATTGAGTAGCATAATGTAAAATTGAGGTGGATCATAGCAAAACTGGAGAGTTCAGTATAGCAATCATACTGTAAAATTGTTGTATGATGTTCAAACACATGCACATGTGCCAGTATATTTAAATTATTTTACAAAGGATTTTATGAAGCAGTTGGGAGCTTTTTTGTTGTAATGGAGAAGAAAATACATGGATTTATGCAATGGCTAGGAGTTCCATCAGTTAGGATAAAGTGATAAAACTGTTGCTCCAACATAGATAAATGCTTTAATTGAAGCAACATCCCATTTCTTGATTTGCCATTATCTGCCAGGCTTTGTTTAACTCACACAAGGCTTGGAAGTTGGCCTGCCCAACTTTTTGAATCCTCAGGTCAGGGATGCCTCCATGTCACATATTTGTCCAATAAAGATCAAGATCACTACCTATCATATCTGTAAGAATAAAACCTGTCAATTGAGATAAAATATATCATTTGTCTCGGCTTCTTTTTAAAAATTGGACTAATAAAATGCTTTGTGGCAATCTTAATAGGCTACTTTTGGGTTATAAGGTACTTTTCTTTTGACATTTTTTCACTATATGTTTTTGTAGGCAATAGCCTTATCATTTTGCACAATAATAAGGATTTAAGAGCACTGCTCCCCAAGGGCATTACTGGGGCTATTCCTTCACATTGCATGTTTATAAATCGGTCTCATTCACTTTATTCTTGTTTTGAAAAATGATTGCAAGTGAAAGAAACACTATATTGACTGAATGTGCAGCATGGGCACTTCGTTTGTGAGAGTATGGGCATTGCATTAAAATTCAAGGTTCGAAAAGAAACTCTCAAGTTCCAAGTTTAAAAATTTCTCATCCCCTACCTTTTTTGGTATATTTAGGTACTTTTCTTTGCTCTATGACCTTTTCCCAACTTTCCTAATTTGGCCCATTTTCACCTAATTCTGTTTTGAGAGTCAACTTTTTATTCAATGATATCCATGATATGCTCATGTGGCAAGGAAATTTGATGTTGATGTTGCAGACATTGTCTCCTGACATGCCTCTCAAACTTGCATCAGATACAATATTAAGAATGTTGAGAGCTTGAGTTCATCATCATCGCAAAGGACAGGTAAGCTTTGTGGATGAAAGAGGATATATACGAATAACAAGTAATCGAATGCTTGAGTTCTCGAGTCTATTTTGTGTTCAAGTTTGAGTAAGCTGAGCCTGGGAAAAAACATCTATAAAGTTGTTTTTTTATCGGTAAAAAACATGTCTATAAAGTTGGCTATTGACTTACTCAATTTATTGATGCAATCAAAGTTTGGATTTGCCAATTTGAGCCTCGGCCAAGTTATGATTGTATCAGCAAGTGTTTGGTTTGTATCGTTCCCTTGATGCACTATATTCATGATAAATAAGTTCTATCAAGCATGAAGTGTTCTATTCTGCATGTGTCAGCATGTATTCTAATCATTATGTTCAAATTGGCATGTTAATGTATCCAATGTTCTTTTTTAGTTTTAAATTTTTTTATATTTTTTTGTGCCATTTGTACTGGCCTTGCCTTTGTATTTTTGCCTCTTTTTTTCTATTCTCTTCTTTTCTTTTTGGTGGAGCATCTCGCTATGCTTTCTCTGATACGTTGTAGTTCCGTTTTGATTAATCAAATTATGGCTTTGATGTGACTAAAAAAAAAGCTAATCAATCCACTTTTCTAATCAGTTGATCCACTTTCCTTTTATTAGAATATATAATGAGGGCAGTCAATTATTTTAGAAAATTTTTGTTGGACGCACTGACATAATACTTGGAAACTTTTCATTTAAAAATATTGGAAGGTTGACAATATTGCAGTATGATTCCAGGTTTCTAGTGTTGTGGGGTTGGTTCTGTGGCTCAACTGGAAGGTTAAAATGCTATTCATAAGCTTGATAATCTTATGATGCTATGTCAGTGAGGAGGGCTGATCACATTCATAAAAAATAGCAATTGGATAAAATTTTATCTTTCAGAGACCCATTGATAAATTCCTAAAAAACAAGACCTTGGTGAAAAAGTATCATGATAAAAAACCTTGCTGAAATATAATGTTAACAATAAATTTTAGGTTCTTGTATTGCATCCACTTAATTGATCATTTCTCTTTAATATTTTGTGCTGGAAATTTATTTGGCAGGTGGGTAATGTATATGTTCAGTTTAGGGAGGAAGAACATGCTGCAAATTCCCTTCACAATCTAACTGGAAGATTTTATGCAGGTTGGGGGTGAAAATTAGAACAGATAAATGCGGTGCTTTTTTATTTTTGGTTATTAAAGATGCTTTCTATATAGTTGTGTACACCCTTGATTTGGAATATTCTCTGACTCCTATCTTTTTCATTTAATCTTGCATTTAGTAAATTATGCAATTGTAGTTCTCTCCATATTTATCAATTCATTGGTTTACTGCTGATTCAGAGTTTATCTCCCATCTTTTGACAATCAAAAAAATTCAGAGTTTATCTCCCCTATGACGGACTTCCATGAAGCTACATGTAGGCAATACGAAGAGAACCCTTGCAACCGTGGTGGTTATTGCAATTTTATGCATCTGAAAAAAATTAGTAGGTGGGCCATCTTGCTAATCCATTGGTACACGTTCATCCTATATATGCATTTATCACCAGTTTTGTGATGATAAAAAAATATTTTTGTCTATTGTTGCCAGAGAGTTGAGACGGCAATTATTTTGGCGTAGTAGTCGGCGAAGGCACAGCCGAAGTAGAAGTCACAGCCCCCACAGGGCTCGCAGTTATGAAGACCACCGCTCACATGGTAGCTATGGTCATGGAAGAAAGTATGATGACAGAGACCGCCATCATGATAACAGAGGCAGGCGGCCAAGGGGCCGAAGTCCTGGGCGTAGGAGGGGACAAAGCAGGAGCCCTATTAGGGAAGATAATGCCGAGAGGATTACCCCCAACCTGCATAAAATCTTCCAGTTAGATTGTGAAGGGAATTTGCATGACAAAGCAGGAGCCCTATTAGGGAAGAAAAATCCTTCTTATTTTGGTTTTTTTTTTCCTTTGTTCTCATCACTAGGGTGGTGGCTGATTGGAGGTGCTTGACTGCTTACATGCATAATGTGCAAAGTCAAACTTCTTGAGAATTTTTCCCATGGTAGTTTACATAGCAATTTTTACCGCTGATGAACTGAATTCCTGCTAATTTTAAGATACGCCAGCAGCAAGCAATACTTATTAATTTGTATTGAAAATAAATGTATATTACCTTTTGAATATTTTGCTATGAGATTTGATCTTCAATTGTTAATGAGTTCACTGGGTGAGATTTGATCTTCAATTGCTATAACTCACTATTAGCAAGAAAATGGTGGCACCCATTACAAGGATTGGGTACCATGACAACTTTAGGTGTTATATAAAATATTTGGGCATGATTCAATATATATCGACCGTTTAAAATATGGTCAAAGGTGCACAAGATCATTGCATCAAGTTTTTGGGGCATTACCTTATCTTTGACCCATCAAACAAAGGTTAAAAATCTATTTTGTTTTTTTAATCACTTGCCAAATGGTTGGTCCACATAAAATGGGCAGTGTTTTGAGTCGATCATGCTACATGGCATGTGATTCAGGCACTAGGATGTAGCTATCTTAGGCTTCGGACTCATTTCCCCTCCCTTATTATAAATCATTATTTTAAAGTATAAATTATAAGTCTTTTAAACTGCTGAAGGACATTTTAGTCGTTAAGCTAAAATTTTATATAGAAAAATTGTTTTACCAAATAATAACTCCTATAGCACTAGCCCTCAAGTTGCTCTCTAATGACAATTATCAAACACCAACTCCAGTAACAAACACTGTGCAAGAGGCCACCACAAAAAATCACTCTCTAGGGAGTTGTCCACTATTCTAGTGAGTGTTGCCATACGCAGCCATAGTATTTTGCACGCTCTTCTCAATTTATTTAAAAATATATATATAAATTAAGCTATCCGCGTAGAATATTTGAGTTATGGCGTCCGCTTACAACCGTCGGCATATGTATTCGCTGATGGATGTATCGCCGACGGCTGTAGAGATTCCAACCGTCGACGATGTTCTTTACCGACAGCTAGTGTAATCTATGCCGTTGGCTGTCAGCCTCGTTCGACGTACGTACCTTTATTTGTAGTGTTAGTGGCCCATTTGAAAAGTAATGGTCATTAAATCAGATTCGAAAAAAAAAACTCCGTCAAATATATTCAGCCCCATCTTGATTGGTTGCCCGTAAATTTTGAGAGAAATCCGAGTACGAAACATAAATCGATAATTAGATCACATTTCTACGGTCATAGTATAATCACTGATTGAATCGATTCTGAGGATTTTCTTAGAGGAACTTAAAAACAAAGGATTCTGAGTTTTATTAGAATATGTCAAGAATCTGAGTAACTTAAGAACGCATATGGGAAAAATCAGGAATCTGAGTCTGCTAAGAATCTGTCAGGATTTTGAGTGTCCAAGAATCTGAGCTTTTCTGGGAAAAACCAGGAAACACCTGAACGAGTGCTTAAAGGTCCCAAAAAGACATGGTCAAAATGTGAACAAAAGGGCAATCTCAAATTACAAAAACAATCTTCCACTAACCATTGATTTTTTTAGAAATCATCTCCTTCTCCAGTAGATCAGCACCTTCTTTTTTGAGCAATCTCAAATTACAAAAACACCATTAATGGAGGTCGTCCGATGAAATCCATTAATGATGGTACGCCAAAAACACCATTACATGATCTGAAACATCATTAATGAAGGCTATCCAATGAAAGCCATTAATGAAGGTCGTCACCGATTTTGAGCTTTGATTTTTCGAAGAAGGAAATTATTGATCTGAAAGTTGAAACACCCAACAATAGAAGCTTTGATTACCTTTGAAAGTTGAAACACCTAACAACAGAAGCTTTAATTACCTTTGATTTTTTGGAGAAGAAGATTTCAGTTTTGGGGTGCTGGAAAAGAAGATTAGTACATGGGCATTGTGGTGACCTCCATTAATGGACATTAATGAACTCCATTAAACCCTTTTTGCAGATATACTGATGGAGAAGATGATCGGACGGTTGTTGCAGACACACTAATGATTCACCATTAATGAAGGTCGTCACCAATTTCGAAACCCTAGATCTCCGGCGAATTATTGGAGTTCCATCACGATCTGAAACACCATTAATGGAGGTCATCAACAGTTGACACATGATCTGAAACCCTAGATCTTCGTCCAATGAAAGCCATTAATGGAGTTCCATCATTAATGATGGTCGTCACCGATTTTCTCTAAGCAGATTCAACGATTAGAGAGAGAGAGAGAAAGAAGAGAGAGAGAGAGGAAATGATTCGAAATGATGTAGAGAAACCATATCCTAGAGACCATTTGAGAGAGTGAAAGGCACTATAGTAATTTCAAATGAAGTGTTTTCTTGTAATAGACTAAATCAATTTTCGAAAACTTAGAAAATCATGCCAATCTGTTTTTCCTAAAACTTTTCTAATGAGTAGATGACGCTCAAACTTTCCAAATTGAATCATTTTTTTCTAAAGTGCCCAAAAAGAAATTGTTAACCTAGCTTTCGAAATTCTAGAGAACCCACCCAAGGGAACTTAGACCACCTTATCCTGCGGGTTATTCCGAATCTGATGTCAATAGTGTGTAAATGAAAACCACAATTGGATTGGAAACAAAAACCCACGTCATGGCATGCAAGAGGCCCATGATGACAAATGGAAGTTTATATTACCGGAAAAATTTTCAGCTACTTCATTTAAGCATCCAAATGGTGTTCAAATGATCATATCTTTGATAGGCTCAACGTGTGGGTAATCCACACCGTTAAAATGATACGACATAAGTTGATAGATAGTGGGCTCAAAAATTATTATTTTTAAGTGATTTTAACCATTTGATATGTACACTTGAATACCAACCGTGGTGGATAATTTTAATGACTGATATTCAAATTCGTCAATCGATTGGTTCACATCCACTTATGGGCATATATGTTTGCTAAAACTTTTTCCAATGATCGATTGTTGTCTAAATCAATTAGATTGTTCATAAACCAGTGCCACATGACATATTCGAAAACCACACTTCAATTGTGTGAAATAAAAAGTTAAATCTAATGGTAGTAGATTGTTTAAACACCATTTGGTGGTTAAACATCGGTCATAACTATTATCTCATCTTTAAAATATTATTCTTTGTTTTATTTTACTTTAGATGCTGCTAAAATAATAGCTAAATTTAGCTGCTAGGGTAGCATATATCTATTTTAAATAGCTTTTAATGTCCAGAAAAATCACTCCACCTGAATATTAGTACATAAGTGGATGTGAACCATCCGATTGATGAGATTGAATATTAGTCATTGAAACTACACAACGTTTGGCATTAAAGTGTACAAATCGGATAGTTAAAATCATTCAAAAAAATTAATTTTTGGGCCCACTACCTGTCAACTTATGTAATATAATTTTAACGGTGTGGATTACCCACACGTTGAGCCTATCGATAGCATACGATCATTTAAGTATCATTTGGATACTTAAATGACGGGCATGAGAGTTGTGCCCTTAAAGAAATTAGTAGCTAAAATAAAATGTAGTAGTAGCTAAAATAGATGAGGGTAGCTAAAAGTGGTGTTTAGCTACTGCTACAGTACTTTAGCTACTATTACAGTAAAATTCACTCCAGCAGATACTCTATTTTAGCTACTCATTTCTTTAAAATATAATATTTCATTCTTGTTTTATTATATTTTACTACCCACACTTTGGCATGTAAGTTCGGTATACCGAACCGATCTCGAAAGTTTTTGTGTTCGGTTCGATACACCCCAAACCAAAACCAAATTGGTTCGATTCTAATTTTTTTTTTCTGAAATTGAAACCGATTTGGTTCGGTTCGGTGCAGGTAAAATACCTACTTTTTAGGGTATATTTTCATTTTTTTTTTGTTTTCTTTTGTTCGATTTGTGTCGGGTTTCGGTTCATCTTTTTTTTTTTGAAATCATAACCGAAACCAATTTGGTTCGGTTCTATGTAGGTAAAATACCTACTTTTTTTTTTTTAGGGTCTTTTTTTGGTTTTTTTTATTTTTTTTCGCTCTCAAGCCACCCAAACCGAATTGGGGTTCGGTTCGGTCCGGTTCGCGACCCTCGGGTTTCGATGTATTTTTATTTTATTATTTTACTATTAGATAAGAGAGAGAGGAGAGAGAAAGAGAATTATCCTTAAAAATAATAACTATTTTAATATTTAGCTATTGCTACAGTAATAGCTAAATTTAGTTATTACTGTAGCATAACTATATTTAGCGTGTGGGGATGGCACGCCTGCTAGAGCTGCCTTTTTTATATTTGAATTGCTATAATGCTTTTGGCGGGTTGGATAGCTCTCCTGCTGGATATGCTCTAATAGCTATGATTGAAAGTAAGGTTTGGGCTAACTTGGCTGGCCCAATTTTTGAAATGCCAGTAGATGAATTTAACATCATGATTGACAGCTGCAATTTCCGTGACATTCTTTTGGGGACACGATATCCTGGAATAATAAAAAATCAAATGTGGTTCTCATATCATTTTCAATATGTGACATAGAATCCAGATCCAATGTGTGAAGATTGGGATGAAAGAAGATCCCCATTCTAATTTAAAGCTATCAATTGTTGTAGAAAGTGAAACCTGAGTTTAGGAAGAAAGAATCTTGTTAAAACATTATCTTCTTCCTCATTTTAATCTGGTACAGTTTTTAAAAGTCAGAGGTGGCGAAGGTGACGGCGTCTTCTCCTCAATCCAAACTATTCCGATCTGCTATTTGGATCGACCCAAATACACCTTTTTCGTTAGAGACTGTAGCAGATTAGAATGAGGAAGAAGAGGATACACCTATATAATTTAAAATTTTAAATATTTACAGTTTTCTATGTTTACGCGATGTGAAACGAGATCTATGCCGTCTGATTTGAAGGCTATAATATAAAATCGATAGTTCCAAAGATAGATATAAGAAAAAGGCAATATCAACTTTGTACACAGTCGATATCGACTCTGTACATAGTTGGTACCGATCATTTTAAGAGACGTCATCGATTCGGTACAGAGTCGTCATCGATTACATAAAAAAAAAATTAATTAATTAATTAATTAATTTTTTTAATCGATGACGACTTCGATGCGAAATGTCATCGACCCGTCTTGAGTAGTCATCGATTACATAATTTTTATTTTTTTTTAATATATATATCGATGCGACTCTTATAGATCGATGGCGACTCTTTCACATCGATAACAACTGTAAAAAAGTTGAAAACTTTTAAATTATATAGGTATCATCTTCTTCCTCATTCTAATCTGCCATGATATTAAAAGGTATCGATCCAAATAGCAGATCGAAATAGTTTGGATTGAGGAGAAGACGCCGTCACCTTCGCCACCTCTGACTTTTAAAAACTGTACCATATTAAAATGAGGAAGAAGATGATGTTTTTGTGCGTTAAAGAAAGGAGGTAATTTGGACTTTTTGCTATCCTTAGGGTCGGCTAGGCTCTCAACTGGTCGATTTGAATAAAGGTGAAAATATAGGGCCTCTGACGTAAAAACTGTATCTGACAGGGCCGATCAGATAAATTTCTCTTTTTTAAATGAATAATGGAAGTGACTGTTGTTAAATAGATTATTTCAAGGACATCTATTGAGCGATATGGAAGATAGCTTTGACTAATCAAAGTCATCAAGATGCTTCATACATTGAAGTAATGTGGTTCCAAAAATACTCATTGGGGATCTGAATCATCTGTTTTATGCATTAAATATTGAATAATGAAAAATACCTATTCATCAAGATGTTTATGAAAATGGTAGTTTTTATATTGAACAAAAATGATTCAATAATGGCACATAACTATTCATCATGTGGCAGATAGCTTTTAGCAATTTAAGTCATTAAGATGGTAATTTTTAATTTCTTATATTAAAATAAAGTGGTTCCCAAAATTACATATTGAAGGATCAGAACCATCCGTTTTTTGCATTATAAAATAAATTTTCATTTATATTTAACAGCTAAAATTGAAGTGCATGGACAAGATTTGTCATTTGAGACATCTGCCAATGGTAAGATGCTAGTTTAATTTATTAAATTAAGAAAAGCCATAGTAGAAAGACCCACCAACTTTACTAACATAAACCAAATTGTCTGCCTTGCTGAAAAAGTCACAAATTAAACACGACTTATACATAGAATGAATAAATCTTGTTTTAATTGCGAGCGTTTCAAAAAATCATTTTTTTGTAACTATGAAATTTTCCACAAATGATGAATTAGAATCACAACTTTTTCAATGTTTTTTATATCATACTTTTTAATCTTATTTGCAAAATATGAACTTTTTTCTTGACTTCTTCCCGGACTTTCTGTTCTTTTCTCAAATTTTCTACTTGATGACTATGTTTTATAGGATTAGTCTAGCAAATATAATAGTGGGTTGCATTCTATATCTTGCTCGTACTTATAGTGAGACCTATGTTACTTAATTTACTCATTCATGCAAATCACAAATTGAATACAACTAATCAAATTTGGGACAAGAAGTGAATTGTCGAATTAATTTCTACGAATTTGAATTCATTTAAAGTTTCAAAAACATAAAGAGATTATTTAAATTTTAAGATTGTGAATTGGATTCATTTAAAAATAGTTACAATTGCGAATCAAAATTCGAATCAAGCAAATTAGCAAACTAAGTAACTATGAGTAAAACACACAATCAGACAAAGAGAAAATGAACACACCAATATTTTAGACTTTTCATTAAATAACAATAAAAATTTCATTACCATCTTAAGGAGCTATAATTTTGTTGCATATACATAAATATAAAAAAAATGTGTTATCTTGATGTAAATGTAAGTCAACTATCAAATTTTTCTCAGCTTGAAAAAAGGGCAATTGCTCATTAACAAATGGGCTGAATGCCCAAAAGAATAAAAAAAATTTACATTTTAAATCATATCAGAATCAATCAAATCACTATTTGCCTAAAAGTTGTGACCCTCCTGAGAAAAGAAAAAAAATGAGTATGTCCATTTTGTCCACTTCAGATGAAAGCTCAAAGAACGAAAATATTCCTTTAACTTAAAGCACAAGGGTATTCTTTTAAATGGGATTGATTTGTAATAAAAAAAAGCATATTGGACCAACTGAACAAGTATGAGATTGATTGACCTCATGGGAGATAGAGATCTGCATAGGAGACTGATCGGTCTTATATGAGAACAATCAGTCTCACTTTAAAAAAATGTATATTTGCTTTAAGTTAATAGACATTTTTGTCTTTTAAAATGAACAAAATGCGCATGTCTATTTTTGTGAAATAAAAGTTAAAGGTCCCAACCTTCTCAATGAGAAAAAATAATCAAGGCACTCTCAGGTAAATATGTTAAAGGTTGGGACTCTTTCAAGTGAAGAATTCATATAGCAGGCAAATTGGGCTATCTGATTGCCTGCTCAATGATACAATGAGCAAGCAATTCATGCATCAAAGGCAATTACCAAGGCTAATCGCTTGAGAAATTAATTTCCTACTTGCTAAGCGGGTAACTCGCCTAATGAAATTATAACGACCTTTGATTTTAAAAAAAATAAATTTGTGGTGTTAGAAGTGTTTGACACCAAGCACGGTGTTAGTGTTTCACACTGGAAGATAACCTAATTAAAAAAACTCTATTTAAGATTAAGGTACGCACAACACTTTTCACTTTTTTTCTTTTAAGAAAACCCTACTAGTTGTCTCTTCATTTTCTTACTTTTAAAAATTCTAGTTGTCACAACTTCTTTTCTACCCACCCTTATCTAAAACAAAACATCTTAATTTTTTTCCTAAAACTATTAGATGTTCTTTCACAAGAACTGTCATCATTTTTTTTCTTACCGTCAAGATCGAGGAGGAAGAAGGAAGGCGAAATCGTGGACGAGTCATCGCGTGGACACCGATCTCTATCACCTTAATTGCCGTAGATCTGCCAATCACGCTCAAGAGATGGGTACCCATCAATCCATCTCGTACTTCTCAGATCCCGTTGCGTAGGATACGTTTGATCGCGTATCGACGAGTTAATTAAATAAACCCTATATTTGTCTTCATATAAAATTACTTTTAGGATTGAAATTTTGACTGATCCTAATTTTAATATTATGTTAATTATTTTCGTTTTATTATATTTTGGGTTTATTTTCAAAATCTAACCTGCTTAAAAATCTTAACCATCTCTATTTAATATATGCTCTACACGTTTAGTTTTGTTTTACTCTTATTATTTTAATTAGATGTAAAATTGGAAACCCAATAATATAGCCGCTACAATACATAGGATCGCCATATACTCTAAGCCCTAATGTTTCTTCTTCATTGCTTGTGTTTATTCTTCATTGTTGTCGTATCACGATAGTTGAGGTGACTTTCTTATATGATATTAGATTCACATATATTAGTGGACCAAAAATCTATAAAAGTTAGAAAAAAATAAAAATTTATAAGATTGACCTGCTCATGAATAACTATGCATAACCTAATGTTTGAGCGATTTGGTAGAGTTAGATTGACTCATGCACCAATTTTTCAGTATGGGTCGGCTACCTAATGCCCACCCATCCTTTCTTTAGTGACGGCCAATTATAAAATAATAGTTAGATCAACATATATATAAAACTAGATATAGTTGTCAAACAAATTAGTAAATCTGTTACACTTCCTAAAGCCAGAACGACCACTACTTTCTTGAAAAACTTATAGTCATTGTGAGTATATTATTGTATTAAATGCAAACTTATTAATAGTCATGATTACATTATATATTATATTAATTTATATCTATTGCTATTATATTATATTGTATTCTATTGTAATAATTATATTATATTATATGTAAAAGTATGAGTTAAATTTTCCAAGCAGGTGGGTCTTAAGCCCCCTTTTAAATTATAATATTCTTATAATTGATATCTTGCATTACATAGTTTAGACTATATATTATTTAAATCGATACGTAAAATCGATGGATCCTGAAAAAAATCAAACTATTGTTTACTTTAAATCGATTATGACCCAAATTAAATAATTTATATAATATATTCTTAATCGATCGAATTCTAAAATCAATCAATCGATTTTTGTTTGAATAGACGACTCCATTTACTTGTTTATTTCACTTTAGTCATGACCAAATTTTATTATATCATTTGATCGATGATCATGATTCACTGGACCCTTAAAATAATAATATTTTTTATTTGAGTATTTAATAATAATATAATATATATTACTTTTATAGCTTTAAGGCGACCACTTCAATAACACGGAATGTTAAAAATTCAATACTTCGTGAAAATCGAACTCTAACATTTATGTTATCGAAATTACATTTTAACTATCCTATATTATATTATATTGAGATGATATGTATAAACATAATAAAATCCGATATAAATTTTTTTGTATGCATGATATTTCTGTGTTTACATCTTGATCATATTATATGAGTTATGAGAAAGCTAGGGTATATATATGAAAGTGTATGAGATCATGTCTACGCTTAAGCGTGATGATTAACTGAGATAGTATTGAAACGATAAATACATCATATTCACATGCCCTATAACTCATGGTGGTATAGGACCCAGGACGAATAGGGTGAGTGTGAATTCAGTATAACCTCATATACAGTGGTATATATGGTGACCCTATCACTCTGAATTCTAATATGGGAGGATAAGATATGAGATTCAACCCTCAGGCTTTAGTTGTGGTGAAATTTCTTTTACAATCACGTGAAACTCAGAATATTAGCGTCCATGTACGAATGCAACTCTCTATGGTAGTATGACTGTCATACAAAGTATATCCAGATTACTATAAAGTATATTTCATGGAAAGCGCGATTTAGGAAAGTTACCCCACTATAGTTTGTCTTAGGATTAAGTTATAAGAGTATGACAAGATACGAGTATGAGATAAAATGAGTTATGAGTACGATAATAAGATATTGCTATGTAGGCCAGCAAAAGATTATGAACCTATGTTTCTGTACTTGTTGTTCCTTATGTAGCCACCGTAAGGGCAATAATATTTTTCAGTCAAGACAGATCTCTAGAAGACATCATGGGTATGAGTATGTTAAGAGTTATGCTTGGCCATTATGTCTCCCCATTAGGCTTGATAGAGGAGTATGAGTATGACACATGACGTTATAATATGATAGTATGATACTATGATGACCCTCATATGATAGCTTGAGTATCGACTCTGACATAAGTTGTTTAGAATTTTATGAGTATGTGAGTTACGCTCGTACGATGTACAGACGTATATACGAGAATAATAATAAGATATAATATGTTACAAGTTATGATGAAATATATTACGATATGAGTGTTTAGATTATAATCTTATATTTATGACTAGTATACGAGGCTCAAATAAATATCATGGATCTTTTGCTTTATCGGTTGGGGCTACCTGACCCATATAAGACCATATGACCTAGACAGCCTCAAGGCAAAGCGTGCCCCTACCATATTAGTCGTGGAGGACGAACCTGCGAGGCTAGGACCACTACCCCACAGAGAGGAAGCATACAAACTGAGCTACAGCTCACTGGTTGTGACTGTTTAATTTAATTTAATCATATGATGTTGACTACCCCTATTTTCTGTTAAATAAATTCAGTTTGCTGAGATACAAATTGCATCAAACGTATGAGATAAAGCCACGTGTTAGAATAGCGTTGATATGCGTAGTAGAGACTTTACATAAGCAAAGAAGGGAGAGAAAGCGAAAACTGAAATAGAATAAAAAAAAAGGAAAGAAAAAAGAAGAAGAAGATGAGTCGACTCGTTTCTGCGACCTCGGATATAGACTTCGATCGCCCTAACATTGAAGAGTACCTCACCGAATCAATTATGGAGACTCAGGGGACTCAGGAGAAGCTCCTTCTGTATAATCTCTATCCTTCTTCATAGATTTCCCAGTTTAATTCTTCTTATTATATTAATTTTGTTTTCCTTCATCAGCTATTAACCTAATTCTATTGAATCATTAGGCGAGATTTGCTGGATATTTCTCCGGTGCTAACCGAGGCTGCAGGCGCCATTGTCGATGTAAGTGTCTCTTTTTTTTTGGTAAATTGTTAGTTTCGGTTGGGCAAGATTCATTAATTGCTTTTTTTTTTTTTGGGGGATTTTTGTTGTTTGGGGTTATTACTAGATGTTTAGTATTTGGGGCATGTGGCAGTAAAAAAATGATACAAATTTGCTCTGTTTTTTCTGTTTTTAGATCGTATGTTCTACCTTGTATGCACTATGCACGGCCGGCCCTGAGATTTTGGGGGCCAAGGCGAGTTACTAAAATGGGGCCCCTCTTTCATATTAATTTTTAAAAAAAATTCATCAATTTATTTATTTTTGGCAAATAAAACAATACTCCTTCCTCGTAGATTATAAATATCTGCATACTTCATTCTACCGTGTTTGAAAATGTAGCTAAAAAATTAAAGCAAGGATATATTAAAGGAAAATGCAACACAAGAAGAGAGAAACTAAATAGTAGAACGGATCGAGTAAAACAGCCAATAGCTTTTTTGCATCTCTGAAAAGGGGGGAAAAAAGGTTTTGTACTCTAGAAAAATAAAAATATAAATGTAAAATATTATTTATTTTATACAACTACCTAAAACAAATTCATTAAAAATTCTCTTCTCGCTTTTTTAGTAGCAAAGTTGCTGATTAAAGTAGTGTAGTCAATCTTATCCACCATATCATTTTCAATGGATGACATAGCTAATCTATTTAATCTTTCTTGTGACATCGTTGATCAAAGATATGATCTGATCAACTTCAATTTTGAAATACTTCTTTCACAGAGGCAACTGTAACTGGTATAGTCAGCAGTATCCTATAAGCAATCTAGACATTTGGGTAACAACCATCCATTTGCTTCAAATAATTCAACACTTAAATCAGCGTTTTTTGTTTTCTTGGCAAATTATCTTTCAAGACTTTCAATTCTAATGATAAATGTAGCCCATCAATATCACTATGCTCTTCATGTTTGAGAACATGTTCAAGATTGGTGCAAAAAGTCTTTAAACATTCATTACTGACCGAACCTAACTTCTTCAAATCAAACAACTCCAAAATGCTGCTCATATGTTTTAAATTGTTCAAACCTATGTTCAATTGATGAAAAGCCTTGATCAATAATATATGTGAAATAATTAATTCTAAAAGATTTTTCAGTTGATTGTGACACTTCTTCACTTTCATCCTCATCAAACTGTTTTGAATAATGCTTTTTGTACGAAATATAGGCCTGATCCCCATTTCATTCGCAACTTCCTTAGCTTCAATTAGGGCATCCGCGAATCCATTTTCTCTAAAGCTTTTAAAATAGGTAATGAGTCATTCTAACTACTGAATAACAATATTAATATTCATACTTTCTTGTTGAAGAAACTTGCTGACAGTATAACAACAAACAATACATTGTGTCAAATAATCATAACTACTAAGAATTCATAACTCTCAAGTTCATTTGTAGCGAGGGATTGTGCTTCACTAGAAATTTTGTTGTTATTTTCACAGGTAGACTCTACTTGGATGAGTAGAGCATCTCTTATTTCTGGAGCTTGGTACCTTATTGCTTTAACATTTTGAACACGACTCTCCCAACGTGTTTGTGATAGCCCTTTAAATGTGAAACCTTTCACATTATCCATTAAAATTTTTCATCACTTTGGAGAAGAAAAAATATGTATATACGTTGTACCACCCCGAAAAATGTTGAAGCTTTAGAATAAAAGTTTGCAATGTCAAAAAGTGCAAGGTATAGACTATGACAACCACATGGTGTGTAGAATGCTCTAGGATTTATTTCAAGTAATTTTTTCTGTACACCTTTGTGTTTCCCTTTCATATTAGAGTCATTGTCATACCCTTGTCCTTTTATATCATCAATATTGAGTTCAAGAGTCTTCAAAACTTCTGTGAGAACATTAAAAAGCCTCTGTCCAAAAGTATCATTTACTTTGAAGAATTCTAGAAAGAACTCTTTCACCTTTATTTGACTTGGTGACTTATCAAGACATCGTATTACAAGAGACATTTGCTCTTCATGACTAATATATGAAGTGCAATCAAGTATTATCGAATACTATTTCGCTACCTTGATTTTTTGAGTAGTCGTACTTTTGATTGTATCCCCCATCATTTGTATCAACTCATTTTTGATTCTGTGACTTAGATGGTGATAATGGATTTATTTGTTTTGGACTCTTTGCAGGTGTTCTTGCATTATTGGATCAAATTCGGCTATCATTTCAACTATGCCTTAAAAGATTTCATTCCTGTCTTGATAAATCTTTTCGTCATCCCCTCTGAATGCTATATTCTTGGATGCAAGAATCTTTATAGTAGAAATCATCCTAATTAATAGTCGTCTCCAATGCTCTTTCTCTTTCTTTATTTGTTCTCGGACCTCTTTATCAATTGTTTCATTCTTTCCTAAACTCAAACTCAACTCAATCCATTTGCTCATATTGGTAATGTGCTCATTAGTCCTTTCGTGACTCTTCAATCTCTGGTTTAGATTCCTCTAATCATTAAATCCTTCTTTAGCCAATTGAGTAGTCATTCATTCTGTGTAAAATAATTTGCAACTGAAACAATAAGCTTTATTGCTAGTATATGAACATACTAACCATTTTATATCCTTCTTTTCTCTATTTTCTAATTGTCGCATGTAATGAGAAGACTAGAACTTCCTACCATGAATATTCTCGAAAAATTCTGATTAATATCTTTCAAAGGACCCTTCTCTTTTAAGAAGTTTCTAAGACTCTGTTAGATATTGTTCCAATTGGCCGGATTATAATATTTAAAGTTCGACATTCGTTATTATCATTCTCATTTATATCTTCTTCTTCATTGTCATCTTCCCTTATATTCATCAAGTCTTTGTCTTCATATTCTTCATTCTTATCATCTTCTTCGTGATTGCTCAAGTCTTCGACCTCATGTTCTTCTTCTTCATTATCATTCAGAACTTCTATTTGTTTACTACTTCCAAAAAACTTGTAAATGACTTCTGCTTGATACTGAATAAATTTTCAGTCTTTTGCTTCTTCCTTCTTTTCTCCGCTTCAAAAGGATAACTTCTATTAGACATGATTTGAGTGCGGTGTTTCTCAACTACAAACACGGGTGTGAGACAAGGGTAAGTGACTATCACCATATAAGATGATTTCCTCAAAATATAAAGCTTAGGATATATAAATGTGTTTATATATAGGCATTTTCAAAATGTATAAGTTTAGAATAATGAACGCAATACAAAATCTGAAGAATGAGCACTTTATTTGTTAATTCTTAACTATATTGCAACCCAATTTTTCATAGCATCTATGGATAAATTGATTTTACAAATTATAATGGTACTTTTTCCATTAAAATTTAATCAATAGGATTAAAAGATTATTTTTAATTCTTTTTCTTAGATGTTAAATAAGATTTATGGTAGAAAAAATTTGCATTCATTTTCTTAAAGTTTATTTATTTAATTTTAAGCAGTTGATCTTGGTTGATTTTCAGGGTCCTTAATCTTGTAAGTTGCTTCCTCACCTTACATACCCACATCATCTTTTTCTCCCCTCTTGAAGTCAAGCTACAACATTTAACACATTTAAACCCAATTAAGGTCTTTGGATTACCTTTTTGGGATGTGTGCCTCGTGTAATAAAACACCGTCCATCTGATCATATGGTCATGATCTCAAGATCATTTGAGTGAAATATTGGAGCAAAAAATGATCTTTTCCCTCAAATTCTACTAGTCAACAGTTTTCAACTATACTTAATGGGGTATATGTTCGGTTTGTGGGCCTGACATCTCGAGTTAGGTGGCTTGTTGGGCGAAGCTCGACGTATTGTAGGCCTTGTAAAATTTTTTTTATGAAATATTAATCATGAATTACCATCAAGAGAGAGAGAGATAAAAACAAAGAGAAAAATGCCACAAAAGAGTAAAACCCCTAATTTGGGACTTGGTCGGTGGCAAAGGGTGGGGCCCGTGGGGGTTGTGGTGGTGCTGTGGAGTCGGGAATGGTGAGAGAGAGAGAGAGAGAGAGAGAGAGAGTTGTATCGAGAGTTTTTTTTTTTTGTTTAAAGGGAACTATTTAAAAAAGCATCGAGAGTTTTTTTTGTTTAAAGTGTAAGTGGGGCCCACCCGGTTCAGTTGGGCGAGCCTTTGATATAGGGCCCATGTCAACTTGGCATGGGCCCCTCTAAATTTTTTTTTTTAATCTTAAAACCTCTTGACCCAAAGACATTTAGGATTTGGGGGCCCCAAAAATTCGGGCCCAAAGTGGCTGCCTCATGGGCCTTGGCCGAGGGCTGGTCCTGCTTGTATGGTAGATTAAAGGCTCAATTTAATAATTTGGACACTGAATTGCACCCTTTGTATTATACCTGAATGGACCTACAGAGTTGATAAATTTATGAATCCCATTTATATATACTACCATGTCTGACATACAGTTTTCAAAAGATGGTTTTTTAGGGAACTTGGTCTGATGCTAATATATATATATATATATATATATATAGCGCAAGGGGGAGAATGCGCCCGGATACACATGATAATGCATCTCACATGCCACGTCCAAAACAACTCCCGTTTTGGGTTGATCAAGCCATGGGACATGTGTAGGGGTGTGCATTTTTTGGACCGAACCGACCAAACTGACCAAACCGAACCGAATCGCCGGGTTTGGTCCGGTTTGGACGGGTACCAGTTTGGGTTTGGTATGGAAAAAAGGCAAACCGAAAAGTTTGGTTTGGTTTCGGTTCCAACCCTCCCCAAGCTGAAACCAAACTGAACCGAACCGAATGTAGTTCGTATGTATATATATATATATATATATATATATATATATATATATATATATATATATATATATATATATATAGGCGGAGATTTTACCCTTTTCTTTAGCCTATTCCTAAATCCTAAAGCCATAAAGTAGAACTTATAGGAAAATCGGTTGAGAACTTGAGAAAATTTTGATGTGCAAGTAGAACTTATAGGAAAACCGAAACCGACCGAACCAAACCGAACTGAATTGAATTGGGTTGGTTTGGCTTAAGAGTTGGACGGTTTGGTTTGGTTTGAAAATCTAAAAACTGATTAGAACCGGTTTGGTTTGTGGTTTTGGTCCAAAACCGACCAAACCGAACCGAATACACCCCTAGACATGTGATTTTAAAAAAAAATTATTTTTTTGACATTTTTGCCCTCCGTTTGATGGTCAAAGATAAGGGAACACCCATAAACTTTGGTGCATTGATTTCCCTAACTTTGACCACATTTTCAACTGTGGAAAAATTAAAAAAACATTTTTTTTTTGAATGGGCCCTGATTGCCCTTGTGTAAGTTTCTGTGGCACCCGACCCTCATGATGGACACCACATGCTGGCCAACTGATAGTGAGTGTAGAGATTTTTCTACACCCGGGCGCACAGTCCCGGGCCTCTCTCTCTCTCTCTCTCTCTCTCTCTATATATATATATATATATATATATATGTATAGGGTAAAGGTAGCCTCGAACCAAGGACCAGGTAACTTTCCTGTTCCTACATTAGGATAAAGGTAGCCTGGTACCAAGGACCATGCAACTATCCGCTCCTATACGTGGCACCCAATCACACGATCGGGTACCATGTATAGGAGCGGCTCGATGATCATAATTATTGTGAAAAAAAATACAAAACTGTGTTGTCAATGATGTCAATTGTGTGGAAAATGAACGGCGAAACCAAATGTAGTTCTACCATTCATTTTCTATGCAATTGATTCTATTGGCCACACTTTTTTATATCGCATATTTTGATTTTGGGTAATGAGTACTACATCATCATCAACCAACAAGCTCAATGGAACCACTTCTTGCATTTTTACTACAAACTCATTTATAACTAGGCAAGCAAATATGGATGAACAGTTAAACCTTTGATGCAACTCAACCCTAACAAGGACTCAGTCGTCTCTCCACATGCAGTTCTTACACTAGTTGTAGCCTTAGCATGTGTTATTTGTAAACCATAGATGTACCTTGATGATTTCTAGCTACATCTAGACGATCCCTAAATCAATGCTGCAATATTTGTGTTGTTCGTAAATGTTGCGTTCTATTCTCTCTTTTAAAATTTTCTTTGTTTATTCTTTGATTTGGTCCAATCCATGCAAGATGCCTTCATAATGTTGGGGAAACTGGTGTAAAGAGGAAAACTGTTCCATTTAGTATTTGAACTTGGGAATAAATAGAAGGATAAAGGTAGCCTGCTTTGAAGGTCTTGGTAACTTACTTGACCTATGCTAGTTAGCTGCCATGCCACACCCAGTTACATGATCGGATGGCGCCGTTGACCATGTGGATATATATAATTGTTTTAGGAATTTTTTTAACGATCCTGATCATCAGCCCGCTCATCCACATGGCACCCGATCATGTAATTGGGTTCCACGTGGCAGCCAACTAGCATGGGTCTATGTAAATTACCTAGACCTTGAGAGCAGGCTACCTTTATCCTAAATACAAAAAGAATATCAATCAAGGGTTTATTCACCGCCAAAGTGTAGAGGGAGACTAGTCAAGGACTAATTTGGTTAGATCTCGAGCACTACCCTCTTACCATGTCTCTTGGGTGAAATTTGTATGTTTTTGTAAATGCAATTTTTGATCAATAAAGATAATAAATACTAATCTACTGTGCTAAACTGCTAATAGTTATATTTTCTTTAATTAATGGTTTTTTCTTTAGTGTTATTCTTTGTTCTTTCCTTGTTTTTTTCCCTTAAAATCAGGAAATATTATTTAATAAAATTTGTCTTTCATTTGTTTGATCTTGGTATAGTGTTTCTATACTGCAGTGATCCCCTCGATAGTGTCTCTATTTTTGTGCTGCTAGTTGGAATACATGGATCTGTGACTCCATCAATTTCTTGAGTTGGTTGTTTCTTATTCATGTTTATTATCTTTTGGAACTTATCATATGCATGAACAGGACTCATTCACTCGTTGTTTCAAATCAAATCCTCCAGAACCTTGGAATTGGAATATCTACTTATTTCCATTATGGTGTTTAGGGGTGGTAGTTAGATATGGGGTTCTTTTCCCTGTAAGGTGAGAATATGGTTTTTCATGTACAATAAAAACATTTTGTAGTAGGCATTCCTAGCTTTCCTTCTTATTGTGTTTCCGTTACATTGAAATGACATCTATAATTGGGAATATGTGATTTGTAAATTTCATAGATCTCTGTTGTCTGTATTCTAATTACTACCTTCCTATTTCTATCAAGTTTGTTTCCCTTGGTTCTGGCACATTTATTCAACATATTCATCTGTGGCAAATTCATAATTGAGATGTGTGGTAAACTCTACAAAACATAAATAAAAAGGTGGAAATGATTTCATAGTGAGGCCTTTGTAATCATGGGTGTTCTATTGATTGAAACTATTTTCTTCTTATCCTCTTGCTTTCCTTTTTGCACACTTGAAAAGACTTTAAATATCTTTCTTGTTCACGTGTTGCATTCATTGATCACTGTAAAGTTTCATGGGCCTAACCCAACCTCACAAAACCGGCTTATAAGGTGAGGAGTGCCCAGATTATATATAGCCCAAGACCTCCAAGCCCACAGGCAATGTGGGACTATTCTAACATGCTTCTGCACGTGTTGGAGGGATTGAGCCAAGCCAAATCATGTGGACAATTGAATTGGATGACGTGGAGTGGAGAAATAGTGCTTTGATACCATGTAAAATTTCATGGGCCTAACTCAACCTCACAAAACCGGCTTATAAGGTGAGGAGTGCGCAGATTATGTATAGCCCAAGACCTCCAAGTCCCCCACAGGCAATGTGGGACTATTCTAACAATCACAACTAGACACATCTCCACAAATTGGAAGAAAATACTCCAATTGACATAACACATTGCTCATAATCGTATTCAAGTGGTCTTGGTACATAACATTGGACCCCCTATATTGATTGACTAAGAACTTGGAAACACAATATGGTGTACGTTGTAACAAGCCACGTTACATGTCACTTAAACGATCAAATAAGGGAGACACTTCCCCTTATAAGGCAAAACGCCAACAATGATGAATTCATTAGGGAGGCACTCCCCCAGAACAAATAAGGTGAAGCACCAATAATGCTGCACACAACACTCTGCTTGTGGCAGCAACCATCTTGGTCATAGGACTGAATTCATTTTTTTCCCTTCACCCTTTCTTCCCACTTTCTTACTTCCTCGTCGCGCCTCCCTCTCTCATGTAATTTATTTATCTTTTTTCTGATACCAAATCGGATAAGGGGTTGGCTGGTTTTTACCAGCCATGAACATAAGGTTCTTGATGAAAGACTAAAGAGAGGGTTCCAGGCAAGTACAGCAAAACAACAACCAGTAAATGACACAACAATGGAAGTAACAGTGCTAACTAAAATTACATTTTAGGCAAGTTTTATCGAAACAATAACAATGCAAAATATTACTATGATTTTGGATTTCTGATGTACAAACAGACTGAACAGTATAGTCAAAGGTACGTTTAGGTGTGCACCTACACACCTATGTGCAAGGTGCACCTGCTGCACTTGCTTTTAGGTGCAGGTATGGTAAGGCATGCGCCTAGGCGCACATTAGTTTCAATTTATAAATTTCTATATATATATAAATATATATATATATATATATATATATATATATATATATATATATATATATTATTAACTTTATAACCCTACAACTTAATAATTATAAAGTTATATTTCCTATTTAAGTGATATAGTAACTTCTAGGCTACATAGATATTTTACTTGCTTAACTAGCGTAATGCTTACTTAGATAGTTACTAGTCAGTGGAACATCTTTAGTGCATATAATATTTAATTGTTTATGACATTTATTTTGATTTTTTAATTCATATCTGTTAATTACTTGTTAGTTGATTCGTTGTTACTTAGATAGTTCCTACTCTTGTTTGTTAATTGTTTATGACAATTGTGTTTATTTTTTAGACCCATCTCTCTCTCTCTCTCTCCCTCTTAACACTAAACTGGGTATTTCTACAATTTAGTAGTAGTGTTTAGTTCTTATTTGTTTTTTACCATAGTATCAAAGAGTTTTAGATCCCTTTTGTTGGTTCTAGTTTCTTGTGTTGATTTGATTGACGTATGCTCTGCGCATTGCCGCTTCATTGAATCCTTGTACATAGTTTTGTCGCAGGCGAAAAGCGCACCTGAGGCGCCAAGCTCCTTGGGGCCTAGGCATCAAGGGGCATGCCCTTTTTCTCTTTGATACCATGTTGAAATACAAATAAGAACTAAACAGTATTACTAAATTGCAGAAATACCCAGTTTAGTGTTTATTGAAGTGCGGAGATGCAGAATAAGAGGGAGAGGGAGAGATGGGCCTAAAAGACCCCGCTGTTAATCCTCCTGTATATCTATTATCAATGAGAATACCTCTTTAAATAGAGACTTACACTGTGTTTGGCATAGTTCTCTTCTAGCTCCCTGCCAGAGTAGGGTTTACTTGCTTTAGTAGGTTCCCTTTCTCTTTGCTAAATCCCTGCTACCTGCTTTAGCAGGCCCCCCTTCTCCTTGCGAACTCCCTGAACAGCAGGATTTACCTGCTCCAGCAGTTCTCCCCTGCTCTCTACTCACTGCTAGAGCAAGTAAATCCTGCTTTGCAGGGAGTTAACAAAGAGGAGGGCCTGCTAAAGACAATATATCCGGGTCTGGCAGGGAGCTGATAAAGAGCTATGCCAAACGCAGCCTTACAAATCTAGATAAGGAAACATACACAAAAGAAAGAACCTATCTAAAGAAATAAACATCTAGGAAATGACCACCTAAACTAGATAAACAGGATAGCCAACTAATGGTAGGTTTACATATATATATATATATATATATATATATATATATATATATATATACACCAATAATATGTACATCTTCAATAACTAAAAATATTAAAACTGCCCTACTCAACATAAATAGGATTCTAACAATGTTCATGTCCCTTTTCACAGCACATGTTGTTTATTGATTTTTATTTTTTCATATTTTCTGGATCGAGTTAGGTGCCATTGTTCTAAGTAGGAGTCCATATTTCATGGCATGCCATATTGAATTTTTAGGGGATTGTTGATATCATGGAAATTGCTCCCTCAAAGGAATTGAGCTGGTTACTTCTTGTATTAAAAGAATACCATTTTTCACTGATAAGTAGATTGTTTTATCTTCTTTTTTTTTTAATAAAAAATCTTGGGCAATTTTTTTAAATATGTTTGTTTAATTTCTCTTTCAGTTTTATGCTTTTAGAAATATTTTGAAAGGC
Organism: Chloranthus sessilifolius; assembly: GCA_021018995.1. Lineage (NCBI taxonomy): Eukaryota > Viridiplantae > Streptophyta > Magnoliopsida > Chloranthales > Chloranthaceae > Chloranthus > Chloranthus sessilifolius. The sequence continues at coordinate 154,726,475 of CM037588.1, read as the reverse complement.
ACTTGCATGAGTTGATAAACATGTCATAACGAAGGCAATTTTTTGAAATTTCTCTGTTTACTTATTTTTCAGCTTTATACTTTTAGAAATGTTTTGAAAGGGCACTTATATGAGTTGATAAACAGGTTATAACCGCCTTAATTATTAATGTGTATTTACCCATAGTTTATGCTTCTCATTTACATTTGCAGGGTTGCGATCCTGGCTCTTGGATGGATTGTATTCCTTTCGTCCTTCATCCCTGTGCATTCCCTATTGAGAGGGCATGATAAGTTGAGGCAAAATATAGAGGTTTCGTTTGTAATTTTTGCTTCCGTTAATTTTTTGTGGTCTCTTGTACCTCAACTGCTTGATGACACGAGACATAATTTTCTGTCTAGTCCACCAATGAAATACGTATCTTATATGACAACTGTGCTTCTATAGTTCTGAATAATTTCTATGAATATGTCAAGTTCAAACTTTAAAAGCAATTTGGTTGTTATGATGTGGGGAAGGGTTAATTGGAGCTAATATCAGTATGTTTCTCCACTTTTTTCCCCTCAAATTTTCACCTTGGTTAGCACTTAAAAAAAATATAAAGTCACCTTGATTTTTATTTTTATTTTAGTGAGATCTATGCCATGCACCAATGAAAAGCTAGTTGTTAAAAGAATAATGCCTGATCCTTTAACGTTATTACTAATACAACAGAAGATTGACTTTGCAAATTGCTCTTGAAGTATGAATCCATATGGCTGCCTTATACATGTTGGAGATAGTAATATAGGTGTGGGTGTGTAGGAAGCAATAGTGTTAAGTTTGGAGTGTAGTGTCTACATAAAAGTAAGTGGGTGTCATTAGTTATGTGTGTGGTGTCCTTAGTGAATGTAAGTGGGTCCTCTATATAAGGAAACTACCTCTTGTAATTCATTTAACGCCTCAATAGTAACAATGTAGTATTGTTGTAGCAACCAATGAAGAATAAAAAATGAAGAAGAAATAGGAGGTAAGAATAAAAGCAAAGAAGTAAAAACAAAGATAGTGTGAAGAGAAAAGGAGAAGAAAATGACTGTTGTAGCAGCCAGTGAAGAAGAAAGAAATATTAAACAGATGCACAACTGGTGTTTGGAGAAATGTCTGAGGGGAGAAAAAGATAGTGTATTAAAAAGATGCACAACGGGTGTTTGGTGAAATGCCTGATTCGATTTTTGGCCACTTTTGGGGGGTCTTTCGCATTAGTGGTGCATTTATATATTGTCTTGATATTCGTGAAGACTACTATTATGTCTGCTCATATCTGTGTTGATCATTGCCTTAAAAATTTGTAAAATCAGAGATCTGTGCCATAGATTGAGGAGATGTGTTAGCTGCTATTCTAGGTGATCGGTGTCCCCGACACCGTTACTTTTATGGGTTTTTATTGTGGTTGTATATTGTCAAAAATCCCTAGATTGAATTTTAGGTTATTGATGTAAGTTATACAGTCAATTGGATTGTACCAAGAACAATGTTTATTTGGACCATAGTGTGTATCATGGCCGCTTGAGTGCAGTGTTGCACCAAGTTGTTAAAAAGATGCACAACAGGTGTTTGTGAATGCCTGAGTGGATTTTAGGTCACTTTTTGGTGGTCTTTCGCACTAGAGGTGCATTTATATATTGTCTTGAGATGTGTGAAGACTGCTATTATGTCTGCCCATAAATCCGTGTTTGATCATTGCCTTAAAATTCGTAAAATCAGAGATCTGTGTCATAGATTGAGGAGATGCGTTGGCTAGGGCTCTCAATGGGCCGGGTCGGGCTGGATTTTGGCTTGCATCCGGCCCAGAAAAAGTGGTACTTTCTATCAAGCAAACCTGGCCCGGCATCCGGGCCAGGCTAAACATGTTGCAACTCGGATCAATCCGGGCCGGTCTTGGGTTGAGTGTTCCAACACCCGGCCTGGATATTTTATATATATATATATATATATTATACTTATCCTTTTAAAGTTATAAAAAAAAATTCCTTTTAATTAAATATAATTTACTTAAATGCCCTGAGATTAACCATTGTCCGTTATAACTACTGTGCAACCGTTGTTGATGGGGACATCCGATTCAAACACCCGCCCATAACATATCGGAGGCGAAAGAAGAAACGTAACTTATCGAAAGAAGAGTAACTTTTAATCCTGTCACTTTTATGTTTGGCCTATTTTGAAGTGTCAAACGAAGTCGGATTGATACGAAATTGATCATATTTGAAAATTTATCAAAGTAGCTTTCCAACGAGCCAAAATTTGAGCAATTCCGACAAGTATTGAAGAAGTTATTGTCAGTTTTCGGAGGCTGCACATAAAGTGACAAATGTCAAGAATCCTAATTGAATTAGGATTAGTTTATTTTATTATTTTATTTTAGAAAGTAAGAGTTGTTTCTTTTATTAGAAATAGGATTAGTTTCCTTATTGTTTAGGATTTTATTGTTTTAGAAGAATTAGGATATTTCTTTTATTTGAATTAGAAATTAGAGTTATACTAGGATTTCTAATTTTATGCATTGGTTAGCCTATTTAAAGGTTTGTAAACACTTTTATTATTACTTTTTGATTAATGAAAATTGCTTATGCAAAATTGAGAGTTTTTAACTTTCGTGAGAGTGTGATTCTCTCAAAACGGAAAACGATTCTTCGATTCCCGCTTGCGGTTTGGTGTGAGGCCAACTCTTCTTCCATTTCTATCTTCTTTAGATCTACGGTTTGCGTAAGTAGCGTAATCCTAATTATTTTATTGATCTCGTAAAAGCCCTAAATCAATATTTTGTTCATAATTAATTTTATTAGCCTTTTATTTTTGTTTGGTATCGAGAGAACCCGCTTGCGAGTTCGTTCGACGCCCTAAAACTATCGGAGATCTAGCCGTTCATAAGAATCCTAGTCTTCTAGATCCGCGATAGGGAACGTACACGAAAGTAACACTATTTTGGGCCAAAATTAAATCACCTAATTGAATTTCTAGAATTTTCGTGGTAATTTGTTATGAGAAATTGTTATTTTAATTGATTAAATTAATTTTAATCCTAATCTCAGACCTAACATTGCATTTAGTAAGTTCCTACATCAGTTGTCCTTTCAAGCAATCGTTGTCTGTTATAACCATTGTGGAACATACTAAAATGAAATATTTTAATAAAAGTATGTACCTGAGCCTCTATAATGTTAATATAATTATTTAATTAAAATTTTTACCTTCTTCTAACTTTTATTAAAAAAAAACAGCCCAAGCCCAACCAAAATTTATTAGAAAAACGAGCCCAAAAAAACAGCCCCCAAAAAATAGGCCAACCAAATTTTATTAGAAAACACAATAAAAAAAAGCCCGAAAAACACCCAAGCCCAGCCCGGCTCAGTAGGGCCCAGGCTTGGGCTGAGTACATCGCATCCTGGGTTAGGGCCGGGCTGAAAAATTTGGAAACCCGGCCCGGGTAGGTTAGTGCCGGGTTGAACCCCAGCCTGACCGTAATCCTGCCCATTGAGAGCCCTAGCGTTGGCTGCTATTGGAGGTGATTGGTGTCCTTGATACCGTTCTTTTATGAGTTTTTATTGTGGTTTTATATTGTCAAGAATCCCTAGATTGTATTTTAGGTCATTGATATAAGCCATATAGTCAATTGGATAGTTCCAAGAACAACGTTTATTTGGACCATAGTGTGTACCATGGCCGCTTGAGTGCAGCGTTGCACCAAGTTATTTAAATGATGCGCAACATGTGTTTGGTGAAATACCTGAGTGGATTTTAGGTCACTTTTTGGGGGTCTTTCGCACTAGTGGTGCATTTATATATTGTCTTGAGATTCGTGAAGACTGCTGTTATGTCTGCCCATAAATCCGTGTTTGATCATTTCCATAAAATTCGTAAAATTAGAGATCTGCGCCATAGATTGAGATATGTTGGCTGCTATTGGAGGTGATTGGTGTCCCTCATACCATTACTTTTATGGGTTTTTATTGTGGTTGTATATTGTCAAAAACCCCTAGATTGGATTTTAGGTCATTGATGTAAGCCATACAGTCAATTGGATAGTTTCCAAGAACAACGTTTATTTGGACCATAGTGTGTGCCATGGCCGCTTGAGTGCAGTATTGCACCAAGTCGTTTAGGGACCGTGATGTGTACCACATAGCCACTTGAGTACGGTAGTGCACCAAGTTGTTGTTGAGTGCAAGTAGTTACACCACTTTGATAGTTGATTCTTGGAATCTTTTAGCTGTTGACCGTATCAAGTGCAGTGTTGCAACAAGTTGTTCAGGGACCGTGATGTGTACCACATGGCCACTTGAGTGCAGTAGTGTACCAAGATGTTGTTGAGTGCAAGTAATTGCACCACTTTGATAGTTGATTCTTGGATACTTTTAGTTGTTGACTGTATCAAGTCAGAGGGAGATGATGGTGTAAACATGATCTTTTGTTATGCACTTGTGGGCAAGTTGGACATCCATGTCATGGATGATCCAACTTGAGGGCGAGTGTTGGAGATAGTAATATATGTATGGTGTGTATGAAGCAATAGTATTAAGTATGGAGTATAGTGTCCACATAAAAGTAAGTGAATGTCATTAGTTATATGTGCGATGTCCTTAGTGAATGTAAGTGACTCCTCTAACTACCTCTTGTAATTCATTTAACACCCCAATAGTAACAATGTAGTCTTTTGTGTTCATTGTTATCTCTCCTTCCACTTTCTCTAATAAACCCTTAATAAATATTCTTATTTAGGGGACTGTGAAGAGACTCAGAATTATGACGACATCTGAGGCTAATGAACTTGACTTCTCAACCATAAATTTTCGTAATATCTAGAATGATGACATAGGGAGAATTTGTGCTTGTTAGGCGCAATCCTAGGGAAATGTTTAACGTACATACTCGTTACCGGTTTATTGATGGAGTATGGAAGATCGTGAGTAACAATGGTATTTTACTGTCGATCGATCTTATATTATTGTAGGTTAGAGGCAGATTTGATTATGAAATTTCTTGGGGTTTGGATCCGTGAATCGTTGCTATACATTGTGTCTTTTATTTTTAATCATTAATGTAGTTTCCCCTTAAAAAAAATGTTGGAGGTAGTAATATATGTATGGTGTATAGGAAGCAATAGTGTTAAATATGGAGTGTAGTGTTCATATAAAAGTAACTGGGTCATTATTTATGTGGTGGGTGTCCTTAGTGTGACATGAATGTATTGATCAAGCGACCTTGCAGAGATAAAAAGGAAGTGATTTTATTGAAAAATATCAAACAAGTTGAGAAGTGAGGAGTGGGAGCTAAACCTTCGAAACTTCTCCATTAATGAAAGATAGAAAAATCATTATCAAGTTGCAGATTTTTAAGTTTCCTCTTTAAATAGAGGTGAATACAATCAAATAAGATCTTAAGAGATCTTTAGTAATTTAAAATATTTCATAACATACTAATAAAACCCTAATCAATCTTAACCTTGCCTTAAACACTAGATACACATTATAGGATGTGTATCTCTCTTATTAACCATAAATATTTTTTATTATCCTCCCGCAATCGCATGTTCCTTTGAAGAAAGAACATGCGATTAGTTACTTGAAAAATTAGCCCTCGATGTTATGAAGTGAGTTATTGATGAACAACCTGTAATGTCTGATCGTGCTTGCTAGTAGTCACCACCTATCTGTGAAATCCATTGTTGTCGCATCCCTCTTTTTTTAGTCTATTGGAGTTGGTGGCTCACTAGATCAGGTCTGTCATGATCTCTCCAAGAAGCTTACGATGTAGGATCGTGCGGCTTCAAGAAAAACTTTTGTTAGAGAGTTATTAAATAAAATAAAATATAGGATCGCGTGGCACTGATGGATTTCACAGATAAGCAGTGACCACTAGCAAGTACGACCGGACGTTACGGGTTATTCATCGATAACTTACTTCATAACATCGAGGGCTAATTTTTCATGTAACTAATCGCACGTTCTTTCTTCAAAGGACCATGTGATTGCGGGAGGATGATAGAGAATATTTATGGTTAATAAGAGAGATACACATCCTACAATGTGTATCTAGTGTTTTAGGGAACGTTAAAATTGATTAGGATCTCATTGGTATGTTATGAAGTATTTTAAATTACTAGAGATCTCTTAAGATCTTAATTGATTGTATTCGCATCTATTTAAAGAGGTTTCTCCATTAATGAAAGATAGAAAAATCATTATCAAGATATAGATTTTTTAAGTTTCTTCATGGTGTTAGAGTGGTCTTGGGTTTTGCTCCCCCTCCTCACTTCTTAATTTGTTTGATTTTTTTTCTCAATAAAATTGCTTCCTTCATTTCTATCTCTACAGGCTCCCTTGATCAATACATTTATGTTACACTAAGGACACCTCACACATAACTAATGACACTTACTTTTATACGGACACTGTACTCCATACTTAACAGTTAACACTATTGTTTCCTACATACCATAAATATATTACTTTCTCCAACACTTTTCTTTTTTAAGGGAAAACTACATTAATGATTAAAAACAAAAGAAACAATGTATAGCAAAGATTCACAGATCCAAACCCCAAGAAATTTCACAATCAAATCTGCCTCTAACCTACAATAATATAAGACCTACCTACAGTAAAATACCACTGTTATTCATGATCTTCCATACTCCATCAATAAACCGGTAACGAGTGTGTATGTTAAACATTTTCCTAGGATTGCGCCTAACAAGCACAAATGTCTCCCCCATCTTATCATTCTGGATATAATGAAAATTATGGTTGAGAAGTCAAGTTCGCTAGCTTTAAATGTCTTTATAATTCTAAGTCTCTTCACGGTGCTCAAGAATTAGAGTAAATGCAAGACTCTTCTCCCCCTGAAGAGTAAAGCCTGGAGGTGGTGCCATGTACACCTCTTCTTTTAAGTCTCCATGTAAAAAAAACATTCTTTACCCCAAGTTGATAAAGTGGTCAGCCTCGATGTGCCGAGAGAGAGGAGAACAAGAATAGAGTCCATCTTCTCAACATGAGCAAACACGTCATGATAATCATCACCGTAGGTCTGAGTGAACCCTTTGATAACTAATCTGGCTTTATACCTTTCTATAAGGCTATCAGGTATATACTTTACGACCCCATTTGCACCCTACTAATTTCTTTCGTATAGGAAGAGGAGTTATCTCCCAGGTGCTATTTTGCTCTAGTGCTCTCATTTCTTTTATCATGGTCTCTTCCTATTTTGGCTGCGATAAGGCATCAGTAACACTCGATGGAATGGAGATAGAGTCTATGGAAGAGATAAAAGCTGAATGAGAAGTAGAAAGAGCATGATAAGACATAAACTGACTAACGGGATGCAGTGAACATGAACGAGATAGATCAGAAGCAAGAGGAATGTCAACTTGGTGAAACTGCTTCGAGGGATGTCAACTTGTCCCGCCATACACTCAACCCGATTTTAATTGTGTGTGTGTGTGTGTGTTGGCAAACTTGAGAACATCTGTTAATTTACTCCAATCTGGGTTATATTGAGGACACATCTTTCATACTTGCTAGTGAGGTTTCTGTTTCTGTTTATCAATTAAGATATGTCATGGAATGCAAAATTAGTGGCAAAAACTGATACAATTTTAGTAATACGTTGCAGAATGTGATGCGGATATGAATGAATAGATACTACCACATCAATGGGAAGAAAAATGTGGTGGTAAAGATGGAGAATAGTTTTACTTCCTTAATAATATCTTTATCTATTGAAAGGCCAAGAAGTTGTGTGTTAGTGGTTGAATGTTGGAGTGCAATTGAATCTTTTACTAAGATTTTCGACAAATATGTGACTCTTTTGTAATCCTACGCGGTTCATTTTCTCTTCCAGAGGAAACTGGTGGAGCTAATATGCAGCGTCTTTGTCGCTTCATGGACTGGAGTTGTTAAGTATCATGGTCCGCGGCCAAGCATGAGGCCTAAGCAGGTATTGTAAATCACTATCTTTATTCCATTTAGTTTTGCATCTAACTCATATTGCTTCTTATCCACATAATAATACCTCTTGTCCTGTCTGTATATATGTACACCTAAACTTTTCTTTCACCATTTGAACAGGTATTTGTAGCTAATCATACTTCAATGATCGATTTCATTGTTTTAGAACAGATGACAGCATTTGCTGTTATTATGCAGAAGCACCCCGGATGGGTTGGTACGATTCTTTGGTTAATTTATATGTTGAATGTCCTTAAATCCACACAAGTCGACTTTTTAATTCCATCAACTGTGTACTGTGAAAAAAACTTCCCAGTTGATATCTGAATACAATATTTTAATTTATCTCTTAATTTGTTATGTTTATGATGTAGGACTTTTACAAAGCACGATATTGGAGAGTGTAGGTTGCATTTGGTTCAACCGCTCGGAGGCGAAGGATCGCGAAATTGTGGCTAAAAAGTAAGCATTAGCTACTCAGCATGAGCAGGCTGAAAATATTCTATGCCTATCATTATTCATATCATCAATGCACTGGGTTTTATTTTACAGGTTAAGACAGCACATTCAAGGGGCTGATAACAATCCTCTTCTTATATTTCCAGAGGGAACCTGTGTAAATAACCACTACACGGTGATGTTCAAAAAGGTTTGTATAATTTATGTTGTTGATTAAAAAAAAAATTCATATCAATATGCTAAATTTGTGATTTGGAGGGAGAGCATGATCGCATACCATGATTTTATGAAATTAAACAGGTGCAGAGGCTTCTACTTGAAGCATTATTGAGTGTTATACTTTTACAAACACTAGTAATGTGAGATTTTTTTCACTTTTTTCTTTGACACTTCTACTTAAAATGAGGTCCAATTTCAAGAGAGAAACGTGATGATTAAAAGGGAAAGGATGGCACTAGGACAATTTTAATGAACTATTGGATGCAGAACATATATCACAGAACATTCAATAATCTAAGTGGCATATGCTTCAAATTTTATCATCTAGCCTTTCTCTTTCCTGTGCGTCAGCCTGCTGATTACTAGATAAGTGCCTCCAGTATTTTGGGTATGTGGTTATTTGGATCAGTTTCCTTATAGCAACATGATACTCATCCTAGGGAAATTGGACAACAAAACCATGGTATTCTGGCTTCGTGTCAAGGATATTGGAAAATTATGACTTTTTTATCCTCTTAAGATATTTGGCCATATATATTTTTTTCCTTTATTGGTCTCATGCTCAAATTTCCTTTTATCTAATTATTCTTAATTTTATCCTTTCTTGTTACACCACACATCCATCATACACATCTCTGCCCCATGCAATGTAGCTCCTTGTTGCTTTCTTGTAGCCCAACCATCCGCACCATATACGATAGCAGATCTTATGACTGCCTTATAAAAACGTCCCTTCAATTGAATTGAAACTCTTGGGATCCACAATATTTGGTGTGCTTATCTCCATTTCATCCAATCTGGGCTCCTCAAAAGAACATATCTTCATTTTTTTAATCAGTATAAAACACATCATCTACAGTTTTGCGAGCCTTATCCCATCTATTTGAGATTGGCTTTGCAAGTTATTTCGCCATTCATTTCGATAAACATAATATATATATATATACACACACACACACACGCACACACACACACACGAGTTAAATAATCCCAGATTTCTCCATGGTCCAGTACAATGATGAGCCACAGCTCTGTAGTAAGGGCATGAAACCAAACAACAGATACAACAATGAAATGATGTGCCAAAAAGCAGAGAATGACACATGCAATCACAGCTGCTTCTGCCACTGTCAGAAAAAATAATAATAAAGAAACATGGTTATAAACCAGCTCTTTTGAATATCAAATCTACAGAGCAAGATACAAATCTAACTATCTTATCTAAGAAACCTAGGTAGGTAGCATTTAGTAATGCATGCATAGGAGTGCAAAAAGTTGCTCTCACTTGTACAGACAGTATAAAATTATCTTGATCCATCTAAGTGGCACGGTAAATGCTGTGATAGTAGAGCCTTCAAACGAACGCTCTATCATTGCTGTAGATTTCAAATAAGTGGTGATCCGCCACCCAACTACCCTTAATAAATTGTGAGGGAGCGGAGATAACATAGCTTTTATAATTGTTTGACTTTCCTATTGATTGTCAGGATCCAGCGGTTTTCCTTTTATAGTGATCTCTTCAAAACCACTTGGTGATTTTGGAGTCACCACCCAGATTTTATTGCCAAAGTTCAAGAAAACCTCCTCTTCTTTACCTTCAACTTTAAAATAAAAAATGTCAAAAATTTACAATTAGGTTTGGGTAAGGTGTCAGAGTAGGCTTTGTTTCAATGTGAGGAGGAATGACGCTCCCAATTAAGCACCAGCCTCTACTGGGGATGAAAGGGTCAATCTAAATTTGTTTTTTAAGCATTTACTTTCCCTATTTATCGTCACTAACATCTGTTGATAGCATTGATCCTAGGTGTTTTTACTGTACTTGTGCTGTAGTCCCTCCACCTTAAGTATGCCATGTTTAGCTGCACCCCTGTATTTTTTTTTCATCTGTCATTGAGAATATATTAAAAGGAAAAAAGAAAGCAGGACTTTATGCAATTTATGTGCATAAGCTCCAACATGCACTAACAAATTCTAACTTTTATCTCTTGTTAACTTACAAATTTCACAATGCATGTAATCAGGAAAAATGAAAACACGTGTTGGAGTTGATGTAGCAGCCTCTTGATGTCTTGATGTCCCTGTGTATAGCTCCATGCTACTATGTGCATAGATTCCAGCATGCACTGGCAAAGTCAAACATTAACTCTCTTTAACTTAGAAATTTCGTCATGATGTAAGCAGGAAAAATGAAAAACGAGTGTTGGAATTGATGATGCAGCAGTGGTGTGATGAAGACAAGGATGCAAATTTTGGCAGAGGTTTGGTTATATTTCCTCCTCTTCTCAGCTCCGAGGAAGTCACTTATGCCGTTATGCGTGCTAGAGTTTTGAACTTGGTGTTCCTGGGATGGAAGGGCTGGATTTGAATGGCTTTTTTGACTGCTTTTAAAACATTCCTAGAAGAAGAATGAGAAGCAATTTTGGGTGAGAATCGGTTTAACTTCTTCCCTTTCTTTGCTCCCAAGAAGTTATCCATGCTTCCTGGAATTTTGCACTTTGTGTTGCTGGGATAAAGGGGCCGAAATAGGTTGGATTTGGATTGCAAATTGGGACTGACTTCCATTGCTCCCTAGGCTGCAATTGGGCGAGAGGTTGCTGCTTTCTTTGCTAGAAATTTTCTTTTACAAAGGATGATTAGGAAGAAGATATTAAGTTGCTATAGGTCCTAAACAACTTCTAGCTTCCAAGACTTGCTAACAATTTTCATCTTTCTTACTAATGTTGTCCAAATCGAATTGTATTGCAGTTTCGCTTTTGATCGAACATTTCACATATCATTGAATCATAAGATTCATAACAAATATTTATTAAATAAGAAAAAATTGAAAAATTATTTAATAAATTAAAAAAATTGAATTACACTGCTTTTAACATCCTCCATCTTAGGATTTTGATAATAATGCCTTTAACAAAATTTTCCATCCCTCTCAAACGAGCCTCTTTTCCTAATTTTATGAAGGTCTTTGGACATCAATTGGGAAATGGTGTCTAGAGTCTAGATGTCACGACCCGAAATTCTACCCCATCTCGAGGGCCTAGAATTCCGTGTCATGACCCGCACTCAACCTAGATATGTTAAGCAGACATATACATAATCAGAGTTCTCGCGCTAACATGGTTCCACAAAATTTGTGAATCCAATAATATAGAGATGAAGAATCAGGGCAGGAATAAATAACGAGTAAATGCAATAGGAATCCATGATATAATTGCTAATCAATGAGAAAATAAAGGTCAAAAGAATAAACCAAATGTGCGAGACTAACAATAAATACCCAATGATAAATGATAATTGCACGAAATAGAAAATAAACTGCCTAATTGGTGAATCTAATCTCAGTACCAAAAATTACTGCTATCAATAGTTGTGACTTTGATCGTAACCCGCACCGAGGTCCTCCTGATTGTCCTGCAGTGCCACCCTCCCAAGGTTCCTGGTACTCTGTGTCCACTTGATCAACGAAATCAGCGTTAGTATGATTGGGGTAGCCAGTGTCCACGCCGTCGATAAAGTCACCTGAAATAGTAAATGTCACAAAGGCTGAGTTGCTAAATAGCATGCAACCCAATGAATACACCACTTATCCACACTACCCTATTCAGGTGCATTGTTGATGCATCTCGTGAGTGATGACAATAATATGACATTATAAATGAATTAACAAGAAGGGAAACAACAAAGTCATGGGTATCATAAAGATCATATCACATCAGAAACACAAGACCATGATCTAGACATCACTCCAACCCTAACGTACCCCACCAAACCACATAAAACGTAGCATACCATATTTCAATGCCACATGCGTCTGTACATCGCATGGGCGTACTTACATACATCTATTTCTAAATATGACCTGTGCCTGAAGGCGAGAACGACGTACTTCACGACATATCATATTCTAATGTCTCCTAGGAGATCCGTCTTGATTGTAGACGTTAGAATCCTTACGGTGGCTACGTAAGGTACGACACATAAAACTTAAATTTTTAATCTTATGCTGGCCTATATAACGATGTTTTAATATCGTACACATTTTTCCACACCTGATTTTAACACTTAACTTTAGCTATACATTTGACTAAATCCTCAACTCAAGCTATCATATTTAAAGCTCAAGGGTGATAGGATCACCGTCTATGGTACCGTATCCGAGGTTACACTAAATCTGCACTCACCTTACTCATCATGACGTCCCATACCACCATGAGTTGTGAGACATGCGAATACGGTGTAATCCTCGCGTCGATACCATCTCAGCTAGTCACCATGGCCAAACGTAGGCATGATCCCACGCACTCGCGTACATGACCTAGTATATTCATAAGATGTACGACATACCAATGATGGAAATCATCTTATCTTACTAGTGAATAGATTTAAATCACTAGCTACATTAGTATATTATATATATATAGATGGATAACAAATCAAGTTCAATTATAATATAGGTATAACGCTTAGAGTACGAGTAATCGAGAATCGTGCTAGTGGGATATCATATAATAAAGGTATAATCATCGTAATCATTATCACCTGGTTGATTTCTAAGTACTTAAAGTTTTGTCTTAGGAAACATCTCCAATGTCCTCAAGAAACGTGAAAGGTCAAAGTTTGACTTCATAGATGACATCAAAATCCTAAAGCCTCCATGTCATCGTGAAGATTGTATCGAGGCAATGAATTTTGATTACTCAGGCCACGTTATGATAAGAAACAAGTTCGGTGTGAGCGGTCAAAGATTCCACCTTAATTGCATAAACGCACACATTTTGAGGTCATTGGAATCCGAATTAGGTCAAACGGATCCGTTAGATGTGACCAGCCTAATGTTTTACTATTAGTCTATTTTTGGTCAAGACCTGATTTGGTCATTTTAAGGATCCGATCATGGCTTGATCAAATGACCCAAAAGCGCGACGATTGGGTGTACTGATATGCATGCCACCTGTGATTGAACGAGCTTAATAGTTAGATGGTGCACTGCTGATAAGGTAATATCCCAGATCAATGCCGATCATTAGATCAAATTCTAAATATATCAAGTGATAAACGCCTCGATCATGACTAGGCGTTCAATCGAGTGAAGTCACCAAAATAAAAATATAAAAATGCATAATATAATTCAGTTATATTTTACTAACATGTAGATCGCATCAAGACGATAAAATCGATATATAATTTGCTGTAATCAGATGAGTAAATAAAGAGATATTGCGATTCTAAGTTTTTAAATTCATCATGACCATCGATCGAAAAACCGTTCTTTTAATATTATCATGCATCTGGAATTTTGGTCATGATACATCAATGGGTAGAGCACTCGATACTTTTCCTTGTGACACCGATGCTTTGGGACACTGGACCTCGAAGTCAGAATCCTAGTCCAAACCGTGCCATAACTAGCCTTAGAATTTTAATCAAGCCTAGCCCGAGCCGAGCCAAGCCAAGCCGAGCCAAGCCTGAGCTGAGCACTGTGCACGGGCGGTGCCCATATTGCGTACATGCACGAGCTAGAGTGCATGAGTGCAGGTTCAAGCCTACTCTTGTTTCCAGCACTATAGAGCCCTCTTTCAGCCATTGAAAGAGACCCTCCACAGAAGTTGAAGCTTGGGTCGGGTAGGACCTCCCTGCCAATTTCCGGCACCGGCCGCCGGTGGTACACTGGTGGCAGCAACCCAGAGGGGGCTGTTTCAACAAATATGCAGAATTTCAGATTTTTCAATTCGACCTGTCAATGCGCGATCGAATGCACCTTTCATGACGGGATTCAAGTAGAATAGAGAGGATTGATGAGTACCCACCTCGTTGGATGGTCCACGCGTGATCGGAAGGTGTGAAATTTTTTGGATCGGATTGGTTTCAACGCAGTTTGCGTCGGCCCGGCCTTTTTCCAAGATTTCTTCTTCTTCCTTCTTCCTCACCTCGTCTTCTTTGATCTTAACAACAATGATCATCGCCTAAAAGAGATCATGGTGGTTCTTGCGGTGGTTCGGGGGTGGCTAACCGAGAGAACTTGCGAGAGATTTGAGGGAAGAGGCTAGAGAGAGTTGGGAGAGATGGGTTGAGAGGGCTAGGATTTCTTAAAAAGAAAATGCGAGAGATTTCCAGAGTCGGGATCTCAAAGGAAACAACGTGCAATTAGTTGGGATTTCTAAGGAGGTGGGTTCCAGTGTGCAGCGGTAACACCGTCACAGTGTGGTCCTTCATCTTGCACCATTAAAATGGATCGGTTCGTTACACTAGACACTTGTCATTCAACTAGATTTGAAATTAAACTAGAAACACCAACTTGTAGTGTTTTAGGTTAGGCACGATTTGGATGCACAATTACAATAAATCTAAAATAATATTAATTGCAAAATGATTTCACATAGATTGCAAATGTATGTATAATGTTGCTTATTTAGCTAAATAAATATTAAATTAACAAAATTAACCAAAGACACTATGTTTAATTAAATATCTTTGTAAACTTTTCTATTTTATGGTGGTTCGTTTGCAAAGAATGTCAGTGTTCAAATGAAGCCTCATAGGTTCATTAAATCGTTGAGCCCATATACCATTTTTGGTCTTAGTATTTGTCAAATAGATGGCTAAGTACCCAACCAAGAAAAATAATTTATACTCAAATGCAATGACAATGGCAACCATTTATGGAGACAAGGACAATGCTTCTGAAGATGATGATGGATAATAATGGGGATGATGCAGATAATTATGGTTGATGGTCTACAAGGGTGATAATAAGCAAGGTATCAAACCGGGACTCGGTATCACCTATCAATCCATGGAGGACCAAGATGTATCACCGATATGCATTGGTCTCGACCGATACCTTGTTATTTTATTTTATTTTATTTTTTAAATGTTAAAGATCGCAAGGGATGTTTTTTTTTTCTTTTCTTTTTGATAACTTCGGTGTCTAGGTCTCTTAGAGCACCCGCGTAATCCCAAGGGTCCATGCGCACCCCAAGTTAGTACATGTCAGGTCAACATAGAATATACATCCCTAGGGTGGCCTCAAGGGGGGGGGGGATTCGAACTCAGGTCTCCCGCTTTTGGATGCAGTTACCTGGCCAGCTTGCCTAACCCCTTGAGGTTATCACAAGGGATGCATTATAGTCTTAAAGGAGAAACTAAGGGACGCGTTATAGTCTTAAAAGTATCATAAAAGACCTATCAATAAACTATTAAATCTTTTTTTAATAAAAAGAAAACTTAAAAAAAAAAAATCAAATTTGGAAGGTCTCTGCTGATACCCAATTCGTATCGGCCGATACCCAATTCGTATCGGCCGATACCCGATATGTATTGACCGATACAGTGCTGTATTGATTGAAACCTGATACTGGTATCGGTACCGGTTCGCAAAAAAAAAAGATTCGTATCAATATCGGTCGATACTTGATACCTTGATAATAAGAGGCAGTGATGAAGACAACAACGATGTCGATTATGATATGGGATCATTGGAGCTGATAATGACAATTGATGATGAGGGTCAAGGTGACTATGGTAATGATGTTTGTATTATCAATGATGATGATGGATGATGAAGACATTAATGAGGATACTATGGAAGGTGATGGTGATGATGATGAAGATGCTGATAATGACAATAATGATGACAACGATGACATTAGGGTCGATTGGTGATGATGGATGGTGGAGATGATACTAACAGTACTGATAACAATTAGACCAAGGGTGATGATGATTAGTGTTTTTTAAAGGTGAAAGGCGAAAGCATAGTGCTCATCCCTTCCGGGAGTCGTTGCCTAAGTTGCGGGGACACCGACACCATAGATGGGTTTTGGGTCGCATCGCGTCTATCAACGCAAAAAGTGAAGAAGGAACCATGGAGCATCGACATCACTCGAGAGGGGAGCCTAAAGAAGCGATAAGAGGGCACGCTACTGCCATGAGTCACTTGAGTGAGTCTACTTATCGCTCGAGCGAGATTGCACATGGATGGGAGGCCAAACTTTTGGCCCTTAGTCGATCAAGCGACCCAAGGCAACGCTAAAGACGTGGAAAGCTGAAGCCCTCGCTCGAGCGAGAACTAAACCCGCTCGAGCGAGTCTATTGATGAGAATTGACTAGTTTGGGCTTGTCCTTTAGTCCTTTCTTTCGTAATTTTAGGTTTCCTTTTTTGGGCAATTTGGTACTTTTCCATTTTAGGGCGTAATGTCCTTATATAAGCCAAATTTGGCATTGATGATTGATTAATGAAAATGTAGAGCATTGTGAGCTTGAGATGAGCTTGTGAAAAGTGATTCTTCTTTCCCCTTGTGGGTTTGGTGAGAGGCCAAGTCGCCAAGGGTGTGATGCCCATGTGTTGTCTTTGATTTTCTCTTTACTTCTTTTTCTATTTGTTTACTATTTTACCATCTATTTCTTCTTCTTGTTGTTTAAAATCCCTAAAACCCTAACTCTTGAGTAACCTTGATACCCTTCCTTGTGGATTGACTCCAATCACTACCCACTAATACATGACCACCGTTGGGCTCGAGCTTAGTTTATTTGCAACCGATTAACCGATCAATTCGAAAGCCCTAGCGAAGAGCTACGAGAATCAATGTCAATCCACAAGTAAACACCCAAATCTAGAGGATGCTAGAGTTCTATTTCTAGGATCACACATTCCGCAATTCTAATGGACTTGCGCGCCAAATTGGACCCTAAGCGAATCTAGCATGGTTACCTAAGAGGAATTCCATGATCTCCTAAGGTATCGCTTTAATTTGGGTTTTATTGCTTAATTAATTAATTTGATTTCGGCAATTATTATCTCATATCCATCATAGGGTCATTGTCCCACGTCAGTAAGCCTCACGGATTTTGCATATATAAAATATAATAAATTTAAAAGATATAAAAAAGCTTAATAAAAAATTGTAAGTAAATTAGAAGACATTTAAAAAAGATAATGCATAATTTTCTAAGGGAGCGACTACTTGCACCCAAGATTTGTTTCATTGGCTGTTCCACATAGTTTAAAAGAACAACTTTGTATTTTTTGGACTTGTGCTATGTGGAACACCATCTAAGCATCTAATTTGAAGATCTTTTGTGCCAAAGATTGGCACAAAACATGATATCTGTCTTCTGAGTTATCACGATCAACTATTGAATCAGATGATAGTCTTTTACATTATGGTCTTCAAATCAGATGCTTAGATGGTGTTCCACATGACACAGGTCCAAAAAATATCAGGTCTTTATTTTAAACTATGTGCAACAACACAAATCTTGTGTGCAAGCAGTCACTCCCATTTTCTAATCAAAACCAATCAATATTAAATCAAAATGACATGGAGAGGTATAAGTGCACAACCATTTATCATTGACCAAAGAAAGGTTCAAAATCAAAACATAAACAAAATTGCAAATACTTGCAATATATAAGTCTCAAGTCATGACTTAAAAATAACGGTTACAGTACAAATTAAAGTTTAGCCCCTCATTGGTCGTTTCCATTTATTAAAAAATAACAGTTTTAAGTTCCTAAATATTAATAGAGGTTATGCTCCTCTAATAATCCTTTTAAAAAGGGTAAACTTGTAAGAAAGAAGAGGGTAAAGTAGTGGAAAATTTTATGTGAGGCTTAAGCCTCACTGCGCCTCCCTATGCCTCACGTCCCTTTACACCTTAAGGCTACGCCTCGATGCGAAAAGCTTACGCTTGGCTATGCCTCCATCACTATTTAAAACACTGATAATGATGATGATGAATGGCTCCATCTATTTCTGATCAAGAGAGGTATTTTTCTCATTGGGCCATATCTGGACTGGCCCTGGCCTAAACTGAACCTTGCGTGGTGATTCCCCTACTTGTAATACAGCATGAGGATTTGACAGGATTTTACAACTGGTTATCAACCCAATGCTAACCGTCCTCTTCCTAAATATAGACATTTACATCCCTACTTGGAACACAACTCATGTAGGGATTGACAAGGTGCTTACAAGCATATGTCAACCCATCATTAGCCCTTTTTTCAGCCAGGCTTGGGACTGGCATTGGTGGAAATATATATGATTAACTTTTTCTATCTTGTTGGATATAATGAATGTGGTGAGAGATGTATATATGCGTCAGTTATGTTCTAGTGCTTTGTATATTATATGAAGTGTGAGACTGAGTGAGTTATTATGCTAGGAATTCCACATCGGTTAGAATATATTATGTCTTCTCTTGTGACTACTCTTTATAAAGAGCTTGGTGTTATGTAACTTGAAAATATAGAACACATCACAATATACCCCTTGTCGACTACCATGTCTCTCTCCTTTTCTACTTCTCTTTTTCTTCTCTCGTTTATTTTTGGCAAACATATTTTATATGTTTAGGTTTCAGATTATTTATTATGTCAAGTTGGTATATAGATAGAGCCATGGGTGCAATATTTGGTTTGTTTCCCGCAGTTCGTCTTAATTTAAGCAGCCTTTCATCCTTAAATTTTATTTCAGCTCGGCAAACAGAATCACTTGTCAGCAACAGTTTTGCATCTTATTTCTGTATGCTCTGCTACAGCAGCTGTTTCCAGCAGCAACTTCGTCTTCATCAATCATCACACGAATCCTACAACTTCTGCTTAATATCTGCATGATCAATTTCATCAAACATCTTTACATATAGTTATCATTCTTCGGTTAGTATGTTTATGATCTCATCTTTATCTAGCAGCCTCTTCATCTCATATTTCCCTGCTATAACAAGTCCTTTCTTTCTTGTAAAGAATATATATTTTAAAAGTGTGCTTCCCTCTGTTAAGAATGTACTATATTTTTTATGAAGTTGAAGTTGTAGTTGAACTGTTTAGTAAAGCTGAGATTGGTTCTCAAACATGTAATGTGTTTAAGGATTATGGTTTTCATGGAGGTGGTGTTGTAGTTAAATTGTTTAGTAAGGTTTGGGGTGATTCTAATTCATAGATGAAATACTAAGCAAGACCAAAAAAGAATAAATGAAATTATGTAACACAATTCCATCCAAGTAACTTCAAGAACAAGGAAAAAAGAGTAATGGAATGGATTTCTCTATGCTCTGTTTTTTAAGTAGTTGTTGACTGTCAATATATGTGATGTGCTGAACTAAGTATTCTTTCTATTTGGTTAATGGTGATTATACTATTTTTAAAGCTATTCATGGCGTTCATATATCCTTTTTTCTGTGGTATGCTCAGGGTGCTTTTGAACTTGGGTGCACTGTTTGCCCAATAGCAATCAAGTACAATAAAATTTTTGTGGATGCTTTCTGGAACAGTAAGAAGTAAGAATTGCCTTAAATAATTAGTCAGTTATTCGTACATTCTTTATTTATGTTGCAATTATTTGTTCATTGTATGCAATTTTTGATGGGTTTCCATTTTTTTGTAGTGAGTGTAGCGGGACTCCTTGTCCTCTTTGATTGTTTCTTTTGCCTTTTGAAATTGTTACTTTTGAAATTAAAAATAGTCATTATCTATATGATCTTAAAAATTTATTTCCGCTGTACTATAGGTGAAACCAATTATCCAAAACGAAGTTAAATTGAGTAGTTTGATCTAATCCAGCTTTGAGTGGACTAGAGGTTATTCTGTATAGGCAAGAGTATTTGTGACCAATTGGCATTTCCCAAACATCCTAATGCAGATGATTTCCTTTGTTTTAATATCTTGAGTCTATGATTGTTAATAGCAACAATGTAATCTTTATATTTTTTAACTAGCAAAACGAAGCATTTACATATCCTTGGGCAAAATCCAAATATACTTCCTAAAAATCCAATTACGAGTTTGGTACTTATAGGGAACATTGGAACAATGAGTGCTCCCTTGGTGCTACGCATTGGAGATTGGATTTTCCCTTTGTGTTGCAACGTGAACTCCAGGTGAAGATCGTTGTGCCATCAGAACAGATGCGAGGTGCGCAGGGCAGAGGGGATTCCGGTAAAAAAACAATGAGTCTCTGACCCCGAGAGGGACTACAAAGGGCCAGATGTTCATTAATGGTATTCAGGTACAGGATTTACAAAACGGATGGTCTATTGCTGGCAAGAGGTTCAGAGCTTTGTCGGGTACAGGGAGTAGTGGTGGCGACCATCGCTCGGAGCGGTTTGGAAGGGTCCAAGCCGAGGTTTCCTTTGCACATATGGTCAAGAGTGGCTTGAGTGGCGGTAACCCCCCTCTGGCGGGTGTAGATTGCCCTCCTCAAGCTGCCTATATGGATGGTAGAGGCGGTAGGGGCGGTCCATTGCCTTTAGATTTTGCAAATAGCAAGTTCTATCGCTAGCCCTTAACCTACCGGCGTTTTGGGTGTTTGTGCACTTTCCAAAAAATACTACTTCCTGTACAACTCTACCGCTGAATTTACTGGAGGTGGGGCTTCTTGGAACACCGTTTCTTGTCTCCATTGTCCCATTCCAATTATCTATTTCGCTTCCTTGATGAGGTTGCTGCTGACAAGTTCTTCTCCAAAAAGAATTTTCTAGTTGATGGTGTCCTGGTGGCTAGTCGTCGCTGGAATATCCATACTGGCGAGGTTTCTCCTCACATCTTCGAAAGGGGACCTGGATTCGCTTATTTGGACTCTCGCTTACATGCTTGGGCCTCCGAGGTTTTCACGGCGATCGAGTCCCTCTATGGTTCTCTCATCTCCGACGATCAAAGTTCCGCCGACTTATAGGAGACCAGTTTCGCCCGAATCCTCGTTTCCGTGGACAACCTCTACGACATCCCGAGATGCTGCATCATTGGTGTGAACAGCCAGCGTGTTCGGATCTTCATAGAAGTGGAGTAGGGTGAGAGGGCTCTCCTCTCGGTGCAACTGAAGAAGGAATTGTCCAGGTCCATCGAAGGTAAGGAACTCATAGTCGTTGGCCCCGGTGAAAAAATCATGCCGGTGAGAGGGCTCTCCTCTCGGTGCAATTGAAGATGGAACTGTCCGGGTCCATCGAAGGTAAGGAACACATAGTCGTTGGCCCCAGTGAAAAAATCATGTCGTTCATCAACCCACTCTAGAACGGGGTAGATCTGAACGGTCAAACGAGGAAAGAAACGTTGCAAAGGGACGTGGCCCAGCCGGTACTGCCGCATCGGAGGTCAGCTACGACGGGGACCATCGGCTCGACGGTGAGGGGCCATATAAATTGGGACGGGAAATTGAAAGAGGGTGAGTTGGAGCCTAAGTTGAATTTTTTGAAGGGTTTTTCTCCTGAGGATGAGGCTAATGAAGGCTTGTCGGCGTTTGTTGTGGCGATCGACGAATTCCTAACCTCTTTGCCAAATCTTTCATTGTGGAAGGATTCAATAGCTGTGATTCGTCGAGCTGGTGAGGTGGAGGCAATGGACCTATTTTTGAATCTCAAGAGTGGTCTGGAGGATGACGAGTACGATTTAGGCGGTTTATATCCAAATCGAGAGGACCCTATGTCCCAAGAGTGGACATGTGGAGGTCTTGTGTCAGGTAGAGGCATTGTAGCGGAGGGGGACAGGAGAACCTTCTAGAGTTGGAGGCGACAACAGTTGTAATACAGCCGGGGCCTTGCGTGGGGAACGAGGTGGTTTGGGGGTGTGCAAAGGGCAGGGCGACACGTGGAAAGGAGACATTACTTGTGTCGGCAAGCTGCTACGAGTTTAATACACTGCCCATGGTCTTCAAGGACGGTTGGGTGGCTTATCAAGGAGATTTAGGATTAAGTGAGGTGGTGGAGAGGCGTGGCAACGAGACCTTTGAAGGCAGACAAGTGGCATCGATTACGGGCCAAGTGGACCACGGGTTGGTCATGTTGGATTTGTGAGATGGGTCGGGCAAGACATCGATCCGGAT
Source organism: Chloranthus sessilifolius (assembly GCA_021018995.1). NCBI lineage: Eukaryota > Viridiplantae > Streptophyta > Magnoliopsida > Chloranthales > Chloranthaceae > Chloranthus > Chloranthus sessilifolius. Next base: position 154,704,019 of record CM037588.1, on the reverse strand, counting down.
TTTCTTAAGTTGGGATTGGGTCCCTCGTTGCTCCATTTCAAACTATGGTTTTAGGACAAGCTGAATCACGTGGGTATGCACAGGCAGGGGGGTGCTGATGACTGGGCAAGAGTCTTCTCCTCCGCGAGGTCATTTGTAACTTTCTTAAGGGCATCGAGCTCTCTTCTGGACCAAGAGGAGCCCACATCGGTGGTTATGATCTCGAGGAGTGTTTACTCGCCTCTGTTTTGCGGACCACTTCACTCAACAACGGACGCGTCGAGTTCCTCTTCATCCTTTGCAACTGATATGCAATCCTTGTCTTCGTCTTCCACGGCGGAGATTCGGTCGATCAGATCTCTCTGTCGTGATGACTCTGTGACTTGGGTGTAGTGCTCATTCAGCTCTACAAGGGGGACCGGTTCATCTCCGTCCAGGCGCAAGGCTAACATGGCCAGACCGACATAGGTGGAAGAGGTGGATAGGTTAATTCGTATGGGCTGAGAACTGGGGATGTCTTTCAATGGCTCGGATGATACTCTTTTGGAGGTTTTTAATTCTATCCTAATTAGTCGGGCCAGGACTGAAGGGAAGAAGAAGGGTGCCAAATCTAGAGAATTAGCTAGATTATAGTTGGGGATGTCAGACGGAAGGGAATCCGGGTGTGCGTAATAGAACGGGATTCTGGTCTGGGCGGGCCTATGATTGTATCCTTTATGTGAGGGGGTTAAGAGGGTGATTTCATTCTCCAAGCCGGTGGTGATTTCGCTCCAAGAAACTAAGTGGGGCACCAGTGATAGTGGCAACGTGGCGTCGATGCTCGGAGGCAAGCGCTGGGGGTGGATCGGTTGATTCGGTTGGAGCCTTTGGGGGCATTCTTGTCGCCTGGAAATCGAACTTGTTTGAGAAGATCGATGAAGAGGTGGGGCAGTATTCTGCTTCGGTGGTGCTTTGGAACAGGGACAGTGGGAAGGTTTGGACTTTCTTTGGCATATATGGTCCGTCATATTCTGGCAAGATTGGGAGTTGGTTGATCTCCCGTTATCCGGTGCTCGCTTCACGTGGTCCAGCCTTCAAGAAACTCCTTTGAGCCGGATAGATCGTTTCCTTTGTTCTCTGGATTGGATAGATCTTTATCCTACCGCCCTCCTATAGTGTCTCGCTAGGGTAATTTCCGATCACCGCCCTCTTCTTCTTAGCGGTGACACTCAGAGGAAGGTCCCTTCCCTTTCAGTTTCGAGAATGTGGCTCCTCGACGACGAATTTTGTGCCCTTGTCCTTGTCTTGTGGAATGAAAGGTCACTATCGGGCATGGATAAAAAAATTGGTCGAAATCTGAAGACTTCGGACTAAATGTTTCGGTTTCGGGCATGGCCGAAACCGAAATCCAAAATTTCGGTCCAAATTATAAGAGGGGGGGGGGGGGGGGGGAGGGCGGCCGAAATTCATATTTTTGGTCCAAATTTCGGTTTTCGGTTTCAGTTTCGATCATGCTCGAAACCGAAATCTAACCCGAAATTTTGATCCTTGCTATCGGGGACAACCGCCTTCAGATTCATCTCTAAGCTGGGTCAACTCAAGGGTCGCATTAAGGAATGGAACATGGATACTTTCGGGTTGGTCCATGTTGCCAAAGAGGCGATTCTTACTAGGTTGAAGGAGTTGGATGATTTGGACAAGTCCAGAGATCTATCGGGGTCGGAAAGAGCGGAGAGGCTTAGCAAAAAAATGGAGTTCAATGATAAATGCTTAGCTGAGGAGATATGTTGGAAACAAAAGTCAAAGGTTCACTGGCTCAGAGAGGGGGACAATAATACCAAATATTTTCACGTGGTTGCTAATGCTTAGGACAAATAATTTTCTGGGTCAGATTTCTGTGGTTGGCCAAGTGTTCTCGGACCCGGGTCAGATCAAGACTCAAGTTGTGAACTACTATAGGATGTTATACTCCTATGAGGGGCTGCCACGGCCTGAGTTGGATGAAATTCCGTTCCGCACCATTTCGGGGGGGAACAAGTAGCTGCAGAGCAGCCGTTTCAGGAAGAAGAGGTTTGGCGGACTATCAAAAGTAGTGGAAAAAACAAATCTCCGGGACTAGACTGCTTCACAATGGAATTTTATCAGAGCTTTTGGCCTCTTCTCAAGGACGACCTTATGGCTATCTTTCGCGAGTTCCACGCAACAATTTTATTGGCCGCAACCTGAATTCAACCTTTGTTTCTCTCATTCTGAAGAAAGCGGGTGCCGAGGACCTCACTGATTTCCGTCCTATCAGCTTGGTCAATTGTTTGTACAAAATTATATCGAAAGTACTAGCGAATCGTATCAAGTCGTTAATGGGAAAATTGATCTCGGCTAGTCGAGGGCTTTTGTTGCAGGGTAGGCAAATGGTGGATCTGGTCGCTGTGGCTCAAGAGGTTGTGCACTCTGCTCATCGCAAGCGTAGCCCTGCAGCCCTTTGGAAGAGAGACATGGAGAAGGCCTATGATTAGGTGAATTGGGGATGCCTGGATTACATGCTGAGCAAATTCGGCTTTGGGGTTCGGTGGAAGAGTTGAATGCGTGCTTGTTACTCCACGCCGTGGTTCTCGATCATCATCAATGGCTCTCCGGTGGGATACTTTAAAAGTTCTAGGGGCGTTAGGCAAGGGGATCCCCTATCTCCCTTCTTGTTTAATATGGTTGGGGAAGCCTTAGACGGTCTTATTTCTCAAGCTCGACAACTTCATTTCATTTCAGGAATTCAGGTGGGCTCCAATGGTTGTCGTATCACTCATCTTCAGTATGCGGATGACACTATTCTTTTTTGTAGGGCAGATGTAGCTGAGTTCCGATTGTTTGCGGAGGTCATCACTATTTACGAAGCGGTATCGGGCCAGCGGATTAATCTGCACAAGTCGGCAGTTATTGGGGTTGGAGCTGAAGACCAGCAGCTGACCGATATTGCTGTTATGGTGGGTACCGTGATCGAGACCCTCCCCATCACTTACTTGGGTCTTCCTCTCGGGCTCGGTCGGCCCTCTGCTATGGCCTGGGATTCGGTGGTTAAGAGGTTTGAACAAGGTTGTCTTCCTGGAAGGGCAAGCTCCTCAGCCGTGGGGGCCTCCTCCTCGTCAAATCTGTTCTATCTAGTCTACCTATTTTCTTTATGTCCATGTTCAGGCGTCCCGCGGGTGTGATCCACAATCTCGAACAAATCCAAAGGAACTTTCTGTGGGAGGGGTCGGGGTTAGACAAGAAGTATCACCTCGTTAATTGGGACACTTGTCAACTTTCGGCAAGCTGTGGTGGATTGGGTATTCGTTGTTTGTAATGGGTTAATATTGCTCTTCTGGGAAGTGGTTTTGTCGGGCTGGTTTGAAAAGCGAGAGAGAGAGTCTATGAATGTCGGCCTTGGTGGATAAGTACGGTCATATGGAGGGTAACTGGGCCATTAATGTCACGGGCATTAGACACTTCTCGGCTTGGTGGAAGGGTATTTGTGAGACTTGGACCTCTTTCTCTCGAGGGGTTCGGTATATAGTTGGGGAGATGGTACTCACACCCGGTTCTGAGAAGACCCTTGGGTGGAGGTTGGGTCCCTCAAAGATTTGTTTCCGACCATCTTCAACATTGCAACTGATACACTCAGAGTTGTTGCAAGCTATTTTTCAGAATCTGAAGGGGGGCTAAGGTGGGATTTGGTCCTTCAGAGGCTTCTTCGAGAGGAGTCTCCTTTCCTCCGTCTGCTGGTGGTGTTGTACGGTGCGATCAGAAACCAAAGCCGAGTTGATGCCCGGATATTGGTGCCAAGTAAGAATGAGGTCTTCACCACTAGGTCACATTACCGGATGTTGTCGAACTGACGCCTAATCAGGTGCGACTGGGCCGGTCTGTGGAAGGTCGCTGCTCCTCCCAAGGTCAGATTTTTTACATGGACTCTGCTTAAAGAGAGGATTGTTATGATTGATCAGCTGATCCGAAGGGGGAAAGATATGCCCAACGTGTGCACTATGTGTCTTCATTCGGAGGAGTCTGTATCACATGCTTTCCTTCACTGTTGGGTGGCCCAGAAGATTCGGGGGGTCATTCTAATGTTGTTCGATATGCCTTGGGCATGTCCTCCTTCCATATCCCAGCAGTTTCTGGTCTGGTTCGGAGTGCGCTTTGAGGGCCAGTGGGAGGCATTCTAGAGGGCTGGGTTCTTTGTAGTGGTTTGGAGTATCTGGCTTGATAGAAATGCCAGCAATTTCTGCCGGAAGCGTCGTCCTATTGGGATGGTTTTGAAGTCTGTCCGTGACTTAATGTGCCTTTGGGTGGCGTTGGACAAGGAGGGGGCTGGGGGGGGGGGGGGGGGATGCCCTCCACTGGGACCGGGCTAGGCCAGGGGCTTTCTCTTGCTACGTTGGGTGGCATGGCCCCCTTTCTTCTTTTTCTCTGTACTTTCTTCTTTTTTTGGTTGGTGTAACCTTTTCTTTTGTACTTGGCCAGCATCTTGCTGCTTCTTTTTTTGATAAAAGTTTGAGCATTTACCGATCAAAAAAAAAAATCTTTAGTTTATAATAAAATAAAATAACCAGTCCACAAATCTTGTTTGAGCTGTTGCACCCATTCAATATTCTAAATTCAAGTTCGTTTAGTGGAGGTTGATCGTGGCTGAAGGGCTGGCTGAAGGGCTTTAATACATCTTAAACCATGAAGCCTTAACTAGGTTGGAGTTTTAAATCTCAAAATGGTACACCTCATGAATTGAGCTCCAGTTAAGAACATCCACATCAGACATGTTGTATGTGCGCCTCACAAGTACATCTGTATCAGGCGATCATATGTGCTCAAGTATTGGTATGCAACTTATATCTGTAAATTTATGAAAACATATGTTAAGAAACCTTCACATTATTGCCTAGTCCATCAGAATTTTCTTCAGCAGTTTCATACCACTTGCATAATGTTTTAGATATTGTTGCCTTCTGACAGTATATGGAAATCTTGTTGGAATTTACTTTTTTTTTTTATCGGTAAAAATAAAGATTCATTAAACCAGTGAGGAGCTGGAAAGAAAGAACAAAAGGGTCGACCAAAAACAGAAAAGAAACGAAAAACCCAAAGAGGAAAGAAAAACAGAAAAAACAACTCTCTAGGAACCAAACCACCCCAAAACAGATAGGGGAGGGGCAAAAATCTTACAATTCTCAGGCAGCCTGCGGCCCGAGTTTGTCCAACACACTCCAAAGCCTCATTCTCTCTTCGATGTGCCTGATGATGGAGCCAATTGGACGGCATTTCGGACTGAAAACTCTGTCATTCCTTTCTAGCCAAATTGACCAGGCCACCACATAAACTCCCACTCTCCAAAGGACATCATGCTGATCATCCCATCTAAGTCCATTCCAGGTGATTAAAAACTCGGGCAGGTTCTTTGGGACAACCCAATTGAGATTAAACGATGAGAGGATGATTCCCCAAATTTTAGTTGCCACCCCACAATGGATAAAGAGATGGGGAATAGACTCCTCTTCAAGGAGACACATGAGACATCTATTTTGAAGAGATTTACCCCGCATATTCAGCTGATCAATTGTAAGGATGTGCCCTCTCACCGCTGTCCACATGAAGAATCTAACTTTGGGAGGAATGGGAGCTTTCCAGATAAAGGATCATTCCATTCTGATTAGGGGTCTATAAGTGAGGGCGGGGTAAAAAGATCTAACAGAGAACTCCCCATTCTTGCTACCTAGTCAGGTCCTTGAGTCTCGCCGATGCCTGTTCGGAATGGATCCGTACAGAGCCACCATTAAGCTGAGGTAGTGAACCTCCTCCTCTTCCCTTAAAGCCCTCCTAGTAGTAATATTTCACATGGGAGTGTCAAGATTTGTCGATAGGTAATCGGTGATCCTCCCAAGCGGGTCCGTGGTCACAATGAAAATGGACGGATAAATCTCTTTTAGCGGATATAGGAATAGCCAAGGATCTTCCCAAAATGAAATTCGAGCGCCATCACCCCAGCTAAAACTGACCCATCGGAAGAAGTTGGCCGAGATCGCGCATATATCTTTCCACCAGGCGGAGATATTCCTTCTTCGGTTGACTTTGATCCCCCAGCTACCCCGGGAACTGCCATATTTTTGGTTGAGGATTTGCCACCATAACCTTTTCTGATCGTTGTCGCAACCAGCTCGCCATAACCATTTGCCGAGAAGGGCTTCATTTGTACGGAGCAAGTGTCGAATGCCCAGACCTCCAAAAAGTTTAGGAATTTGACAGATCTCCCATGCCACTAAGTGATATCTTTTGTCCAAGCCGGTGCCTTCCCACAGAAAATCTCTCTCTATTTTCTCTATGGCATTTATTACTGCCATTGGGCATTTGTATATTGACATGCAAAATATCGGAAGGCTAGATAGGACGGAATTGAGCAGCTGAAGCCGCCCTCCTATGCTAAGGAATTTTCCCCTCCAAGAAGCCAATCTGCCTTGAAATCGCTGAATGACCGTCTCCCAATCGCTAGCTTTCGGTTTGCCAGTGCCCAAGGGGAGACCCAAATAAGTGATGGGGAAAGGGGAGAACACACACCGAGCCATTGCAGCTAATGCCTCAGCATCCCTTGGCTCCATGTAGATCCCGGAGATTGTGGATTTCTGCAGATTCACCCTTTGCCCAGATTCCGCTTTGTAAACTGATAGAATATTGTCGAAAGCCGACACCTCCTGAAGATCCGCTTTGCCGAAGAGGATCGTGTCGTCGGCATATTGAAGATGTGTTATAGCTAAACCATTGCTGCCCACCAAAATTCCAGAGATCTTGTTAAGCGCGAGTGATTTGTTGATGATAGCACCGAGAGCCTCTCCCACCAAGTTGAAAAGAAGAGGAGATAGGGGATCTCCCTGTCTCAAACCCCTAGAACTTTTGAAATACCCAGTTGGCGTCCCATTAATAATCTCCGAAAACCACGACGATGTTATACATGCCCTCATCCACTTTTTCCAACACTCACCAAAGCCAAAGCGCTTTAGCATGTAGTCAATGCAGTCCCAGCTGACCCTGTCGTAAGCTTTCTCCATGTCTATTTTCCAGACAAAACTCGGTGATCGGGCTGCAGAAGCCGAGTGAACCACCTCGTGGGCCACACCTGTCATGTCAGCTAGCTGGCGACCTTGCAAAAAGGCCCCTTGCGTCTCGGCTATGATCGATCCCAAAACTAGCTTAAGTCGGTTTGCCAGCACCTTAGCTAAGATTTTGTATAGACAATTAATGAGACTTATTGGGCGGAAATCCCTAACATCTACAACCCCCTCTTTCTTAGGGATCAAGGTAATAAATGTCGAGTTGAGACATTGACCAATGGCAGCCTGTGTATGAAATTCATTAAAAAATTCAAGGATATCAGTCTTGAGGCATGGCTAAAAGCAAACATAAAATTCCATGTTGAAGCCATCCGGCCCCAGAGACTTATTCTTCCCACCTCGCTTAATGGCCTCCCATATCTCCTCTTCAGAGAATGGTCTCTCCAAGCCATCCCTATCCTCCATGACAATGTTGAGAAAAGCTAACCCATCAAGCTGCGGTCTAGCCCAACCTTCATCTTGGAACAAAGTGCGTTAAAAATCCGAAATCTTACCCTTGAGCTGATCAAGTTCGGAGTAATCCACCCCGTTCCCCATGATTCTAGTGATGAGCTTCCTCTTAGCCTTGGCATTCGCCACCATGTGGAAGTACTTGGTATTGTCATCTCCTACCTTTAGCCAATGCACTTTAGATTTCTATTTCCAACATATCTCTTCCTGAATACTCTTCTCGCTAAACTTCATCTTGAGATTAAATCTTTCAGAACTTTCGGAAACCGATAACCCCCTATCTTCCTCTATAAAGTCCAGCTCCTTAAGGCGATCAAGAATAGTCAATTTCCATTCGTGAGACATCCCAAAAATCTTGCGATTCCATTCTTTGATCCGTCTCTTTGTGTCCCAGTTTGGAGATGAGACAAAAAGCTGTCGACCTGTAGGGATTAGTTTCTCTCCACCATACCGGCACTAGCCTTTTAAATTCCTCATTTAGCAACCATTGGTTCTCGAATCTAAAGGGGGTAGGACCCCTCCTCGATGGACCACAGTCAAGCAACAAAGGTCTGTGATCAGACACCGCTCTGGCCAGCCCGTGTAAAGAAGGGGGAACAATTCCAGCCAATCGGTAGAGGAGAGGAAACGATCAAGGCGACTGAAAGAGGGTTCATGCTGCAGATTTGACCAAGTGAAACGAGCCCCTTGAAGCGGTAAGTCTACCATAGCCCAATTGTTTATAAAAGAGTTCAAATTGACCATATCTCGCCTATCCGTAACCCCCCCAGATGTCTCATGGGGATATCGTATCGCATTAAAATCTCCACCACAATCCAAGGTACATCCCATCTTGCTGTCGTGGCCGCCAACTCAAACCAAAAATCCTCTTTATCCCCTTCATTGGTTGGCCCATAAACAGCAGTGATAGCCCAACTCTTACCATTGTCCCTATTAATCCGCTTTTTCGAGGCCGAGAAGCGACCGATTTCTTCTTCGAGCTTTTGAAAAAGGAGCAAGTTCCAAGCCAATAGGATCCCCTCCAAAGCTCTAACAGAGTCCACTCCAATCCAATCCCATCTGGTTCCACCTAATACTGAAGACACCTTAGAATTGTCATAGGCTCCCCATTTCGACTCTTGAAGCATAATAATGGCCGGATTTAAAGACCTGATAATTTGCTTGACTCCCACTCTTTTTTTCGGATTGTAAATGCCTCTAACATTCCATGAAAGGATCTGCATCAACAAAACAATGGAAACCCGACCAGAAAGAGAAAATCACATGGAACTCATCCCCCTCCCATCCGACATACCCCATTCCAATCTGGCCAGTTCCCTAGATTTCGCCTTTTTCTTGTTAGGAGTGGTCGCTGATTTACACCGGCCCTTCGAAATGGAAATGAAGACGTTCCGGAGAGCTTCTTCCGTTCCGACAAAAGACATACCATGCTCCCTCCCAAACGCGATCAGCGCGTCGATAGTCTCTAAATCTGAGAAATTCCCTTGCCCGAGGGAAGTGACAGCTTGGCTTTGCGCTCTCGGAGGATCCATGCCTGGCAAGAAATCCACCCATCTACCCTTGTCGTTGCGGTACATAGATCGGAGAAGCAACACTTCGCCAAAGGAAGAGTCGGAGGATTCCTCAGACGATGTCTCTAAAACAAAAGACACAGCCGTATCAGAGGAGAGAGAAGCAGAAGACGAAGGTAACTACAAATCATCGGTCCGAGGGGCCATAGCAGAGTGTGAAGACGATCTCAGGTGAGTTGGTGGGCAAGTCGTCATGTGATGTAGATCCACAGGCCCAGATCCAGATCCAAAATAGCAAGTCTCAAAAACCTGATTTCGAAACGGTCTCCTAAACATCGAAGCCCAGGTTCGCCCATTAGGTCCAGGGAGGAGGATTTCCTGCCAAACCCATTTAAGAAACCCATTCCATCGTAAGTCAACCCCACCAGGCCCGAATTGCCACGTGTCGATTCCCGCTCTTCATAGACTGTCCCCAGACCCGCATACATGGATGGGCGTACCGTAGCTCAAAACCGTGGGCTGGTTTTCTAACACCGCTAGTCCCGATGTCAAAAAGGGAGTCTTTGTCCCATACCTTCCAGAAGCCTCTTTACGACTAATGATCATACTGCCCTTGCCTCCACCTCCGCCATGTGGCATCTCTGTACCCCGTGTCACCTCCAATCTCATGGGGTCCCAATCTCTAGGCAAGGGGAGAAGCTTAATACCCAATGAATTGGCTAGCTCGTCCCCCACCTCGTTTCCACCATTGGATCTAGTACCTAAGAAGGATGGCTCGCCTTCCACTGCAGGATCTGAAGGAAAGGACATAGTTGTTGTCTCGAGAATCGGTGCACCGGTGTCGGAAAAGGTGAAAGGTTGTCGCTGCTCCGACGGATCTTTCCGGGAGAGACAAGGTAGAGCAATCAAAAAAGTTCTTCACCCCCTCTGACCGGCTATCTATTTCACCTTCCTCTAAACCCTCGTTAACCGTATCAAGACGGCCATGGCATCTCACGGTTCCAATCTCCTGACTGGACTAACATGCCGCCGGGGGCGTCCTTAGATGGAGAGGCGCATACGAGGGTGTGCCCCTCCGCGGCATGGGCCGAATTCCCTATGGACCCTTCTTTCCCGTCCCTAGCTGAGTGGATCTCCGGCAAGACTTCTTTTGTGGTACCACTAAGTTCGTTTATGAGGGCACAACTGGTCCACTTGGATATTTGGTGCGGTTGCTGCGGAAGGGAGCTGCTCTCCACGAGCTCCACTTCTACGAAGACTTGACTTTTTTGGCCGTTGAGGCAGATCTCAACCATTTTGGGATGGCCTCCCAGTCACTGAAAGCAACCAGCAACCGAGCATATCGAGTCTCCCAGAGCTCCTCAGTGCTTCAATCGATCAGTATACACCCACCACATCGGGCAGCAATCCCGTGGAGGACCTCTTGGGTCCAGGCGTGGAGAGGAAGGCCAAAGAGGCGGATCCAGATTCCATTCTCCCAACGGTGGGGCATTAGCTCATTAGCATCCCGGTCCCATCGTTTACAAAAAACAGGCTTTCCCTCAATGGAAAATGCTTTGTTGGCTAGTATCGCGTTGGCAGTCGCGGCCGAGGGGCATCGGAGTAGGAACTTAGTCTTCGTAATAACCGATACCGACGGTCGGTCAAGAAATGTCCACTGTTTTTGTATCCATAAATATATGTGAATAGGCATTATAGCATCTTTAATGGAGTTAATTACTAACCAGAAATCCTTTAGGTTTAGCTCAAGTGTAGAGAACATATTACTCGAAAACCCAAGAGTAGGGCTAGGTAGCCTACTCTTTACTGTATTGTGGACCTCAGAATCGTTCAATCCCAAGAACGTTAGGGGAGGTTTCTCGGGACTACCGTTGTCCTAGGTAGGAGGTTTGCGGGGGCCACCCAAAGCGGCATCCGCAAAAGAAAACCCCCGACGTCGATATGAGGGAGGCAAAGCAAAGCCAATATTCTGGCACCCGATATCGGAGAAAACCTGACCTTTGCTCCCGGTAATGGACCACCCTTGAGCTAGATCTCGCATCTGGTTCCCATTGAAGATAACCTGGTGTTTATGGTTCACCCTGTGTATTTGTTCATCGGCCCCCTTGACTATCTTCCCCAAAGATCTAGGCGAGGAGCAGCCATACCGATGACAAAGCGCTCTTCGCCTGAAGTTAACGTTCCGACACTTAGCACAAATCCAATCTCCGGCCCTAAGGACCAAAACATCTACACCCATTATTCAATAGGATGTTCCAGTCATGTATCTTGTTGGAATTTACTATCCAAAGCTTAATTGGTGTCTGTCTCTTTGTGCATATATGGTAGTTTTTTATATATATTTTTTTAAAACAATTTTTCATGTGTTAAATCCACAACTTCAGAAATTATATCAGGTATCCTGTCTTCAAAATCCAAAAAATTTAAACCTTCAGACCAGACAACAAACCAATTAGTAACATGTAGGACCCCATGCATTGAGTTCCATTGACGTAGCAAAAGGATTGCCTCGTGGCATAGAATTTGCACTGTCAATATAAGTTTTTTTGGAAGGCTCATAATTTTGCTTAGCTTAATGATGAGATTGATCTCTAGATCTGGAATATCCTTATTCTTGTCCTTGATCTGATATAGTTATGACAATCGAATTTTTCGTATGCATGCATGAGTGGAAGTAGGCATCAGAATACGAGCCAATGTATACGACAATTAAACCTGTAATATTTCGCTAATATTGTCGTGAGTTCGGTGATATAAAATTTAGTAAGCACAGAAGAGTTTTAGCTTGGAAACAGTAATGAGCAGTAAAAGCCCATAGGCCCTGATGTGTTATAAACATTTTTGGGATGTCCTGAAGGGGGAATTAATGGAGGTCTTTAATGACTTTTCAGACATGGTTTGATCTCAAAGTATCAATAATATTTTCTCGACCATTGTCCCAAAAAAACAGGTGCGGAGAAAATAGAGGAATACAGGTCTATTAGTTTACTTGGGATTATATAGAAGATTATCGCAAAGTGCTCGCAAATAGATTAAGGCCTATGATGGGAAGCCTGATCTCTGCAAATCAAAGTGCATTTGTGGATAACAGACGGATCTTGGATGGGGCAGTGATGACCCTGAATGTATTGACTCTAGATATAAGACTGGTCATCCTGGAGTTGTGTACAAACTTGATATGGAAAAAGCCTATGACAGGGTTGATTAGAAGTTTCGGGATTATATGCTCTGTCGAATGGGTTTTGGAAAGCATTGGAGGAACTGGATAACGAACTGTAACGCCAAGATTCTTTGTTATGATAAATGGGCCCCCAAAGGATACTTTGGGTGCTCTAGGGGGCTTCGGCAGGAAGATCCTTTGTCACCGTTCTTATTCGATGTCATTGGGGAAGCCTTACCAAAGTTGCTTAAAAAGGCATGTAAGCAAGATTTGTTTGGGGGGTTTGAGGTCGCTATGGGTGGGCCTTCGGTTACCCATTTACAGTATGCCAACGATACTATAATTTTCTGTGGCGTGGATGAAAGGGAAGTATGTAATGTGAAGGCCATAATTAAATGCTATGACGCGGTGTCGGGTCAAAGATTGAATATCGGTAAAATCACTATCTATGGCATTAGATGTTACCTGATTCGCTGGTTCGCTTGGTTCGAATTGGGTTTGTAATTCGCAATTCTCTACGTCCGAGCCAATCCGGTTCGCTAGGGGTAGGACGAGTTTTAATAACAAATATATATCTTTTTAATAATTTTAAATTTAATTATTAATTATATTGAAATTTGAAATATATATTATATAAATAATATATACCTGTTTTTACAGCAAAACCGACTGTGGAGCGCTGGTCTTTTCTACTCTTCTGAATAGAAGGGAACAGGGTTCGAAAACCACTAGCAACCTTTTGCATATGAAACTTAAAAATAAAAATAAAAAATCGCGTGTGTAGGCCGGTTCGCCCATCCTGAGCGAACCGGAGCGATTCAAACCTCAAACCAGTCCGATACGAACCAGTTTGCGGTTCGCAGGCCTCCATAGCAAATTAGGTAACCCTGAAGAGGGGGAATTTATTAGATTAGCCACTGCTTTGGGATATGGGTGGGGCAAACTACATGCCCTATGCCTGGGTATCCCACTCTATATAGCGAGGACATCGGTTTCCATGTGGGATCCAGTTATTAAACATTTCAAAAAGAAATTGGCTGGGTGGAAGAGAGGTCTATTATCTAAGGGTGGACGTTAAACATTGATCAAAGCCGCCTTATCAAAATTTCCCATCTATTTATGTCAATGTTAGACGGTAATAAAGAGAATGGAGAAAATCGAAAAAAAATTCCTATGGAGTGGAGGGAAATCATAATAAAAGATTCATGTGATTAATTGGGAGGTTGTGTGCTTAACATTGGAAGCGGGAGGTTTAGGTACATTGAATACACAAATCAAGGCCTACTATGTAAATGGTTATGGAGAGTGATTGAAGAGGAGAGCTCTTGGTGGGCTAGTGGAATAGTGGCTAAGTATGGGAAAGACGAAAGTGGATGGGGAGTGAAATGCTTTAGAGGATGATTAAGATTGGGTTGGTGGAAGAGTGTTCGCAAGACCATGTCCAGATTTCTCTTTTGTTCTGAGAGTGGGAGATTCAGTGAGTTTCTGGAAAGACAAGTGGTGTGGTGATAGTTCCCTCATGAGGAAGTACCCTCTGATATATAATCTTGCCGGAAAGAAAAATGCTATAAAGTTATGGATATGCGAGATGAATCTATTAATGTGAAAATGTCATAAAGGCCTACTGTATCTACAATTTCCTCCTTTTCGTTCCTTTTGCGTTTCTGGTCGGAGGTGGATGCCTTGGCTTGTTGCCTCAAAAAACAATGCTTCATTGAGGGATGTCCGGTGGTTTGTCAGCGATGGGAACCTCCTGTGGGAGAGGCTCAGATTCACGAGGAGGAGGGTGTTTGGCTTCATGTTTTCGGCCTCCCGATCCACGTGTGGTCCCCAGAGATGTTTCGTGGGATCGGGAGTCGATGTGGTCGCTTCATCCGGGTCGATAGGCGCTCGGTGGACCTCTGGACCACGTCTCATATTCGGATTCTCGTGGCTGTCGAGCGGATCCCTCAGATCATCGACGTCTTGGTTGACGGCCACCGTTGTCAGCTCTTCGTAGAACTCGCCCGACAGGAGAGGATTATCGTCAAGCATCAGCCGGTCAAAAGGGCGTTGAGGGCTCTGACCTCTGGCATTGGCGTTGTAGAGCCTCCGATGATGGTAGTTCAGGCGTTGACGGATCCAGTTCGACATGGAGGGGCTACGCTGGATGGGATATCTGCAGGAGGCGCGGAGAGGTGCTCGACCTCGGACTCGCCGAACGATTTGAGCTCATCCATCTCTCCGGCCACGCCGGCGGGGGATGGCGTCGTCTTCGGGGTTGCTCATTCGATATTGGCTGCGGGTTTGGACAAAGGTGCCCGGGAGGTGCCGTCGGTTGAAGCTCGGACTGAATCTTCTACGATATCCTCTAGATCGACGGCCCTGATCAGTTTGCACTTCGATCCGAGTTTCGTACACCTGCACAAACAGGAAGTAGGTGTGAACAGGACAGATGGTTGTGTCGGACGAGGTTGAGGGTAGTACTTGGGATCCAATGGAGCTCGAGGTGGTTAGCTCCTCTGCGTCTACTGCTGCTCTGAGCCTCTTAGGTTTTACATAAGAAGGAGAAGGGGTATGTTGCTACCTCGGGCCACGAGACGAAGTGGGAGGGTGACACGTTGCCTGGCTTCGGAAGTCGCTGGAAGGTCAAAGATAGTTACGTTGGGTCCTATTGACGGGAAGGAGGACTGGAGGGGTTTTATACCCGTTAAGGGGGATGGGACACGTGGCACCCTATTCTGGCCTCCCGCGTCTGCTGTCGGGTCCGGAACTTATGATGGGATAGATGGTTGGGTCAGGTGGGCTATGCGACGCTGCGAAGACCCGGTGGGGGTCTCTTGGGGTGGATCCATTCAATCTCTCGGCCCGATTACATCGAGCGGGTCGATTGTCTCTAGTGGCCCCGGTTCGATGGGTTTTATTTCGGGCAATCGAATTTTATCCCATTTTGATACAGCAGAATTTGTTCTTGCATTAGGACAAGACGGCAGGGTGATCCTCTATCCCCCTTCCTTTTTAATATTGTGGGGGAGGCGTTATCTGGGTTAATCGGTCAAGCTAGGACATTGGGTATGCTTAATGGCATCAGAGTTGGACAGCAGGAGAGATGTATTACGCACCTTCAGTATGCGGACGATACGATCTTATCTGGGAAGGCTGGGACGTCGGAGATCTGCGCTATGGCTGATGTTCTCTCGATCTATGAGGCGGTGTCGGGCCAACGGGTTAACCTCCTTAAGTCTTCGGTTTCGAGAATTAGGGTGGAGGAGGAGCTGCTGGTTTCCATGGCTGATTCGGTTGGGTGCCGCATTGAGGGGCTGCCCATTAGATATCTGGGATTGCCTCTTGGGTTCAGAAGGCTCGCGACTCGAGACTGGTTACCAGTGGTGCAGAAATTCGAGCAGAGATTGTCGTCTTGGAAAGGCAGGCTGTTGAGTAGCGGGGGTGGGTTGGTTTTGGTCAAAGCCGTGCTCTCGGCGATCCCCATTTTCTTCTTGTCTATGTTTAGGTGTCCCGCTACAATTATTGATCGATTGGAATGTATTCAAAGGTCTTTTTTGTGGGAAGGGGCAGGTCAGAACTGGCGGTACCACCTTGTAAATTGGGACACTTGCCAGCTGCCTTTGGCTTATGGGGGGCTGGGAATTCAGAGTCTCAAGCGAACCAATTTGGCGTTGCTCGGAAAGTGGATTTGGAGAGCGGGAAGGGAGGAGGAGAGGGGCAGCTTGTGGTAGCTGGTTATGCGCGGCAAATATGGATTGTCTTCGGGGAGTTGGGGGATAGGTCTGTCTACCCAGAGGTCTATCTCGCCGTGGTGGAGAGACATCTCTCGTACTTGGGAGGTTATGGCTAAAGGGGTAAGATTCAGTTGGGGATGCGGGTCTTGCATTCGGTTTTGGGAAGACCCGTGGTTGGATGGGGGTCCGCTTAGAATTTTGTTCCCGAATATCTACGCCCTCTCCCCCAACTTGGGTGGTAGGATTGATGAGTTCGTTTCCTTCATCAGCAATAGGAATGTTTGGGAGATAGTTGTCAAAAGGTGTCTCAGGGACAGTGAGGTGGGGAGTTATGTGGACTTGCTGAATGTGCTTTATGCGGTGCAGAGGAACAATTTAAGGACTGATCAACGGTTGTGGGACTTGAATCAAGAGGGGAAGTTCAACGTCAAAGCTCTGTACCGGTGGTATTCGCGTCGACCGCTTATCAGGTTTGAGGGTAGATGGCTGTGGAAGGAACCTATCCCGCTCAAGATCAGGTTCTTCGTTTGGACGGTGTGTAAGGATAAAATACTTACCAGGGACCAGTTGATTCGTAGGGGGAAGGACGTCTCCACGTCCTGCGTTATGTGCTCGGATGGGGAGGAGTCCGTGGCGCATCTTTTACTTCACTGCCGTGTCGCTCATGAGGTGTGGGGAGCCATTCTTAAAGCTTTCGGTCTGGCATGGACGATGCCTCGGTCTCCTTACTCGCTCTTGATCAGCTGGGAAGCGGCAACGGTGAAAGAGGGGCATAGGGCAGCTTGGAGGGCTGCGATGTTTGCGATGCTGTGGTGCTTATGGTGTGAGAGGAACTGCAGAATTTTCGAAGACAAGTCCAAACCTGTAGGCATGGTTCTCAGGGTGGTCTCGGAACTTGTCACGTTATGGGGTATGAGTGGAGAGAATGGGGGATAGCAGATCCAGTTTCGGTGGGACCCGGGTTAAGGAGGGCAACCCGAGGGGTCTTTTAGGGATTTTAGGGGTTTTTTTAGCAGTTCTTGTTGCTTGTGCAAGACGGCTGTTTTTTATTTTGTGTGGCGATTGTATACGGCTTCAGCGCCTTGCTGGTTTTTATATAATCCTTATTACTGATCAAAAAAAAAAAAAATGTGGATCATTGGAATATAATGCTTCAAAGGAATCTTAAGGAGGAAGATGAGAACCGATTTTTTGTCTTCTAGAGGAGCTTAGTAAGGTGAGTCGCCGGTAAGCAACATGATAAAAGGGTGTGGTGATGGGACAAATCAGGAAAATTTAGTGTCAAAACCCTTTACAAGTTCCTCACAAAAAAAACCTTTAACAACCAGCCCTGGGTGTCTGTGGAAACTGGAAGCCCCATTGATGATAAAAAATTTTGCATGGGAAGTGGCCTAGGGTCGAAATCTAAGTCGTGTTCAACATTGTAAGAGCGGCATGTTGTTATCTAAAATATGTGTCTTTTTTGGGGAGGGGGAAGTTACTGTCAACCATTTATTTCTAGATTGCCCATTTGCTCGCCTAGTGTGTGATTATTCCGTGCTGGTTTTGGGGTATCCATGTGACTCAGTGAGTCGGCTGCAAACATTTTGGCAGAATGGTTTGATTTTCCATTTAACCACAATATTTCTCAGTGAGTCGGCTGCGAACATTTTGGCAGAATGGTTTGATTTTCCATTTAACCACAATATTTCTCAGTGAGTCGGCTGCGAACATTTTGGCAGAATGGTTTGATTTTCCATTTAACTACAATCTTGTCATTCTGTGGAGGTTGCCTCCACAGAATGACCATTTTCTAGGAAATTTTGAAGGAACGGAATTGGAGAATCTTTGACAAGAAATCCGGTACGAGGTGGTGATTGACCTAGTGTTTGACGACCTCTGTGGGTGGTGTCTAGTCTCGCCCCTTTGTTCTGCATCATCAATGGAGGAGATAGTTAGGGATTGGGAGCTGCTTAGGCCTCGCTAGAGCCTTGGCTGATTGTCTGGGGACTATCTTCTTGGTCACCCTTCAATGTGCATATTTGTATTTTTA
The DNA here is from genome assembly GCA_021018995.1 of Chloranthus sessilifolius. Classification (NCBI taxonomy): domain Eukaryota; kingdom Viridiplantae; phylum Streptophyta; class Magnoliopsida; order Chloranthales; family Chloranthaceae; genus Chloranthus; species Chloranthus sessilifolius. The sequence continues at coordinate 154,686,065 of CM037588.1, read as the reverse complement.
TTTTTTCCTTTTTGTGATTCTGTTGTATTGTATTGTATTTTTCTTTTCTCTCTCGACTGAGCTCCTTGGTCGGCCTCTTTGATCTGCTGTAATCTTCGTTTTCATTAATGAAATTATAGCTTTTTACCAATCCAAAAAAAGAAGCTCACAGTTAAACGTGCCCTTTTGCCTATTCTCTTATGTTCAATGGCTATCCAGATGCTGATATATTTGTTAACATAACTTTTCTGCTGTAATTTTAAACAAATATTAAACTGCAAAGACATGGAAATGTTATAAAAAGTGAGACACATTTAATACAAAAATTTATACATTCCTACCAAATACTCAAAGCATGCATTTCCAAACCAGCATTATTGAAAGCCATCCGTTTCCCAGTTTTCAGTTACCTGGATATTATGAATATTCTTCAAGTTCCCGTAAATGTTCTGGGTGTTTTTATAGACGGACCACTAATATAATATCTCTTGATAGTTATGGAGCAACTTTCAGTTTGCAACATTTTCTGGTGAAGGCTAAATTTTGAATGCTGAACTATAGTTTTTAGTTTTTCAAAGCTGACAGTTTATTTTCGTACTTTTGATGCTTAGCTTTCATCTTTTTTTTTGAAACGATAACAAAGAAATATAGTAAAAAACGCAAGCCACAAAAATACATCCTCAACCACGATGGTCAAATCGGAGCAGACACCGAGAAAGGGGAGAGAGGTAGTGAGAAACTACACAACCCTCCAAAAACCGGGCTCGATCAAAAGTGGAGTGAGCCCGATCAAGAAAGGGTGCTGCCCTTAGGCCCAAAAACACTCCCAATAGTTCCCCCCCCCCCCCCCCCCCCCCAACGTCCCGGGAACAATGGGAGACCTCTTAAGGGCCGAGAAACCCCCAAAACGACGCCTTTGAAAGAAGACCATCACATGCCACCCTCCAAGAAGCCCCCGTCATCAGTCATCGTTATTCCATCTCTCCATCTTAGACTTGGTTTTGGCCTTGTCATATGATAGGCCCCAATGAAGTTTCCTGAGCTCCCTCTTTTTTCTAGACTTTGAAATCTTCCTTTTGATTATTTCTATTCTTACTAATGTCCCCGAACACCGCTTGATCGGATCCTTGAAAGGTCATTCTGAGATTCTTAGCCAATTTGATCAAGCTGTTGATCGTGTCTGGCTCTGATGGCTTAGTCGGTTCCACCTCAGGGTCGAAATCTGTATTCAGTGTCTTGTTGCTACATTCGCCCAACTCTGTAGAACTAAAGGCTCTAAACTCCTCTTCAAGGCAGTTAACCACCAGATTTTTTAAAATAGGCGTCACTTGGCCCTTTGGGGCGACAGGAGGACCATCGTCAATGTTCACCTCATTTATATCGTTCTAGGCTTACCAGCATTGATACCAACCTTAGTTTCTGAGCCGAGTACAGAAATACATTCGATATCTTGTCCAATATGGTCCCTAGTGTTTCTTCCCAAAGTAACACTAGATAAGTCTTGGCTATCATTGATCTCCATATCCGTAGGAAGTTTGGTTGGACCTACTTTTTAGAAGTACCTTCAGATAAGGACAAAAGGTCAAAACGGCTTGTTGGAACATTGGAGCGGGGGTAGCTAGCAGCTTTATTTTGAAAAAATTCCAGCTCATCCTCTCCAACAGCTCGTATGTGAGAGCTAAAGGCTTTTTGAAATTTGAAAATTTGAAAATCCCTCCCAAAACAACCTGCATTATCGGCTCAGTCTTGATCGGTCGGTGCCAGATCCGAAGCTTTCTCCGGTGAGTAATGATCATTATTGCTCACTTCCTTGCCTGAACTGATCCCCACCTCATGCTCGTTGACTGCAAGACATATGTATTGTAAAGCATTCTTGACAGGGCCGGCCCTAAGATTTTAGGGGCCCAAGGCGAGTTCCTAAAATGGGGCCCCTCTTTCATATTACTTTGAAAAAAAAAAATCTGCAACAACTATTTTTTGACAAATAAAACAATAGAAAATTGATCTAATAAAAAATTAATATTGAGCATCAGATAATAAGTGAAGTTATAGTCAACACCAAAATTTCAGTGTGTAGGATAAGATTGTATTCATCATTTGCCTCTTTAAATGCAATTCTTCAACCAATTTCAGATACGATCAATTGAAGATGAAATGGAATTCATATCCAGATCATGCACTAACAAAGGTATTATAATTTCCACTCTTAAGAAAACTGTTTTTGGAGCAACAGTTTGGCATATATGATGAGAATGGAATTGGATGCTGAATATGGTGAGAGTTATAAAAAAAATATATCAATATTGTTGAATTGGAGTCTATTTTTAAGACTATTACTTATGCACTTGACAAATGGGAATCAATCTCTATTTGTTTGAATTCAAACTTTGCCATTGATTCAATAAATGGTAACTCTCCATTCCCTTGGAAATATTCTTGGTGGATTAGAATGATAAAAGAGTGTAGTCCAACTGAAGAACAGAGCCCTGAGAGGAACCCAAATAAATATCCTTTCCTTTGTAATCAACAAAAATCTAAAAATAGATCCAAAAATTCATTCATCAACAATCACAATTGATTTCCACAATCACGGTGTATGAGAGAGAGAGAGAGAGAGAGAGAGAGAGAGAGAGAGAGAGTGTTTATGTGTTCTGTCAAGGTTGATTTCCACTATATCAGGCCTTGGAAAAATCCATCAGAGGTATAATATTTGAGACCATTCAATATATCATTAAATTCATGAACCAGAATCACATGCCAGGAATGGGTAGTGATAAAACCCAAAGTAGGAACTTTAAGTACTGCATCAAAGTGAAACCTATACATTTGAATCAAGAGTTACAAGTAAACTTCGATAAATAATCAAATTTTTACATACAAAGATTATTGAAACAACTAAAAAGAACAATTTTGAAACCTAACCTTAGCAATTGTAGAAATCAATTCAAGTGCCAATACCTAAATCTTTGGTAGCAGAGAATGAATCCAAGTGGTGAAACCAAAAAAATTTGGAAGTAAGAGGAGATTTGTGGAGTCTTTTGGATTGAAAAAGGGCTGAGAAAAGGTGAAGGATTTGAAACAGAGGAATCAAATTATATAGAAACCTCCATGATTTGAACTCTGGTTCAGTTACTGAAAATAAGGAGCTCTATAGACGGTAATTAATCCAGAGAAAGATTCCATGGTTGCGGTTACTAAATTTACAAAGCTCATAGATAGTGAACTCTTCTGGTCTTTAAGTGGGAGACATTGTGGGCCTATGGCTGTCAACGAGCCCGTCAGACCGGGTTTAGATTGGTTCGAATCGGGCTTTTAATAGGGCCTATTTTTTTATCCTAAAAACCTGGGTGTGAACCCGACCCAATTTTTAATTAAGTCGGGCATGCCTTGTATATTTAGGCCGGGCTGGGCACACAGATTAGATGTTTCTAATCTCCGAAAAAGTGTGCTTTTAGCTCATTGCCCTTAGTGTATGATCTACCATTTTGACGTTATCGATTACCCACATCTTAAGCCATTAATGGTTGTATGATCATCTAAACACCAGTTTGGTGCTTAATTGATGATCAAGTGTGTGGCCAAGGTTTATGTAATGGTGTGTTGGTTGGGTTGTACGTAGGGGAGAAGGGGAATGAAATCTACGGTGGAGATGAGAGGGATTGAATTGATAGTCATACTATATAATTAAAACCATGGTTCCCATCCATTAAAAAGAAAGAATATATAGACAAAGTATAATTAAAATAAATAAAAAACTAATTTAGTGATTAATTGATTTGCAATTTATCAAATATTTCATTTAAGTTTTTATACAATCTATCATAAATCATGATGACAATGTTTTACTTATAATTAGATAAGTTGGCTTTCTAATTTGTATTCAGCTAAAATCTGATATAGAGACAGCATATTCTAGTTACTCTGATTTGTTTTTTTAAAGCAGATTTACTCTGAATCTCTTATTAATAACATGGCATTATGGCAATATAATATGTGTTAATCAACAGTCAATAGAATCCAACGAAATATTAAGAAAGAAACTAAAGAGAGAGAGAGAGAGAAAATACCTTAAAACCATAAAAACCCTAATTTAGAATTGATTGGTGAAAGAGCCGAAGAGGGTGGGGCCCGGGGATGCCGGATGCGAAATGCTCGTGCGTGCGACTGATGAAGGGTGGGGCCGCAGTAGTGGTGTGGAGCAGAGAGAGAGAGATGAGAAGAGAATAGGGGGCTGATGAAGGGTGGGGCTCTGGTGGTGTAGAGCCGAAAGAGCAAATCGCACAGAGAGAGAGAGAGAGAGAGAGAGAGAGAGAGAGAGAGAGAGAGATGAGAATAGGGGAGGGGCGACTGAAAGTCGAAAGAGCAAAAGACAGGGTTTCTTTCGTTTTACTTTTAAACCATTAGTGGGCCCACCGATTTAGTCAGGCCCAACCAACATTGTGATGGCCCATGGCAATTGGGCAAGGAGCCCCTCTAAAAGAAAATTAAAATACAAATTCCTCTTGAAAAATTGCTCTTCCAGATTTGGGGGACCCCAAAATTCGGGGGACCGAGGCAGCAGCCTCTTGGGCCTTGGTCCAGGGCCGGTTCTGCATCAGATAGTCATCTTTTGATTTACGTGATAAACACATCCCAAAAAATGAACATGATAATAGCCCATATATTAGACGTGGTTCTAGGATCACTTAACTGTATGATGGTAAGACCATGATATCAAGATCTATTGCCTCAAAGATTGGGATGAAAAATGATCTTCATCCTTTGATTCAAAGTAGTCCATAATTAAGGCATGTGAAACCCGATTTGAGAACTGTTCCATTTGATATGAAAGCCACGATGTAATAAATTTTTTGCAGAAATCTGGTATTAAACGTGCTCACTAATTCACTGTCATTTTATTCATCACGAATTTCTATCTAGGCCAAGTTGGAGCCTAATTTATGTGGTAAAAGATAATCGGGCTGACAAGGAACCTGGCCCATTCACAGCCCAACCTTGGTAGTGAACGCTAGCCTTAATTTCAGGGCCAGCCCTGACATTTTGGGGGCCCAAGGCGAGTTCCTAAAATGGGGTCCCTCATATTACTTTATAATATAAAAAGAAATCTAAGAGCTGAACCTGATGTAAACAATCATCAACCAAATTTTGCCTTTCCATTGCAGTTTGTTAAAAAGCTCCTAAAATTTTTGGGTTCTCATTGTTCTCTAGCATTCATTTTAGTAGTTTTCTCAATTGAATTGGGTCCTTGAGGAATTAAGGTTTCTCAATTCAATTTTTTATAAATTGAATAGTAACATATTGCAATTTAGTAGAATTTGCAAAGCAATGTTGTTCTTTTATTTTTCACAGTATTATTCATAGTCTTTGTTCAAGGTTTTGACTTTTGATATTGGGTTAAAGGTTTTAAATCGTTCATTGAATTCAACTTGGGGAAGCCTAGTGGAAAGAAAAAGAAACATTACAAACGTAACAAACCAATCAGAGGCCAATGAGCTGATTTAAACCCGATCTCCTCCCCTTCTTTATATTTCAGCACTTTGGAAACAATAGCAATCAAGAGATCAATTCTATCACAACAGTATAAATAGGTTAATGTGCTGATTTAAAATAGGCATGGAAAGCCCTTTCATGGGTTTTGAAGGAGTTTTAGGAGCCCTAATTTCAGCTAAATTCATACTGCATACAAGATTTAAATTGGGATGCCTTTTGAAGGAGTTTTAGGAGCCCTAATTTCAGATAAATTCGTAGGGAAAACAAGATATTCATAGGGCAATAGATCACAAATAACCCTTCATACAAACAACACTTCATACAGATTTTTTTGGGCTTTCATATCATTTACACATATAAAAATAGATGATTAAGAGAAATAATCTCACCAAGTTATCAAATATTGGCCTATACGTATCAGGTATCAGCGTCAATACGTATCAGGTATCAACTCGGGTATCGGTATCCGTATTGGCCAAAATGGGCCCGTTTGGGCCGATACGGCGATATCTCCCAATTTAAAAAAAAAAAAAATCCACCAATACAACTCGGTATCGACCAATTTGTAACGGTTACCCGAGTTGACACCTTGAATCCCACACCTAAGAAACCGAAAATATGACAAGATCCGTTTTCATAAAAATAATTAATATTATTGAGAATTGCAGAAATATTGAAGGGGAAGAAGATAAACAGTCACAGTTCATCTACAATGACAGCTCAAATACACTATTTGTCTGTCTGAAGGTCAGATTTGTGCTGCAATCATGCAAACCCTCTTCTATTTATGGAAAACCAATGAATCTCAGCAAGACAACAATATGATATGATGATATAATTATGGTAAAAAACCCAATAGAAATTTTCGTTCCTACAACAAAAAACCTAATTTTTCACCCAAAAATCTAACCTTTCCATAAAAAAGAACACTAACTAAAATCAAATCAGCGTACCTGAGGTTATCGCACGTGCACATATATCAGTATATGGAGATGCCGACTTGGCGATTTGCCGAGATTGAGATGCGTTGCAGACTTGCAGACGCTTCAAGCCTTCAACAATGGCAATCAGGCAAATAGGCAATGGAGTTTGATGTTTGCAGTCTTGCAGAGAAGCTTCATAGGTATTTCACTGGAGTCTGGAGAGAGAGAGAGAGAGAGAGAGAGAGAGAAACTAAGAGATGGAGGGGGTGTTTGGAGAGAGAGACGTTGGAGCTGGTTGGAGCCTGGAGCTTGGAGACAGAGTTGAAGAGAGGAGAGGCCCAAGATGGTTTGGAAGCGATGGCTGGAGTAGAATTGGGGCCTTTATATATTTATTTGTTCTATTTTTGCAAACCTAATTTTTAAAGGGAATTTCTTTTTTGGGGGCCCCTGGAAACCGGGGGCCCAAGGCAGCCGCCTAGCTCGCCTCGGTCCAAGGCCGGCCCTGATTCTTGGGTGTGAAAGGATCATCGGTTGACCCCTCCGTACCTGAACTAGAACCAGTCTCCCCTTGAACAGGAGAGGTTACAGCATGGTGACTAACAATCTTCCATTGCTTAGTTGTTCGATTCGCCTCCTTACCATCGGTTCCTTAGGCCTTGCTAAGAACCTCGATGTCAGCATTAAATAACAGCCCTTCCACTTTTATCTTGACGAACTCTGGGATTTTAACTCCTTTCTCAACATTAATCAAGACAATCGGTGGAAAAAAATAATTAAGATCAGAAGTTGATGCACTAAACTTAATGAATTTACCAATTACGTTAGCAACAACTTTAAAAGTCTCAGTAAACCATGCGTAGAGAGGGACCCCACTTATTTTGACCCAACGTTGTTCTAAGGAACTTGTACCATCCGGGCAGGAATTCCAATTCGAAAAAGAGAATGAGATGCTGCTATCCAAAATGCTTGTATGCTTGAGGACTTTTTCTTTGTCATTTGCGGAGATAAAAATGAAGAGGAAAGTAAATCATTGATTTGAGTGAGATTTGGAGTTCTTTCGGGCTTCCACGTCTTAGATGCCAACATTCTAGCCTGGAAAGATCAATCTTCCTAGTTGTCTTCCCGATGAGACAACGGCGCTGAAAGAATCCACTTTGATCACAGGTATTAGAAATTTCGAGGACTTCCCCATGCGAAGCTGAGATTTGTCGAACTACCTCATTGTCAAACCAAGGATCGAAACCAGAAGAGTGAACTACATCATCATAAGATTTGTTGTCACTAATACCTAGAATAGTTTTCCCTTCATATCCACGGTAAACCATCCATCAGAAGGATTAGTATAAAAGGGCATCTTCTTTCCCCCTTTCTACTTCTTTAGACGAAGAATCTTACCATTGTCTCGAATATCCTTGCAACAACTATTGTAACATCTATACAGAAAATCAAAATTAAGAAAAACCACATGACTTACAGGTCCAATCACCATCTCTAATGGCAAGCTTATTAGATGCTATCAGTAAAAAGAGTGTTACACGAAACTACATTTCTATGAGGCATTTGGTCAAACACCTTGAAGGCATACCGTAAAGAGCAAAAATTCATGTGCTTCTTCTCCTTCTTGTTGCGCTTATTCGCTCCGCCAGTACTCGGAAACTCTCGAGCAACGAGGCATTCGGGGAAGAAAAATTCTTCGACCACGGAGGTGGTGGGCTTGGCGGTGGGCTCGGTGGTGGAGGCTCTGATCTTGGCGGTGGCGCGGGACTTGGAGGCGGTGGTGGAAGATTTGGAGGTGGTGGTGGATTTGGCGGTGGGCTCGGTGGTGGAGGCTCTGATCTTGGCGGTGGTGCGGGACTTGGAGGCGGTGGTGGAAGATTTGGAGGTGGTGGTGGATTTGGCGGTGGAGCAGGCACTGGTGGTGGGTTTGAAGTTGGGTCTGGACTTGTTGGAGGTGGTGGTGGTGGGTTTGGTGGATGTGGAGGCAGAGGGCTTGGTGGCGGACTAGGTGGTGGAGCTGGTGGTGGCTATGAGGCTGGTAACATGACTAGGTGGTTGAGCTTTTCTGAATTAAATATGGCCCCCATATCGCTTTCATCTATTCATGATATGGATCCATGAGATTGGCTAACCCAAGGAGTAGTTATTTGGATAATCCGAATTAGATTAATTTGCTATAACTTATATTCACATCCTTTGGATTAGTTACTTCTATCATACATATTAAATTAATTTGCTATAACTTTATACATCCTCTTTAACTGAAAATTTTCTTTGGCAGACAATCTTTTACAATGCATTTACTTCGGCTTATGACATCATGGGCTGTTGTTTGTGACGTATGGTACTTGGAGCCACAAACTCTAAAGCCTGGGGAGACATCTATAGAATTCGCAGAGAGGTGACTCAGCTCTCTTATTACTTCAGAATTTTATTGAGGATTGATTTTGTCATGGTTCTTGTAATAAACTCTTCTTTTGTGCAGGGTCAGGGACATAATTTCTGTTCGAGCTGGTCTGAAAAAGGTGCCTTGGGACGGATATTTGAAATACTCTCGCCCTAGCCCAAAACATACAGAACGGAAGTATGTTGGACAAAATCTCATTTTCATTACTTATCCATTCAAGCTTTTAGAACTTTAAGACTTGATTTAGACAGTGCCTAGTCAATATGACAAATATTTTTTCAAGCTTTATTTGTTACTAATTGTTCATTTGTTTGCATAAGTATCAGGCAAAATTTATCCGTGTTTTTTGAGTTTTGATTGACTTTTCAATTTCCCCCTATGGATTGGACAAGTGGATGATGATGATGATTGATTGACATCAATATCTTGTTTGTGTTCATTGGGATTTATTTTTTTTTCGAGTTTCTAGCCAAACCAACTAGTCAGGCGGAAACAGAATGGCTAGTTAAAATTGACTAAAATCTTACGGACCATTCCAATCAGTCATTAATTGAGAAAGCTGACTAGAATTTCATTCTGAACTACAATCAAATCATTATGGCCTAAATGTGGATGTAAGTCAATTGTAAAATTTAAACTTTATATGGAGTGCACATTATGTTTCAGTTTTCCCTCCAAATTAGCAAGGTATATTTGGATCATTTAGAGACGACAGAGAATTTTCTTCATGGAGTCGCCCTGTGACAGTTTTTGTGTGAAAACCAAACCACAGCTGGTAATGTTGTTACTAGTCATGGAGTTGAGCTTAAATGAAGTGGTGAACAAAATTTTAAGTTTCATCTTTATGTACATGAATCTATATATAATGTTTGTACTTGAGTTATTACGATGTAAAATTTCATATGAAAAGTATTATTAAAATTAAAAATTATTTTGCTTGTTCCGGCCGACATATATTAATTTCTGTCTCCTATATAAAACTCAATACTGCATTATTTGCACTCTCAGGCAACAGATCTTTGCAGAGTCAGTGTTACGGCGCCTGGAGGAATAATGAAGAAACTGTATTGTATGATTTTCACCTTTTTTTTACCATAAGACTAAGTATTAAGCCTGAGCTGATTGCCAACATTGGCACTCGAGTCAATCTCAAACCGACAACCCTCATAAATGCACTGTAACCTTGAGTATCAAATCAGTGAAAAGTCAAAAGTGAACTTTCACTTAATTGCATGCTCATAAATAACAGTGCGTTTCCAACTCCAGATGCTTATCCATTTGGACAAATTAAGATCTAACCAAAGTACCTGAGTGTCACCGGTAGCACTTGGGTCGGATACTCAGCTCTTTTCATCAAGTCATTTTTTATTCTATGTTCTCTAATATTTTTTGAAAAATTGTTGCAGAACGATTTCAGATGCATTCACCATCAAGCTGTACGACAACATACAATGCATCGATAGAGTTTATGAGAAAATCCTAACGATTCAAGCTAGAGCTGATGGTATGCAGCTACCAAAATTCTCTTGGTATATGTAAACCAAGACTTTTTACTCCACCAAGGATAGATATTTATAATTTCAAATATGTACGATCACTATTTTGTAACTGTGGCCCCTCATTTTTTTTTAACAATACTGCAACCAATTAGTTGTATTATGGTATTGACTGAGTGCAACCCTGTAGCTAAAAGGGTTCCAAAAGAAAATAAATTCTGTAGCTAGTTTTTCTGCAGTGCTTGGATGACTCGAGTGCAGTTCGTTATAATTTGCACTTAATAAAACTATTTTCCAACATTATCCATTATCCATTACGAGTTATATTACAAATCTAACAATGCCAAATTTTTATTTAAAAAAATAATTAAGCATAAAACTTTAATTTCAGCAAGTCATTGTATTTTAATGATATTAAAAGTTCGTTAGTATTGGAATGCAAATGATGAGTGGTTTTTCTCTCCTGGCGTGAGTTTTTTCTCCTCTGGCTTAGACTGGTGTAAGAGTTTCATCCTCTCTCCTGTTGGAGTGTGAAGGGTTTTTTCTTTTCTTCTTGCTCTCGTAAGTCTTTTCTGCCCTTTGGAAGATAGCAATAGGGAGGATAGTATAATGGAGGATATTATACTAAACGATATGAAGAAGAAACTCATAATTACACAAGGAAAAAGAGGAATTTGTTGCTGATTCGGTGGACATTGTTTCAAATGGACTCTGGTGACTTGTGGGGAAGATCATATGTTCTCGATGAATCAACCATGAAGTGTTCAAGACGGCCCTAAAACGGATATAGAACTTGAAGGAGTTGAAGGTGAGTGAGACAGAAGAAAAAGTCTTTCTGTTCCAATTTCCTGATGAAGGCTCTAGGAATCGAATTCTACGGCTTGGGCCTTGGAGTTTTGACAACAACCTTTTAGTGCTTGCTGATTGCAAGGTAGGATGAATTTCTCTAATGTGGCTCAAATGAATTTCTCTAATGTTCCCTTTTGGATAAGGCCGTAAGGGTATTGGGACTACCTATTAGGGCGATGAACAAAGCAATGGGAGCTAGGTTAGCTGATATTCTTGTTGTGGAAACAGATGATGATGGTTAGAGCTGGGGTAGATTTCTCAGGGTTAGAGTTCTCATTGACATCTCCAAACCTCTTCGAAGAGGCATTATGTTTAGAATCGAAAATTAGAATTGAGAATCGGTCTGCTATTTGGGTGAACTTTTAATGAGTGTCTTCCGAACTTTTGTTATATCTGTGGACTGATAGGCCATTCTGAGCGTGATTGCAATATCTCTCCTAATTTGAATTCGAGTGGGAAAGAATCGCACCAATATGGAGCTTGGCTCCGAGTTCCTAGACCTCGTCTACCCAATTATTCTAATTCCTCATCCCAACCTAGCTTTGATCGAAACAGCGGCCCTTCAAGGAGTAGAGCTCAGTCGTCTGCAGACGATCGAATGTTGCCGGAGCTGAGATCTCTCACCGGTGACAGCTTAACTCTACCAGGCATTCTAGATTCTCTTGAAAAATAATCTGCTGTAACGGTTATTGAACGGAAGCTGGCTATTCGCTTTCCCCTCATAATCACAGTCACTCAGGCTGCGAATGGTATAGCTCTCTGCTAGCTCCTGTCATAGCAGAGTTTACCTGTTTTAATAGGTTCCCATCCTCTTTGCTAACATCCTGCTACCTGCTTTAGCAGGTATCCTGTCGCGACCCAAGATCTCACAACCTCTTAATTGTAAGATCTTAGACCGTACCTTCGTATCGACAACCATAGAAACATAATAAGGCGATAAAAGTACTTTAAACAACGGAAGATAAAATTTCTTTAAAACGTTAATTAATCTAAATAAAACACATGATAATGTTCTTATTCCAATAACAAGTCCAACATAATTAAAGCTTAAACAGCTTAGATAAAATACTAACTGATCAATGTCCCATTTATTTAAAATTACCACTAACTAGAAAGGAAAATAGCTAATTACGCCACGAAGCCATCAACGTCATTCAGTCCAGTTTCTTGAGCACCACGTGCCGTCTCATCGCCATAGACTCATACATTGTCATTGGCAACACCTGTCTCATCTGGTCACCCACAAAAACAAGGAGTATAAGTTTACACTTATATGGACCAGACATGCAATCCATTGAAGCATAAAATATCAATCCTAGCCATATAACATTTCGATATATTTCATATATGTGCGCATGTGGTATGTATAATCTCACTAAGCTGAAATGAACTGAACGTAAACATATATATTAATATTACATGAATGCATCATATCTTTTAATTTCATCTTTCTTGTCATTGAATGCACGTTAGACTCCGTCCCGCTCAAGACGTTGGGTCTTAATCATACTTATCACTTGTTAGTTAGACTCCGTCATGCTCGAGACGTTGGGTCTAATGAATCATGTTATTTATTGCATGTCAAACTCCGTCTCGCTGGAGACGTTGGGCTGAATCATGCTCATCATACTCTTGCTCAGTTAGACTCCATCTTTACACAAGATGTTGGGTCTAATACCTTCTTAGACTCAATCGGATACTAGATGTTGGATCTAATGCTCATTAATCATGGCTTGACATTTCATCGTATTTTACATATCTTAATTGTGAATTATATAGATTATCATGGGACATATAAAGTGCATGAGAGTGATATCATACTACATATGCATTTAAGTGCATTTAATAATGGCACGTAAATATCAAAGTGTATACAATCATGGTGCATAAATATTACAGTGCATATCATACGATCATGGTGCGTAAAACAGTCCCAGAATTTCGAAAATAATATCAAAATACTGCAACTTTGGGTCATCGGGAATTTAGTGCTACTTGCAGCTCAATTTGGACCTTCAAGACGTCAGATTCAGAAACTGGCTAAAACATAAAAGTTGTAGAGCTCGTCGTAAGCTTTCCAACGCCGTAAGAATCGCCTCAATCCAAGTTCGGGACAGAAAGTTTAGGCCAAAATACCGAGGCAGTATCTCATGCAAAGTTTGGCGGAAATTCACGGAAATTGCTTTTTAAGTGTCAATCGATTTATTTCAATCCATGAGCACGCCCAAAAGAAAGGGAACTTAAAGTCTTTAACCAGTAGAATACCACATAACTTGTGTTTATTAATGACGAAAATAAATATAAAAACTTGAAAAACCAAAACATGCATTTTTAGATAAAACGTTTTGAAAACTCAATGTATGCGGGGAATACGGTATTAAACACATACACATATTTTAGGTGTATCAAAGGTATAAAATTCAGATCATGACATATCCCCTCTCCTTGGTAACTATTTGCATAGCAAGATTTTATGCAAGTTTTACGTGTTCAGTAGTTCTACCCTCCTCTTTTCTCATTCCTTGTCAGAGCATATTTTATTTACTATAGGGAGCTAGTAGAGAGCTGTGAGATTGCTGCTAGAACAGATAAATCCTCTTTTGCATAGAGTTAGAAAAGAGAATGGGAATCAACTTTGATAGCTCTATTGTGGCATGAGTTATCAAAGAGTTATGCCATATGCAGCCTTAATCCCTACATCTTTTGAAGAATCCCTGATAATAAGCAACCCTCGAGCCTATCTCCCAACGGCTACCCCAAATCCATATATCTCGCACCCCGATAAAAAATCCCAAACGCCAGTTATTAGTTCCAGTTCCAATCCTGGCCTTAACAAACAATCCCTAGCAAACCAAGCATCTGTAGCCCATCGAACCGTTATTAACCCACCTCCACTAATCCGACCACCCAAGCCTGAAAAGACTTTTACCTGATCTGAGACCCATATCTTAACTTTTGCGGCCCCTGAACCAGATCCCCATCACTTATGGGCCCATCCAGAATTTTCCAGAATTTGTAAACCCAACTCCAAAACCTCGGCTTGATCCTCTTAAGCTTGCTACCAAACCATTGACCCAAGTTTTAGCCTGTCCTACTCCAAATCCGACCCAACTCCCCCCCAAAAGCTGCAGACTGTATTGCCCCTATTGACCTGACCACTACCAAGACATCTGCGAAACTGTGCAAGCCGTCTCCTCTGATCCCTCCAAACCCTCAAATTTCTAATGACCCTACCCTATTGAACAAGGATGGAAATAATTCAGTCGATCTTATTTATGCATTCATCAAGAAAAGAACGAGGATTGATATGGTTGAGCAAAATTGTGTTTCCAAAGGAGTTCTACTTGGGTCTCGAATAAGCCACAATCTGAGAGTGGCAAATGAGGGGAAACTGCCACCGGCCAGCGTTGCTACGCAAACTCGTCGTTCGAAATGAAAACCCTCTGTTGGCATTGTCGGGGGCTTAGGAACCCCTACACAGTTCGAGCTCTCTGGCTTCTGATAAGGAGAGAAGCCCCCGATTTTATGTTCCTTACGAAAACGAAACTTTGCTCATGGCATATGGAAAAGATCAAAGTTCAGATTGGGTATCAAATTGGTATTTTTGTGGATGCTATTGGTCGGTCTAGTGGTTTTGCTCTTCTATGGAAACATAGAAGTTCTGTTTCGCTTCAATCAATCTCAAAAAACCATATAGATGTTGTGATTGAGACTGGCGATGATTGTGGCAATCGGCGCTTAACGGGATTCTATAGGGCTCCGACTTCTCCGAATCATGCAGGGTGTTGGGATTTATTGAAGAGAATCTCTAGCAATTTTAACCTCCCTTGGATTTGTGTTTGTGACTTCAACGAAATAATGTTCTCTCATGAGAAACGAGGTGGACTCCCAAAAAATCGTGCTCAGATGGACCTTTTCAAACAGGCGACGAACTGATGTGGATTAAGAGATCTTGGTTATGTGGGGCCAAAATTCACATGATCTAACAAAAAAGAAGGGGCTGATCTTATTGAAGAACGCTTGGATAGAGCGTTTGCTTCTAATTCTTTAGGGGCCATATTCCAAAATGCAAAAGTTAACCATCGCTACTCATCTCCATCTGACCATGGTCTCTGATGAATGAAAGCATGCACTACAAAAATAAGGTATTTTAGCGGCACTTGTTGTTAAGGCAATTTTTTGTAGCAGCAGTTTTTGGTAGCGACAAGACTAATAGCAGCAATTTTTTGTTACAAAAACTGCCGCTAATAGTCTTATTTTTTGTAGTGACGGTATAAGGCCATTCAGGTTCGAGTCCATGTGGACAACGTCAAATAGATGTGAAAATGTTATCAGGGATGGTTGGGATTCTCCTAGCTATTGAAATGGCTTAATTGAGATGTGTAGCAGAATTACGAGTACCTAAGTCAAACTCAAGCATTGGAATACTCATTCCTTTGGTAACATCCACCATCAAATTAGGCAAGCTCATAATCAACTCACGGCTATTTCTAAAGGAGGAATTTCGCAACACAATAGGCAAGAGGAGTACATGCTGAAAAAACATGTTTACTTTACAAACGTTTTAGACTATTATATAATAAAAAAAAAGTTTTAGGTAAGATGGGTTTCACGGAAATTAGGAGTTCGGAAATATATGAGATCTCAATATTGGCACATGTGGGGTTTGAAAAGGTTCTTAGCAATTACATCATTACTCTTGGGGTTTGAAAAGGTTCTTAGCAAATTACATCACTACCCTCTTGCTTAACAAATTATATCACTACCTCTCTTTCTTAGCAAATTACATCACTACCCCTCTTTCTTAGCATATTACACCACTACCCTCTTGCTTAACAAATTACATCACTACTCCTCTTTCTTAGCAAATTATTTCACTACCCCTCGATGGGCGATGGGCGATGGGCGATGGGCTATGGGCAATGATTGATCCACATCTCCCATTCGCCCATCGCCCATCGATGGTTAGTGATGTAATTTGTTAAGTAAGAGGGCAGTGATGTAATTTGCTCAGAAAAAGGGGCAGTGAGGTAATTTGCTAAGAAAGAGGGCAGTGATATAACTTGTTAAGCAAAGAGGGTAGTAATGTAATTTGCTAAGAAAGAGGGGTAATGGTGTAATTTGTTAAGAACCTTTTCAACCCCACAAGTGCCAATGTTGAGATCTCACATATCTCCGAACTCCTAATTTCCGTGAAACCTCTTTTACTTAAAACTTTTTTTTTGTATAATAGCCTAAAATGTTTATAAAGTAGGCATGCTTTTCTAAAGCCCCATGAAAAAAATTACTGACAAACATGAGGAAATGTTCTGGTTACAGAGATCTAAAGATTTGTGGTTCAAACATGGAGATAAAAACTCAAAGTTCTTTTATTCTAATGCTTCATACAGGAAAAAATTGAATCGAATTGATGGTCTCTTGGATGAGAAAGGCATGTGGCGAACCACAAAAGATGATATTGAAAGGGTGGTCATAAAGCACTATTCCAAGCTTTTCCAGTCTATGAACCCTTCTAGAATCGATGAGGCCTCGGAAAACTTATCTGTAAAAGTCTCACAGGAACAGAATGATGGCTCGGTGAAAGCCTTCACTGTGGAGGAAGTTAGAAAGGCACTTTTCCAAATGCACCCCACGAAATCTCGTGGCTCAGATGGTATGACTCCCTTGTTTTTTCAAAGATTTTGGAATGTTGTTGGTAATTCTATTATTCGATTTGCTCGAGTATTTGAATGGTCATATTGATATTGCTGAGTGCAATAAAACTCATACTGTCCTTATCCTCAAAATTAAAATCCCAAAAGACTGTCGGATTTTAGGCCAATTAGTCTTTGTAATGTCACTTACAAAATAGTTTCTAAAGTTTTGGCCAATCGTTGTAACTCATTTTATACGATCATTTTCGAGTCACAAAGTGCTTTTATTCCCGGGAGATTAATCACATACAACTCACTTCTTGCTTTTGAGATTTCTCATTTTTTAAAGAATAAAAGAAAAGGGAAAGAGGGTTGGTGCTCCTTAAAACTTGATATGAGTAAGGCCCATGACCGTGTTGAATGAGTTTTCCTTAATAAAACCTTGATCAAACTAGGTTTCTATGATAGATGAGTCTATCTTATTATGGGTTGCAGCCGCACTATCTCCTTTGAGTTTCTTATCAATGGTCAAATCTTGGGCAATGTCATTTCTAGTAGGGGACTCCGACAAGGTGACCCCCTTGTCCCCTTGTTTATTGTGTGTGCGGAAATCTTCTCAAGTCTTGTTAGTCTTGCGATCAGTCAAGGAAAAATTCCGGGTATCCATGTTTGTAGAGGTGCCCCTATCATATCCCATTTATTCTTCGCTAATGATAGCATTATCTATTATAAGGCAGTTGTGAGGAAATTGTGAACATCCTTAAACTCTATGAAGATGTGTTGGGTCAAGTTATAAATTTGACAAATCGGCATTGTCCTTTAGTAGTAATATTCAACATGGACTTCGTACTAGTATTTACAATTGCCTTCGGATTAAAAAATCAGTGCTGAACAATAAATATTTGGGACTACCACTTGTGCTGGGAAGATCAAAGAAAAATGTCATTGAACATATTAAAGAAAAGGTGTGGTGTAAGTTGAAGTGTTGGAAAGGTAACTTGCCTTCTAAGGCCGGAAAAGAGGTTTTAGCGGTGGTGCGAGCAATCCTCACGTATTCAATGAGTTGTTTCAAACTTCCATCTTCTGTTGTCCAAGAATTATCATCCATTATTACTAGATTTTGGAGGGGCAAAAATAGTGTAGAAAGAGGTAAAAATGGTGTAGAAAGGGGTATTCACTGGAAGGCATGGAAGGATGTTTGCATCCCAAACCCTTCGGGGTAATGGGTTTCAAAGATCTTTTCGCTTTTAACTCGACCATGCTGGAAAAACAATTTTGGTGAATTATATCTGCCCCCAAACAATCTCAAGTCGATTTCTAAAAGTCAAGTACTTCCCAAAGTCTTCTATATTTTAGGATAAAAGTCAGTGTAACGCCTCCTTTACTTGGAAGAGCATTATGTCTGCAAGGAATGTCATTAGCAGCGAAGTGATTTAGAGAATTAGGAATGGCTCCTTTGTTGATATTTAAAGACCAATGGATACCTCAAGAGTCGACCTTTCGAGTTATATCACCAAAGGTGCATGGAGGGCCAAAGACGGTTGTTGATCTTATGCTGGGAAATGAGAACGGTTGGAATGTTAGCTAATCAATAATTGTTTTATTCAAGTCGAAAGGGATGATAAAATCGCATGGGTATTTGATAAAAAAGGAAAGTTCACTGTCCGAAGTGCATATAAAGTGGCGTTGGATTCACTTTCTCACTCTTGTGATTTGGCATCCGACAGTTCTATGGTAGAAGAAAATTTCTGAAGGAATCTTTGGGCTTTGCGATTGCCCAATAAGGTGAAGGTATTTGCATGGAGAGCGTACCAAAATATTCTTCCCGTAAAAAACTCTCTTCATAAAAGGAGTGGAATAATTTCTCCGACTTGTGATCTATGTGGGGTAAGTTTGGAAAGTGTATCTCATGCTCTTCGCGATTGCAATATGGCCTGTTGCTGATTTCTCTCTTCCTTAGGAGTGCATGGTGCTATTCATCAAAATTTGTCCTTTAAAGAGTGGACCATGGTGTTTCACCAAGGTGTTGGAAAGGCAGTTCTCGATAGATTGTTTATCATCGCTTAGGCTGTTTGGAATGAAAGGAACTTGATTGCTCATAGTGCTAAAGCGAAAAATTGGATCCATATCGTTCAAGGTGCAGAAAAATACCTTAATGATTATCAGATGGCGATTGATAAATCTTCAGTTGCCTCACCGTCGATTCCTTCAACCTCGGATGGAAAATGGTCACCGCCTCCCATTGATAGCTTTAAAGTTAACTTTGATGGAGCGTGGTCTTCATCATCTAAGGCAGCAGGCATAAGTGTCATCATTCGTGATCATAAAGGACTCATCATGGTCTCATGACAAAACATCGAAAGCACATTTCCTTGGCAAACCAATGTGAAGCTCAAGCTTTCCTGCATGCTGTTTGATTAGCCTATGAATGCGGTTTTCAAAATGTCTATTTTGAAGGAGATTCTCTTCATGTTCTAAATGGTGTAGCGAACCTATATGATGAATCTGATCTCTCCTTCACTTTTGAGGATATCAGAGAAGGCCTTAACACTTTTAATACTAGGCTATATTCTCATATCAAGAACTCGGCCAATGGAGTCGCTGAAGCGTTAGCTAAGTTAGGATTAATATGTGACTGATGAAATCTGGATGGAGGATACTCCCCCAGATTCATGTTATTGTTATGTTGAATTTTTCTAGTTAATGAAACGTTTTTCCAATTAAAAAATAAGGTCTTTAAAGAATGCACACATTACTAGATTACCATGTTAGATAGATACGTTATGTACAAATGAAGATTATAATCATGACTCGGACCCCTTGCAATGCTTCGAATCAGATGATAAAAATTTGTTTTGCCTTGATCTTCTACATAATGGATCTTAAGATTATGGCACATTTATCAAATGGTTAATTTTTTATTCATGTGTCACAAATCCCCAAAATTGGCTCTAAACTCACGTTTGAGTGTGATGAGTGTCATATGATTGAAGATCCATATTTTGAGGATTTGTGATATGGAATAAAAAAACTATCCGTCTAATAGGAGCACCATTATTTCAAGATTCATTGTGTGGAAGATTGAGGTGAAACACGAGCTCCATTATTTAATCCGAAGCAATCAGTGATTTTCAATGGGTGTGAGACATAAGCTCTTTTGGAGAACACGTGGGTGCGAATAGAGTTACCTTATATTTAAATTGTTAAAAATCTAAAATTAAACTTTTAGATTTTCAGAAAATTGGACATATTTGTGACAACGATTGGTAGCCTCAGGTGGACTTTTGGTGACTCAATCTTTGACAACAAGTGGCCCCCTATTAATAGGGTGGATTGACCAAATTTCAATTAACTAGAGCCACCCATGTCACAACCATAGGACCACAAAAAAAACACTTTTCAACCGCCGTTCACCCTATAATTAAAATCTCTTTCTTTCCTATATATCTTAAATCTCCAAATTTATTTAACTAATCAATCAAACCTATAATTATTGAAATATCAATTAAGAAAGAAAGTAGAGACTAGAGAGAGATGGTGAAAATTTTAACGGCTTTGGCCTTCATCCTTCTATTGATCGCTGCAGCGTCGCCACATGGCAACGCGATGAAAGGTTACAATAGATTTTTTTCGTGTGAAAAAGAATGTCGTCGTACTTGCCTGGAGATGCTTGATTATGAGATACAAAAATTAAGAGAATGTAAGAGGCAATGCCCCATTGCCTGCTCGGGGCTGGGCTTCGGAGGTTTTCATTAACAACGACAGTGGCCGCAATCGATGATCTCCATAAACATGGTATCAGATCACCTCACACTTTTTCATATTTGTTCTCTCTTTACACATGATCTCAATCGAGAGAAATGATAACGTTTGGCTTACTATAATGACAAATTTCGTTTTCAGTAGTTTTTCAGGGTGGGAGTCCTTTTGGTACATTTCGAATTAATTTCGATACTTTTCGAAAAAACTTCGGAAAAGTTTCGGGGATTAAAAATATATAAAAAAATACTTTTAATATTTTTTTAAAAAAATTACTACAATATATAATAAATTACTAATATTTATTAAAAAAAATATAAATATTAAATAAATAAAATAAACATTAAAAAAAAAAAACTAAATTTACGAAATGTCGCCAAAAAATACCGAAATTTTTGTTTCACCCCCTTTTCAGTAAATTTAGCCAAATTTCGGCGAAATTTGTCACTATGCCTATAACGATATAGACCAAATGCTCTTATTTTTTGAGAAGTTGCCAGTAATTTGCCTTTTTTTGGGGAAAAAAGTGAATAAAATTATAATTATTTGAGACCTTTTCAAAAAAATTGTCATTTTTAAATTTATCCTCGAATTTCATGAATAATTTACAAAATTTTCTAAAATCCACCCCCACACACACTTTTTTAAAATAATTTTTATAGTTTTCGATAAATATATTTTTATTATTTTTTTTTTTCAGAATTTTGACCATTTTTCTTCGAATTTGACAAATTTTGCAAGATTTTTTTCAACCCAATTTATTCTCAAGCTCCAACTTGGTCACTATGCCTATAACTCATAGTTTCTAGACCCGTCTTCTTACGAAGTGGGTCCAACATGTTTGCAAGATGCCTTAGCATTGGGCATGGTTTAATGATGATAATACAACACGATGTTTAAGCCTCATAACGTGTTCCCTACGTAACTGGTCTTCAAACATCATAAGTAAGGGAATAAGGCCTTGGGCGATTGTACTCCATTTCGAGAAGTTTAGTGCAAAAAGTGGCTAAACGTTTTTTAGTTTTTTCAAACATCAAAGATACATTCGAGATATTCGAGATACATGAGAAGGCCTCTTAATGCGTAAACTTGGGCCTTACGTGTTGTTAAACGCGCCCACCATAATTTCTGAGATTAATAGAGCGTCACCAACATCAATAAGTACAACCTTTACGAACACCCTTTATATTCCATTCTGTAGAATATCATATACATTGATATTAGTATAAAAAGTGTGTTCATTTAAAAATTCAAATCATTCAATTCCAGCACTTTTCTGTGAATTTGTTATTCATATATATGAGACCAACATTGAAGTATTCGGATTGGATGCTAGAAATCATCTATGAGCTTATTTTTAGTTGAGTTCAATTCATATCCAACTTGACTCAATGGGGTCATAAATTCATGGCAAATTGCATCGGCTACCCTTAAAAGTCTCACGGATTTCAATAGGAGGTCATTTTGGTTCATTTCGAATAAACTTCAAGAAAAATTTAAAAAAGTTTCGAGACAAAAAAATTATATATAAATTATATTTAATATTTTAAAAAATAGCTAAATTTTTTTTAAAAAAGTTTTATTAAATTTTGTGAAATTTTGTTAATTTCGTCAAAATTAATAAAATTTCAGCGAAAAAATCACTTAAATTTCGTCGGAAGTTTCGTCTAACCCCTGTTAGGATGAGTTTCGGAGAAATTTATTACTATAGTGAAGATATCATCCATTGATGTGGGTGATTAAATTCCATCTCTAATTTATAATATGATCTATATATTTATGTGCGTATGCATATTTCACATTATCCTATAGTTCCTGTGCAGGTTGAAGTTGGTGGAGTCAGAGTACATAGTTTACTCCACCTATAATGGTTCATTTGTACTTTTGGTCGTGTAAATTGGTCAAAGTTTAGTAGTAAGCTACGTTTTCCAATTTTTGATTTTGTAGATTGGTCAAAGTTTAAGGAGTGTGTTTTCTTTTTGTAAACGTGCATCCAATACAAAGAAAAATTGTGATGATTATTGTACCTAATATAAATCTATGAGATTTGTCCTTAATTTTTATGAATGGCTGTGATGTATTTGTATTTGGCATCAATGAACACCAATTTATAGCTGTTTGATCAAAGTAAGCGGTTACCTATTATTATCGCAGGCAGAGGTCAATACTTGATGAGAAAAAGTTTATTATCAGACGGTTCTGATTGTTTAATCAATGCAATGATCAGAACATATATAAGGGCTAAGCAACAACATGATGGAGATTTACATGATAATAGATACAAAATGAAAAAGTTTATAATCTTAACAGGCAGTTTGACATAAATAAACTTATCATCTTAATGGCGATTTCATGTAATTTTTTTAAATCACATCCGTTCATTCATGTGGAGATGTTGTTGTTGATGAACTTCTTGGCGTTTAAGCATTTAAAATAAACAATTAGAACTGATTTTGGAGATTTACTGCTCATCTTAACGGCATTTGACCGCGTTGTGTAACAACATGATGGAAATGTTGTTGACGATGATCTTTGGCCCACTAAATCTTCACATTGAGTCAGTTACGTCACTTTGCATCGATGGTGAAAAATAGAGTCAATTGTCTAAGATTAGTGACCCGTTCCCAATCTACATTGGGATCGGGTTTGATACCCTATATCATATTAGAGCTCCACACCTCCTGAGCATACAAGACGTACCCTATTTCATATTAGAGTACCACACCTCCTGAGCATACAAGACACTACATCCCAACTTAGATACGATATAAAGAAAACGAAAGTCCAAACTCCTTACTACAAACCACACTCACGAAATTGGGGGAATAAGCAAAATATGGGAGCTAAAACTTAATTTGGGGAAATAAGCAAAATATGGGAGCAAAAACTTGCAGAGGAGATTTGTATCTTTGGCCAAAATACTTTGTTATTTTTGGGATCTGTGCCAGTAGAACACCATCTAAGTCGTCTGATTTGAAGACCCTGATATAAAGATCTTTGAGGGGCACCAAATATGATCTCTAATCATCTTCTTTGTTAGAGTCAACCAACCATTGAATCAGATGATGGCCAAGCATTTCATCCCAGTTTTTTGGCCTCAGAGATTTTTACGACCTTCAAATTTGATGGCTTAGATGGTGTTCCATTTGACACAGATCCCGAAAAAACAAAGTTTTTTTAAGCATGTGCAACAATACAAATCTCGTGTGCAAATCTTAGGTCCCTTAAAAAATTTGCGCTTGTTGGGTGACTTTTAAAAAATTCGTGCATCTTTATAAAATTTACGAAAATTACGTATTATTCGCAAATGATTCTTCACCTTTTAATATTTTTTAATAGGTACCCCTATTCCCGCCTATCAGATTACAGAGGGTGGCTACAGATGAAAACCATTGACTGATTTGGATAGTTTTCACCCCGATCTTCCACGATGGATCTTGAGACCATGGGTATACCAGGCATTCAATTTTTTTATTGCACGAAACACAAATCCCAAAAGTGGGGTTAAAGCATGCGACACACATCACGCTCAAACGTGATTTTTTTGGGATTCATGTCATTTGAAATAAAAAGCTGACCATCTAATGGTATGCCCATGATTTCAATATCTATCATTGAAAGATTGGGACGAAAACCGATCTCCTTCATCTAATTTAAAGCAGTCAATAAATTTCAGCGTGGGTGCCCTCAAATATTAAGTAGGTGAATTTAAATGTACTCATTTTAAAATCTAAATTTTGATACCAGTCACGATAAGTACCGGTAATGATACCGTACCTTTTATACCATGGCTGTGACTATGTAGGGTTGGGCCAAAATATTGGCTCCCAACGGATAAAAAGCATATGCCTCAACCGATCCGACCCGATGGGACGGGTCAGTAGTATATGCCCGACTTGGCCCCTAAAGCCAACCCGACGCTTGGTTAATAACCCCCATATTGCTTAATTTTCTACATAAAATACTGGATTTGGTTGATTAAGGGAGTACTCATCGAGTCGTATCTTTTAGAACAAAATTTGTCAAAGTCGAGCCATTGTTTTGATATTTTTCCCATTATTTTTATGTTTACTTGTTGAATTTTTAAGGTTTTTGTAATCTTAACAACTCAAATGCAATGGAGTATCTTAAAATTTTAAATTTTCTTTTATTTCCATTAGACAAAAATATTCATCTCTAATTCCTCAAGAATTTATTTCCTAGAGAATCTAATCAAGTCATGAAATTTCAATTATAGGGAAGTTACTTCTTATAAAACACAATCAAATTGGAGAAGTGTCATTTCCAAGAGAATTCAATGCCAAAAAAGTGAGCACGGAATTACTAAGGCTGCATATGACATAGTTCTTTGCTATCCCTTGCCATAGTAGAGTTCACCTGCTTTAGCAAATTTCCATTCTCTTTGCTAACATCCTGCTACCTGCTAAAGCAGATACCCCTTCTCCTTGAGAACTCCTTGCATAGCAAGATTTTATGCAAAATTTACATATTCAATAGTTCTACCCTCCTCTCTACTCACTCCTTACCAGAGAAAATTTTATTTGCTCTGATAGGGAGCTAATCGAGAGCAGAGAGGTTGCTGCTAGAGCAGGTAAATCCTCCTTTATAGGGAGTTAGAAAAGAGAATGAGAATCAACTAAAGCAAGTGAACTTTGTTGTGGCAGGGATTAGCAAAGAGCTATGCCATACGCAGCCTAATTCACTTCCAAGAGAACAGTTCCAAATTATGAAAGAGAGCCTAAGGCTAAAACCTCCAATTGACCCCTGAGTTCTGTTAGATCTGATACCACTTATTAGGAATTCTACCCACACTACGAACTCCCTATCGCGATGAATGAGAAAAAATAAGAAGATTCAGGCAAAAATTAATCACACGCACAATACAAAGATTTATGTGATTCACCCAATCGAGGGCTACGTCCACGAGAGTATATGCACTATTTTATGAATATTTACAACACGCACATTCTCTTCTCTCTAGTGCAAATTCAATCAAGATCTAACACGATCTTCAACAACAAATCTGTTGTTAAACTAAGGACCTAGTCCTTCAAAACAGAGAAGAGATCTACTGGAATATAATCATGATTTCGACACAAGAACGGCTTCAATCAGATCTTCAATCCCCAAGCTTTTCTTCAATACTTTTTCTCTCAAAGTATTCTCACTGGTTTTCTCTCATGAAAACTTTCTCAAACCATGCCTGAAACCACAGAGAAACTTTCTGCAATTAGACTCCAAACCTTTTGGAAACATGACTCACAAATCTTCTAAGCATTGCAAGTATTCAAAACACTTTCAAAACAAAGCCAAAAATCAGGCATGTGGATTTGGATCTACACAACAGTCAATCGATTGACTTCCCAACCTCAATCGATTGATTTTCCAATCTCAACCGATTAACACCGGTGGTTGAGATTAAACCTTATTTAACAATCTCCACCAAGGTTTCATCCCCAACCACGTCACCACCCCAATGGGCATCAACATCTTTGATAAATGTTAATCAAGTTTAGGCAATGCCTAAACTTATTCTGCGTTACCGGCTTTGTCAACATGTCCGCTGCGTTTTCTTTCGTATCGATCTTCTCAATCGATATTTTCTCATCTTCTATCATATCTCTGATAAAATGATACCGAAAATTTATATGCTTTGTTCTAGCATGAAAGACCTGGTTCTTTGCTAGGTGAATGACACTCTGACTATTACAGAAGATATCGGTGCTCTCATCAACCTCACCAAATTCACTGACCAAACCTTTAAGTCATGAGGCTTCCTTAACCGCTTCTGTAGCCGCTATATACTCGGCCTCTGTAGTTGACAACGCAATTATCCCTTGAATTATAGACTTCTAACCAATCGCACCACATGTCAAGACGAACATGTACCCTGTGGTAGATCTTCTTCTATCAAGACTACTAGCATAGTCGGAATCGACATACCCGTAGAGATCCAACTTGGCCGTATCTCCACCTTCAAATATCAAACCATGTTCAGTTGTACATTTCAGATATCTCGATATCTATTTCACTGTAAGCCAATGTTCATTACCTGGATTCGACATATACTTGCAAACCACACTCAAGGCCTATGCTAAATCTGGACGTGTACTCATCATGACATACATCAAACTCCCAATAATATTTGCATACGAAATATTTTTCGTGTATTCCCTTTCTTCATGTGTGGACGGACTCATCTTTTTTATGAGTTTAAAATGCTTTGCTAGAGGTGTTGATACAGGCTTGGTATCACTCATATTGTATTTCTCAAGGAGCTTTTGAATAAAGGTCCTTTGAGTTAGCCAAAACATTTTCTTCTCACGATCTCTTATGATTTTCATACCTAGAATCTTATTTGTAGAACTAAGATCCTTCATCTTAAACTTTTGGCTCAATGATTGCTTCAGCTTGTTGATTTCAACATTGTTTCTTGCTGCTATCAGCATATCATCTACATAGAAAATTAAGAAGATTCTCTCTCCTTTACCATACTCTTTCGAGTAGACACAACAATCATATTGTCCCCTGTGATACTTTATGCCCAACATATATGAATCAAATTTTTTATACACTGCTTAGGTGCCTGCTTGAAACCATACAAGGATTTCTTTAATCTATAAACGAGTGATTCTGACCCTTTTACTTCAAATCCTTCTGGTTGTCTCATATAAATTTCTTCCTGAATATCTTCATAGAGAAAAACTATTTTTACATCCATCTATTCTAGTTCGAGATCTTTTTAAGCAACGACTGCCAATAACGTGCGAATCGATGCGTGTTTCGACCAGAGAGAATATCTCATTATAATCGATACCCTCTTTCTGAGAAAACCCATTTACAATTAGCCTTGCCTTAAACTTTGGAATTTCACTCTTATCACCTTCTTTCATTCAAAAGACCTATTTACAATCGATGGCTCTCTTTCCTTTAGGAAGTTCCATGAGATCCCAAGTCTCATTCTTTAAAAGTGACTATCATTCTTCTTTCGTAGCTAACTGCCACTTTATTGCATCTGTATTCACCCGAGCTTCTGGAACTAAGCATGGTTCTCCATTCTTTATGATAAGTGCAAATGTTAAAGGATCCATATCCTTAAACTTTTCAGGACGTTTCTTCATCCTCTCTCACCTTCTCAAGGTAGTCTAAACCGGTACCTGGGATTGTAAGTCTTGAGAAATTATGCCATCATGTTCTATCTCTGAGTCTTCATTATCTTTCTCATCTTGCTCATGTCTCTCAACATCAACTTGTACCTGAGGTTCACCAGATGACTGAGGTTTGTCTTCTGTATTTTTCATCGAAAACTCATCTTCGTTGAAAGTAACATCTCTTTCAACTATCACTTTTTGAGATTGTGTATCCCACAAACGATTACCCTTGACTCCTTCATTATAGTCAATCAAGACACACTTTTTAGATTTTGGATCTAACTTGGATCGTTCACTTCCCTGAAGTAATGCATAAGCCGCACATCCAAACACCCTCAAGTGAGAGTAGCTGCCGTGTCTTCATACCAAACCTTATCTGCAGTTTTCGAATTTAATGCCGCTGAAGGTGAACGGTTGACCAAGTAACATGTCGTGTTCACTGCCTCTGCCTTGAACCCATGACTCAAGCCAGAATGGTTCAACATACATCGCACTTTTGCTAATAGTTTTCTGTTCATCCTATCTGCTACACCATTTTGCTGAGGATTTTCAGAAACTTTTAAGTGTCTAACAATTCCTTGATTTTCACAGTAAGCTTTAAACTCTTATGACAAGTATTCTCCACCATTATCTGATTTGAGAATCTTCACCTTTCTCTCTGTCTGTTTTCAACCATACTTTGCCACCACCTGAATTTCTAAAACACATCTGATTTATTTTTAATCGGATACACCCAAACTTTCCTGGAATAGTCATCTATAAATGACACAAAATAGTTGGCTCCACCTACTGAAGTGACTTTAGTCGGTCCCCATACATCTGAATGTATGTAATCAATCAGTCCCTTCGAAGTATGTTTTCCAGTAGAGAAACTAACTTTCTTCTGCTTCCCGAAGATACAATCTTCATAAAAATTTAGTTTACAAGTTTGAATTTCAGAAATCGTCTTGTTCTTTAAGAGCTCTGTCAACCCACATTCACTCATGTGACCAAGCCTTTTGTGCTACAAATTTGAAAGGTCGTTGAAATCTTTTGTAGCTGCAACATCACTATCGCTAATTGTGTTGTCTACTAGAGTATACTGATTCCCTATCTTTTCACCTTTCATCAAGGTCATAACACCACGTACAACCTTTAGTATACCGGATTCTAAGATGACTCGATATCCTATCTCATCCAATGTCCCCAACGAGATCAGATTTTTCCTCAAATAAGGCACATGCCTAACCTCAATAAGAGTGTGAACACAACCATCAAACATCTTGATTCTGATCGAACCGATACCCACTATTTCACATACACAGTCATTCTCCATCAAAATCGTTCCACCATTGGCTACCTTATACTGGTCAAACCAATCTCTATACGGATACATGTGATACAATCGATGCCCCTGAATCTAGGATCCATCTACCATCAAACTAACTGGAGCTTAATAATGCATACAATAGGGCTTCACCAGAATCTGACTTAGCAACACTAGCCTGTTGCGAAGTCCCTTCATCACCCTTATTATTATTCAATCTTTGCTTACAATATTTGCGAATATGTCCAGATTGCTTACAAAAGTAACAGATAATATCCTTTCTGTCACCCCTAGATTTGGACCTGCTATTTCCTCTTGTTGATTTATTATCCCTTTTGGATTTGTCTCTTTTGCGATCATGATTTTTAACCCCTTTCGCTTAAGAGACTAATCCCTTCGGATTTAGATTCAGACTATTTTCTCAATTCGTCGGAAAGAAGTGTAGCAGTCACTTCTTCAATGATAATAGTATCTTTACCATAAATTAATATGATAATAAGGTGCTCATAAGATGCAGGCAATGAGGTGAGCAAGAGAAGTGCAAGATCTTTTTCTTCAAGTTTCACCTCAATGCTCAATAATTCACTAATTATTTTATTAAACGAATTCAAATGGTCATGAATACACATACCAACCTTTATACGAAGGGTGTAGAGTTGCTTCTTCATGGAAAGTCTGTTGGACAACGACTTTGTCATGTAGAGAGATTCCATCTTCTTCTACAGATTTACAGTCGTTTTTGAAAAATATTATACAGAACTTCATCGGACAAATATAATTGGATAGTGCTTACGGCCCTCTTATCAATAGAGTTTCACTATTCATTGGACATCTTTATCTTCTTCCTCATCTCCTTTCCAAGTAGAGCATCATCAATGCCTTGCTGGACAAGGAAATTTGTGACATTAACTTGTCACAAAACGAAGTTATTCTTTCCAGAAAACTTCTTCACCTCGAATCATGCATTCGAGACCTTCATCGTCATTATAGCATAAACTTCGCTTTGATATCACTTGTTAGATCTGAAACCACTTGCTAGCTCTGGTACCACTTGTTGGGAATTTTACCCACACTACGAACTCTCTGTTGAGATGAATGCGAAAAAATAAGAAGATTCAGGCAAAAATTAATCACGCACAATCAAAAGATTTACGTGGTTCACCCAATCGATGGGCTATGTCCATAGGAGTATATGCACTATTTTATGAATGTTTACCACAAACACACTCTCTTCTCTCTAGTGCAAACTCAATCAAGATCTAACACGATCTTTAACAATAAATTCGTTGTTAAACCAAAGACCCAATCCTTCAAAACAGAAAAGAGATCTACCGGAATATAATCATGATTCCGACACAAGAACGGCTTCAATTAGATCTTCAATCTCTAAGCTTTTCTTCAATACTTTTTCTCTCAAAGTATTCACATTAGTTTTCTCTCATGAAAACTTTCTCAAACTATGCCTAAAACCCCCAGTTCCAACAGTCTTCTTTTTTTCTTTTTATTCAAATGTAATTTTCATTAAGTTGTAAAGTCCATAAGTAGCATAAGATCCTATTTTCTTCTTTTAGGAAGCCGCAGAATGATAAGATTGTTTTTATGAATGAGCCATAAAAGGTCAATACACTCATGTTTTGATGAACCACTCTAGCTAAATAACAATGCCCGTAGTAATTTTAAAATTTTGATAACTTAGGTTTGCCCTATAAAATGCAATCGTCACGAAAATCTTTACTATTATAAAGCGAGAAAGGTAAAACTGACAATAGGGATGAAAATATTTAAATTTTTTCCAGTTCTTTTAAATGCTCATCATTATTTGCATAATAAGATTATTCCTTCCCAACTCCGTTGTCATGTACTTAAACAATTGACTACTTTTGAATCTGATGATGGAAATAGTTTTTCGTCCAAATCTTCGATATAATAGATCTTGAGATCATAAGTCACCATCCGATGGACAAAGTTTGATCCCACATGGAACACATCCCAAAAAGAAAATATGATCATAAGTATACATCAAACGTAGTTCTCAGGTCTGCCATGTAGAATTAAAATCTGACTGTCTGATGGTAGGATCATGAGTCAAGATATATAGCCCTAGAGATGGGGACCAAACACAATATCCATCTTCTTTTTTCTTTTTCTTTTTGATACGGTCATTTTTAGGCCGAGACGGCCTCGAGAACCGAGGAGCAGGCACGCATACACATATGATAGTTGGGGAGCAGCGTGAGGGAGCACCAACTACAGTGATAAGGGTTAACTAACAAAATCCAACCCACACCTTGTAAAGACAAGGGTAGGAAACAGTGTGGAGGACGAGTATCGAACCCACGACCTCCTCCCTCACAATGGAGGGAGGTTACCAACTGGGCTAATGCCTCTTTGGTACAATATCCATATTCTTACTCTAAGCTTTCGATGGTTTAAGCACATGAAACCTTGGTTGAGAAGGAAGAGTCTTCGGTTGAAAATAAATGTATCCAAAAGTCTCTCTTATAAATCTTCCCATTTCTCTTATAAATGCTTGTAGTCTACACTTTCTCAATTTTTCATGTACTCGCGGCTGACCGCCAACTAGTCCTGCACCAAAAATCAGTTGAAAACCAGCCCAACAAACCGGATTGAAATCGGGACCAAAACTGATCCAAAATTGAAAAAACAGAACCGGTTCTGAATCAATTCAGTTTCAATTTTGGGTGGCCCAAACCAAAAATCGATTGGGTAGGCTTAGAAAACAGGCTCAAAATTGAAAATAACTAAATTATATTTTTTTAAAAGATTAAAAAATTCAAAATTCAAAAATCGAATTGGAAAATGAACTGAAC
This sequence comes from Chloranthus sessilifolius, assembly GCA_021018995.1. NCBI lineage: Eukaryota > Viridiplantae > Streptophyta > Magnoliopsida > Chloranthales > Chloranthaceae > Chloranthus > Chloranthus sessilifolius. Next base: position 154,654,244 of record CM037588.1, on the reverse strand, counting down.
TAATTTATTTGGTTGCAATTCGGTCTTGGCTTCAAAATTTAGGAAATTGAACTGATCTGTTTCGGTTCGTTTTTGGTTCAGCCTGAATCGAATTGAAAACCAAAAATTTTATGTTTCAGTTCAGTTAACCTAATTTGCACCAAGTCACCAACACATTGGAATTCGTTTATGTGGTTGCGAGCATCGAGACAGGCGGAGCGCCACAATCATACATGCATAATTGAGATGTGAGTTGGAGTTGCTTTGGCCCTCCATACAACCCTTTTTTAAAAATACATTTTTCAAGTATTATAAAGAGGTGTGTCATGTGCTACTTTAAAGATGGTGCTTTTCGATCAACAAAGTCTTATCAGGAGACAACATCTCAACAAAGCACAATTTTCAGCTAGCGGTGGCCAGGAAGTGAAATGTACTTTTCATCTAAAGAGTGCATTTTGGAAAAAGATTGGCACACAGTGCCTTCCAGATTCGACGCTTTCTCAATGCAAAAACGTGCTCGTAAGAATCAATTTCCTCCAGAAGCCGGAAGCGGGAATCACTAAAATAACTAAACTGTGATTGCGGGCAGCTCCTAGTAGGAAGCAAGAAATGGCCCTCAAGGAGCATTTCCAAACAGGGTTGCTTAATGCAGGAGCTAGAGTTAGCCCTAAACGAAAATAGAATTGGATCCCAAAATAGATAGTAGAACTCGCGAACTAGTTTCTAATTTTTCCCCATTTCTAATGCGATGTACTCAGCTCAATCCCGACCCATTGTAGGCCTGGCCAGGCTTGAGTTTTTTCCAGGGCTTTTATTTGGGCTGTTTTTTAAAAATAAAATTAATTAATTAATTTTTTTTGTGAATAGATTTTAGTCTTTGGGGAGAATACGCTTGGGGCAGAGGATGACCTATGTTCCCAGTGGCCAAATCACATGTCACATGACATGATCAACCCAAAATAAATCATGTGTTGAGTTGATCAGCCATGAGACGTGATTTTTAAAATTAAAAAAATTGACTTTTTTGCCCTCTATTTGATAGGTCATAAATAAGGTAACGCTCAAAAACGTTAGTGCATTGATTTTTTCTAATTTTGACCATATTTTTAATGGTGGAAAAGTCATAAAAATATATATTTTTTTAATGAGATTTGATTGACTTTGCCTAAGTTGCCCTGACACCCGATCCTCGTGATGGATGCCATATAATAGGCGACTGATGGTGGACGTAGAGATTTCTCTACACCTAGGTGTATTGTCTCGAGCCTCTAGATTTTATAGATTTCATAATGTTTTTTCGCATTCATTTTTAAGTAAATATTTTTTTATAAAAGTTTGAAGAAGGTAAAATTTTGCATGTGTATTTTGGCGATTGCAACTTTGACAAAGCATACCGATTGGCAATTATAACTTTGCAATTGCATTTTTACTTAAATTCCTTTGAAAAACCGATCACGAGGCATTTAAGCAAAATTTCCTTTATTTTTATATCCGGTTTGGTGCGGGCCGGAGGTTGGAGCATACAACCCAAGCTTGGCCCAAATCAACCCGGGTCACCACATGCTTAGCCCAGGCTGAGTACCTCGCTAATTCGGCCCGGCCCATTGAGAGCCCTAAGTAGAAGGCGTTTAATTCCCACTTTTATGTCTAACAAAGCCACTGTAGTTCTTCTCTTGCCTTAATTATTTGAAGGGGAGACCCATCTCCCTAAACTTTGCACCATGCCTCCACGGTTATGGGTTTCAAAGTTAGGCTCTTCTTTGAATCTGTCTAACAACTGGCGTAATCTAGTGGTCGGAAATTGGAACCACTATATGCATAAATTTAGATCAGGTGGCATGGATTCTTCAGACTTCAAAAAGTGGGATAATGGGGGTGGATTTTTTCACAAGTCAGCAGACATAGATCCAAGTGCAGTTATAGAGATTGGTGCAATAGTGCACTCAAAATCCACAATTGGGGCAGATGTTGTTCTTGGATCAGGTGCTATTGTGGGTTCTTCTGTTACCATTGGGCACTCAACCAAAATAGGGTATGATCTTTAGTTTGTGCAACCATTTATACTTCCAATTTTATTTTTCCTGCAAATAATGAATTTTTTTAGTAAGAGCTAAAGATCATTCTACTGGGGAGCAGATGATCCTAAATGCGTGTGGGCATTATATTTGTGTTTGCATTTTGTAATTTTTGTGACATTATATCATAATTTCTGACTGGCTTTAATCATTTCCATTATTCATTTTGATAGAGTGTCAAGCCCCACTTTCATTAATGAAAACGAAGATACGGGTATAGTTACAAAAATTGCAGTTTTTTAAAAAAAATCGTGATTTGCAATTCTTTGGTGCACCGAATTAATAACGAATTATTCACAGATTTTGTTAAAAAATTCACGTGTTTTTTTCCAAAAATTGTGAAGTTCTTTTAAAATTTGTTCATATTTTTTTAATTTCTTCTCCAATTTTTCCCTGAACCTGCCGAATTTTTCTGTGTTCTAACCTTACCAAATTATTGCCAAACCCCGACTTTGTGGCTATTATACGACAGCTCAAAAGATTAAAGGAGGTGCAGTGAGGTGCTTTGCCAAGAAAGAAGCAAACAAAACAAAGAAAAACACAAGAAAGAATGAAATAAGCCCTAAAAAACGAAAGACAACACAAAAACCAAGCTCCTAAGAAGGAGCCCGAAATGCGAAACAAAAAAGGCAAGCGTTATGGGGGTCCCGGCTACTCCCATTCTCCATCATGTCATAGATGTGACCCTATCATATAACTTTCTATAAACTTTTATTACCTTCTTCACATTCTTCATATCATTTCATGTTCTATTGTTTAAGTCATTTAATACTGGTGTTTGATGTGCATTATATATCTCACTAGTTTGCACTCTTATTGTTATGGCATGTTAACGATATTACTAAATTATCTTTAGGTATAATGCTGCACTTAGTAATTGCTCTGTGGGCTTTTCATGTGTTATCCACAATGGTGTCTGCATCGGTCAAGATGGTAAGCCTACTAAGATGAAATCTCATTTATTTAGAAGATTTGATGTTAATTCTTAGTGTTTCTCAAATAGCCCAGTAGTATTTGCACATTTTTTAAATTATTCCAAGGATTAACGGGATATGATATGCCGCCCAATTTATATGTTGTCTTGAACGCCCCATTTTGTAGGCCACGTGTCACAAGTTTTGCCTAATCCAAGTCATTAAAGTGGTAGCTCATATTGGGAGCTTCCATAGCCTAGAAATCTTATTGAGTAGGGGACTTAAACCATTCGATCTAGGCGCTCTAGACTGTCGTGCATAACACGGATCAGATGGTCACAATCCTCTAATGGGCGTATTTTTTGGCTGAGCCATCTGCCAATGATGTGATGCTAGGTGGACAGCTTGGATAGATCAAAGATATGCCCGCCCCTGGTGGCATATAGTGGGTGGTCATGGCCCTATCCGTTTAACCGCTGTCGACATTGTCAGCCTCCTATTCTAGTTGAGTATGCTTATCTCTTGTACAATCAATTCACTTTTTAGCTCCTCATTTTTTTATTGTCAACATGCAGTCATCATATATGTGCATATTGATAAAGATCTGTGTTAAGATATAAATGATTTGAACGCTTAATACCAATATATTGTAAACAGTTTATGCATTTGCACAACAGATTGATCATGAATTGCTGCATAATTTAAAATATGATACAAAGGTGTCAGAATAGATATGCACATACTGGATCTGCGATTATTTTGTAATTTGATCTATGTGATTTCGATCTTTTTAATATGTCTGAGAATGTCTCACATTCAATCAGGGCAAAATCTAAAGTCTGATTTACTTGGGATCTAAAACTTAAAAGAGTGTTGACTCACAAATCAATAGATATGGTGGTGTTTCTCAAAAAAAAAGAAAAATAGATATGATGGTGAAAAAAATCCTATAGCTTTGTTTCAAGATCGAATCACAAAGCACCTTCCTGTTGAGCTAGAGGTTAACATATGCTTATATGCATATCACCTACATAACAGACGCATCGTTATATCTAAATCTTTTGTACACTAGTTATCTTCTTGGATTTTTGCAAGACAAAAAAATTTAGTATAAACTGTAGTGATTCTAACCACAGTCCAGCTGTTCCATATAAATGTGTATACCTTGTTCGGGTTGATATTATAATAATTTGGAGTTTTTATGGCTTATAGGTGGTTGCCAGAATCTTTACCTGCCTAGTGTTTTTATTTTGATTTAGGAAGTTGATGCAACGCTATAATAGTTTTTAGTTGTTATGGTTTGGAGGCAGTTGCCAGAAGCCTTTCCTAGTTCCTACTTAATCTTTATGTTTCCATTTAGGAAATAATTTCTTGCAGCCACCTTTTCTAGTTCAACTTAATTAATTATTTTTATTTTTATTTTTTCCAACAGGATTTGGGTTTTATGTGGATGAGCAAGGAACCTTGTTGAAGAAGCCTCAAGTTGGTGATTTTCTGAATATATTTGACATCTTCCCATATTTGTTATATTGCTATATTTTCTTAAAATTATATCTTTTCTCAACTAAGAAATATCTAGAAATTACTATTTGGATGTTCTTTAGAGATGTTATGAGGTGCATTTATAGATGCAGTCTGGGGGTGTTTTTTATCTAATAGTAATACAGTGCAAGTTGAGATGGACGGTCTCTAACTTTATGCCATGTCACCTTTTTAGGTGCCCCTTAGTATAAGGACTCAGAGGAACTGGTTTTTTTTTTAATTATATTATTATTTGGCCAATAAATGCAACTTTCATTTAGGTTAAAATATACGGTAGACTTGTTGACAAGTGAGTAGGGAAGAAGAGAAAAACAAAAAACAAAGAGTCCCATTACTGAGAGGCCAGCTACACGGTGGCAATAAGGCTCCTGCTATCAAAATAGGAGGGACTCCCAACAAAACTCCTGACGGAATCCAAATCCAATCACAGTAGCTCAGCCATTAACTCATCACACTTCGTTCTAAACTCTGCAGTCTCCCAATCAATGAATACTGTTGAAGTTGTAGTTGAGAAAAAAAATCTTCCATTATGCCTCTTACCACCTCCCACACAGTTATTCTTTTTGCCTTCAAATATTTCCACTACAATTTCTAGCATCAGTTCATGAGGAGCAATTGAACTGAAATTCCGCTACAAATTTTCTAACCTTCGTACATGAGAGTAATTCATTTTCTTCAATAATAGAACTGCTAAGCATTCCTCTCTGCAGCCTAAAGACCTCACAAGACTTAGGATTGTTATGTTGTTAATCATCAGTTTCACTGCTAATTTATTATTATTTATTTATTTTGCCGAATATGCTATACTTTAACTGCAACTAGAATCAATGGCTGAATAACTAACATTATGTTAACTAAACCCATTATTATATACCAAAGTTCCTTAATGAATATAATTTTTATTATATATATATATATATATATATTCCGAATACGCTGAGATTTTGATCGCTAATTTCATTTTAGTCTTTTAATCTATTTAGGACTGTTAAATACTAAACCAAAGAAATATGAGAAATTAATCTTACTTGCTAATTCCCAACTTTTAGGACTCAATACTCTAGAAATATAACAGATACCCACTTCAAGAGTTATCACCATGAACTCCTACTTAGGATTGGACATCCTATCTGCGATTTGGCTACTCATGCGATCGCTTTATGGCAGCCCCTTGAAACATCCATCATTCACCCTCAACCTTGGTAGCAGTCCTTTCTTCTCATTGCAGCCATCCAACTTTTCCTTCATTTTAAATTTCCAATCATCAACACATTCTCTGTTAATAAATGTAGGGTGTAGATGGCAAGGGATGAAAGTCAATAAACTTCCAACTGTGTGTTATACAAAAATTAGCATTAGTTATTATAGATTTTTAATATTTTCTATAATATAAGAAAATTTCTGAAGATTAACCATTGTAGTGCTGGAGAATTTGGCTCGAGTAGCCGACCTAATATCAACTTCCTCGAAGATTTTCCGAGTTGGAAATTATGATTTTGAGTGGTAATACACCATTCACTGTGTTTTTAACAGATGTTGTGTGCAAGCATAGGAAGCCATGTTGAGATAGGTGCTAACACGTGTATTGATAGAGGCAGGTGAGACACTTAAATATTCTCATAAAATAGTTCAAATTTTCTCTTTCTTCTTGTTGCTGAAAAATCCCAAAACTCAAAATAATTTGTTTTCTCAATATCAATTCCCCCCCCCCCCAATGTTCTTTCTATAACCGTTTTGATGGCATAAATTCAAATGATTCAGCTGAAAATGATGTGTTGCATTTGTCTTGCAGTTGGAGAGATACAGTTATTGGGGATCATAGCAAGATTGATAATTTAGTTCAGGTGGGTTGCTATCTTCTTGCCACTCACTGATTAAGCATTCAGTACTTAATGGATTTTCTGTAATCGTGTGTATATAAGTAACATATTTGTGCTATATATATATATATGTGTGTGTGTGTGTGTGTGTGTGTGTGTGATATTTATTATGCATATTTGTTTCCCATGCCTTACTCTTCTTTTATTTTTTCCAACTATGCGTCTTTTTCAACTAAAATTTAGCACCACATCATCTGATGTACATGTGTTTTCAGGATGACCAATTCGTACTCCACGAATGATATTCTACCCTTTCTTGCACAAGATATAGGGAAAATTATCATCAAATTCAATCATGACGAGATCTTCATTTTTGCAGATAGGTCATAATGTAGTTCTTGGGAAGTGTTGCATTCTTTGCGGCCAAGTAGGGATTGCAGGTTCTGTTACGTATGTAACTTTTCTCATGGATGAAACATCAAATATATGGTTCAACTTTCAGTAGCCATGATGGTTGAGCTATTGGTGAACCTTTAGTTGAATCTTGTGAATTTTTTCATTACACTCCTAGTCATTTCTAATGTTGTTGATTTGTAGGATAGGGGATTACGTCACTTTTGGAGGCAAGGTAGCTGTACGAGATCATGTTTCCATTGCATCAAAGGTATTCTTTTTTCTTTTCAAGAGGACCAAAATCCGGAACCTCCTACTTTCAAAACTAGTGAACTAGAGGGATCGTGAGTGGAAGGTAGGTGTAAAGACTACTGTATAATTTTTAACATCTATAATGGTGTATATATGTAAGGAATCTGTTTTTTATTATTAAATACATGTACAAAACAAGATGACATGAATGTCAAGATTATATGATAGTTTTTGACTTGATTTCCATATCACTACCCAAGTATTCAACGGTTTTTAGAAGCAGGAAGACCCAATTTTGGGTCCTGAAATGATTTGACCGTCGCCCTATGTTTAATTGCTAAAGTTGATAACGAAATTCGCCCTTGCTCTTTTTCTGGCTATGTCAGGCATGTATGTCAAACAAAACAAGAATTCTTTGCTAATTGTTATAGCTTAACTTTCCAAATATTGCCTTGTTGTACTTGATAAGCTGTCAAAAATGTGATATCGCTTTTCATTGTTGAAAATTGCAGCCAATGTTCCGCATTTTTCATGGGAGATGCGAGATAGTTCAGTTCATAACTGATAATTGTACCATGCAGTTTGTTTTATCTATGACATACTTGCTAGATAAACGTATTGACTTGATTCTAAAGTCACAACTTTGATTTACTCTTAATTTTTTCATTGGATGTTTATAGTTATAATTGTTTATGTTGATGAATTTTAATATAATTTCATACCGATATTTTTACCATAATTCTTTGGGTAGTGATTTTATGTTAATCATATCCAACATTTTGTGGTGATTACGCCATTTTACTGCCTTCTAGATGAAGATCCAATGATCGTATAATGGTAGTTCCTACAGTAATGCATTGTACACTGACAAAAGCTAAATTATATTATAACGGGAAATAACTGAATGGTCTTCATCCCATAGTGTTGATTGGCAACATTATTTTATGGCGGTCATGGTTGATGCAAATGGAAGCAAGACCACAAAACTAGTTAAAACCTTTGAGAAGATAGAAATCAACCTTCCACGGTGGTTAAATCAAGAGAGGCCCACCAAAATCTCTTTAGAGATGATCATCAAAACAATCTAATGGCATTCTCGGCTAACTCATCATTCATCACCATAGCCTTATCCCGTCTATTAGGGGTGGCGTTGCAAGTCCTACTTCTCCTCGCATTTATGAACCATGGCTAACTAGAAAGCTTAAAACTCTAAAATAATGTGGTCAATCCAAAGTCTATAAAATTGAAGATCCTTTATAACTTGGGATTAATTTCTATATCTTCGCTGCTCAATTAAATCTCAAATTTATTTCAAAATTGCATAACTAGGGTTTTAGCATTTGTCTTGCATCAGGATGACAAGTTGAAAATAAGGAGTCCTAGTTCAAGTAAACTTTCTAAATTAAAGTACATTTTTTAATCCAATTAAACTCACCTCAACAAATAAAATAAGAATCCTAAACCATAAGGTTGAGTGGTTGAGTATATTTTTGATCGGTGATGCAATGTAAGCCTGAGTTGGGCATCCAATTTATTCAATTTGAATTATCCAGAGGATACATTATACATTAAAAAGATACAATCAAACTTGGAAACTATTTCTAACAAAAGAAACAAATCTTATTGACTAAGTAAATAAGTATAAAATAATAAAAAACCTAATCCTAATTCAACAAGAAGTCGTAAAATTCGTGACTTTCTATGCAAACTTCAAAAAATGACTGTAACTTCTTCAAACTTATGAGGATTGAGTGTTTCTTGGCTAGTTAGAAAACTACTACCATAAGCTCTCAAATAAGACCAATCCTACATCAATGGAATGTTATTTGATACTTGAGAAGAGTCGAACATTATAGTGACAAGATTGAAAGTTAACCACTCTGTGATCGTCCTCTAATGACTTTTCATCACTTTATTTCTTCTAAATACTTCTTATTTTCTCATTCATCTCTTTCTTCATCTTCATGTAATTTTGATATTCATCAGTCATCCACTCTTGAAAAAAAGTTTGGTCACGAACTTCCTAAACACAGGATGTCTTTGTTGTACAGTGCATAGGCACATACCTTCTCTTTGACTGGTAGTGTTTAAACTACAAGAGGGTTGAGGGAAATGATGCACACATCTTGGTTTGTGTCGTTGTCGTCATATAGTACAAGATCTTTATAGTGTGCCTGAACTAGTAAGGGATTGTTGGGGATGATCTAAAGTTCCTCTTCATCTCCATAAATATCATTTACCAGGTTTTGATATACCACACTCCACTTATTACTCGCTTCACCTTTCAATTTCATCTCTCTGTGTTAATCGCTGCCACTTCTCTTTGATCGGAGATTGCCACGTTGGATTGAATGCTCTTTGATACTAAATTGATGCAAACTAAAGCAAAATAGCATATTAACTACCTAATTTTTTAAACGAAGATGAGTGGAAACCTGCAAGACAAAAATCAGCCTTCCACGGTGGTTGAATCAAGACATGCCCACTAAAAACTCTCTGCAAGTGACTGTCACTGCTCGCCAATGTAAAAGCTCTACAAGTTGGAAACAAAGGTTCCAAGTTCAAATAAACTTTCTAAACTAAAGAACATATTTTTATCTAATTAAAACTCTTAAACAAATAAAATAAAGTCCTAAACTATAGAGAAACTACAAATCTATTTCTAATAAATGAAATGAATCCTACTGGCTAGGATAAATAAACATAAAATGTTAAAAGAAACAAACCCTAAATTCAACTAAAAATCTTGAATTTCATCACTGCGCTGCGCAACCTCCGAAAAGTCATCATAACATTTTCAATACTACCCAGAATTGTGTGTCTTGGCTTGTTGAAGCTACTTGTATGAAACTTTCAAATAAGACTAATATTGATAATTTAAAATAAAAGGTCAAACATAAAGGTAGTTTGATAATTTAAAATAGGTCAAACATAAAAGTGACGATATTGGAAGTTGAGCGCTTCGTGACTATCCGATCAATGACTTTCTATTAATAAAATTTAAATTTCTCTTTTATTTCGACTTTTCTTCCAATTCTTTTATATTCTCTGCTCCTTCGCATAAGTTTGAGTTATGTCAATGGTCACCCTAGAGTCATTCATCTAGGATTTTTTTTTTTGAATGTGATACTTACCTGCATGATGTTGACATGTTGGTTATCTTGCCTTCACTAGTTTGTGTTGCCTAGTGTCTTTCTCTCCAAGGTGGGGATGAACACATCTAATTTTAAAGGCAATTGCAGGTCCGGCTTGCAGCTAATAGCTGTGTCACCAAGGACATTATAGATTCAGGCGACTATGGCGGCTTTCCTGCGGTAAGGATCTGCACTTTTGTGCCCTCTGTTGTATGGTTGCAGTACTTTAAGCGGATTCATGAAACCTCTCTATTGATGTTTTTATAGGTTCCAATCCACGAATGGCGCAAACAAGTTGCCACACTTCGCAGAATTTGTAAGAAAGGCATGGCATAGAGTTAAATTATATATATATATATATATATATATATATATATATATATATATATATGACAAGTTATTCTTTGGTTGCATACACCACTGTACTTTGTTCTCTTTGTGATGACCCAATAAGGGTGCAATCAGTTTTGCCAATATTTCAACAACGCAACATTTGTCAGCGTCTGTTTTTGTTTGATTAATTACCTTATTTGGGACACTTTTTTTTTCATTTGAATATTGAGAATTAATTTATTCTCTAGGATGCAGATCCTTTCCCTCTATTTATAAAGTAAGATGTACCTAGTTGTTCTTACTGCTAGATACAGGGGGTCCCGCATTCTCACTACAATGTGGCCATAGATGTCTGGACTGTCTTTTTTTCTGCAGGTAAGCAGTAAAGTGAGTCTGTTCGCTTAATTAACCGAAACTTGACTGTTATATTCTGTATCAGCTTGAAATAACTGAAACTTGACTTAATGCAAATTTTGTATTTCATTCTCTTTAATTTTTATTATTGATTTTTAATTTGTGTTAACTTGACTTAAAGAGAGTATTATATTTCTGTTATTTCAAGCGGATGCAGAATATAAGAGTCAAGTTTCGGTTTTATTCTTTCTGTAGTCTCAAGAAGAAGGATATATATATATATATATAGAGAGAGAGAGAGAGAGAGAGGTTTTTTGATTAGCAATCATGGTCGCTAACTTACCAAACTGACAGGATTCGTGAGTCTCGTTATGGGCATAGGTACGCAGCCATTCTATGCAATCAATTTCTGTCGTTACCACCTCCCTTGAGCGTTCCAGATCATAAGAAACCAAACCAGTTAATCCAACCAGTAAAATTTGATTTTTTTCGAACAGATCAAGTTTATTTTCTTTGATCCAAAGAGATTTTTTGTAGTCCTTTAGGAACCATATTTCTGCCTGCCCATCCACGAAACAGCTAAATATAGAAAGAAAACCACGGAACTCTAGTCTTGAATCATAACATCTTTGAATGGAATCTTAGTCTCCTGAAATTCGTCTTCATGAACATCCAATGAGAGGATAAAATTAGGATTCTCTGAATGCACCATCCAGTGAAGAGCTCCACCTGCAAATACAGGGAAGGAAGGATTGAGAGGATATGGGAAAGTAACAACAGGTCTCCATGAATCCATTCCAAGCGTGAACACCTGAAAATCTGTATTAATATGATCAGCTCTCATAAGCACTCTAACTAGTATATTCCTTCTAAACTTTGTCAAAGCCAAATTCATATGCAACTCCTGATCAGTTTAGATTAAAACCTTGCAAGCGCATAAGTTCTATTGTAGCAAGCCAAATGAAAGGGTGTCGAACCCATAAAGAAGCACGTAATTTGATTAATTCTAAAGAGTGAAGGCCTAAGAAAGTACGAAAGGCGAGAATTGTATACGATAAAGATTATCACCTACACAAGAAAAACAATTAATGATATCTAAACAAAACTTATGCAAAGAAAATAATGAATAATCAAACATTCATGATGAGATAATCAAGGATTCCGTTAACTCTAGATTTGTAATTTTTCTACTAACAATCTAAACATTTCAATAACAAATTATTTACTTTCATTTTATCACAAGCATGAGATTCGGCATACACTATCTTAACACTATAATGCATTCCATTACGACATGAATCATGCAATAGGTATAACATATCACAAGCATATAACTACAACAAGTAAAAATCATTCGTACGACATCCTATATCGGTCTACAAGATCGATCTAGGTGGAATAACTCTTTTATTGTCACCGATATATAAGATCAACGGCTATAAATAAATATTCGAGGATATATCAATATGCATAAGCTATAGCTGTACAATTCAATAATTATGACAAGAAATGATAGAATTGAAAAATGAATTAATTACTCATCTAAGGGTTGCATCCTCCTTGATCGCGAGGTTTAGCCACTCATCCTCGATCCGAATGTAACACATGAATTTGAAGCCATCAAAAACGTTCTTTTATTTATCAAATGTTTGGAACTTCTAGGAAAATGCCTGGAATCTTACAAAGCTTTGATTCCTAATTAAAAACTAATTATTAAAATCTAAAATTAAGCATTGAAAAACTAAGGAGAAAACTTAAGAAAAGATTAAGAAAATTGGTTAAAAGGAGACCTCTAAAAAGAGGACTCTCGGACCCTAAACATTGCTTTGTTTATATAGGGCGCGTCTAGAAGAATTTTCTTTTACAAGTCAATTGATTGAATTCCAAAATTCAATTGATTGACTTCAAAATATGAAATTGGCGGGCTCAAATGTCTTAAAGTCAATCGATTGATTTTGGGAAATCAATCGATTGAATTTAAGTTTGGATTTGAGCGGTAAAAAGGTGTCATAAATTCAATCGATTGATTTTTAGAACTCAATCAATTGATTTTAAATTCAGATTTTGAGCGGTAAATTAGTTGTCATAAATTCAATCGATTGATTTTCATAACTCAATCGATTGAATTTAAATTTAGCTTTGGGCAACAAAATAGGTGTCATGATCTCAATCAATTGATTTTCATAACTCGATCGATCGAGATAGACCAGTGGCATTATTAATTCTCATAGCAATGGCTGGATCAATTGGTTCTTTTTACGGGTTTTGGTGCTTTCGTTAGCTTTATGGCTTAATGCTCTCATGTAGTCTTCAATTATTCTAATTTATGCTTCTGCAAAATCCAATGGTCAAGAACATGTAAAATCACTAAAACTACACAACAATCGTCAGATTGCCTTCATCGGATAGTCAAATATTGATATTAGAGTGCGAAATATAGTCATATTTCGACACAGATCACACTCCCAAACTTATACTTTACTAGTCCTCGAACAAAAAGAATGATAAATATATCGGAACAAGTAAACTAACACCTTAATAAAATAAACGTCATTTTCGTAAGGAGTACGATTGCATTTAACATATGCAATAGACCTTTAAACCCCTAGGTGATCCCTAATGGAGGAGTTGTGTCTCCTGAATGTTTACAGTGAAGTTACCCACAAATTGAGTTTTCAAAATCGATTTTCATAATCTATATACTTTTGAAAACAAAAACAAGTAATTGCTTTAACATATGAATTTTTATTTCCAAATACCGATGTCATATTAATTCTACCGATGTCTACTCAAATTGGTCCAATGCTCTGATCCTTAGATAAATATTTCATTTATGCCTAGAGTAACATGTGTGTGCTAACCAATGCAAAAATCTTTCCATCGTGGGACTAATCCAAACAAGGAATCGTTGGATCCTAAGTCTCGACTCAAACCTCACCGTAGGTATACGCTCAAAACAGATTTACTCCGATGAATGGTTCAATTTTCACACACATGTGAGAGAGAGGTACAACTTAAATCAAAGAGTCTCACGTGATATAAGATATACGAAGCATCCAAAAATAAAATGAATCTTCTGATGAAAGATATTTGTATCCTAAGCATATCATATCAAGCACCATAGACATTACACTCTCACTCTCCACAAGTTATTTACCAATCGAGATTGGATCATGAAAGTTTTTTTAGGGTTGTAATGGGGCTCGGGTAAGGATTAAGAAAGAAAGGAAGATCGGGTTCAAATTCTCTTAGAAATCGGGGAAAGAAACTAATCGGATTTTCTAATTTTTCCACTTTTTCTTTTTCTAATTTCTTATAATTTTTCTTTTTCTTTTTCTCAACTTTCTTTTCTTCTCTTTTTACTTATGTTCCTTTTGAACTCACCTCAATTTTTCTTTTTCTTTTTCAACCTTTTTTTTCCTTTTTTTTTTTCTTCGTATAATTTCTGTCATATGCTCCCAGTATACACCACTCTCATCCCTCGCCACTTACTCTCTTCCCATTTACTATCATCCATCTTTCCCAATTTCTAAGAGATTTAAGGGTAAAGTTTAAATTTTCAGAAATTGTATCGGGATATGATTAACATGGCTTATCAAGAAATATATAAGGCAAATTTTTCAATCAAGCTTAAAAAGGATACTGAAAGATAAATATGTATGAGGCGGAACATTTTAAGCACAAGCGAGCCAAAGACGGCCTTCAATCACTTCCTCTCAAGATAGTAAGTATGCCTATTTGTTTTGAGCTAAAGTACAATGTGTTCTAGTACAAGGATATGGAGCAATGCAAAGTAGCAAACCAAATTAAAATATATGAGATTAAGCAAGCAAGCACATATTAAAAGATGCTCTGAATTTGTATAAGCACTCATAAAAAATGGATAGATGGATCTAAAGCTCACCAGGTTTAATCTTTCTTAAGATCTTAAGATTCAAAATTCAAACTAATCCCTTGATTTTTAGACTTAAGCATGGTAGTAGTACAAAAAATTTCTAAGCATGAAATTCAGATCTATCCTTAAATGTTCACATTGAAATCAACAATCCTAGACAACAACAGTCCTAACATGGCATAAATATTTTTAAACTAGAATTCACATGCATCAACAATAATATTTTGAAAACTACAGGAAAATAAAGCACAAGATGATTATTTTAGAAAAAAAAAAAATGATTTTGAGAGTGTCAAAACAGTGATTGATCACAGATGCATAAATGTAGAAACACAAACCACAAAATAAACACAAACACCCCCAAACCTGAGTGGTGCAATGCCTTCATTGCACAAAATATTAAACAAAAAAAATAGAACAAGAAGGCATTTAAACAATATAGTTCAAGCACATTAAATCTAAAGAAAATGTGACAAAAGTAAAATTAACTAAACTAATAAAGTACAAATCTAAACCCATTTTTTTTCTTTTTTTCTTTTTTTTTTTCTTTCGAAATAAACAAACTGGGTTGCCTCCCAGTAAGCGCTAAGTTTTTGATCTTCAGCCGGACCACCTCAATCTATGAGAGGCACGAAAAAGGGTTTTACATATAGCATGTATTGGGCACCCTTTTCATCACTTAAGGTCTTGAAGCTTTTTGTGGGTAAACTTTCAACCAACTCATCCACCTCGTAAACCATGAAATCTTCGGTTTCAGCGTGTGTTGGCAATTTAAGAGCACCGAATAACTCATTATTTACAATCAATCGGTTTGAGGATTTGTCTAAGCATTGTAAAAATGGATCTCTGGGCACATAAGGTGGCTCATATGTAATGTTTGACTACTCAATTGATGAAAAACAAGGAATTGTGTCCTCCTCATGCAATTGTTCTTGAGGTATTAGAGGGGTATCATAAATTAGTTGGCTATTTTTCACTAATTCAATTTTATGTCGGCAAACAACATCTTCCTTGTAAGCTACCTCATGTCCGCTCCTAAGGATCAGTCTCAATCTCAGGCTCATGGGCGGGAGTAGTTTCTTCTTCTCAAATCAGGTCTTGCGAGATGTTTATTGGTTGGCTAGGCAATGTATCTTGCTCTCTAGCAATGGTAACGGCGAACTGCCCTACTTGATATTTAAGTCTCGCAAGATGGTTAGATTGGGATTGGAGTATTTCTTCTAACATGATTAGCACCCGGTCTTCGAAACCAGAAATCCATAGGGATTGTGAGTGTTGTGGGTCAAACTGAGGTTGGTTTGAAATTTAATTCACCTCCCTGATTTGGTTCCCACCAATTAGGACTATTCTCCTCATATTCATCCCAATTTTGATATGGAGTCTCATAATTAAACCCATAAAAAGATGGGATCATCGGAATTATGGGAAACTCCATATCTCAAAGACATAAACTAGAAAATGAAAATACAAATACAAAAATCTAACTAAATATGAAAACAAAGGTGCATACCTTGGCCTCTCGCAGGCGTCCCTTCGAAGCTTTAGTAGACTCGGACATCAATCTCCAAATCTCGAAAAAAAAAGTAAATTATAATTAGAAAATTACTAACACAAATAAACTAAAAGGCAATAAACTAAAAGAAACCTATAAATCCTAAAAAAAATTTTATAATCCTGAAAAATACACACCTAATCCTGAAAAAAAAAATTATGTTTAAAAAAAAAAAATGAAAACGAACTGAGAAACAACCACAGTTCAAAATCGATCGATTGATTTGCAATAGTAAGCTAAATTAATTGGCACAGTATTCTGCTCCTCTGTCAATCGATTGATTTTTGAAAATCAATCAATTGAAACACAACATAGATCAAAATTTTCACGATTCGCACAAATAAAATAATTTTTTTTTTTAACAAAACTAAACACTATAAAATTAACAAAATTTCGTTGCTTCCCCGACAACGACGCCAAAAACTTGATCATTTTGTATTAAAATATTGCAAGCGCACAAGTTGTATCGTAGCAGGGCAAATACAAGAGTGTGGAACCCACAGGAAAGCACGTAATTTGATTAATTTTACAGAGTATAAAACTTAAGGAAGTACCAAAGACGAGATTTATATACGATGAAGATTATCACCTACACGTTAAAAATAATTAATGAAATCTAAACAAAACTTATGCAAGGAAAACAATGAATAATCAAGCAACCATGATGAGATAATCAAGGATTTCGCTAACCCTAGATTTGTAATTTTTCTATCAACAATCCAAACATTTCAATAACAAATTATTTATCCTCATTTTACTACAAGCAAAACGATTCAATAAGAATGTGATTATGAGAATCAACATACACTATCCTAAACCTATGACGCATTCAATCACGACATGAATCATGTAATAGATATAGCATATCACAAGCACATAACCACATCAAGTAAAAATCAATTGTACGACATCCTATATCGGTCCACAAGATTGATCTAGATGGAATAACTCTTTTATTATTGCCGATTTACAAGATCAACAACTATAAATAAATATTCAAAGATATATCAACGTGCATAAACTATAGCCATACAATTCAATAATTATGACAGGAAATGATGCGATTGAAAATAAATTAATTACTCATCTAGGGGTTGCGACCTCCTTGATCGCGGGGTTTTGCCGCTCATCCTCAATCCGAATACAACACACGAATTCAAAGCTATCAAAGTCGTTCTTTTATTTATCAAATGTTTGGATCTTTTAGGAAAAGATCTGAAACCTTGCAAAGTTTTGATTCCTAATTATAAACTAATTATCAAAATCTAAAACTAAGCACTGAAAAACTAAGGAGAAAACTTAAGAAAAGACTAAAAAAATTGATCAAAAAGAGGCCTCTAAAAAGATGACTCCCGAACAATAAACATTGCTTTGTTTATATATAGGGCATGTCGGGAAGAATTTCCTTTTACAGGTCAATCGATTGAATTCTAAAATTCAATCAATTGACTTCAAAATCTGGAATTGGCAGGTTCAAATGTCTTAAAATCAATCGATTAATTTTGGGAAGTCAATCGATTGAATTTAAATTTGAATTTGAGCGGCAAAAATGTGTCATAAATTTAATCAATTGATTTTTGAAACTCAATCAATTGATTTTTGGAACTCAATCGATTGATTTTAAATTCAGATTTTGAGCGACAAATTAAAGTCATTGCAGGATGTCTTCATGTAGATTAGTTGTGGCGAACTCCCGTATTGTCACATCCTCATTGAACCCACATCCTCATTGAACCCGTTATCCTCCATGAAATATAATTCCAACATCCCTCCATAAAAACGACTATAATCTTGGATGGTGAAACCCTCTATTGTTTTCTCGGTTTGAGTACGCCTCGATGAAGTATGGAGAATATATAAAATTGCAATAATATTTTGACACTCCTCTGAATCTTAGAAGAAATTTATTGGAAGCTTTGAAAGGATGTTAAATAAGATTGCTTGAGGAATATCTGATATGCTGCTGCCCATACCTTCTTGTAACTAATAACAGAAAATACCCAATTTAGAGTTAAAACCTGCCAACAACTAGCAGCATGAGAGTAGAGTATTATTAAGACCATTGTCACAAAAGGAAAAAACAATAAAAAGACCAGGGTATTAAGCAAAGAAAACATAAATGCAACTAACCTAATAATAATTAAATAAAGGCCAAGTAACAACAGAGAGTAGTATATGGCAGACGTCCCAATTCACATGATTCCTAATTTCTACCAAGCAATAGCTCAATTTTTAGTCATATAAATTTACCTAAAGCTTATGTACCAATTCTCTGCCCAGTAGTATGAGTAACGCAATCACTATATGTAGAATATCATTCATGTTAGAAATTGTGACCCATGTTTTCAAGGTAGTTATTAGAGGTGGTTAGTGTTAATTTTTGGCCTAAGTACCAGATAGAGTGAGAAACTTGGTACTTTTTCCTCGTATACTTTTAAAACATATTTACTTAACAGGGTCCAGACCTTCTAATTGTTTTCACATATTATTTAATAAGGTCTAAATATATCCTCTTCCCTTGTGGAAGCACAGGTCGTAGGTTCTAATCCCCAGGCCTACTCCCGCCCTTTGTGCGAGTCCCCTCCCATTGTGATGCGCCAATAGTGGATCCTCTATGCATGGAAGTTTGCGCAGGCACTGCATTTGAGCTGTCTATACCATATGGCATCCTCAAAAATAAAAATAAAAATAAATGTACGATATGTTGAAATTCAGTTGAAGTGAAAATGTTTTGCTCAAATGAAAATGCCCTTAAATGGTTGTCTTACCGAGCCCTTATGCCCGATGTGTTCTGTCATTTCTTCGAACATATCATTAGGGGTTAGGCGAGCTGGCCAGGTACCTATTTTCAAAAGCAGGAGACCTGACTTCGAAACTCCGATGACGGGACTTTCGCAATCGGCAAGATACCAGGCGCAAGATCAATCTTGATCTCTACTTCTCGGTCAGGTGGAAGTCTAGGCAGATCCTCCGGAAAAAAATCAACGAACTCCCCAATGATAGGAATAACTGAGGGATCCCATTTCTCATCGCGTTCACCGTGAGAGTAGCAAGTAGGGCTGCTCCTCCCTTTTTAATACCACGAAATTTGAACAAAGGGCTCCCAATTGGTCGGAAGGTGACTACTTTAAAAAAGCAATTAACTGAGGCGTGATAAGCCGCCAATCAATCCATGCCGAGGATTCTATCGAAGTCTTGGAATCCACGTACCACAAGATCTGCGGGTAACTCATGTGTTCCAACTACTAGAACCGTAGCTTTGCAAACTATAGATGCCATCATCACTTCTCCAGACAGTGTAGAAATCGCAAGCGTACTATCCAGTGGTACAGGCATAGCTCCGATTTCATAAATAAAACTCGGTATAATCAAAAAGTAGGTCGATCCAGAGTCGATCAAGACCCGAGCATGACAACTGGACAAATCGACAAGTCTAGAAACTTTCATAGTTCCTGAATTACACAAGGGTTCATATATGATCTAAGTTATACACGTCATAGCATTCTCAAGAAAATAATAAATTAAACTCATACACAAAACAAGTCATAAAAGCAATCATAAAGAAGTAAAGCTTAAGGAAAATTAGATTAGATAAAATTCATACCCTGAACGACCTCATCGGTAGCCAAAGCGTCTTGCTGAGACAAGGCGAAAACTCGGCCCTGCGCTCAAGGTTGTTGTGGCTGCTGCTGCTGACCTCTAAAATAAATATCTGCGGCTGGGTCTCGCCCTGAGCAGTCACGAATAAAGTGTCCCAACTTCTTACATCGGAAACACACGCTTGAGTATAACAAACACTCACTCGATTTATATTTTTTACCGCACTTGCTGCAAGGTTGTTATGGAACAAAGTAAGGTTTCTGCTGGGTGTTAGCTTGAGCATTCTTGGGGTATGCCGTAGATACAGCACCTCTCTGAGCAGGTGGGGCTGCAATTATCCCAGAGTGGGTGTAAACTGATGATGGTGCAACTCTCGGATAACTGAAGGCGGGGAGCGGCTCTTTGAATTTCAACTGGGCGAGTCTGATGGTGCGGCGCGAAACGCTGCTGTCTCTGTACCGGTGCAAATCTAGGAGGAGGAGCTCTCGGAGCAAGGGATGAAGAGCCTTCTTGATTCGGTTTACCCCTCTGAGTTGTTTGACGGGCTACATAATGAGCGCGCAGTTCTTCATTTTTCTGCTCTTGAATATGAGCCCGTTCTACAAGCTCTCCATAGGTCAAAATTTTTATCACAGCAATCTTGCTCCTGATAAAAGGGTTGAGCCCCTTTTGAAAATGATAACACTTTTCAACTTCATTTGCTACCAACATGGAGGCGAATCGGGAGAGACGATCGAACTTCGCCTCGTACTCGGTCACGGACAGGTTTCCTTGCTGTAGTACCAAGAACTCGCTCTTTTTTGAGTCTTCGTGGCATCGGTGAAGTACTTGTTATAAAATACTTCTCGGAACTGCTGCTAAGTCTAGTGTTCTTCTTCTTGCCTGTCTGCTAACCTTTTCGCTGACATCCACTAATTTTATGCATCGCCTTGCAGGCACATCACGGCCCAAGGCACTTTCGCATTTTCTGCTAGAGTAGAGACTTTAAAAATTTTCTCTATTTGTGTAATCCAATCGTCAGCGGTATCAAGATCCAATTATCCATGGAAGTACGAAGGTTGGGCCTTAGAAAATGTCACATATCCGTTACAATAGTTATCAAACCGAGGCATTGGTGGAGGTGTAACCAGACCACGGTTGGCAGAATTATTCAATTGTCGGGCATTCAGGTCCTGATAAGTTTTGGCCTGCTGTTCCAGTTGCTAGTTGAACCCTTGGATCAGTCTGGCAGTCTCCTGCTGATGGGCCTCGTTCAACTGGGCCACATGTTGCTGTTGTGCAGCCGTCAACTTGCGTATCATATGCGCTATTTCACTTTCATCTCCCTGAGATGAAGATCCCTCACCATTTCTTCGCGGTGCCATCGTAATCATGTTTCAAAATTTCAAGGATTTAAAACTCATAATAACTTAAACCCCAAAGTCTACAAAAAGTAAAGCCTGATGCTCTGGTATCATTCTGTCACGACCCAAAATTCTACCTCATCCCGAGGGCCTAAAATTTCGAGTTATGACTCGCACATATCCCAGATATGCTAAGAGGACATACACTTAATCAGAGTTCTCACGCATAACAGGTTTCACGAAAAATCGTGAAAGCCAACACATAAAGGTAGAATAATAAGCAGTCATAAACAATGAAATAAAAGTAATGAATATGAATAATTCATCAATAAAATAATAATGATAGTCGGAGACAAATCCGATGGAATGAAATCATAAAATCAATGATAATAATAAAGACCCAATCTACTACCAAGTCTGCAACGATCAATATTCGACACTCGGATCGAAATCAGCACTGTAACCATCTTGGTACTCAACTCCGTCGCCCTCCCAAGGCTCTTGGTACTCAACACCCGTGGGATCAATGAAATCAATGTTAGCGGGAACTGGATGACCGACATCTACTTCACTAGCGTAATCACCTGCAATTGTTAGATTATCGTGAGATAAGTTTACTCAGTCACATAAACTCAGTGGATACACCACCAATCTACCCCATACTACTCAGGTACATTATAGGAGCATCAAGTGAGTGATAAATATAGTATCTCAAAGCAGATAGTAAGAGAAAGATAAAATCATATATATATATCATAAAACTCATATCATATCCTAAATACAAGACCATTATCAAGATACTCATATCCTAACATGCCTCATCATATCTCGTAACATATCATACCGTGTCTTATTATCATTCTCGTGCATATGTCTGTACAACGCATGAACGTAACTAACATACTCATAAAATCCTAAACGACTTGTGCCAGAGTTGCTGCTCGAGCTACCATGGGAGGGTCAACATAGTATCATACCACTAAATCATAACACCCTCGTATCATACTCATACTCCACCACCCAGCCAATGAGGAGACATAATGGCCAAAGTCACTCATAACATACTCATACTCATAATCTCTACCAGAGATTCATCTTGGCTGAAAGACGTTGTTGCCCTTACGATGGCTACGCAAGGAACGACACATATAAAGACTTAAGTTCTTTATCTTTTACTGACCTATACAACGATGACTTATTATCGTACTTATAATATAACTTATCTTATCTCGTACTCATATCTTATCGTACTCTTATACTTAATCCTATGATAAGCTATAGTGGGTAACTTTCCTAATTCACTCTTTCCAAGAAAAAGGTTTCGTAGTAACTTGGATGTACTTCGTATGATAGCCTATACTACCATAGAGGTATTACATCCGTACATAGACGCTAATATTCTGAGTTTACATGATCGTAGAACAGACCTCACCACAGCCAAAGCCTATGATCGAACCTCATAACTTAACTCATAACTCATACTATCATATTTGAACTCAAGGTGATTGGGTCCCCGTATATTCCACCGTATACGAGGTTACATTGAATTCGCACTCACCCGACTCGTCATGGATCTCATTCCACCATGAGTTGTAAGACATGCGAATACGGTATATTTTTCGCTTCGATACCATCTCAGCGAATCACCGCGCCCAAGTGTAGATATTATCTCATATACTCTCGTACTCATGATCTAACATATCCTTAACTCGTATAAATTGATTAAGTCACAAACACAAAAGTATCATACATACAGAACATATTACACTTAGATTTTGATTACGTTTATAATTATAATTATTTATATAACACACGAATATAATCATAGAATAGGATTATAAGGGTGATTTCGATAATCGTAAAGGTCAGAGTTCGATTTCATAAAAGCATCGAAGTTCTAACACTTTCTGTTATCGAAGTGGTCGCGTTGAAGCGATAAAAGTGATATTTAAATATATTATTATTTATTATCATAGAATATTTAAATTAAATTTTATTATTTTAGAAGTTAAGTATTATACGACCATCGTTCGAAAAGTGCAAGTGATTAATATCCACTAAGTTTTTGGTCGTGCAACGGTAAAATTTTAGTGTGAAGCGGGCTACCTTAATAAGCTAAAGTGATACTTGAGTACCGAGTTCCTTTAGATTAAAATAATACACAATCTAGACTAAAATAATACACAATCTAGACTATATAATACAGTATAATAATTATAATAATATTATAATTTTTAAAAAATGGGTGATACAGTATGCCAATTATAATTATTTAATGAAACCCATGCAACTTAAGTTATCAAGGTGTGATACTCGTTTTAAATCATGGGTTCATTGGTTCACATGGAATCAGTTTTAATTTGGGTACATGAGTAGGTTTGTGTGTTGGCTTTATGGCCTCATGTATCCACATAATTTTCTACAAGTCTACAACATATATAGAAGGTTTCAATATTAGGTGCCGAGCCACATATACCAATTGGCGGTGAATGGGAATTTTGGAATCGTCCATGTGACAATTTTGATTATGCAATCTAGACTAACCACGTGACGGTAGGCCAATTGATTGATGTTTAGACGATCGTGGCCTTCAATCCCCAAATGGCTAATGGAAGACAATATAAAAGTGACACCGATATGATATAGTCTTATCGTGTATTTAAAAGTTATTTCATCAGGGACTCTGATGACTTTTGACCTACACCCATCTTATGGCACTATATGGATGGTTTAGATTAAAGATTTTGTGGGTGATACACAAATTTTAAATAGCATGGCACCAGACTCGTAGGTCTTACATGTTTCGCCCGACCTTACTTTTAGAGGAGTGTTATTCATATACTACTTTATATAACTAAGGATATATATATATATATATATATATATATATATATTTCTACTTGGTGACTGTGTAGATTAAAAGATATAATATAATATTTTAATAGGTATTATTCTATATATAGCAATCATTACCTTATATATTATATAATATAGTGTAAGCTTATTCTCAACATGTACCCTACTATATTAATAAAATAAGGAGGGGTGCCTTTTTTTCATTGAGTAACCTTCCTATAATAATGGACGTATATTATAAAATAAAAGGGGCCTCACGACTCCCCGTGTTTTTTTTATGATAGCATATATTATTATAATAGAATGATGTAACACTATATATTATAGAAGGTAATAATATTATAATTAAAGTAATGTGATGTGACACTATATAATATAATGTCTTACTATAATCAATTAAAATGAAACAACCCACGTATAAAATAAAATAAATAAATCAGTAAAAAAATTCTATCAATTACCATGAAACGACGGAAATGAAGAAACGTAAAAAGCGAAATCGAAAATACAAAGACTGGGTTTCATTCCAGCGGCCGAGCGACTATGAAATAATATTATTGGTTATCATTTTACTACCAATTAAAATAATAATAGTAAAATAAGATTGAAAGAAATAAATCTAAGGTTTATTTATAGTCCGTCGATACGTGATCGAATCGTATCCTACGCGACGGGATCTGAGAAGGACGAGATAGATTAGCGGGTACCCACCTCTTGAAGCGTGATTCGGTAGATCGACGACTATTAGGGTAATAGAGATCGGCGTCCACGCGATAGCCTGCCCAAGATTTCTCCTTCTTCCTCAATCTTGATGGTAAAAAATAACCATGGTGGTTCTTGTGGAAGAACACACTATAGCTTTTAGGGAAGAGACGAAAGGGTTTCTAAAAAAGAGGGTGGGAGGAGGAGTTGTGGTGGCTAGGGTTTTTGAGAAGGAGAAAAGAAAGAGGAGACTAGGGTTTTTCTTAAAAGAGAAAAGTGAAAAGTCTTGTATGTACTTTAATCTTAAATAGAGTTCTCCTACTTAGGTTAGGTTTTGGTGTGAAGCACTAACACCGTGCTTGGTGCAAAACCAATCTAACACCATAAATTTATTTTAAAAAAATTATGGTCGTTACATTATCTCCCCCTTATTTTATTTTTATCCTCGAAAATTATGTACCAATAGTGATGAGCTCTGGGTATTTCTCCAAAGTCTCAGCTTCTCGTTCCCAAGTGGCTTCTTTCGCTGGGTGATGCTGCCACAGTACTTTGACGAAGTGAACAGATTTACCCTTGATGAGCTTTTCCTTTTGATTTACGATGCGAACCGGCTTCTCTATGATGGTCAGATCATCCCTGACTTCAGTCGGCTCAATATCAAGGACATGAGATGAATCAGGCAGGTATTTTCGCAATATCGACACATGGAATACATTATGTATACTGGCAAAGTGTTTCAAAAGTGAAATTCGGTATGCTACCTCGCCTATGCGATCTGTGATAACAAAAGGTCCCACGTATCTCGGACTTAGTTTTCCCCGCATTCCAAAACGCATGATTCCCTTAGTCGGTGACACTCAGATGAAAACCAAATCACCAACCTCAAATTCTATCACTCGTCTTCTACTGTCGATATAGGCTTTCTAACGGTCCTGAGCTTCTTTCAACCTCTGGCGGATAACTCTAACCTTCTCGGTCGTGGTTTCTACGTGTTCCGATCTAAGCATTCTTCTTTCACCAACCTCGTCCTAACAAAGAGGCATTCTACAACTTCGGTCATAAAGAGTTTCAAAAGGCGACATCCCGATGCTTGCCTGAAAGCTATTGTAATAAGAAAACTCAATCAAAGGGAGGTGATCATCCCAATTACCTTGAAAGTCTAACATGCTGGCTCGAAGCATGTCTTCTACGATCTGATTGACTCTTTCAGTTTGACCGTCGCTCTCTGGATGGAAGGTTGTACTGAAGTCGAGTCTCGTACTCATTGCTTCCTGAAATTTCTTCTAATGATCAGAAGTGAATTTCGTGTCTCTGTCCAACACAATGCTCACGGAAACTCCATGAAGCTTGACTATTTCGTTCAGATATATCTCGGCTAGTTTATCTCCACTATCGGTATTCTTGAAAGGTAAGAAGTGCGCCACCTTGGTCAAGTGGTCCACAATAACTCAGATGGCATTGTGCTTCCTTGAAGTTCTAGGGAGTCCAACTATGGAATTCATAGAGATGTTCTCCCACTTCCACTCGGGAATCGGTAAGGGCTGCAAAAGATCTGCTTGCTTCTAATACTCAACTTTCACCTGCTGACATACCAAACACCTGGAGACATATTCGACAATCTCTCTTCATATTCGGCCCCCAATAATAATTTTGAATATTTCAGTACATTTTCGTTCTTCCTGGGTGCACCGAATATTCAGATTTGTGTGCCTCCTCGAGAATCTTGTTTCGCAAGGTTTCAATATCGGGGACATACAATCTGGTTTAGGGCCTTCGCTAACTGTCCTTTAATCTTTGAAACTTCAGAATCCAAGGACTGCCCATTTCTGATACGGCCAACAAAGGAAGGCTTGACCATTATACTAGCTAGGTATACCCCTTCACTAATTCGGTCAAGTCGCACATCCAACAGAGCAATCTCATCGAGCGGCTTAAAAGTTTTTAGACGTGCTAGCAATCCTGAAGATTTCCGACTTAGAGCGTCAGCAACCACATTTGCTTTACTCGGATGGTAATTAATGGAACAATCATAGTCCTTCATGTATTCCATCCAACTTCTCTGCCTTAAGTTAAGATCTTTCTGAGAAAACAAGTATTTGAGACTCTTGTGTTCCGTATAAATTTTGAAAGTCTCACCGTATAGATAATGCCACCAAATCTTAAGTGTAAAGATGACTGCGGCCAACTCAAGATTATGAACCGGATAATTCTTCTCATGCAGATTCAACTGTCTCGAGCCATAGGCAATGACTCTCTTACGTTGCTCTAACAGACATCAAAGCCCTTAGCGCGAAGCATCTGTGTAGACTTCATAATCACCGGGTCCAGATGGTAACGTAAGAATGGGAGTTGTCGTGAGCTTCTGCTTCAACAAGTTAAAATTTTGCTCACATTGATCGGTCTACACAAATTTGTTGTTCTTGCGGGTTAGCATAGTGAGCAGGAGTGCCAAACGAGAGAATCCTTCCACAAATTTACGATAATATCCGGCTAAGCCGAGAAAACTTCTCACTTCAGTGACATTCTTCGATGTTTGCCAATTTGCAACCGCTTCAATCTTCGATGGATCCACAGAAATTCCTGCGGCAGAAATCACGTGACCCAAGAAAGATAATTTCTCAAGCCAAAATTCACACTTGCTCAATTTCGCATATAATCGGTGCTCCCGGAGAGTCTGTAGCACAATACGAAGGTGGTCCTTATGAGCTTCTTTTGTGTGAGAATAAATGAGAACATCGTCGATAAAAACTACGACGACCTTGTTAAGAAACTCTTTAAATGCGTGGTTCATTAGGTCCATAAACACGGTAGGCTCGCTTGTGAGCCCAAAAGGCATAACGAGGAACTCGTAGTGTCCATGCCTTGTCCCAAAAGCAGTCTTCGAAATATCTTCTACTCTAACTTTCAATTGATGATAATCAGACCTAAGATCTATCTTCGAAAAGTAAGTAGCACCCTATAGCTGATCAAATAGGTCATCGATACGAGAAAGTGGGTATCGATTCTTCACAGTAATATTATTCAGCTGTCGGTAGTCAATACAAAGTCTCATCAAACCATCTTTCTTCTTTACGAATAAGATCGGTGCTCTCCACGGTGACTCACTACTGCGGATAAACCCTTTATCAAATAGCTCATGCAATTGAATTTCTAACTCCTTCAGCTCTGCTGGTGCCATTCGGTACGGGACTTCCATAATCGGCAAGGTACCAGGCGCGAGATCAATCTTGAATTCTACTTCTCGGTCAGGTGGAAGTCCAGGCAGATCTTTCGAAAAACTATCAACAAACTCTCCAACGATAGGAATAACTGAAGGGTCCGCTTTCTCATCGCGTTCACCGTCAAGAGTAGCAAGTAGAGCTGCTCCTCCCTTTTTAATACCACAAAATTTGAACGAATGGCTCCCAAACGGTCGAAAGGTGACTACTTTAGAAAATAATCAACTGAGGCGTGATAAGCCGCCAACCAATCCATGCCAAGGATTATATCGAATTCCTAAAATCTGAGTACCACAAGATCTGCGGGTAACTCATGTGTTCCAACTACTAGGACCATAGCTTTGCAAACTATAGATGCCATCATCACTTCTCTAGACGGTGTAGAAATCGCAACCGTACTATCCAGTGGTACAGGCATAGCTCCGATTTCATAAACAAAACTCGGTATAATCAAAAAGTAGGTCGATCCAGAGTCGATCAAGACCCAAGCATGACAACTTGACGAATTGACAGGTCTAGAAAATTTCATAGTTCCTGAATTATACAAGGGTTCATATGTGATCAAAGTTATACACGTCATAGCATTCTCAAGAAAATAATAAATTAAACTCATATACAAAACAAATCATAAAAGCAATCATAAGGAAGTAAAGCTTAAGGAAAATTAGATAAGGTAAAATTCATACCCTGAATGACCTCATCGGTAGCCAAAGCATCTTACTGAGACAAGGCGAAAACTCGACCCTGCGCTCGAGGTTGTTGTGGTTGCTGCTACTGACCTCTAAAATAAATATCTGCGGCTGGGTCTCGCTCTGAGCAATCACGAATAAAGTGTCCCAGCTTCTTACATCGAAAACACACGCTTGAGTATAACAAACACTCACCCGATTTATGCTTTTTGCTGCACTTGGTGCAAGGTTGGTACAAAACAAAGTAAGGTTTCTGCTGGGTGTTAGCTGGAGCATTCTTGGGGTATACCGTAGATACAGCACCTCTCTGAGCAGGTGGGGTTGCAGTTATCCCAGAGTGGGTGTAACTTGACAATGGTGCAACTCTCTGATAACCGGAGGCGGGAGCGACTCTTTGAACTTGAACTGGGCGAGTCTAAGGGTACGACGCGAAACGTTGCTGTCTCTGTACCGGTGCAAATCTAGGAGGAGGAGCACTCAGAGTAAGGGACGAAGAGCCTTCTTGATTCGGTTTACCCCTCTGAGTTGTTTGACAGGCTACATGCTGAGCGCACAATTCTTCATTTTCCTACTCTTGAATATAAGCCCGTTCTATAAGTTCTCCATAGCTCAAAATTTTTATCGCAGCAATCTTACTCTTGATAAAAGAGTTGAGTCTCTTTTGAAAATGGTAACACTTTTCAGCTTCATCTGCTACCAACATGGAGGTGAATCAGGAAAGACGGTGAAACTTCGCCTCGTACTCGGTCACGAACAGGTTTCATTGCTGTAGTGTCAGGAACTCGCTCTTTTTTTTAGCCTTCGTGGCATCGGTGAAGCACTTGTTATAAAATACTTCTCGGAATTGCTGTCAAATCCAGTGTTCTTCTTCCCTGTCTGCTAACCTTTTCGCTGACATCCACCAATTCTGTGTATCGCCTTGCAGGCACATCACGGCCCAAGGCACTTTCTCATTTTCTGCTGGAGTAGAGACTTTAAAAATTTTCTCTATTTGTGTAATCCAATCATTTGCGGTATCAGGATCCAATTATCCGTGGAAGTGCGGAGGTCGGGCCCTGGAGAAAGTCACACATCTGTTACAATAGTTATCAAACCGAGGCGTTGGTGGAGGTAATCGAACCACGATTGGCAGAATTATTCAATTGCTGGGCAATCAGGTTCTGATAAGTTTTGATCTGTTGTTCTTGCTGCTGGTTGAACCCTTGGATCAGTCTGGCAGTCTCCTGCTGATGGGCCTCGTTCAACTGGGCCACATGTTGCTGTTGTGCAGCCGTCAACTCGCGTATCATACGCGCTATTTCACTTTCATCTCCCTGAGATGAAGATCCCTCACCATTTCTTCGCAGTGCCATCATAATCATGTTTCAAAATTTTAAGGATTTATAACTCATAATAACTTAAACCCCAAAGTCTAAAGAAAGTAAAACCTGATGCTCTGATACCATTCTGTCACAACCCGAAATTCTACCTCATCCCGAGGGCCTAGAATTCTTAGTTATGCCCCGCACATATCCCAGATATACTAAGCGGGCATACACTTAATCAGAGTTCTCGCGCATAACAGGTTTCACGAAAAATCGTGAAAGCCAACACATAAAGGTAGAATAATAAGCAGTCATAAACAATGAAATAAAAGTAATGAATATGAATAATTCATCAATAAAATAATAATGATAGTCGGAGACAAATCCGATGGAATGAAATCATAAAATCAATGATAATAATAAGGACCCAATCTACTACCAAGTCTATAACGATCAATATCTGGCACTCGGATCGAAATCAGCACTGTAGCCCTCCTGGTACTCAGCTCTGTCGCACTCCCAAGGCTCCTGGTACTCAACACCCGCAGGATCAATGAAATCAGCGTCAATGGGATCTGAAAGATCGATGTCTACTCTACTAGCGTAATCACCTGTAACTATTAGATTATCATGGGATAAGTTTACTCAGTCATGTAAACTCAGTAGATACACCACCAATCCACCCCATACTACTCAGGTGCATTATGGGTGCATCAAATGAGTGATAAATATAGTATCTCGAAGTAGATAGCAAGAGAAAGATAAAATCATATGCATATCATAAAACTCATATCATATCCTAAATGCAAGACCATGATCAAGATACTCATATCCTAACGTGCCTCATCATATCTCGTAATATATTATACCGTATCTTATTATCATTCTCGCGCATATATCTGTACATCGCATGAACGTAACTAATATACTTATAAAATCCTAAACGACCTGTGCCAAAGTCACTGCTCGAGCTATCATAAGAGGGTCAGTATAGTATCATACCACTATATCATAATGCTCTCATGTCATACTCACACTCCACCACCCAGCCAATGGGGAGACATAATAGTCAAAGTCACTCATAACATACTTATACTCATAATCTCTCACAGAGATCCGTCTTAGCTGAAAGACGTTATTGCCCTTACGATTTCTACGCAAGGAACGGCACATCCAAAGACTTAAGTTTTTTATCTTTTATTGGCTTATACAGCGATGTCTTATTATCATACTCGTAATATAATTTATCTTATCTCGTACTCATATCTTATCGTACTCTTACACTTAATCCTATGACAAGCTATAGTGGTAACTTCCCTAATTCACGCTTTCCAAAGAAAAGGTTCTGTAGTAACCTGGATGTACTTCGTGTGATAGCCTATACTACCATAGAGGTATTACATCCGTATATGGATGCTAATATTCTGAGTTTCACGTGACCGTAGAGGAAACCTCACCACAGCCAAAGCCTATGGTCGAACCTCATAACTTAACTCATAACTCATACTATCATATTTGAACTCGGGGTGATCGGGTCGCTATATATGCCACCGTATACGAGATTATATTAAATTCGCACTCACCGGACTCGTCATGGGTCCCATTCCACTACGAGTTATAAGGCATATAAATACGGTGTATTTCTCGCTTCAATACCATCTCAGCGAATCACCACGTCCAATCGTAGGCATAATCTCATACACTCTCATACTCATGATCTAACATATCCTTAACTCGTCTAAATTAATTAAGTTGCAAACACAAAAGTATCACACATACAGAATGGATTACACTTAGATTTTAATTATATTTATATTTATATTTATTTATATAGCACACGAATATAATTATAGAATAGGGTTATAAGGGTGATTTCGATAATCGTAAAGGTCAGAGTTCGATTTCATAAAGGTATCGAAGTTCTAACACTTTGTGTTATCGAAGTGATCGCGTTAAAGCGATAAAAGTGATATTTAAATATATTATTATTTATTATTGTAGAATATTTAAATTAAATTTTATTATTTTAGAAGTTAAATATATCACGACCATCGATCGAAATGTGCAAGTAATTAATATGTACTAAGTTTTTTGTCGTGCAACGGTGAAATTTTAGTGTGAAGCAGGCTACCTTAATAAGCTAGAGGGATACTTGAGTACCGAGTTCTTTTAGATTAAAATAATACACAATCTAGACTATATAATACAGTATACTAATTATAATAATTTTATAATTTTAAAAAAATGGGTGATACAGTATGCCAATTATAATTATTTAATAAAACCCGTGCAACTTCAGTTATCAAGTAAGGTGTGATACTCATTTTAAATCATGGGTTCACTGGTTCACATGGAATCTGTTTTAATTTGAGTACATAAGTAGGTTTGTGTGTTGGCTTTATGGCCTCATGTATCCACATAATTTTCGTCTCCTGAAAAGTAAATCTTTTTTATTAGCTACAAGTCTACAACATATATAAAAGGTTTCAATATTAGGTGTCGAGAAATTTTGATTATGCGATCTAGACTAACCACGTGACAGTAGGCCAATTGATTGATGTTTAGACGATTGTGACCTTCAATCCCCAAATGGCTAATGGAAGACAATATAAAAGTGGAATCGATATGATGTAGTCTTATCGGGTATTTGAAAGTTATTTCATCAGGGACTCTGATGACTTTTGACCTACACCCATCTTATGGCACTATATGGACGATTTAGATTAAAGATTTTGTGGGTGATACCCAAATTTCAAATAGCATGGCCCCAGACCCGTAGGTCTTACATGTTTTGCCCGACCTTACTTTTAGAGGAGTGCTATTTATATACTACTTTATATAAGTAAGGATATATATATTTTTCTACTTGGTGACTGTGCAGATTAAAAGATATAATATAATATTTTAATAGATATTATTCTATATATAGCAATCATTACCTTATATATTATATAATATAGTGTAAGCTTATTCTCAACAAGTACCCTACTATATTAATAAAATAAGGAAGGGTGCCTTTTTTCCATTGAGTAACCTTCCAATAATAATGGGTGTATATTATAAAATAAAAGGGGCCTCACAACTCCCGTGCTTTATTTATGATAGCATATATTATTATAATAGAATGATGTAACACTATATTATAAAAGGTAATAATATTATAATCAAAGGTAATGTGATGTGACACTATATAATATAATGTCTTACTATAATCAATTGAAAGGAAACAACCCACGTATAAAATAAAATTGATAAATGAGTAAAGAAATTCTATCAATTACCATGAAACGACGGAAATGAAGAAACATAAAAAGCGAAATCAAAAATACAAAGACTGGGTTTCATTCCAGCGGCCGAGCGACTGTGAAATAATATTATTGGGTTTATCATTTTACCACCAATTGAAATAATAATAGTAAAATAAGATTGAAAGAAACAAATCTAAGGTTTATTTATAGTCCGTTGATACGCGATCGAATCGTATCCTACGCGATGAGATCTACGAAGGACGAGATAGATTAGCGGGTACCCACCTCTTGAAGCATGATTCGGTAGATCGATGACTATTTGGGCGATAGAGATCGGCGTCCACGCAATGGCCCGCCCATAATTTCGCCTTCTTCCTTGATTTTGATGATAGAAAATAACCACGGTGATTCTTGTGGAAGAACACACTATAGCTTTTAGGGAAGAGACGAAAGGGTTTCTAGAAAAGGGGGTGGGTGGAGGAGTTATGGTGGCTAAGGTTTTTGGGAAGGAGAAAAGGAAGAGGAGGCTAGGGTTTTTCTTAAAAGAGAAAAGTGAAAAGTTTTGTACATACTTTAATCTTAAATAGAGTTCTCCTACTTAAGTTAGATTTCGGTGTGAAGCACTAACACCGTGCTTGGTACAAAACCAATCTAACACCATAAATTTATTTTTAAAAAATTAAAGTCGTTACATTCTCTCCCCCTTATTTTATTTTCGTCCTCGAAAATTACGTACCAGTAGTGATGAGCTCTAGGTATTTCTCCAGAGTCTCGGCTTCTCGTTCCCAAGTGGCTTCTTTCGTTGGGTGATGCTACCACAGTACTTTGACGAAGCGAACAGATTTACCCTTGATGAGATTTTTCTTTTGATCTATGATGCGAACCGGTTCGTCTATGATGGTCAGATCATCCCTGACTTCAATCAGCTCGATATTAAGTACATGAGATGAATCAGGCAGGTATTTGCACAACATCGATACATGGAACACATTATATATACCGGCAAAGTGTTTCAGAAGTGAAATTCGGTATGCTACCTCGCCGATGCAATCTTTGATAATGAAAGGTCCCACGTATCTCGGACTTAGTTTTCCCCGCATTCCAAAACGCATGATTCCCTTAGTCGGTGACACTCGGATGAAAACCAAATCACCAACCTCAAATTTTATCAGGTGTCTTCTACTGTCGGCATATGCTTTCTGACGGTCCTGAGCTTCTTTCAACCTCTGGTGGATAACTCTAACCTTCTCGGTCATAATTTCTACGAGTTTCGATCCAAGAATTCTTCTTTCACCAACCTCGTCCCAACAAAGAGGCATTCTACAACTTCGGCCATAAAGAGTTTCAAAAGGCGACATTCCGATGCTTGCCTGAAAGCTATTGTTATAAGAAAACTCAATCAAAGGGAGGTGATCATCCCAATTACCTAGAAAGTCTAACATGCATGCTCGAAGCATGTCTTCTACGATCTAATTGACTCTTTTAGTTTGACCGTCGGTCTCTGGATGGAAGGTTACACTAAAGTCGAGTCTCGTACCCATTGCTTCCTAAAATTTCTTCTAATGATCAAAAGTGAATTTCGTGTCTCTATCGGACACAATGCTCACAGGAATTCCATGAAGCTTGATTATTTCCTTCAGATATGTCTCATCTAGCTTGTCTCCACTATCGGTATTCTTGAAAGGTAGGAAGTACGCCGACTTGGTCAAGCGGTCCACAATAACCCAGATGGCGTTGTGCTTCCTTGAAGTTCTAGGGAGTCCAACTATGAAATCCATAGAGATGTTCTCCCACTTCCACTCGGGAATCGATAAGGGCTGTAAAAGACCGGCTTGCTTCTGATGCTCAACTTTCACCTGCTGGCATACCAAACACCTGGAGGCATATTCGGCAATCTCTCTCTTTATATTCGGCCACCAATAATAATTTCAAATATTCTGATACATTTTCGTGCTTCCTGAGTATACCGAATATCCAGATTTGTGTATCTCCTCGAAAATCTTGTTTCGCAAGGTTTCAACATTAGGGACATACAATCTGTCTCGAAAAAGGAGGGTCCCATCAATGCATATAGAAAAGTCTGGTGTAGGGCCTTCGGCTAACTGTCCCTTAATCTTCGAAACTTCGGGATTCAAGGGCTACCCCTTTCAAATATGGCCAATAAAGGACGGCTTGACCATCATACTGGCTAGGTATACCCCTTCACTAATTCGGTCAAGTCGCAAGTCCAACTGAGCAACCTCATCGAGCGGCTTTCAAGCTTTTAGACGTGCTAGCAATCCTGAAGATTTCCGACTTAGAGTGTCAGCAATTACATTTGCTTTACCCAGATGGTAATTAATGGAACAATCATAGTCTTTCATGTATTCCATCCAACGTCTCTGCCTCAAGTTAAGATCTTTCTGAAAAAATAAGTATTTGAGACTCTTGTGGTCCGTATAAATTTTGAAAGTTTCACCGTGTAGATAATGCCGCCAAATCTTAAGTGTAAAGATGACTGCGGCCAACTCAAGATCATGAACCGGATAATTCTTCTCATGCGGCTTCAACTGGCTCTCTTACGTTGCTCTAACAGACATCCAAGTCCTTGGCGCGAAGCATCTGTGTAGACTTCATAACCACCGGGTCCAGAAGGTAACGTGAGAATGAGAGCTATCGTGAGCTTCTGCTTCAACAAATTAAAATTCTACTCACACTGATCGGTCCACACAAATTTATTGTTCTTGCGGGTTAGCATAGTGAGCGAGAGTTCCAAACGAGAGAATCCTTCCACAAATTTATGATAATATCCGGCTAAGCCGAGAAAACTTCTCACTTCGGTGACATTCTTCGGTGTTTACTAATTTGCAACTGCTTCAATTTTCGATAGATCCACAGAAATTCCTGCGACAGAAATCACGTGACCCAAGAAAGATACTTTCTCAAGCCAAAATTTACACTTGCTCAATTTTGCATACAATCGGTGCAACCGAAGAGTCTGTAGGACAATACGAAGGTGGTCCTTATAAGCTTCTTTCGTGCGAGAATAAATGAGAACATCGTCGATAAAAACCACGACGAACTTGTCAAGAAACTCTTTGAATACGCGGTTAATTAGGTCCATAAACACGGCAGGCGCGTTTGTGAGCCCAAAAGGCATAACGAGAAACTCGTAGTGTCCATGCCTTGTCCCAAAAGCAGTCTTAGAAATAT
Source organism: Chloranthus sessilifolius (assembly GCA_021018995.1). Lineage (NCBI taxonomy): Eukaryota > Viridiplantae > Streptophyta > Magnoliopsida > Chloranthales > Chloranthaceae > Chloranthus > Chloranthus sessilifolius. The sequence continues at coordinate 154,617,849 of CM037588.1, read as the reverse complement.
CTTCTGCTCTAACTTTTAATTGATAATAACGGAACGTGAGATCTATCTTCGAAAAGTAAGTAGCACCCTGTAGCTGATCAAATAGGTCATCGAAACGAGGAAGTGGGTATCGATTCTTCACTGTAACATTATGCAGTTGTCGGTAGTCAATACAAAGTCTCATTGAACCATCTTTCTTCTTTACGAATAAGACCGATGCTCTCCACGGTGACTCACTAAGGCGGATAAACACTTTATCATATAGCTACTGCAACTGAATTTCTAACTCCTTCAGTTCTGCTGGTGCCATTCGGTATGAGACTTTCACAATCGGCAAGGTACCAGGCACGAGATCAATCTTGAACTCTACTTCTCAGTCAGGTGGAAGTCCAGGTAGAACTTACGGAAAAACATCGACAAACTCCCCAACGATAGGAATAACTGAGGGGTCCGCTTTCTCATCGCATTCACCGTCCAGAGTAGCAAGTAGGGTTGCTCCTCCCTTCTTAATACCACGAAATTTGAACGAAAGGCTCCTAGTCGGTCGGATAGTGACTACTTTAGAAAAGTAATCAACTGAGGCGTGATAAGCCGCCAACCAATCCATGTCGAGGATTATATCAAAGTCTTGAAATCCAAGTACCACAAGATCTGCAGGTAACTCATGTGTTCCAACTACTAGGACTGTAGCTTTGCAAACTATACATGTCATCATCACTTCTCCAGATGGTGCAGAAATCGCAAGCGTACTATCCAGTGGTACAGGCTTATCTCCGATTTCAGAAATAAAATTCGGTGTCATAAAAAAGTAGGTCGATCCAGAGTCGATCAAAACCCAAGCATGACAACTGGACGAATCGACAGGTCTAGAAACTTTTGTAGTTCTTGAATTACACAAGGGTTCATATATGATCTAAGTTATACACGTCATAGCATTCTCAAGAAAATAATAAATTAAACTCATACATAAAACAAGTCATAAAAGCAATCATAAGGAAGTAAAGCTTAAGGAAAATTAGATTAGGTAAAATTCATACCCTGAACGACCTCATCGGTAGTCAAAGCGTCTTGCTGAGATAAGGCGAAAACTCGGCCCTGCGCTCGAGGTTGTTGTGGCTGCTGCTGCTGACCTCTAAAATAAATATCTGCGGTTGGCCCTCGCTCTGAGCAGTCACGAATAAAGTGTCCTGGCTTCTTACATCGAAAACACACGCTTGAGTATGACAAACACTCACAAGGTTTATGTTTTTTTCTGCACTTGGTGCAAGGTTGGTATGGAACAAAGTAAGGTTTCTGTTGGGTGTTAGATGGAGCATTCTTGGGGTATGCCGTAGATACAGCACCTCTCTGAGCAGGTGGGGCTGCAGTCATCCCAGAGTGGGTGTAACCTGATGATGGTGCAACTCTCTGATAACTGGAGGCGGGAGCGGCTCTTTGAATTTCAACTGGGCGAGTTTGAGGGTGCGGTGCGAAACGCTGTTGTCTCTGTACCGGTGCAAATCTAGGAGGAGGAACTCTCGGAGCAAGGGACGAAGAGCCTTCTTGATTCGGTTTACCCCTCTGAGTTGTTTGACGGGCTACATGCTGAGCGCGCAGTTCTTCATTTTCCTGCTCTTGAATATGAGCCCGTTCTACAAGCTCTCCATAGGTCAAAATTTTTATCGCAGCAATCTTACTCCTGATAAAAGGATTGAGCCCCTTTTGAAAATGATAATACTTTTTAGCTTCATCTGCTACCAACATGGAGGCGAATCGGGAGAGACGATCGAACTTCGTCTCGTACTCGGTCACGGACAGGTTTCCTTGCTGTAGTGCCAGGAACTCGCTCTTTTTCTGAGTCTTCATGGCATCGGTGAAGTACTTGTTATAAAATATTTCTCAGAACTGCTGCCAAGTCTAGTGTTCTTCTTGCCTATCTAATAACTTTTTCGCTGACATTCACCAATTCTGTGCATCGCCTTGCAGGCACATCACGGCCTAAGGCACTTTCTCATTTTCTGCTGGAGTAGAGACTTTGAAAATTTTCTCTATTTGTGTAATCCAATCGTCAGCAGTACCAGGATCCAATTATTCGTGGAAGTGCGGAGGTCGGGCCCTGGAGAAAGTCACATATCTGTTACAATAGTTATCAAACCGAGGCGTTGGAGGAGGTGTAACCGGACCACGATTGGCGGATTTATTCAATTGCTGGGCAATCAAGTCCTGATAAGTTTTGGTCTGTTGTTCCAGCTGCTGGTTGAACCCTTGGATCACTCTGGCAGTCTCCTGCTGATAGGCCTCGTTCATCTGGGCCACATGTTGTTGTGCAGCCGTCAACTCGCGTTATCTTTCGCGCTATTTCACTTTCATCTCCTTGAGATGAAGATCCCTCACCATTTCTTTGCGGTGTCATCGTAATCCTATTTCATAATTTCAAGGATTTAGGACTCATAATAACTTAAACCCCAAAGTCTACAGAAAATAAAGCCTGATGATCTGATACCATTCTGTCACGACCCGAAATTATACCCCATCCCGAGGGCCTAGAATTCCAAGTTATGACTCACACATATCCCGAATATACTAAGCGAACATATACTTAATCAGAGTTCTCGCGCATAGCAGGTTCCACGAAAAATCATGAAAGCCAACACATAAAGGTAGAATAATAAGCAGTCATAAATAATAAAATAAAAGTAATGAATCTGAATAATCCACCAATAAAATAATAATGATAGTCAGAGACAAATCCGATGGAATGAAATCATAAAATCAATGATAATAATGAGGATCCAATCTACTACCAAGGCTGCAACGATCAATATCTGGCACTCGGATCGAAATCAGTACTGTAGCCCTCCTGGTACTCATCTCCGTCGCCCTCCCAAGGCTCCTGGTATCAACACCCGCGGGATCAATGAAATCGGCGTCAACGGGATCTGGATGACCGACATCTACTTCACTAGCGTAATCACCTGCAACTATTAGATTATCGTGGAATGAGTTTACTCAGTCACGTAAACTCAGTGGATACACCACCAATCCACCCCATACTACTCAGGTGTATTGTGGGTGCATCAAGTGAGTGATAAATATAGTGTCTCAAAGCAGATAGCAAGAGAAAGACAATCGTATGTATATCGTAAAACTCATATCATATCCTAAATGCAAGACCATGATCAAGATATTCATATCCTAATGTGCCTCATCATATCACGTAACATATCATGTTGTGTTTTATTATCATTATCGCGCATATATCTGTACATCACATAAACATAACTAACATACTCATAAAATCTTAAACGACCTGTGCCAGTGTCGCTACTCGAGCTACCATGGGAGGGTCAACATAGTATCATACCACTATATCATAACGCCCTCCTGTCATACTCATACTCCACCACCCAACCAATGTAGAGACATAATGGTCAAAGTCACTCATAACATATTCATACTCATAATCTCTCCCGGAGTTCCGTCTTGGCTGAAAGACATTGTTGCCCTTATGGTGGCTACGCAAGGAACGGCACGTACAGAGACTTAAGTTCTTTATCTTTTGCTGGCCTACACAGCGATGTCTTATTATCGTACTCGTAATATAACTTATTTTATCTCATACTCTTACACTTAATCCTATGATAAGCTATAGTGGGTAACTTTCCTAATTCATGCTTCCCAAGAAAAAGGTTCCGTAGTAACCTGGATGTACTTCGTGTGATAGCTTATACTACCATAGAGGTGTTACATCTATACATTGACGCTAATATTTTGAGTTTCACGTGATTATAGAAGAGACCTCACCACAGCCAAAGCATATGGTCGAACCTCATAACTTAACTCATTACTCATACTATCATTATTTGAACTCGGGGTGATCGGGTCGCCATATATGCCACCGTATACGAGATTACACTGAATTCGCACTCACCCGACTCGTCATGGGTCTTATTTCATTATGAGTTGTAAGGCATGCGAATACGATGTATTTCTCGCTTCGATACCATTTCAGTGAATCACCACGCCCAAGCGTAAACATGATCTCATACACTCTCGTACTCATGATCTAACATATCCTTAACTGGTATAAATTGATTAAATTGCAAACACAAAAGTATCACACATATAGAACGGATTACACTTAGATTTTGATTATGTTTATATTTATATTTATTTACATAACATACGAATATAATTATAGAATAGGGTTATAAGGGTGATTTCGATAATCGTAATGGTCAGAGTTCTATTTCATAAAGGCATCGAAGTTCTAACACTTTGTGTTATCGAAGTGGTCGCGTTGAAGCGATAAAAGTGATATTTAAATATATTATTATAGAATATTTAAATTAAATTTTTTATTTTAGAAGTTACATATATCACGACCATCGATCGAAATGTGCAAGTAATTAATATGCACTAAGTTTTTAGTCGTGCAACGGTGAAATTTTAGTGTGAAGCAGGCTATCTTAATAAGCTAGAGGGATACTTGAGTACCGAGTTCCTTTAGATTAAAATAATACACAATCTAGACTATATAATACAGTATACTAATTATAATAATATTATAATTTTAAAAAAATGGGTGATACAGTATGCCAATTATAATTATTTAATGAAACCCATGCAACTTAAGTTATCAAATAAGGTGTGATACTCGTTTTAAATCATGGGTTCATTGGTTCACATGGAATCAGTTTTAATTTGGGTACATGAGTAGGTTTGTGTGTTGGCTTTATGGCCTCATGTATCCACATAATTTTCGTCTCCTGAAAAGTAAATCTTCTTTATTAGCTACAAGTCTACAACATATATAGAATGTTTCAATATTATGTGTCGAGCCACATATACCAATTGGCGGTGAATGAGAATTTTGGAATCATCCATGTGACAATTTTGATTATGCGATCTGGACTAACCACATGATAGTAGGCCAATTGATTGATGTTTAGACGATCGTGACCTTCAATCCCCAAATGGCTAATGGAAGACAATATAAAAGTGGCACCGATATGATGTAGCCTTATTGGGTATTTGAAAGTTATTTCATCAGGGACTCTGATGACTTTTAACCTACACCCATCTTATGGCACTATATGGACGATTTAGATTAAAGATTTTGTGGGTGATACACAAATTTTAAATAGCATGGCACCAGACCCGTAGGTTTCACATGTTTCACCCGACCTTACTTTTAGATGAGTGCTATTTATATACTACTTTATATAAGTAAGGATATATATATATATATATATATATTTCTACTTGGTGACTGTGCAGATTAAAAGATATAATATAATATTTTAATAGGTATTATTCTATATATAGCAATCATTACCTTATATTAATATAATATATAGTGTAAGCTTATTCTCAACAAGTACCCTACTATATTAATAAAATAAGGAGGGGTGCCTTTTTTTCATTGAGTAACCTTCCTATAGTAATGGGCATATATTATAAAATAAAAGGGGCCTCATGACTCCCCGTGCTTTGTTTATGATAGCATATATTATTATAATAGAATGATATAACACTATATTATAAAAGGTAATAATATTAGAATCAAAGATAATGTGATGTGACACTATATAATATACTGTCTTACTATAATCAATTGAAAGGAAACGGCCCACGTATAAAATAAAATAAATAAATGCGTAAAAAAATTCTATCAATTACCATGAAATCACGGAAATAAAGAAACGTAAAAAGCGAAATCGAAAATACAAAGACTAGGTTTCATTCCAGCAGCCGAGTGACTCTGAAATAATATTATTGGGTTTATCATTTTACCACCAATTAAAATAATAATAGTAAAATAAGATTGAAAGAAATAAATCTAAGGTTTATTTATAGTCCGTCGATACGCGATCGAATCATATCCTACGCGACGGGATCTGAGATGGACGAAATGGATTCGTGGGTACCCACCTCTTAAAGCGTGATTCGGTAGATCGACGGCTGTTAGGGCGATAGAGATTGGCGTCCACGCGATGGCCCGCTCACGATTTCGCATTCTTCCTGGATCTTGATGATAGAAAATAACCACAGTGGTTCTTGTGGAAAAACACACTATAACTTTTAGGGAAGAGACGAAAGGGTTTCTAGAAAATGGGGTGGGTGGAGTTGTGGTGGCTAGGGTTTTTGAGAAAGAGAAAAGGAAGAGGAGGCTAGGGTTTTTCTTAAAAGAGAAAAGTGAAAAGTCTTGTACGTATTTTAATCTTAAATAGAGTTCTCCTACTTAGGTTAGGTTTCAGTGTGAAGTACTAACACCGTGCTTGGTGTAAAATCAATCTAACACCATAAATTTATTTTAAAATAATTAGGGTCGTTACACACTCTCGCTCTCTCTCTCTCTCTGTCACATTTAACAAAAATATAGCCGACTTATTGAAAATCTCGAGATATAAAGAGTTCAATTCAAAGTGAAATAAAATAAAAAAATGTTATAACTAATATATCGTGCTATATTTAATATATCGCCATTTATACGTTTAATATGCTATCATAAGGTGAGGTAGGAGACTAAATAGAAAGAAAACTTGTCGCCATCTATACGTTAAATATGCTATCATATCGTGATATAGCAAGACTAAATAGAAAGAAAATGGAATTGAGATTCCTTGCAACCGTGCGTCGCTTGAATGTTTTAGGCTGGGATAACTTTATTTATAATCCAAGATTCTTTTTTTCAACCCGAGTTCGATATGTTTTAAATATTGATGGATTGTATTTTTATTTCAATTTTTGGCACAACAGAGTTTGAGATCATGGGCTATCATCAAACGGTTAAATCTTTATTTCACATGACACATCCTAAAAAATGAGCATACTCATGAGCATGCATCAAACTTAGATTTTGACTGCCATTTAAACACGACTATAGTATTTAAGTGATCTTGCACCATCAATAATTTAAGACATGGGAAATCTGAATCGTCAAAGTGATAGATAATATAAACAGGCCAAAAATAGTGCTTTAGGGAGATTTAAATCATCCAATTTGTGAACTATAACACCAACCACTGTTTTAAATTTTACTGGCTAATATTAAAGTTTCATCAATGAGATGGTTCACATCCACTTATCGGCATGTTTCATTAGAACTAAGACATATTCCAATAATAGATTGTCACCTCAGCAATTTAAATTTATCATAGATGTTTCTCATATGTAAGCAAGCGAGACAAAACTATTACTATTTGACAACTATCAAGGACTCCTCTTCAGAAAATCCTGACTCCACCACTGGATCCTTGGCCTTTAAAGAATTGATTGACAAGGGGGCAGCCCTATTTTGGGCCAAAATTTAGGAGGTCTAAGGCAGCCGCTTCGCCCGCCTATGCTCAAGGCTGACCCTGAACGAACGCACGGCATGAACCCTGCATCTGAACCGTGTATCACGTGGTCATCGTGAGTTACACTTACACCCATTCCTCTAAGAAGTATATCCATTAATCCCTCAGGATTTTAGATAGAACACAAATATAACACACACACACACACACATATATATATATATATATATATATATATATATATATATATATATATATATATATTAGATCATTTTACAATTCAAATATTAGATCATTTTGCGATTCAAATTTCATGTTCTCATCCTTTTTTTTTAAATCTGGTGCATGAAAATTTGATACCTTTTAACTAAATTTTTAAATTTTTAATAGTGTATCAACATCTTTTTTAAAAAGCTCAGCAGGGAGATTCTCAATTGGCAAACTTGAGGGTTATAGGTTCAATCCCAGCTTAATTAAGGAAAGATAAAAGAGAGATGAGTTATTTATTTATTTGCTTATAAAATATAAAAACATTCTAGTTGATTAAAAAAGGGAATTGAATCTCCTCGTCTACATCATATGATTATGAAGCCTATAAATAGCTTTTGGCGCATCCAAAGATTATTCTCACAAGCTTTATGGTGCCCTGACATATGTGAAAGTCAGTTTGCCACATGAAGAAATCTTTTACCAAATTCACTACCTCCAAGTGGCCAGACATCATACAAGTGGAATCAAAACCAAACAAAAAAACCACTAGGGGATTCAAAATAGGGGGTCAAAGGGTTAGGTTGAGCCCACCGGGAAAAATGGCATATGCCCGACTTGACCCGTGCACCTGACCCAAGTAGATGGTGCACTCAACCCGACCTGAAAACCCAACCCCACTTAGTAAAAACAACTTATTTTCCGTAGTTCTTATATAATTATCCAGCAGGTCAGGTCAACCAATTCGGAGACCTGACTCAAACTCTTAGTCAACTTGACCCAAAGGTCGGGTCGGATGTCTTATGTCCAGCCTGATCCATCAGATTTGTACCCAACCTAATAAAATATCAGGTCTAGTCAGGCATCCAGTTACCCGTTGACCGCCCTAATTCAAATCATGCAATTCGAACGCTTTAATATGGCCTTAAGTTTAATGAGCAACGTTCTATATTAAAGTGCTCTAACTGACATCTATTAAAATAATCTACCACTTGAGTGACTTGGTCTGGTCAACGGTGTGCACCATGTAGAATAAAGTGTGGCCACCAGCGTCTTGTTTGATTTACTCTCGAATGAGCTTAAAAGTTACTTTCTACCATTTTTTGTTGTTTGGCAATTGTTGTGAGGCTCACCTAAAAAGTGTAATTTCGCTTATTTTCGTAAAATAGGCTTTCAATGAAAATTTTACTGAAAATTAATTTTACACATGCACTATAAATATGTTTTATCATAAAGTTTTATTTTGAAAACTGTATTGAATAAAGATAAATTTATTTACGGCTAATATTTTGCCAACATCTCGAGATTTTCCTAAGTCCTATAAATAAGTTATCCCTACAAATGAGAATGGGTTAAACAAATGCATTTTCCTAGACAGATTTCCGAACAAGGCCCTAGTGAGGTAGGTGACGCCCCCATTGGTACTAGGATTATCATGCCTATGGAGCGATCTTACTCGTTGAAACTCATCAAAAGCTATCAACATATGACAAGACTCTTAAAATCCATGGCACTCAGCTTTTGATTAGATTCAAGGAGCTTTGTAAAAATTTTATAAATTTCTTTTATCGATAAAAGCAAGCCAAATATATAGAAAAGCCAGCGAAAAGCTAAAAACTATACAAAGGGCAGGAAAGACCAAAAATCGAAAGGAAAGATAAAAAAGAAAAAAACAACAAAAACCTAAAGGCAAGAGGGGGGGGGGACTACCCCGAATCGATACAATCTAGACTTAATATAGCCCAACCGTTAATCAACACAATCTAAGAGCACATGAGGTCCACCATCCCCTTGAGAATCATTCATATCGGACGGCGAATCTTACAAAAAATACGGGCATTACACTCTTAACCAAATACCCTACAAAACCGCAAAACAGCCACCCTCCAGTGCACACCTGCCTGACCTCCTAACTTATTGCCCGACCAGGACATAAGGAGGCTAGGGACGGAGTCCGAGGAGACCCAAGACATATCGAACAAATTGAGGGCATATCCCCAAATCTAATTAGCCACCTGACAGTGGAGGAACAAATGCAGTGCCGATTCCTCGGAGATAAGGCACATAACACAATGATTAGGCATCTCCTTGGCCCTTTGAATCAGTTGATCCTCCTTCGCATAAATTTCATACATTAAATGGACCTCTTTGCAAAGTAGTAATAGATAATGAGGTAGACTACAATGGGTGTCCAACTATCATGAGTGGTAAAACAGTCCACAAGACTATGTAACTGCATGATGAGTGCGAATTTCTATGCACTGAAAGTCCGTACAAGTTAAGTTGTCAAACAAATGTGTAGACTGTTGTGTCCACCCATTATAGACTACTAGATAATTAAGAGCCTCTACGTACATCAAATGTGTCGAGGTTAGTTGTACAGTATCAAAACGAATATGAGTTAATATTAGGTAAGCAGCATGAGGGCCAGATGGCTTGGTGCTCAGTCACTTTTATAGGAGTGTACCAAAGGCAAACATCAGTTCTTGCTAACCCAACATGCTCAGTTAAATTAAACACAGAGTTGGTTAATGGTAACGGACTCGTTCCCAACGAAGATTGAGAATGTGTCACCGTCACTGATTTCGGACACGAAGAACTACTTTCGAGAATGTGGTGCGGAAAACAAGATAAACCCATTTGTTGAGTCGTAGATTACATCGGAAAATACTTCTTTTATGTAATTTAAAGCAGTCAAATGCCTTTAAAATCTATGGATACCATGCAATGAACTCTTCAAAGCAATGAACTCTTCAAAGTCAAGCTTTAGCCTTCATTTTAAAGGTGTTTGAAAGCTTTGAATCGCATGATAAAAATACTTTTGCCCCTTCCATCTTTAACGTCAAGATTTTTATATCAAGGTCTTTGGTTCACATGATACACTTTTGGAAAGATATTGCCACGTGCCTAACAAGCGACCCATTCTCAATCTTGCTTGGGAACAGGTCGTCGATTGGAATACTCTCATCTAACTTTTGTACATAATAGAATTTCAAAGGCAGAGGGTTGGCTGAGCCACGTAGAGCATTGTGAGGGTTGTAGCCTATAACCTTCTTTTATGCATAAGCCTCAAATCTATGATTTACAAGCTTTCAATCTACGGTAAAAAGACTAATAATATTTGTCGACCATCTCTAACCCCCCACCAGAAAATGCTGGTTATGACCCTGAGTAGAGGGGTGCTAGCATGGATCAAAATTTCTCACCATTGATCGCTTTTTGACAGAAAATTCAACGATTACCAGAGCAAATCGAGCACTTCTTGACAGAAAAAATTATTAGTGCTTACAGCATTTGAGAGCTAGAGAATACTTAGATCTCGGTATTGTAGTTGATACACAATTGATCAAACACCCATGTATGGATCATGGCCCAACATCAACGGAGTTGGTATAAGAGAAACCGAACCGTTCACTCTCAAATATGACTAGCCAGTCAAACAACACTTCACTAAAATAGCCCACCCTTTTTTTTTCCTTTTTTTTGATAACCTGGGTATCCGGACCTCTTAGAGCACGTGCCTAATCCCAAAGGCACATGCGCACCCCAAATTCAACATATGCCGAGTCATCACAGGATATAAATCCCTAGGATGGCCTCAAGGGGGGTGGGAATTCGAACTCAGGTCTCCTGCTTTTGGAAGCAAGTACCTGGCCAGCTCACCTAACCCCTTGAGGTTAAAATAGCCAAACCTTGTCAGTGCACAACTATGAGAATGCAAATCAGTGACAGTACAGATTTGACCATCTTACCATTTGGAGATGGAGCGATGGACCCGATCCCCCTTGTTCACAATGGTTAATCTAAGTGGTAGCCAAAAATAACGCTTTCGGAGATTGTATCTAATATATGGGCTATTAGTGCACACGTAGTGAAAAGGTAAGGTAAGAAGGTAAGAAGGACAAGGAAGTAGGACAACTGAGAGCCCAATAAAGACCCAGGGAAATGGAGGATTGCAAAAATAATGAGTGCATTTAGCACTAAACAGATGAATGGAGACCGAACTCGCAAAGCCAACCCAAAATAGATGTGATGATCAGTATGATGGGCTTATCAGTCACCGAGAAATCCTTATCCAAATAGATAGGATGATGCTGATGATGTGTTGCCACAAGGAGTTTATCTTGTACCACTATCACGGGTTCAGGTACGGATGAGATGGGTCACACCGATGATTTAGTTGAGAGTTTAAACTTTGGTTCCCAATCAATCGATGAACAAATCCAATTTGTGAGAACAGATCGGTCAAACCAACGACTTTGATGATGTAACTACACTCATTTTAGCACAAGCTTGGGCTTACAGAATCGCCAATTCACAAGGAATGCAGAGGCCACGAAAGAAATCTTAAAATAGCGAACCAACCAGCCATCTGCATGAACTAACAAACCAAATGCACAACATCCATTTCATAATATTCTCAAATTCCCAAAACAGAAATGCGCAAAATACTAGTCTTCTACCTTGCCGCAGCTCTAGCGCTCATTGACGAATGATAATTTGTGCTTCTCTGTTTCCTATAAGAGGAATAGACATCATCATACTGACTCACCTCGTTTGGGTCAGCTGTGGCTCCGAGTCCCAATCGTCCCGAGCTACTTGAGCCTGGTTTCCGCTCAAAGCTCCCATCAGCCAATGTACCTGTCTCAGGATCCACCTGCAGATTTGGAGGTGGAGGAATGCATGCCCCGCCTTTTCGAACAGGTGAGTCTTGCTCGTACTCTTCTTCATCATTCGAATTGGACGGTCGCATTGGTCCTTCAGATGGGTTTACCTCTCCAATCTCCTTAAAAAACTTGGAGACTCTCTCAAGAATGTCCGAAGGAGAAACAGTGGAGGGAGGAATCACAGTGGGGATGTCTAGAGGGCTCATAGGAGAGTAGGGCACGCCACTGCCAATTTGCATCTTTTTAACCATGCCGGGGATGAGGCCAGGTGGGAAAAGTGGATATGGAGGTGGTTGTTCACCGGCATTGACAGCTGCCGGCATTAAATGAGGTATGGAAGTTTGGTTTGCTGGTTGAATGGGAACAGCTGTTGGCATGGACCCGCCAAAAGGGGTTGTCGTAACCTGTGGGTAAATACCAGCAGGCAATGTGTTTGGAAGGAATTGCTGGGTCATGGGTGGTACCAAAGAAGAGAGGTTAGCTGACGGAGGCACTTGTTTTTCTGGATGTTCTTGATCTGGTGAACCCGTCATGGAGTTCCTTTGTTTATCATTTTGCCATTGGGCGAGACCCGAGGGCATTGTTTGCTGTAACCCTGCAGTAATGACATGTTAGAAGAATCTTCGGCAGGAAAAACTTTTAATTTAGCAAAAACTCACTCAGAAAAGGAGATGACAGAGGATAGTGCATCAATATCCTTGTTATCATCCTAGACAAAAATAAAAAGATAATAATAATAGAAAAACATTGATCACCATCAGATCAACAGTGGTCAATGGGTATAAAAATAAAATATTGATCACCGTCAGATCAATATGGTCAATGGTTATAAAAATAAACAGTGAAACGTTTCATCATTTTACGTTCATTTTCACACCGTTAGATTGAGCGAACTGTATTTTCTTTTCCACTAAAAAACCCTAGAGAGTGGTGAGCCACCCGAAATAGCGCTCAGGTGCAGCATTCAGATGCTGCCCGTGAGACTATATATATATATAGGGAAAGGTGAAGGTACTCCAGGTGGAGTACCCTCACCGTCTCCGACATCCACATGGAGGTTCACGTGGCCACCCAAATACTGTTTTGGTGCCACATGGAGCTTCAGCAGCCTGTATAGATTAATTTTTTTTTAAATGGATTCAAAAGTTTTAAAATTAGAAGTCAATTTCGGCTGTGATTCAAGGATCTAGATTTTATGACCCAAAAAATACATGGAGATGTTCTAGATTTTTCTTTTTCAGAAATGATCTAACAACGGTACCTCGCTCCACGTGGCACCTATGACTGCCACATGGACCTCCATGCAGATGTTGGAGTACGGTGAGGGTACTCCACCTGGAGTACTTTCGCAGCTCCCATATATATATATATATATATATATATATATATATATATATATATATATATATATATATATATATATATATATAGTCTTTGGATGGACAAGAATAGGCCCCATTGTTGATGAAAAACAGCCTTTGCTGGAGTACATTGCCTCAACAATGGGGACCATCATTTTGGCCGAGTTAGTGTCGCCACATTATCAGGTGACAGAACTGCAGTCATTTCCTGTGCATTCCATATAAGCGCATGAGAATTGGAGTGCTCTACCTGAAACACCAGAGGGATCTGCTGAAGCAAGGGATGATTCCTTTGAAAGTCCTGAAAGCGAACTAGTTGGTGGTCCACCAATCATCTCACCCTCGAGACTATAAATGGTATCGGGGTCATAAACTTCTTTCGAAGCCCAAAACTGTAAAATTTTTTGAAGCCTAGATTGATTTGCATCTTTATTGTGCGGGTTGTGATAGATCCTTGCAAGCATAGACCCCAGAACAGGTTTGAAGGCGTGTGCTTCATTATCAAGATCACGAGGATTGATCCGCCGCTGCAAGCTGCGCATGCAACAGTGTTAAAGAACAGGAAAAACAAGAGACACTAGATGCTTTTTTTTGGTTCTTTTTTTTATAGAGTGAGACGCTAGATGGTACCAAAATGCACAACAGGAGTATAATGCATAAAGGATGACTTATATTCACACCTTCAGATAACGCAAAGAGAACCACACTGGTCAATTACATTAATATATGGACATACTGTGGTACCACATGGGATATAAATTCTTACCAATCCACTTTGTCGAGGCAATTGGATCTATTGTGAACTTTGCCCAAAGAGCATATCCATCAGCAGATTCTACTATCCAATGTGAGCGCTTCAATATCATCCCTATGTTAAATATGAAAACGGCTTAAATTTCCTGGATCGAATGGTTCAAATCATCTCATGGCACCCATTTTAGACTAAGATCAATTCACATGGTGGTCTGCTATGTCGACGACTCAGATTGGTGATGTGTGCCCCATGTCATAAAAATGCACTTCTGAGTGGTGAGTCTATTGTTGTAGGTGAGGACCCATTACCCTAAAGCAAAAAAGATGCATAAAAATGTGGCGAGGTGCCCCATGGCATAAAAAGTGCACTTCTGAGTGGTGTGTCTATTGTTGTAGGTGAGGACCCATTACCCTAAAGCAAAAAAGATGCATAAAAATGTGGGGAGATGACACCCCCCCCAACACACACTCAAAACCAGAGGGTATACCTCGGCAAACACATAACATTGATCTTAAATCACCCTCCTTAGCCAACATATCTGTAATGTCAGACCCCTTTGATCTCTAAATAATCTCCTCAATGACAAATTTCCGTTGAAGCGAATTATAACACAAATTTCCATGGATGTGGGGCAACTCTCGATCACGTGTCACATGGAATGTGATCTATCAGTCAAAGGTAGCATGAAAACGCTACCTTCATAGGAACCGCAAAAATCACAAACCCAAGTAAAAGAAAGGCCAATGAATCCGAAAAGGAATCAATCAGCCCTAAGAAAAACCTTAAATAACAATAAAGACCATGACCCAAAACAGTTAAGTCGCTCCGCACTCATGAACTGACGTGAGGCTAGATCCAATCGAGGATAGCTAAGGTGGCTGCTCGATAAGAATGTCCCAACTTTCCCAAAACTCCTAACAAAAAGGAAACTCCCCCACCCTCCCAAAATTTAACATAATACCTGTCCCCAATCCAAAATATAATACAGTTCTCAAACCTTCCAACCCCTTTACCCTATTACACCCTTAAACAAGTATAACTAAATCCAAACTAGTAAGCAATACAGGAATTCATGGACAAGCAAACCATCGCTAAAAAAGAAAACTTAAAAAATGAATTAATTAATTGAAATATAAATCTAGCTGCTATCAGCAAAACAAAAAGGAGAAATCATGAACCAAAAAAGAAATAAGAAAAAACTACAGTGAAAGAGTAAAAAGTAAGAGGGTGCTGGATTTGAACATAACCAGTTACTAAAGTATTGTGGAGAATGAGATCAAGAAAAGAAAATACCTGTCAAAAAGAATATCATTGGCCAGGTAAATAATATGAAGTTGTCTCTCTGAATCATCCAGAGTAAGAACCCTCTCTCTAAGGGCCTCAGCCAGAGCAGGCGCAAAAGGAGACCTCTGCATAAACCAGAGCTTGGCACCCTTGATCGACTCTTTGGTACCAGTGAGATTGTTCAGAACACTCCCAAGTTCAGCTGCAACATCAGAAGGAAGCGGACCTGAAAGGCCCTTAAAGGACTTGGTCGGAGGTTCATAATCAGCCCGAGCTTGGCCCAAGAAAGGCTGTGAATGCTGCTGTTGCTGTTGCTGGTCATAAAAGGGCGGAAATGGTGGTTGATGCAACTGAGGGGCTCCCATCAAGGAAGCCGCTGAAGGCCCTGCAGAGGCAGTTGTGGCATTCAAGGTAGGGTTTAGGGAAGATTGATTTATCATGGGATTTAGGGATGGGGTTATCATAGGCATAGGGGAGGGATTGAAGGGGGAATTGGAGGGGCGAGTAGATAACCAGAGTTTGTAACGGTAATAATTATGCCCCTCGGCACCAAAGAGGAAACTATAAGCAGGGTTATCTTGTTGCTTCTCACGGATCATGGCTTCAAATTCAGGGCCATTCTTGGCGGCATATTCAACTAGTTTATCGATGCGTTTGTGGAGTTCAGGGTCGACAGGGGGTGCGGCTGGAGGAGGGGCAGAATCGTATGGGTTAAGGTAAGGGGATGGAATGAGATGAGGGGGAATGTGAGGTGGGAAGGGTGGTGGTTGTTGTTGTTGTTGTTGAAGATGGAGAAGCGGGTGGTGGTGGTGAGGATGCGGGTGGAGTTGTTGTTGCTGCTGCAAGTGGCGGTGGAAAGGGAATTGTTGAAGAGAAGGATGAGGGGCAAGAAAGGGAGGACCATGTACTTGCTGAGGGTACTGTTGGGGCTGCGGATGAAAACCAAACTGTTGTTGCTGCTGTTGAATGTTGGCCTGTTGCTGCTGTTGAGCGTAGGCTATTGCTGCTGCGGCTGCTACATAGTCGTGAGCCTGTCGATCCATCACTCTAAGAGGTGGATTGAGTCAGAGATGTTTGAACTTTGAAACCCTTACCCTTCAGTAACCTGAAAATACTCAGGTACATCACAATGGCTAAAGGACAGAATAAAAAAGAGAAATTAAATTAAATATTTTTATGAAGAAAATGAATAATGTAACAAGGACATGAGTGAAACAGAAATGATGGTTGAACTGAGTACAAGACATTAAGAACAATTTACAAGCATGATTGCAACGGATACTCTACATGTATGTATATAAGAAAAGCATAAGTTTGCATCGACATAACTATGAGACCTGCATGCAACACACCCCTACTGGACATTAAAAATAGACCAATTTGAATAACAATGGGGAAATTTTGATTGCGACTTCATCCTAGAGATCACCAGGGGTTCCCACTAGGGTTTGATTGCGACATCAGGGATGAACAGTCAAATAAATCTAAGACTAGTCGTACCAATTTCACAAAAGGCCATGCATATGGTCAGAGTTTCAGTCCTCACAGATCAGGCCAGGCTGTGAAATTCATGCCTGGTTAATAAACAAGTCAGGCTTGGGCCGAAGTATTTGAGCATTTTTCATTCAGGTGCCCCAACCCAAACCCACTCGCTTTAAGTTGTTTTGGTATGGCTCGCCATGATCTGGGAGAGTTTGAGACCAGATGACTCATGCCTGGCCGTGAAATCCGCGAGTGATTATAAATGGGCAAGAGTGGAGCCTAAGTCTTTGACCAATCTGGTATGCAAGGCTGCTTGAACATGCTAGGGTGATGTTGGTTATGTTAAACTGGGTCTGTACTATTTATTTTTGCTCGAGTGGTAAACAGGCTGAAAAAATAGTTTGCATATTAAGGTCCCCCTTGGTTTGACTTTCTGGTGGTTTCATGGGCCTGCGGGTGAGGTGAGAGTTTTTTGGTTTTCTTTTTTGTAGGATAGATCCTTTCTCCAACTCCTTCCTGGATTCATAGTCACAAAATTCGCCGAATTTTTTAAAAATTCGCAAATTTGAGGTTCAGCGAATTGTTTGAGATTTTTTCAAAAAAGTGTTTCTAAAAAACCATGAATAATTCTCGATTTTTTCAACAAATTGTGATTTTTAATTCTTTTTACTTGTTAATCTTATTTTCTATTTTTTTCTCTCCGATTTTTCTCCGAATATTTCCCCGAACTTGCTGGATTTTTCCGAATTTTAACCTTGCCAAATTATTGCCGAACCCCAACTTGGTGACTAAGCCTGGATTAAGGTTTCCCCTGCTCAGATTCCTGTATCTTTTTTGAATTTTGATGAATTCTGTTACCGATCAAAAATACATATATAGTTTGCACATTAATCAACAATCTAGGCCGAACATAATTAATTTTCCTAATGAATTAATCCAGGCTCTTTTATGGCCAATTAAGTAATGAGGAGGGTATATAGTCCGCATTTAGATGACTTAGTATTAACAAAATCAATTTTAATAAGGAATCACGAAAATTACAAATTTTCCCTCTTAAATGAGTAAAGTTATCAAGAGAATTGTGATTGATGGGGCAAGGAATGCGCAATTGTCGGGGATTTTTCTATAACGTACAATGATCTATCCTGACATAGTAACATCTGGTTGGACAGGAGCAAGGTTGTCAAATGGTGAATCGAATTACAAATCGTAACGGATCACTTTGGATAAAACTGTAACGTAAATCATAAATCAGAAGTTTCAACCTGCATTTTTTTTAAATCAAAAAAAAAATATGCGAAAAAATTATAACAAAATTTCTAAAATTTTGAAAATGAAATAAGCATTCATTTTCATTCATTTCTATTAAGAAATTGCCAAGTAATATTTAATTTCAAACATTTGCATACTTATTAGTCACAAAACTAAGAAAGTTAAAAGTAAATTGACCTGGGATCCGATGGCGATCGAGGCGATCGGTCCTCTTCTGGGATCTGCTTATGCTGGCTGCAAAAAGGTTGGTAGGGTTTATCTTAGAAGGAGAAGACAAAGGGGGGTGCCTCGGGGAGCGAGAAGGAATGAGGACACGGCACGTCGCCTGCCTTTGGAAGCATCTGGAGGGTCTGCGGAGGCTTTGAAGGGTTTTGACCGCGGGTTGAAGCGCGGGAGGGGTTTATACCATGCGTTGGGGGTGGGGGGGACACGTGGCACTATGACGTGGCATCCTCCGGAGGGTTTCGAGGGCGACACATGGTTTGATGGAGAGACTCTAGCCAATCGGGCTTTAAGTTGTTTCAAAGGACTGGTGGGCAGTTCTTGGGTTGGACCTGGTCGACTTGTACGCCCGGGCTTCTTGAGCGGGTCGACTTACAACTTTGTTGGTCCAGTTTGGCTGGGCTATCCTTTTCGGGTGTGGACCGACCCGGGTTCTCATTCCGCTGCTTTTTGCGAAGAAGGGGAGGGGAGACTCGCATCTCTATTTTGGATAGAGAGACTAAGATGTCGGGAAAGAGTAGCGATGGAGAGGAGGAGTGCCTCCGGGGGCGAAGAGACACCCTTCGGGAGGTCAATACGACCGTGGGAGTCGAGAGGGATTGGGTAATGTCCTGCTGAGGAGCTTGAGGGGGCGGCGATCACAGGTTTTGGAGCCTAGACGTCGGCTTGGGAAACTTGTAGCTACACCCACTTCCGGAGCTTTTGGAGATTGGACTGGCCGAGGATTCTGAAATGGTAGCGGAAATTGACCGACTGATCGAAGTAGGGAGAAATCTCGAGATGTCATTGATTGATTATCTCGTCACAAAGAGAAAGCGACGGGGTGGAGCGCGGGAGCTAGCGCGGCTTCAATGGGGTATGTCGGATGGGAGAAGGGAGGGGGGGCTGTAACTGGTTTCCTTTCTATTGGGCGGGCTAGGATCTGAGTACGATTATGAAGATACTGTCCTAGAATGTTAGAGGCATATGCGATCATCTGAAGCGGATGGGGGTTAAGCAGGTGATTGCGGCGCTTAAACCCGTCGTTGTTACCCTTCAAGAAACTAAGTGGGGAAGTTGTGACAGAAGGAAGGTCGCTTCGGTCTTGGGGGGGAGGGGGGGGGGCAGCTGGGATTGGATCGGCGTAGACTCTATTAGTGCATCCGACGGGATTCTCGTAGCCTGATCTTCCGCTCTGTTTGATAAGGTGGATGAGGAGCTGGGATGCTTTTCTGCTTCTGTCATGTTGCGGGATAAAGTGGCAGGGAAGCACTGGAGTTTCGCGGGGGTTTACGGCCCAGCGACTGATCGGGAGAGGGGGGATTTTTGGTTCGAATTGAATGCTTTGGCTGCTCGGTGGGACTTTCCTCTCTGTCTGGCTGGTGGCTTTAACGCCATCCGATGGGATTTTGCGAAGCAGGGTGGTCCTGTTAACCTCGGGGTCATGAGGGACTTCAACTCGTTCATTGTGAACTAGGGTTTTTCCAACATCCCAATGAAGGGGGCCCTCTTTACGTGGTCTAGTCTGCAGGATTCGACTCTCACAGATTGATGATTTCTGATTTCTATATTCTCTGGTGGTGGAAATTTTCCTGGTGCGAATTGGCTTTTCGCCCGTGCCATTTCGAATCATCGACCTATTCTTCTCACGTGCGAGTCCCGCGGCAAGGGACCGTCTCCTTTTCGGTTCGAAAATATGTGGCTATTGGATGAGGGTTTTCGGGAGAAGGTTCGGGATTCGTGGGCGAAGCCGATGTCGAATGGGACGGCTGCTTACCGGTTCCTTTCTAAGTTTCGTCGGTTAAAGGATAAAATCAAGACCTGGAATAGGGATGATTACGGTAAGGTTCACATCAAAAAGGAGAACCTGCTCGCTAAGTTGAAAATGTTAGATAGCCTTGAGGAGACCAGAACTTTTTCGGCTGATGAGAGGGAGATTAGAATGCAAACGAAGGCGGAATTCAGCGAGGTTTGTAGGGCCGAGGAAGTATTTTGGATGCAAAAGGCGAAGGTTCACTAGTTCAAAGAGGGGGATGCTAACACGAAGTTCTTTCATGCGGTTGCTAATGCCCGAAATACTTCAAAGTATTTGAGGAGTATCATGGTGGTTGGGGAGACGCTCACGGGCCCTGATGAGGTGCGGGAGAAAATAGTGGAATTTTACGAACGGATGTACACGGCGGAGGGTCTCCCGAGGCCGGTTTTGGATGAGCTGCAGTTCAATTTTATTTCTAAGGAGGTCAGTAGGGGGCTGGAGAGTGCTTTTACGAAAGACAAAGTGTGGGCCGCGATCAGATTTGATGGTAGCCATGGATCAAAATATCGTCCGATACCGATACGTATCGGTGTCCGATACGTATCGGTATTGGACTAGGACGATACGGTAAATTGAATGTACCGTATCGTCCAATTTGTATGGGAAGGCCCGGACGATACATTCAATGTATCATCCGGTAAGTTACTATTCCAATACGTATCGGTTTGGAGCTCGGACGATACGTATCAGTTTGGAGCTCGGACGATACGTATCGGAATAGCGAGATTTTGACCCTTGATGGTAGCAATAAAGCACCGGGACCGAACGGGTTTACCATGGAGTTCTACCACGCGTTTTGGGAGACCATTAGGACGGATCTGATGGAGGTTTTCCATGAGTTTCACTCGACTAGCTTTATCGGGAGAGCGTTTAATTCTACTTTTAACACCCTTATACCCAAGATACATGGGGCAAAGAGTATTTCCGACTACCAACCGATTAGCCTTATTAACTGCAGCTACAAGATCCTGTCAAGGGTGCTAGCCAACAGGCTTAAGTGGGTGATGAGCACTATAATATCCGAGAATCAGGGGGCCTTCGTCCGTGGTAGACAGCTTACGGATCTTGTGGCAGTTGCTAACGAGACCATTCACTCGGCACATCTGCAACGTAGGCCGGCGGTGATCTAGAAAGTTGATATGGAGAAGGCATATGACCGGGTCAGCTAGGGGAATTTAGAGTATATGCTGAGGAGGTTGGGTTTCAACCCCACCTGGAGGAAGTGGATGAGGGGTGTTATTCTTCCCCGTGGTTCTCGGTGTTGATTAATGGGACGTCGGCAGGGTATTTTAAGAGCTCTAAGGGTCTCAGGCAAGGTGACCCCCTGTCCCCTTTTCTCTTCAATATGGTTGGGGAGGCCTTATCTAGGCTGATCGGACGCGCTAGAGACTTGGGTATGCTTGGTGGCATCAGGATCGATCAGCAGGGTAGATTCATCACGCATCTGCAGTATGCGGACGATATTATTCTATTTGGCAAGGCTGATGCGACAGAACTTGGCGCTATGGCTGATGTATTTTCGGTGTATGAAGCGGTCTCGGGCCAACGGGTTAACCTCTTTAAATCCACGATATTTGGTATTGGTGTGGAGGATGAATCGCTGAATTTCCTGGCTGGATCGGTCGAGTGTGACATTGAGGGTCTGCCGATCAAATACTTGGGTTTGCCCCTCGGGATCAAAAAACCTACAAGTCGAGATTGGCTCCCGGTGGTGTAGAGATTTGAGCAGCGATTGTCCTCTTGGAAGGGCAGGTTACTAAGCAGTGGGGGAAGGCTGATCTTGGTTAAAGCAGTGCTCTCGTTGATACCCATTTTCTTCATGACCATGTTTAGATGCCCCACTAAAATTCTTAATCGGATGGAGCGCATTCAAAGGTCGTTTCTTTGGGAAGGGGCAGGTTTGAACAGGCGCTATCACCTCGTCAACTGGGACACGTGTCAGCTGCTTGTCGCTTGTGGGGGATTGGGGATTCGGAACCTTAAGAGCACAAATTTGGCGTTGCTTGGGAAGTGGATTTCGAGAGCGGAAAGGGAGGAGGGGGATAGTCTATGGTGGCTGGTTTTGTGCGATAAGTATGGCCTTTCCCCGGGGGGCTAGGGGATAAGCCTGTCTACCCATAGGAGTACATCGCCATGGTGGAGAGATATTTCCAGCATTTGGGGGGTTCTAGCGAAAGGGGTGAGTTACAGTTAGGGGTGTGGGACTCGCATCCATTTTTGGGAAGACCCTTGGCTGGAAGGGGGTTCCCTAAGATACCTATATCCGGATATCTTCGCCCTCGCGACGAACCCGGGAGGTAGGATAGACGAGTTTGTGTCTTTCGACAGCGGGAGAGTATTTGGGACGTGGTCATTAGAAGACGCCTTAGGGACAGCGAGGTGGGGAGATATTTGGACTTGTTAAGCAGGTTGTATGGGGCGCAGTAGAACCACTTACGGGCTGATCAGAGGATCTGGGCCCCCAACCGAGAAGTTCAGTGTCAAAGCGTTATACCGCTGGCTCTCGCGCCGCCCGCTCGTCAGTTTCGAAGGTAAATGGCTATGGGGTGAACCCGTCCCTCTGAAGATCAGGTTCTTTGTGTGGACGTTGTGTAAGGATAAAGTCCTTACCAGGGACCTGCTGGTTCGGAGGGGTAAGGATGTCCCGACTTCTTGTGTCATGTGCTCCGACGGGGAGGAGTCCGCTGCTCATCTATTTCTTCACTGCCGAGTGGCTGCTGCAGTGTGGGGTGTCATTCTTAAAGCTTTCGGAATGTCCTGGGCTATGCCTCTTTCGCCTTACTTGCTGGTGTTGAGCTAGGATGCGGTGATGGTGAAGGGGGAGGGAAGGGGGGTTATGGAGGGCGGCGTTGTTCGCCGTTTTGTGGAGCTTATGGTGGGAGAGAAACTGCAGAATTTTCGACGGGAAATCCAAACCTGTTGGAATGGTTATTAGGGTGGTCTCAGAGCTGGTTCAGTTCTGGGTCGCACGTGGTGGAGATGGGGAGAGCTGCTGCAATTTCCTTTGGGACCCGGGCTAAGGGGGCTTTGCTCACGGTGTGCTGGGGGGTGTGTCGTGCTCGTTGTTTGTCATGTTCTGTTTTTTTGTTTCTGTGAGTCGAGATTGTATTGGGTTTCAGTGCCTTGCTGGCTATTAATATAATCTTTATTACTGATTAAAAAAAAAAAAAAGTAAATTGACCTTTAAACATTGGATCATGAATTCCAAAACAACCAAAAGGAAATCAATATGTTTAACAAACAATAATTTAGTGCTTCAAAAATCATTAATTGATGACGAATTGAGGAGTAATTGATCATACATCTTCAAGTATACACCATACAATGTTATTGTAGACACAAAATTTGTGTCACACTAATTAGAAAAGAAAAGAGAGAGATGACCCGTGCAGGATCACCCCTGCATGTCTCTCCAAAAATTTCTCCCTCTCTCTTTCTTTCTTTCTTTCTTTTTCTCTCCAAAGAAGACCCACGCAGGCCACCATGTGTGAGTCCCATAAAACCTCTCTCCCTCTCCTCTGTCTTTCTATTTGAGACCCATGCAAGGTTACCCCTGCGTGGGTCCTAAAATCTATCTCCCTCTCTTCTCCCCATTCCTCTCTATTTGCATCTCTCTCCCCCTCTCCTCTCCATTTCTAAAGACCCATGCAAGGTCACCGCTGCGTGGCTCCTAAAATCTCTCTCCCTCTCGTCTTTATCTCTTTCTCTCTCTAGAGAGACCCACGGAGGGTCATCAATGAGTGGGTCCTAAAATCTCTCTCTCTCTCTTCTTCTCTCTCTCTCTCTCATTTTCTCTCTCTAGACCCACGCAGGGGTTCCGTGGGTCCATCTAAAAAAATAATAAGAATAGATAAACAGGCAACATAGGTGGTTATTTTAACCACCTCGCAGAGATGTGACGTACGCTGACCCCAAATCTTGTGATATACCCAGACAATTTTCACCATAGATTCCAATCCAAGATCTGTGGACCGTTGTATGGTAACTTCCTGTAACCACTACGATAACTCTATAAATAGGAGCTCCCTCGATCATTTCGAGGATCTGAATTTTCCGGCTTCTCCTGTGCGAAAGTTCTGTGCAAATACACTCAACTCTCAAGGCATCTTTCGGGTTGCACTTAGGAATTTGAGGCTTGGCGCCCATGCCTAAGCCTTTATATTCTCAGGTTGCATTTAGGGACCCGGGTCTAGACACCCGAACCGAAGTTCGGACCCTTCTCTTAGAGAAAAGGGACGTTCTTACGAGCTTACAAGAGGGGTATAACTCAATGATGGAGACACCTTCTTACGAGAGGACCATGACTCTACGTGATCGTAAGGAGTTTTCCTCATGGTTCGGGCGATCGACCCTTGATTCAAAGGTTCAAACCTTCACTCTGGGCTAGAAAATTCCCCTGAAAGTGGTACAGGTTCAACCCGGTTATATGCGCGAGTAGAATGGTAAAACCATCTCGAACTGTGGTCCCGTTTCAAAGGGTTCCACTTAGATTTTTCACATCAAATCTAGACTCCTTATGAGGAGATAATTCAACGATGCGAGGGTACTCTTATGGGAGGGTCATCACTCTGCATAATTACAGTTAACCCCTTCATTATTGGGGTTTCCCTCACATCGTCGATTTCTTAAATTAAGGATTCGGACCTTCTCCTCAAGATGTAAATTATTTTAAAAAGAGGTCGGGTCCAATCCGATAATGTGTGGTTCCAAAGATTGCCCAAATAGGGCGTCCCACCATGATTGATGAAGGTTTAAATTACACAACGGCCTTAACGGGCCATATTGGGCCTAGGCCCAAACTACTCAAATAATGGGAATTAAGGTCCAGATCATAACCAAATAGTTTGGAATAAGACCAAAACCCATACGGGATACTCGAACCCAAGTTCGAATCACAATGGCTTATAAAGGGATTAGGCCCAGATCGAGGCCCATTATATATTAGACAGTCTTAAAGTGTCACAACCCGAAATTCTACCCTATCCTGAGGGCCTAGAATTCCAAGTTACGACCCGCACATATCCCGGATATGCTAAGCGGGCATACACCTAATCAGAGTTATCGCGCAAATCTGGTTCCACGAAATCCGTGAAAGCCCACAATAGGTGGAATATAAAAGCAATCATAAGTATTGAAATAAATGTGACAAAATACCATAAATTCACAAATAGAATGTAAGTTGAGTTGGAGACAAATCCGATAAAATAAAATCATAAAGTCAATGATAATAACATAAGGCAAAATCCAATACCGAGTCTACAAAATCGATATCTGACGCTCAGATCAAAATCAGCATCGTAGTCCTGATAACTGGCAACGTCGCCCCCAAAAGGCTCCTAGTAATCAACGTCCGCCGGGTCGACGTACTCAACACTAATCGGATCAGAGAAACCAACGTCCACTCCGTCAATATAGTCACCTGCAGCTGTTAGATTATCGTGGGATGAGTTTACTCAGTCACGTAAACTTAGTTGATACACCACCAATCCATCTCATTCTACTCAGGTGCAGTGTGGGTGCATCAAGTGAGTAATAAACATAATATCTCAACAAATCAAAAGAGAATAAAAAAATCAAGTGCATATCGTAAACTCATATCCTAATCGTAAATGCAGAAATATGATCTAGATACTCATATCCTAACGTACCTTACCATATCTCATATCATATCATATCGTATATTCTTTCATTATTCTCGCACATAAGTCTGTACATCGCATGAGCGTAACTAATATATTCATAAAATCCTAAACGACATATGCCAAAGTCGCTGCTCGAGCTACCATGTGAGGGTCACCATAGTATCATACCATCATCTCATAACGCCCTCCATATCATATCACACACCTCATCCAGTCATAGGGGCAGCCGGCGACTCATAACTCATGTCTCCCAGAGATACCCGTCTTGACTGAAAGACGTTGCCCTTACGGTGGCTACGCAAGGAACGGCACGTACAGAGACTTAAGTTTTTAATCTTTTGCTGGCCTACCCAGCGGTCTCTTATTATCGTACTCATAACTTATTTTATTTTATCATACTCATATCATAGCATACCTCTAAGACCTAAATCCACAGCGAGCACGGTGCGATAAGCTTCACAAATCACGCTTTCCAAGGGACGGGTTCCGTAATAACCTTAATGTACTTCGTGTGGCAACCCATACTACCATAGAGGTGTTGTATCCATACATGGATGCCTACATTCCGAATTACACGTGACCGTGAAAAGAACCCCACTATGACTATGGCCTAAAGGTCCAAACCTCGTACCTTAACTTATATTTTATCCTAGCGTATTAGAACTCGTGATGATCAAGTCACCGTATATGCCACCGTATACGAAGTTATACTGAATTCACACTCACCCTACTCGTCGTGATGTCCCATACTACCATGAGTTGTAAGGCATGTGAGTACAATGTATTTCTCGCTTCGATACCATAGATCAAAATTTTGGATTTTCGATAAGTATCGTCCAACCTCGGAACCGATATGTATCGGTTCCGGACGATACTTTCCAATTTTTTCCCAAAAACACAAAAAACAAAAAAAAAAAACAAAACAAAACCGATAATTTGATAATTTCAAATTATCGTCCGATACATTGAACGATACGGACGATACGAACGACACTTTGAACAATAATTTGACTGTTTTTTAAGGGGGCGATAAAAACCCAATGTATCGTATCGTTCAAGTCCAAAACCAATATGTATCGTTATCGGATGATATTTTGATCCATGATCTTAGCGAATCAGCACGCCCAAGCGTAGGCATGATCTCATACACTCGCGTCATCTTACCTAACATGTCCTTGTTTTTATATTATTTATTTATTTCTTGTTGTATTTTGGGCTTACTCTGGGAACTCGAGTCTTTTGGTGATCGATTTTCAAGCTTCGGTGTGTGGATTTAAAGGTAATCTTATTTATTTCTCACAGCCTATTGTCGTTGAAATGCATTATCACCAACGAATAAAGTAGGAATACAAGAACATATTTATATGGTTCACAACTTCAGATAAGATGGGCTCCGTTTATGGAGATTTCTGCCGTTTTACTATCATAAAAGCTCACTGAAATAAAGAGAGCAAATTTACAGAACCCTCTTGCATTAAAGGAGATCTCAGATATGGAAGGATGTACACTTGCCAATTTTAAAAGAAAATCAAGTAATGTGTACTAGTATTTGCAACTGAATATTATACGTATGCAACCAGGGGTATTGTGTAGACTTCCCTAGCTTACTAATGATAGAGATCGTTTTTTTAGGGCAACGATGTCCCACCTATCAAAAAGTCTAATTTTATTCCGCATGTGGCTGTGTATCTATAATAATAAACTCCTAAATATATTATTATATTTAAGGAAATGATGGCAGTGTACCTATAATATATTATATTATAATAGTAAGCTTCTAAATACATTATTATATTAAAAGTAATCATGGCAGGGTACATATAATATATTATATAATAATAGTAGGCTTCTAAACTTAACAACCTATATCCATAGGTATATGGAGAGGATAGATAAAGTGGGATGAGTGGCTGTAGATGATGGCCCTTGGCCACTTGGCTTCTATGATTATAATCGGGAGGAATTACATGTGAAGCTAATGCAGACACTCTTTTTCATAGTCATTGATTAAAAGTTAGACCCTCTCATCTACACCACACACTTGACGTTGGTGTCTAATGATCCTGATCAATTGCATCCAAAAAGTCAATTTGTTCGTATTAGCATTGAAAGTAACAATGGTGATCATTGCAAAAAATTTTGTGTTAAATAAATATGGCAGGTGACCATATGCAGTTCTTGATCAAACGGTTAGAATTGCTTGGTCAAACGTTGATCATTTAGACTTAGTTTTGGCCTCATGGTCGAATGGTTAGATTTGTTTGAATACAGGAAAATAGACAATCTAGATGGGTGCATGCAAATGAAAACTATTGGGTACAATGAACGAAACACCATGTTTGGTGGTCTGGTCCAATTACCTAATTTACTATATTTTGATAACATTACCCAAGAAACGTACGTACTAGAGTTGCCATAACTTCATGATAATTGCTGTGATTTTTTATATTATATATATTTCTGTTTCCACTGTATTGGATTATAATAATACATTATGTTACAAGATGTGACACTAAATTATATTAGTTTATAACAATACAATCATTGTTTTTATATGTTATTAAAATCAAAGCACAGGTAGAGCTCTAAAGCTCCTTTAACGTGTGCTAAGTAATTTAATAAAATAATATATAATTTATATTATATAACTATTATAATATCATGCATGTTACAACACTTAAGTGCTAGACTATTTATTAATACAAATTGCCTTATAATACACAAGTACGACATTATTATATCGAGCCAACTTGAGATTCGATGGATCGATTTACACCCTCGATCGATCGACTCTGAACATAATCGAACCACTGCTCACATTTAAATTACTTTAAAATCGACCAATCGATTCCGAGAATCGATCGATTGATTCTATAACCGAATTAATAATATAAATCGATCGATCGATTTCAAAACCGACCGATCGATTTGTGCCCGAACAGACAACCCTATTCACACTATAATTTCACTTCTACACAACCAAACTTAGTGTACATTAATCACTTGAACTTTTCGATCGATGGTCGTGATGCACTTAACTATTAAAATAATAATATTTTATTTGAACACTTAATAATAATATATATACATATATTTTTTATCGCTTCAACGCAACCACTTCGATAGCACGGAGTGTTAGAACTTCGATACCTCGTAAAAAATCGAACTCTGACCTTCAAATTATCAAAAACACACAATTACTCCCCTACTCTATATTTATTGTTGTTTTATGTAAATAAATATATCTATAAATATAACGATAATCTAAATGAAAAAAATTTTGTATGTGTGACAATTATGTATTTTCATTGTTAATCACGATACGAGTTAAGGACATGTTAAGCCAGATGAAGTGAGTGTATGAGATCATGCCTACGCTTGGGCGTGATGATTCGCTAAGATGGTATCGAAGCGAGAAATACATCGTATTCACATGTCTTACAACTCATGGTGGTATGGGACATCATGACGAGTAGGGTGAGTGTGAATTCAGTGTAACCTCGTATA
Organism: Chloranthus sessilifolius; assembly: GCA_021018995.1. Taxonomy (NCBI): domain Eukaryota; kingdom Viridiplantae; phylum Streptophyta; class Magnoliopsida; order Chloranthales; family Chloranthaceae; genus Chloranthus; species Chloranthus sessilifolius. Next base: position 154,588,397 of record CM037588.1, on the reverse strand, counting down.
CAGTGGCATATACGGTGACTCGATCGCCCCGAGTTCTAATACAATAGGATAAGATATGAGTTAAGATACGAGGTTTGGACCTTTAGACCATAGTCATAGTGGGGTTCTTTTCACGGACACGTGAAACTCGAAATGTAGGCATCCATGTACGGATGCAACACCTCTATGATAGTATGGCTATCACACAAAGTACATCCAAGTTACTACGGAACCCGTCCCTTGGAAAGCGTAATTTGTGAAGCTTATCGCACCGTATTCACTGTGGATTTAGGTCTTAGAGGTATGTTATGATATAAGTATGATAAGATAACATAAGCTATGAGTATGATAATAAGATACTACTGTATAGGCCAACAAAAGATTAAGAACTTAAGTCTTTGTACGTGTCGTTCCTTGCGTAGCCACCATAAGGGCAACGTCTTTCAGTCAAGACGAATGTCTCTGGAAGACATTATGAGTCGCTGGCCGCCCCTGTGACTGAATGGGGTGTATGATATGATATGATATGGAGGGCGTTATGATATGGTGGTATGATACTATGGTGACCCTCACATGATAGCTCGAGCAACGACTTTAGCACAGGTCGTTTAGGATTTTATGAGTATGTTAGTTACGCTTATGCGATGTACAGACGTATATGCAAGAATAATGAAAGAAGATACGATATGATATGATATGAGATATGGTAAGGAACGCTAGGATATGAGTGTCTAGATCATGGTCCTGCATTTACGATTAGGATATGAGTTTACAGTATGCACTTGAATTTGTTATTCTCTTTTAATTTCTTGAGATATTATGTTTATCACTCACTCGATGCACCCACAATGCACCTGAGTAGAATGGGGTGAATTGGTGGTATATCCACTGAGTTTACGTGACTAAGTAAACTCATCCCACGAAAATCCAACAGCTACAGGTGACTATATTGACGGAGTGGACGTTAGTTTCTCTTATCCGATTGGTACTGAGTACGTCGACTCGATGGATGTTGATTACCAAGAACCTTTCGGGGGCGACGTTGCCAATTATCAGGAGGACTACGGTGCTGGTTTTGATCCAAGCGTCAGATATTGATTTTGTAGACTCGGCATTGGATTTGCTTTATGTTATTATCATTGGCTTTATGATTTTATTTTATCGGATTTGTCTCCAACTCGACTTACATTCTACTTGTGGATTTATGGTATTTTATCACATTTATTTCAATATTTATGAATGCTTTTATATTCCAGCCTATTGTGGTCTTTCACGAATTTCGTGGAATCAGATTTGCGCAATGAGTCTGATTAGGTGTATGTTCGCTTAGCATATCTAGGATATGTGCGGGTCGTAACTCGGAATTCTAAGCCCTTAGGATGGGGTAGAATTTCGGGTCGTGACATAAACCCCAACCCCTAGAGGGTTCTATTCGATCCAATTAAACCTGAATTCCAAGGAATTCAGTTAGTTTGACCAAAGTTAAACTTCTCATTGAATACTTGTACATCTACTTGCCTGTATTTCAAATCAAACAGTTTTTCTAGATGGATGGAGTATGTTAAACATCCGCTTCACGTGATTCCAAAGGTTTTCGAAGATTCCGAATGAGACAACATTAATGAGGAAGATGAAGACAATGATGATAATGGTGCTGACAGAGACCTAGAGTCTAGAGTTGTAATTATTTTCAAAGTCGTGTTGCTGTAATTTTGTAGCTTTTAATCAAAGGTATTCAATTATTTGATGTAATTAACGGGGCATCAAAAGCGATATTCGAAAGTGTAAAGCTCCCACAATCTCACTAAAAACCCCCTCCAAAGAAAGAAAATTTGATGTAATTTGTTTGTGAATGAAATTTATTATTTCTACGCAAATTTGTTGTGTACAGGTATATAATTAAAACTTAATAGTATAACAAGTAAACAACTCTTCCTTTTCCAACTTGTGTTTTGTTTGATCGAAGAAATTTCTTATATAATCAACATGAATATCACTAAATTTACAAAGCAAATGAGAAGACAACAACAGGATCTAACTATGAACATGTAACAATACCTGAAAATTATGAAAATCCAAAATATTTTGCTTAAGAAAAAACGAAATAGGAAAATACCCGTTTAGGGTTTATTAGAAAGAGGGAGGGAGAAGGAGAGAGTATGCAGTAAAAGATTACATTGTTGCTTAATAAAGTAATTTTTGTTACAAGAGAGAGACTTTATATAGAGGACTACATAGATACCATGTACATTTCCACCCAATATAGGATTAAAACCAACTATACACACCTCTCATACCAGTGTATCTAGTGTTACCCACAATCCCATTTTTCCATACATTACATCTCTAGCACTCCCCCTCAAGTTGAGAATCATCGATGCTCAACTTGCCAGTCACAAAAAAAGAGCTCCTGAACCATTTCCCCTTACTTTGATAGGGCACAAACAAGGGACATAAGGTCAATAAAGAGCTACTTTTCCTAGCAGCAATAAAAGACCATAAGGCCAATAAAATGGTTGCATATAGCAGCAGCAACGAAGCCACTCATTACAATGTAAGAGGTACAGCAGGTAGCAAAAGAGTGGTTTAAACACCACATACGAATACATACACCGGCATAAAAAGATAGAAAAAAGGAGGGGGGAAAGAGATTGCAACATCCAACAGAAAATGAGCAGCACAAAGAACATCAATCTTCACATAAATGGAGGCAGCAGTAGCACCAGCAACAATACCAACACTATCGGCCTTATTATGAACATTTTCACAAACACCTGCATTGCAGTCTCCATAAGCAGCAGTAAATAACCCATCAAACTTTCATCACACTATCACAGCCCTTGAAATCTTGACCAAATATGATGTGACCAGTACAAAGAGATAAGAATACAAAAAATGATCCAAACTCAGTTTATTTACCATATGTAGTCATAGCAGCAGCCCAAGACCGTGAATAGCAGGCAGCAATGGAAAGTACATAATAAAAAAACTAATCAATTGTTATCCAGAATAACCAGCTTTAACCATCAGCAATCATGATATCCATTTTAATAGTAGTTACCATGAGCTACACCATTTTCAGTATGTATGATCAACAACAGATGTCAAACAACCCTTTCAACAAACAGCAGGAGATAAAAACAAGAAGAAAAAATAGCCGATGCTCACAACCGTTTCAACAACCAAGAGAAAGAAACCATGAAGATTACCATCAGCAGTAGCATCGTACAACATCATATTCATTAACTCATCTGAAAACCCTCAAGAAGTCAGCGGTTATGGACAAAAAAATGGGTTAAGCTGTTGGGAGAAAACATGGACAACCATAAGAAGACCTAGTTCCTGATTTCTGATTTATGATGCACAAAGATCTGACTTCGAGGCAAGGTGCAGAGCATACGTCAAAGGGAACAAAAAAAGAACGCTAAAACAAAGACGCGCGAGATCAACCCGCTCTGATACCATATAGAAATAAATAAAGGGCTAAAGAGGAGAAACACCCATTTAGGTTAGAGAAAGAGAGAATAGGAGAGTAGATACTAAGGGCACGTTTGTTTCATTGTAATATGCACCCTGTATAATAGAGAATGCATGTAATTTTTTTATGACTGGATTACATGCAAAATTCACTTTGCATGTAAAATTTGGGTGTAAAATGGTTGTTTTTTTGCAGCAAAATCTCCTTGTAAAATCCACTTTTTGATTTTTTTTAACATTACAGCCAAAAGAACAACTTGTGTAATATATTTAAATTCATGTGAAAATTGACATTCCTCATTCATCGTTGCTAGTATCCGACTTCATCGGGCATGATGGGTAGTAGAAGAGCCATGATTTTCCTGATGGGGTATCTTATAAAGATCGGTTGGGCCCAACTGCTCAATCCATAACGTACCTTAAAGATTTTTATTTAACGATGGAGGGTCCTGCCCCCCCCCCAATCAGATAACGTGGCTCTACCACTGATGATGGACATGTCCGATGTAACATCAAATCATGGTGATGCAGTCTTCTGTGGCGCTAGATGGCACTATAAAGTTCATTGCCATCGCGCTTACTCATGAGTCATCAATGGCAATTTGGAAGATCATTTTTACCATAATCAGATGGTAGGCCCATGATCTCTAGATCTATTGTGTGGAAGATTAGGATTAAACGATCGCCATCATCGGATCCAAAACAGTCAACGGATTTTACTATGCTTAGATGATGTGGCTGTAACAAAAAAGGGTATAGCAGTATGTCACAGAGTTACTCTTTGCGACGAAATCTCTCATGCGGCAACTAGCTTTTCTGAACTAGATCAGCGTACTCATGTTTCAAACTTGCACGGTAACGCATTAGGTTAGAAATGATGCGGATTCCTGAATGCAAATACTATAGCGATACGCAACGACTAATAAAGGGGCAGCCCCACGTAGGGTTTGGGTCCGCACCGTGGATGGTGGTCGTGAACACCAAACACGATGGCTCTAGCACACGACATGACTAGAACGACCCAACACCTATGTGAGGCCCGGATGTACGAACTCAAGCCCACAAGGCTATCGTATGCGTTCCAAAGGAGATCACTTAGGTCAACGACACACATGGGTCAAAATATCGTCCGATACCGATACGTATCGGACGATACGTATCGATTTTGGAGGTCAGCGGTACGATACATAGGGTATGTATCGTACCCTATATAAAATAGACAAATTATCACTCGATACGGACAAAATATAGTCCATATCTTAAATTATCGTCCGATAATTTGGGTAAAAGTAAAAATTAAAAAAAAGGACGAAATTATCGGTGGGCCCCACCCTTTGACCCGACTAAAGGGTCGGGTTTTCCCTTTTTTTTCCCCATTTTCCTCCTTTCTTCTTCCTTCTTCCTTCTTCCTTCTTCCTCTCTCATTTTTGGGTTATTTGCACCCTAAATCGGCGTCAAATCGCACAAAAAATCACGGGATCAACATGGAAGGTACGTGTTTATCATTTTACCATCATTTTATTTCATTTTAAATACTAAAATAAGGTAGATCTACCTAATTTAAGGGTAGATCTACCTTAAATAAGTGTAGATCTACCTTAAATAAGTATAGATCTACCTTAAATAAGTGTAGATCTACCTTATTTAAGGGTAGATCTACCTTATATAAGTGTAGATCTACCCTTAAATTAGGTAGATCTACCTTTAAATTTTATCATTTACCTATAATATTAATTATTATAATTATTTAAATTATTTAAATTATTTAAAATTATTAAAATTATTTAAAGTAATTAAAATATTTAAATTATTTAAATTAAGAAGAGGGGAAAAATAATTTAAAATATTTAAAATATTTAAATTAATTAAAAATAATATAAATAATGGGTCAAAAATAATATGATGGGTCAAAAATAATTATATGTGACCCCATTTAAAATATTTAAATTGATGGGTCAAAAATAATATAAATAATTATAATTAAGGGTCACATGTAATCAATATGGGTCACATATCATATGAGTCACATATCATATGAGTCACATATAATTAATAAAATAATGGGGTCAATATGGGTCACATATAATTAAATTTATGGGTCACATATTAAGTTATATGTGACTCATATTAATTTTAATAATAAATTTAATTATATGTGACCCATATTGATTATATGTAGCCGTCACATATAATTAATAAAATAATGGGGTCAATATGGGTCACATATAATTAAATTTATTATTAAAATTAATATGGGTCACATATAATTAAATTTATGGGTCACATATTAAATTATATGTGACCCATATTAATTTTAATAATAAATTTAATTATATGTGACCCATATTGATTATATGTGACCGTCACATATAATTAAAATAATTAATATTATGGGATATGTCCCATAAAATATTAGAATAATATGGAATAAATTTCAAATAAATTTTTAAAAATTATAATAATATCAAATAAATATTCATAAATTAAAATAATATCAAATAAATATTTAAAAATTAAAATAATATGAAATAAACATTCAAAAATTATAATAATATCAAATAAACATTCATAAATTATAATAATATCAAATAAATAATCATAAATTATAATAATATCAAATAAATATTCATAAATTAAAATAATATCAAATAAACATTCATTAATTATAATAATATCAAATAAATATTCAAAAATTATAATAATATCAAATAAATTTGATAAAATATAATCTAATCTTTTAAAAATTAGAATAATATAAAATAAAAAATCAAATGTAATCTAAATTTTATAAAAATTAGAATAATATCAAATAAATTTAATAAAATATAATCTAATATTTTTAAAATAGCAATAATTAAAAAATAAATTTTATTTTCAAGTATAAATTAAATGTTTACTTTAATGCAATCGTTTGCTCATTCATGCAGGTGAAATAAATAAATATGGTATGCCGTAATGATCCAATAGATGGTAATAGACTCCAGATACAATGTAAGCTTTGTGAAAAAAAACTGCTGGGAGGAGATATCACACAGTTAAAGGAGCATCTAGCTCATGTAAAGGGAGAGACAAGAGGGTGTCCCAGTGTACCCAGAGAGGTAAAAGAAAATATCAGAGCTAGTTTACAAGCGGTAAAGGGAAAGAAAAAAGCTGAAGCCGATCCTGATAGGGAAATGTATGAGAGAATCAGGAGGCCAGATCCAGAGTTTACATCAGCTGCACCTGAGGATGATGAGGATGAGCAGATAGCGAGAGCTATGAGAGAGAGTGCCAGAGAAGCACAACAACATGAGATCGGGGAAGAAGCCGATCATCGGTTTCGGTCCAGGTTGAGGGGCCCATCCATGCCTGCTACCGGTGGTGGATCTAGTCATAGGCCACATGTTGTTGAGGATGATGAGGATGTTGAGCAGATCACGGGTTATGTGAGGTCGAAGATCCCGGAGGATTATAGGGCCTACTAGAGGCCGTACTCATTTATGGATCCATTCATGTATCGCACTGAAAGCTCCAAACAAACCAAATTGAGTGCAATCTCATTTACAAAAATGGGGAAAAAGCTTGGAAAATCCATTGCCAAGTTTTTTATATACAACCACATTCCGAGCCAAGTAGCAGACTCGCCCTACTTCAAAAGCATGATTAATACAAGTGCAGAAGTTGGTCCAGGAGTTAAAAAGCCTTCTCCATACGAGATATATGGGCCCTTACTAACAGATGAGTACGATGAGATAACTGCCTATGTACAAAGCTTTCAGGATGTATGGGATGAGAGAGGTTGCACAATTATGTGCGATGGATGGATTGGTCCCACAAAGAAGAGTTTGATAAATTTTTTGGTTTCTGACGATCTTAGGGGCGGTATTTTTGAAATCAGTTGATGCTTCTAGACACGTAAAAACTGCTGACTACCTCTTTCAACTAATTGATATGATAGTTCATGAGGTTGGAGAGCAGCGGATTGTGCAGGTGGTAACAGACAATGCGGCAAATTACAAACCCGCTGGATTAAAACTAATGGCGAAGAGACGTTACTGATCTTGGACCTCATTCTTGAGGATTTAGGAAAGAGAAGCAAGGCACGTGCAACTATTCAAAAGGGAAGAACGATTACTTCCTACAGTAATGAGAGCCTTCACGAACAATGAGTTGCTCCGACCTGCGATTACACATTTTGCAACACAGTTTTTAGCCCTACAGAGTTTGGCTAGATATAGGCGTGAGCTGAAAAGCATGGTGCCGTCGGAAGAATGGACTCAACATGAAATAGGACTCGCACGAGCGAAGAGACTAGCTTACCTTTGAAATTGTCGACACGATCTATAGCGATTTTGGCGGTGTCGACACACGATCGCCGTCACTACCCCGTTGGTGCAAGTGTTGAGATTGGTTGATGGTGATGACAAACCAATGATGGGGTACGTTTATGAGTCAATGGATAAGGCAAAATTGGCTATAAAAACCAAATGCCCTACAAAATATAAACGATACTGGGCGATTATCGACAAAAGGTGAGATACACAGTTTCACCAGTACTTGCATGCAGCAGGTATAACATGTTGCACAATTATGTAGTGATTTTTATTTATTTATTCATTATTTTCATATACTGATGAAATTGCTCATATTTGATGTGTAGCACACTACTTAAATCCGACCTTCCAAAGATATCTGTGACGCTTGAAATGAGTGACACTGATGAAGTGTATACCGGTTTGCTCAATGTAATCCAAAGAATGCTCCCTGAGTTGGCCGACCAAGGCCAAGCCATAAGAGATGTGTGTGATCATAGTATCATACCTTATAAGTAATAAGTCAAATGTCATGTGATATTATCATCTATTTATTGATATGTGCCTTACTATGTTTCATCTTTATAGATTGACATGTTTCGCAAGAGACATGGGTCATTTGGGACCCCGTTGGCGCAATCCCAAATTAAACACGGCAAACCCGCTGATTGGTAGATGCATTATGGAGGTGATGGTCCAATATTGAGGCGGGTAGCAATGAGGGTATTGTCGCAAACGTGTTCCTCGTCCAACTGCGAGTGGAATTGGAGCACTTTCTCTCTCATTCATACTAAGACAAGGAATAGACTAACTATGGACCGATTGGAAAAGTTAGTCTACTTGCTTCTAACATGCGATTAAGGGTCGAGAATATCTGAGGAGGACCAACCGTGGTAAGCAATTACATGAAGTCTTAGATCCTCAATTATTTGAAGTCTTACTTACATATTATACTAATTCATCTATCATATTCTACCTTGCAGACGGTGATTATTTTGATCTCATCCAGTTGGATTATATATTCGAGGAGAATGACCCTTTGAATGAATGGATCGAAGAGAGAGAAGAGCCAGTCTTGGATAGTGAGAGCACTGAATGGCTGGACAATGCTGAAAGAGTAGCGGAGCAGCAGGCTTCCCAACCACCGAGGCGGAAAAGAAGATTGAATCGTCATTCAGTGGTTGGATCTGATGACGAAACGCAGCCCGGTAGTGATGATGGGAGTGGTGAGGATGATGGTGGAGGGGACATTGGCACTAATGGTGGAGGGGAGGATGCTGGTACCTCTGATTCTTATAGAGATATGGCGGCATGGGACGATGACTCGACTGCCAGATTAACACACTCCTACATTTAGAATGGGAGGGGTTGAAGGAAGAGGAGCGTCGGGATCATATCAAACACCACCACCACCACCACAAGATGATACGGATATGGGTTATATGACTTCTAGCTTCGGGGGATTCAGTTTGCAAAATACCGAAGATTCAGCAACTAGTAACCCATACTACCAGCCACAACAAACTTACCCGGTGCCATATGACTTCGTTGGTCAGATTTTTGGAGGACCGGCCTTTCATTTCTGCTTGAGCCATATTAAAGGGGCACATATAATCATGGGTATCAATATGGGCAACATTATAGGCAAAGGCCGGGAAGCTCGCGCACCGATGATGACGATGATCATGAGGGCCAAGAACCACCACAAATTCAATGTGGCTCTAAAGTAAGTTTTCCATGTACAATTAAATTTATTTTTATCAACATAGCTATTATTTTTGACAATATATAATTTATTTTTGTCAATATACATTATAATTTAGTTTATGCGTGTTGCATGTCAAATTATGAAATATTGTTAATAACATAGGCATGTGATCAGCTGGTCGAACATAATGTTAGAAGATCTATTACATTAAGTCAAAAATGTGATCTTAAGTCAAAAATAAGTTACAAAATAGGCATGTGACTTGGGTTAAGTTACAAAATAGGCATCTTACTTATATATTCATCTAAATAATGCATCAAATAAGTCAAAAATAAAAGCAAAAATAGTTGAAATAAATACAAAATAAATAAATATAATTTTTCATATTTTTGGGGATTTTCTGGGATTTTTTTTCAAAAAACCGGTTTTTTGAATCTATCAAACCGATACATTCAATGTATCGCCGATACATTGAATGTATCGGACGATACCCGATACGTATCGTCCTGACCTTCAGGACGATACGTACCGGATTTCCGGAATTTTGACCCTTGGCGACACATCACGTGACTGATAGATTACTTCCCTATATATATGGTTTAAACACCAACTTAGGCCAAATGATGGGAGGACCTCAAACGTATTAGTTTGACATATTTTTCCAATATGTCGCAACACCCCGTATCGCTCCCCCACATGGCCATGTTACGTCGTGTCGCGACCATATCATGACCCAATCTGCCACCATGCCACGTGCCCTGATGACCCACGACCGAAGCTCTTGGAGTACTTATGGCGAAGACCTCATGGCTTGGTGACGCGCCGACGATGCCCCAGCTTCAATCCACCAATGTTGCAACACTTGTGGCACGAGTGGTCCTGCGGCTGACCCAGATGGCCACGCTGTCACATCCTCCCCTACTTAGTTGCGTTGACGTCCTCATCGACACGCTTGAAGTACTTCAAAGCAGCTTTGAAGGATGGTTGGGTACTCTCAAGTTCCCAAGTAATTTCGGCCTTAAGTAGGCCTTTCCACTTCAAAAGGTATTCCACAGGAAATTCATTCTGGCTGCCATCTTCCTGTTTACTACGTCTGTGAGCTAAAATCTCTTCAACTTGTCTCTTCAACTGCAAATCGGCATCTGGTGGGACGCGAGTCAATAAACTTCTCCCTGGGTTCTTCAAATCTCTTTTATAGGGCTTTAAGCAACTGACGAGAAATACAGGATACATTCTCAGCCAGGGAGGAAGTTGCACTTGAAATGAGACATCATTAATCCTTTTTATGATTGGGAATGGCCCATCGTACTTACGAACTAATCATGTGTGTTTTCTTCTGAAAAATTTGAGTTGCTTCGGATTAAGCTTTACCAAAACTTCATCACCTACGTGCAACTCGATAGGCCGTCGACCCTGATCGGCCCACTTCTTCATTCGCTTAGCGACCTTCTCCAGATAGGCCCTAGCGATCTCTGCGTTTCTCCGCCACTCTTTGGCAAGAAGATAGGTTGCCGGACTCGATCCAGTATATCCCATGGTAAGTGTATGTGGCGTCAACGGTTGTCGGCCAGTTGCTAATTCAAATGGGCTCTTATTTGAGACTGAACTTTTCTACAAATTGTAGCAAAACTATGCCACGTCCAATAACTGAACCCAGTTCTTCTGGTTGGCACTCACAAAATGTCTCAAACACTGTTCCAAAATAGCATTCACCCTTTATGTCTGACCGTCTGTTTGAGGATGCATGTTGGATGAGAAGTTCAGTTTCATCCCCAGGAGCTGGAATACTTCCGACCAAAACTTGCTAGCAAACTTGCTAGCAAACCGTGGATTTCTATCACTGACAATCACTTGCGGCACTCCCCAATATTTCACAACATTGCTGACAAATAATTGTGTAGCCTGCTTTGCATTATTGTTCAACGGTGCCGGAATGAACGTAGTGTACTTTGAAAATCGATCCACAACTACCAAGATGGACCCGAGCGTCCCTACTTTTGGCAACGCAGATATGAAGTCAAGGGAGACGCCCTCCCACGGTTGGGATGGCACAGGTAAAGGCTGCAGGAGTCCAAATGGCTCGACTCTCTCAACTTTGTCCTACTGGCATATCAGGCAAGTCCTGACATACTCCTCTACATCCTCCTCCATCTTGGGCCAATAGAAACGCCTCTCCAACAAGGCGAGCGTACAGTGAATTCTTGGATGACCTGCCCAAAATGTGTCATGGCATTCTTTAAGGAGCTCTCTCCTAAGTTCTCCCACTTTCGGCACATAGAATCGGCCCCCCTTGGTCACCAACAGTCCTTCCTCAGTCCAGAACCGCCGTGTTCTCCCCTCTTATATCTGTTGTTGGATGGTCCTCACGAGAGGATCAAGCTTCAACCCATTGCGCAACCGGTCGGGGATAGTAGAACTGACACAGGTAGTTGAAGCCTGCTCTTCAATTTTTAACGTTGTCAACTGAACTTTCAATGTTGCTAACTCCGCTTTACGGCTCAAAGCGTTTGCGACTCGGTTGGTCCTGCTAGGCTTGTACACCAAGTCCATATCAAACTCGGCTAAGAAGTCTTGCCAATGGGCCTGTTTCAACGACAATTTCTTTTATGTCTGAAAGTAGTTGGTCGCCACATTGTCAGTCATCACTAGGAACTTGAACCCAAGCGGATAGTGCCTCCACGTCCTCAAACAGTGTACTACCATCGTCATCTCCTTCTCTTGAACCGTATATCGCCACTCGGTATCGTTTAACTTTCTGCTCTCGAAGGTCACTGAATGTTCTTCTTGCATTAATACTCCTCCTATCGCATAGTCGGAGGCATCCGTGTATACCTCAAATGACTTGGAGTGATCGGGTAACTTCAGCACGGGGTCACTCATGACCACCGATTTCAAATCCTTGAATGCCCTCTGGCACTTCTCCCACCACTGTCACGGTCGATCCTTCTTCAAAAGGTCTGTCAGTGGTGCCGCACGGTGTGAATAACAGGAGCTGAACCTTCTATAATAGTTGACAAGGCCCAAAAATGATCGCAGCTCGGTCAACCCTTCTGACACTCTCCACTCTTGGATTGCACGAACTTTCTCAAGGTCCATGCTAATATTTCCTCCAATATGGTGTCCCAAAAACATGATATGCTCTTGTGCAAATGAACACTTCTTCACATAGAGCTGATTTTCTCGCAGTACATTGAAGATGGTTTGGAGGTGGGCGAGATGTTCTTCCAAGGTGTTGCTATATACAACGATATCGTCTAGATACACCACCACGAACTTGTCGAGGTAGGCATGGAACAGCTCATTCATCATAGTGCAGAATGTGGCTGGAGCATTAGTCAGCCCAAAGGGCATCACCAAACACTCAAAAGGCTCCATGCCTTGCCACACAGGTTGTCTTGTTTTCGTCTCCCTCGGCGATTCTCACCTGATAATAGTCAGATCTCAAGTCTAGCGTGGTAAAGTACCTCACACTGCCCAACTGATCAAATAAATCGGCAATCAATGGCACTGGATACTTATTCTTGACAGTAACCTTATTCAAAGCTCTGTAATCGATGTATAACCGAAGGCTACCATCATGCTTCTTCTAGAAAAGAACTGGAGCGCCGAATGGGGCTTTTGATGACCGAACAAACCCTGCTCCCAATAACTCATCTAACTGCCCTGACACGCTCTCTGGCAAAAGTTCAACTGACCTGTCGTGTTCTCTTCTATCAGCGTAGCAAGAAATGTAGGTTCCCCCCTCTTCAGTCCCTTCTTGAGTTGGAGCGTCGAGATAAACTCAACACTCTCCACTTCTTTGCCTTTCTGAATGACGGGGATCATGCAAGGATTTTCCTCTCCCAACATGCACACTGATCCGAGGTACGGCATAGGCACGGCTTTGGCTTGGTGCAGGAGTTCCAACCCAAGGATAACTTTGAAATCATCCATCTGCACGGTCATAAAGTTTGTTGATCCAGTCCACGGCCCTATCTGCACAGGTATGCCCTTTGCTATCCCAGCAATGGGGCGCGCTTCAGAGTTCACGGCCTCTATGCGACTGGAGTCTTGCTCCAGTTTCAATCCAAGCAACGTGCTTCTTTCTCTGCGATGAAATTATGCGTCGCCCCCGTGTCTACCATGGCACGGGTATTTTTCCCATCGATGCACACTCAGCCCCTTGGGAGCAACGGTCTTTCCCTTTTCTACTTGCCCCTTAATGGCATTCAGTAACCTGATTACGCTCATTCTCAATTCCTCCTCAGCAGGAGGTGTAGGAGCACTAGTAGTCGCCCGAAGGACATTCAACGATTGTTTCTGCGAGCAATCTTTAACCCAATGAGGCCCTCCCCATAGGAAGCAACCCGACTTCGGCACATAGTTAGCAGACTCAGTTGACTTGGCATGCGATTCTTTCCCATGCGCCTTCTTTTCATGCGTGCCGCTCTTGCTTTTCTTATTAGCTTTCGACGGATTCTTCGAACCACTCTTATTCTCGTACGGCCTCTTCTTATTTTGATCTCATTGCCCATAGTCCGTTAATCGCTCTGCAGCAGCCTGCGCGGCTGCGAGGTCCTGTACCCCTCTTCTCTGCAGCTCTGTCTAGGCCCACGGCTTTAAACCTTCTAGAAAACAGAATAACTTGTCCTTCTCGGACATGTCTTTGATGTCCAACATCAAGGCAGAGAATTGCTTCACATATTCCCTAACGATACTCGTATGCTGTGACTTTCTTAGCTTTCGTCGAGCAATGAACTCAACGTTCTCCGGCAAGAACTAAGCCTTTAGTTCTCTTTTCAAATCGTCCCACCCATTGACAACGCAACGCCCGCACTGTATATCTTCGTACCGCGTACGCCACCATAGTTTAGCATCCCCTTCTAGATACATGGTCGTTGTGACCACTTTCATCTCCTCTGTGGCAGGTGGCATGACACGAAAACACTACTTCATGTCCCACAAGTAATTTTCTAATTCTTTAGTGTCACAGGCTCCCCCGTAGCATCGCGGCTCGGGTATTTTCACCTTGCGTTGGGGACCATCTGGCTGTTGAGCAGCTCCAGTGCCAATCGCCCTCATAAGGACGTTCACCTTAGTGGTCAGATCATCAATTTGTAATCGAAGGGCTTAGACGGTGCCCCTCGTGTCTTTAGTAAGAACTTCCACGTTTTCAACCAACGTGGCATGGTTTTCTTCCTGCCTGTTTAACCGTTCTGCATGGCCTGCTACAAGCGAAACCACTTTCTCCAACTGTTCTGCCTGAACTTCAAGGTTATCTAAACGTTCCCTTGTGCGTCTGCGCGTATAACTACTGTCCCCTCAGCCATCTTTAGGCTCTGATACCAAATGTCACGGAGTTACTCTTTGCGACGTAATCTCTCGTGCGGCAACTAGCTGTCCCGAACTAGATCAGCCTACTCACGTTTCAAACCTACACGGTAACGCATTAGGTTAGAAACTATGCGGATTCCCGAATGCAAATACTATAGCGATACGCAACGACTAGTGAAGGGGTAACCCCACGTAGGGTTTGGGTCCACACCGTGGATGGTGGTCGTGAACCACCAAACACGATGGCTCTAGCACACGACATGACTAGAGCAACCCAACACCTATGCGAGGTTCGGATGCACGAACTCAAGCCCATAAGGCTATCGTGCGCGTTCCGAAGGGGTTCACTTAGCTAGCGACACGTCACATGGTTGTTAGATCACTTCCCCATATATATGGTTTAAACACCAACTTAAGCCAAATGACGGGAGGACCTCAAACGTATTGGTTTGACATATTTTTCCAATATATCGCAACGCCCAGTATCGCTCCCCCACATGGCCATGTTACGTCCGTGTCGCGACTGTGTCACGACCCAATCTACCACCATACCGCGTGCCCTGATAGCCCACGACCGAAGCTCTCGGAGTACCTATGGCGAAGCACTCATGGCTTGGTGACGTGCCGACGATGCCCCAGCTTCAATCCACTAATGTTGCAACACTTGTGGCACGAGTGGTCCTACGGCTGACCCAGATGGCCACGTCGTCACAAGTAACACTTCTCTTAATAATTACCTGCTAAAGATCTCTTTCAACCAATCGATCAAAACGACTATCACCAAACCCTTCTTTTTTTAAAAAAATTGTCATTTTTAGCACAAAAAAAAATCATAGATTGCAGGAAACTAAAATAAAAAAATCCAATAACATCATTTTTTGAATTCAACTGCAATATACCCTTATTCAATCTATCATAGAAGCAAGCCAGCATCTGAATTAACCCCCCATAACCCTAAACTTTGCCATTCTTAACAAAAAAAATCCAATCCAAACTCTAAAATGACCAAATTTTGCCACTTTTATTTAGCAAAAAACGCATCATACTCAATCCATAAAGCCGTAATACTATACCACTTCAACAGATTAACATCGGATTAAAACCCCAAACAAGCATCCCATTTAAACCCCCCAAAACCCTTAAATTTTCTATTTTTGGCAAATAAACATTTGTTTCAAACTCCAAAAAAGAACAAACTTTAACCACTTTTAGCCCAAAAGACGTCACATTCAAACCCTAAAGCCATAAAACCTCACCACTCCAACAGATTAACATCCTATTCAAACCCTAAACCCTCAAAATTTTGCCTTTTTCAGCAAATTAAAATATAAACCAATACCAATCAAAACCCATCATCATATCGATCGCCGACCCTCGGATTTAAAACCCTAAAAGTTTAATAGAGTGTTTTAGATACCTCGATTCAATCGACGGTGAGAAGAAACCAAGATCCCAGTATCGTTGACTTACTATTAATCGTGTGAGATTAAATACTCCTTGTTTGCATTGATCGGTTTGGAGAAGACGGAAATCTAAGCCTGAAGCAACAAAAGGACGCCTCTATTAAAAGCAAAGGAAAAAATGGGTTTTTTATAGCCGTTGGGAAAAGCATCTGTATTTTTCACACCTTACGGGGGTTGGGCTTTGTAACACTAAAATAATACCTGCAATTTGAACAGTAGAATACAGCCTTCGATTACTATGAACCAAACGACCATCGTGTAAAAAAAGCTACAATTGAGCCGCATTATTTTCATTATACGCATATTAAATTGGCAATACAGTGAAACGAGCATGCTAAAAAGAATCATTGTTGTTCATTAAGTTACAAGAGAGAGACCCTTTATATGGAGGGCTGCATAGAGACTTATTACATTTCTACCCAATGTGAGATTAAAACCCACTATGCACACATGTCATACTAGTGGATCTAGTGTTGCCCACTAACACATATTTCTCCATACATTACATAAGGGTCTCTAAGCATCTCGGAGAAAAATCTTTTCTCAATGGGAGCTAAAATAAAAGAATTAGGGATGGCAATCATGGGATTGACCTGTTGACAACCCTCATTGAATGGGGCAAGCTAAGCTGCCGATAGAGGGAGATTTTGTAAACATAAGTAGTTGTCTTATAAGGATTACTCACAGTAGAAGCATCAAATGAAAGGTAGAGAAATAAGTAGCATTTCGTCTGGCTTGGACAACGTACTAATCCCTCAAATTCATAGAGAGGGCAACTCAAAAGCAGACGAGTTAGCCAATGACGGTGCTCTCCTCACACTGAGTTAGTTTGAAGATAATGCAAGAAATTTTCTTATGATTAGGGATGGGATTGACCTGAACAATCTTCATCGAATGGGGCAAGCTAAGTGGTGCGTAGACGGATATTTTGTAAACATAAATAGTTATCTTCTAAAAGGTTACTCACGCTGGAAGCAAAGAACGAAATTTAGAGAAATAAGTAGCATTTTGTCTGGCTTTGATGACATAGTAATCGCTAATATTCATAGAGAGGGGAACTCATAAGCAAATGAGTTAGCCAATTATAGATCCTGCTCATACTGAGTTCGCATGGTGATAATATGGGAAACTTTCTTATAATTAAGCAGTCTGGTCTTTCACAGAATTTTGGTCAGCAGGTATATATTAGTGATGCGGTTCTTTGGGGGGAAAAAAAAAAATTTAATTTATAATATTCTTGTAATTCTTAGTACATCTATTTATTTCTTGTAAGGGTAGCCCTATTCGCACCTACTGAATTACTGGGGCAACCTACCATTGACTATTTTGAATCAGACTATGGAGATCTTTTTCATCCCAATCTTCCACAATAGATCTTGAGGCCATAGACGTACCATCAAACAGTTAGTTATTTATTCTGCGTGGCACACATCCCAAAAAGTGACACGAAAATCACGTTTGAGCGTGAAGTGTGACATGTGATTTTCGGTCAGTCTTTGGGATGTGTACCACATAGAATCAAAAACTGATCATCTGATTGTACGCCATTGTCTCAAGATCAAGATTTGGACGAAAATGATCTCATCTTCTGATTCAAAGCAGTCAGTGTCGTCGGAGATTTTGAACTGTGTTTGACCTTCAGGCCTGGCCTAGGCCCAGGCCTAACATTGATGGCTGCTTCATAAACGGGTTGGATATGACCCTAAGATTTGAGCATTTGCAATCATCCAGCCTAACTACACAAGAAATATCATGTTTAAGCCCCTTTGGGTTACTTTGGCGTCTCAAAAAATAACAAAAACTAAAAAAGAGTTTGGCAAAGAGATTGAGTAGACATCCTAAGTTTAGGCATCATTACGTATGAAAGCACCCAAATATTCCTAGGTCTTCAAGTACCTAGTTAGCTAAGTTATAATTAGGGGGGAAAAAGTTCAAACTCCTCCTCTTATCAAATAGTAGTATACATATATGCATAAAAAATAGTAATGCAAAACTACAAGAGGAACAAAGATTACCCTGAACTTGAAAGGATACATGAAAGGAAAAAAAAATTAATTTAGTACGTAGGCTGATCCTTTGCTAAAAAGACACTGAACTTCTTTCGTATATAAGTCGCTATTTTTTGTATGCTTTTGTCCCCTATTCCTGTCCAAACATCCTAGGCACTTGCTTTGTAGTATTACAAAAGCATGTCTCCTTTATGTTATTTCTATCATTCTGATATTGAGACCACAATATAAACCCTATAGAGCTATATTTCTGGTTTATATTTCACAGTTTCTAAACAACACTTGTTTACAATTTTCATCTAGCTTTATTTCTCATGTAAAGGCATACTTGACCAACTTAATTGTCAATTGTGTTTACATTTCCTAACTTACTCGTTTGCCTCTACATTTTTTTATTCTCAGATTTACATTTTAAACATGTAGGATAGCATGAGATAAGTACGGCCGAAAATCCATCATGAATGTGTTATGGCTCCATTTGTTAGTTTATTCCATTTTAGGTACTGAACAGAAATTATGGTGTTTTACAGCCAAGATTAGTATTTAGGAATTTCTTTTCTTTATTTGGGACCCCTCTAGTTTAATCCCTTATGTAAAGGCATACTTGACCATTCTAATTGTTTCAATTGATTTTATATTTCCTAACTTATTCCTTGGCATAAATATTCTCTCATTCTCAAACTTATAATTTAAACGGTTAGGGATAGCTTGAGATATAAGCAACGTATCAAACTCGGTCTCAGTTCATTGTTTGGAACGATACATATCAGCTGATACCGATACGGGTTTTTTTTAATAAATGAATAAAAAGAATAATCAGTATACTAGACTGGCTAGCAAAACAGACTGGACTTGCTAGTTGCTCGTATCAACCGATACTGAGATTGATACCAGTCCGATAACAGTATCGGACTAGTATCAGTATTGGTTCTTGGTGGACCGATACGAATCGCCAATAAGTATCAGTATCGACCGAAAGTTGATCCATGGATATAAGTACTGTCCCAAGTTCATCATGGATGTGTTATAATCCCATCTGTTGGATGATTTCATTTTGGGAGCTACTCTGAACAGAAACTAGGTGCCATACAACCTATATTACTATATTTCTTTTTTTTTTCTCTTTTTTTTTGGGGGTTTGAAAACTTGTAACTTGATTTGAGACAAAAATAAAAGGGATAATTAGAGAAACATGCCTCAAAAACAAACTTTTTAGCAAAAAAAGACCCGACTTCAAACGTTTTAGAAAAACCGTGCTTTCACAGATTTTGGAACTTCAGAAAACGGTGAAAGCACTATTTTTTCAAAAAAAAAAAATCAAAAAGCATGCTTGCACGGTTTTCTGAAGGTCCAAAATCCGTGAATGCACGTTTTTTTTTCTAAAACGTTTGAAGTTGTTGCTAAAAAGTTTGTTTTTAAGGCATTGTTTTCTAAAGTGCCCAAAATAAAATCTATAGTACGCTATTCTCTAAAACTTGTAGCCTGAATTTATCACTTGACATAAAGAAAACTATGAAGCATAGCCAACTAAAATAAATTACTAGTTCTTAACAAAATCTTAACACACAGCCCACAAAATAACATAAGTTCTAAATTTGAATAGGCGAAAGCAGACAATCTATAAATTCTACAGCTAAAGAACTTTTCAAATATAATCCACTTAGCGAAACGAAAACAGAAAATAAAAAATTAAGAAATTAAAACAGGCATTTTCCTCTTAACTTAAATTTTAGAAAACACTAAATCAGTAACCAAAATAAACAAACTATGCATCTTTCAGTGTAGTGCAAGCTCAGCCTATTCAAAGTAAAATTTGCCTCCAATCAATTAAAATAACAAAATAAAAAACCAAAACTAATTACTTTTGACGGTTAACCAACATTTATATGTTATTAAAATATAATTTATATATGTCTTCAAAGAGGTGTATAGATAGATACCTTCGAAGAAGATGCAGGCAAGAAATTCGCAAAACCCTAGAAATCCCACAGCCCTCCAGAAAAACCGCTTGTTAGTTCTTCATAATGTTTGTAAGAACCCTAACTTCCGTGTGAAGAGCTTCTATAAAGCCTCGAATTGAAGGGGATTTTTTTCGGAGAAGAAAGGCAAACAACGGTGCAGGAAATTTTTGCGACTTCCTCCTATAGGGTAAAATACAGCCCAGCTAGTATAGAACGACTGACCCGATCACTGGCTCACGGCGTGCGAATCATGTATGGGATAGGCGCCCTAAGATGACTTGGATTTAAAACAATCAATGGGGCGGGGCGGGGCGGGGCGGGGCGCGCTAAAACTTAGCTGTCAATTTGGTGAATGGGTATTTACCTGACCGGTTGTGCCAATGACCGGGTTGGTCATTCTAGTATTCCATGCACTACCGTCCCTTCTAAAATCGGGAAGTAGGGTTCTATTAATAGAACTCAATTTCCCTCCACACTAGGCATCAAATGATCTTACTACTATATAAAAGCATGAATCATCCACTATTTTATGGCACTTTTGTGTTTTTATAATTTAGGAACAAAATATCCCTTTAATTGCTCAACTTGCCCCCAAAATCTCATATTCATCCGTATATCTTATTTTTTTATAAGAGTAGAAGCAGCTTTTTGTCTGTTCATTATTAAAGCAGATAAAATATGTTCTAAGATAGAACAAGCATAGAGCAATTTTATCGGTTAAAATAGCTTTCTGCCATAACAAATGAGACAAGGAACTGTATTACCAAATATAAAAGTAATTCTCCACCAAAGCCAAAAAGTGAAAGAGTTGCTCTTTGCCCCAAAGAAGCTAACACAAACGCAACCTAAGCTCCTTTTGAGAATTGAAATAGAATTCTTAAATAGGATTTTCCAATGCCTAAATAAAGTACCTTAATCTTAAGATCTGTGATGTGTCCAATCTTATAAAAGTTTATTTCTTTTCACACTTTTATATGAAAACCCCAAAGTGACAGAAATTAGGGGATGATTCGTGCTTTTATATAGTAAAGATTAAAAATATCCCTATTCAATAATGCCAATGACAAATATTCTAACCCTATTTGATAACCTATTATGTTCTTGGGATATGTGACATGTGGAATAAAAAAATGACCTTTTGATAGGTGAGCTATAATTTCAAGATCCCTTAGGTGGAAGATCGGAGGGAAAAACGACCTCTATCATCTAATCTAAAGCAATAAAGATTTGATGGGTGCCTTTAAAGCTATCCTATTTTTCTCCCACTAAAACAAAAAATTGACACCTCGTATGTTCGTAATGAGATTCCAGTTCGGCCGAAAACTACATCTTGACCGAAAATGACCAAAACAATATGATTTTGTTTCGGTTTCGGTGGGGACCGAAACCAAAATTTTGGACTGAAATTTCAATTATTTTGGCCGAAATTTTGATCCTTGGATTCCAGAATTTTCATGCACTTCTAAAGTAGAATCCCAATCTTATCCTAACAGGTTCTTAAATTAAAATACAAATAAAGATTCTTTCTAATTTCAACAAATACTAAATAAAGATTAACTCTTATTCTATCAAATACGGATGAAGAATAAAACATTGGGTAGCTCTAAACGCGTCCACACGTTTTCTAAAAGCAACTACATCAAATACCTCTTAAAACCCATTGATTGGGTTAGATCATATTCATTTTAATTTTCTGCTACATCAGAGACCTCTTAAAACTCATTGATTGGATCAGATCAGATGACAAAAATCGTGTTTTGCCTCGATTTTCCACACAAATGATCTTGAGATCATATTTAACCTATCAGACGGTCAATTTTTTATTTTGCATGGCACATATCCCCAAAATATAGCCTTAAAATAGCGTGATGTCTTCCATAGGATTCAAGATCTTTTTTTGGGAATCTTTGACATGTGAAATGAAAATTTGACCGTCTAAATATCCATATGGCCCATAGCCTAAAATATTAAATTCTCTCTTTTTAATCAGTACTATGGTATAAATCTCATGTGCATGTTGTAGCTCCCGAAAATAAATGGGGCAACTTGAGCTTTCATCCTCTTTAAGATCAACTAAACCGAATATAAATGTGCGCTTAAAGTCTAGTGAATTGGTATTGGGTACCAATATTTACAACCAAAGATTCAGTCTCTTTAATGTTGACTTCCTTGAATCAAAACTATGGAGATCGTTTTCTCCAAACCTTTCAAAAAATAGATCTTCAAATCATGTCCCACCTATCAAACAATCATATCATAATTACACTTGCACATCTCCATATTTGACCATGATCATGACATACCATGAGAAGGCTTCTTGTGTCACGTGTGGGGATGGGTTCCAGGTTGAATCAACATTTGATCGTTTGAAAGGTAATCCATGATCTCAAAATTTATTTTGTAAAAAAGTTTGATTGGAAAAAGATCTCTATCTTCTTATTTGAAGCAATCAATGCCTTTAACGACTGATTATAAAGATGAAATCTTTGGCTGTAAATTCCATATCCAATGATATTTAGGAACCATTATTTGCACATCGGAAGTTGGTCCTTGGACATAGTCAAAACAAATACTTGGTATTGTAGGGACTTGTGTCATGTGAAATATCATATGATCCATTTTATTTGAAAGTTATGGTATAGAGATCTTAGGTGTAAAATATTGTCAGGAATCAAGCAGCTTACGATAAAGTTCAATGCAATCAAATTAAATAGTTTATGAAAATGTTCAATGCACTCATATTCCATTATCTAATTCAATAATTGACTCCATTGAATCAATGATATAGATCTTTTTGCGCTAAATTGTTTTAGTTAAATAAAAAATATGAAACCATGTGCTCAAAAGAGTAAATTGCACATAAAATGAACAGTAAAATCACAATTGGTTTTAACGTTTATGTCTCCACACAACTGACGCTATTGACTATACAATTTTATATTTTATATTTTTATTTTTATTCACAAAATAGTATAATCATTGAGCCACTCCTATCCATGGCACTCGATCATGAGATTAGATACCATGCAATTTAAAATTAGTGTGGAACTAGGTAAGTTACATAGTCCATAGTACCAGACTACCTTTAAAAATAAAAGTCATGGAAAATATGGGGTTTTTATTGGGTTGGGTTTTCGAGTTAGGAGTTAGGTTAGGTTAAGTGGTGGCTAATCCTAATCGTTCAATCAAAACTGAAAATGAAAGGTTAAAGCAAGATATGATCAAATGTCAACTTAAGATGTTCTGATGGAAAGGTTGAAATCTTCGCATGAACAAAAATTTTAAAGATACTTTCATTTGCACCCACTGAATATTTGAGGACACCCATGTAAAAAACTACTAATTATTTTGATTCATACAAGGGAGATCCTTTACAATTTAAGATAGGTTGTCATAAGTTTAAGAAAGATAGATTTATTTAACTAAGAAAAAACAACACGTACATTTTTACTAGGGATCTTTTTTATCTAATCCTCCGCACAATGAATCTTGAGGTCATCAACATTCAATTTTTACTATCATATTTAAGTAAATGAAAAGAAAATAAGAAAATTTATGTGCACCTAAAAGATGCTATGTTAATTTTTTTTTGTTTTACCATATTTTATTTCACTATGTGTGACAAATGGAATTAAAATCCAAGTGCCCAATGGTAAGCCAATGATCTCACCAAATCTTCTTGCTCCTTTCATATAGTAAGTGGTAGTCAATGCTAGACATTTAAAATGTTTGACTTGATAATTAGAATCATGTTAAAATTAATTTTATATTCAGTGTCTACAACATACTAAAATATGATAAGGATTGATAAGATGAATGATACAATTTTTACTTAGAAACAGAGATTTTAAAATAAGTTGTCACAAATTTAAGAAAGATAGATTTATTTAACTAAAAAAAAAAAATTAACAACACGTGCAATACACATGCACTTTTACTAGTAACTAATAGAAGTGTATTTTGAATCCAATCTAGGATTGAAGGACATACGGCTCGTGCATAGATTTAAAGATTTAAACGTGGACTTCAACAACTAGAATTTCATATTTAATGAAAAATTACTAGAATTGCTGAAGTTAAAGTTTAGAATATGATATATGGAGATTTTTGCAAAATGATTTATTTCTAATGATAAAACATAAAATTTCAATGACAATGTAGTAGTTCTAGGCAAAGAATAAAAATATTAATAAATAAACTTTCAATGGCAAAAAATTAAGATTGCATTCAATAAATTGAAAGTAGAATCATTCGACATCAAGAATAAGAGATTAGAGAAGATAATAAAAAATGATCATTAGCCTCGCACCAAACCCATCACGGGAAAAGTACAAGAAGAATCACTCTAGCTTTACCTCAATAAATTTATTTCGTTTATTTCATAATTCATAAATTTAAATAGTAAGTTGTGTTACTAAAAATACTAAACTCTAACTTAATCTAAACTGACCACCAAAAGCCATAATCAGATGGTCATAGATAGCTCAACTTTCATTCATATTTTTTTATATCTAATCAATTTTCTAGCTTTCAATGATGTTAGATTGACGTTAAATTAGTTTTATTTGAAAGCTTATTGAAGTAGTTTTCCAACGAGCCAAGAAAATGCGCAATTTTTATGAGTATTGAAGAAATTATGACCGTTTTTCGACGTTACTAAAAGTCATGAATTTAACGAATCATGCATCGCAGTAACGTGTCATATATGCACACTACCATGATTCGACCACTAAACAACACAACGCTGCTAAAGATCTTACGACTGAGAACAATAATAATGAAGATATGATGGGTAGAAGCAAGGATCAAAATTTCGGCCGAAATTTTCAGTTTTGGTCCCCACTGAAACGATAATTTTTACCAAAATTTTGGTCCAAATTTGTATGGGATCCAAATTTTCGGTTTTCGACCGAAATTTTACCCAAAATTTTGATCCTTGGGTAGAATGATGATCAACAAAGATCTAATGACTGGGATGAAGATAAAAAAAGATATGACAGTGTAAATTATGCGCAATCTAAATCCAACAGTACAATTGATGTATAATTCAAATCCAACAATGCAAATGATGTAATAAATCAAATCCTAACGATCTCATATGTGCATCTTCCCAATGTGTGGAGTCTTCTATGATGTCCTATACATATACATGGGGTCTTCAACAATTCATTTTTTTTTTTGTATGCTACTCGAACTTGTAACCTTAGGACGCAATATTGTCAAACTTCTATTGTGCTACAAACTCAAGCCCTTTTTCAATCCATCCAAACTGTCACGTGAGCCTAGTTTCGTCTCATGTACACTTCGTATGATCTGAAGTCCTAACATCAAAGAGTCCCACTAACATCAGAAGATGTCAAGTTATGAACAATAACTCCCGTATCAATTCAATAAGAAGGTAACTTCCACATATATTATTGCTCCCAAAAGTATGAAATAGATTTTGAAACCAAAGATTTTATTAATGGCCGTATGCTTAGTATTAATTGGTGTCATTAATAATTTCATTAATTGTTGGAAAATTATAAACGGTGGACAGGATTTGATAGACAATGTCGCGAACACCTTATGTGGCGCTAGGTGACTGGCTGCAGTGCTTGGGCCCCACTATGTGTGCAGCCAGTCATGTCGCTCCACATAAGTTGCCTACAAATTTATCTATAAAAAAATGTCCATTGTTTAACACTGTCCTTAATTGTTCTAGTGGTGATCTCCTAGAGCTTCATCGATGCCGGACTGAATCATCTACTTATCGAATGGAAAATCCCTGAAACGAAGGAGTCATCACATCCCAATTGTGGGAATGAGTGATCGCCTAGTGGGGAGTTCTCTTTAAAATATGCTTGGAATGTCATTAGGGAGAATGATCCCTTAGTCAGCTGGGCTAAATTCATATGGCACCATGACCATATTCCAAGGCATAGTTTTTGTGCCTGGAAGTGCACTAATAGGAAATTATCAAGCTTGAAGAATTTGTGCAAAAGAGAGCTAATTAGTATTTCAAGGTCTGTACTTTGCTGGTCAAATTGTGAAACAATTGATCATTTGTTTTTCAATTGTGGATACACAAACTGAATTTGGAGATCTCTGCTACGTAGACTTAAGATTGGGAAGAATAGTGTTCAGAATCTTGAAGAGGAACTTGCATATTACATCAATTAAGCTAAGGGGAATACAAAAAAAGCTAAGATCATAAAGACAACCTTTGCAACTTTCATTTGGAATGTCTGGCATGAACCTAAGCTTCGAATTTTTTAAAATACACAAAGACATAAGAGAATTTTACTCAACAAAATTGTTGAAGATATGATAATAAAACAGTTAGAATAGTACTGCATTGCCTTTGGACTGGGAGGTCTTGGGCTATATATAATTTGGGCACTCTTCACCTTACAAGTCGGGTTTGTGAGGTTGAGTTAGGCCCATGAAATCATACACATTATCAAAGCAAGTATATCTCCACTCCATGCCACCCAATTCAATTGTCAATGTGATTTGGCTTGGCTTAATCCCGCCAACACGTGAGGGGGCGTGTTAGAAGAGTCCCGCATTGCCTGTGGGCATAGAGAGGTCTTGGGCTATATATAGTTTGAGCACTCCTCACCTTACAGGTTTTGTGAGGTTGAATTAAGGACTCTACTTGCTCTTTGGAATGTCAGTCACAAGGTGCAGCATGAGTATGAACAAAGATCTTGGGGGCTCCTCCACCAAACACTATCAAATTAAACACTGAGGGCTCCCTATCAGATGGTAAAGCTGGAATTGGAGGGGTACTGCGTTACCCAGTTATTGGTGGTGATATTTTAGATCATTTTAAGATATCGCATATTTGGAGGGAAACAAATAGAAATGCTGATTTCTTGGCAAATTTGGGTAGGAATCTTCCAGAACATTCATATGTCGTCAGAGAGAACCGTAGAATTGTGTACTCTCTCCTTAGAGATTATCTATTTCTTGTGTTTACTCATATGTAACCATGTCTATTTTTTCTATTTTAACAATAAGGGTGACGACCCTACAGCCTCAAGCTGAATTACTATAAATAAATAAATAAAATCCACTAATTGGTCTGCACAAATATAATTAATTGGTGTGTAATAAATAATTTCATCAATCAATATAGAAAAGGTGAATGTTGGTGTGGAAGCTATACATCTCAACTTACTTCTTATTTTACTACTGTTCCCAAACGGAAAATAGTCATTACTTAGTACTTACTAAGTAAGAGAACCTAAAAATGCAATTTAAAGAATTTTTTTTCTTTTTAAAAATAAGTATTGCAAATATGTGATTTGAACCCATGACCTTAATATTATGAGGCGTGCGAGCTACTAAACTTTCGAATATCAAGCCATTCAAAATTCTGATGATCAACGATGAAGACAATAACTGGAACGGACGTTCTCTTGGTTAACAGTGAGAAGGTATCTATATATTCCCTCCTTAAGAGCATACATCTCTACTTTTGACACCAAATAGAGTAAGCTATGATGATGATAATAGTGATGAGCGTATATCCATACGATTTTTTAGGGATGGCATTAGCTTGGCAATAGGCATCTTGTATGAGCAAGGTGGGTCTCAGTGACTATCCTCAAGAAACCAAGTCCAATAGTACGGCCTTGCAAAAAGATGCTCTTCTAAATTCAATATGCCATAGATGGAATAACCAAGAGAGAGTCGAGGAATGCGACAACTTTTCTACGGCTACCTGAATCCTGTAAGTTACGAAATTTTTTATATTTTATTATCACTAATCTCGAAAAGCATTTTAGGGGAAGCGGGAAGCCTAACTAATGCTTCAAAAGTCTAGTGTCATGACCTAGAATCCTAGTCGATTTTAAGGGCCTAGAATTCTGTATTTTAACACCGCATGCTTATTAAGGGGATAAGCGGATATACATATCTTATTAAATTTTACATAAATTGGGCTAAAAAAAAAAATCGTGATCCAATTTTTCCCCTCACATTAAAATTTCCTTACATTGAATTTTCAGTCCATTATACTAAATGACCATAAATAAATGTACGGTCAACTACTATAAAGTCTTTTCTAAATATTTAGTACATACCTGACATCGTCTAATCGGTCATCCACGTCATCACTCTCATAAACCATATCATCTATCGGTACATCAAGTCCACCAGCCAGTGTAGTCCATATCTTTACCTACAACTGTTAGTTTTTCGTGGGATGAGTTTACTCAGTTACGTAAACTTAGTGGATTACACAACCAATCCACCACAATCTACCTAAGTGATCGTGGGTGTAACCTCGTGAGTGGATGCAACATCCCTAAATTTTGAACCGCACAAACTGACTAAGTGCATGTGCCTGGGACGACACCCGATGCGAGTATGCAACCTAGAGTTAAAAATTTTGGAAAGTAAAAGTTTATTAATGATTAAAACTTATTGGAATGTTTGGGCCGATTATATGGGGCCGACAAATTGGGCCAACTAATTTGGTCGAATAATTGACCGTGGGCTTTGATAAGTAAGCTAAGGCTTAATTTAAGCGTACGTGCTTCACACTGGAGCCAAAATATCTTAAGTGGATAAGATAACACACTAAGTGTGTCTATGTGTTTCATATGAGGAAAAAAATCTCTTTTTCTATAAAAGAAGAAAAAGGCTTCCTTTGGAAGCTTATTACCGATTTGAAAAAGCTTGTGGGGTTTGGTTTCTAGAGAGAGAAAGAAGGAGAAGAAGAACTCGTTGGGATTCGTGTGCTCCGAAGCTTGGGATTTCATGAAAAATTAGTGAGCTTGAATGAGGAAGAGATTTGGGGGTGTTTGTGACGATTGGTGAGTTGTGGGGTGTGATTTGAGACCAAATGGGGTTTTGAAAACCCATCTTTCTTGTGAAGGAATTCGTGTGTTCATTTGATTGCAAGGAAGAAGACAACCCGATCTTCAGGTGAATCGTGGGATTAGATATAAATAGAGCAATTCTTTCATGCATTAAGCTAAAAATAGGTTGCTTAAATGTGTGCAAAAGATTAGGATAAAAAAGATTAAGTTTTGATGTAAAAGGAGTTTTTAAAAGTCCAAAATCGCGCACAGTCCCTCACCTGAGGCTCGCTCGAGCAAGCTTGGAAACTTGCTCGCGTGAGTGTCAGAACTTATCTCAGTATTGTGGTTGTAACTTTCTGCTTCGAACTCCGATTAACGCGATTCTTATGGCATTGGAAAAAGGACAACTAACTCTACAACTATTATAAATTAACCAACTTATGAATCAAATGTTTTGAGGATTAAAATTGATCTAAAAGTTAAGCTATGTTCTAAGTTAGCATGTTTTGACTGAAGTACCGGTATAGCTTCGATATTTTGGCAATAACTTTTTACTCTGAACTCTGATTGATGCGATTCTCATGATGTTGGAAAGAGAACAACGATATCTACAACTTTTATGAATTACCCAACTTTTGAATTCAAAGATTTAAAGGTTAAAATTTAGTGGAAAGATAGGTCAATTTTAAGTTAGCCATGAGCTCGCTTGAGCGAGCTGTTTCTCGCTCGCGTTAGAGGCCTTTAGAAGGCATATGTAGTATTTGATGCTCTGACCCTCACTCAAGTGAGGACTTAAGTGAAGTGAGGCTCGCTCGCGCGAGGACTCTCGTGACCATCATCAGTGCACTGAAATGCAGGTCGGTCGCATGAGAAAATGCTTGTTTTGTGCTCGCGCGCCCAAGCTCCAGAGCTCGCGCGAGGAATAGAGTACATCTGTTTGTTCTGTTGGTCTAAATTCTTTAGAGATATGTACCTTAAGTTCTTTTAAGTATTCTTAAGAGAAGTTTGGACATTTTGAATGTAGGACTAAAGCATTGAGCTTGCGTGTGGATTCTCAAGAAAGCTATGTGTGGAATGTGATGAGCTTGACTTGAGGTAGAGAAAACTCCGTAAATGTATATTTGATTATTATTAGCATGAATTTGATATATGATCAGAAAAATTGTAAAGCATGTCAAGTATTTAGTATAAAAATCTTTCGTGATTTCAAATGTGAAGTGTGTGTGAGTATGTGTACTCAAACTCATGTATATGTGAAAAGAGAAATAATTATGTGCATGCATGATATAAGAAAGATGTGAACCAATGATGTGGAAGCTTTGAAAACTTCGAACTATTATAATTACCATAAACTCACGGTGATAAACTATAAGTTATTTCACACTTTGATTTAAAGTTCTGAGTAATACCCCACCGACTCGATGGTATATCTGTGACCGACTCGGTGGGATATCCGTAACTGATACAACGGAATATCCGTGCAATTGTGCTTTGTGATGGTGACGGCTAGTTTTCGTGCATTTTTTTACCGATTGCAGTAAATTTCTTTGGCACAAGTCACCGAATTAGAAGGGACTTGGGCATTGTGCAAACGGTTCAATTGAACGACGATGGTGGGTATTCCCATCTGGAGCCTCGATGTTATATATGCTCGAGGGATTATTTAAGTTATCAGTTTAAGTTTTCTTTTATTATGAGAATAAGTTTTGGGAATAAGCTTTGAAAATCATGTGTTAAACTTCAAAAATTCGTGTTTGATATCAGTTTTGCAACAAGTCAAATATTTTTTAAATTGTGAATCTTTATGTGAAAAGCATGTTTGTTTTGTCATATAAAATTTGTGTAATGTGAAAATATGCATGTTATTGATGTTTCTCTACTGAGCTTAGATGTAGCTCATCCATCGACTATATACGTCACAGGTAAAAGTGAGGATCAGGAGCGAACTTTGGGAAAAGGCTTAGGATCTCTCATTTGGGGAATTTTACCTTAGGTGAGGATTGGGCTGATTATGTTTGAGCTGTATGATGGATTTTTTTAGGATCTTTTGGATTTGGACTTGGTATGTTAAGAGATTTATATATTGTAAGAATTATTGTGTATATTTTGGAAGCCACTGTTTGGGTGATGGTCGGCCATCATCGGTGGTTTTCCTTTTTGGACCTTTTGTTTGTTAGATGATATGTATAATGTATAAAGTTTTAGATCTGCTTGTGATATCTAAATTCCATTTTCATGCATGTAAGATATCTGCTTTATTCTCCATGTTAATACGTTGATATATCAAGTATTTTTGTATTCGGATTATGAAGTGTGAAATCCGACGGATCGGTTTTCCTTGAGTTTTGGATGTAAGAAAAAAATAAAAAATTATATATATATATATATATATATATATATATTGTTCGGGTTTTTGTGGAATCGAGAAAAATCGGATTGTCACAATGGAAGTGAATCCTTTATAATTTTATATAAATAACATAATGAAATTCTCATTAATATTTCATAACAATAAAACTTAAAGAACGTAAAAAAATTTAGTGCATATGATGATTTTAATGATCTTACTTGTTTTGTCAACTTAACTTGCATAACATTTCTTAAATCTTATTTTAGCTCCATGCGCCTACACAACGTATTTCGCATAATACTTAGTTTACGTAAATGACTTATGTCAGGGTCGTTGCTCGTGCCTATCACGCGAGGTCTATGTGTAGAAAATCACCTAACCTCTATATCGTATCGTAAACTACCATCCAACCCAATAAAGTTGTGTGCATAAAAATCAGTGTCCCCTTACGTCGAGGCACTGTAGTATCATATTACCCTTAAGACTCGTCTTGGCTGCAAACATTATATCCTTACGCTGGCACATAAGGTATGACACGTGTAGAACTTAATTCATATTCAGCTAACCTTCACATCATATCTTAACATATATGTATCTTATTTTATTCATATCTTAACATATTTGTATTTTCTTATCATTTGCATATAACTTAAATTAGAATGAGTCATGGTGCGATAAGCTTCAGTAAATCACGTTTTGTAAGGGACGAATTCCGTAGTAATCTTGATATTCTTCGCGTGACAGTCCATACTCCCATAGAGGTGTTGCATCTGTATATGAATGTCTATATTCTAAGTTTCACATAACCGTGAAAGGAATCTCACCATGACGAAGGCTTATAAGTCACGTGTCATATCTTATTTCTTAACTCAAATTGCGTATGCCCTATCGTATTTTTATGATATGGATATAATACAATACCGATGAAAACGCTTCATATAATATATATCTTATATAACCCTAGCTACATACTTCAATAATTGAAGCTTAATCATAAAAAGAATTTATTCTATCAATGAGTCACATAAAAGTTAAACAAGTAATGTACCAGAATAAAAGGGTTATTGAACTGAGCACAAGTCAGTTACAAGTTAAAACAAAAGTCAAACTTTGACTAATGACGTTAGAGAACTAAGGTCTTAACCAAGTAAAAAAGTGGTTTAGAGTTTCCTAGGGACACTCAACTTTTCGTTAAATGAGAGAGAGATATAAAGAGGTCATATGTAAATCGGTACATGACCCTATGATGTGTGTCACAACATGATAATAGACTGTTGTCATTAGATCGATCTGATGCAACTCCACTAAGATTTAGTCTCTGTATGATAGAATCACTTATAGACCATTGAATATTCGACACACACATTTAAAAGTGAATGTGATAGAATTTAGAATAATCTAAACCTACCGATGTCATTAGTGTAATGGGTATTCGGGTTTTTCATGATTTTCACTATTGATTTGATCATTTAGACCATTAACTGAACGATCACTCATTCTTGATCAAGATCATCTCATCGTATATTCATCGGCGTACCACATGCTTCAAAGCATGAATAGATAATACATCTAATGAGTCCATTAAGACTTTGAAGGTGGGTTGGGGCCATCCTTGAAAATTGGTCTGCGATTTCTCAAAATATGTGTTTAACTACATTGGATATACGAGCCCATTAAGGGTCCTTAGACTAGACGGCCCACAAGGCCCATGGTCCTTTGTGATGATTGGAGGTCTTGAATGACTCATGTATTGATGGGTTAGACCTTACGTGTATGCGTGATGGCTCAATTTTACCAAAAAAATCATAAACTCAAAATGTACTAATAGCAACCCATGTCCATGAATCTAGCATTTTGCGAATTTTGAAATCCTTGAAGATTTTTAATCAAAAATTCTTGGTGGACCTAAATCAGTGAAAAAAAAAGTCTTTCTCACATACTGAAAAATTTTCAGATATGAAAAACTTCACATGAAATGACGATCCCAAGGTTTGAATTTTATCAATGCTTTAACTAAATTTAAGGTGAATTTTAAGAGCTTAAATATATCGATTATACGCCATCGAATTTGATAACCACATAGTGTTCTAGAAAATAAGGTGAGTTTCCATTTGAGTTCTTCCCTAATTTGGTATTTTTCAAGGTCATAAAGGGGTTCAAAGTTGACCATTTTTCTAGTTTCCTAAGGATTATGAATTTTAGGAGTTGTGAACAGTCAATAACTTTGATTAATACGTTTTTCTGGCTATGCTATTTGTTAGACAAGAAGAGGCTCAAAATTTAGTGGGGGTTCATCTTGATGCACGCTAGCTAAATTTGGTACTAAACCCGAGATATAATAGGGTAAATTTACACCCCTGCCTTAGGTGCCACATGGAATTAAAGTGTAATTCCACTAGTTTATGTGTACTATATTGTGTGACACAAAATCCGAGTTGGGCTTATGAAATTGAATATCTAATCCTTACATCGACAACTGGTAATATCGTCAGTAACTAAATCTATGGATTTTGGCCCATGGGTCAAAGTTTTTCCTAATTTAAATGGTCAAAATAGACCCGTTGGCCTACTTATGTACAGTTTACAAAAATAGGAGAGCAAATTTTTGCTAAGTGTTAAAACAATATTTTTACCCATATTAGGATGCTAATATTTATGAGAATATAAACAAATAGAGCAATGTGAACCGTTAGATGGGAAGGCAATTCAAAAGTAAAAGGGATCCATGCTTTGATCAAGACTCAAATATTCTCAAATCATCAAGGTTTGAGTAGTCAAAGTTGGACTCTCACTTTGGGTTTATAAAAATCTGCACACAACTAGATACCTTGTGTATCATATTTGAAGTCCTTAGGGGTTGTTTGGCCGACACACTTTTGTGTCATATAGAAGGGTATAATACCCTCTAGTTCTCGGCTGATGGATTCAATCTTAGGGTCAACCCTTTGGCCCTAATACTCTTGTGCATCCACACAAAAACGTTAGAACGAGAAGTACAGTTTTCCTTAAAATTCTATTTTTAATAACACATATTATCATCATAAGTTCATCACATAAAAGGTGTAAAAGTGTAAATTTAGATAGATAGAAGAGCACCCACCTGTTGAAGCGTGAACAATGATTTTACAATAGTTGATCGATGGTTGGCGTGGATCGATGGTGGGAGCGTCGATTTTGAAACAGTCACTATAAAAAATAAGACTATTAACGACACTAAAAACTGCCACTATTAACAAAAAAACGTGTTGTTTCAATAGCGACAGGACTAGTAGTGACAGTTTTTTTGTTAATAGCGACATTTCTTAGTGCCGCTAAAAGTCTCATTTTTTTGTAGTGGGTTGGCGGGCTTCATTTTTCTGTCTCTGGTACAACAACAACCCACGCCGTTGCAGCTTGATTCGGCACTAAAAGGTGTGCTTGAAGATGGTGGATTTGCAATAGTGAATCATGATATTGTCGCGGGTCGAGTCTCGAAGAAGGTGATGATGCAATGGATGATAACAAAATGAGAAGGTAGAGGATGTTATGGTGGTTGTTAGTGCCAAAGAAAGAAGTGAGTGGGTCGTTTGCTTGGGATGTAGCGTGGAGATGAAGGAGATAGGGTGGTTAGGTGATGATGCAATGGATGATAACAAAATGAGAAAGTAGAGGATGTTATGGTGGTTGTTGGTGCGAAAGAAAGAAGTGAGTGGGTCGTTTGCTTGGGATGTAGCGTGGAGACGAAGGAGATAGGGTGGTTGGGGGCTTAGAAGTGAGAGAGAGATAAAATTTGAATGAGGGAGAGAGAGGTGAATGGTAGAGAGAGAGAGTGGCTCTCTTGCTTGCGGGTATAAGAAGAGGGTAAAGAGAGAGGGGCTTGGGCTGCTGTTTGGGTCAACAGTGAGAGAGAGAGAGAGTTTCCAATTAGTTGTAGCAGAATGGCTGCTTGGGTCTTGGTGAGAGAGAGAGAGAGAGAGACGTTTGTGAGAAAAGATGGTGATCGGGGAGGAGAGGGGGAGTTTATAGAGCCCAAACGAACTAGGCAAGTTGACTTACCCAGTTTGGTAAGAGTCCTAAATGGGTTGAGTTGCCTTGGGATTTCGGGTACTAGTTGGTGTCCGAATCCATCCAAATATTCTTCTATTTTTAAAGTGGGTGGGTTCTGATAGGGTGTGGAGCACCCATTTAAGGTTTGGTGCTCCTCCCCATCCAACACCATACAATTGGGTGTTGGGCACTAATAGGGAATGAATGTAAGTGAGTGAGAGAGATGTGTGACTGTGTAAGTGGAGGGCTGGTTTGGTTATTGGGCAATCACACTAAGCCCCTATAGTGCTTTCATCTAAGACCATGCACTAATACACTTCATAGTATATATATATATATATATATATATATATATATATATATATATATATATATATATATATATATAAAAGGTTTTACTTATTTAATTTTTTATTTTTAAAACATATAGGGATGGCTTGGGTTTGGGTTCAAGCTCGAGCTTGAATTGGGTCTCGAGGTCCAAGTTGCGCACCAATGCTCACACTCCGACCAAATAGTAAGAAGATTAACATAGTAAATTTTATTGGGGATAGAGAGAGAAAGTGGGGTCGGGCGTGCACACACCCTAAAAACGATGGTCTCAAGGCCACGTCATCCATGTCAATGGTTTGACCAAGGTCAAATTGGTCAAAACAATCGCATCCTCATTAAAAGTCAGCAATCAACATCAACAAAAATCAGGGTCATTACATCTAGTTAGTTGGTGAGCCCAATCAAATTGCAGTTTGCCATATCAATGAATTGTAGTCAATAGTTTGAATCATTCATTCACGCACACACACTTCTAAATGTCATATGACCTAGATCAAATAAACTCTAACATCCTCGATCAAAGTGAAGTTTGATTGGCAAACCGGTCCTGCTCTTGCAACATTAAGCCCATCTATTAATGATGGTACTGACTACTGTAACGACCCTGATTTTTCATTAACATTGAATCGTTGACCTTTTACGAGAATGCGACCTTTTGACTGATTTGACCTTAGTCAAACCTTTAACCTGTGTGATGTGGCCTCGGGCCCACCTTTTAAGACCAGCCTATGTATTGGAGCGTTGTGTATAACTATAAATATACTCTCATCTATATCTCAATAATAATTATTATTATAAATTTAAAGTTAAAGTGCAAACCGAAAGCTCGAGCCGACACACAAGTTGTGTTTTGACACTCAAACACAAGTCTACCTCCAAAATTCAAACCCTACTCCAAATATGATTTTGTGTGCATGTTGCACACGATTTGAACCTGAGACCGAATCGAGCCCGAGCAACAATACTTACTTACATAGTGAATCCGAAGCAAGGAGCGGAGGAGACTTGGCTCAACTCAATCTGATGTGTCGGAGTCAATCCACACTAGCCCGAGCCCGTCGATTCGGATCACCCGAAACCACATGCGACCATCGAATGAGGTCGGACGTTAAAGCTGAATTTGTGCCTATCAAATCAATTAAAAGCTCATATGATGTGGATGACTTCCCTCAAATCTTTACTAGTTTTCCTATTTTCCTATTTTCTAGTGAGTGTAGCTTCTCAATTCCGATGAGCTGCAACAATGATGACATCGCTGAAACACTCTCTTTTTCTTCTTCTTTAACTCTGGCAAGTCGCATCGACAACGATGACATTAGAAAAGCACTCTTCTTCCTCTTCTTCAACTTGGGCAAGTCACAACAACGATCTAGACATCATTGAAGTACCAAACGAATCTAATAACTTCTTTTTTTTAAGAATGACCGTGAGCACCACCGCTAGTGTCATATGCAAGTTCTGTCAGTGATCTAACGATGGGTGGGTGCTCAGTGCCAATTTATTTCATCTGACAGTGGGTATCCACCACCATGATTTATTTTTTTTGGGTGAGATTTGGTTGGTACTTTAGTGAAGTCGTCATTGTTGCTGTGGCCACTCATCGGAGTTGAAGAAGAAGAAGAAAAAGAAGAGGGTTCCTCAATGATGTAGTCGTCGTTCTTGCAACTCTTTGGAGTTGAAGAAGAAGATGGTGCTTCGATAATGTTGTTATCGTCATTGCGACTCGTTCGAGAAGAAGAAGAGGGTGCTTTGGTGATGTAGGCGTCATCATTCAACTCGTGAAAGTTTAGGAAGAAGAAGTGGGTGCTTTGGGTGGTATATATTTTATTAACAAAAAGGTAAAACATAAGTTAGTGCTCTTATAACTTTGTAAATTATAAGTTAGTGATTTTAATATGTGAAAAAATGAAAAAGGAAGGTATTCTACCCAAACATATATGGAACCGTAGGTGTTTTTATTGATTCGGTGGGCATAAATAGAGATACCCTTATGAAAATAGTATTCCAAAAGTACCAACATATTCATGGCTTTACTTCCCCATTGCCTTGCACCAATACATTCAGGGCTTAACTATCGCATTGCCTACAAATCTAAGAGTTTTTCTCTCGTTCTCTCCCCTTACGTGTGCAAGTTGTGTGAGTACCCCTGAGTGCTTTTCTCTCCCCTCCCCTCCCCTCCCCTCCCCTCCTTGCAATCTCTGTTTCATTTCAAATGGAATTGGTTCTAGATAGTATGAATAACAAATTAGTGATCACATATGAGGAAACAATAGAAATCCAAGTGGCGAAAGAAGAAATGGTGGATCCTTTAACCAATTGTCTTATCGGAAAAATCATCTCATAAAAGAGGATCAACTCTGAAGCCTTTAAAGGAACAATCACGAAGATTTGGAACATGTCGAACAACTTTCAAATTAATGAAGTCGATGAGAACATCTTCCTCTTCCAATTCCTTGATAATCATCAACCAACAAGAATTTTGAAGCAAGGCCCTTGGTTTTTCAACAATCAATTACTGGTCTTATCAGAACTTATCCCAAATGTACAAATTGAAAAAATTGCGTTCAAAAAATTGACATTTTGGATTAGGCTAATTGGGCTCCCCTAGGTGCTATGACAAGGAAAATCGGGGAAAAGAACGGTCATCAGATTGGAGATGTCATACAAGTTGAAGTTGCTAAAAATGGAATAGGATGGGGGCGCCATCTTTGGATCCGCATTTCCATTGATATCTCTAAGCCTCTCCGTAGAGGAGCTTTCATTAAATTATTTGGCGATGAAGAGAAGAGATGGATTAAAATCCAATATGAGAAGCTTCCCAATTTTTGCTTCTCCTGCGGCATCATTGGTCACAATGCTCGAGATTGCACATTAGTGTGCAATGATAATAATCATCAATATGGACCTTGGCTTTGAGCTAGTCCAAGAGGAATGAACATTTTCGCCAAGTCTCTGATGGAAGATTTAGTAAAAGATGATATACCGAAGCTATTTCTGGAGTGATACCGGCGATGAGAGAATCTCAACGAAATAAATTTCCACAAATTTTAGGGACCCCAATAATCCGTGTTGACTCCCCCAAAAATCCGTGTTCACCACTCACCCCATCCCACGCTCCACTTCCCTCAAACACACCTAACCTAACCGCCACAAACCCCACTATCCAGATCCCACGATCTCCACGTGGCCCATCCCACGCTCCACTTCCCTCAAACACACCTAACCTAACCGCCACAAACCCCACTCTCCCCAAACTATGATCTCCATGTGGCCTATCCCACTATCCCATAAGATACCCTCCCCATACCACGTTCTCAAAGCCTCCTGTAACACGTTCTCGAAGCCCCCCTCCCCATATCAAGTTGTCCAACCTGCTCATACCACGTTCTCCATGCCCCCCTCCCCATACCATATTCTCATACCATGTTCTCCAAGCCCCCATCCCACTCTCCATCTCCCTCAAACACCCCATCTTGACTTTATCACCAAAGGCCACAGATCCCATCCCACATACTAAAATTTCACCTAACTTACCCACACATGCCCCCAATGATTCCAACTACCTAACCGATTATGCCAAATGACCAAATAATGCCCAATCCCCAAACAACCGTACCCGCTCCCAACATCCGACACCATCTCCAACCTTGAACCCAACCCCTGTATACATAAAAAATGTTAAAACTTTCAGAGATGTGAAACACTTCTTAAGAAGATGTGGTGAAGGGCGATTAAAGGACGAGTCACAGGTTTCTGAAGATGAGACAACTATGGAGGGAACAAGATCTGTGAGCCTTAAAAAAAACAAAAAATTGAAGAGGTACTACCTGAGAAGGCTGCTAAAAGGCTCGATGTGGATTCCTCACTCCAACCAAATCCATCGGCTGTGGTTGCTGTGCAACCCCGCCGATTGCCATGAATCTCTGCGCTTGGAACTGTTGTGGGCTTGGGAACCCAAAGACAGTTTGAGCTATTCGTCATCTTTTGACGACAAAAGATCCCTCCATACTCTTCCTCGGCGAAGCGATGATTTCCTCCGGGAGAATGGATATTGTAAAAATGCATATGGGGTTCCAAAATGGTCTCTTGTTGATAGTAGGGGAAATTCTAGAGGTTTAGCGCTACTTTGGAAAAATGATGTGCAAGTCTTTGTGCAGTCTCATTCAAAGTCTCACATTGATGCAACAGTAAGCCTTTTGGAAAATGATACAAAGTGGCGTTTGATAGAAATTTATGGTGAACCAGTTTCCGCAAAGAGAGAACGTACCTGAAATTTAATTCGTAATCTCCACACTAGCTATTATTTACCTTGGCTAGTGGTCAGGGATTTCAACGAAATACTCTACCAACATGAGAAGAGAGGGGCGAAGCACCGTGATTGGCATCAAATAGAAAATTTTCAAAATTGCCTTGATGACTGCAAGCTTTTCGATATTGGTTTTGTCGGGCCCAAATTTACTTGGTGTAACAGTCGGGAAGGAAAAAATATATGGAGGAATGGTTGGATAGGGCCTTGGGGAATGATGAATGGAGAACACTATTCCCCCACCACGAGGTCTGCAATTAGGCAATTACTAGCTCTGACCATTTTGCTATTTCTTTATGTTTCTAAATGCAACAGAAGGTGATCTTCAAAGGTGGTAGGCCAAATCGCTTTAAAGCCATGTGGTTAAGAGATGATAGTTTTGCGGAGTTGGTACAACGCAAGTGGGAATCCTTTGTCCCAAATACCCAATTAGCCCATACAAACAATTATGTTAGCAAATTAGCCTAACTTATGCAACATCTAAAGAGATGGAATCATAGCACTTTTGGTAATATCAACAAAAATATTGCACAAAAAATTGAAGGAGATGCAAGTCATCGCCCTGGGATCATATAAAATCTTAAATTAGAAATCAACGAACTTCTGGAGCGAAACGAAATTATGTGGCAGCAGAGACCAAGGGAAGTTTGGATGCAAGAGGGAGACAAAAACACGGCTTTTTTTCATTCCCATGCCTCCGCACGGAAAAAAAGAAAGTATATTGATGGTCTCTTCGACAACGGGGGTATGTGGAGAACGGATAATAGTGAAATTGTCAATATCATAGTCGACTACTATTTTGATCTATTCTCTTCTAAACTCCTGTCGGGAGTCGATGATGTACTTAACTCTTTACCGACTCAAATCACCCCAGAGCAAAACTGCTACCTCTGCAATGACTATACTCAGGTTGAAGTGCTTCAAGCTGTATCACAAATGCACCCCCAGAAAGCACCCAGACCGAACGGAATGCCAACCCTCTTCTACCAAAAATTTTGGAACATTGTCCAATCCGATGTTCTCTCTATTACTCTCGGATTTCTAAATGGTAATGCTGATATCACCCCATTAATGAAACTCATTTAGTGCTGATCCTGAAGACAAAGAACCAAAGATAATGAAAGAATTTTGGCTAATTAGTTTATGTAATGTGATATATAAATTAATTGCAAAGGTTCTTGCAAATAGGTTGAAAGTTGTTTTGCCCTCTATCATATCTACCAA
Source organism: Chloranthus sessilifolius (assembly GCA_021018995.1). Lineage (NCBI taxonomy): Eukaryota > Viridiplantae > Streptophyta > Magnoliopsida > Chloranthales > Chloranthaceae > Chloranthus > Chloranthus sessilifolius. The sequence goes on along the minus strand of CM037588.1, from coordinate 154,547,161 downwards.
TCAAAACGCTTTTGTCCCAGGTAGACTTGCCACTGATAACATTATTGTGGCCTATGAAATCAATCATTACCTTAAATCAAGGAAAATGGGTGCAAATTTTTGTGCTCTCAAACTAGATGTCAGTAAAGCATATGACCGTGTTGAATGACCTTTTCTTGAAGCTTGTTTACTGAAATTTGGGTTTGATCACCGATGGGTAAACCGGATAATGAGATGTGTCACCATTGTCTCCTTTTCTTTCCTTATAAATGGGGTGATATGTCGCAAGGTAACACCTTCTAAGGGGCTGCGTCAAGGAGACCCTCTCTCGCCGTACCTCTTTCTCATAGTAGCTGAGATTTTTTCTTCTATGTGTACTAATGCCTTGAATGAAAGAAGGATTTAAGGAATCCAAATATGCAGGAATGCTCCAAAGGTCTCTCACGTCCTATTTGCTGATGATAGTTATTATATTTCAAAGAAAATAAGGAGGAAAGCCAACAGATCATCAACATATTACACTCATATGAAGGCGCTTCTGGGCAAATGATTAATTTGGAAAAATCTTCTATGACTTTCAGTTCCAATGTATCATATACAGACAGAGTGGTTCTACTCCAACAATTTTCCATTCAAGGGGAAAAATCTCATGAAAAGTATCTTGGTCTTCCTAATTTTCTTGGAAGGACCAAGAATTTTAAATTCGAGTACCTAAAGGGGAGAATTTGGGGAAAACTTCAAGGGTGGAAGGAGATATTGCTATCCAAAGCGGGAAAGGACACACTCATCAAAGCCGTCGCTCAAGCTATCCCTACCTATGTAATGAGTTGTTTCCAATTCCCGGCAACTTTATTGCAACATATCTCGGCCTCAATTGCATGATTTTGGTGGAGCCAAAATAAGAACAACAAGGGGACACCTTGGATTACATGGAATAAGTTGTGTACCTCTAAAGCTAGTGGCGGGCTAAGAAACTCCTCATCGCTTGCGACTCGGATTTTGAAAGCAAGATATTTCCCTAATTCCTCGTTCGTGGAATCAAACTTGGGATACAATCCTCCTTTCACTTGGTGAAGCATCTGGGGTATTAAGAACATCTTGGAAGAAGGAATAATCAAACAAGTTGGTAATGGGCGATTGATTGATATTTGGGGGGATAGGTGGATCCCTCGTGTGAGCTCTTACAAGGTGATCACCTCTCACACGACTCAACAAATTCAAAAGGTGGAGGACATTATTATAAGCCAGCCGCAACATTGGAACTCAAATATTATAAACAATGTTTTTAGGCCGGATGATGCTAAAATTATCCTACAAATCCCGCTCCCGCTCTATCCATGTGATGATAAAATAGCATGGGCTACTGACAGAAAAGGTAAATTTAGTGTTAAAACTGCTTATTTAGCGGCTTGAGAATACTATGATAAGAACGGGTTAAGTGAAGGCTCCTATAGCTATGCCTTATCCGATTCCGTATGCAAAAAGTTATGGAACTATAATATCCCAAATAAAATTAACCACTTCGCTTGGCGACGTTCAAGAACATATTATCAGTGCGATATAACCTATGAAAGAGGATGATCACTAATGATACAACCAGTGGGCTGTGTGGCCTAGAGGTCGAAACCATTATACATGTTTTAAAGGAATGCCCTCACTCGACTCCCCTCTGGCGCATGATCATCCCTAGGTCTTAGGTGTGATGAACACAAGGTGGAAAACTTTTATTTTTGGGTCAAGCAAATTATTTCCGAAAAGGAGGACAGTTTGGATCGTTTCTTGGTTATTGCTTGGGTCATTTGGAATCTTAGAAACAAAGTGGTTATGAATGGAGGTAAAGTGGAGGCAGTGTAACACATCCTATGGGTGGAATGTATGCTTTACGAATTTAAAAAGACAAATTTCAGAACCCATGACTTGTCTGTGGAACATCCTAACCAAAGTGGAATCTTGTGTAAACTAGGACGGGGCTATTTCAAAATAAATGTTGATGCGGCATGGAAGAAAATTAGGGCCTTCACAGGTATAGGAGTAGTTATTCAAGATTCTGGGGGGCTGGTTCAAGCGTCGATAGTAAAGGGTTACGAAAACACTTCAAACCCTCTTTAGGCCGAATTACATGCAATATCAGATGGGCTACAGCTTGCGCTCGACATAGGACTACGGAACATACACATTGAAAGTGAGATTCCCTTACTGCTGTTCAATTGATAAATTCACGTTACGAGGATTGTTCTTCCCTCACTATGTTGATGGAGGATATCAGGGGGTTGATAAAGAAATTTTATTCCGTTGCCTGCTCTCATGTTTACCGAGACTATAACAAAGTGGCACATGGCCTTACAAAATTAGGAACTAGTTCTACTAATGTCTCTGTTTAGATAGAGGATTATCCTCCTTCTATATTTGATCTTGTAACCAGTGATTTATGATAATTAAATGAAATCGTTTTCTTAAAAAAAAAAAAAACTACTGCATTGCCTTATGTTACAACAACCTCATATAGGGAAAAAAGTAAAAATTGTTAACTACTTTGAATTAGATGATGAAGACCATTTACCCTATTCATCGCTTCCTTAGAAGCCTAGTATTATCGATTTCGTGTATATTCCCTGAAATGCCAATCTAGCACTCTCCCGGGACGACGGGGATGGAAAACTTTGCCCATAATAACTTCTAGATTGGTGTAAGGATGCATGTCTTTGACTTGCAATGGTGTTAGATGAGACCCGAAGAAGAAAATGCTCACCGATGTGGGTTCAACAGAGTCCATCGTGAGACTCTCACTTCTTCCAATAATTGGTACGCGTTGAGGAAATGCACGAGTAGGGGTAGGAAGGAACTGTTGGTGAATGTTACTAAAAAGGACGGAGAAGGAATAGATCGAGAGATCCTAATCCCTCCAACAGACGATTAGATGTTGATTCCATGTGACAAACATCTAAAAAAGTCAACAAGATCATATCGTACCATCAAATGTTATTCACCTTCACTTTTTGTGATATGTAGTATGTGGAATCAACATCTAATCCTCTGATGGTAAACTCACGATCTCGAGATCTATGAGATGAACGATTGGGATGAAACATGTATCCATCGTCTGATTCAAACAATCAACGAATCTTTTGCTTTGATTGAGTGAGGTGGCTGTAACATATAAGGCGGTGTGGTAGTAGCTATAGTCACAAAAATCGCTCAATTATTAAATAATTCACGATTTAATCATTCGTGATTTTTTCGATTTTTTGAAAAATCACCGACATCACCCAAGTTCGCTAATGTTCCAAACTATTCGGATCGGCTTCCTTACACAGTTACACGAAGTTGCTTTCCAACTTAAAATTAAAAACCCTTTTTATACTTCAAGTTAGAAGTTAAAACCCTCTCTCCTCTCTCCTCTCTCCTCTCTCCTCACTCCTCAAGTTAAACTTAGAATCCCCCTCTCTCATCACTCACTCTCTCATTCTCTCTCACGTCACGTGTAACGCAGGCCACCTCTGAAGTCGCCGACCAATCACCTCTTCTACCGTTTGGCGCCTGCAAGTTTACAACTCTCAAGCAAGAGGAGAGGTACTATTAATTTGGGGTCAATTTTTTTATTGATATTTTTTAGGCTATTATTTTCATATTTTGGGGTTTTTATTGCATCTTCTTTTAAGTTTTTATTTTTTTTCACTAATTATTTCTCCAATTTTTCTCCCCAACTTGCTAAATATATATCTAAATCATAAAAAATTATATATATATATATATATATATATATATATATATATATATATATATATATATATATATATATATATATATATATTATCTTCTCAAATTGTTCCCGAACTTCCCGATTTTGTCCGGATTTTAACTTTGCCAAATTATTACCCAACCCCGATTTTGTGACTATGGTAGTAACGCCGGCCTTATGCATAGGGCGGCCATATTAGCTGAGAGTCTTAGGAGTAGCGACTCACCGGCTTGGAAACCGAAACAACATCAGCAAATGAAATGCGCTTGCGCAAACTGGAAAGCCTAAGCTCTCTCTTCGGCTCGGCCTGTAAAAGTGCTTGGAAGGGAACCGATTCGAGATCCACCGCAGGAGCTTCGTCTGGTATTATTTATTTCGTTTTTACTTTGATTTTTTTTGACTGGTAGGTTGATTGATGAGTTCTTGAATCGCTTTCATTTTTTGTACAACATAAGATTCGGTGAATCAGCTGCCGCGGGATATATCTTTACTTCTGTGTGGTATGTTTTTTTTGTTTATTGGCTTATTTATTTTTTATGAAAAGAACTTTGGGATCATGCTACTTGCTCTACTAATCAGTAACTTGCTTTGTGTAATGCCATAACATTTAGTCTTTATTGCAATCATGGGTCAAAATCTCGGTTTTCCAGTCAGTATCACTCTGGCCCCAGACCGATATGTATTGTTTGTATCCTCTGATACATTGAATGTCTCGGCAATACAATGCTCAAACATTGATTGATGTATCAGCTAAATTATCGGGCGTATCGGGCCATACTTCCAAATTATTGAAATATCGAAAAATCAGTGTATCTGGCGTCTCGAAATTATCAGTCAATAATTTGGAATTATTGTCCGATGATTTCAATACTCTAAATCATCGGAGGATACAATCGATTATTTGGTTGTATCGACTGATACACATAGTAACAAATTTCGGCGAAATGTGGTCCTAACGTTATTTTCGTCGAAATTTCGGTTGTTTCGGTGGAAAAATGGCAAAAACATAATTTTTGCCGAAATTTCGGTTTATTTCGTATGCTACAACAGTCCATATTCTGCACGCGGCCATCTTAAATATAATAAAGAACATAATATTTATAAGTATGCACCACACAGCTGTGTGGATTGCTTAGGTGAACGTTTGAAAGCATAACCTATTGTATAGGTGGTTGGAGTATCCAGTATTCTTGCCACATCGATGTGGGACTAAAGCTAGTTAGAAGATGCACAGCTGCACGCTAGAAAATACACGGCTGCACTTTGTCTATTTCGCTTCTTTAGTTCTATGCTTGAGAGTCAGTGCTATGCTTGGCCACTTGGAACAATTGCTTAAATATATATTTTTATATATTTTTAATCACCGAAACTTTTCTAAAATTTTCCCTAAATGTATCGAAATTAATCCGAAATGTACTGAAAGGACCCCCCACCGAAAAATTACCGAAAACGAAATTTGTCACTATGCCGATACAAGCTAGGTACCATACATTGGCTATGCATTGTTCCAGAGGGGTTCAATAAGTATCGATATAGGACCATATTTTGACCCATTATTGCCATCCTCAATTTTCCACATTCATTAATCTCCTTACTTACTAACTTCACCAACGATTTACAAATTTGCCTTGCCTTTTCGCTAGAATTATGTTGCTTAACTGAATACTGACGCAATAGTGAAATATACTTCTCAGTGGACTGAACTTAGTTTTAGGCCAAAACAAGGTTTTAATTTTTTATTATTAAGGCCTGAACCTATTTGATTCTTTAGGGCATGCCAATTAATGAATTTGTATAGTCTCTTTTTTTAAGAGAAAATCACTAAGATCCCTGTTAGAAGCTATTAACATCCAGCACTGGTCAACATTACATTATTTTTAATATAATGTAATATGAGAGAGAGAGAGAGAGAGAGAGAGAGAGAGAGAGAGAGATTTATATCATTTTGTACAATATGATCTCTTGTATATCACAAATACTAATATACGTTTACCTCATAGACTAGGCACTCATCAACGTACTGATACTAGAGACACACCAACACTCCCCTCAAGTTGGTGCATAGATATCTATTCATGCCCAACTTAGAACCAATTTTCTTTGGTGAGGATATCAACTAACTGATCTTGTGAGTGCATTTGACGGATACAAAATTGATTTGATTCCACCTTCTCTCATATGAAGTGACAATCTACCTCAATGTGCATTGTTCCCTCGTAGTACACTGGCTTTTCAGCAATGTGAAGAACGACTTCATTATCACCATAAAGTGTCATGGGCAGCTTACATGAATCCCTAGATCTGCTAAGATAAATCTGATCCACATCCTTCACATGCACCTTGGGACATGACTCTATGATCACCTTCTGCATTGGACTTAGATAAAATTTTCTTTTTCATGTTGCCAAATTGCCTCCAAGGAAGGTGCCATAACCAGTGATATTACTTTGGGATCCAACCCAATTAGTATCGGATTATCATTAAAGACTTCAATATCAAAATTACCATAATCACTGTATAATAAGTATTTGTTTGGACTGTTTGTCAAATATCTTAGGTATCTTTACACAACATCCAAGGGAATAGTCTGAGTTGAGTGCATTAGCTGGCTCACAACACTCACAACATAGGCAATTGAAAATTGTGTCATAGAGAGATATATGAGCTCCCATAAGCCTTTGATACTTTCCAACATCCTTTAGAAGTTCACCATCTTCATCATTAATTCTATGATTTTAATCCATAGGAATCAATAGGCTTACACCCTAACATCCTTGTCTGTTTTAGAACATCAAGTGTACGTTCGTTCAGAAATACAAATGCCCTTCTTCCATCTAGCAACGTCAATTCCAAGAAAGTATTTTAGAAGGCCTAAGTCCTTAATATCAAACATTAGGCTGTCTATTTAAGTCTCATAATCCTTCATCATCATCAGCAAGAATGATGTCATCCACATAACAATTAGAGCACTGAGCCGAACAACCATTTTCACAAATAATGTGTGATCCTAATGACTTCTTTGATAGCCAAACTTGACAATTACATCGTTAAACTTCTTGAACTATGCTTTTGGCAACTGCTTCAATATATCTTTCCTTTCTGAGCAGATATACTTGTCCCCTTCTCTTCACGAATGAAGCCAGGAGAAAATTCCATGTAAGCCTCATTTTTTAGTTCTCCATAATGGAATGCATTCTTAACTACAATTTAATAGAAGGTTTACCTCTTATGAGCAATAAGAGATAAGTGGACATGAATAAAATTCAATTAGCAATCATGTCGAATAATCAAGCCCTTCGGTTTGGGTAAAGCCCTTAGTTACCAATCAGACTTTATACTTCAACTGAACTTATGCTTCATAGTATCAACCCACTTACGACCAACCACCTTTTTCCTTCTTAAGTTACTTCCCAAGTATTGTTCTTCTCGAGGGCCTTCATCTCTTGAATCATAGCGTCCTTCCACTTTGGCTAAGACAATGCTTCAATAACATTAGAAGGAATCAAAACAAAATCTAAAATTGAGATACATGATAAATGTAAAGTGGAAAGAGCTCGATAAGACACAAACTTCCTAATAGGATGCGACGCGCAAGATCGAGTTCCCTTAAGAAATGCAATAGGCATGTTCATATCGGAAGGAGGAGGTTCACTTGCTTATGGCCTATTTTCAGGGGTTGAAGTTTTGTTCATCATTGGAAATAGAGTGGGTTTATTCTTCTTCCATGTCTCTCGAGTAAAGACTTTTCATAATTTCTCTTGTATGCTTTTATTTTATCCTCTATTTGGCACATTTTCTTCCATATTTACTTGCACTCCTCTTTGCAGACACAATGCTCTCTTCCTTGCTACGCTCAACCTAAGGCAATGCCTCATATATGTGATATGGTAGAGGCACAATGCTCTCTTCCTTGCTGCTCTCTCCCTGAAGAGGGCATTGAGTACATATGGAGGACCGAAGGGAGTGGATTCAAAGAATATAATTCATGGACACCAATCTTCTACCAAATACATGATCATAACACTTGTACCTTAGCAAGACTAGTATCAGATATTTGGGCAAAACCCCAACATCCAAATACATGAGGAGAAATTGGAAAGAGGGGTGATGAGAGTCAAAGCATGCGGAAGTGAGACTTCCCTTGAAGCACATGAGTGGGAATGAAATTGATAAAAAACACACAGTGAGAGCCACTTCACTCCATAACCTTTTAGGAACAGTCATCCCGATCAAGAAAGCACGAACAACATCAAGAAGATGATCTTAACCTATCAATAGCTCCATTTTGTTGAATATACAAACATATAGTTTGCCACTAAATACCCTATTCTCTGAGATAGGACTGGAGTCAATGGGTATGATACTCCCACCCAATTATCAGACTTCAACACTTTATAGATGCATTTCGATGAAAAAAAAAATCTTTTCACAGATGCATTATACTGAGTTTGAACCAACTTATGATGCATAAGAAAATGTTAGCAACTTTATCATTCAGTTTCATCATTTACAATGTAGTGAGACGCATGCAATCAATCGTTAATAAGGATACAAAATATTGATACCTAAACGTAAGAGTAATAGGGGATGATCCCCACACGTCTGAGTGAGCAAGATGAAATGAAATAATACTTCGACTATGATTCACAGGCTAAGAAGGACAAATCTCACATTTAAATTGGGAGTCATTAAATGAACCGAATTGCTGAGGAAACAAGGCCCTTAATCGGGGGATAGGCAAGTGACCAAAATGAGAGTGCCACAAATGACATTATCCGGAGACATAAATGTAGTAACATTAGAAGCAATCTTCACTGAAGCCCCTTTAGCGTCAAAGAGGTAGAGCCCCATTTCCTCACGTCCATGACCAACAATCTTTCCTGTCGTTTGAAAAATACAATAAGAAGGGAAATTTCCCATTGCAATTAAGAGCATTGGTAATACTACTAATTGTAAGAGGATTAATGAGCATATTTGGAATATGCAAAGTAGATTTTGGAGGAATATGATCAACCTTAACCATCCCCTTACCAAGTATAGGGACAGGAGACCCATATGCAACTTGAAATTTTAATTGTTTTGGTAAAAGAGGGATGAAATCAATGATGGAATATCTTAGACGTGATTGGTTGCTCCCGAATCAATGATCTATGGAGACTTAGAAGACATGGAAACATGAGCAGTTTCGACATACCTGTCTCAGCCAAATAGGAGTGAGAATGCGACAATAAGTTTCATAATTGATAGAAGGAGCCATCAAATTACTATCCTTGTTGAACCCTTGTGTTTCGACACTAGCGCAAAACACATTCCTCTTCAATTCTTCTATTATAACAGGACACATTCAGCTAGGCAAAACCACCCCTTCTCCACACAAGTCTGCTGCTCTACGACATACAATCAACTACATTTTTTTCCTGCACTATCGTATGAAAGGTGGCAAAAATTGGCCACACAAACTCCAAGGCAATCCATGTGTTGAGATAACTCTACATTACTATATTGAAGGATATATTTTCAAGTGAACCTCCAACCATGCTGCAATATTGCAGCTAATACTTTCACAGTGTTAACAGACTTTCGAGTATGAGATCCCACGTTATACCGAAATCAAAACACTTGCGATTCACAGTCCAAGATAGCACTGCACCTATCGCTGGCAGTTACAGGACTCAAAACACTCCAAATATCCTCAGTTTCCAGCTATTAGTATTGTGTAGAAGATGCATAGTGACAAAACTTGTTATATGTAGCAAATCGAGAGCTGTGTTTCCATAAAGGAACCATCAGAACACATTCACTCCACCTCCGATTGAAGAAAGTTCACCTTCAATTGATAGGGAAATGAAATTGACGCTACTACGAACCAACAACTTGAGTTTACGCTTTCAGAAAATGAAGCGATTGCAAAATCAGCCAAGCCATGTCTCACAGTTCTTTAGAAAAATGAACAGATCTCAAAATCAGCCAAACCCTATCTCAGAGTTCTTTAGAAAAATGAACAGATCTAAAAAAAATACTTTACCAATCCACATGAAACTACTTGCAATAGACTTGGGAATGAATTTCCATGCAAACAAACCATAAGTAGCATTGGTATTTTAATCCCACGATGATCAAGACCTCCAGAAAACATGAAACCCTCTTTTGTTGTGATTTAGGGGAAAAACATAAACACACATACACACACACACACACACACACACACACACTCAAATCTCCTTCCAAAATTGGAATTGGACCTTCGCCGCAGTGGTGATACCCTCAAGCCTGTAGCATTGAGGTCAGGGATCAAATCCCATGCTTACCTTTTAAAAAACATATGCTTCCAAAACTAAATTCCACCTCTACCAATGTGATTTCAATGAAATCTGGTAACCCATACCAGAGATATTGATTTCAGTGAGCACAAAATTCGATGACCTCAAAAAACCATGGAACTCCTTGATTTTGGAAAGTCCTCCGAAAAATCTTCAAGATGTCATCAAAACATCATACTTGCTCTATTAAAGTTTCTCAGCGGACAAATTCCATCAAACCCCTCTCCTCTTTTATCAACATTAGCATGACATCATTCTGATGTCAACAAGTGTGAGATGATGTTGCCAATGGCTTAGGTCAGGAGCTGGGGGTGGGGGGGGGGGGGGGTGGTGGGGTGGGGAAGGGAGGGAGGGGGTGGGTGGGATGACCTCACCTTATTATTATTTATATCACTTTACAATAGGATCCCTTGTACACCACTAATACTAATAGAATGTATCTCATAGACTATACTCACACCATCATATTAATACTAGTAACACACCCAAAAACCCACAACATAGAGAACACTCAAATCTCAGTTTAATTTCTTTGCCACAACAGAGAACTGTCAAGTCTTAATTTATTTCTCACTTTGCATGATTCTCATGAAATCTTTCCATCCATATTATGTATATGCAATGTCAGAGGCCATTTATTATATGCAATGTCAGAGGCCATTTATTATATGCAATGTCAGAGGCTATTTATTATATGCAATGTCAGGGGCTATTTATTTATCCCATAAAATCCCATAAATGACATGTTTGTTGTACATCTGCCTTTTTGTTCACCATGCACTTGGAAGTTATAGTTCAATCATAGAGAAATAAGTGCTACTTAACATAATTCTAATTATCATGCATATCTTGTGTATATGGAGAATGGAGTTTGATTTCTGTACTTTTTCTTTATTTACATGTATATTTTCATACTCAGGCAGCAATATTTCAGAGTCACCCATCTTACCTCCTTGTGAAGTGTCTAATAATGAGAAATCGCAAAAGAACGTCTTGGATATTCCATGGCTCTCAACTAGGTCCAATACTTCCGCTTCACAGCGCCCGAAGAAACTATCACAGGAGAGAAAACAAAAATGGATTTTCAAGAATACTCAGATTCATCGATTTGATAGGTTAGTAAGAATGTGTGCGCAGAAACTTGGCACGGAAGCTACTCTTGAGGTGTTCGGTAAACTGGGAAGAGCAACTGGTGCCAAAGAATATAATGCCTTAATAAGACTTTGCATGGGGAGTGCAAGGCAGAGTTATGATGAAGAAGAATCATGGGATCTAATACATAAAGCTTTTCAAATTTTAAGATCGATGAGAGAACAAGGTTTTGAACTGGAAGAAGAAAGTTATGGTCCATTTATTATGTATTTAGTCGACATGGGAATGGTACACGAATTCCATTTTTTCAGCAAATTTATCAAAGATGAGAACCCTGATTCCCTTTTCAGATTGGGTTACTATGAGATGCTGCTCTGGATTAGAGTCAATGATGACGATAAAATTCAGGAGCTGTGCAAACTTGCTGGAGTTGACATAAGTGAAGACAGTTACAATCTTGCAGGTATAAAGATTGGTACATGTGGCAGCTTCTTCCTCGTCTATTCTTATACTAGATTTCATGATGTTATTGCTATTCTTACTCATCCTAAGTTTATCTTTATGAATTGTTTGAGTTTTATGCTAGAAAGAAATATTTTTCCTTACATTGAACACGAAATGAGTAGAAGAGTAAACCATGTATTCAAGATCGCAAGTCTAAGAGACAAATGCTGTTTAACTTTATACTTGTATGGTAGAGTTATCTTCACTAGTCACAAAAAGCTGATCTTGCTATCACGATGCAAAAACTGGATAATTTTCTTTTTCATCCATTATTTTTGTAAGGCTTCCATTTAAAACCAATTGCTAATAAAAGCAAAATGAAACACCTTTTGTGGAGTTACAAATTCTGTGACATTAGCATTATCCAAAAATATTGGACATTAAATGCATTAATAGAATTTTAAAGGAAGATCAAACTTGAAGAAGAATGGGGATGCTTTCGTAAAAGCAATCGCTTTGTATTCTTGTAATTACCGAGTGTGAACATGGGCATTCTATGGGCTGCCATTTTACAAAATAATGGCTCATACAATGCTCATGCCTTCCGTAGTAAATGCAAGAATACCAAGGTGGAGTTTTCAACAAAATGCCCCATTTCTACTACAAGTTTACTCGTCTCTTAGAATTCTGTAAGTATGTTTATTATTATTATTTAACTGTGAAGTACTGCCTTCCATAGAGTCTAGAGTCCCTACCCAACAATTTTAACTCCAAGCTTCCTTACAATTCCCTGCCTTTTGACAAGTTTATCACATGTCATATGAGTTTCAGCCCATTCGAATCCATGGCCTCCTTTTATGGAGGCTTTGGCAGCACAAGACACGTGTCTAGGCACTTGTATTTACTGTAGATATAGAGTTTAGCTAGAATACCAAGTTCTGATGTTTTAGCCTCTAGCCTTGCTAAAATGTTCGACTCGTGGATCCTTTTTAGTGTTATAGTAAGACAAAAAAACATCTAAGGATAAAAGAGAGATAACATTATTATGCTCATACAACGCCAACCACTTATGGTGATGATGACAATAGTAACGATCCTGATGGATGATGATTGACGTTGATGGTGGCGATGGATGATGAGGAATAAGGGATTGACGATTGTGATGATGTTGTCAATGCCATCAATGATGATAGTCATGACACTTTAATCAAGGATGACGATAACATGACATCAGAGTTTGTGGTGATGGTGGATGTCCAAGATGACAATGGTAGTAATAAAATAATAGTAGTCATCATCATCATCATCACAAACTTATCTCATCAATGATCTATCTGAGGTTGGCTTTGCAAGTCCTATTTCTCCACCCATTTCCGAGCAACGTTAAGCTCTGGAAATTCGTAATCCTTCATATCCTTCCTGACAACTCCACTCCAGGTCTTCTCTAGTCTTCCTCTTCTCCTACTCCTTGTGCTTGCAGCATCTCAACCTTTCATACGGTGTCTGGTTTGGGCCTCCGATGAACATCTCGAAACCACCTGAAGTGATATTCTGTAAGTTTTTTCCTTTATGCCACTCTTAAATTTTCTCGTAGACTTTTATCTTGTTACTCCATACATCTATCTCAACATACACATCTCGACCATATGTACTCCATCTTCTTGTGCTTCTTCATAGCCCAACATTCCACACCGTATAATATGACAGGTCTAATTGCCATCTGATAAAGACAGCCCTTCAATCTAAGTGGAGCCCTTGGGTTGTACAATACTCCACTTGCCTCCATTTCATCCAACCTGCATTAATCCTATTTGAGACGTTCTCTTCAAATCCGCCATTTGATTGGAAAGTAGCTCCTAAATAACAAAATCTATGGCAACATGGCACCGATTGATTTTCTATTTTAACAAATTCAATAATGAGGATAATGGATGCGAAGATGATGACGATGACATAGATGTCGAAATGACATTAGTGATGGTGACATCTATGACATTGGTGTCAATTAATTCGATCGTCAGTGGTGGTGATGGTGATGACGGTGGCAACAATTAGATCAATAGTGCCAATGATGTTGGATGATGAAAATGATAATGGTAATTATCTAGATGTTGAAAATGATGCCAATGCTAATGATGCCAATGATGTCATTAAGGTTGATGATATTGATGGATTATGAAAATGACGATGGTGGTAATGATAACTATTAGATCAATAGTGGCATTGATGATGGATAATGAGGATGACAATGATGCTGAGACAATGGCACTATTGATGATCCGGAATTGTAGATGCAAAGATGTAGATGTTGACAATGACATTAATGTGGTGAGAAGTGAGAACGATGATGCGAGGTTGATGGTGATGATGGATAGTGAAGAAGACAAGGACGGGGAGGACAATAATGGATCAATAGTATTGATGATAATGGATGAAGTATATGGTAGTGATGATTAAGATGGTAACACATGATGCCAATGATTGTGGGGATGATGCAAGTTTTGATAATGACATCAATGATGAAGACAACGATGATATAGTGATAAATGATGAAAATGACGGGTTGATGACGACCTGTTAGATCAAAGGTGATTGAAATGGATGAGAAATTGACGGTGGTAGGGGCAGAGCCATGTAGAGGCTTTTTTTCTGCGCGCGGCGCGCGCAAGGGGGGGGGGGGAAGAGTTATCCCCCCTACAACTGTTGAAACAAAAGGCAACAAGAAGCCTGTTAGGCCTAGTTAAACAATATTGCATGCTATTTTGATAAGGCTGTTGCCCCTCTTTTGAACTATGGTTGCCCCTCCTCCCCCCTTTAAAATTTAGTCAATAGTAGGTACCTGACCTGAGCATCTATGCTCTTGGTACTCAGTCACTTTTGGAATGTGTGCCATTTGAAACCATCATGTTTTCAGTGTGATTTAACGCTCATGATCTCACAATTTATCTTGTAAAAAAATGGAACAAAAAACGATCTCCATCGTCTAATTCAAAGCAGTCAAATACCATCCAAAATTAATGGTATGTTGGCTTTACATGGTACCCTAAATGGTGTTTGACGGTTTCAAATCAATGGTGATCATTTTTCGTCCCAATCCTTTACAGCAAAGATCTTTAAATCATGACACACCTATCAGGCGATACACATGTTGGTTTCATATGCCACAAATCTTCAAAAGTGACCCGAGTACCAAACCATCTGGAGCCTGCGCCGCTTATCTAATACTAGCTCATAACTAATTTTAACTTATTTCCACGTTGACTATATCTTGCCCTTCTTGGGAGGAAATCCTGGCTCTGCCACCACTGGATGGTGGTGATGCTATACACACTGATAATGACATCATGATGACAACAAGTGAGAGATGATGAAGATGATGGTGCTAATGGCAAACAAGTACGAGTGCCCTTGTTTTAAATTTATCACAATTATTTATTGTAGAATATCGAACATTTTCACCAAATTTCTCTCTTTTGGCAAACAAGTACGAATGTCTCATATTTTAAATAATCGTCCATAGTGTTTGAATGCTACTTAAAAGTTTTTGTGGTCAAAGTCTATTTCCTTTCCTAACTCCAGAATGTTCACCTGGTTTTACTGGGCAAGAACTTATAGTACTTGAGTCCCAGCCATTTGCCATCAAGCCATAACAAAATCAAGTAAAATTTTGAGTTTGTACCGCAATGTACTAGCTTTGATTATGGATCCTGATTACTCCCTAGGTTTGTCCTATAACGTAAGCGGATATCGACTCATACGTCTATCATGGATGGGGGGGTACATATCAAAACACACTGTTTGTGTAAATGCACACAAATTGCAACACAATTGGCAACAATAAAGGGTGAGAGCCTCAAAATAAGAGAACTTTTTATTTTTATTTTTGAATTTTAAATTATAATAGATTCCATTACATCGTAACAAATAAGAAGGGTTTTGAGATGCATAGTTTTGGTACTATAGACTATTGTTCTATGGGCATTTCGTACAAGTTCTAAGATGGGCAGAGCCCGGACATATGTCGTTTCAGTTGGTGTATGGCTTGTTGGGCCACAAAATTTTAACATCTTAGACCTTGACTTGAACCATTAATAATTAAGTCGGTCCAGGTCAATTAGGGCGAATATAGTTGATCATTTCAGGTGTGGATCAAAATATTACCTAGGCATGGCCATATTTAATTTTTAATTTTTCTGTGCTGCCATGGTGACACGTCACATTATTACGTGGCATGACATAACACATAAGGATGTTCTGCCATGATGATGCCATCATTATGTGTTGGTCCTCGACCTGTTAACATACCTGTGTAGACTTCTAAGAAAATTAAAAAGCTAAAACCCTTATTAAAAGGGAGTAAATACTTTTAATATGAATTAGTGCTAAAAGGAGAGGAAGGGTGACGCAGGACGGTAACCCAATAATGTGTGAATATGATTTTTAATGCGATTTGCCGAAATTAAATAAATTAACTCAAGTTTAATCGCAAAATTATCTTAAAATACCTTAGGGTTTGAAGAATTTGGTGGGTAGATCACGCGAGATCCGGCTAGGGTCCAGTCAGATGCGCAAGTACCGTTAGATTTAAGGCGGGATCGGGCCTAGAGATATAACTCTAGCTTTTCCAGGCTTAGGCGCTCGTCTTTGATCCGATATAGATTAATGGCTCGAACCAGGGTTGCCGGATTAGATTATGGGTTTGTAATAGGTTTTGGTTTTGTAATAGGTTTATGGTTTTCAGATCGGTTTGCGGTTTGGAAAAATGGTTTTGTTGGATTTAGGGTCTCAAAAAGTTTAGGGTTTGGGATCAAGGAATTAGTAGATTAAGGTTTAGAGCAACAAACAGAGATCAATAGCTAGCAAATATAATAAAAGATCAAAGATAATAGATGAGAATCACTCCCTTGGTCTCACACCAAACCCATCTCAGGTAAAGAATACTCAAGCAATAATGCATTCAAATATTCAATCAACTAAATAAAAAGTGTTTACATGCCTCTATATATAGGCCACCAATAATTAATTCGAAAATAAAAATAGTTCTAAAAGAAATAAAACTAAAAAGGCAGTTTTCTGCATAAAAATAGAAATTTTGTCGCTAGACAGCATCGTCCATAAGGCGTTCCTTTACTGTAAAGACGTCAGTGGATCTGTGATAGCACGTGCTACAATGTAGGGTTATGACTAACAAGACTAAGGCGTTGTGATAGCGCGCTGTTGTGCTGTTCTCCTGGCGGTTTCAGTCTCCTTTTTTCCCTTGAAGCTACGGTACCCGGGCTTTCCCTACGTTTCTTCCAACGCCGGTAAAATTGATGTGGTCCGAATCCGATGTCCATGTATGTGGCGTCCCCGTCAATTCCTCCGGACCAAATAGGTTTCTTCACCGATGAAATGCACTCGTGGTAGATGTCAATCAAATCGGGGTTCAATCGGCGGACCTCATTCTCGTGGATCCAAGTGTTTTCGGACTCCAGTTTTTCGACCCATCTAACCAAGTACTTATGGAATTCCCCATCTTGTGTGGAGGCGACATGATAATTTATTATATCTTCAATCTCATCTTTTTTCTGTCGGCTTGGGGATGGAAGAGGTACGGGCTGCAAGGTTGGGTTAGGGCTGGGGTTATGAGGTGGCTGGAGTGAGCTTTCAAGAGGTGGGGTGAAACCCAAGCAAGGAACCAAGTCCTTCACATTGAACATTGAACTAAACCCCCATACCTGGAGGAAGCTCAAGTACGTATGCATTAGGACCACTCTTAGCCAAAATTCTAAAGGGCCCAGATCGTCGGGATCGAAGCTTCTTTGCGGATCTCGATGGGAACCGTTCAGGCCTGATTCGGACCATCACATAATCACCCACGTGATATTTTTTAAAACGCCTGTGAGCATTTGTAGACAATTTGTATTGACTATTGCTTGAATTAATCTTTTGTCTAATTTCGGCATGCAAGTTATGAATGTGTTGTGCAGATGCATCGGCAGACTCTGACACTATGGGATGCAGACATGAGGATTAAATCTAGTGGGGTCCTAGGCCTATGACCATGTACTACCTCAAAAGGGCTCATGTCTATGGACCTATTGACAGAATTATTATGGGCAAACTCAGCTGTGGGTAAAATGGTATCCCAGGTTCTAACATGATTACCGACAAGACTACGAAGGAGATTCCCAAGGCTTCTATTGGTGCTTTCGGTTTGACCATCCGTTTAAGGGTGATAAGCAATGTTGTCATATGGCATATGCGACCCTATGCGATGGCATAGGGCCATCGCATATGCCATTATGCGATGGCAATATATATATATATATATATATATATATATATATATATATATATTCAAAAAATTCCAAAAAAATTTCAAAAAATCTCAAAAAATTATCAAAGTTTCCCAAATTGATCAATAATATGTTTTGTGTTAATTTTGGGCTATATTAATTTTATAGTGTCTAGAATGTGAAATAAAAGTATATAATATAACTATATAAGTAATATATAACCCATAAGTGAGATGGGAAAATATAAATTTTATTAAGGTTAAACAAAATAGTACAAAAATAAACGTAGGATGTAGGAACATATAAAAAAGAAGGAAAATAGTAAATTTTAAGTTCTAAGTCCAACCCACAATGGTGCATATATTTCCATTGTTGTCACGTGACTCACTCCTAACGGTATTGTGTACCGGGCAAATATTCTACACATTGGTTTCTAATCCACAATGGTACATCTCCACCTCCACTATTGTCGTCACTTGCATTGCCGTCATCATTCGAATCGTCTCCTTCTTTAACATATTGTTCTTCCTCCTCGGTTTCTTCATCATCCGATCTCATTAAGACGGTATCTATATCGTCTATGGGTGTTTCTTCATGTATCTCCTCCTCCTCTTCTTCTTCTTCTTGACGTGAGTGTAAGCGTGAGGCTCGTGAGCTACCTTCCCCCGCTATCAATCTTCTCCTCTGCCCGGTAGGAAGCTCATCTCCAAAAGCGGTTTCTTCCACTTGCTTCCATATAAGATCCTCATCCGCAAAGACTCGCTCATCGGAGGCATCCGCCATCCAAGGAGAATCAGATGGCAAGTCTTCGAGAGAGATGGGATCATAGTGTCCCAGATTTTCCCGGTTTTTTAGGAAGCGATCCCGTAACTTTTGGTTGTATTGCACAAAGACCAAATCATTGAGCTTTTTTTGTTCAAGCTTGTTCCGTTTCTTCGTGTGTATCTATTTAAGAGAAACATTAAATAAATATTAATATCTATTAAAATTTAAATAATAATTAAATTAAAATTATGAGACTAAAAATAAAATAAAAATTAACTAGTTACCATCTCAAATGTGCTCCGATTCCGTTCATATGCCGAGGCGGCACATGTAAGGCCAAGAACCTTAACGGCCATCTTCTTCAATAATCCACATTTTGTCACCGAATCCACTCCATAGGATAACCACCAATCGGCTACAAACAGTAGTATTAATTAGAGATATTTATAATATTAAACTATTAATTTAGAAGAAATGAAATGTAATAAAAAAATATATCATAAACATACTTATTAGGTATTTTGGATTCTCTTTGTCAAACTACAATTTCTCTTCCGAACATCCCTTGAGAATTCTTGTATTGGTCAAAAGAGTTGCTAATCCGATCTTGCTCTCCTTTGTCCGGAACCATCTTCTCTAAAACGTCAAGGAAACCACTAATATCTGTTGCATCTGCCGCCTCCCGGTTCGGATAAGAGAAATAAACCGCAGGATTTAGGAGGAATGCGGCGGAATACAAGGGGCTAGACATTTCGGCACCCCATCTCTTCTCAACTATGTCAATAATGGGTTGAAGAGGCGAGATTTGTACATATTATTAGATTTAATTTTTTCTATAGCTTTCTTCATAAAACTATAGATATAGCCCATAGCAGGCTTCTCATCACCATCAACCAATCGTAGTACTTCTACGATTGGTTGCGAGTCTCTAAGTGCTTGGGCAACATTATTCCAAAAAGTGGTGGTTAAGATGGTTTGTGCCACCCACTTCCCTTCGACCTTCTTTGACCAAGCTCCATTCCTCCAATTGGTGGAAGTTACGAAGCTTCTAAGCTCTTCTCTTTTAGCATACATGCTTTGTAAGGTCAAGAAGGCCGTAGCAAAATGGGTGATAGCGGGGCGCTGCAAATTACCTCCAACTGCTTTACGCATGTGGTAGAGTAGAAGTGTATGTTTATACATATACACTACTACCTTCCTAGCCTTAGCTACGGTTTTAATATACACTTTTCCTATGTCTTCTAAGATCAAGTCTAAGCAATGGGCCGCACATGGAGTCCAATATATGTGTGGTCTCCATTCCATTATTAGTCTACCCGCGGCCACCAAGTTTGCCGCGTTGTCCGTGACAACTTGGACAACATATTGTGCACCAATGTCCTTTTCTATCACCTTATCTATAAGGGAAAATAGATATTCGGCCGTGTGAGAATGGGCCGAAGCATCTACAGATTTAATGAACATAGTTCCGGTAGGACAATTTGCTAAAAAATTGATGATTGACCTACCGGCCTTATCGGTCCAAGCGTCGGTCATTAGTGAGCACCCATATGTCTTCCAATCCTGTCGATACTCCTCGAGAAAGGCTTTTGTGAAGTCTACCTCCTTTTTAAGACGTGTTTGTCTTATCTCATGATATGATGGAGGTTTTAGGCCAGGTCCAAATTGTCCAAGAGCTTCAATCATTACTTTGAAGCTCTTTAACTTTACGGTATTGAATGCAATACCGGCTTGGGAAGTCCAAGCACGAAGTTCATTGAGAGGTCTTGCCATGGTGTGTGGGGTACGGGTAAAGGGGTGTACAAGCCGGTATTTTGTTTAGTATGTTTAGACACTTGGCATGTATGACAATGTATAACGATCCGGGTGCCATCTCTCATTAGGCTAGGCCAAACGAACCTATCCTCTACGAGCGCAACAGTTTTATTACGCCCGAAATGTCCGGCCATCTCTCCAGCATGTAACTCCCAAATGAGAAAGTCACGCAATGAAGTGCGAGGGATGTAAAGGCGATTGCCTTTAAACAAGTACCCATCGTGGATGGTGTACATGGGGTGTGTGCTGGTCGGGTCACTAAGGAGAGCAGTGTACTCAACCCCAAAATCTGGGCACTCAGGGTACTCATCTTTTAACCTTTCGAACCCGACGACCTTGGTGCTCATTGTGCGCAAAGTCACCACTCGCCGACTAAGTGCACCAGCAACCCTATTTTCAGTACCGGGCTTATGCTTTAACACGAATGTGAACCCTTGAAGGTACTCGACCCACTTCGCATGCCTTGGGTTCAACTTCTTCTGTGAAGCAAGAAAGCGTAAAACTTCATGGTCGGAGAACAACACAAATTCCTGCGGTCTAAGGTAATGTTTCCAATACCAAATAGATCGAACGACTGCATAGAACTCCTTGTCATAGGTGGAGTATTTTTGTTTTGCCTCGTTAAATTTTTCACTAAAATAGACCACTGGGTGACTCTCTTGGCTAAGCACTCGTCCTATGCCCACACGTTATTTGATCTCAACAAAGGCTTTCGTCGCTGCTTTGCCCAATTTAAAGTCTCCCTTTTTCATGGAATCTGTGGTTGTGGCCATAATGGTGTTAAAGCTTCTGATGAAGCGACGATAGAAAGTAGCCAAGCCATGAAAGCTGCGGACATCGTGTATGTTCTTAGGTTCGGGCCACTCCACAATAGCTTTAACCTTTCCGGGGTCCGTGACTATTCCATCGGACGAGATAATGAATCCCAAGAAGACAACGGAACGTTGCATGAAGGTGCACTTCTTGAGATTTGCAAACAACTTCTCGTCCTTTAGGGTCTCACAAACCAGCCTAAGGTGGTTCAAGTGCTAATCCTTGTCATGACTATAAATCAAAATGTCATCAAAATACACAACAAGGAATTTGCCTAGAAATGGTCTCAACACTTGGGTCATGAGTCTCATGAAAGTACTCGGGGCATTAGAAAGCCCAAAAGGCATGACTATCCACTCATAAATACCATCTTTAATCTTAAAGGCGGTTTTCCACTCATCACCGAGGCAGATTCGGACTTGATGGTAATCACTCTTAAGATCTATCTTTGAAAAGATAGTGGCACCAACCATCATATCGAGCATGTCATCGAGCCTCGGTATGAGAAACCGATACTTAACCGTAATCTTATTGATTGCACGACTATCCACACACATGCGTCATGTACCATCTTTCTTAAGAGTGAGTAGGGCAGGTACGACACACGGGCTCAGACTCTCTTGGATGAACCCCTTCTGAAGGAGCTCATTGACTTGCCGAGTCAACTCGGTGTGCTCAACCGAATTCAACCTGTAGTGGGGCAGGTTCGGTAAGGTAGATCCGGGAACCAAGTCTATGGCGTGTTGGATATCACGCAGGGGAGGGAGTTCGTTTGGTAAGTCTTCAGGGAAGACATCCGTAAACTCTTTCAAAATCGGCTCAACCTCCTTGGGACACTTGCTCACGGACTCAGGAGCACTCTCAACGGTGACAATTATGTACACCACACTCTCATCTAACGATGCTTTCTTGAATTCAAAAGGGCTCACAATATTAATGACTTTAGAAGACTTGCCCTTCTTTTCGACTTTGTTGGTCGATGGTGTTTTGGGAGACAAAGGGTGTAGAGGAATCTTCTTGCCCTTATGCATGAACGTACATATGTTTGATCGACCAGAAAGAGTCACGTCCATGTCATAGAGCCACAACCTTCCCAAAATGATATGATCCACATCCATCGGCACCACATCACACCATAGGGTGTTCGAATAAGAACTTAACTGAATCGGTACCTGACACATTTTCGACACGGGAATGGATGAAGAGTTGACCCATGCTACTTTATAAGGTCTCGGGTGGGCTTCGGGTGTAAGCCCCAAGCGATAAACCCTACAATTCTTTTCACCAAATCTGGCAAAGGTGTGGAGGATGTTCTTCCTTCGCCAGCCATTATTTTCATCCCGTTGAGGCTGTGCAAGGGCATACCTCACAACTAAAACATGGCCAATAGTATCACCCTTCTCATCACTGGGTGTGCTACCTGGCTCAGTTACTTCTTCAACCTCTACCTCATCATCATCATCCTCTCCCTCAATGAATGGAGTCCTCTGGGGGTCTTTCGTAGGGCATTGGGCGGCAAAGTGACCCATCCCATGACATTTATAGCACTTCACTGAAGAGTTGCCCCTTGAGGATTCTCTAACTACACCTTTTCCCTTTTCAAACCTTATATTTGTAGGGACAGGTTGTGTAGGCTTGGGAGGAGGATTAAATCGTCCCTCACCGGATCGTTGACTACTATATTGTGGTTCGGTTCTCTTCACCACCGCAATTTTTAAATATAGTTCAAGATCTTGCGCAACGGCATAACATCTTTCTAGAGTTTTCACGGGGTGAGAAATCAATTCTTTTTGCAAATCAAGTCGCAATCCGGTGCGGAATCTAGATAGAGTGATTTTAGGGTCTTCCGATACCTTGGCCCTCTTCATGAACTCTTCGAATTTGGCAATGTAATCGGTCGCGGGTATACCACCTTGGCTTAAATTTTGCCATTGGTCGAGGAGGCGTTAGTGGTATGATAAAGGAACTTACTTCTCAGTAAGTCGTTCCTTCATGTCGTCCCAACGGGTAATGGGAGGACAACCCGCATTCACCCTGATGCGCTTGACATGGAGTCAAAAATGTCTAGCTTGACCAACCAATTTCATTTTAGTGAGTGTAACCAACGGTCATCATTCATGGCATACCAATCAAAGTGTTGGTCCATGTCGGAAAGCTAATCGAGGAAGACGGTAGGGTCCATTCTTACGTCGAAAGTCGGAATCTCAACTCGAACATTCTTGAGGAGTTGAACTTCGGGGTCATAGTCATCTCTATGATGATCCCTAAGGTTCCGGTTCCGATTGTCTTGGAGACCATCGCGTTCAAAGTGAGGACCTTCACGCTCTTGGCGTTGATCCTGGAATTCATCTTCCGCTTCGAATCGGTTGATTCGATCACGCAAATGACCATTAGAAATTCCTAAGGATGTTTGGGCTTGCTCTATGGTATTCAGACGTGCATTAATCGCACCCAATTCTTCTTGCATAGCTTCATGGGTATTAAGAACCTCATCCGAAGCCATGGTGATCATAAAGTTCTATTAGGGTTCTAATATGAAATGCAATATGGACTTAAAAAGAGAAATAATGCAATAAATTAAATATGAAAAGTAAAAATGTCCTAACCTAGAAAACCTAGGGCTCTGATAACAAAACTGACGCGGGACGGTAACCCTAAAATGCGTGAATATGATTTTTAATGCGATTTGCCGAAATTAAATAAATTAACTCAAGTTTAATCATAGAATTATCTTAAAATACTCTAGGGTTTGAAGAATTTGGTGGGTAGATCATGCGAGATCCGGCTAGGGTTTAATCCGATGCGCAAGTACAGTTAGATTTAAGGTGGGATCGTGCCTAGAGATAGAACTCTAGCTTTTCCAGGCTTAGGCTCTCGTCTTCGATCCGTTGTAGATTCACGGCTCGAACTAGGGTTGCGAGATTAAATTATGGGTTTGTAATAGGTTTTGGTTTTGTAACAAGTTTATGGTTTTCAGATCGGTTTGCGGTTTGGAAAAGGGTTTTGGCTTTATTGGATTTAGGGTCTTAGGGTTTGGGATCAAGGAATTAGTAGATTAAGGTTTAGAGAAATAAACATGGATCAATAACTAGCAAATATAATAAAAGATCAAAGATAATAGATGGGAATTACTCCCTTGGTCTCACACCAAACCCATCTCAGGCAAAGAATACTCAAGCAATAATGCATTCAAATATTCAATCAACTAAATAAAAAGTGTTTAAAAGCCTCTATATATAGGCCACCAATAATTAATTCGAAAATAAAAAAGTCGTAAAAGAAATAAAACTAGAAATTCTATGAGGGCTATGATAGCTTCATTGTGGATAAAGGCGATCTACTGCTTATTCTCCTGGCGGTTTCAGTCACATTTTCTCCCTTGAAGCTACGGTACCCAGGCTTCTCCTACGTTTCTTCCGATGCCGGTAAAACTGATGTGGTTCGAATCCGATGTCCATGTATGTGGCGTCCCCGTCAAAGGGTTTTCCTCGCATATTGTCGGACATGTCATCTAGGGTTTCCAATTTATCCCATTCCAAAAAAAGAAAAAGAAACTCAATAGTTTGCAACCACAACCTTGAATCTCTCTCTCGATCCCTCTTTTTCTCTGTCATCCTCCTTCTACCTCCCTCACCTTCTACCTCTACCTCTTCCTCCTCATTCTCTCTCTAATATTTCATCTAAATATAACAAGAGAGGGCCTTTGATTTTAAACTTAAAAAGAGATTTTTCAAATATAAATACCTCTACTATCTCAAAAGGGCCCTTTTAAGGTTTTAAATATGAAGACTTAAGGGTTATGAATCAAGGTAGTTAAGGTGGTGTGGCGAGGTCATGGCGAAGAGGCTTGCTACGCCATGACGTGGCCATAGCGAAGCCATGATGAGACTATTTATTATTATAATTTAAAAAAATAATAATTTATCTATTAATTAGTAATATTTTTTTTTAATATATTTTTTATATAAGAAAAAAGTATAGAAAGAAAAAAATTCAACTACTAAAGCATCATACTTTGATTATAATGTTGAGGATTTCATATTCTAGGAATAAACAAATATCAATAAATACAAATCAAATATGGAACATCAACAAATTTGCAACATGGTAAGTATAAATAAATAAATATGAAATATCAACAAATATGGAATATTAAAAAATATGAAATATTAAGTAAATAAATGTCGTTGAGGTTTGGCGTGGTGTGTTGATCATTGATTTGACGAGAGAGAGTCGAGGATTTTATAACTTATAAGTTGAGGTTTTGTGACTTGTAAGTTAACTTTTGTAACTTATATATTATAAAAATGCCATAACTTTTAAGTATTATACGTTATTATCCAAAAAAAATAAAATAACGTGCATAGCGATGCCATAATGCTATTCTGTCATGGCGACGCTATGACGTCACTATTTAGCTATCATGGCTATTTGGTTATATATGGCGTTTCCCATCGCTATTCGCCATGGCGGGAGGCCATATGTGGCCTTGACAACCATGTTATGAATATAACTCCTTCCACTTTTGGTCATCTCTCTCTTAGTTTTTAAAGATAAACCCTCTCTCTTTGGGGATTTTTAATCTAAACATGAGGGAGGGTAACCCCCTCTAAATAGAGGTGATATTATATATTTTATTATTTTATGGTGTTGTTTGTGGCTGTGCTGCCATATTAACAATTGCAGAGTTTGTTGGACCAAGCACCTACAGAAGCCTTGACACTTTTTGTCTGTGCCACATTTCTACGTAACATTGGTTGGTTGGGACCGTGTTTGGCCAGATCTAGATCCATCACATTAATAGTGGGTTAGGTTAGGGTCAGGTGTGATCAACTCATGTGAAACTCTACCAAAAGTAGATGAACAATGTGGATTGATGATGCCCATACGAAGAGTTACCCTAAAATAATTATGTTTGTGATGGAGACATCCGATTCAAGCAGCCGCCTGTAACCATGGGTCAAAATTTCGTCCGATACCGATACGTATTGGTTTTGGACTGGGACGATACGGTACATTCAATGTACCGTATCGCCATTTTGTATGCATATACCCGGACGATACATTCAATGTATCGTCCGGTATTTTACTATTCCGATACGTATCGGTTTTGAGCTCGGACGATACGTATCCGATACCCGGTATTTTGACCCATGCCTGTAACCTATTGAAGGCGAAAGAAGAATGTGAAAGAGTCCCAGAAGAATTAAGGCGTGCTTTAGTCGATCGATCGATCGATTGAGGACAAAGTCTTTTGGTGAATTTTGTCTTCTCAGTCGACCGATCGATCAAAAGCCTTCGGGCGAAGTTATTATTTGTTGATCAATCGATCTATTCTAGAATCGATCAATCAATCTGGACCGTGAGACAAGCCCACCTAAAGACGGGATTTCGATTTTATTTGGCAAAACTTGCCATTTTAGTGTTTTAAGTTTTTAGGACTTTTATTTCGAGTTAGGGTTTGCTTTGCCTATTTAAAGGCTTGTAAAAAACAACTTTATTCATTGATGGTTAACATATTATTGCTTTTGCAAACTTTGAGAGCTTTTGATTAAGTTTTCTATGAGGGTGTGATTCTCTCAACCGAAGAGCGATTCTTCATCCCGTGTGCGGTTTGGTGTGAGACTAACTTTTCTCTCATTACTATTTTCCCTGATCTACGAGTTGCGTAAATATTTAAACCCTAACCTATCCATCTCATATTTAAACCTATCATTTGCCTTTTATTTCGCTTGGTGTCAAAAGAACTCACTTGTGAGTTCGTTCGAAACCCTAAAACTTCGGAGATCTAGTAGTTCCCTAAGAACCCTAATCTTCTCGATTCGATAGGGAATGCACGCGAAAGTAACACTAGTTCGGGCTAGAATTAAATTATTTAATTGAATCTATTGCTATTTTTTGTGGTAAACTGTTAAGGAGAATTGTCTTTTAATTATTTCTATTAATCTCAGCCATAGCATTGCATTGTGTTAGTTTTTGCATCAGAGACTTGTCAGTGTTCATTTAGGTTCTAGGGTTCATTTTGTTTTGTCTTGCATAGTCATGTATCCCATTAAGATAGAAGCCCTCATTAAGGAACTTGCGTCTAAGTTAAAGATGAGTCAAGCCGATCTCCAAGCTCAGATCACCACAATCAATTGCAACACCAGTTGCGTGATCAACAAGCCAAGCATGAGGCTCCGTTAATGAAGTTTGGTGACTCGTGTTGAAGAGATGAACGAGGTCATCACTGAGAACCATTATTGAGTCTCCGTTAATGACCGTAGAAGAGATGGTTTTAATCGACGTGATCTCCAAACCAATCAGGTCGGCAAGATCATGAAGTCCGTGAAAATGGATGCTCCTACTTTTGATGGGAAAAGACAACCTAAAGTCTATCCCGAGTGGGTGACTGGCATGGAAAATTACTTCTAGTGGTATGCCATGTTTGAGGAGCGTAAAGTTCGGTTTGCTAAGGTCAAGCTTTTGGGTCAAGCTAGGCTTTATTGGATGGGGATAGAGCGTCGCAGGCAGTCTTCTTCCCATTTCCACCTGGAATGAAATGAAGATCCAACTGAACGAGAAGCATGTTCCTCTTTCTTATGATGAACGTCTTCTTGATCAGTGGCAATCACTGCGCCAAGGGAATTCACCGGCCACAGAGTACGTTGATAAGTTTGAAGACCTAATGACCTGGGCCAATGTGGATGAACTTGAAAGAGTTACCTTTTCCCGATTTCGGATGGGCTTTCGCCCCGTACTACAAAGGAAATGCATGCCATACCCCGTCACAGACTTAGATGAGTGTTTCTCCAGAGTCGAAGAGTTAGAAAGGAATCTCGAGGCCCCTCAAACCAAGCATTTCGAAATTAGTGGTTCCGGTTATAGGTCCAACTATTCTGAGTCAAAACCAAACGTCAATACCCTGTCGGCTAGGTCCAACTCAGTTACTACACCAGTAACCAGAGTTGGTAAGGGTAAAGGTCCAATGCTTGAAGGCCCTAAGAGTGGTGGTCAAAACAAGTGTTACGAGTGTCATGATATCGGACATTTTGCAGCACAATGTCCCTCCCGGAACTTGTTCATAACCAAAGACTCTGAGAATGAGCACGATGAGGGAGAAGAAGAGGTTTATGAGCATGAATCGTTCCCTAGCGATGAGGAAGATCTTGTAGGGGAACGAACTTTGGCTTGTCTAAGGGAAATCTCCTACCCTGTTGAGGAGGATAATACCTCACGGGTTCTTGTGGTTAGATGTGCTCTAGCCTAATCTAAGGAGAGTGATGATTGACGACATGATAAGATCTTTTATACCGTAGCCAAGTGTAGTGAGAAAGCCTGTTGGATCGTAGTCGATAGTGGAAGCTGTACCAATGTTGTTTCTGAGAGTATAGTTTCTCGCTTAGGACTTGCACCCGTAGCTCACCCGTGACCCTATAAAATTGCTTGGGTAGATTCATCATCAATCCTAGTTTCACGAAGGTGTCAAGTTCCTATACAATTTGGTTCCTATAAGGATACCTTTTGGTGCGATGCTGTGCCAATGGGCGTGGGGCATATCATCATTGGGAAGCTGTGGTTGTATGAAATGGACGTTACATTCTTCAGGAGATCGAACGTGTGTTCCTTCACACACAACGGAAGTAAGATTAAGATAGATCCTTTACCTTCGAGAGCACCTATCGTGAAAACGAATAAATCAAATGAAAAAGGCCTAATTGAGAGAGAGAAGACATCTAAGGCCATTCATATAATTAGCCCTTTAGAGTTTAAACGAGGTACCAAGACCGAGGACATTGTCTATGTCCTTGTCACTATAGAGTCATCAAAAGAGTCTAGTGTTGAGTTTCCAAAGGAGGTTGGACCCATGATGAGCGAATTTCGGGATGTCTTTCCCAAGGATCTTTCGGATGAATTACCACCTTTACGGGACATCCAACACGCCATTGACTTGGTTCCCGGATCTACCTTGCCTAACTTGCCCCACTATTGCATGAATCCTTCCGAATATTATTCGTAGTTGAAACGACAAGTTAATGAACTTCTCCAGAAGGGATTCATCAAGGAAAGTATGAGTCCATGTGCCGTGCCAGCGCTGCTCACACTCAAGAAAGATGGGTCTTGGAGGAAGTGCGTTGATAGCTGCGCAATTAATAAAATTACGGTCAAGTATCGGTTCCTTATACCGAGATTAGACGACATGTTGGATATGATGGCCCGTGCCACTATATTCTCGAAGATCGACTTGAAGAGTGGATACCATCTAATCCGAGTTCGTCCTAGGGACGAATGGAAAACTGCCTTTAAAATCAATGATGGTTTATGTTAGTGGTTTGTCATGCCTTTTGGGCGTTCAAATGCCCCAAGCACATTTATGCGAATCATGACACAGGTGTTGAGGCCTTTCATTGGCAAGTTCCTTGTGGTGTATTTTCAATGACATCCTTATTTATAGCCACAACAAAGAGCAATGCTTAAGCCACTAAAGGCAAGTTTGTACGACTCTTAGAAGAGAAAAATTATACGCGAACCTAAAGAAGTGCACTTTCATGTCACAGAGCATTGTCTTCTTAGGGTTTGTCGTAACTTTTGAAGGAATGACCACGAACCTAAAAAAGGTCAAAGCTATTGTGGAATGGCCTGAGCCTCAGAAAATTCACGAAGTCTGTAGCTTGCATGGGTTAGCCACTTTTTACAGGCAGTTCATTCGTAACTTCAATACGGTAACATCCCCTATCACCGATTGCATAAAAAAGGGGGAGTTTAAATGGACACCTATCGCGGCTAAAGCCTTTAAGGAGATTAAGTCCCGAATGACTGAAACTCTTGTCATGCGCCTTCCGGACTTTTCTAAGGTCTTCAAAGCTGCTTGTGACGCGTTAGGCATAGGTATTGGGGGAGTGTTAAGGATCAAAATTTCGACCGAAATGACCGAAATTTTGGTTTCGGTCCCCATTAAAACCGAAACGATAACCCAAAATTTCAGGTATTTTGTATGGATATGAAGATTTCGGCTGAAATTTCGGTTTCGGTTCCGATTCCCACCGAAATCGAAACGAAATTCAGAATTTTGATCCTTGGTGTTAAGCTAGGAGGGCCAGTCGATAGCTTATTTCAGTGAGAAGTTAAATGAGGCTAGACATTATCTACGACAAAAAATTCTATGCGGTAGTGCAATCTCTCAAATATTGGAAACACTATTTACTATCGCATGAATTTGTCTTGTTCTCTGATCATGAAGCCCTTAGATTTTTGAGTTCCCAAAAGAAGCTAAACCTGTGACATGCGAAGTGGGTTGAATAACTTTAAGGGTTCATTTTTGTGCTAAAGCATAGGGTTAGGATAGAGAACAAAGTTACTGACGCGCTTAGCCGTAGAGTGGCGACACTGCACTCATTGAGTGTTGAGGTGATTGGATTCGAACGTCTTGTGGATGATTATTCTACATGTTCGGATTTTGGAGAAGAGTACACCTCACTTCTGAGTGAATAGTCTGTAAAAGAGAGTAAGTATACCCTACAGAATGGGTATTTGTTCCTGAAACACTGCTTGTGTATTCCCTGCACTTATCTACGAGATTTTCTTGTTTGGGAATTACACGCTGGGGGAGTTGTCGGCCACTTTGGTCGCAATAAGATTGCTGTATTGGTTGAAGATCGATTTTATTGGCCCAATCTCACCTGAGATGTCAAAATCATCATCCAGTATCTTGTTTGCCAATTGGCAAAACAAAGGAGGTAAAACACCGGGTTATACACACCTTTACCTATGCCACACACTCCGTGACAAGACCTTTCTATGGACTTTGTGTTAGGCCTTCCTAAGACCCTCCACAAGCATGATTCGGTGTTCGTCTTCGTGGACCGTTTTTCAAAAATGGCCCATTTCATCGATTGTTCGAAGACCTCAGATGCAAATAACATTGCTACACTTTTTCTTTAATGCGGTTGTTCGTTTGCACGGTTTGCCCAAAACAATAGTGTCTGATCGGGATGTCAAGTTTTTCAGTTACTTTTGGAAAACACTGTGGCATAAAATGGGGACTAGACTTCAGTTTTCGTCAACATATCACCCCCAAATAGATGGGCAAACCGAAGTTGTGAATCCAAGGTTTGATAACTTGTTACGGTGTCTAGTAGGTGAGCATGTTAAGAGTTGAGATTCTATCTTACCTGTCGCGAAGTTTGCATATAACAATTCGGTTAATAGAACCACAAGAATGAGCCCGTTTCAAATTACTAATAGCTACAAACCTAGGACGCCCATAGATCTAATCCCGATATCAGTTCATCAAAGGTCGTTAGAATCTGCATCTGCATTTGCACATTGCATTCATGAACTTCATGCTGAGATTAAAAGACAAATTAATGTGGATAATGAAAAATATAAAACTTTTGCAGATTCTCATAGAAGGTTCAAAGAGTTTCAAGAGAATTGATTTTATGATGGTTTTGAATAGGCCTGAGCGCTTTCCTCAAGGGGTTGCTCAGAGGTTACAAGCTCGTGGTGCTGGACCTTATAAGATTTTGAAGCGTGCTAGTCCTAACGCTTACGTCCTAGATTTACCGTTGGAATTGGGTATTAGCACAACTTTCAACGTGAAGGATCTCGTTCCGTTCCATGGCCATTTCCATCTACCACCTAGCCCGTTTGAACCTTCCACATCCAATGTGACCCTTATTTCCCTCCCCATCCTATTAACTTCCATCCACACGATCATCTCGTGAGATCATCAAAGATATTTTGGAGGATCAAATTGTGTTCACTAACCACAAGGGACTTCAGAAGTACCTTGTCAAGTGGAAGAACGAAGTTGATTCGGAGAATATGTGGATAACAAGGGAAGAATTTCAATAGATCGATCCGGATCTCCTCGAACTCTATCACAATTCACAACCAATATTCATAGGGGATGAATCCTTCTAACCCGGGGAGAATTGATGGGGACATCCAATTCAAGCAGCCACTCGTAACCTATCGAAGGCGAAAGAAGAATGTGAAAGCATCCTAGAAGAATTAAGGCGTGCTTTAGTTGATCAATCGATCCTTGACATTCGATCGATTGAGGACAAAGTCTTTTGGCGAATTTTTTCTTTTCAGTCGATCGATCAATCACAAGCTTTCAATCGATCGATTGTGGACAGAGTCTTCGGGTGAATTTATTATTTATCGATTAGTCGATCGATTTTAGAATCAATCGATCGATCCCGACTGAGTCAAGTCTGCCAAAAGACGGGATTTCGATTTTCTTTGGCAAAACTTGCCATTTTAGTGCTTTAAGTTTTTAGGACTCTTTTATTTCGAGTTAGGGCTTGCTTTGCCTATTTAAAGGCTTGTAAAAAACAACTTTATTCATTGATGGTTAATCGATTATTGCTTTTGCAAACTTTGAGAGCTTTTGATTAAGTTTTCTGTGAGGGTGTGATTCTCTCAACCGAAGAGCGATTCTTCATCCCTCGTGCGGTTTGGGTGCGAGGCCAACTTTTCTTTCCTTTTTATCTTCTCTGATCTACGAGTTGCATAAGTATTTAAACCCTAACCTATCCATTTCATATTTAAACCTATTATTTATCTTTTATTTCGCTCGGTGTCGAAAGAACCCACGTGTGTGTTCGTACGAAATCCTAAAATTGTTGGAGATCTAGTCGTTCGCTAAGAACCCTAATCTTCTAGATCCGATAGGGAATGCACGCGAAAGTAACACTAGTTCGGGCTAGAATTGAATTATTTAATTGAATCTATTGCTATTTTCTGTGGTAAACTGTTGAGGAGAATTGTCTTTTAATTATCCCTATTAATTTTCTATTAATCTCAGCCCTAGCATTGCATTGTGTTAGTTTCCGCATCAGTTTGGTTCATTTTTTAGTTTTGAGGCTATTACCCAAAATGATCAGGGTTGTATTTGGGTCCAATCAAGGTTCGGGCTTGGTCCCATTTTTGAGTTGTCCATACCTGGTCCATCTGAAATTCAGGTCTGTGTTGGGTTCTGATTGGAGGTGATCCAGAGTCCACATTCTTACCCGTTTATAGATCAGATCAACTTATATTGGATATTGGGTCGGTCCAATGACCCATTGGGTTGACTTGACTCATTTGCTCAACTAACTTTTGTAACCTCAAACCTCATATATGAAGCTTGTGCTGTGGTCCTTGTATTGTGGAGTATGATGTCTAACCTTGCATGCACGGCGCTTTTAAGCCCTGGTATTCAAACTTTGAGATGCCAAAGTTTTCACCTTGTGTTTAGCCCTCATCCTTGTTCCTAGCCCTTTTAAGATATATTTGACTTGCTAACCTTGTGTTTAGCCCTACAAGGTAGTTTTGACCTGACAAAAGGGTACTCACTGTTGCACGAGTTTTCCACATGCTCTAGGAGGTTGCTTATAAGGTTGGTACACCTTAGATTTTATTCTCGATACACCTTAGATTTTATTCTCGAGGTGTAGATACTATGCAAACTATCTAGACTCATTTGAAAATACTATGAAATATTTATAACCTCTCAAGCACTATTCATAATCTGTTAAAAGAATATTCTCTAAATGAATAAGGCAGCGATTGGTGTAATCTTCACATATTTGTCTTCCGCATGGAACTAACAATAGAAAGCTGTCATTGCTACCCCCTGATCAGCCCATGTAGGAGGCAGCGATTGGTGTAATCTTCACATAATTGTCTTCCGCATGGAACTAACAACAGAAAGCTGTCATTGCTACCCCCTGATCAGCCCACGTAGGAAGTCAAAGTACTTCCTACTTTGTTTGACCTTTTCGTGTATAAATTTTTTATCTTCTTTACAAAGTACAGAGCTTGTGATGCAGGACCAAACACTAAACCCTAAATGCAATTTGCTGAAATTAAGTTTTAGATTTAGGAGCAACGGAACCATTAAATTAAATGCCAGACTAAAAAACTTATTGTAGCATTTCCTTCAAGTAATTAGGTATTATTCCAGCTAGGGTTCAATCCGGCACAACCGTCCCTTTAAAATGGAAACTAGGGTTCTAAAGATAGAACTCAGTTTCCTTCTAGTCTAAGGCATCAAACGACAACCAATGAAGGCGTCTTTTGATTCCATTTTCAGGTTTGAAAGACAATTGGCTCAAGGAACTGATTTAAACCTTAATTTTAACACTAAGGTATAGGTTAAAGAAAATAATTCAAAATTGTTGAAATAGGAAATTAGGGTTCAATCTCTTATGCATTTTCCCAAGTTATCAACTATTAGATTTTTAACCAAAGGAATTAGGAAAATTCAATTTAGGACTTGAAAAACAAGAACTAAGATCAAGAGATATGAACTTCAACGTTATCTTGCACCAAAGAAGAGAATAAAGGAAGATTATTGGCCTCACATCAAATCCATCACAGGAAGGACTCACTCTTGCTTTAAAGCTTTCACTCATTCATTCAATAATCAACATGTTCTTTACAATTTATACCAAGTAAAGAAACCCTAAACCAACTCAAACTTTAATGACTAAAATAACCTTAAGAAAGGTAATAATAGAAACTTAAAAGAAAAGCAAATCTAATCCTGTGGACCCCATAGTCGACCGTGACGAAGGGGATGACCATCCTTGATGGCGGTGATGGTTGACCGTGCACGGTCAGCTGTAAAATACAGTTTCTTTGGAGCGTCTTCAGACGATATAATTTTCTTAGACGACAGAGAATTTGCTTCGCACAGTTGATCGTGCTATGTTGTTTTTTTTTTGGTTGGTGTCGACCGTGCTATGTTGACGGTCGACTGTGAACATAACTTCATGACCTCCTCCTTGTGCAACTTCTAATAATCTCCAAGCATCCCGTGTACGCATCTTCCCAACTGGGGTCTTCTAGGATGTTGCACATGTTTATGTGGGGCCTTCAATGGTCCATCCAAAGTGTCACGCAGGGCTTGTGTGTTCCCAGTCTCTTTTTACGCCTCTGATACACCTTGTATGCCTCTGATACACCTTGCATGGTCTGATGTCCGCATCAACTTGCCTCAATTTATTCAATTATCTGCAACTTGCCAAGATGTAGAATTCTAACTACTCATCAAATCGTATTAAATGCACTATCCTCCACCAAAGTAAGCCACAGCTATTGGGATAACACAAGAAATGTCATGTTATTTCATAAGACTGCTGCACTTGAATCAGCAAGAATGCAACTCCAAGAGTGTCAGCATAAACATGAAGCATCTGATGATCCACATTTTGAACACCTTCAAAGCTATCTGGAGTTCTATTACATTATCTACTATTCTGATTTCTGTCAAAATTAGATACAATGGATTCTACCAAAGTTGGCTCGACGCATTCCTCCCTAGCTCTGATTTCTGTCTTAATTATATAAACTGATTGTCTTTTCATCTGATTAGTGACATACATGCTGCTCCGGATGATCGACTCGCTGTCCCTCAATGTTCCTTGGTAACCCCTTGGTTGCCCCATGGTTGGGTTTCAGCTTGTAACTTCCAGATTACTATGGTTGCCTTGGCTACTGCTCCATGGTTGATCCCTGAGATATGCCTATGATGGTCCCACAGATTTTCTATACGATGGTCTCAAAGTGTAACCACAATATGATCTTTTCCAATTTCCCTCGATTGACTCCCCAGTGCCTGTACCAAGCTTGAATAGGAAAGGAGTAGGGTTAGCGTCAGGTAGATAGCCTCTTGTCAATACCTTTCTTGGCAAGTCATATATGTGGAGTGTGAAGTGTGAACCCTTTAGCTGACCCTAGAATTATATTATGTGACTATAGGCATTGAAAATAATGATAATGGTTCCAATCTAAAATTTGCCAAAGTTGACTATGCATTAGACTGTCAGTCAGTAAGAAGAATTAAAGATGAACAAGAATCTATTTTAACGCCTACCAAGATTTTGACACCTAAACAACTATTGCTAACTGTTTTCTCATCAGCATGTACTCTACCAATATCCAGAATGCTCAAGAGTCAACCTCCCTGCGCAACTTCGATCTTGCATTGGAAAACAAATCAAACAACAGTCTGTTCTGATCTTTACTTAAAAAATAGCTACCAGCTCTGCTGGGAGAAAGTGCATTAGTAAATAAAATAGAATTCTGTATGGCTGTTGGGCTGGGCCAAAATCTTGGCTGCTCGATGGGTTAAGGGTATATGCCTCAACCGACCCAACCTGATCCGACGGTACACCCCGATCCAACCTGACCCGGCGGTGCACCCCGACCCAATGGGTCAAGGTATATGCCCGACCCGACCTAAAAGTCAACCCAACCCGGCTTGACAGGACCGGACCAAACCCGGTTAAAATTCCCCTAAACACCTTTCATCCCTTTATATTTTGTTTATAAAATATCGGGTCTACCCGGACCCAACCCAACCGTCGGGTTGAGTTTGATGCTTCATGCCTACATGGCCTGACGAGTCAAGTTTATGTGCCCAACCCGATTAAATAACTGGTCTGGCGGGTCGGGTATTGGGTCGACCCGGAAAGTTGACTGCCCTACCCTGCAACCTACATAATGAACAATGACATATCTTCACCAACTTATTAGTCACTAAAAAATTACTAGTAAGAATATTGTCTTTCTGCAAATTAAGAGATGTGGACACCACTTGGAGTTGCAATTCTAAATCCTTGCAATGTTGAACTGACCATCTCCTTTCCGGATAATGGCAGGAGTGGATCTTGTCAGTTTCAAATATTTCATAAACTCAAGCAGTGTCAAGTTCTGAATTTTAGGGAGATTTATATTTCAGTGATTTGGTTTTCACCTTAGACCTTCACATTCCTGCATTACATAGTAAGTTGGTAATGGTCATATCATGGTCACATCCTTATCCAGTCTATTTGGGTCGGCTTTGCTAGTCCTATTTCTCCACTAATATCTGTTCAACGCTAAGCTCTTTGTAACTTCGCAATCCTTCATTTCCCTTCACATTGTCCAGGTCTTCACTGGTCTTCCTGTTCTCCTACTCCCTTGTGCCTGTAGCATCTACAATTAGATTAACCTTTCTACATTAGTTATCCCTTGCATCCGTAGTACATAAAAATTACAAACTAGTGCATTATTGATGCTTTCTTGAAATCTTAAATGGTTTACTAAGAGTTAAATGTTGAATCTTACTTCTTTGTTTGTTAACAAAGTTTTTAATCTCTATGTTGGTCAGCCCAAGTAGATGTAAATGTGTCTTGATACTGCAAATTTTTAGATTTATTTATTCTCAGCCCGAATAAATGGCCGTTCTTGTTCATCGGTTTCTGTCACTTGTAGGTTCAGTTGTTTGTTGCTTAGTAGGAGAATGATGTGGGTGAAAGCCTGGTTCAGACCTCAGGGTATGCAGAATGTCGTACACACATTATGCACTTTTTTTTCCTTGCAGGATACGAAATTTCTCACAAGCTAACTAAAATTTTTTAACGAAACATTATGTGACATAATTCTCTTTCACCACAACATGGTCCTTGTTGCACACTATCTGTTTTACTTTGTTAGGAAGTTTTTCCTTTTGGGCATGTCTCGAAATATTGAAATTTGGCTCCTTTGGCAGAAAACTATCTGTTGGCTTTGTGTGAAAATGACCGAAAGGAGATTCTGCAACTGTTAGAAGTGGTAGATATAACGCAAATTTCATCATTGGACTATGTAGCAAGTATTTTTAAGTCATTGGGGAGGTTGGCATTGGAAATCTTTGCCGAGAAGTTCATTTCGGCATTCAGAACCTCAGGTATGTACCTAATATATATTCCATTTTTGCTAAAAATTGAATTACAGTACATTCAATCAAGCACCACCTTTTGATTCTTGCACTAGTGATTGTGTCATATTTTAGAGTATAACGAAGAAATTTTTTTGCCGTGTTTGATATGACATTTGGTACAATCCGCATATGTTGTCTTTTTCTATGATAGCAAACTAATAGACAACTTTTGGTTCTTTTGCATCTAAGCGCTTCATGCAATATTTTGCTTCCAATGCCATATAACTCTCCTCCTCTCTATTATCTTTGCTAGTTTTTTTTTATTTATATATTTCACCATATATTTTGAAAGCCGATTTAAACATTTTTTTTTGCCATGGTCTTGATGCTCGATTTTGGCTGAGTGGTGTTTACTTGTCGCTACCATTTTAGGTACTTCTTGCAATGTGACTAGTTACAGAGTCTCCACTAGGGGCCGCATTCATTATTTTGACTTGATAAGCAACGTTTAATGGTCTTAAGATATACATATGGGTTACTGAGATGAGAGTTTTGGTACCATGATTTGTCTAAATTATGTTTGGAGCATTGTAGAATCTACAAGTCAATGAAATTGGTAAGCATGTGTCTGAATATATATATATTACATGTACGTCCATAAGTCATTTTGTTTGGTTTCCGATTCTCGTGCTTGGTTTGCAAGAATTAGAAAGAAATTTAATTCATTTTTGGTCAATCTTAAATTAATCAAAAACAAAATTTTAATGTATAATGGCATGGAAATTGAACCTATGACATAATAAGCCTGCGCTTTGACATTCATTTCATAATCTTTATTGATTTTGAATGGCAAAGACAGAAGATATTTAGGGCGCGTGATTAGGTTAGTGGTATTAGGGTTAAGAAGTTGGTTTTAACTTTAGGTTAGAGGAAGTAGAGAGAAGAGAGAAAATGAGAGAATTCTTTGCGAGTAGAGAGTCCCTTACGCACATTTAATTAAGTGGGAAAGATTATACATGCACTTCCAAAGATACTACACAAACACACCGTATATAATAATAGCACAAGGAACAGAACACCCATACTAACACTCCCCTCAAGCTGACGCATGAACATCTAACATACCCAACTTGACCAAAACATCATGAAGAGTAGTCAACCCAACAACTTTAGGTAATATGTTTGCCAGTTGCTGTGAGGAAGCAACATCAACGTGATCCAAAGATCCATCACAAACTTGTTTCAAACGAAATAAATGTCAACTTAAGTTTGTTTTGCCCGTTCATGTAGTACCAGGTCGGACACAATCTTCTCAGCACCTTCATCATCAGAATGAAGCGCTATAGAGCTACTAGTAGGAAATCAAGGTTAGACAGAAGGGAGTGCAACCATAGATTCTCGCAAGTTCCATCGACAATAGCCCGATATTCAGCTTCTGCACTTGATTTGGATACCACAGCTTGCTTCTTACTTTTCCAGGAGAAATACACAATAACCGAATGTGGACCAACTATCAGTAATCGATCTGCATCGGTGTATACAGAGATACTCACGTTCCCATGGGACCGGGACACCAAGCTAAAACTCAGATTGGATTTGATATTCCGGAGGATGCAATGGACAACAAGATGAGTAGTGCGGGGAGCATGTATAAATTGACTCGCTAAACTAGCAAAAAATATGATGTCTGGCCTTGTGAAAGTGGGAAAAATCAGGCGTCCCACTAACCTCTGGTATTCATGGTGATCTGAGAGCTATTCACCATCAAGATCATGTAATGAGGGTTTATGATCCATTGGAGAAGTAGCTGGCCTGCATCCAAGCATTCCAGTATCAATAGGAAGATCAATAGCATACTTCACTTGGGAAAGGAATATTCCTTCTTGGGACCTTGCAACCTCTAATATGAGAAAATACTTGAGTCTCCTTAAGTCTTTTACTTTGAAAATGTGACTAATGAAGGTCTAATTATCCCTAGTGAGAATAATATCATCCATGTAAACCAGGAGAATAATTTGACCAAAGGAGCAGAAATGAACAAATACAGTTTGATCAGAATGACACCTCTTAATCCCCAACTCCGTAACATACCACTGTAATATTGAAACCACGCTCTGGGTGATTGCTTCAAATCATAGATAAACTTATGGAGTTGGCAAACTTTCCTTGTCTCTCCTTGAAGTAGGGGATCCATGTAGGCTTATTTAGTGAGGTCATAATTAAGAAAGAAATTCTTAATGTCTAGCTTATGGAGAGTCTAATTTCAGATGCCTGCAAGGGAAAGGAGAACACAAATGGAGGGTAACTTTACAACATGGACAAATTTAGCCTCATAATTAATGCCATAAATTTGGGTGAACCCTTTAGCAACCAATCAAGCTTTATATCGAGACACTAAACCATCATTATTATTTTTCATGGCGAACAACCACTTACAACCAACGGTCTTCTTCCTAGATGGAAGAGGAACCATTTCCCATGTGTTGTTGCTTTCCAGAGGACTCATGTCTTCGATCATAACAACTTTCCATGATGGGTGGTTAAGGGTAGCATGAACAATACGAGGGATGGTCCCATTGTCAATGACAGAGAGAAAGGCCTTGTAAGATGGCGCGACGTCTTGATAACATACATATTTCGCAAGGGCGGTAAAGAGGGACACATTTTCAAACTCCCTTTCGAAGAGCTATAAGTAAATCAAGGTCAGTAGCATGAGTAGATGAAATGCTAGTAGAGACAACAACAATTAAAGGAGAAGAAATGAAAGGAATGACGTGACTTGTCAATTGTGTTACTTATAGGAGCCTTTAGATGGGAAGATTGAGGTGGTGGTGCTATGGAGGAAGGACCATGCCATTTGTGTTGAACATAAGTCATCACCCCTATATTTTGTTGCGGTGGTGGATTCGACATGTCCATGAGAGCAGATAAGGGCAATGATGGAGCCGTAATAGGAGTGAGACGATCATCAAAAAATGAAGGTAAGATTCATAAAGGTGAGGAGCGATGTGACTGGGGTTCATAGAAGCGGGTACCCCTAGGAAACATTGGAATACCCCACAAACATAAAATGTATAGCCATATCATCCAACTTCTGTCGAGTAGGACGAAGATCTTGAACAAAGCTAGTGCATCAAAGTATACAAGGCTCAATGAGAAGCGTAGGATCTTTTGACTGAATGGTTTGATAAGGAGTATGACCTCCCAAGATCCTTGATGGAGTGCTATTAATGAGAAAGCATACAATTAATAGGGCGGCCATAGACCAATGGATACATATCGAGAAGTAACACCGAGCCAATCCCTGAAGATGTATATTCAACAACATCATTTTTTAGTGGAGTTGACAATGTCAAAAGGAGTGGACAGGAAGGACTTATCTTGAAGGTTGATATGGAAAAGGCTTACGACCGGGTTAACTGGATTTTCTTACGTTATCTTATTTCCAGAATGAGATTCCCCAATAGGTGGATTTCGTGGGTTTATGGTTGCTACGAATCCCCTTTTTTCTCGATCCTCATCAACGAAAGTCCCAAAGGATTTTTCCAAGGAACGAGAGGTTTACGGCAAGGAGACTTCCTTTCTCCGCTTCTTTTTAACATTGGAGGTGAGTGATGGATAGTTGGTCAGAGATAAGGAAACCCTTAAAAAGATTAATGGTGGACACTTTTAGGAGGAGTCTATGTAGAGTCTCGTCCAAAATGTTAAAAGACGCGGAGAACAAAAGTGGGGTCATCAGAGAATTTGTGGTGCACAACGGTTGTACCTGGGTTTGGAACATCAATACCAGAAGGATGCTTAAAAATGAAGAAATTGATGAATACATCAGACTTTTTAGCCTTCTTCATTCGATTTCACCTAACAGTTCAGGAGTTGATACGAGAATTTGGACAAAAACGTGAAAGGCACTTTCTTGGTTTCTTCTTTTGACCATGCTATTAATGGATACAAGATTTTACGCCGTGATAAGTCTACTCACTGGAGTTTCTGGAAAGCTAAGATTCCTTCGAAAGTTCGGTTCTTTGCTTGGTTGCCTACGTGGGGTCGCATTCTCACCAAGGATCAGCTCCGTAAGAGAAGGATTGTGGTCAGAAATACTTGCCTTCTCTGTGTGAAGGAAAGGGAATCCCCCTCTCACGTTCTCATCTGTTGTTCTCTCTCAGCTAAAGTATGGGGAGAGGTTCTCTCTAAGTTTAATATGCAGTGGGTGTTTCCGAGCTCTTTTGACCTCCTTCATCAATGGGAAGGGAGACAGGATAATGAGAGTATTGTTGTCAACCTGTGGGACCTCATGCCATTTGTGGTAGGGTGGGCGATCTGGCTTGAATGGAATAATAAAGTTTTCAACCGTATAGCGAGACCTACGGATCTTGTGGTTGACTCAACTAAAGATTTTTTTACTGAGTTGGGCTTCTATGACGCCCCATCTAGACCTTTTCAAAGCATGGGACCCTCCTTGAGCTTTTTCCAAGGGGAAATATATTTTAGGGATTTTGCTTTCTAGGGTCGTCTCTTTTGGGTGGTAGTGTCTCACTACCACATTGATTGTAATTTCTTTTATTAATGAATTTCGTTCGCGTTTTGCTGATCATTTTTTTTTTCTTTCCGTTGAGTGTAAGGAAAGGATATTGGTGAATAATATCACACACATGCAAATAGTCATCAAATCATTGAGATGTGTATTCCCCTCCATTATCGAATATAAGGACCTTAATATTAACGTTATACTGATTATGGACCAAAGCATGAAATTCTTGAAACTTTGAGAGGACACCACTTTTGTTTTTCAATAAGTATAACCAAGTGACCCATGTGCAATCATGAACTAAAATAATGAAATAATGAAAACCATCAAGTGAAGGAACTGAAGTAGGACTCCAACATCAGAGTGCACCACATTAAAAGGAGAATTGGATCTATGCATGTGAGAAGGATAAAAATTTCTAATGTGTATGGAAACTTCACAAACTTCACATTGAAACTTAATAGATTGACACACAAATTTAAACTCATGACTCATATTGCATATGGTTTGAAAACCACATGGCCAAGTTTGGCATGCCACAAAGATAGTATCACAGTTAATATTTATGGAAAAAGGAAAAATGGAATTTGAGTTTTTATCAAATCCATCCGCAACAACTGCAGTAGGTGTACTAAATCCCGCATTTAGATAATAGAGTCCTCTCTCAACACTCCTACCATCAATCTTCTTCGTAGTAAGCTCCTGAAATACAGAATGAGAAGGATAAGATATAACACAATAATTTAGTTTTTTGGCAATACTACTACCAGAAAGAAGGTCGGTTGGGAATTGGTACGTGCAAAACATGAGATAGTGATAGAGAAGGCGAGACATGAATGGTTCCTACCCACAGAACTGGAATAAAGGAACCATCAACAAGCTGAACCTTTATTGGAAAGGTGGAGGAGAATAAACTCACTTGTCATAATGATCAGTAGCTCGAGTGAATTGACCCAACGAGGTGCTGAAGATGTAGTAGTCATAATAAAAGCAGATGAAATTAGTATACCTGATGGCTCAGACGAGGATGAGGGCACCGTGCAGACCCAAGGACACCCAGCATAATGATCGGTAGCTCTTGAGTGAATTGACCCAACGAGGAGCTGAAGATGTAGTAGTCATAATAAATGCAGATGGAATTGGTATACCTGAGGGCTCGGACGAGGATGAGGGCACCGTGCAGGTCCAAGGACAACCAGTAGTCTCTTTGGTAGGGTAAGAGTAACAAGGGTCTATGCATTATTCTTGTGTAAGGCAGCAAGTAGCATGCATCCCTTCAGGTAGTCTGCTTAATTCTAAGTAAAGCCCTTAGCAGTAAGATGAGCTTTATATCTCTCAACAGGGCAATCAACATGATGTATGATGGTGTAGACCCAAGGACAACCAGTTGTCTTCCTGCTAGGGAAAGAGTAACAAGGGTCTCTGTATTATTCTTGTGTAACGCAGCAAGTAGCATGCATCCCTTCAGGTCCCTGCAACTGCAATGCCTGAGAAGTGACATGGAAACAGAGAAGATGACATTTAAATAGGTTAGATGAGGTGAAGAGCAACTCTACCTGTCCTTAGGATGGGAGATGGGTATATTTCTAGTATCAATATAAGGAAACAAAACATGAGCAGACGAATTAGGAACATGAGGATACCCAAGAGCAAGGGAGGTGGACTCGACGGTGGATGCCTACTAGCCTCAGGCCAATGTCAGCGAGGATACATAAGTAGCTGCCGCTGAGGACTATCTGTAGCCAAAGCAGTGATGGGATCTGGGGAGCAAACAGTTGTAGGCAATGGTAATCTGGACGATAAAAGAATATCAAGAAAAAAGGAATGAGGAGAAGCAATGAACGGGGTATCCTAAAAAGAGTTCACGCCCATAGAAACATAAAATATCCTCCTATGAGGATCAAAGAACAAAAGCTGCCCAGAATAGCCCACAAACGCACACTTGATGACTTTATCATCAAATTCAAGCCGCATAGGACTCAAATCCTGCACAAAGAAGGCACACTACCCGTCAACAAAGATTTGGTTACCTCCATGAGATGATGGTTCTTGTGGTCTGCCACTCCATTTTACTCTGGAGTGTAAGGGCACAAGAGCTAATGGAGATTCCATGTTCATTAAGATGGCTACAGAAGGAATGAGAGACGTAGTCCCTTCTATTATCAGATCAAAGAGTACAATGTTAGAGGCATGCTAGGTTTGAACCATCTTGTGGAAAGTACGAAACATAGATAGAAGCTCATCAGGAGTATGCAATAAATATGTCCATATAGCATGTGAATAGAAAGATACAGTGAGCACTAAGAACATTCTTAGACAACCGACATACATCACATTGTAATTGGGTCTGATCACAAAGTAATTTAGTATCAGGAGCCATAACACCCAAAGCTTTTAATGGGATATATGCCCCAAATGGGCATGCCACAACATAGTATTATGATCACCCACTATTAGCTACAGATTGGTGAACTGCAGGAGCAAGTAAGCCATCTTGCACAAAAGGAGAGACCGTTCACGACCCGAGCCAATTATTC
Organism: Chloranthus sessilifolius; assembly: GCA_021018995.1. NCBI lineage: Eukaryota > Viridiplantae > Streptophyta > Magnoliopsida > Chloranthales > Chloranthaceae > Chloranthus > Chloranthus sessilifolius. The sequence goes on along the minus strand of CM037588.1, from coordinate 154,502,197 downwards.
TCCTCGTACTCAAGTACTGAAAAATACAGTGAGAAGGAAAGAATGTAGCAATGATTTTTAATGTGTTAGTGATAAAGCTAAAAGATAACAAATTAAAAGCAAGGTGAGGAACATGAAAAACATTTGATAGAGATATCGAAGATGATAACAATTAAGAACCAGTATGAGTGACAGATGTAACAGCTGCCGATTCCCTTCGTATTGCTAATTGAGATTCAATCACTTCTAAAATTGAGTCGAGGTTGGATGCCTGGATGGGAGCCTCGCGATTTATGAAGATCCACACCACTCCAGCTAAACAAGTGTTATTGGAGAAATGGTCGTGGCATATCACTAATGCTGGTTTAGAAGATATATATGAAGAGCAAGGCAAGCTTTTAAGACTAAATTGCTGGTGCTTCAACCAGTGTTGTCAAATGCGAATATGCAACCACATATGCCATTTTAATAGGCTATATCACATATGCCATGGTGGCATATGCCATATAGGCCAGTATGCGGTTGTTTACTGATCCAACGGTAAAAAATATGACTGTTGGAAAAAGTAAAATTTTGTTATTCGATTTTTTGGCCCCCTCTTCCTCTATAAATAGAGGGTTCTCTTCCACCTTCAACCACAAGTCTTCAAGCATCTCCTACTCTTTCTAAGTGTCTTCTTCTCTCTTTAATTCTTTTAAGCCCTTTCTTCTCTCTCAGATTTTTCTAATCTTCAAAATTTTTTGTTTTCCTATAATTAGTGCATAGCTTATTGTTATTTCTCTGAATAAAATGAAAGTTTTTTTATTTTTATGGAATGATTTTTTTACATTATGGAGACTACAATGTGTGTTTTTTTAATTCTAAGACCTTCCAATAATTTTCTAAAATTTTCAGAATTTTTCAGAATTTTTGCTGATTTTTTATGAATTTTTTGAAAAAAATAAAATTTCGCAAACCACTGTGCGACCGCATATATGCGACATATAGGGAAACGTAGGTCCTCTTATCCGGGCTACTTTTGAAGATACACTATTGAGGATGCTACTGATTTATTTGCTAAATGTGTTCGGAAAAAAAAGATGCTACCGAGCAAAAAAGAATAAATATTTTTTTGTTATTTCGTTAGACTTTTTTTGTTACCAATTGATTTAAATGGGATTGGATGGTTGGAATAGGCTGAGTGGCAAAACTTGAGGTAAATTTTTGCGAAATATTGTGTACTATAGTACTTCAAGCTATATGGAAGGAGAGAAACGAAAGAATCTCCAAAAGAAGGGTGAAGAGGAAAACAGTGATATACGGAAAATAATGATTGAAGTTTTAAATTGGCATGCCTATTACCCTGCTTCAATCAATTTACATTACAGGTCTGATCCTTGATATGGAGATGATTTGTTCTGGTTCAGTTCAGGCTTTAAGGCATTTGATTACTTGGGAGAGACCACTCAATGGCTTAGCTAAACTTAAATTTAAAGACAATAGTAGAGGTAGCTCTGGTCTTGCTGGCATTGGCATTGGCTACATCTTGGCCAAACACCTTGGTAAGGTGCTCTAGTGTTGCCCATGTTGCTGATGCTGAGGTTGAAGCTTTGTGGACCGGTGTTTCCATGCTTCCTCGTGTCGATGTGATGAATGTGGATTGAAGGGTATGCAAGAAACATTGTCAGAAATTCTCAATATGTTTCCAAGCTTTAGATCACATACTTTGGTCCATGTAAGATGCGCGATTCATGCGTATGGATTGAAGGGGATGCAAGAAACATTGTCTTATGTCCTCATTATCCTTCTGTGGAATTTCATTTTCCGGTTCTGGAGATAGATCGCCTATTTGGTCCATATCAGATGCGAGATTCGTTCATATTTTTTGTTAGGGCAATTCACTGGCTAACTAGCAAAGGAGGGTGTTATGTTAATCCACTTATATGTGAAAGACAATTTCCAAATGTCTTTTGGAATGAGAAGATTAGGGTTATTGAGCCACTTTATTTCGGTTTCCTATACTACGTTTTTCTTTCAATCTCTATTTAAGTTTGTTACTACAATTTTTATTCATCATTTCTTATGCCTAAAATCGCATCATTCTGTGGTCGGCTAGCAGGCTTGTAGATTTGACTTGCCAAGATTTTTTTTTTTTTTTGATCGGTAATAGAGATTATATTAAAAACAGCAAGACGCTGAAAGACAATACAACCCCTGTATACAGAAATCAAAAATCGGAAAAAGCGAAAGAGAGAAAAACCAAAAATACAACATCGACAAACACCGCAGCCAACGCGGGCCGCACTCAACCCGGATCCCACGAGAATGCAGTGTGGCTCCTGTTAACCCCACCTCTTGTCACCCAAAACCTCACCAAGTCTGTGACCGCCTTGACGACCATCCCCACAGGTTTACTCTTATTCTCGAAGATCCTGACATTCCTTTCACACCATAAACACCAAAAAACAGCTAACAAGGATGCGCGTCAGTACTCCCCACTATCCCCCTCAACCTTCGCATCTGCCCAACTCAACACCTGCTGATATGGTGTCTCCGACACTACCCATCTAACTCCAAACGCCTTATACATAACCGTCCATACCTCAGAGGCGAACTTGCAATGTAGGAATAGATGGGCAGCGAACTCCTCACCATTAGTACACATCACGCAAGAACTCTGGACATCGAGCCCCCTCCGAACCAGCAAGTCCCTGGTAAGGATCCTCTCCTTGCAAAGCGTCCATCCAAAAAACCGAATCTTCAACGGAATAGACCGCCTCCACAACCATTTTCCATCGAAGATAGTGGGTGGCCGCCTTGACAGCAGCCCATAACAAGATTTGACACTAAATTTTCCGTCCCTGCTAGGGGCCCAAACTCGCAGATCCTGCCCATGAGGATCCCGCTACAGCTCATATAGTCTCAGCATTAGATCCGCAAAACAAACAAACTCACTATCCCTCAATGCCCTTCTTGTGCCAACCTCCCAAACAACCCCTCCCTGAGTATGCGACACGAATTCGTCAATCATGCCCCCCGGATTCGAAGAAATGGCGAATATCGCCGGGAAGGCATCCTTAAGGGAAACCCCGTCGACCCAAACATCCTCCCAGAACCTGGTGCGGGTGCCACATCCCCATTGATAATGCAGGCCCTTAGCAAACCTCCCCCAAGTACTGCAAACACCTTTCCACCACACAGAGGTCCCTCTGTGAACCGTGGGGCAAATTCCCCACCCACCTAAAGAGATACCATACTTCTCGGCCAGCACCAACCACCATAGATTGTCCCTCTCCTCAGCCCTCCCCGCTCTCCAGTGCCATTTGCCAAGCAAAGCCAGATTAGTCCACTTTAACCTATGGATTCCCAAACCACCACACGAGACCGACAATTGACAACAGTCCCAATTAACTAGATGATATCTTATATGCAAACCCGATCCCTAACAAAGAAACGACCGCTGGATTGACAATCTCCACAGGGCATCTAAACATAGACATGAAAAACATAGGCTTCGAAGACAACACTGCTTTGATAAGAATCAACCTGCCGCCACTGCTTAACAGTTTCTCTTTCCAGGATGAAAGCCGCTATTCAAATCTTTGCACCACCGGAAACTAGTCACGGGCCGTGGGCTTCCTCAACCCGAGGGGCAACCCGAGATACTTAATAGGCAGCTTCTCGGTAGCACAATTGACCGTATCCGCCAAATCCTGAACTATAGAATCCTCAATGCCAATCCCCGTAACAACAGACTTGTGGAAATTAATCCTCTGCCCCAACACTGCCTCATACACCGAAAGAACCCTGGCAAGCGCATTAAACTGAGACATCAGCCTTCCCAAATTAGATCGTGTCATCAGCAAATTGCAGATGCGAGATGAACCTTCCCTCAGCCCCCACCTGCACTCCGGAAATCAGCTGCAACTCCCTGGCACGCGTCATCAGCCCCGTTAATGCCTCCCCAACCATAGTAAAGAGGAAAGGGGAAAGAGGGTCCCCCTGCCTGATCCCCCTAGAGCTCTTGAAATGCCCAACTAGAGTTCCGTTTATCATCACCGAGAACCATGGAGTGGAATAACAGCCCCGCATCCACTTCCTCCAAGTCACACCGAACCCCAAGAAAATTATTGATGTGGGTTTTATGTCGAGCTGTCTTCCTAATGCTACCCCTAGTCCTTTCTCATCCGGGCTTGGGTCTAGCATTGATGGAATGAATTGAGGGACAATGGTGACAATCATATTGCAATATATATGTTGGGCCAACGTGAAGCACATGGAATCCAAATGTGGGGCAGCGGGTCAATGAAGGAGAATGTTTCAAATTAATTGTTGGGATCATTGTTTGATGACAAGGCATTTGACTTCCTTAAGAGAAGCATAGATTCCATTTATTCAAAAAAAGAAAAAAAGAAAAAAAGAACTTAGTCCTTAAAACTATACTATTTGACACAAGTTTAGTTTAGTGTTCTTCCCCCCTGCATATATTATGTCCTTTTTATATATCGTTCATGATTACTACTTCGATTCCTCTGTTGCAACAACTGAGACATAATTTGTTGTGTTGACTATAATTGTGGATATTATTTTACGAAGGGATTAACTTATCCAAAAAACTCTCTGTTTAGGGTTAATGTTTGTTTGTTATTGCTTCAATTAACAAAGTTCTTTTTAGTATATGTCCATGAATTTCCTTTTACGTGCCTGCTGTAAAATGTGAACCTTTTCATGAATGTAATTGTGGATTTTATTGAGGGAATATTTTAAAGGATGATCTGATATATTTTACCGAATCAGATTAAACACATTAGCATTTTTATTTTATTTTTTTTCTTAAATATTTTTAAATTGGAAAATGCAGAAGCTGGAGAGGAAAATATCTCATCTTTCATCTATAATTATGCTATTAGCATACCGAATTTAACGGTGAGGATACGTGCAAAATTTTTATGAAGAGTACTTGGTTATGATTTAAAATTTCTGATCGCTAGCCAGCATTTTGGCACCTGTCTATACCTGTTCATGTTTATTTACTAGCAACTGTAATTCATTTTATTAATGTTCTCTACAACTCATTTATTCTAGAAGATTGGAAACTTTGGCATAAACTTAATCCTGGCAAATTTTAAAGTTCTATTTTTAATTTGATTTGCTTTTATTTTTTTTTAAATTCTAAATGCAGGATGAAGGAAATCTGACTTACAGCTGGATCAGATGATCCAGCAGTCCTGTATCAAGAGGGAATCTCAATTAACAACATAATTTTCTATCAATTACCACAATATTTGCATCGTGACCCACAATAAATTTCACCGAGCTAGATTAAAGAAGTTGATGAGTTTCTTAGATTTTTTTATATAGATTCCAAGGAGATGGAGTGTCTCCTTTTAACCTTTTGCTTGACTAGAAAATGTATTTTTATTTGCTTGCATTTGTTATAAATGAATTAATAGTGAAAATACAAGATTAAGTCCTATCATATGTGCTGTTTGTGGATGATGTGGTCCCTATTGGCCGGTCAAGGAAACAACTAAATGATAAGTTGAAATTTGGAGAGCTAAGGGGTCTAAAAGTTAACAGAACAAAGATGGAATACATGGAGTGCAAATTAGCAAGCATGACAACCTGGAGGAAGATTTGGTCAAAACAGAAAACATTTGGTGCCTCAATTTCATAGATTTAAGTATTTGTGCTCTATGATACAACCTGATGGTGGGTTTGAGAAGTACATACCAAACTAGATCAATTCAGGGTGGGTGAATTGGAGGCAGGTAAGTTGTGTGTTACGTGATAACCACTTCGATTGAGGGGCATTTTGTACAAAACGGCTGTAAGACTTGCATTATTCTATGGTGCAAAGTTTGGGCTCTGAAGAAGCAAATATAAAATATAAAACAGATTTCAGGTGGCTGTGATGCGTTTTCTGATGTGGATGCATTGATTATCAAGAAAGGAAAAACTTAGGGATGAATATATAATAGGAGTTATAGGAGTGAACGCAATGAAAGAACAAATTAAAGAATGTTGTAACAGCCACTGTAATTGATGCACGAGGATGAGAAGTGTTACACCAATAAAGACTTGGAGAGAAGTTTGAGAAATGGGAAGAAGGATAGGCAGTAACAGAGAGTCATGAACAAAATTTAGTGTGATGATCCTTTTATTTTTTAAAAATTGACTTCTTTTCTCTTGCTTGGTTTTTTGTATCTGTGCTTCTGCGATGGGCAACTATGGACAGACCAGCGTTTGAGTTGATGGCAGTGTGGCACCACCTTGTAGGGACATAACCACAGGACTGTTACCTGATGACTTAACTCTAAAGGCATTGTGGTATCTAGAGAAGAGAATGATCTGATTTATTACCTTTCTAGTCTTCCAGCTACTTACACCATTGCATCTTCCTAGATGCTTAGGAGGTTAGCGATTCCAGCAAAGATCCTAAAGCATCTTGGACCAGTCACTCATCTGAAAAAGCTCATTGGGCACTGGGTAACCCTTAAAGTGAGGGAAACTTTCTGGAAACCTAAATTTTCTGGATCATCCAATTTCTTAAGAAGAAATGCTCCAGGGAATTGTGACCATATCCAGGTTCGAAGATAAAGGGAAAAGGCTTCATTGTAAAAATCCATCTGGAATCTTCAGACATATCCTTCATTGACACTTTGCAGGCAACCAATTCTTGGGCTATTTGATATATGTACCCATTTTAAAGCAGATTAGCGCTACAACACTCCCTATTAAACATTGTAGGAACACCTTCCTTTACCCCTCTAAAAACCAATGTGTCAATTCCTGCAACAAATAATTAGTACCCTCTTCCCATTTCTTGACAGAGAGGCTCTCTGCCTAATATACCATTCTCTCTTCACAGCTATGCTGACTGCACTCTCTGTCAGGAAGGAAATATGGAACATGCCCTTTTCAGGCTGAGATTTAGATCAAATTTTCTCCACATTCATTGCTGTTCTTTCCCCAGTTCATTGCTGTTGTTCTTATGTCCTACTTTCTTTCTTGCTGTTGTGCCCTTTCATTGAGGTTCATTAAATTAGAAAGTTGTTCGACTAACTATTTCAGGTTTTGCATGCTTGCCATATATTCGATTACAATCATCATGGATTGTGTATGTGCATGTTAGTGAGTACACTTGAATGGGGGTTTCTTGACAATTTGTTATTACGTAATCTCAATTATCTCGGTAGATTGTAGATGGCTCCTAATTCTTATATTTTTCATTGAAGGTAGTCGTGGTCATCACCCTTATCTGATATACTAAAAAACAAACTTTTTTTGGGACTTTTGTATATACATAAAAGCACACTGCTCTTTGGAGGATTCTCACAAAATGCTGAAATTTTACCAGTAAATGACTTGGAAGCACTGTTGCAAATCGTGGTTGGTACAGATGTTAAGGTTTAATGCCATATGTTAATAGGGGTTAATAGGTAATACCATTTGTACAGGTCAGTACAAACAATATTGTACCATATCGGCCATGAATGGTACTGGTACCGCTACCAAGATGTTAAGTACGAAACATCTCTACTCCTTGTATCAATTGGGTAAATATACAATTTTCTCTTCTTGTAGTTTTTTAGAAACTCTACTTTTTCCACTGTGTGATTCACCTTAATTGGGTTTTTGCTTTGTGGGAGAGGGTGATCGTAAATTTCATATTTATATGCAATCTTTTCGCAGTCAGTCTTCAAATTTCTTTTCCTCTTTGGTGTTTAGTTTATGCTTCAACATTTTATCATTCAGATAATATTTACTATTTAGGAAATGTGACCTTTTGACTCAGTAAGCGCTGTTTGCTTTGTGTCAGCTTCTATAAGCTACTATTTATGTTCTCAATTTTTAATCTTTTCACATGGCATTACCAAGTGTGATTTGGAAGATTTACCATATTCTTTCTCTCTCAAATGGTATATAGGTTTTATCATTGAAGCAACGTTAGGCCATTGTCCTGTGCTGTTTGTTTTCAAATTCCATTTCCGTTGTATATGCATACTGACTGCTTGCTGTTGAAGGTTGAAGAGGTTGTTTCAAAATTCCAAAGCTTGCATGTGAAGCTTGAAATGCTACCCTCCTCCAAATCATATGATAATCTCATTGCATACTGTTGCGGATCACTTAAGGTATTAATCCAGTTTATGTCTTATGCATAAAAATGTTTAGGTGCTGCTTAGTGATATATATATATATATATATATATATATATATATATATATATATATATATATATATATATATATATATATATATATATATATATATTATTTTTTTGGCTTTGCTATTGCCCCAATGGCTTGGTAAGAGGCTTCTTGTGATCTTATTACTTACAACACAATCCAGATTATGATCATAGAATACTCTTTTCACAAAGTCATTGTATGCATGGTACAATTAGTTACAACTTACAATTATATAATCAGATAGATGACATCTTATGATAGTGAGTCTTAATGTGATTATCATAGTTATATTTTAGGAAGAGCCAACATTGCAACAATGTTATGAACGGGTTAATGATTTGGGAGGTACATATATCATGATCTGATAGCCTTCGGCATCATATCAACTACTTCACATATTTTTATATTTATTTATTATTCTGGCATCATATCAAGTTATCAACAGCTTCATATATATATATATATATATATATATATATATATATATATGCATGTATGTATGTATGTATGTATTATTTATTAGTTTTAGATTGTCCTGCTATGGAACTTAGTCTAGAACTGTTAATGTTGTATTTTAATCTGATCCCCAAGCATGTACTTGGCCCTACATGATTTAAGTAGTCATTCGAGGAGTATTACTCTCCACGTATATTGAATCTCTGTTTACTGTATTGAGAGAATAAACAATCCTCTTCACCGTTATCATGAAGCATAGTAATTGGTTATTTACCTATGATGGTGACTACATTTACTGACTTTGATTTCTAAAACCGTTTGACAGTATCACTGACTATTGTTGTGAGCCTGTGACTGTGGTTTGTTTGCTTATCGCTTGGGGTATGGATGCCTTTTTATTGATACCTACACTGTCAGTAACATGGTTTTAAGTTTCAACCAAGATCGATGCGTCTTAGCAATATGTAACGGTTTCTACGGAAACCAATACCGCTGATTCTATATGCTGAATTGTATCTCCGGGTTTCGTTTAAAACAAATCAGATCAGTTTCAGTCGATATGGCTGAAATCTGTAGGTTCCTTTTAAGTTCTCCTTAAACTTTTTTTCCTTAATTCTCCACTCTTCTTGGTGTTTTGTGAGAGAAAACCCCCTCCCCTGTAGGTTTTGAATTAGTTGATGCATTTTGTTCGAGTTTTTTTGCATAAAATACACATACAAACGAATGGATTTGCAGATCAGGCAATATATTCAAGTTTATGTGTGAAACCCTCCAAAGAGACAAAAATGTCGTTTGAAATCTTTTTTACATATTTTTTAGAACTCGAAAAAAATATGCTAGCTACTGCATCTTATTGACGAAAAAATGTATACATTGTATTTTTTTTTTGAGATGGTAACAAATATATATATATATATATATATATATATATATATATATATATATATATATATATATATATAAAATAAAGGAAAATACAAAAAGACAACAAGAAAGAAACAAAAGAAAGCAAACCTTGGTGGGCAGTAAGGAGCTACCCAAACAAAGCAGTGAAGCGGAACCCGAAAAGCTCCTCCCCTGGACTGGCTATAGGTCCAAAAAAGCAACACCCCAAAACTTCAAGCAGATCAGAAGTCTCTAATGCAGAAATCCTCCCATATCATTAGGAAGTGAAGTAACCCCTCATTGAAGATCTCCATTTTGCTTGTGTTCTAGCTAATCACCAGGTCTCTGATGTCTCTAATAACCAGTGAGAAAGGTTTGGCCTTTTGCTTGAATATCCGGTTATTTCTTTCCAACCAAATCGCCTAGAAGACTGCATAAATCGTGAGAGGCCAAAGCTCCTTCCTTGGGTCCTTGAACTTTAACTCTCGCCACATGTCCATCATCTGAACGGGCAAGAACGGAATAACCTAAGAAGCACGGATACGGATACGGGACACAGGTATGATATACTGGTATGACGATATGACAATTTTCAAAAAATCAATATACGATATGTGGGGGATATATGTATATAAAAATTATTTCTTACATATGTTTAGGTATATTTTAGGTTAGTAAACGTAAGAAGAAGAAAACGAAATAGAAACAAAAAAAGTTTGAGAGACTAATTTCGAATGGGTCGACTGCACGTTGGTAGGCTTCTTCTTCCAAAGGAAAAACCTAAATCCCAAACTCACAGTCAGTTTTTCTTCGTCCTTTTAATTTATTTTTTTCGGAAACGCCTAGGATACGCATGCAGCCGTATCCCTCAAGTATTGGTATTCGACAAGGATACGATACGGGTACGTTGTCAAAAATGGAGTATCCGTTTGGGAATAACCCATTCCACCTTGAAGATCGTAAATATCTTATGCCAAATTAGTCTCGCGAAAGAGAAATGCAGCTAAATGTGCGCCACCGATTCACTCCCTTGCATACAAAGCATACATTTGTTAGTAACCGGGATATTTCTTCGAATCATTTGGTCCCTTGTGAGAATTTTCTTTTTGGCCACCAACCACTCAAAAAATTTAATCTTCGGCGGGGCTTTGATTTTCCAATAACCCGTCCAGTTTCCTCTCCCGCGACTTGAGCAAATTATAGAAAGATTTGGCTGAAAAGTTCCCTTTCCTTGAGTGCATCCATAACCTCTTGTCTATATTTGATGGATTGGGGGCAGTTTCCCCTAGCAGAGCCATAAGATTTTGAAATTCCTCACCTTCCCATTCCCTCAACCGGAGCCTTAGCTGGATCTTCCACTCAACCACCCCTTCGGACATAAGTACAAAATCTTGAACTACCGCTTCCTTATCTTCGGACAAAATGAAAACCGAAGGGAAACGCCGGTTCAGCGGTTGATCTCCAGTCCACACATCCTTCCAAAACCTGAATTTTCTGCCATCTCCCTAGCTGAATTTGGTTCCGTCAATAATTTCTTGAGTTTCGTTGTTTTTAGCCTTCTACCAGTGCGATCCCCGATTGGTATTTGGAACATCCCCAGTTAAAACCCCATATTTTGCAGCGACAATTTGATGCCACAAATTGATTCTTTCCTTGTCCTCTCCCAGTCTGCTTATCCATTTTGCAAGAAGCGCTTTATTAGCCAAATTAAGATTTCTGATTTCGAGCCCCCCTGTAATCTTTCGTCTCGCAACATTGATCCCATCTGATTAGATGAATCTTTTTCCGGTGTCCCGCTCCTTCCCAAAGAAAATCCCTAACTGTTTTCTCCAGTTTCTTAATGATTTCAGCGGGAGCCCTAAGGAAAGACATCATAAAGATCGGAATGGAAGCAAAAGTCGATTTGATAAGAGTTAATCTTCCCCCATAGCTGAGCAACTTGCTTTTCCACGTCGCCAATCTCTTTTGAAATCTCCGAATCATTGTGTCCCAGAATCGAAGTTTGTTCCTTCGAAACCCAAAGGGATCCCTAAGTAGCTAATGGGCAAACTAGCAACCTTGCATCCAACCATCCTCACCACTCGATTGGTATCCTCCGGTGGCATATTAATCCCAGTTGGACTCGCTTTGTGCAAATTTATTCTTTGCCCCGAAGCAGCTTCGAAGATGGTTAGAATATCCGTAGTAGTCCTTAGTTCCCTGTCCCCATTATTTTCTTTACAGAACACCAAAGTATTATCCGCATACTGGAGGTGCGATATCGAGGGTCCCGACTCCACCGTGCTAAACCCCTTGATTAAGTTAATTTCTTCGGCCCTTTTAAAAAGATTATGGAGAGCCTCCCCTACACAGTTAAAAAGTAGGGGAGATAACGGGTCACCTTGTTGGAGACCTTGCTTGCTTCTGAAATACCCGTGAGGGACTCCATTGACCAAAACCGAGAAACTAACCGACGCATAGCAGCCTTTCATCCACTTTCTCCACTTACCTCCAAATCCCATCCTTTGAAGAATGTAGTCCAAAAAATCCCATTGCACTATGTTGTAAGCTTTCTCCATGTCAATCTTGAAAGCCCATCCTTTATCATTACAATTCTTAGCCGAATGAATGGTTTCCGCGGCCACTACTACGATCTCCATCAATTGCCTTCCTGGAATAAAAGCACCTTGAACATTAGAAATCAGGACGCCAATAACCCTTTTAGGCGATTGGCCAACACTTTGGCTATAATCTTGTAAGCACATCCGATTAGACTTATCAAACGATATTCTGTCAAATGCATAGCCCCTTCACGTTTCGGGATCCGCGCCAAAAAGGATGAGTTCAAACTTTTGGCCATTCTGCCCGTCTCGTGAAACTCATGGATCATCGCTAGAAAATCTACTCTAATCGTCGACCAACAACTATGTGAAAGAATTTATTATTGCTGTCTCCTTCTCATAACCAGTGTGCTTTCGCTTTTTGCCTCCACAGCTGTTCCTAGGCCAATGCCCTTCGATTAAAATCAATTTTTAGCGCTGTTCTGATTTCCCTCTCACTATCAGAAAGAGGCGCCATCTCTTCCGCCCTGTCCAACGCTGCAATCTCAGCCAAAATCCTTTCTGATTCCTCAACAGACTTTCCAAAAACTCCCTTGTTCCAATCCTCAATTTTTCCGTTCAGATTTTTTTACTTGGACGTGAAAATGTAAGACGGAGATCCTGAGGTATCATCCAAAGTCCACCAATCGTGGATAAGATGTTTGAAATCATCATTCTGTAGCCAAGCATTATTAAACCTGAACGGGCCTGACTTCGATCTCTCCCTTCTTTGCCCATTTGACAATAGAACAATCGGTCTGTGATCCGACATGGTCGTCGCCCAAACGGTAACCGTAGGATCCGCTACCTTGTCCAGAAATTCAACTCCACAAAGAAACCGATCTAATTTGCGCAAGGTTGGTTCCTTCTGCCTGTTGGACCAAGTAAATCTCCCCCCCGTCATCCTAAGGTCTAGTGAAGCCCATTGAGAAATACATTATGAGAACATCTCTCTCGCCGTATTGTCAATAGACCCAGTGATTTTCTCTTCATTGTAAAGCATGGCATTGAAATTCCTGCCAATGCACACTGGGAGCTCCCATTTACTAATAACCGCGCTCAACTCGAAAAAGAATCCACCCTACCCCTATTGTCGTTCGGATCCTACACCGAGACCGCCACCCATTCCCTTCCATTCCTGCAGTCTTGAAGATGAGCAGTAACTGTGAAGTTGCCAATTTCCAAGTCGATCATCATGTGGCAGTCCATATCCCATGCGAGCATGATACCGCCCCTAGAACCCTCTGATTCCATCACCCTCCACTCCCAGGAATTGCTCTGGTGTACTGACCGAATTACATAAGTATCCTCCTCGCCCCATTTAGTTTCTTGCAAGCCAATAATCTCCTGTTTCTTGTGGCCTGGGATTTGACGCTGTTCGAGAGAGTGGACGACGAGGCGGAACTAAACTTGGCTTCGATTGTGCTTCGGAACAAAGACACAAGCAAAGTGTGGTCATTTTTCGAAATTTATGGACCAACGGATGATAGACAGCGTGGCGATTTCTGGTTCGAACTAGCAGCCATTTCGGCTAGATGGGAGTACCCTCAGTGCTGGGGGGGGGGGGGAGGATTAACGCCATAAGATGGGCGCATGAAAAAAATGGTGGGCTGCCGGACATGGCGGTGATGAGAGATTTCAATGCTTTCATTTCAGATTGGGAGTTGCTGGACATCCCTCTTACGGGAGCTAGTTTCACCTGGTCCAATTTTCAAGAAGTCCCCTCCTTAAGCCGATTCGATCGTTTCCTATGTACTTCTGAATGGATGAACCTATTTCCGGCAACCAAGCTTGAAGGTCTTGCCAGGGCGGTGTCGGACCACCAACCTATTCTGCTGACGTGCGACTCTAGGGGGAGAGGACCGTACCCATTTCGATTCGAGAATATGTGGCTGCTGGATGAATAGTTGAAAGAATTGGTTCCTTCGTGGTGGAGTGAGCCGGTCCCTGCAGGGACAACCTTATTCCGGTTCACTTCGAAGCTCCACCGTCTAAAGGGGCGCATCAAGGCTGGGAATAGAGAGGTGTATGGACTAGTTCACATCGCGAAAGGGGCTTTACTCCTTCGGCTGAAAGAGATTGACAATCTCGAGGAGTTGAGGGCTCTTTCAGATGAGGAAAGACTTGAGCGGACGCAAAAGAAGCAGGAGTGCAACGACAAATGCAAGGCCGAAGAGGTGTACTGGAGACAAAAATTCGAGGTTCGGTGGCTGAGAGGGGGATCACAACACAAAATTCTTTCATGCGGTGGCCAATGTGTGGAACAAAACCAATTACATGAGCAACATTATGGTTGACGGGGTCCCATATTCCTAGCTGGAGCAGGGTCCCATATTCCTAGCTGGAGCAGATCCGACACAAAGTCGTCAATTACTGTTCTAACCTATACACTGACGAGGGATTTCTTTGGCCGGAGCTGGACGGGCTAATGTTCAATTCCATCTCGGAGGACGAGCGCACCGATATGGAGAAACCTTTTACTGAAGAAAGAGGTGTGGTGGGCCATCAGGTTCGGTGGGAAAAACAAATCCCCGGGCCCTGATGGCTTCACAATGGAATTCTACAGTACATTTTGGCCGACCCTAAAAACGGAATTGATGGAGATCATGGATCAAAATATCGTCCGATACCGATACGTATTGGACGATACGTATCGCTATCGGAGGTGGATGATACAGTACATTAAAAGTACCGTATCGCCCTTTTATATGTGTAATACCGGACAATACATTCAATGTATCGTCCAATTTTCTTGATTGTCCGATTACGTGTTGTGTGCATTTGCAGACCCCATGATGGAGATATTTTGTGAGTTCCATGCCAACGGATTCATTGGCTGATGCCTTAACTCCACCTTCATAACACTCATCTCTAAAAGAAGTGGGGCTGAGGATATATCAGACTTCCGGCCAATTTGTCTTATCAATTGTCTGTATAATATCATCTCCAAAGTTATAGCCAATAGAATCAATCCGATAATTGGCAAGATCATTTCGGACAATCAGGGAGCGTTTGTTCAGGGAAGACAATTGGTTGACCTAGTCGCGTTTGCCCAGGAGGTAATACACTCAACCCATCTCTCTCGTCAACCTACCACCCTTTGGAAGGTGGATATGGAGAAGGCTTATGATCGTGCCAGCTAGGACTGCCTAGACTACATGCTTGGCAGATTTGGGTTTTGGCCGACCTAGAGGAGATGGATGCGTGCCTGTTACTCATCGGCATGGTTTTCGGTACTGATCAATGGCACGCCGGCTGGGTATTTCAATAGCTCTAGAGGTCTCCGCTAGGGAGATCCAATTTCCCCCATCCTATTCAATATGGTGGGTGAAGCCCTGGCTGGTATCATCGCACGCGTGAAACAGATGCAACTCATATTGGGGCTTACGGTAGGATCACAGGGCCGAGCTATCTCGCACCTCCAATCATGGATCAAAATATCTTCCGACACCGATACGTATCGGTATCGGACGTGAACGATACGATACATTAAATGTACCGTATCGCTCATTTGTATTGCAAACACCGGACGATACATTCAATGTATCGTCCGGTATACTACTGTTCCGGTACGTATCGTCCGGTACGTACCGATTTTTTGACTGGACGATACATACCGGTTTTTCGGCATTTTAACCCATGCCTCCAATACGCCAATGACACCATCCTATTTGGACACACTTATGTAGAGGAGTTCAGTAACCTGACAGACATTCTTGCCGTATATGAGGCTGTATCCGGGCAACGCATCAACTTTCACAAATCAGCGATTACGGGAATCGGTACTAGGGAGCAGCAGATGGATGAATTAGCGGCAACCGTCAATTGTCCAATCAAGAAGCTCCCCATCAAGTATCTGGGGCAGCCACTGGGCCTCAAAAAACCATCAACGCGGGGGTGGGAGCTGGTAGTTCAGCGGTTGTCTTCGTGGAAAGGTAAACTCCTAAGTAGTGGAGGTCGCCTTCTCCTGGTTAAATCCGTTCTCCCCAACTTGCCCATATTCTACATGTTGATGTTCATTTGCCCGACAGGGGTCATCCATCGGCTAGAGCAAATACAAAGAAATTTTCTTTGGGAAGGTTCGGGTCTAGACAAACGCTTCCATCTAGTGAACTGGGAGACCTTCAAGCGCGCTGGTTTGGAGAGCGAAAGAGGAAGCCTTTGGAGAACAGTGCTGGTTGAAAAGTACGGGCAATCGAGTGGGAATTGGGGCATCAACACCACGGTCCATGGAGGTACATTGGTGTGGTGGAAAGCCATTTGCGGAACTTGGGCTTTGTACGCCAAATGGATTCGATTCAAATGGGGTTGCGGTGCCCTAATTCGGTTTTGGGAGGATGCTTGGGCTAACGGCGACCAGCTTAAATCGGCATTTCCGGACTCCACTACCTAGGGGGGTTGATCAACGATTTTGTCTTAGACTCCAGTGGGGGAAGGATATGGGAGGTCTCCACTCGTAGGCTCCTAAAGTGTCATGAGATGGCCTCCTTCACCACATTGCTATCCACGCTCTGCGGTTTCCTCCCAAACTCTCAACACCAAGACCAGTGGGTATGGGCCACATGCAAAAGACGTCAGTTTCAACGTCAAGGCGTATTATCAAATGCTTACGAGTCATCCTCTAATTAGATTCCAAGGAGCGAAGGTGTGGAAAATGGACATCCCACCCAAAGTTAGATTCTTTGCATGGACATTGCTCAAAGGTAAAATCCTAACCATCGATCAGCTCACTCGTCGGGGAATGGAGATTCCCAACCAATGTGTAATGTGCCATCAAGAGGAAGAATTAGTTGCACATCTGTTCCTCCATTGCCAAATGGCCCACAAGGTCTGGGGTGCGATTCTCGTCGGACTTGGAACCTGGCCCTATACAATTGCACACCATAACCAAAACGGATATAGTAATACAAGGGGAAGACTTGGGTCTAGAAGGCCTAGGATCCCGACAAAAACATATGCATTTAACTAAAACGTCTGTTGATTTCAGAAGCCCAAAATGAGTCTCAGGGTTAACGGGTGGGTCCACCTTACTATAAATATCCTTGGGTAAGTCCGGTCCTCCATTCAGGGTGACCGGTCCTTCATTATATCTTTGAGACCCGATTAGACCCAGCTCAACAAGAGGTCCAAAAATCACCCCATCGAGGTTTCCATTTGGGAGACTAATGGAATTCCCGCTGGATCCATATTCGCAACTGTCCGTTTTGCTCGCATGGGTGATGGAGTTCCCCTGAGATTCAATCAAACCCTTTGACCTGCCATTCTTGATCCTTCAGATCCAAATATTACAGGCCCACGAAGTAGGTTCATCTAACTAATTTGAGTAGAAGTTGGAGTGTAACTAATCCAGTTATCCACCTGGTTACTCGAACAAGTAACGTTGGCCTGCAACGGATGTGACGGGATAAAGAAACCATCATTCCCATCATAAATGACTCCCGTCGTAAGTTGCTTCGTATCCCACTCCAGGTTGCAGAGTTCGCCACGTGTCTCAATTAAATCAGAGTAGATCGACATTTTTTCCTCGATCAGCTCCCTAACCTTGAAATTGCCGTTGTTTTCATTTAAGAGAGGCGCCTTGGTCGAATGAAGGGGTGCATGTCCCTGTGTCGAGAACCTTCTCTGCACCTCCTTAAAAGGCCGCTCAAATTTCGAAATCCCATCGTTAACATCTCAAGCAGCGTTGAGGAAGATCTTATCCCAGCGGTCCACAAGCTGTTGGTTCTTCCTCGCCACCTCACCATGCCACGCTGTCCCACTGGAGCCGTGGGGCCCCTCAGCAGTGCTGACCGGCCCCGCGGTCGTATTTCGTACCGCCGAGAGCCCGATCCTCGAGCTATTGAGTTTTGGGAGATTCGCCGTCTGTCGGCGATGCCTTGCCCCATCAATCCTTCCCGCGTGATCGAGAATTACTCTGTTAGGCCCCGACGGGTTCTGTATCTCACCAGCCCTTATACTTCCGGTTCCTTTTTTGCCGTAGTCTCCAGTCGAAACCCCTTTATGCTTATCCAATTCCACCCACCAACGGTACCTACGATCATCGATCATGATATCTCCCCTCTGCGGTGTGTCGGCAATATTCGAGGAGCGAACGACAATCTTGGCATACTTGATAGTTATCCTTTGAGCAGTGAGAGTGTCAATGCCGAGGAACACCTTGCAGTAGCGACCGATGCCGCTCAAGACTTCGTTAGTCCATAGGAAAGGGGGGAGGCCGTAGATGCGGAGCCAATGACCGCCATCTTCCTCTTTTTGAATGGTAGAAGTGAAGGAATCTTCATCCCATCTGCGACAAGATATGGTGTTTCCTCCCCCGGTGTGGAGTTCCTTTTTGACCAGATTATCGATCACTTCTGGCTCCTCCTCTGAGAACCTAGCGATGAAGAAGTTTTTTGTTGCTTTGGAGATTGTAAATTTTGATATGTAATTTTCACCCAGAACTTGTAATAAATGTTTATAAATGCTTTCTTTGTTTTGATGATGGTTGTTGGCCTCTATTATTAGCAAGAATTTACGATTAGCTTCTTTCCTTTTCGCGTATATATCTCCCTCCACTTGTAAAGTGGGGATGTCTGTCGTTGCCGAAATGTTGTATTGAGACGTAGGCCTAGCCAGATTAGTTTGAGCAACACGTCTGTAATCTCCCAAATGTCCCGAGTCCTTGGGGAGTTCCTCCATCATCTGCTCTCCAAATCTCCCTCTCATTTGATCGGGACTCTTGGAAACGGGAGTTGATCTGTTTAAAATGTCTCCCCGCGATGGACCAGCCATTCATCAGATCTTTTTCTTGTCTGGTGGTGATGAAAGGTTGGTTTCCGAAACCGCTTCGCTCCCCTATCGTGACTTTGGATAGATTAGCCTTATCGATAGTGGTCCCAGAGCTCCAGTGGGCATCGCATTTCAATGCATGGCATCGAATCCTCCGTTTAAAATTTAAGTTACCACACAGCAAGCACAACCAATATACATTGTATTTTCGAAATAGTATTTGATCATTGTGTGAAATTAGTGAATGCCAATAACATTTGAATGTTCATCTAAAGTTTACAATTTTGCATTAAAAAATTAGTCAATTAAACTAATGCAAAGCTTAGCAATGAGTGCGGAACTGTGTATTTTCGAAATAGTACTTGTGTTTAAATACATCAAACCAAGTGCAAACGCTTTTCTATATTTTTTTTAAATTAATTTTTTTTTTTTATAGAATTTTTTGAACATTAAAAGTTTGAATCTCCAAGTTTGGCTGTTACCGAGAGTCATTACGATTTTTCAAGAGGCCGATACTGGGTATTATAAAGAGTTTTAAAGCCTTGGATCAGTTGATACATAATGATATGAATTCATCAACCTCCTTGGATGAAGAATTTTCAGACCACATGAACTCAAATGAAACAGATCTGTGCAATTGTTTTTCCTGAAGCGCATTGGACATCACAAGCCATTAACGTTGACCAGTGTCCAAAAATTCATTCATCTCGAGAACACATGGAGAAGATCTTTTTGTATAATATATTGAAATATTGATTAGTCTTAGGTAAGCGGCCTGAGTGGCAGGTGAGTTTGTACATTGGTCATTTATGGATGGGTGCCACGTGGAATCATCATGCGTGCTGTCTGACAGGTGTGCCATGATCTAAAGATTTGGTGATTGGGATGAAAAATGATCTCTATCAAGCAACGTCTTAAATTAACAGATATAGTATAAATCCAACATATCATTAATTTTAGATGGTTTTTGATTGCTTTGAATTAGGTGATGAAGATTGTCACATTTGATTCAATAGATTGTACCATAAATCTTTCGTTCATGGGCATAAAATCACACGGAACACGTGGTGGTTCCACATGGCATGCGTCTCAAAAAGTTACCTGAGTACCAAGAGCATTGACATTCGGGCCGCTACCTAATATCATCCACTGAAATATTGGACGTGTGCCAATTGCCCTTTGTAGGTTTCACTGGATGTCTCTCCAAGGAAGGAGAATCTTGAGCTTTGCTTTCATAGTTGTGATACTATTTAGCCAGTACAGTCCTTAAGACTTGCAATAAGTTCAAATATTCTTCCTGCTTTAACTAAAGCTGTACTCGACCACCGAAATTGGCAGCAATAAAATTGTCACACAAGTTTGTGAATTATTTCTCAACTACCTCTTATAATTAAATACTAAATATAAATATTTTTTAGTTTAGTATAAAATATAGTGATTGGCATACATGTTATTACACATCTTAAAAATGAGAAATTAATATAATCCAGAATTCAGATTCATGAAGGTTTTTTTTTTTTGCAATGTACTATTAGGTACTCAGCCCAGGTGACCTGGTACTCTGGGCCAACTTTTGGGATCTGTGCCACTTGGAAACACCATTTGTTCTAGCTGATTTGATGTCCATAATGTAATGATTTTGGGCGCAAAAATTTGGCATGAAACATGATCTCGATCATTTGATTCAACACAGTCAAAGGCCATAAATAATTTGATGGTATGTTGGATTTACATGGTGCTGATAATTTTTGTGATAGAGATCACTTTCCTGTGCCAAAATTTTGTACTAAAAATCTCCACATCATGGTGATGGGGACATCAAGATCGAGAGCATTGGATTTGGGCCGCAAAAGATTCTCCAACGTCGAAAGAAGTGGGAGGGGAGTCAGAATTAAAGAACTGGAAGAAAATGAAGATTTTGGGCGTGTTGTGGTCGATCGATCAATCACAGAGACTCGATAAATTGATTGAGGCCAGAGGCTTAAGAGATTTTGGCAAATTTCTTTTCTCAGTTGATTGATCGAATGTGAATAGAGACTTCATGCAATTTATAATTTTATAAATCGATCGATCGATCAATTTGTCGATTAAGTGAGATCCACCAAAAGACGAAATGTTAGTTTTGGGGGCAAACTTGTCCTTTTTAGTGCTTATTTGTTTTAGGGTTTTCTTTTTGTGAGGCCTCCTATATAAGGTCCTTATAAACTTTGTAATAGTTGGTTGATTAATGAATAAAAATTGAGAGCTTACTTTTGTGCAAACCCTAGAAGACTTGTGAAGAGTTTTCGATCGAAAGAGCGAATCTTTCAAAACATGACGAGTCAATCTTCATTTTTCGTGTGACTTGGTGCGAAGCCGACGCACAACCTTGGTGAGAAGCCTCAAAATCCTTGGTGTGAAGCCTTGGAACCCTATCTTCCTCTTCTATGATTTTCTCTAATTATTGTTTGGTAATATCTTCCCTATTTGCTTTGATAAAAATCCGAAACCTCAAATCCTTGTTAACTTATATCTTTTGATCTACCCTTTTGATTGAATTAATCCCTGAACCTTTGTTTTCCAACCCTAGCGTAGTCAAGAGGCGATCCCGTTATTGTTGCTTAGTGCCCTAAACTAGATCGAAACTTGAGTTCTTTCATAGGAACCTTTTTTCTAGATCGGGAAAATTACTGCATGCGAATGCTAAAATAGAATTAGTCTAGTTGTTTTTAATTAAATTCATTAAATTATTCTGTGTGGTTGGTGCTTTCGAATATTTCTGCCATTCAATTTAATCTAAAGTTAATACCAACTCACATAATTAAGGTTTTATCTTTTGTCTTGCATCACATGGCCTTCAAATCAGACGGAACTAATGGTGTTTCCAGGTGGCATACCTCTCAAAATGTGGTCCGAGTTTCACGTGTGGTGCCTAATACTAACCCTTTTTTATGAAGGAGGCAGAAAATAAGGAAAATTATTGGTTCTTATGTTTTTTTCCCGACATAGTTAGTAAGAAGGCAGTGTGAGTAGACCAATGGGTAGTCCACAACTGGTGAGTTGGATGATCTGTTTTTCTATGTTCACTAGCTTGGGAGTATCCAAACTTCTAACCTTTTACTTCTCTCTAGGGATCCCTAAAGAAATTAGTGGACGTAGGTGCCTTAATCCGAAGTAGATGATTGGTCTATATAATCACAAAGTCTGACTCCTACCCTTTGTACAACTAAGTGACCACCCTGAGTTGTTTTTGACAATAGTAGGAAAAATTTTCAAATTTTTTTTTGCCTTCAAAAGGCTTTCCCCAGTTTATTAGTTTATTTATCTGCTATGCCGTAATGGATCTTATTTTAAGGACACTAGATCCACATCATATGAGAATTAGAATGTCTCACCCATGTTTTGAGGGCTTTAAGAGAAGATCCACATCATAATATGTAGAAAAATTATACTAACTAATAAGATTGGTGGATTGTATGATTCATTTTGAATCTTATGATCCATAGTGAATAACGTGGGTTGAAAACGAAGTATAAAACACAACTATGAGGTGATTGTAACTTGTAAGACCTTTTTTCAATGGGTTTCTTTATAAAATCATTTTTGTTAGTGTTTTTACTTTTTAAAATAAAGTATCCCTATTAAAGCTCTGTTACTACAAAAGGTGTCCACTTTCTGTTACTACAAATGGTGTCCACTATAACATTTTAAATAACTTTTAGGGCTTTTGTACATTTTGACAATGGCTTGATGCACTTTCATTAGGAGTAACCTCTTAAATAAAGGTGAGTACAAGAAGGTTCTTAAATTTACGTTTAACTAAGATCCTAAAATAATCTAAAGATTCTAGATACTCTTTACGATTTCTTAAACCTTAGAATACACATCACAGATCTGTTTCCCCCTTAACAACTGTATTTTCTCTATCACACCCTCCTGCAATTGCATATTTTTCTTTTGAATAAGGAATGTGTGATTGGTTATATTTTAATATCAATCTTGATCTCATTTATTGAATGGTTAATGTTGCCGGAAAACATCCATCTTTCTATTGGTGGTGACAGCCTTTCTGTGAAGTCCTTCACTATTGCATTCCGCTCATTCGGAGTTTGCCAGAGTTCTCGACCCATTAAATCAATGATCTATCAAGAGTATTCACTTGGATCGTGTGGCTTGATTATCTTTCCTTGGAAATTTTGAATGATGAAAGGTGGAGATCATCATATTGGATAAATATTTATAGTGTTGAGAAATAAGAGATTGTTGAAATAGTGGAATAATTGGTGAGAATTTAATGGAGAAGGAAGAAAGAAGGTCGCGTAAGATAGGTTGAGTAAGTCATGGGAATAGGTCCCAGGACCATAGCTGGCCTAGTTGCAGGTTCAGAGTAGGCAATGGCCTTGATACCATGTAAAAACTTAATTGACTACATTTTGACAATGACTTAACACACTTATACATCGAAAGAGTAACTTCTTATATAGAGGTGCGTATAAAAAGTTTTCAAATTTATATTCAATCAAGATCCTAAACTATTTTACTTATTTTAATCACTCTTCGCCAAAATTTGGGTGTCTTGTGTGTGGCCCCCATTTACCTAATGTTTTGAGGAGATAGGAAGAAGAGCTCAAACAGAAGTAATTGAGTAGGCTCAAACATCTGTGCAATTTATATATGCAAATGCCTATGGTCCTAAACTAATGACAAAGTGTACGAAAGGAAGAGAGCTTATTTGTGCAATTTATATATGCAAATGCCTATGGTCCTAAACTAATGACAAAGTGTACGAAAGGAAGAGAGCTTATTTGGTCCACCATAACTTGATTTGGAATATGCTTTCGACCTTGAATATTGCGATTAATAGTTGGGTTGAGATCGATGTTCACATTAGAGCATTGCGATAAGTGTTTGGTTGTTTTTCGAGACGACTATGGAGATAGTGTTTTGTTGTTGTGAAAAATTGCGATAGGTCTTAAGCCTCACATTTAGTGCACTGGATGTGAACGCGATTGGAGGCTACCTTTAAAATTTAGTTTGTGGAAATGTTATTACTTTGATAATTTTATAGATATATGTACACACACATTTATTAATCTTTGATTGCCTTAAATTATCATTTTTTTAATGACTTAAATTGCAAGTTTGTTTATGTAGATACCTACGAAAAGAAGGAACAAGCTTGAGCAACAACGATTTAATGATGTTTGATAAAGTATTGCGATGCGTTCAAGGAAGAACAAAGATGGAAAAGTAGGTAGAGGGAATACTAGTAACATTCGATTTTAATGACAATGATATGAGTATTGGAAATCGTCTATTATTAAATTTTAATAGTTTATACCCATAGTCATGCCTCAATTAAATCCTTAATTTTAATTTCATGCCCAAGTTGTAGAAAATCCCCATGGAGGAGGCCAAGGAATGAGGGACATCTATGAGATAGAGTTCATGTAGAAATAAATAAACTAAAAATTAAAGAGGAGAAAGACTCATTTAAGGTTTATTAGAGAGAGAAAGAGGGAGGAGAGAGAAGAGACACTAAATGACTACATTGTTGTTGTTCCAATACAACACCAAGTTACAATATAGAGAGTATGCTAATGCAGAATTGAAGCCTACACGCCGAGATTGTGGCCGGATAAAGAAGAAACGTCGAAAGAGAAAGTGGACCAACAAATGACTTTGTAAAGAAAGGCCTGCGAAAGATCCGTGTGCACATTATTTTAAGCAATATTCATATCCAGGTTTAGTTTCCTTTTTTATTAAAATTCTTTGAATAAATGGTTTATTTTAGGATTAGTTTTCTTATTTGAATTATTTAGGGCTCAGGCACATGTATGTGATATGTGACTGTTAATTTCGTCACTTTCTGCACTACCATTGGAAAAGTGGTCATAAGTCTACCAATATGTGTTAGAATTGTATAATTTTTATCTTGTTGGAAAGCTACTTCGATAAGCTTTCAAACAAGACCAATTTCATGTCAATAGGACATCGTTTGACCCTTCAAAAGTGGGCGCGTAATAGAAAAAACTGGATTAATGATGAAATTTAATTATGACCGTTAGATTAGAAAGTTTTAATGATTGATTAGGAGTTTTATTTTAAGTAGTATTCTTAGGGTTTCTTTTCTTTATAAATACACATTATAATCTCTTGTGAGAATTATTATTGAAGAATGAATGAAAAAAAATTAAGTTGCTTTTTTGCAAAGAGTGAATCTTTTGTAGAAAACTTGCAAGGAGTTTTCGCCTTTGAGGAGTGATTCTTCAAAATTATCGTTGGTGTGAAGACGACAAACCTCGTTGGAGAGAATCCGAAGATCTTCTATCTTATTCTTTTTTTTTTTTTTTTTTTTTTTAATTGAAGATTGAGAACCCTAACCCCTATCGTGCGAGATTTATGCTATTTTAGGGTTAGCGTGCGATTTGTCCCACATCATATACAAGACACATTTTTTGTTCCTAGCCAATGTGGGACTAAACCACTATCCGTTTGTATGCTTACATCTCATATATACTCACAAATAATACACACCCCCCAAGACTCCCCTATTGGATATTTAAAAGGTTTTGAAACTCATCTTTCCAAAGTGGTGTGTCCTTTCGAAGTTGTCTTTCCTCAAGAGTGTCTTTTCTGTAGTAGTGTGTCTTTCCGAAGGGATGCCTGTAGCACCTTTTGTTTGGAAAAAGGATGCTTTAACTCACCACTTGATTTTCTATTTAAGGAACCCGAATTCATTGTTTTCTGAATATGGAATCTCCCTTCTTCTCTCTAATTCCATCTTTAAAGGTCTTGATCAGAGCGCTCTTGCAATATTTTGGTGTTTGGATAGCATGAATGGACTCACCAAGTCCTTCAAGAATACATAGTCGGTTCGTTGTATCTTGGAACCCGTTTGCCAGTAACTTGTTGGTAATCACTTGCACTAAGTGGTGGGGGCAAATATTGATAAAGACAATGTTTCTCATGCCTCGGACCAGTTCCCTATATTATTTTGGTTAGCATTTCACATCTCCCTCAAGTTGAGGGTCAATGACAATGGTGCTCAACTTGATAATGATAAAATGAGCCCCTGAACCATCTCCCCCTTATATTGATAGGGCAGAAAGAAAGACCGTAATGGAAAGATAATAGTGGGAAAGATATCCGCATCAAAGGGCTGCATTGCACAGCAATAAGGACCACTCAGTATCAATGTAAGAAGAGGCAACATGCAATAATAAAATTTGTATTCCACAATTCATACACGCATGTATGAAGGGAGGGAAGGAATACCATCATCCAAGAGAGAGTGAGCAGCACAATCAAGAATCTTCACGGATCGTGAGGCAGCAACAGCACTAGCAACACATGTCTCATGGTATCAACTAACATTTCCTCAAACACCTATAATGCATACTCCAACAGCAGTAACCGATCAAATATTGAAAGACATACATCAAACTGTCGACGACTCTTTATCCATACAACACAAGTCCTCGGGCAAGATATGAGAATTGAATTTTCAATCAAAACATGGTCATTGAACAGTCCACAATGATCCACCAGAAATTAAGGCTGTAGTCCACACTTAGGGCAACAAAACATATGCCAAGTCTGACCAGCTATATTCCCATATAAGAATACTAACGATTCCACATCTTTACCAAAAACACTTCAATCAGTATGCGAGAACAAAAGAGATCAGTATTGATATTAGTATTAGCCAGAGCTCACAAAAATTAGGTAAGAAAATATCCAAACTAGAGCAGGAGGCCCAAAAACTGATCAATAGCATAAACTATTTGGGTAGAACTCCAACCTTCTCAAATCAGTACCCAACCATGTGAGTCGAAGCAAGTAGAATCAGATACATTTAAAAATTGATGGTAATCAAGCATGGGCACCGGGACTGTTATACACAAAACATGCAATATCTTGCTCTAAACAAGATGAATCTTTATGGGACCAGAGGCATATGAGTCGTAGGCAACAAACAATCCAGATCCATGAAAGGTTGCACTTAATCTAGCTGGCACAGAGATCAGGGAGCAGAAAGATGGATTAGAACACGTTAGAACTGAGAAACCGCAAAATCAACATAACCTACAGCACGCTTTATCAGTGCACATGAAACTTTCTAGGCAACATTCTGGTGCAAAACCAATGCAAACCCACAAACCCTTGCAAGACAAGGGGCTCCACAGAGATCTGTAGCTCTAAAAAATGTGAAACAAGGAATTTAAAGAAGACACCAAAGATTTCTTTGAAACAGGTGCAAGGGGCTCTCAAATCGAAACTATGCAAGAGAGACGAAGATTCAACAGGTTATTTAGATCCAACAGTATGAATCTCACGTCAATATCAATAGGCCAAAGTTTGACCTGCTGACATCAGCATGGCATCATGCTAGCATCAGAAGATGACGTGGCAGGCACAGGTCATTGCTGCTGAGGGTTTGATAAAGAGTGATGATGATGGAGGAAGACGAGGACCATCAAGAAAATGAAACACTATGTCTCCGATTTCTAATGCACGGAGATCCGACAACAGCAAGGTGCAAAGCATACTTCAGACGGAACCCTAAACAAGACGCTCGGGACCGACCCACTTTGATATCAGGTAGAAATAAATAAACTTGAAACTAAAGAGGAGAAAGACCCATTTAGGGTTTATTAGAGAGAAAGAGGGAGACATAGAGAGAAGAGACATTAGAAGACTATATTGTTGCTATTCCAAGATAATACCAAGTCACAATAGATTGGCCCTCTGTATAGAGGCATAAAAGACTCAAAATTTGTTCCTAACAAATGTAGGACTAAACCCACTATTGCTTTACATGCATACCTCTCATATATACTCACATAATACATCCAACGGTTTGATGATTAGGACTTTGAGGATGAGGAAAATGATGGCCTCCTACCATACATGGATGACTCTAATGATAGTACTAACAATGAAATGGTGACGTTCGAAAAAAGAACTTTTTAATGCGTTCTTTTGTTAACGATAAAAAAATAACATGTGCATTGAAAGTGTTTTTAACAATTGATAATGGTTTTTAGATACTTTCTATAAGGTTTTTTTTTTAAATATATAAGATGTTTGTTTTTTGAAACGATAACAAAGCATATATAATAAAAAACGAAAGAAAAGGAGATCCCCCCCCCACCCCCCCCCTCAAAAAAAAAAAAAAAAGACACTCACTGAGGGACCCTAGTAGATCCTCAAAAGCAAACGAACCCCCATCATGAAGAAGAAACCCAGACGCAGTTACGGGCTACAACAGTCCCATAGCATCATGAAATGTTGAAATCTCTCGTTGAACCTGGACATCTTGATAGCGTTCCAACTAACCACCAAGGCTCTGATGTCGCAGATGACCAACATAAATGGTTTTGCCTTTCATCTGAAAACTCTATTATATCTCTCCCACCCAGATCACCCAAAGCACCGCATACACAGTAAGAGGCTATAACTCCCTCCTATGATCATTTACACTGATCTCCGTCCACATTTCCATCATTTGGGCCGGCCAAAAAGGGAGAACCCATTTGACATTGAAAATATGAATTTTTATATAAGGGATTTTACTTTGTATATTATTTTGCTTCGTTTGATTATAAAGCATTCTTTATTTGCTCTTTTTCGCCCAATTGTCCAAGTGATGTGACTATTAGCAGAGATTGAGCATCCCCCTTTGACTGTTCTAATTGTTGACAATGCCAGTTTTAAGTAGCAAGTTCATATCTTTCTTACAAGGTTTATATTGTTGAATATTTCGACATTGTGAATCATATCAAGTTGGTAATTTTCTTTATAGATAATTTAGGATTACTCTTTGTTGATAAGGATGGATGCAATGTATATTATGACATATGATTCAAGACTTTGCATTTTGTTGGATCATGTATGGCAAGTACTAACTTTTGTTTACGATAGGTAAAAAAAATGAGTTTCTCTGTTTTGAATAGTTAAACATATGCTTTGCACCATTCCCGTAAAGGAGCTATTTCCATGACTCTTCTTACAATGATTATACCATTGAATTGGTTGCCATAGTAAAATTATCAAGTTAATCGTTTGCTTTAGAGTTCACATTAGATTGAATGCAATGTATGCTCCATATAAGGTTATATGATTCTATGTTCGCATATTGGTGGATGCTGTGTCGCAATATGATAATTACCCTTTTTCAATAGGTAACCAATGTGATATTTTCACCAGGTCCATGCAGCCCTAGACATAGTTGACCAAATGTGTCAATCGGGTTTGGAATTATCTGTTGAAACATTTAATCCTATTCTACTTGCAAGTGAGCAGAGCCATGACCCTGATCTGGTAAGAGTTAAAACTTCTTTCTACATTTGCTCCCCTGTATTTCAGTTAATGATTCTCTGTCTACTTATTCGAAGTATATCATGGGTCTCAGCATTACAATTAACTCTACTGTTTGAGAAATATGCATGTACTGGATACTAATGTATTAGGATGTACTGTATTTAGGCATGTGTATCACCGGCACGCGAGCAGGCATGGACGTGTGGGATTAAGGGTGGGGTGTGTGTCCATGTGTCTGTGTACTTGTTTCTGCATGCCAACATGAATTGTTTTGTTTGTAAGTGTGAGCTTGCACATGTGGGCGGGTTAGTGGGATTTTGTGTCTGTGTTTAGATTGATCCATGCAAATCATGTGGCAGGTCACCATTAAGCCCAAACTAATCCCTACAATGTTTTATGGCATGCATTTACATTGATCCAGGCAATTCACATGGCAGGCTGCCATTCGGCCCAAATTTACCATCTGATCACTGCAATATGCATCAAAGTGTAGACTGTCTTGACATCTCAATTGGACGGTCATGATCCTTTGATCAGTGCATATTTTGGGCTGTAGGCTATTCATGTTGTTTCTTGCTACATGGACAGTCTGGACTGTTGTGGATGTATATTACATATTCATTAAGACTTTTTAGCTTCAGATGAATGCGGATGATCAGGTCCATCCACATGGATTGAAAACTAGTCAAAAATTTGATTTGACGATCTTAATTCTGACTAATATACTTTAGCTTGTCAAATCTAAGCTGCTGGTCATAAATTTCTGCACCATCCATGTGACGACCTGACTTTTCCAATCCCTCAGGTATAGGAAAGGCCGGTTCGCCAACCTATCGAATAAACGATAAGCCGGACAAACAGGGCACATATCAGAGTAAAGCGTAATAAAAATCCATAGCTAAAATAAATGCGGAAGCAATTAAAAGTAAAGAACCACCGATGATGGCCGACCATCATCGAAACATGGCTCATAACAGAAATCAACGTCAAGTATAAAACTATGATATCCAACTAAAATGGGCCCACAAATTCAAGTCTAACTCTCACCACAAATAAGAAAATCAGTAAGTTCTATACTGGGAAAAACTCCTCAGGAGGAACCTCAAGCTCTTCCTCAGGCACGTAGTCGATCGATCTCACAACCACGAATAGCCACGCCAAGACACGAACTTGTATAGTCGAGTGAGCTAACAAAACTCGATGAAAGAAAGACATCTACCATTTTACTTTAACTAACATGGTTTCAAAACAAATATCTGAATATAGCTTGTCAAACATATAAGCGGATAATAAAATGAATTTAGGTGCGAAAGTCATATGTAAGATTTATTTCTAAATGTGTGAAAACAGTTTCAAAACGGTCTGATGTTTTCATGTCTTAGTTTCTCTAACTTCTATATGCAAAGTTCAAGAATTCATGACTTAATCCTCAACTTAAAATACCTCCAAGTAAACTATATCTCAAGAAGCGGGAATATAGCAGTGG
The DNA here is from genome assembly GCA_021018995.1 of Chloranthus sessilifolius. Taxonomy (NCBI): domain Eukaryota; kingdom Viridiplantae; phylum Streptophyta; class Magnoliopsida; order Chloranthales; family Chloranthaceae; genus Chloranthus; species Chloranthus sessilifolius. The sequence continues at coordinate 154,471,568 of CM037588.1, read as the reverse complement.
GAACCCCTACCTACCATCGTCGTTCATGAACCCTTTTGAGGATGCAACAAGCCCTGCGTAATGAGGGAAACTTGTGCGGGAAGTTGTTCATGAATTTTTGAGGGTCGTTCGGTCAATCATAAAACAAATGGATACTAATATAAATCGGATGCAAGTCTCTTATACATAGTTCGGAGTTCTTGATTTGATTTTTGAGCTTAAGCGATTCGAGTTTCGATTGGTAGATTTTAGATTTTCGGTCATTCATATCAATTTCGGTTTCTGAGATGTGATTTCAATGGCATATGCAAGTTTAAAGATTTTAATTCAAAATATCCATGCAATTAAAATAAAATCAAAGATGAGATTCTCCTACCAAAACTTCGAATGTCTGAAGTCAAGCAAAGTCCTATTGATGGCCTCTCGCCCTCAATCTACATCACAATATACGTTCATGCATTAAGATAAACTCTAATTATTAATAATATAGACCTATTTAAGCGTTTCCTCAAAAACAAGTCAAAACAGGCAAGTTGCGCCAATCCTAGAATTTGACGTAACATTCTCATATATTTTTGACCATCAAGACGATTGATCCATGCGTTGGTCAAAACATGAAAGTTGTAGATTTTTCTATTAGCTTTCCAATGCAAAAAGAATCGTCTCAATCGGAGTTCGGGATAAAAAGTTATGACTAAAATACTATGGCAATGTCGGAGTTCGGTGATACCTCGCTCGAGCGATGATAATAGCTCGCTCGAGCGATTTGACGTAAAATTCTCATATTTTTTTGACCATCAAGACGATTGATCCATGAGTTGGTCAAAACATGAAAGTTGTAGATTTTTCTATTAGCTTTCCAACGCAAAAAGAATCGTCTCAATCGGAGTTCGGGATAAAAAGTTATGACTAAAATACTAAGGCAATATCGGAGTTCGGTGATACCTCTCTCGAGCGATGATAATAGCTCGTTAAAGCGACTCTGATGACGATTTTCTTTGGTTTTCACCGAATCGAAACCCATACATTCAAAAGCAAAACCCATGGCTAATCTAATGATTTAAACAAAAAGTTTAAATAAAGCGTACCTTTAATCTAAGGATTCCTAGATTAGAAATGAGTCACGCGAATGGAGCTTCGGAACGAAACCGACGGGTTTCCTCAACGATTCGCGCCGGGATCGATCCCACGAGTTCACAGAGACAACTCCAACACGCCCCCAATGATCTCAACCTCTCCCAATAGCCAACTACGAATCCAAGGTTGATTCAAGTTCTTTCTAAGGTTTAATTGCTTTCAACAAAGAGGGTTCTAGAGAAGGAGGTTTTCTAAACCGATCTCCTACGATGATTGAAGAAGAGAGAAGAAGGAGTTTCACACGGTTGGGTAACTATCCTCTCTTAACAAAACCTAGTATAATACGGGAATGCAATTCCTTCTTATAATAGGATTGCTCACAAAGTAAAACACACACACACACATCTTATGTATTATATACTTCTAATTTTAAAACTCAAGTCCGGTGTTGAGCGGCTACACCGAGGTCGGTGCACAACTTTCGCACGAGGGTCCAAATGGGCTCTAAATTAAAATCTGTCCGCACAATCACATCTAGATAAAAATCCAAAACAAATGGTGACGTCGGTTGCCGAGTCGAATACACACACAGGGTCAGTCTAACTCGGGTTCAAAATACGGGTCTTTACAATCCATTTCTTGGATCTCGATCGTATGGTTAGGATCCTCCAATTGAAATGATTTTTTGACTTTTGTCAATCTTTGATATTATCCTGCACGTGGATGCTCTGTATCAACTTGACTGATGTCATGTATGTATAGATGTCCCAGCCAATCCCATGTCATATTCTATTTGAGAGCCAGCCTTCACAATACATAATTTACATCAGAACTATTAATAATCGTTGAAAAAAGGAATAAATAACTATTTCTTTTGGACTATGGTTCTATTGTGTTATAATAAATGTTTGATATTGTCTTTATTGTTATTTCTATATCTAGTTCTTTTCTTGAGCTTTGTAAGAGCAGTCTTTTTCTTGATTGGTACTATTTTTCTGATGCTACTTATGCTATGTTTCAACTTTAAGGTTCGTCCAATCTATTCAGTGATGCGTCACCACAATTTGAAGCCAAATGATGAAACCTTCAGAAGCATGATTAATTTGTGCGTGAGAATGAAAGATGTAAGTTTCTGGTCTCCGCATTTCCTTAAATTTACTTTATCCTGTGAATTCAGATATATTTTTGTAGGTTGTATAACCTGTCATTTTTTGTTTAAGCAAAAGGATTGCTTATCACCATAAGTCACATGATTTGACTCTTGCACAGCTATTTGAGAATTCCTCTATAGAGCTAAATTCTTGTTGCTGTAAGGACATTGTGGGAACTAGATATATAATTATGGTGGAGCTCTGAAACTTGGTATCTTGATTAGACCATTTCACCCTCTCCTTTTTTTTTTTTTTTTCTCTATGTAGCATAAGAAATGTTGATTTGATGAATTTTGTAGTTCAGCCCATGATATTCTCAAGTTGTTTATTGTTGGAACAAATGTCTACAGATTTATTAGATAATTTCTGAATTATTTAATTATTTAATTTTCTTATTTTTTATGGGCAGCTGGTATTGAACTTGAGACACCCCCCCCCCCCCCCGAAAAAAAATAATCCCATTCATTCTAAATGTTGGCTATGGCCAACTTAAGGGAGTGACTACTTGCACATTACATTTGTGATGTTGCACATAATATGAGAAGGACTTGGTATTTTTGGAACCCATGCCAAATGGAACACCTTCTAAGCCGTATGATTTGAAGTTCGTTGGTGGCGAGGTATCACTTATCACCAGATTTAAGAGAAGAAGTAAAGCAGATGATAAGACTGATAGCTAATAGATGTAAGATATCACTGGCAGGAGCTAAAACAAGCGAGGAAGTCACCAAGAGATGACAAAAAAGGAAAGCTAGTACATTGATTGATTTATTTATTATTATTATTTTTTGAAACGATAACAAATTTTCATATATAAAAAGAAGAGTTACAAAACGATGAAAAGGAAGAACACACCTTGCCGGGTAGTATGATGCTACCCGAACAAAGCAACCAGAAAACAAACAGCTGAGCCTCCCAAAAATAAAACTCACCCCTGTGGCCAAGCAGGGCCAATGATGCAAGCCAGGAGCCCATCGCCGCCAAGTACTCAAGCACAGCAGTCTTCCCACAAGGTGAGGAAGTGTAACAGTTCGTCGTTGAACGTCGCCATCTTGGTGGCATTTCCAGTTGATCACTAGTTCTCTCACGTCCCTGATGACCATCGTGAAAGGTTTTGCCTTTCGCCTGAAGATCCTATTATTTCTTTCCGGCCAAATAGCCCAGAAGACCGCGTAAACAGTTGGCGGTCATAGCTCCTTCCTCTGGTCCTCGAACTTCATCTCTTTCCATATCTCCATCATCTGCGGCCAAAGCTAGTACATTGATTGTCCTGTGCATTCACTCCCTATGCCTGGAGCTAATTCATGATCCGTTATTATTCTCGATTCTGCTGGATAATCAACACATTCCTAAGTAATGCATACCTACAAGAAAAGCCTTTAAAGGTAGTTTTTCTTCAAGAAAGGAAAGAGCTTCTTTAATTATGTTGAATCGGATGATAAAGAATGTGTTTCATGCCAATCTTTGGCACCAAAGATATTTACACCATGGCTTTCGAATCAGACGATGTAGATGCTGTTTCACGTGGCATAGGTCCCAAACTTACGAAGTCTTTCTTTTTAAACAATGTGCAACAACACAATCTCGTGTGCAAGTAGTCGCTCCCTCAAATTAATAGGTCCTTCATGTCTTTAAATTTGTTGTGTTTTATCTAAAATGTAAACAAGCATCGATGCATAGTAGTAGAAACCTTCTAATCAAAGTTGTCTTCCCCCTATAGAATCTTGCCTTTGCTTTTGCTTTTTACAACTGAGCATTAATTTCACAGCATGCATGTTTGTGTTAATTTTTATGAATCATTTGCTTACTTTCCACTAATCTTCCTTTTGCTTTCCCTGGTCACACCAAAATACATGTGGTTTAGAACTATACCTCAGCTCCCATTTCTTGGACCTTCGATCACTTATTTGTGTAGAGAATACCATCCAAGATCTGTCTGCCACCAAATGAACTTTCCTTGAAAAGGAGATATTAGAGTACACATCTAATATTTTTTAAAGAAAACCTTACATATGTTGTCCACGAAACTAATAGAGTGAAAGTCTCCTTTGTAATTTGCGTACCTTGGGAATCAAGTCTACGAAAGTGAGTTGAAAGCTTTTGACAGTTTATGATAAAAAAGAATCCTCCATTGCTTTGGCATGGACGGGGTTTACCAGGTTCCTTAACCTTTTGAAGAAAGATACACAAAGCCATTTGTCCCAGGAAAGCTCTCTCTCTGGGGAGAAAAGGGCTTTTTTTAATTTCAGAGTTGGTGAAAGGGCATTCGATAACATATTTCAGATCCTCGGTCAAACAAGGCAGGTAGACTTCCACAATGGCCAAGTTATGGTAGTTGGAAAGCTTGCAAGTTTTTGTACTTAGAAATTAACGAATGAAAAGTTGATATTTTCACCCTAATAGATCAGCAAACTTTGGGCTTTCTGGTTGGTTAAGTGTTTTACCGGATCTATTAACAGCTGTGTATGGTTCAACTTTAACCTTAGAGAATACATAAAGCTAGATTCTAGTTTGTGCTGCTCTATTTTCATGTGCCCACTTTTTAAGTTTCCCTATTTTAATAATTATTCAGTGTAACGCTCTGAAATTCACATAGAGAAATCCCGATGTTACTATTGTAATATCACGAGGACGTGGCTACAAGGGACTAGAACAAGAATAAAATATAAAAATAAAATACAGGACTATAAGAAAATTGCAAAAGTAATATATACTTTACATTCCATCCTTAAAAGCTCACAAGTACATAAACTGAAGAAACTACATGGATACAACTGGAGTCAACTGCACATATCGTATGTGGATTACATTAATCTTTCTACTTGTAGACACTTGAGTTGTTCACTCTCTATCATATTCACCTGTTGGTTACTGGCAAAGTTATTCCTTTATTCAACAATGCCTTTCCCTTTCGATCGATGTATTTCTTGGTATATAAAACATGGAGTGAGTAAAAGACCCACAATTTAAAGCAATAGTCTAAAATAAGAATAATAGAGGTAGGAGCTAGCTAAGATAATCCATGACACATATTAACATGTAGATGATCTCGAGTGATAAACCAGACGAAATAAATGAACTGAACTATGTGAAACTTGGAATAAGCTCAAAACATGTAATTAATGCGCCGTGTCTTGCAATCTATATATGCTTAATTTTCCGAACCAACATTTAGCGGTTGGGCTATCACATATGCTTTTGCTACTAAGTAGTCATGAGCACGAATACCAGATGCCAAAATCGAGACTCAAGATTCAAGAATAATTCTTTGATGCGAACTTTAGATCCGCCTGTTTGAACCGTGGCCAGATAAAGAGAAAACATCAAAAGAGAAAGTGGACCCACGAATGGGTTTTCAAAAAAGACCCGTTAAAGACCTTTGTGCACATTATTTTAGGCAATATTTTATCTAGGTTTAGTTTCCTTTCTTATTAGGATTCTTTTAATAAGTGGTTTGTTTTAGGATTAGTTTCCTTATTTGAATTATTTAAGGGTTAGACACATATATGTGATATGTGACTGTTAATTTCTTCACTTTCTGCGCAACTATAAGAAAAGTGGTCATAAGTCTACCAATATGTGTCGGAATTATGTGATTCTTGTCTTGTTAGAAAACTACTTCGATAAGCTTTCAAACAAGACCAATTTCGCGTCAATCGGACATCGCTTGACTCTTCGAAAGTAGTCGTGTAATAAAAAAAACGAGATTAATGGTGAAATTAATTGTGACCGTTAGATTAGAAGGTTTTAATGGTTGATTATGAGTTTTATTTTAAGTAATATTCCTATGGTTTTTTTCTTTATAAATACGCATTGTAATCTCTTATGAGATTTATTATTGGTGAATTAAAAAAATTATTTTTGCAAACTTGAGAGTTCTAAACTTTCGTGAGGGTGTGATTTTCTCAAAACGGAGAGTGATTCTTTGATTCCCGCTTGCGGTTTGGTTCAAGGCCAACTCTTCTTCCATCTCTATCTTCTTTAGATCTACGGTTTGCCCCTAACATTGCATTTAGTAAGTTTCCGCATCATTCTTACTAGCCTTCTTCACGCATTTATGGTCTTGCCACGTATAGGTATTTCAGGACTGAAATCGAGAAACCATTTAATATCGATTTCTAAAACATATATTTGTTCAAGAATTAAACTAGGAATCAACTCAGGAATTAAACCAGGAATTTACTCGGGAATAAATTCATGAATCAGGAATTAATTCAGGAATTAAACCATGAATTAAACAAGTGTTGCCTCATGTATTTAATACTGGAATGCATGTACTAATGCAAAACAATTCTTTTCAAAAGAGGTTTTTCAAAATAGATTTTAATCTATATATAAAACCCTTTCATACTTTATTTAAGCAACGATAGAAATAGTACAGGAATAAGAAAGTTATCCGAAAATTTAAAAACATGCATTCATACAAATGATGAAATCATGCATCAGTTCTTATTGGGTAAAAATTGAATTCATTTAGTAACTAGTGAATTAGCCTTAACCAGGATTATTTGGATTAACTAGGCTTAATTAGCCCTAGTCAAGGTTATTTGAACAAATCAAAATTAATCAGCCTAATGGGGATTAACTAGAGCAATCAGGGTTAATTAGCCTTAATCAGGTTTAATTGGACTAATCGAATTAATTGGCCTTAATCAGGTTTAATTGGACTAATCGAGTTAATTGACCCTAATCAAGAATAATTGGGCTAATCGGATTAGTTAGTCCTAAACATGATTAATTAGGCTAATAATTAACTCTAATTAGGATTAATTAGTGGAATCGAAGGTAATTAGCCCTAATCAAGATTAGTTAGGCTAATTGTGATTGATTAGCCCTAATCGAGATTATCTAGGCTAATCGGGTTTGATTAGCTCTATCTAGGCTTAACTAGGCTATTCGGGTTTGACTAGCCCTAATTAGGATTTTTAATAGGTAAGCCGGGCTCAACCATTGTGCTACAAGCCCAAGCCCTTGGTTTTTTAATCTTCACCAGCCCTAATTAGGCTTCACTACCCTACCTACACCTAATTGCTTAAAAGAAATAGGATTTATTCCGCAGGAGGACTTGGACTGGGCCGAGTTGCTTCGAGCTTAACCGTGCCTGACTGGACCCCGAGCGCGACTTCCTTCCTTCTCTTTCTTCTTCCTTCTCTCTCTTCTTCCTTCTCTCTCTTCTGTCTTTCTACACAGTCTATCTACACAAATGGGGGAGGGGGGATGGCATTCCATTCCCCCCTCCCCCTATTTATAGATTTCCAATGGGGGCGCCTCCCTTCTTGGCCAATCACAAACATACACATACTTCCCCCGATCACACACTTATACATTTTTCTAAACATGCACACATGCATGCACCTCCCTAGGTGGGGTCCACACTCCCACCTCCCTCCACTCACATGTTGCCAATCCCCAACCTCCTCTCCCTCCCTCCTCCACCTCACACATACATGGGGTGGTGTGGCTTATTCTCTGCCACAAAAATATATCTTTTTAATTTAAAATTCTGCCCCTTTCTAAAAGACTAAAAGCCCCTTCAAGGATATTTATCAAACTGCCCTTAGGTATAGAAAGTCAGTTATACCATTCAAAAATATGAAATTTTACCAAACAGCCATACACATTAAAACGTAATAAGTAGCCGACTTACAGGTCCAGGTCCATGTAAGCCCCCACAGCGTAAATTACTTTTTTACCCTTAAAAAATCAATTAATTTCCTATTCAGCCCCTTGGTAAAAAATTCAGACATGTCTTTTAAACAAAACTTTATTGCTGAAATTTCTGGGTAGCTCACAGTTGTTGGTGGTGACTGGTGAGGAGAGAATCATGAGTTGGAGTCCATAGACTTGTCTACAAATGGATAATAAATGCCAGTTGTTCAGTTCATGCAAAATAAGTCATGTTTTCTCAATGGTTTGGTTAACATGCCAGACAGAGTTCATGGTTTCATTTTTATTGCTACCTAATGTTTTCATTTAAGGGTGTCAAGTGTGGGCTTGGGCCTATATTATTTGTGGTTTTCCATTAGACCCGGCTCATGCCTGGCCTATTTCCACTCTGATATTTATAGAAAACTGTCATCATTGTATTTTTCCCAGTCTTGCTTTTTGTATATTTAGATTTAGATTTAGATGATAAAATTTCCCTTTACAAGATTAAATTTTCTACATAATTGCATTTGTTTCTAGGAAGAAAAGGGAAACTTGCTCATTTATTAATTTTTTTAAACAAGTTTTTATTAATAACTCTATAAAAGAAAATACATCTTATGCTGAAATGGCAGCAGAAAATACAAATGACAATGAGGCCACACCGATCGGAATCCTCTGAAATACAAAAGACAAAATTCAACCATTGTTGCATATAATAATATCATGATATCTCCAATGGGTTTTACCAGGATGGGCTTGCCTTTGAATTAGGATCACTGATCACATGTGCTGTAAGATTGCATTATACTATATTTTTTTTATAGCAAACACATTTACCATTACAGGTACAATTGAATGGCATTCTTGGGTTGTTAGTCCCAGTTTTAACTCTGTTATGTTAATTACATGATTAATATTTTTAATTTGGTTTCAGTGTATTTGTATATGTCCATAATTATAGCAATGTGCAGAAAGCCTGATATTTAGTTATACCTATTGTTTGATCACTGTAGTTTGAAGGTGCCTACAGCATGCTGACGGATCTAGAAGAAATGAATATGATTCCTACGGCAAGTATGTACAATGCTATAATGGCTGGATACTTTAGAGAGGTAAATTATTTCAGATTTTTATGATGCTATTATTGATCTGTTTCCCTGAGATTTTGAATTCTAATTATCACTACTTCTCTTCGTAATTTTTTTGTAAATCATCTTTATGCTTCATGTTATTACTAGGCATTCTCATTCTACATCTAGATTCATAATGAATTGCTGGACAGTCTCATGCACATACATTAACACTTGCTGATGCTACTACAGATACACTATAGTGACACGCCACCGTCTCCCTCAAGTTGGTGCATAGATGTCAATCATGCCCAACTTGGATACAATCTCTCGTAATCTGGAACTCCCTAGAGCCTTGTTGAGCACATCAGCGAACTGCTCCTGCGAGCTGACTTGAGAGTTACAGAATTCATTAAATTCCACTTTCTCTCATATGAATTGACGATCTACTTCAATACACTTTGTCTCTTATGGTACACTGGGCTGGCGTGAAGTGCAACCTCATTCTCACATATAGTGTCATAAGAACTCTTACATGAATTCTAAGATCAACTAAGATGAACTTGATACACATCCCCTCATGAGCACCTTGAGACGTAGCTCTTTACTCAGCTTTGGAACTAGAGCTAGATACCACATGTTTTTCGCTTTTCCACTTAACTAGATGTCTCCAACAAAGGCACATTATCTGGTGGTGGGCCTCCTATCACTATGAGATCCAACCCAATCAGCATCTGTGTATATCTCTTTACATTAAAATGCCGATGATCACTATACAATAGACCCTTTTCTAGACCTGACTTCAAGTATCTTAGGATCCTGTATGCACCATCCCAATGACAGCCTCCATGGAGAATGCATATACTAACTAACTGCTCTAACAACAAAAGCAATGGCAGGATAGGCAATGGTGAGATATATGAGTTTCCCCGCAACTCACTGGTACACGCCATTATCTCTAAGAACCTTTTCATCTTCAACATTCATCATGTGATTCACATCCATTGGGAATTGGCCTACATCCCAATATGCCTGTCTGCTTGAGAACATCAAACAGTATTTGAGCTTTGTGATCTCCTCTACAGCATCCCCCGTAACCACAATATTATCAAATAGACAATGAGAGCAGTGAGATGCATTCCCGTCTTAACAAAAAATGAGTAATCATAGTTACTTCTACGCTATCCCTACTTAAAAATGACATCATTGAACTTCCTGGACTATACACATGGGGATTGTTTCAGTCCATAGATGGCCTAATTCAACTTTGAACCTTGTCCCTTTCCTCTTGAAGGGTGAACCCAGATGGAGGAGCCATAGACACGTTTTGTAAATCACCACGGAGGAAAACATTCTTTTCATCTAATTGGTAAATGTGCTACTTTCTATCTGAAACAGGAGAGAGAACACAAGAGAGAACACAGATGTTATTCACCTTTGCCCCATGAGCAAACATATCCTAGTAGTCTATCCTATACGGCTGAGTGAGCTCCTTAGCAACCAGCCTAGCTTGTTATCTTTCCATGAAGCCATCGAGCCTGTATTTCACAGTATAGACCTACTTTGCAACTTACTGCTTTCTTTCCCTCTGGTAAAGCAGTTGCTTCCTTGGTATTATTTTACTCTGAAGTCTTCATTTTATTAATCATTTTTTTCCACTATGGCTGTGATAGAATCCATGGATGAGATAATCGATGAATATGCAGAGAGAGAGCATGATATGGCACAAACTTACTAATAGGATGAGATGTACAAGACCAGAATCTTTATGTAATGCAATGGATAGGTCCATGTTAGGTACTGAATGTGGTTCACTACTTTGTGAACCTATGTCAACTTGTCAAGGGAAGCTTGGTCCATAATGAAAGAGAGTGGGCTTTTTTGTCTTCCAGTTTCCCGAGTGTAGAGTGATAAATTCCAAACAAATAAATGGGTAAAAAAATGTTATAAACAAAATGGAGTAAATAAAGCCTCGGGGGCAAAAAGCCTATTACCTGTAAAGCAAAGGATGAAAACCCAAAAGGGATTGATTGATCCTCTAGCCTGTGAAAGAGTTGGCCCTCTTTTACACCTGATAAAAGGTCAATCCTCATAATTTTCCTTGCACACTTTTGCTCTGCCATTCTTTTGGCACATTCTCTTACACATTTTCCTCCATACTTTCTCTTTCGTTTCTTATTGCTTGCAATGTTCTTAACATCTTCAAACTTCAGGTAATGCCTCATGTGTAGGATTAGGAGAAGGAATATTGCTCGCTTCCTTGTTACTCTCCCCCTTGAAGAGGGCACTTTGGATGAACAAATAAGTGAAAGGGTGTGGATTCATCCATGGATGCTCTAAAAGAGGGATCGTAGCACTAATACCTTTTTTGAAGTGGAGGGTACCCAATAAAGACCCATTGAACTGCTTTAGGATCCAACTTGTCATGGCAGTAGTCTGGGATATGAGCAAAATATAAACCTCAAAAGATACAAGGTGGAACTAGAAGTAGGGGTGATGTGGAACAGATCACACGAAGAGTTACTTTTCGTCAATAATAGGAGTGACATCCGATTAATGAGGAAGCAAGCAGTCAAAACAACTTCATTCCAAAGTTGTTTAGGAACATTATTGCCTACTAACAAAGCATGTGCAACCTCATGGGAAGGACATTTTTCCCCTCTACGACACCATTTTTTTGTAAGGTGTAGGGACAAATAGTTTGACCAGTCAACGTCGTGATCTTGCACGTTGCATTGAAGATGGTGAAAAGCATACTCCCCACCTTCACAAGAGCACAATATTGAGGTTTAAGCTAGTGAACACTGGAAAGAAGTGACGGCTTCATCCTCAGATCTCAACATGTACAACTTCATAAAATGACTAATCATCAACGAAAGAAAAAAAGCCCCCTAATCAGAACGCACGACATGAATCAGAGTACCGTCGATTAGCACTGTCTGGATAAAAAATTCTACAATGTTTAAATAGCTGATGAACTTCCTCTAAATTTTTTTGAAACATTAAAAGGACTAAGCTATCTAGGAAACAAAAGACTGCAGACATGATACTGGTCTGTGCTCAAAATGAGTGTCATAGGTGGATAGTATCAAAGGGCACAATAGGTGCACCAACAATTTGATTGGTAACTCTTTTATCTTTAGAAAGATCGAGCCCTCTCTTCTAACTAGCATGGCGAATGTCCTTTTTTTCCAGATCCTAAAAGACACAACGAGATGGGAATAATGTTACATTATAATTAAGATATTTGTTATACTACTAACAAAGAGAAGATTTATTGGTATTTTAAGGACACATAACTATGAGGCTATATGATCTATTGAACCGTTCCTTTCTGAACAATAGAGACAAGAACCATCAGCAATACAAGCATTACATGGATTCGATAAAGATGATGTGAAATGAAATTATGAAGACATAGCAGATATGTAATTAGTGGTTCTTGAATCAATGATCCAAGGAGACTTTGATGACCCGAAGACCCTGCATTTTGATGCATTCTGATTCCTTTCATTGGTCTTTCGTTTCGTCATAGTCCTAATAACTTCTCATACCTGTCTCAGCCAAGTGGAAGTGGCAGTGGAAGGGGAGGCTCCACGACAAGGTAGGAGCTACATCAATTACTTTCTTGGTGAGGGTGAACAACATCCGACGGAGGTGTGATCAAAGTAGTAGACCCATCCCCATCAGCAAAAGCATAAGCGTGTTTGGTCTGGAATCTAGGGCGATCAGTCTAGTTCCTCCATGACTCGTTTGTAAGTCCTATTTGACAGGCGTGTGTGTACTTCAATTTCTCGTTGTCTTCACGAGACATGCCTCCACGAGTGCATCCTTGGCCTCCTGACTGACCGCCATGATGAAAATCAAAAGTTGCACAAGCATTAGAAGCGAGAGTCCAATGCTTAGGTGACTGGCTGGCAATGTCCTTGAGTTTCTTCCTACTCTCACGTTATAGCATAAGATACGGTACACTGTGGAGCATAGGTGCCTTGAGTTGGTACAGATACGGGTACTGGTACGTTGAGGTGAACAAACTTTTGGGTACATTTTTTTACTGATGCGTCTTCAATACGATGTAGGTACAACATAGAAATGTAATAGATAAGTTATAGGTACGAAATAGGTACAACATAGATACTAGATGGATTCATTATAGAAACATTAGTAGTGCGCCATAGATGCGAAAGGGATGTGGCATGACATATATATGATATTGGTATAACATTGATGCATCTTTTGTATAACTATAAATGAGAATTATATTTTATTTTTATGTACTAATATTCATAGTTATAAATTTAAAGTTCAGACACATGATTGAGGAATTCATATATCAATGGGTGTAAAAGAACATGATTAAATTTCTTTGTTAATAGTATATAATCATATACTATTGAAAATGAAACAATGGATATGCCTCTTGACAAACCAGTTTCTATTCAAAATGAAACGTGTTTCAATTATACATTGAAATGCGTTTCGGAAATGTTTTAGAAAAGTTTTAAAAGAATATCGTACCAGTCCCTGGTACGCATGGGGATTGGTACAATAGAGTAAAACAGGTTTTTGGGTAACTATGTTATGGAGGAAGTTCGTCCCTTCCATGGATGTAAGTCTGACGTTCTCATAGTCTGACACCTCTCAGCAGGTCAAAATTACTTTTTTTCCTCTCTCGAAGTTACTCTTCTGCTTATGGAAGCAGGTGGCCAGGTGCCACACAAATTAGCATCCTGGTAGTGGCTAAATTTGTGTAGCATCTCTCTCAAAACAACATAATACCCACTAAGTATCCTTTCACCTTGACGGATTTTACTGATACTGTCAATTAACTCGTACATCTTAGCGAAATTTTGCTTTTGAGAATAGGCCTCCGTTATGGCATCCCATAACTCTTTAGCTGTTCTCATATACGTAAAGGTGCTATTAATTGAGGGATGCTTCGAGTGTAGTAACCACGTCATAACCATCATAATTTAGACTGCCAATCAGTCAAATTTGGATTGAAAGCTTCTGGAGTGGGACTGCTGCCATCCACATAGCCCGCGTTGAGCCCCTAAACTAATCCGGTAAGCGAGACCATTCTAGAAAGTTGGTTTCATCGAACTTTGGCATGGTTATTTGTAGCCCGTGATTTTCGTCACTGACATTTTGAACATTAATCTTTGACTCTTCCATATTTGATGGGGATTTATCGAAATTAAATAAGATTAATTCAAACTTAATCGCAAAATATCTAAATACCTTAGGGTTTTATAAATCTTGATAGGTAGATCATGCGAGATCCGGATAGAGTCCAGTCTGATGCGCAAGTCCCGTTAGATTTAAGGCGAGATCAGGCCTAGAGATAGAACTCTAGCTTTTCCAGGCTTGGGCATTCGTCTTCGATCCGATGTAGATCACGGGTTCGAACTAGGGTTCTAGAATTGAATTTTGGGTTTGCAATAGGTTTATGGTTTTGGGATTGGTTTATGGCTTAGAAAGGGTTTATGGTCTAGAAATGGGTTTTGGCTTTGTTTGATTTAGGGTTTCAGAAGAGACTAAGGGTATTGGGATCAAGAAGCTAATAGATTAGGGTTTAGAGAATCCGAACAAGTTGATCAAGGTTTAAGCAAAATAGAGATTGAAAGATAGCAAAGATAATAATATATCAAAAGAACATAGATACCAAAAGATAACGGTTGAGAATCGCTCCCTTGGCCTCACCAAACCCATCTTGGGAATATTCAAGCAATAATTTATTCAAAATATTCAATAATCTATTAAAAAGTGTTTACAAGCCTCTTTAAATAGGCAACCATTAATAATTCGAATAAAAAAAGAGTCATAAAAGAAATAAAAACTAAAAAGGCAGTTTTTCGCAGAAAAATAGAAATCCCGTTGCAGTATGGAGTCGTCCACTGACAGCGCACTGTGGCATTGTTTACAACGCGCTGTTGCACTGTTCTCCTGATGACAATTTCAGCCTCCTTTTCTCCCTTGAAGTTGCGGTACTCGGGCTTGTGTCCTCTTTAAGCCTTCTTGATGTCAAAAATTTGTTGTGGCCCAAAATCTAAGGCTCTCGATCTTGGCGTTCCCCGTCATTCTCCCCCACTCAAAATGTTTCATCACCGATGAAACATGCATGTGGTTCTGATCTAGTGTATCAGAACTCGCACGATGTAACTCCTTACAACTAGCCCAAACAATCTCGGCATCAGGTGGCGTATGATCATGATCTCGGTTTATTGTAGCGTGAAGCACACTGTAATCCTCTCCTCGACGAACCAAATAACCCTGCTCGCTAACCCACTCTACCAAATATTTTTGAAGCTACTCATCAACTCTCTCGGAACCGAAGGAATTCATCCTCGATGAAATGTAATCGCGATATTGGTCGGGAATATAGGAACTCCAACGGCGAACTCTCTCATGAGTGACCCATGCACCCTTGGTAGTCGACTTACTAATACTCTGCACCTCCTAAACCAGAATTACTCTGCCGCAGGTGAATGCCACAAGATCTAAAATTTCCTCAATTACCTCTTTTCTCTGTTTGCTGGGTATTGACTGCAGAGTTGGGAGGGGATTAGGGCTATGAGATGGCTGGAAAGGATTTTCAGGTGGTAGGGTTGAACCCAGATAAGGTACTAGGTCCTCCACATTGAATGTTGAACTAACCCCCATACCTGGAGGAAGCTCAAGCACGTACGCATTAGGACGGCTCTTTGCCAAAATTCTAAAAGGCCCAACACCTCTGGATTGGAGCTTCTTTGCGGATCCCTATGGGAACTGCTCAGGCCTAATTCGGACCATCACTTGATCAACCACCTGATATTCTTTGAAACGCCTGTGAATATCAACAGATAATGTATTTGATTGTTGCTTGAATTAATCTCTTGCTTAATTTTGGCATGCAATGCGAAATGAGACTCAAAACTTGACTCACAATAAGACTCAGAATGTGAAGCGGTATGCAACTCGGGACTATGATGTGTATGTGTATCTATGGACTCGATACTCTCATGTGCATGTGATACTAACGACTTACATGTAGTGGGCTCTATTGACACTAGTGACTCATGTGTGATCGAATCAAATGACACTATTGGCTCATGTGGCCTCGACTCAACGAATTCGAATGACTCATTGGTAGGTGAATTGATTGACTTGTGTGTACTCGGTTCGACCAATTGCAAAGACTCAAGTGCACTCGACTCGATGAACTTGTGCATACTCGCGTCAACCAAAACCAAAGACTCTGGGGTACTTGATTCAATTGACACTAATGGTTCTTGCGTACCCAGTTCGATGGACTCATGTATACTCGATCCAACATCACTATTCCCAAGGGGGGTAGAAGTCTCTTCAACACAAACTAGACTTCCGTTTGCTTCTTCCATCTCTTCACTCATCACGGTACGAGGGTCATACACTTGTACTTCCACTTTCCTATTTTCCGACTCCTTAGGACTCTCTATAAATTCGGAATGAGAAATTGTGGTGCATTGATAAGCAAAGTGTCCAAATCCGTGACACTTGGAGCAATCATGACACTTTTCTGTCTTGGTTTTCATGTTCCGTAGAAGGTGACGGTTTGTTAATGGAACATACTTTTCGATAAGTTCCACCTTCATGTCCTCCCATGTGGAGATGAACTTGTTCCGAAGAGACTTAGCACGACATTTTAAGCGAGTCAATTTTTTTGTCATTACCCTCCTACTTTGTCTCCACTAGCCTAATTTTGTACTCGTTTGGTACCCCATACCAATCAAAATAGTCCTCTACACTAGACAACTATTCCACTAAGGTTTTGGGGTGTATCCATCTCTTAAAATTTGGAACTTCATCATGAATAGATTTTAGAAACATCTCGGCGGGATCGTACTCCGGTTCGCGATGATGGTAGTATCCTCAAACTCTAGTTCCATCACGACTTTTGGGACTTTGCTGAGAATTTGGAGCGTAGCGGCTCCCATTCTTAATCGCACACAATTCGGCTTTGGTGTCCCTAATGACATTGGCAATCTCGCTCATGCTCAGGGTGAACACGACTTACTAACACGGGTGCTAAATGACATGCAAACATGAACCACAATGGAAGAAGAATTTTATCGAACACTAGATGTGTACAAACAAAATTGAAATAAAATGCAATAAATTAAAATGTCACACAATATGCCTACCTAGAAACCTAGGGCTCTGATACCAAAACTGACACGGGATGGGAACCCTAACATGCGTGAATAATGATTTGATGGGGATTTGCCGAAATTAAATAAAATTATTTCAAACTTAATCGCAAAATTATCTAAATACCTTAGGGTTTTAGAAATCCTGATAAGATAGATCACGCGAGATCCGGATAGGGTCCAGTCCGATGTGCAAGTCCCGTTAGATTTAAGGCGGGATCAGGCCTATAGATAGAACTCTAGGCTTTCTAGGCTTGGGCGTTCGTCTTCGATCTGATGTAGATTCACGGGTTCAAACTAGGGTTGTAGAATTGGGTTTTGGGTTTGTAATAGGTTATGAGTTTGTAATAGGTTATGGTTTTGTAATAGGTTTATGGTTTCGGGATTGGTTTATGGCTTTGAAAGGGTTTATGGTCTAGAAAAGGGTTTTGGCTCTGTTTGATTTAGGGTTTCAAAAGAGGCTAAGGGTTTTGGGATCAAGAAACTAATAGATTAAGGTTTAGAGAATAGGAAACAAGTTGATCAAGGTTTATGCAAAATAGAGATTGAAAGATGGCAAGGATAATAATAGATCAAAAGAAAATAGATATCAAAAGATAACGGTTGGGAATTGCTCCCTTGGCCTCACACCAAACCCATCTCGGGAAGAAGAATATTCAAGCAATAATGCATTCAAAATATTCAATAATCTATTAAAAAGTGTTTACAAGCCTCTTTAAATAGGCAACCATTAATAATTCGAATAAAAAAAGTCCTAAAAGAAATAAAAACTAAAAAGGCAGTTTTCCGCAGAAAAATAGAAATTTCATTAAGCTAGGCGGAATCGTCAACGACAATATTTGTGCGCCTTTATTCATGACGATCCTTTTCTCCCTTGAAGCTGCGGTACTCGGGCTTGTATCCTCTTTAAGCCTTTCTGAAAACGAAAATCTATTGTGACCCAAATCCAAGGCTCTTGATCTTGGCATTCCCCGTTAGGTGTCCTTTAGGTAGATGAAGGCCAGCATATGAAAGGTAGGAAGAGCGAGAAAAGGAGATGTGGGGAGTTAGGGTTGTGAGTTTGATGATCTCGCACCGCACATATTTTTAATATATATACCTCTTTACAATAGAGTCCTGTGTACATCACCAATATTTGTATTGAGTATATTTTACTCAATAATGATACACCCACGCGAATACTAGTGACACACCAATGCAACCCCTCAAGTCGGTGCATATATTTATCACGCCCAATTCGACGGTGATGTTACAAAATCTTTTCCAACTCACAAATTTAGTGAGGATAACAACTAAATTGTCTTCTGTGCTCACTTGAGGGATACAAAATTCGTTTGGTTCCACCTTTTCTAGTATGAAGTGTGAATCCACCTAAGTGTGTTTTGTTCTCTTGAGGTATACTGGATTTTCATCAATGTGAAGTACCGCTTCATTATCACCATAAAGTGTCATAGGCATCAAATGAATCCTGAGATTTACTAAGATCTATCTGACCCACATCCCTTCACGATACCCTGTGACATAGTTTTATACTCACCTTCTGCACTGAAATTAGATACTACATGCTACTTCTTACTTTTTCATGTGACTAAACTGTATCCAAGGAAGATGCAGTAACTATTAGTGGACCTTCTAATACTTAGTGATCCAACCCAACATCATCAGTGAAGACTTCAAAATCAAAATGACCATGGTTACTATATGGAAAGCTTTTACTTGGACTTGATTTCAAAGATCTACAACATGCGAATGAGTGGTCCGAGGAGAGTGCATGTGCTGTCTAACGACACACAAAACATAGAAAATATGAGGCCTAGTCAAGTAGCATATATTGACCTTTCCAACAAGTCTGATACATTTCGACATCCTTAAGAGCCTCTCCATCCTCTGCATTAATTCTGTGATTCTGATTCATTGGAGAATCAATAGGTTTACTGCTTAACATCTTATTTGTTTTAGAATATCGAGTATATTTTTTTTGTAAGAGGATAATTCCCTTATCCGATCTGGCAACCTCTATGCCCATATAATATTCGAGATGCCCCTAGTTTTTTATATCAAAGACTTGGTTTAGATAATATTTCAAAATTATAATTTCTTCACTGTCATCACCAGTCACTATGATATCAACATACAAGACCAAGGCTGTGATATGAGATCCCTTCTTAACAAATAGGCTGTGGTCATAGTCACTTCTTTTATATTTGTTCTTCATGACTTCACCACTGAATCTTCTGAACCATGCTGTAAGTGACTGCTTTAACCATATTATTCTTTTTAAAGCCTGCACACTTTGCCTTTTGCCCCCCAAGGGGAAAAACTAGGAGAAAGAGCCATGCCTATCTCTTTTTCTAACTCATAATGCAATAATCCGTTCTTGACATCTAACTGATATAAGGGCGGGCTTCTGTGAGCAACAAGAGTGAGAAGCACTAGAATCGTATTCAGCTTTTCTTCTAGTGCAAAGCTATCTTGATAGTCAATTCCGTATATGAGCCATGGTTGCCAATCTCTTACGATACACAAGACGATACGTGATACGATACACAATATTATAGACAACGATGTGTATCTATGATGTGTATCTTTTTTTAACTGTATCTGACGATACACGATATGATATATTACGATACGTTGCGATATGCGATAAATACGATACATGTGATTTCGATTATAACTAGTTTTTTATTTAAAAAATTATCACTTATTTATCTGAACTATAATCTCAAAAAACTTATAAAAACAAAAGAACGACAAGAATAAAGAAGTGGAAGATGCCTACAAGAAGGAAGAGATATAAGAAAAAATGATAATTTAACTGCCAACTAAGATGTTGGTGTTGATATTGGGGATAGAGATGAAGAATGAAGCTTTTTACTTTTTTCTTTAAAAAATTTGCGATTACAAGCTGGTAATGTCAAGAAACAAGTACAGAATTTTTTTAAAGTTGAAGTTGGGAGTTGAAAGACACATTTTATAAATATATAATACAAGTATACAATTCACACTGATGTCACGCTTATACTCGTGCAACTATAAGGTTTATTTTTATGTAGTGGAAAATTGAAAATTTTATTATTATTTATGTGGCTGGATTTTTATCTCCACTTTATAAATCAATCCAATGAAATGTTTGGTTCAGTTTATTTGGTTTAAATTCTAATTTTAATGTGACAACTGATTGAATGATTGTCTTTGGCACTTAGTATTTCAAAAATGATCATAGATTGTTGTGTGTGTGTGTGTGTGTGTGTGTGTGTATATATTATACTATTTTCTTATTTTTAAATTTTTTATCTATATTTATATATTTTCCTTATATATTTATAAAAATTTAAGTGTATTTTACGATACGCGATACAAAAATTCTTGATTACAATACACGATTTGACAACCTTGCGTGTATCTGCATGAACCCTTTATCCACAAGTCTAACTTTGTACCTTTTTATAGATCCGACCGAGTGATATTTAACAGTATACACTCATTTGCAGCGATCCACCTTCTTGCCTTTTGGAAATACAATAATTCTCATATGTTGTTCTGCTCTAGAGATTTCATTTCCTGCAAAATTGCCTCCTTCCACTTTGGTCGAGATAAACATTAGATACATTGGAAGCGATAGAAGTAGAGTTCAAAGACGATATAAAAGAGGAATATGAAGTCAAAAGAGCATGATACGACACAAAGTTACTGATGAGATGTGAAAGACCTGGAGGCTTGCGTAATGCAATGAGGGAGAGAGATCCTTATCGGCTACCACCTATCATAGATCGCCGATCGATGATGCTTGCTTCCGAGACGAGTAATGGTTGATCACAGATAGTGGGGTTGTGACTTGTTTGTGGTGAGCGCAGAAGCCGATCGTAGGGTTGTGACTTGTGAGCACTGAAGGTCTGAAGCCGATCTTAAGGTTGTGATAATTATGAAGAACAATAGACAACAACAAAGGGTTTCGTCGTTTAGGGTTTGTGAGTCTGTGAATCTGTGATGACTGAAGATTGAACAACAATAAGAGGACTAGCCATTTCATTTACTCGTTTTTGAATCTGTGATGACTGAAGAACAATAAAGAACTTATTGTCTAGGGTTTGTGAGTTGTTTGTAGAGCATCAACCAACAAGTTCATAATTGTTCCCTGGGTTAGGGTTTAGTTTAGATATTTATAATGTTTTATTTACCAAGATACCTTTGTTTTTAAATCATTTTAGGACTCTAACGATGAAAAATGAGGTTATATTAGTAAATTTACTATTTGATTGCAGCTATAATTATAAGGCTATAGGCCTAGAGGCTATAGCTTATGGATAGTTTTGGTCTTTTGGATTAAATAGTTTCTTGTTTAGTTGTTTTCTAGATTTTGGTTTCTCATTTTATGAGGGAAAAAAATACAACAAAAGAGTTAAAATACAAAACTGTGGGCTGAATTCAAATTCCACAGTAGTATTCTGGTAAGTGGTAATTGGTAAGTTGTTAATTTGAAAACTATGGGCTTGTCTGGTAAGTTGTAAGAGGCTAAGAGTAAATCTGACTGGGCAAAACGGCTAGTTGCCTAACTTGCAAAACGACTGGTTTAATATCTGGGCCAGGCAAATTTTTATTTATTGTAAGGGCCTGCTTAACTTCAAATTTTAAGCCTGAGCCCGGCCCATTTGGGCTAGCCTGACCCGGCCTGAATTTTAAATGGGCCTAAAATAGCCTAAACCCAGCCCAAAGCGGGCCGGGTAACGGGATGGCCTGGCCCATTGATGCCCCTAGCTGCCATGTCATCTTAATGACTTGGTGACTGTTGTTCATGACACATGGTTACCAAAATCAACGTTTTAAAAAAAACCTCGTTTCAAACATGTCTTTTTTATTATAGAACATTGGTAACCCGTTTAAAACGCACTTTTTTTAAGAAGAAAGAATAAGTTTTTTAAAGTCATGATTTTTTGCGTTTTAAACGCGTTTTCTACGAATTTTCTCGAAAATTTCCCCTTGTTTTATCAAAAGTTATATTTTTAATTTTCTAAATATTTTCATTACCTTTTCCCAAATGATTTCCGATTTCTCCCCCCCCCCCCCCCCCTACCCCTTTTTCCGTCTTTTTGCTTTGCTGATTTTTCCCAAGTTCTGACTTGGTAACTATGATTGACGCTTGTGTCTGTGGTTGTACGCATAGAAGTAAAGGCAACCTCTTTCGGCCCACATCACATACTAGAGCAGTTCTATCCTTTTAGCTTGTGCAGGTAATCCCACTTACATAGTGTGTTAGAGTCAAGCGAGTCTTGGTTGAGGTGAGTTCTTGACAGTAATAATTATTTTTACCAATGCATCTTTTTGTTAATTGCGCAGTTGCTAGGACTTCATTCCTTTATTACGGTAATGCTTGCCATGTCTTTTTTGAAGTTCACACTTGGCAAGAATTTGTGGTGTCTGTTTACTCACTGTTCAGATTCAACCCAATATACTTGGAACTATGCTTACCTAACATAAAAAAGAACAGAGAAGGATTTAAATCCATTGGAATATGGAATGAACTTAGATAAGTAGGACAGGAACATAAGAAGCTGGGAATGAAGATACCATATTTTCTTTTTGTAAATAAATGAGATCCTCTGTTTGAGATTTATTTTGTACTTGTAAGATTTTTTTGGACTAGTCTTATGCCATTTGATCCAATTTGGAGAAAAGTCCTTAAATGATTAGTGATGCTGTGAGATCACCTATAAAAAAAAAAGATGCGATATGAATTGCATATTGAAGCCTGTTCCAGGCTAAATTTCTTGATACAACAAAGGTTGTATCAGTTGATCTGTACCATAGTGTGGTATTATTGCGATTTTCCTAGAAGCTCCTAGCCATTGGGTAGTCACCTCCCTTTTACTCACCAAGAATAAAAATTCAGACCTTCACTTTACTAGAGTTTACTGGTGGACCTACTTTCCACTTTTAATTTATGGTAATTATTTTATTTTTCTGGGATATAGAAATCTTCGACAATAAGAATGGCTATCTGCTAAGATTCTAGAGTTTAAGCCTGTTATGCATTTTCCAATTATCTTATTTTTTTGTTCAAAGTTTAATGATCAATAATAAATTCTGTTTGCAGAAAAATTTTCATGGTGCGTTGATGGTGCTCAAGCAAATGGAACGTGCAAATGTCAAACCTGATTCTAAGACTTTCAGCTATTTAATAGCAAATTGTGAATCTGAAAATAATATCAACAAGGTAGTATGTTTACCTATTTGGATATTTTCATTTTCAAGCTTTCATTGGCTGTTCTCAGAATTTTCTGATTTTGAAATTTGTGTTCGTAATTTTGAATTTGTCCTTGGTGGTTTAATTGTGATTTTGATGTAATAGAGAAGACCGTTCTTTCTATGAGATGCTCTTTTATTGTTCTATTTCAGTTATGAAATATGAATATAATGATTCCACTTTGGCCAAGGCACATTTGTTAATATTTTCGCTTGGATTTAAATATAACTATTTGGTCCATATTTTTTTATTAAACGGGCTTGCTTAAAGTTTGTTATACGCAGTGGTCCACCAAAATGGCATCCATGTTTAGTCCCATTAAGTATTATGGCTAGGGCTCTCAATTTTTCTGGCAGCCTGGGCCGCCTGGCTCGCGATGGGCAGAAGCCCGCACAACCGAGCCTGGTTGACAAGTTGACGGAGGTTTGGGTAGCCCATTGACATCCCTGGTTTTGGTGTGTTTGAACTGCCTTTGACTTACAATTTTCATAAACAGCAGTATCTAGAAAATAGAAAACCTTATCCAAACTTCAATTCTTGTTTTCTTCTTTAGAAATCTTTACTTTTACCTCCGGATATCTGTGTGTTTGTAGGCCTTTTCCTTTTTGTGCGCTTGTTTTTATGAATTTTGTCCATGACATGATTTTTAATCTTGTTTGATCCAATAGATGCCTTCTGATACATATTAGTGTTCAACTTATGAAAAGTCCTTACGCAATTCCTTATGCTAGCCAGTTATCTCCACTTGAGCGGCGGCGTTCAATAAATGATTATGCATGATAGCTCTTGATGGTGTACATATACATGCTATTTTCTCATGCTTTGCCAAGATTTTTGCATGTTCCCACGTTAGAAAGAAGTCTTCCATCCTATATGTTTTCATCTCGGAGTGATTCCTCCTTGGGGATGATTGGACTTTACTTGATAAAAATGTCTAATGCCATATGGGCTTAGTTTTATCAAGGTTGCAAATATCGATGTAGGACCCCATACCTGCCATTGGTGGTACTGGTATATACTGTCTGTACCGGTGTATTCTAATTTGTAAAAATGTTAGTAACTCCCCCAAAGTCTAATAAACATATTTAAAAATACTTAAAGCCACAAAAATTGAAAATGACATCTTAAAACTTAAACTAACCTATAAACATATGTAAATCACAATCCGCTTTCAAATACGTGACATTCAATAGATCGTACATTATTTGAGGCGAAATGAAAACAGTTAAAAGAAATTGAAAAAAGCAAAAGTAAGTTTATTCAAAATTTAAATTACTTGAATGTTTTTAATGATAGTATGATGCATACACTAGTTACGTGAAATTGCATTACATAACTAAAAAATAGAAAAATGAGTTCAAAATTGAAAAAAGTGGAAATAAAGAGGTAAGTTTATGCAAAATGCAACATACATGAATATTGATAGTAACTTGCATACAAACATAGACCTATTCTAAAATGAATTTAAATGAAAAAATAAAAAATAAAAATAAAAAAAGGGTTAAAATTGGAAAATAAGTGTATATTTATGAAAAATCATGTTCCAAAGTTCAGATCTCTTCAAAATTATGAGTTTGCTAGATCAAGAAAATATAAAAAAAGTATTTTTTGAAACCTAAAAAAGGGTTTTCCCCAAATCATTGATGTAGTATTGATCCTTCAAACTAGGTGTGTTGTCTTTGGTGTAATGAGTGTAGGAGGCTCAAAAATCTCAACCCTCAGTCTTCTGGATAAATAAGTAAAAGCAATGAAATTTGAAAGTATCAACGCGTACAAGCTGTGGGGATCATTTGTACTCCAACACGGTGGTCCCAATTCGTACTCTTAGTATTGGCTAGGGTTTTGGACCATGGATGGAACACCTAAGAAGGTCCCACAAAATTTCTGGGATCAGATCTATTGGGTGAAGATCAAGGTGAAAGCAATACAAATCCTTGTTAGTTGAAAAGCCACATGCCCAAAAGAGAATTATGTTGAAAGGTGTCACGACTTGCTAGCGTGCATCCATAACACCAAATGTCCTCCAGCCTTTGCACATGGGAATTAATGAACTAAGGGATTTTTATTTTTTTTTGGATGAAATTGAGCTAGGGGATTTGGCACAACAATGATTTTCTCAATTAGCCTGACGGACATGAGCAGCCCCGAGCCTCTATGCGAATGTGCCAAAGTACTTCCAACAGGCCTACACTCAACATGTACAAGCCCTTTATGATGTCAGGATATTGAATGAATTACGTATAATCTGGCAACAATCTACCCTTAGCCAAAACCCCTCTCAGTTGATTAGAGAACTGACTAGCTCAACAAGGCCAATGGAACTGCATAAAGAATTGGAAACTAACCTGAAATCAATATACAGAACCCCCTTTACCAATTGCTTCACGTAAAATTGGTTATTAGAAAAGTTTATTATATTATAGGATTATGTTGGAATTCACCATACTTACTGAACTTTGGAACCATTACCCAAATCTTTTTCCATTTTGTTGCTTTTCAAGAAGCTGCTCATCACGTCTTGAAAAAACAGCGTAGGGATATTTTGATCTTCAAATTTTTATCTCATGATGCATATAATTTTCCTTTTAATGACCAAAATATCTCCATAAAATATATTGAATAAATTACCCTTAGTTTGCTTCTTGACGATACCTTCCATAGCTTCTCAAAAAGGAAAAAAAATACACTTCAGGAGCAAAAATGTCGGGGACACTGACAACGAGGACCTAAGTATCAGGCCGTACAAGGTGTACCGGCGGAAGAAGCGACGGAGGAACTATGGAGCACCAAGATCCACCGAGGAAAGGCCTTAAGGAGCATGGATCAAAATATCCGATACGTATCGGTATCGGACGTGAACGATACGGTACATTAAATGTACCGTATCGCTCATTTGTATTGCAAATACCGGACGATACATTCAATGTATCGTCCTCTTGTTAATGCGTGTCGTTCGATGCGTGTTTTTTACCAGACGTCTGAACCGGTTTCCGACATTTTAACCCATGTCAAGGAGCAGCCCAAAAGGAGAGCCTTTGCCGAGGGTCGCTCGAGCGAGAATGCTTTAGAAACACAGGCAAGACTCTTGGCCTATTGTTGCTCAAGCGAGGGAGTATTAGGAATCACAGCCAAAACAATCAGCCAAAACTCGCTCGAGCAATCCCTAATCATCGCTTGAGCGACCCTCGGTTATCTCTCGAGCGACCTTCAGTAAAGATTCCCGTTTGAGCGGGAACCAAATCCGCTTGAGTGAGTCTCGTGACGGGAGTTATCATTTTTATTCTTTTTTATTTTCTTTTTGTGTCAAATGTAAGTTACCCTTTTAGAGTAACATGATACTTTTCAATTTTACGGTTATTCCCAGTTGTAACTACTATAAAACATCTTTTGTAACCCATTTTTGGCACTGTTTAATGAATTAATGAAAACGCTTTGCATTGAGGTTGCGATGAGCTTTGAAGAGTGAGTCTTCTTCGCCTTGTGGGTTTTGTGTGAGGCCAAGGGTGAGATGCCCATGTTATCTTTGATATTCTCTTTACTTTATGTTCTTGTTTAATCCTCATATTTTCTTATTAATCTCTTGCACCCCATTTTCCCCTTTTAATTGATTGTTCCAATTCCCAAACCCTAGATCTAGAACAACCATAATGTCCATCCTTGTGGATCGAATCCGATCTTAGCTCGTCGATCCATGATCGTTGTTGGACTCAAGCTTGTTCGATTTGTGTCGTTAATCTCCTCAATTCAAAAGCCCTAGCGAGGAACTACTGGTTCCACTGTGAACTACGATTGAGCGCCCCGACCTAGACGAAGCTAGAGTTCTATCTCTAGGATCGCCTCTTCCGCATTTCCTAACGGATCTCGCCCGTCGGATTGGCCCTACTTGAATCTATCATGATCACTCAAGCGGAATCCCGCGAAACCCTAAGGTGTCGCTTTAACTTGTGATTAATTGTTCAATTAATTAGTTTAATTTCAGCAAATTAGCTTTCATGGGCATTCACATCGTTGTTCCGCGTCAAAAAAAGTTGAGTGAACATTACAGACTTCATTGGTTACATAGAGTGAATTCTGGTAATCCAAATATCTTTTAGACAGGTGAAAGAGAATTTTGATTGAAGGAAACAAACTATGGTGCCAACGTCCCTCCATATATCTTTTAGACAAATATTGATAGCGTTTAACTTGTTTCTAGAGTTTTGAGATGTTTGTGTTCGAGACCGGGTTGTATTGTTCCTTGCATATGAATTTCACTACTTTAATATTGATCAATCTATCTAATTTTTACACTCAATATTCAGAGATTTATGCATTGATAGTTTAGCTGTTACTGCTATTTCTTTTCAGATCAACCATGTTATTGCTATTGAAAAATCTCAGATAGCATTGAATGGTGCTAACTACAGCCATAATACTTATTATTTACCTGCTGGCAGTATGGGAAAGAATTGAAGAATTCTGGAGTTCAAGTTACAAAGCATGTTTATATGGCACTTATAAATGCATATGCTAATTGTGGTCAGTTTGACACGGCAAAACAGGTACATTTTCATGGCATGCTTGCATATTTTTTGAGATTGGTCATAAAGTATTGCAGAATAATGCTTTTTTTTTTTTTGCTACATAGATGAAGATTTTGTTCAACTAGTTAAAATTACATTTGAGTTAGGGCAAACCATCCATAAACATTTAACTTACCAAACTAAAATGAAGGAAACTAAATAAATCCCCTATATAATTTCTCTTATATTAGGTATATTTGTATGCATTGTGAAACGATTGTAACTTTGTGGTAGATGCTCGAAGCTTTGCCAGTGAATCCTTGGTTTAGTTTTCTCGGGAGATCGAATATTTAGACCATTGTGAACTATGTAGAAGCTGTTTATGATTAGGGATCCATCTCACCACAGCCATGGTATCCTCGTCACATCCACTAAATTAACGATTGAATTTTTGAGTAGCGGAGGTGAACCCCTCCCTCCCCCGCATTCTTGCATTTCACTCCAATAGTTGCCTAGAGTTGGTATGATGTATCTGTTTGTTATACGAGACCCTGAGAAAGGTTTCAAGCATGTTAAGTACAATATTATTTTGTTTTTGATAACCTGGGTGTCTGGGCCTCTTAGAGCACCCGACTAATCCCAAGGGTATGTGCACACCCCAAGTTAGCACATGTCGGGTCAGCATGGGATATAAATCCCTAGGGTGGCCTCAAGGTGGGATTCGAACTCAGGCGCTTCCTGAAGTGGGTACCTGGCATAGGTATGATATTGGTAATCTGTGTGTGAAAATGGTTATATGGTCCATGGGTTCAGTTGTATGCCTGGTCCAAGCCTCCAAAACATGACACATGGCTCCTCTAAAACATGTTTTGGGTGTTGCATAGAGCATATAGTTTAAAATCTAAAAAATCTGAGTTGTCTTGGATAGGCCTGAGATTGACACGTCTCGCATCTTAGAGAGATGGCATATATTTGAATAATAGTTAAAATTGCATAAACTTATATCTAAAATAGGAAAATTTAGAAAAAATTATTAGAACAAATGAGAGAATTAGAAAATAAAACATTTAGGCATACAAATAATTGCTCATGACAGACCCTTGATGCCACTCAGCTTCGACAGGGAACTCACTCGTCTCTCCATTCGTCATTCTTACACTAGTTAATGCCCTTTCATATATGTTTTGGATAATCTCAACATATAAGTTCGAGATGGATTTATTACTTACCGTCCACTAGATTATCTGTCTCGACACTCTCATGAGCCTTTTCCAAGTCAATAAAACTATGTGCATATGCAAGTTTTTCCTTCTCTGTAAACTTCTACATAAGTTGCCTCAATACGAAAATGACTTAATTGTTGATAATATGAATAAATAGTATATACTATATAAAGGAATAAAAATAAATAAAATAGTTAAAGCTTAGGAAAAATATAAAATTATAGAAAAATGCGAGAATACTAGAAAAATAAGAACATTTATATAGACATTGTAATATTTTTATTTTCTTTATAAATACTTTTTGTTAATATATCTAATAATCTTCTACAGAAATGTATCTAATAATCTTCTATAGAAATGAGTTTCATGTAAAAATGAACCTAGTGTTGTTTAAAAATAGAAGCTTCATTTAAAAAAGAAACAACTACTGGTGCATTGGGCCCAATAAGGTTTCCAGGTAACTATTCAGCCACAAATCTCATCCATATTTTAGTTGGTTTGCTCTTTAAAATGGACCAGTCACGCCTAGCATATTACCTTTTCTGTTTTGTTAGAATGAAAGGGACAATGTCCCTTAATAGAGACTACACAATCTGGTCTGGTTTCGAATTTGTAAAAGCTCTAGCATCATGATCCAACTCAATAGAGTTCCATTTCATCACTATGGTACAGATTTAAATCTTCCTCCAAGTCATCATCACCATCTGATTCGTTGATGGTTCTTACAGGGCCTAGTACAGCTCTTAATTAAATGGTTTATTGGGAACTTCAAGCTACTCATGTTTAAGTCGTCAATCAAATTAAGTCCATTAGCGTCCTCCAATTCTTTTGTAGAGTGATGGTCTTTTTGTTCTAATTTTTTTGGCAAGTGTAGCCTCCTATATGCTATAAGAAAATGACAATGTAAATAGCTGAATTTCCTTATTTGCCGTAAACCATAACTGAACAATAACATGTTAAAAGTAACTCATCTCAACACTCATGGTTGTCACAATGTTTAAAAAAATGGTATTTGGTGTCATACTGTAATGCTTCTTACATCCGTCATAAGATATTTTCCCTAATATGGTATTTGATGTCATAATGTAATGCTTCTTACATTCTTCATAAGATATTTTCCATAATATAGGAATGCTTCTTTTTGTTCTTTATCATGAGGAATTGTTGAATGTTTTTCCTATGATAACCTGTTGGTGATGCTATTATCTCTGGAAGATTACTTTTGAATGTTCTTATAGTTTTCTATATATCTTTGGAACGTCCCAGATTTAATATTCAATGGGTTCTGTCATTCTTGTGTAGAGTCTTCAGTATCTTAGGTACTCACTGTTGAAAAGGTGTCTAATATCCTATATTCTCTTTATTATGCTACATGGTCTTTGTTTCTAACCGGACAGCCCCATATGTGTCCATACTAGCATTAAAGATCCATCACAATTTTCTGAGCAAGGCATCAGGGTGGCAACAGGCCAGAAAAACCTCTTTTAAATGGGTTGGGCCCCGGCCAGGCCTATTGTAAAGTAACAAAAGTGTAAGCCCAGTCCGTTGTCACCCCTACAAGGCATGTGATGTGGACATTGAACCCTTCAAAGTGTACCGGAGGCACAAGAAGAGATAAAAAAGATTTGTTCCTCACTTAGCACTTTGAATGGGTAATTGAAGCCCCCATGCGTGCATGTACAACATCATAGAAGACCCCACATTGGGAGTGGACATGGGATGATTCAGATCATTATAGTATCATTTTCAGCCGAAGGATCTTCCTTATTTTTCGTTCGGCCATAAGATATTTATTCATCATTCCAGCCGTTGGATCTTTGTCGATCGTCATTTCAGCAAATGGATTGCAATTGGACATCATACAAGGCATGTGGATCATCATATATGAGGGAAGCATGAGGACTGCTGATAGAGACCTGCATCACATTACACTCTTAAGTGTCGTGAAGCTTAAGTGTCACATGACCCCTTAAAATCGTCACTTTCAGTGCAACCTCCAAATATTGATCGGAACTTCTTTAATTCTCATCAAAATAGCATGTTTCTTGAATCGTTGGAAAGCTACTTCGGTAAGCATTCAAATAAGGCCAATTTTGCATCAATCTCATGTGGTTCGATGCTTGAAAATAGGTCATACGTAAACTGACAAAATTTAAACTTAAAGTACTTTGGAACCGTCCGATTAAAGGTTTTCATCATTAGAAGGGCTAATTTAGGTAGTAATAAAGTACCACGTATTTTACCCCTTAAAATCTCAAAACTTCTTTAATTCTCATCAAAATAGCATGTTTCTTGAATCGTTGGAAAGCTACTTCGGTAAGCATTCAAATAAGGCTAATGTCGCATCAATCTTATGTGGTTCGATGCTTGAAAATAGGTCATACGTAAACTGACAAAATTTAAAGTTTAAGGACTTTGTGACCGTCCGATCAACGGTTTTCATCATTAGAAGGGGTAATTTAGGTAGTAATAAAGTAGCACGTATTTTACCCTCTGTTTCTGGTTGTCTCGCGATACCTTCTACGACTTTTCGCTTTTTAGTACTAGCGGTTTTCTTTATAGTTGGCTTTAATAATGCTTTATGAGTATTGAAACAAAGAAAGAAAGAGAGGTTCTTGTCTTCTTCATCCCTAAGATGGATTTGGTGTGAGGCCATTGGTATTCTTGCTATTTTCTCTATTTTTCTTGATATGCATGCAAGATAAATGATTTCTTTAAATTATGTTGATTGGATCTTTCTTGAATCTTTGATCTAGGCCAATATCTTGAGTTGGCTTAGGATTTATCATCTTTTGAAACTTTCTTGATTCAGTGGGGTATATTTCTCAAGGAAAATTAATTTACATCTAATTTGCCAAAAGAGAATTCCTCCATGACACTCATATAGTCTTTCCAACCATATCACAAAAACCCACTATAATCCATCAAAGCTAAGGTTTTATCCCTATGCAAGTAGAAATGTAAGTAAAAGACACCCATCTTGATTTCTTAACTCGAGACTAAGCTTTTGATATCCTTTGTCATTTATTGAGAAATATTCAAGAGGGGCACCCTCCACCTAGGTATGATATTTCATCATTGAGATGAAGCTTCCTCCATTACATGACATATCAAATGCAATGTGTAGAGGCACAACGGGTGAAAGTGTGGCAGCACAAGGCATTGAGGGTAGATCACGATGTTGGATGTGAAGGTTGGATGCTTGGGACAGGTGTGACCGAGTCTCGTGACCTTGTTGCTAGGGCATATGAAACATACAAATATAACTAGATGTTGGGATGTGCATGCGAGTGAGATGTGTCGCCTCTTAAGATGCGTGTATGTAGAGAAATTTTGCCAAGTGTTGTAGGCAGGTAACGTGTAATGGGGCCTTGACATAGGCATGTAAAGGAATTGTATGACCCCAATGTGGTCCAACTAGTGAGCATAAGGTGGATGCTAATTCAATACACTTGAGTTTCTCCCACTATATTCTAAATATTGACTTTAAAACCCTATAGAGGATTGAGTTTGTAGGGCTATTATATACATGCCAAGTGGTGATGTGCTAGAGTTCATGTTGATGGTCTCATTGTGCTCTAGGCGTGGCCAAAGGATGGTGCTTAGGGGTACTTCGTTATGTCATACTATGTGGAGGTCCAATTCTTGAAAATACTATGTGACAATGCATATGAGTGGGACTTTGTTAGTTAAGCATGTATTGGCGATAGAAGTCCCGAGATGGGTGACTTCTAAAAACTTTATGCTTTGTCTTACAAGGGGACAACTGCGTTGTAGCTAGGACAAACAATGAGAAGCATTTGTGGCAAGGTGGAGAGATTAGTTTCAAGCTACATGGGGCATGATTGTGCACGGTAGCCTAACATATAGTACAAGGGCTAGATGCGCTTGGGGCTTGATATGTAGGCATAACATAAAGGTGATAGGCTCATGTGTTGGGCAATCAAGATTCATTGAATGTGGATGATCCTGACGTAGGAGGCATAATGAGCTACATAAGGGTAGCATGAGTTCTTGTCATGAGATTGGTAATATTAAATTTGATAGGTGAGTGAGTTGATATGGGCGCAATGATGTTAGGGTGCAATGCAAGATGAGCGGTCAAAAAAATTGTGCCCCTTGTGATGGTTGGTATCCGAGGTACATGTGTTGTGTGAAGCATAACTTTGGTGAGTTGGTTTAACTAGAGAAGGGTCGATGCATGTGGGGCGAAAATTGAATTGAGACTTTGCATTGTATGAGGGGGAAGACATAGGGTGTTGAGGTAGCAAGGTGTTGTAAAAACAATTATTTTGGTTGAAGAATCGTGAGTAGCAAGGAAAATTTGTAGTGAAGACATGCAAAAGGTACTATCATCATCATCATCACAACCTTATCCCATCTATTTGGGGTCGACTTTGCTAGACCTATTTCTCCATTCATTTATGATCAACACTAAGCTTTGCTAGATCTATGCAATCCTTCATATCCTTTCTCACGGTTTCCCTCTAGGTTTTCATTGGTCTTCCTCTTCTCCTACTTCTGTTTGCTTGTAGCATCTCAACCCTTCATACAGAGTCTATTTCGTGCCTCCAACGAACAATTCCAAACCATCTCAAGCGACATTCCGTATTTTTTTCCTTTATAGGTGACACTCTCAAATTCTCTTACGCACTTGTTTCGAATTTTATCCTTTCTTGTTACTCCACACATCCATCTCAACATACACATCTTGGCCACACGTACTCTATCTTCTTGTCGCTTTTTCGTGGCGCAATATTCTCCACCATATAATATGGAAGGTCTAATAGCCGTCTTACAAAAATGACCCTTCAATCTAAGTGGAACTGTTGTGTCATATAATACTCCCCTTGCTTGCCTCCATTTCATCCTACCTGCATTAATCTTATTTAGAGATGTCCTCTTCAAATCCACCTTCTGATTGTAAAGTAGAGCCTAAATAACGAAATTTATGACAATGTGGCACTAAATCCCCCTTCAGTCTATTTCAAACCCCTCTACTCCACTTTTCTCCCTACTTCCAACTTATCATTTACTTCTTTACTTGCTTGGCCAATTAATACTGCGTCATCAACAACTAACATGCACCATGGAGTCTCTTTTGTATTTCTATGGTTAACACATCCATGATTAGAGCAACAAGTAAGAGCCTAAGGCATATCCTTGATGTAGGTAGCCCAACTCTGAAAAAGAACTCACTCGTCTCTGCACACATCATTCTTACGCTGGTTACCGTCCTCTCGTGCATGTCTTGAATAATCTCAATATATAAGTTTGATATGCATTTCTTCCTCAGTGTCCACCAGATTATCTGTCGTGGTACTCTATGATAAGCTTTCTCTAAATCAATAAATACCATATGTAGGTTTTTCCTTCTCTCCCTGAACTTTTCCATAAGTTGCCTTAATAAGAAAATGGCTTTCATTGTTGATTATCGTGACATAAATCTAAATTGATTCTTTGATACATTTGATTCTTGCCTCTACTATTCTCTCCCATACATTTGATTCTTGCCTTAGTCATTGTTCTACTATTCTCTCTCATTAGTTTAATGCCTCGATAGTTGGCACAATTTTGGATGTCTCATTTGTTCTTGTAGAAAGAGACCACAATGTTCTTCCTCCATTCTTTAGGTATTTTCATTGTTTTTAGTAAATTATTGTATAATGTAGTCAACAAATTCAGTTCATTCTCTCTCAACACAATCCAAACTTCTATAGGTATTCCATCTGGTCCTATTTTCTTCAATTTTGGTAAGGCTTCTTTTACTTCACCTTCCGATCTCGTTGACCATCCCTTGTTTTGGTTCGTCTTCTTGATCTACTTTCTTTGCATATTCCGTGTTTAATAGATCTTTCAAGTATTCTTGCCATCTATTTTTTATTTCATTCCTCTTGTACAAAGACCCTTTGATCTTTGTCTCTAACGCACCTTACCTGGTCGAGATCTCTAGTTTTCTTCTCTCTAATCTTGGCAAGTTTATCAATTTCTCTCTCATTTCTTTCTTAGCGTAATATATAAATTTTCATACCCTGCATGCTTAACTTTACTCGCGACTTTCTTAATTGGCGTGTTTATATTTTTCAAGATCATCCATATTTCTTGTTCTTCGTCATTCTTTAAAACACTTCTTTATCTCAACAATTTTGAATGTCAAAATTCCACCTCCATGTTTCTTTTTGCTCACCTTATCTTCCTTTAGATTCCCCAAGCACCTCCTTAGCAACTCGTTTAAGGCATTGTGCCATTTGTTTCCACATCTCATTTGGATTCCCTTCACACCACCATACTTTTCCGTCACTCATTTGCCTTTTAAAGGTTGTTATTTTGTCTCCTTTTAATTCTTACCATGTTATTTCTGAGGATCCTTTGTCATCTTTTTCGTCACTTGGCTCTTGATTAGAACGTCAAAACTTATCAACCTATGTTGCGACGTAAGGCTTTGTCCTGGGATGACCTTGCAATAAGATGACCACCTGTGGCATATGGTTGAGGCCAAGTTATGAAAGGGTAAATCGTGAAGACGCCTAACGAGTGATGACATGGGTAATGTCAAGGTGTTGCAGTTGTGCAGAAGCATGTGGTTGTGATTGGGGCCGACGATAGGAGTGTCAAAGGAAGGTTTGTTTTGTTTATGACATGTTGATTTGTCGCACTAGTATGAAACAATTTGGTGGATCTGTGTGTGCTTTTTCATATGAGGCACTAATATGGGTATATAAAGGGTGGAACACATACGAGGCTAGGAATTGTGAATCATTTTGTAGTGTAATGAAGAGAGCGGTCAAAAAATTGACATATAATGCACAACGAAGATTGTATAGACAAGGGCACAGTTAGTATTGAGTGAAGTATGTGATCTAGTGACAATTGTGATGCATTATGGCACGTAATTGGATGTTAGCGTGAGGCATGAGTTCTCAGAGTTTAACTGCTGCCACAAATGTGACATGTAGTCAGGATACTTGTTGTAGGCATGCGAGCAAATTGTGTGGCTTCATTGTTAGTTTGTGAGGTGTAGACATGCACACCTAGATCCCGGGACTTGCACGTGAGCCAGTTGTTACCCGTTGGGAGGGATTTTTGACATTTGGCAAGTTGACTAGTGTAGGCATGAGAGGTGTCTTGAGTCTCGATGTGGGTACACGAGGTTGTCACATGCCCCCTATGTGGGTTGATTTTGGGCAACACGGAGAGTATGGTAAACAAATATTGTTTATGTTCCTGTGCTACTTTGCATGGATTGATTCCATAGGTAAGTCGGAAATACTGCTGCGTACATGATGGACCTTGATGTGCTTGAGGAGATGGTAATGGTCTCCTTGGGTTGTAGGTGTGATCCAAGGGAAATGATTAGATGACACTATGTCATATAAACATCAAGGGAAAATTCTGATGTGGCGAGCACTATATGAGAATGTATGACTGGAATCTCATCGTTTAAGTATGTTTGGGTAAGAGCAGCCTAGGATGGTAACCTTCTTGGAAGTCAATGTCTTCGCTTCGAAAGGGACTCAACTACAATGCAGTGAAGATGGATTCTGGGGGACACTTGTAAAATGACCGAGAGATGCTTGCAGGTTATGTGGGACATGGTTACGCGTGATAGCCTGACACAAAGGCATACACGGGGGGGTTGGATGAGTTGGTGGTTCAATGGCTAAGTCTAGGCCATGAATGAGTGTGACTTTTGTTAGTTTCAAGGACCAGAGACAAGGTGCGCGACAAGGCATGTTAGTATGAGACAACATGATGAGCTGGCATGCAAATTTTGAGTGTGAGAGATCAGACCATGTGACATTGGTGCAGCATGAGCAAACAAAGTGATATTGAAGGCACTAGAGGGTGAGCCTGTAGGCCGATGTAGCATTATGGTGCTAGTCATGCGCGACAAGTGAGTTGCATGCATCTAGGTTCGATGGCCATCACATTGAAGGTTTCATGAGCTGTCCAAAAATTATACGCATCTTGAGAAGGATTATGCATAAAATGATCGTTTGCATATTCATACTGTTGCCTAAGTAGGAGTTCCATGCTAATGTATTAGGAATTGTGGATAAGCTAATGCGAAGGAATCGAGCTTTGCCACCAAATTTTTTATTAATTGAAAAATACAATTGGCAATTTTTTATTTTATACAGTTTGCATAAGGCACGTATTCAATTTCTTCTGTGCATTTAAATCATAACAAGTGAAATATAGAGCTCTGTCTCCAAATGTTTGATTCCTTAAAATAATAAATTCAAATTGCATGAGTTTTCTTTTTTATTATTCTAAAATTTTTAAAGGGATAAGCCTTATTCAATTTCTTGTGAATCTTTTACTTCACTAATTTTTCAGTTATTCACTATTTTTTTTTTTAATTTATAAAAAAACCCCCCAATCCCTCTTCTTCATTTTCCTATATTTTTTATATTTCTTAATCTTTTCAACTTTTTTTAAAAAAATTTCCCCATTGTATAAGTCCATAATTCCTTTATGTGGCAATGAGGGTAGGGATAGCTTGACAACAATGAGTCCAGCCATAATTTCTTTTGCCTCTCTTCCCCTTGGTATTTCCTACTACTACCAAGCCTTAAGAATATAAAGGCCTAAACACACCTCATTCTTAAAGTTCATAGTAGTAGGAATGCGAAGTTGCCTCTTTTCACAAGCTTTCTTTACCAGGGAAATGCTCAGGACAAAGTTTTCTGTTCATTTGGTCTACTAGGGACTGTTGCGTTGGTTGCTCTTTCAATCCTTTGTCATGCCATTGGTTTCAAGTCATGAATTTGTAGTTGTAGGTCCACGAGCAGGAATCTTATACCCATGATGCCACTCCTGCTCTGGATTCTTGCTCCCACTCCTTTGGGCCATAAAATGATTGAAGTTTATATTTTTTGTTGATGCTTCGGCTCCCGTACTCATTTATGCTTCCTGCTACTTCTGGTTACTAAATCTAAAGGATCTCAAAATCACAGTTTTGGTGACAGGTGATTCTGGATAAAGGAATACTATTAAAGAATTTAAATGAGATAAAGAGTGTACTTGTATCAGCTCTTGCAATTAATGGGCAAATATCGGATGCGCTGAAAATATATGAAGAAATTCAGCAAGCTGGATGCTCTCTGGAGTCCAAGGCCATTATAAGCCTCATTGTAAGTTTTCTTTGACATTTTTTTTTTGTTATTGGTGATGCCTTGATGGTACCGTGCAAATGCAGTACTCAATCTGATGTTTGTCTTTGTATGTTTTTTCGTAGGAGCACCTTCGATCTGAAGGAGAGTTAAATAAATTGCTTCAGCTGCTTGGAGAGTTGAAGGATCTAGGCAGCTGGTTTGACGGGTGTGGCAGGGTTGTCCTATATTGTGTTCAACACAAGGATCTAAGGTTCACTGGTACCTTATTATTCATTTTAGTGGAACTTCTTTTTGTAGTACTCTGGTTCCTTACTCTTCTGCTATCTTTGAACCAGTTCTGCAATTGACTTGCTTAAGCAGCTTAAGGAGAAAGATGAATCGGTTGCATATATTGTTCTTGATCAGGTTCTGTTCTATTCTATTGTCTTCTTTGGCGTTGAAATAGTTTCCATGTAGCATTCTATTGTGGAAGATTTATATGATGTAAATATTGAGTCTGTTTTTATTTCCTGTTATATTTTTCGTTAGTCCCATTATTACGGCCAATAGTTTTTGTATAGATGGTGCTTTTAAGCCTGAGTATTACCTATGCATATAGTTCTCATCACTTGTTCAACAGTCTTATTCCCCACTGACTGGAAACATTTTAGACTAATTGAACACTAATGATTCTCTAAAAACTTGTAATTTTGATTTAAAGTACAGTCATTTGGCTTGAAAAGTGACCAAATATCTTGGATTTGCCTATTCTTGTTCATATTTTGTTCAATATAATCTGTTCAGCGGAATGCGATTTTCTACAGAATTTATGTCACTTGGTGTTCCACCAAATAAATATGCTACATTGTAGTGGGACTTATGTACACAAGTTATGTTTGGCTTAATCTTGTGCAACGCTACTCACGGGATGGAGTGCTAGTTTATTCTTGGGAAGGAGAGCCTCCTTCTGGAAGTTGCTTCCAATTGGCATCTTCTGGGGCATGCAGAAAGAGAAATTACATGATTTTTTAGGGGTCTTAGCAACAATCACTTTATTGGAGAAAACTATAAGAGATTTTGTTTTAAATGTGGCCTCAATATCAAACTGCTGTTTAACACCCTCTTTTGGCTGAGCTAATAAGGGATTAGGATATAATCAACGGGATTAGGAGGGTTGTTTGGGGTTAACTTTTGATCTACGTTGGTAGTTTGCTTGCACATCTTATTTTTTTGGGTTTTGTGCATATAACCCCCTATATTTTGGCATATTTACAAGAGTTAGTCTTCAATGAGTGTCCACCTATCATGGGCGGACACGGCTGTCCACACTTCAGTGTGACTGCATGACATACATGGACGTCCAACGCATAGAAGTCCGTGAACGTGACACAGTCACACAGATGTGTGGACTGCTTTAATGCACATGATGGGTGGACACCATTGTAGACTAACTTTATTTATAAATGTCACCCTGTTTCACTTATTTATAAAT
Source organism: Chloranthus sessilifolius (assembly GCA_021018995.1). NCBI lineage: Eukaryota > Viridiplantae > Streptophyta > Magnoliopsida > Chloranthales > Chloranthaceae > Chloranthus > Chloranthus sessilifolius. Next base: position 154,431,915 of record CM037588.1, on the reverse strand, counting down.
AACCCCCTAATTTGCAGTTTTGTGTTTAAATAACATCTTGAGTTATTGTTCCGTTAAGCATTGTCTCTAAAAAAGCAAAAAAGCAAAGTGACATCAGGGAAGTATGTCTAACACCAGAAAAAAAAAATGTAGGTAATAAGTGCAGTTTGCTTTTGTTTGAGATGGCAGTTAACGGAACAATAACTCAAGGTGTTATTTAAGCACAAAACTGTAAATTAGGGTGTTATTTATAAATAAGTGAGAGGGGGTGGCGTTTATAAATATGCCAAAACATAGCAACATAGGGGGATATATGCAAAAAACCCTATTATTTTTCCTGTTTTTGGTGGTGGTATGTACTAAGTGTCACAATTGACATCACCTCCTTTTTCCTTTACTATGTTGTTACTGTTATTTCTAATGAAATTGCAGTTTTATCAACCAAAAAAAGGTGGGAGATGTGAAAATTAGATTAGAAACTGATCTAATTGAAAATGTAGGCAAGGAAGATTGTTGAAAATTTTGCCCATTCTTATCCAACAGTGTGATCAAATATCACGAGTTTTTGCCTCTTCATGTCTATAGTTTTGGTTAATATAATCTGTTCATTGGAATGTGACTTATTCGCATAATTCATGTTGCTTGGTTGTCTTCTAATTTGGTATTCTAGACTATGATGGAGATTTGTGATAATAATCTAATTGAAGATTAAGGTAAAATGTCGAAATTGTATGATTCCCCAAAATCCATGTACGTAGACTTCAAGGTGTAAACTTAATCATCCCAAAAGGATCTGACAACATGAGGTTAGAACAAATAAACAACTAGCGAAATCAATTAAAACTAAAAGTCATTTTTATGTCATTAATCAAAATTTTCATGTACAACTGGAGTCGTAACTACTTACCTTAGTAATTTAGTTGATGCTTATATTTTTCTTTTCCTTTATTTAAGTATTACACTTGATTTCACCTGATTTTGATCTTTAGTCTATGAGGTTAGCTCGTTGTGCTGCAGTCTCAAGCCCTATTCGTTATACGACATTGTTTTTAATGGAAAACCAATCATGAGGTTAGCTCGATTTTTCTTTCTATCACAAGTTGGTTCAAACTCAATTCCATGAAAGTATGGGGATCTTAAGATCTTATAACCGGAGTAAGTATTCCTCCCAACATCTCTAATCTTATCTCCGCATTCATGAAATTGAGTGCCAAATCTCTTGTCCTTATACTCTACATCCAAAGGAAATGGCTGAAAGGAAAAACTGATACTTCCTCGATGGTTCTCAGTCCTTGCTCTTTTGTATATGCCCTAAAACATTTATGGGTAATGATGTTCTTACAATCATCTCATCAACAGAATGCCTGCACGCCTGTTCTGGGGGTTGATGTCCTCATAAAGTGTCAAGTTCTGACAATGTTCTTAAAATTGTTGGGCGGGTTCGGGCGGAAATCGCTGGGCTGCGCCCAGGCGGGTGCTCCAAGATCCAGGTGGCCTCTATGTGTGTGTGTGTGTGTGTTTATATATAATTATATATATGTTTTTTTATTTAATAATAAATGTATATATTTTAATATATACATTCAATTTTATATCTATGAAAAACACAACATTAGATTAGACTATTAGATGCTGAAAGCATCAAAATAAATTATTATTTTTCAAAATAAAAATATTCATGATTCAAGTTCAAACACACAATCACTTAGCAAAAAAAAAAAAATTTAACCGCACAATCCCACAATCACTTAGCCCAAAATGAAATATGACTTATACAGTAATTTTCATTCCAAATTTTCATCATCTAAATCATCTAACGGTTCATTTTAAAGATTTTCATTGGAAGGAGTAAACTCGATATTATCATCCCCTTTGTTTGTTGGCTCTCCATCAACATCTTCTTCATCTATTTTCCTCCATATCTGTGTTGCAGATCTGGTGCTCCTCATTGGTTGTGCTTTTACATTTGCACCCGAAGCCTCCCCAACAAGACCCCATGTCAATGACTCACCGGGAAATACTTGTTCTTCATTGGGATCAATTAATCATTCAAGCACCCTTTCATTTTCTTCAAAAGTTAAAGTATCTCCTTTCTCCTTTCCTTTAGAGTTGTGGTCTAGAAGCTTCGTATTCAATTGCATATACACTAAATTATTCAATTTTGATGTCCCAATTCTATTTCATTTTTTCATGTGAATCTGCGTAAATAAAACAATAAATATAATTATGAATAATTGAATATATAATTATATATACATAATTATAACATAAATAAATAATTAAAGTCTATTACCATTTCAAAAGTATTCCAATTTCTCTCACATTCAGAAGAGCTACATGTCAAATTTAAAGTTTGAATGGTCATCTTGTGCAAGTTATGCATCCACACCATACATTTTCCATCAAGTAGTTGTTAATCAATTTTGAAAAATAAATTAATTAACTAAAAACATTAGCTACCTATATTACTCAATTGAAGATTTGAAACTTATAAATAAATTAAATATACCTGAGTTAGGCCTCCTATGAATCAATTGAAGCTTCTTCTTCTCCACATTCCTTTGCCTAATTGCTATGAGATCTCTAAAAGATTTTTCAGCATTCATAAAATAACCCATCTTGTCCATAATCTGGTCACTAACTTCGGGATCAATAAATTTTGATATGCAAACATTCACTCATTTCATAAACCATTTACCTCGTTGAATTTTCTCTTTCTCTGTAATAGTAGAAAGGATTCAAGTGGTGTCCCATCGCAACGAATGGATGTTCAAGGTGTTTTTTAAATCTTTTTTCAATAATTTTCACTCCAATTTGAGCCTCATTGTTTTGGAAAGAGTTCTTAATTTCTTTTTTTGTGTCTTCTATGGAAGCATTGAAGGGATATCTAATTCGATCATTCGTGACACTTTTACGAGCGGTTGAAAGACTTTCAACGAATACATCACGTCATTCCAGAAAGTGGTGCTCAATATATACTCTCTGCTTGTTTTCCTACCCGTTCCATGTTCCATTTGCATTTCTTCCATTCATCAAACGAGAACATCTCCCTCAACTTGAGCCTCAACTTTAAAAAACTCTGTAAAGTGAGGTATGTAGTGGCAAAATGTGTGACCCTGGCTCTAATAAGATATCTTTTTTGCGTCTTCTTCCACATCATACTCAATACCCTCATGTAATTGTATATAAATGTGGACATGGTCTTTGCCTTTTGAACGACCCTCTTTACCTTCGGTAGCTTCCCAATATCCCCAAACATTAAATCTATTGAATGGGCAACACAAGGAGTTCAATAGATCTTTGGGTTATTTACTTTCAATATCTTCGCTGCAGCTAAGTTATTTGTAGTGTTATTAGTAACTACTTGTATAACATTCTTCTCTCCCATTTATTGGATGCACTTCTCAACCAATTCATAAATGAATTATGCATCGTTCAATCCGCTGACACTTCAACCGACCTTAGAAAAGTCGTTCCAGCACGACTATTTACTAAGAGATTTATTATACTTCTCCCCTTCCTATCTGTTCATGTATCAGTTATTATGGAACAACCAAGCCGTTCCCATGACTCCTTATGTGAGATCAATTTCTTCTTAATCTCTTCAACTTCATTCGCCAATAAAGTATTCTCCAATTGAAAATCTGAAGGGGGAATGTATCAAGGACCATATTGGCCTATTGCTTCACACATCTTCAAGAAATATTTGTTGCGAACTGTGTGAAAAGGGATACCGTTTACATAAAACCATCTTGCAACATGACTATCTACACGTCCCTTCAGCTCCTTCGTAAGCTTCTTTGGAATGACTGTTTGATGTAATTTTTCCTTTTCTTTTACTTCCTCCAATGATTTAAAGGCCACAAAAGTATCCATTGGCCCCTGAGTGCGTGGTTTCTTTGAGAAGAAACACCGACACATCATCACTAGAATCGGAGTCCCCATCACTGTAAATCATTACAGGCTCTTGTAATGATTAAACTTCTTTTTCCTTTGCATCTTTCTTCTCTTTAATCCAGTTCACACAACAGTAACCATCTCTTGCCTAACATTTGCTGATACAGAAATGCAAGAGGCTATGTCTTCCTTAATACCGACGAGGTGTTTCTTCAATTGGTTGATGCTCGTCGTATATTCCTTTTTGCAATAAATTCATGTAATCTTTCTCGTCACTTTTGGATCCTTTAGAAAACAATGTTTCCAACCAGGATTGTCTTTTTCTTTTCTGGATGCACCGGTAGATGCTATAAGAGATGACATATCTTTTGAAAAAAAATAATCAATAAATCAATGATCAAATAAAAAAAATTTCAATACAATTTGCATAATGCCACAACTAATTTGTAATAAATTATAAAACAATCAACGATTTCTTGTCGTTTGATCGTACTTCTATATATATATATATGGTTGAACGGTTAGGTGCCCCAACTGGCAACGGAGTACGGTGAATAATTATATATATATATTTGAGAATATATATATATATATATATATATATATATATTCTCAAATATATATAATAGTAGCAGTCAGCAGTGGCCAGTGGCTAATTGGAATAGTTGATATATATATATATATATATATATATATATATATATATATATATGTTGTGTACTTGTGTGCACTGTGCAGGAAATCAGAAAAACAAAATGCAGGAAACGAAAAAAAACAGAAAAAGAAGGAAATAAAAAGGAAAAAAATCATTAAAAAAAACAGAAAGAAGAAAATAGAACTTTTACTATTTTAGAAATGAAAAAAAAAAAAAACATACTTGTTGTCGGAGGGTTGCCACCTTGTTGGTGCTTCAAAGAAGAAGAAGCAAAAACACAGGTGCAGAAAAAAAAAGAAATGAAGAAGAAAAAAAAAACCAGCTGACTGCTACCTGCCGGAGGATCGCCGGACCTCGGTGCTTCGAAGAAGAAAATAAGATGAAAAAAAAAAAAAAAAAAAAATACAAAGAAGGAAAAAAAATGAAAAAAAAAAAAAAGAAAACCTTATCGGTGGCCGCTGTGGAAGAGAGGAGAGGAGAGGAGAGGAGTTACGTTAGAAACAAAAAAAAAAAAAAAATTATATATATATATAAGCCCGCCTGACCTGAATCGATTTTGGACCCACCCAGGCGGGCGCCCAAGCCCCATCCCGCCTCAATTACTGCCCCACCCTAATTCAGATTGGTTGGGGACCCGATCCGCCCGGGCGGCCGCCCTAGCTGATTTTCGAGACACTGCGTCCTGGAAGTCATTCCTTTCTTGTTCCTCGCACTTTTGGTTGTTTCTATTTTTCTCATGTTCTTTCCATTCTTTATGACAAACTATCTCCTAAAGTTGTGAAGTGTATATTTATTGGGTACAAGTGCTATGACCCTTCACCTAGCAAATTCTTTGTTATTATGGATATGACCTTCTTTGAATCCATCCAATTTTATTCTCTTCCCCAGTGACTCAAAGCAAGGAGCGTATAGAAATGGAAACACTGATGCTCCATTGTCATTCCCATATGCTATTCGAGAAAGTGAAGATGATGTCGAAGTGGAGATTGAGGACCTAGCAAGTGCAAGTGATCCTCGGGTGGTCACACACAACTTGGTAAGTTTGGGAAAGGCCAATTCTTTGAAAGGAAAAAGAAGACGATGAAGGGGCTTTCTGCTTTCTCAAGACACGAATCAAATCTTATCTCTAAAGGCAGGTCCACGAAGTGGTGAACCTCCCCAATTTCCAGATTTTGACCTTCCAATCGCCTTGCATAAGGGTACGATGCATTCTATTAATAAGTTTGTGTCCTACCATGCTCTTTCTGCACATTCTTCCAGTTTGATGTTATCATTTGATCATGTTTCTCTTCCTAATTCTATCTTTGAGGCCTTATCTCAATCAAAATGGAAAAAAAGCTATGTTGCAGGAAATGAAGGCTCTTGAACATAATCATACCTGAGAAATGACCAAGCTTCTTGAGGGAAAGAAAGTCGTTGGGTGCAAGTTGGTGTATCCTACGAAGTACCGTCATTATAGTTTCATTGAGAGATATAAATCCAAACTTGTGGCAAAGGGTTTAAACCACCCTCTTGAAATTGATTATCAAGATACATTTGCACCAATAGAGAAACGTAACACTATTCCTGTCCTTTCCCCTGCTCACAAGAAGTGGCCTTTATACCAGTTAGATGTCAAGAATGTCTTCTTATATACTGATTTAAAAGAAGTGTTTATACGTTGTCTCATAACTTTCTATTTCAGGGGGAGGGACGAATGTGCACAGAGAAGAAACCCATCTATAAATTGAAGTGATCGACTCGGACCTGGGTCAAAAGGTTTGGTGATGTCGTCATATAGTTTAAATACCAGTGGAGTCACTGTGATCATACTTTACTTGCGAAGGGACCTCAATTGACTGCACTTGTAATATATGTGGATGACATCATTGTCATCGGGGATGACAGTGAGGGGATTGTGAAGTTAAAGAACTACCTAAATCAAGTGTTTGATATTAAGGACTCAAAATTATTATGTTACTTTCTAGGCATTGAAGTGGCAAGATCCCAACGGGGAAAAGTACTCTCACAAAGGAAATATATACTCTATGTGTTGAAAATTGAAAGAAGCTGGAATGCTTGGATGCAAGCCCATTGATGCTCCTATGGATCAAAACTGTAGGACCAATACTTAAGATGACGAATTGCTCAAAGATGTGTTCCAATAGCAGAGGCTTTGTTGGTAAACTCATGTACCTACTATACATCGCCCGGTGTTGTCAAAGGCACACCTAGGTGCGCCTAAGAGCTAGGCGCACCCTCTGCGCTTGGGCCTTGCATTTTAGGTGCAGGTGCAAAAAGGCGCACCTAAGACGCAAATTTGTGCCTTGGACGCACTAGGTGCACAAAGACGCAAATTTGTGCCTTGGACGCACCTCATATATATATATATATATATATATATATATATATATATATATATATATATATATATATATATATAAGGCTTGGGAATATGCTCCCGGGTGTAGAGAAGTCTCTGCAACCATATCAGTTGGGCATCATGTAGAATCCATCACGAGGGTCGGGTGACTAAGCAACTTGGATAAGATCGATTAAGTTCCACACAAAAATTTTAGCCATGATACGATGCATAATCACCGTTAAAAATGTGGTCAAATTTCATTAAAATCAATGCAACAAATTTTTAGGGCGTTACCATATCTTTGACCCATCAAATGGCGGTCAAAGAAGTAAAAAAAATAAGTTTTTTTTTTATCCTCACGTCCCTTTGTTTATAAATCCAAAACGGGAGTTGTTTTGGGTTGATCATGCCATTTGGCATGTGAAAATGTGACCGGTTGCACGGGTCATCCTGTGCAACCGAGTGCATACTCCCCATTGCCTATATATATATATATATATATATATATATATATATATATATATAACTTATAATTTATATAACTTATAAGTTATATGAGGGTTTAGGATTTAGGAGTAATAAGTTACTCAATTAGTAGTTTATAAGTACTGAAACCTGCAACCTTAAGGTTTCCTCACCTTGTACCTTCCATTTAGCTATAGGCCCAATCCTTACTTGTTAGTTGCTACTCACTTCTTAATTCACCTGTTCATTCTTCGGCAGTTACACTTCTTGTTTGTTGCTAGTTGCTAGTTACCTACTGGCTAGTTTGTTAAATTGTATATTTTTTAGTGCACATAATGTTCAACTATTTTTTATGTTTATTTGTTTCTTGTATTTCATGTTTGTTGAATGTTATTATTTTGATATAAATGTTTTTCTTTAACAATTAAAAAAAATTTGATTTATAAATATATTTCAAATTTCAAAATTTACAAATTATTAATAGGAATGTAAAATTCAATGATATGTCATTTTTATTAATATTTAAATAATTAATAACCTATAAGTTATCAAAATAAAATTTGATTTATATAACTGATAAGTTATGTAAGGGTTTAGGATTTAGGAGTAATAAGTTACTCAATTATTAGTTTATAAGTACTCAAACCTGCAACCTCAAGGTTTCCTCACCTCGTACCTTCCATTTAGCTACAGGCCCAATCCCTACTTGTTAGTTGTTACTCACTTGTTAATTCACATATTCGTTCTTCGGTAGTTAACACTTCTTGCTAGTTGCTAGTTGCTAGTTTCCTGCTGGCTAGTTTGTTAAATTGTATATTTTTTAGTGCACGTAATGTTCAACTGTTTATGATGTTTATTTGTTTCTTGTTTTCATATTTGTTGAATGTTATTATTTTGATATAAATGATTTTCTTTAAAAATAAAAAAAATAAAAATTGATTTATAAATATATTTCAAAATTCACAAATTATCAATAGAAATGTAAAATTCAATGATATATCATTTTTATTAATATTTAAATAATTTTATATATATATATATATATATATATATATATATATATATATATATATATATATAAATTAAAATAAAATGCGCTTTAGAAAAAAGCATGCGCCTTTCTGCCTAGGCCTCGCCTGGGCGTTAGGGACCCTTGTCGTGCCTGTTGAGCATAGCACCTTTGACAACAGTGGACTCGCCTTCACATTGCATATGCCCTTCAGCGTTGTAAGACATCATATGCTTTCTCTTGCACCACACGCCTGGATGTTGTCTATAGGATTCTACGGTATGCGAAATCTAGTCCTAGTAAAAGCTGCTTGTATGGAGATCATGGCCATTTAGATGTGGAAGTATTCATTGTGTTGATTGGGTTGGATCACTCAGTGATAGAAGCTCAACTAAGGGTTTTCATATTTCTTGGGGGTAATCTCGTTACTTGAAAAAGTAAAAAAACAATATGCGGTCTCAAATTCCAGTGTTGAAATCGAATATAGGGTTATGTCTTAAGGTGCCTATGAATGAATGTCGCTACGGTTCATCTTATCGGATCTTGGAATACGAGTTTGCCTCCCAATGAGCTTGTAAGGAGTTAATGATGGGCTCTTCATATTGTAGAAAATTCGGTCTATCATAAGAAAGCAAAACACATTGAGGTGGATTTTCATTTTATATGGGAGAAAGGTCGAATCACAGGAATTTTGAACCCCTCAAGTTGCTTCAGAAGACTAACTTGAAGATGTTCTCACCAAGGCAATTGCAAGAGTCAGACTACGGGACATTACTTCCAAGTTGGACATGATTGGCATCTATGCACCAACATGAGGGGGAGTGTGTTAGTGTTAGAATGGGTTTGTGTGCTATTAGTTATAGTTAAGTGTGCCATAAGTAGGTTGGTGTGCTATTAGTTCTAGTTAAGTATGTCATTAGTAGAGTAAGGTGTATTCTTTTTCTATTTTCGTAGTATCGATATAAGTACAATACAAAAAGACAATAATATGTGTGTATGAGGATTATCTCTTACAGCCCTAATTCTTTCTTCTCTCTCCTTCCTCCTAAAACCCTAATCACAACTATACACAACCAAACTCAATTGATCTTATCTTTAAACTCTTTATCGAAGATGGTACTCCTCTTCGGCGATTCAATGCAGTACAGTTGCATTTATATTGCTTTATAGTATCCCACTCTCACATGATTAGATCTCCCTTCCACTGTTTATCTGATGTAAGATCTTGCTAAGTTATTTCACTTGCCTCTGTTTTTATAATTACGACTTAGCTCCAGTTCTCCTATTGGTCTAGGCTCTTTTTGATCCTTCATTATATTTGTATTCCTTTATTTTTTCTCTGTTTGCCAGAGTGTGATAAACTTAGCAAGCATCACCTCGCATCTAGCATTCCGTTCCCACACTTTGTGGAAAATTTTCCTTTGGCGACTATGAAATCTTTCATATTCTATTTGCTGATAAGCTCCACCTGCTTCATCAATTTCAGGTGGAGTTTTAAGAGATGTTTTTATGTCATTTTGTTTATCCACATTTTATATATATGTTACTGTTTTTCTTTACTATTTCTTCCAACTTAAAATGGTAGTTTATATAATTGTTATGGGGAATATAATTCATTGAGGGGCTCCATGCATTTTTCTTTTTGATCGGTGACTCCATCCATTTCTCATTTGGATATTTTCATTAGGTACGTCCTTACACATTTTTTATGGGTTTGCAGTGCGCAAGTGCATATTATATGTTAGTATTTCATAAACAATACAAGGATTTTACGTTATATCTTAGACTACGATTTATTGTATAATTCGCAAGAGCATACATACTTATCAACATACTCAAACGTGCCATTCCCTACACCTTAATGTTTCCGAGATAAGACTCATGATCATGATCATACCCATCATCTCTTTGTTCCATCTGTTTGGATCTCTGAGCTAGAGTATGTTCTTCAAATTACCAGATAATTATAAACTGAGGAGACTGAATAGATCCAGTGGAATCATGGTATCTAGTTCTTTTACCTTGTTGGATGTTTAAATGATTCATCATTCTTGTCTTTTATAATGGAAAAGCTTGATGGATTAATGACTTACGCCTGAACTTGAATAGAAACAAACAAAAGCTAATTATTGTTTATATAGTAGCAATAAATGGAGTGCATTTGCTTGTTCAACAGTTTAATATTAGGAATTTTCATTGATGCGCGTTTGACTTATAATTGTGGTATGAAGTCAAAGCCAGATAAATGTAGGGTTTATCGCTAAGAAATAAAATTTGAAAAAACTTTAAATTGTAATTTTATTTGACATTATTGCATGCTTTTGTGCTTGCTATTCTGCTTTAGTTTGGATTGAATCTTAATAGTAGCATTTTCAATTATTGATTCCGAATATTTTATCCTATGAATATCATTCTTGGTACAATTTTAAAAGGGTTGTAATTAATATATTACACACCTTATTTGAAGAATAATCGCTATCTGTGTGTGTGTAAAGTTTTTTTCTTGATTATGATTTGTATATTACCAATTCAAAAAAAAGTTCACATTTTGACGTGTTTAAGTAAATGAATTTTGGTTACATTATCCTCAAATATTATTGTCTCCTTGTTACAATCATGGAGTAGGTGTTCAGTCAAATCTACGACACAGAGCCCACAGATTTGGATCTAGGATTGGATTTACTTCGGGCTATCAAAGAAGAGCTTGATCTTCGTCCTTCTCGAACGGTTCTTGATTTTCTTCTTAGTGCTTGTGCAAGTGCCAAGGATCCACATCGTGCTCAGTTGATTTGGGCAGAGTATCAAAAAGCTGACCTGTCTTTGAACGTATTGACTTTTTTGAGGTTTGTTATTCCCTTTATCACCATCATTATCAATATTCATCATAATCATCGTCGTTATTCTCTATATTATTATTTATGTTTTTTGTTTTCACGTTAAATTTCATAATTGGGCAAAATGAATTCAAGAGGTATCATGTCTGTTAGAGTATCCTTTGATTCAAGAATAATTTTAGACTCTGAGTTTTTGCTTTAAATCTTTAGGTAGAGACTTTATGGTCTTGTAGAAGTATGAATGTATCCAAAAAATATGAATCTGAACTTATAATTTGAAATTTGGTGGAGCTTATTGTTTAGGTGAGAATCGAGTGATCAAACTTCAAGCTTTAGAAGGGCAGATATTTAGAAATGAGTGAAGTTTGATTTAATAGTCTGTGGGATGGAAGATGGTGAAGGGGAGTTTGATTTGATACACTGACCTAGATATGTCAACACTTTCCCTTATGGACCAGGCCATGCCTCTCTGACTCATTTTAGTTAAGCTTGGCTGGACCTGACCTCGTTTGCAAGCCTGATTAATATTGGATTAATGGGTGTAACTAGCCAGCATCATAAGAAAGATTATTAAGAGCCCTTTGGCCCATCAATCCTGTCAAAAGCATAATTCCACACTTGTCGGGGGACTTGAAAATTTGTGAAAGTCAGTTTTTGGCTGGGTTCATTGAGGTAGAAGACTGTCCTTAGGCTTTTTTTAATGTCGACGAAGACAGTAAATCTATTAATATAAACAGAGGAAAACGAAAACTTTATTAATATAAACAGGCATACACGCGCTTGTATTATAAACCCGTTCAGAAATTAACCAATTAAAGGGCCTGTCAAAACCTATTAATATAAATAGGCATACTTAGGCATGAATTATAATTCCATTTAGAAATTCACCAGTTTAAAGTCTTGCCAAAACACAGTTTGGCTAATTATCATCCCCTTGTCTATAACTTATGCAGTCTTTTATGGCTTTAAACTAGGATTCAGGTACTTGTTCCCATTCCAGGTGTTATTCAATGTTCCTGACAACTCTGGTTGGGACCCATAGAGGAGGATGGATAGAGAAATGGAGGACTTTGCACCAACATTTACTTGTCATTTTTTAACCTTTCCTTATCCAATGGTATCTATACTTTCGATCAGCTATTGGTCGATTTTTACATTGATTCAACTAAGCCAACTAGTTTGGACATCTTGGAAATTTCCAAGTGGATGTTGATTTCTAAACAATGATGACAATATTATTTTCCTCGAAAAACTTCTTTGCATTCTATCTATAATTAATCTTTTGATACTACTAAGAAAGCCTTTTGGCATTCTAAAAATGAACGGGAGGTTATGTGAACTTAAATATGGACACTGTTTTTGGAGTATACTTTTGCTGGTTTGTTTTATGGGTTCATTTTGTTCTATAATTTTGTGTAGGATGTATCAAGCCCTTTTGGCATCAGGGGAGCATAACTCAGCGAAGAAAATTCTGAAGAGAATACAAAAAGACGACCCTCATGTTCGTAGCATCATAAAAGCATGTGATGAAACTTATAGTAGTAACTTCACTCATGTGGTAGGGAAGAAGCTCAATACTGTGAAGGCGAACAAACCCAAGTGTCGCAAAGCGAAGAAGAAGAAATAATTGTTGGTCCGTTTCTTTTCTACCCAGTTCTCAGGTTATGGCTTTGAATTGAAAATGTATTTTTATTTATACACAACATTGAAAATTGACATTTTGAGAGTCCCTTTTCGGCATATATTTTACTTTTCACTCAGTTGCCTCACTCTAGTTGCCTCACTCTTGTTTTTGGAAAGTACAGTTTTATTTCACAGCCATTGTAAGCCTCAAGTGTTGAAAATAGCCTTCATTGCGACGGATCTCTGTGCTGGCTCATGCATTCCATCAAGGATCATCGTGTGGACCATTGGGACAAAAAAGCGATCTCCATAATCTGATGGAGATCCAAAGCAATCAACCGTTCTCACACAAGGCAACACTGGTTGTTTGGTTGCAATAATGGTATCTATAATTTTTTTTAGGGTACGTTTGGTTCATTGTAATTGGTTCCCTGTAAAATTCACTTTACCTGTAAAATGATGCTGACTGGATTACATGTAGATTTTACTTTTTCTCCTGTAAAATACATGTTTGTTTCACCGTAAAATTTTGGTGTAAAGTTCACTTTTTGTAAAAAATAGAGCCTTTGGGGTTTGCTTTTTACTTTTGCAAGTAATATTTTAATATTACGAGCCATCACCCTTGTAAGTCAAAAAAATCATCGGTAATTTTTGTGGCACAATCCACGAGAAATTACGATGAAACTAACGACTTTTGGTGTAAAAAATAGAGCTGTTGGGGTAATATTGCAAGCTTTACATGTAATATCTCCTCTTTACATTGAAACGAACGTACCCTTAATGAATATATTGTAATAACACTTAATATATTAAGTTTTCAGGCTGGTGTTACTTCCACACCGCTTTATGTTACAATCACGTCACTTAAACAAAGGAAGCATCCATTCACTATTTTGAATCAGATGATGGAGATCGTTTCTCATTCTAATCTTCCACAAAATAGATCTTGAGGTCATGAGCCTACCATCAAAGGTCTTATCATTAGAGGGCCAGATGCTGATTTCACGTGGCACGCATCCCAAAAATGAACATGATCATAACATGTCAAATGTGCTTCACATTCACTTTGTGGGATGTGTGCCACATGGGATTAACATCTGACGATTTAATGGTAGGCCCATGAGATCTGTTGTGTGGAAGATGGGGACGAAAATCAATCTCCATTGTTTGATTTGAAGCAATTAATGAATTTTTCTTGTTTTAATGTTGTGGTTGTAACATAAGGTGGTGTGGTATTAACACCCACCTTTAAAACAACGTGAAAAATTGATACGTTCACTTTTTGGGATGTATACCACATTCGATCAACATTTGACTGTCCAATGGTAGACCCAAGTGAGGTGGCTATAACATAAATTACTGTGATAGTAACACCAACAAACGACTCTTCCACTTTTTGGATCGTTATTGTAATCTAAATAAATTTTGCATAGAAATGCAGCACGGCTAGGGTGCTGCTTCGGTTAGTTAACGGAAATTTAGGTTTTCGGTTTAGATTTTTGCAAAATCGAATCTGAAACAAAAAATAATCGAAAATTTCAAACGCTCAAACCGAAACCGATCTGATTTTGGGTTTGGTTGGTTCGGTTTGGTTTTCCGTTCTTCTTCATATTTTCATTTTTTCTTTCATGTTTTCTCCCACTATTAGGCCAGGGCCGGCCCTGAGATTTTTGGGGCCCAAGGCGACTTCCTAAAATTAGGGCCCTCTTCATATTAGTCTTTATAAAAAAAAATTGCCACAAATTTTAGAATTTTTGACAACTGATTGCACCGAATTTAAAAGAAAGACTTGCCAATTTGGCAACCTTTATTATGTGAAAATACCATTTAAGTCATTTGATTTGAAGGCCATAATTTAAAGATATCAATTGCAAAAGAATAGAACAAAATGTAATTTTCATCATTTGATTAAATGTAGTCAAAGGCTATTATATAATTCAACAATTGACTACAATAGATCATAGGACATGTATCGTTTCTTGCTCCCATTTTATGTACTAGAGATCTATTGATCATGAACTTCAAATCAGACGGCCAATATTTCATTTACATATCACAAGTCCCTAAAATGCCAAGTCTTTCTTTAAATTTGGTGCAATCACTGAAAAACTGTGTGCAAGAAATGACTCCCATAAAATAATATTCATTGCTTTTAGATTACAAATATTTCATTTTATTGTTTATAATTTGAAAATGCAACTAACAAATTAATGAAAGTATATATTAAAGAAAAAATGCAACACAAAAAGAGAAAAGATAAATAAAAGGTACCGGTGGATCGAGTAATCCAATCAATAACATTTTAACATTTTTTTTTACTTTAACTTCCATTGAATCTTTCACTGATATTTTTTTAGCACTTTAACCGTCTCAAAAAATTCAAAAAATGGATTCATTGGATAAGTCTCATCGAGTAGATCAAAATTGACATATCATTTGTAAAAAATGGAAATGTAATAAACCTAAAATTGTTATTTTACGTTAGGGTCATTTAATAAGAAAAATTTGTATGTATATATATACAAATATCTTTTAGTCAATAGATCTTGAGATCATGGTGCACCTATCAAACAGTCATTTTGTGATTCACCGTGTCATGTCTTTAAAAAATGCCCATAAAATCACATTTGAGAGTGATGTATCATATAATTCAAGGGTATTTTTTGGGGATTTGTGGCACGTGGAATAAAAAAATTGTCATCTGATAAGTGGGCCATGATCTAAAGATTTATTTTGTGAAAGATAGGTATGAAAAGCAATCTTTATCATCTCATTTGAAGGAATCAATGATTTTCAAGGGGTTCAAGACGTGAGTGCTTTCGGAGAACGCGTGACTTTATTTAGAGGTAGCTTAAAGGATTTGGTCAAACAAATTTGGTCTTATCAAAATTGGGTTAGAGAATCTACTAGGTCAATACATATGCCCCGCCTGACCCAGTTAGGTTAGTAACCCGATCAATGACCTGCACCGACCCGACCAAGACTCGGTCCATTAAAAAATATAAGCATATATGGGACCTGAGAAGAGTTAAACCCACAACCTCTTGGGTAAAAAGTAAAGCAACCCTAGTTACTTAACCAGCTAAACAATAAATTTATTTAATATTTTTGTACATTAAAAATTATATTAAGCAACTAAATGGTAAAGACTTCCAAGATTTGAGGGCCCAAGGTGGCCGCCTCTTGGGCCTTGGCCCAGGGTCGGCTCCAACCGGATTTCGGTTTTCATATATCAAACTCGAAACCGAACCAGGCCGAATTAGTTTTGTTCGATTTCGATCCGAACAATTTCCAATTCATTTTGGTTCAAATCTGCAACCCTAAACATGACTGTATAACATTATTATTATTGTTATTATTATTATATTCATTGCCTTGTCACATCAATTCCTATCAGCTTTTCAATTTTTATTTATGCACGCAAGTGACACAACTCTCCTATTTTTTTTAGGAACTTATTATCATAGTGACAAATTTTGCTGAATTAGTCGAAATTTGGCAAAATTTCTCGAAATTCACCGAAAATGGGGTCAAACAAAAATTTTCAGTATTTTTCAATGAAATTTCGTTAAATTTCGGTTTTTTTTTTAATATTTATTTATTATTATTATTATTATTATTTTAAATGTGTTAGTAATTTAGTATATATTGTAGTAATTTTTAAAATATATATTAAAAATATTTTTAATCTCCAAAACTTTCCCGAATCTTTTCAAAAGGTATCGGAATTAATTCAAAATGTATCGAAAGGACCCCCCACCGAAAAATTACCAAAAACGAAATTTATCACTATGCTTATTATTATTATTTAAGGTACCTTTGTTTTCAACCGAAGATTCTTCCTTCTGATTGAGCTCGAGTTCCACGTGCTTAAATTGTTGGCTGCTTTGAATCAGATGATGGAGACAGTTTTCGACATAACAGATCTTGAGATCATGATCCTATCATTAGACGGTCAGATTTTGATTATACATTATCCGAGAACCACGTTTTGGTGTACTCGCATGATCATTGATCATGATTTGAGATGTGTACCACATGGAATAAAAATCTAATTATTTGATGGTAGAATCTAATCATTTGATGGTAGGGCCATGATCTCAAAACCTATTATGCGGGACGAAAAATGATCTTCATAGTGTAATTATAGTTCAAAGCAGTCAACAATTTAAGCATATGACTATAAACATGTTTAGCTAAAAAGTCATCAAACATTTGGTACCCAGCTCCAGCACAACCGCTGGTGCTCAGGTCCATCTCCCTCCACTAACCTTGGAAATTTCAAAGAATTTTTCGGGGGCAAATTAGTGAAAGGTCAAAATCATACTTTCACATATTTGCATACGTCTAAATAGTTGTGCACCAACCGAAGGTGGACCATTTTGGCAGGAGATTGTCTCAGACCCGTTACCAATACCAAGTATTAGGAATTGAGTCTGTATTAGGTACTCCACCCGTGCACCAAGGGCGGTGTAAGAGTCAATCATCTTCCCCAAATTCGCCAATTAAATCCACAAATATTTTTGAGTGATGAAAGGTCAAAAACTTATTCTCACTAATTTGAGCACGTTTCTATAAAAATTGCATAGATATTTTGAATGTCAAATCAATGGAAGGTCAAAAGCATAATGGGCATACCAACAAAAGGGCAAAAAGTATGTAGCTTACTAATTTTTAGAACATGTACCAAAATTTGGTTCATGCAATTGACAAACTATCTCATATCATTTGACATTCAATCGGTTTACTTATTATATAATTAAAAACTTAGAATCATTAATTATAAATCTCATAAAAATGCATGTGCAACGCACATGCTGTCAAAATAAAATTTTCAACTGAAAAATGTGACAGAAGATGTATAATAATCACTTGCACCACGTATCAATGTATGGTGTCAAATGGTGCCCCATATATAAATCTTTAACCATAATTTTATATATATGTCATCATTTTAAAGCCACATGATTCACATGATCATCATATAAATTACATTTATGTTAAAATAACATTAAAAAATAAAAATAAACATATAATTTAGAACCTAAAAGTAGCGTTGCCAATAGGTCGTAATAAAAGTTTAACTGTCTAATTGGTAAATGACATATGCTGACTTGACCTGGCCTGATAGTGCACCGCGACTCGACCTAATACCCAAAGGGTCGAGGGTATATGCCCAACCCGACCTGATGTCTGACCTGACCTGATTGAAAATACTCTATTTTATTATTATTATTAATTTTATTTTTATTTTTACTACAATTATTATTATATAAAATCTTGTAACTAGAACTTAGTCGATCAAATTTTTTCTTAACCCGACCCAGCCATACCTATAGATTATGTCTGACACTTCATGCCTAACTTAGCCCAACAGGTCAAGTTTAATATCTAGCCCAATATAAAACCCGTCTCGAGCAGGTTGAGTATTAAGTCTACCTGATATGTTGAGAACACTATGTAGAAGTATCATATGTTTGTCTAAGTCAAATAAAGTTAAGTGCTTGCTAAAGTTTTACGACCAACATACATATGGGTGCAAGTTTTGAACCGAAATCCGAACCCGACCCATAAACCTAATGAATTGAACCAGCCACAATTGACTCGAAAATCAATTCATACCGAACCAATTCTAGTTCGGTCTGATTTCGATTTTAGGTAAGAAAAGCCAAAAACCAATTAGGTAGGATGAGAAAATTTGATCATGAGTACATTAATCATGGCTCAACGGATTTCATCTTTCCAGTAAATTATTATTTGGGTAGTTTTATTAACACCCATGGAATCTTAGAGGACTCTTATGTCAAAAACCATCGACTCTTTGTATTAGTTGATAGAGTTCATTTTTTAGCCCAATCTTCCACATAAGGGATCTTGATATCATGGGCTTACCATTAGACCATCATTTTTTTATTTCATGCGGCATAGATTCCAAAATATAGCCCTAAAATTACATGACATACATCATGCTCAAATTTAATTTTTGAGCTATTTTTATGTGATCTATGCCACATAATTCAAAGCAAGTCAAATATTTTATCGTAAAATTGTTAGTTCTCTTAACTTTGTGGTTTCTTTAAAGGTGCTAAAAATAAGGAAGGAAAGAGAACTTTTATGATAAAATTGTTAATTCTCTAACTTTATGGGTTTCTTTGAAGGTGCTAAAAATAAGGAAGGAAAGATAACTTATTGAAAAATTTACGGGATTGACCTTGTCAGATACACCTTTTCCTTCAAAGGCCCTATATTTTCACCTTTAGCCAAATCAATCAACTTTTAGCCAAGCCATTTTCAGCTAGCACAAAAAGTCCGAAATACCCCTTCTTACACTTTTTTTTATTCTAGATGGTATAAAATTTTAAATATTTGTACTTTTCTATATTTACGCGATGTGAAACGGGATCTATGCCGTCTGATTTGAAGGTCACAATATAAAATTAATGGCGCTAAAGATAGACACGAAAAAAAGGCGATATCGCCTTTTAAAAAAAATTTAAACAATCAGTGACGACTCTTAAAACAATTGATGACGACTCTTAATACAGTCGGTACCAATGGTTTTAAGAATCACCATCGACTATTTAGATAGTCGATATCAACTGTAAAAACAGTCGCCATCAACTGTAAATATATATTTTTTTTTTCCGATTGTCTACACAGTCGATGGCGAACTCTCTACTAAGTTGCTATCGACCATTTAAAAAAAAAAAAAAAAAAAAAAATTTAATAAAAAAATTACTTTCACATGAGGACAAAAGCTCCTGACCTCTTGACTTCGTCACTATGATTATAAATAGCTTTTTTACATTCACATAAGGACAAAAGCTTCTGCAAATGGTTCGAATACCTCAGAATTTCCTCATTAAGTTTCTTAACGATAGTACCTCTCTGTAAAAAATAAAAAAAAATTAGCTCATGCCCTTGTCCGATGAAACTACATCAAGAACGATATTAACCTCAGGATCATCCAAAAGCCTAAGTTGGTATTATCGGTGCTGAGGAGATCCTTTAACAGTTTCATTGTAGATCTCCATTGCGGAAAACTTCAAAGCAAATGCTCTTTCCTCGTGCTACAAAAACATAGCGTTTCTTGTTATATGTAGGCACCCAAGGATCATAGTGCAATTTACAGATGCTCTTTCCTCAATTGTGCAGAAGCTTTTGTCCTTATGTGAAGGTAAATTTTTACTTATATTTGTCACCGCGACTGTCTATAGAGTCGCCATCGTGTAGACCGTAGTGTAAAAAAAAAAAAAAAAAAATTACAGTCGATGGCGACTATTTTCACAGGCGGTACAGACTGTCTAAACAGTTAATGGCGACTCTTAAAATAATCGGTACCGACTGTGTTAAGAGTTGTCATCGACTATTTTAAGAGTCGCCATGAATTGTTTTAAGAGTCGTCATCAATTCTTTAAAAATTATTATTATTTTTTTTTTTTTTAAAGAAGCGATATCGCCTTTTTTCGTGTCTATCTTTGGCACCATCGATTTTATATTGTGGCCCTGAAATCAGACGGCAAAGATCCCGTTTCACATCGCGTAAATATAGAAAAGTACAAATATTTAAAATTTTAAACCATGTAGAACGAAAACAAGTGTAAGAAGGGGTATTTCGGACTTTTTGTGCTAGCTGAAAATGGCTCGGCTAAAAGTTGGTCGGTTTGAGTAAAGGTGAAAATATAGGGCCTCTGACGGAAAAGGTGTATCTGACAGGGTCGATCCGAAAAATTTTCCTAACTTATTCGGGTACCATTATTTATATATTCCCATTGGGGAAGTGATTCTATTTGGGTATTATTGTTTACACCCCTTAAAATTGTGACCTCACCTATATCCTCTAGTAGGTATGAAATGATCGCTTTGAAGCATATGATGGAGAACATTGTTTATCCTCATCTTTTATCCAAATGATCTTGGGATCATGTGAGTATCATTAGACCGCCCATTTTTAATTTTACATGGCGCATGTCTAAAAAATAATATAAAAGTCATGTTTGAGAGTGATGTAGGCTATATGATTTTAGAGTCACTTTTTGGAGTGTATATAGGGGCAAATTGGGTTGGTTAAGAAGAGTATTTTGATCCTAAAATGTGGAAACAAAACTTGACAGAACCTATTATTGTTTTATATATACTACTAAAAAGGCATACGCAAATGCACATGGACATTAAGACTTTTAAATGATTGAATATAAAAAAATATAGTATTTCAAATGTTTGTTACTATGTTTTATGGTTTATTAAAGACAAAAAAAAATACTTATTATTATGATTCTTATGTCTTCATTATGTATAATTTAAAATTATAAAAAATTTCATAAAAAATAAAAAATATATATAACTTATATTGTCAACTATAGAACATGAAGAAAAAAACGAAAAAACTAACAAATAAGTATAGTCTGAAAAATTCAATTAAATCAAAAATGAGTATTTATTCCTTCTCGACTTTAACTTTCTTGAGGATTTATTATCTTTATCATCCGTAGCTCGTATTTAATGTTTTGACATATGTACAACCTTTTAAGACGATTTGTTAAATTGTATCTTGCACTTTGATTTGAAAGAAATACTCATTTTTGAGATATTTATTCATGTGAATTTGAAATTATTTATCTCCATCCTACATATAATAAAATATAATTAGTCATAATTTTTTTGATAAGAAAATATAATAAAATAAATAATATTACCTTCAATTTTAAAAGCATAAGATCTTTCGGAGAAGAATCAATAAGAATCTTTACGTCATTTTGAAATAATGTGAGCAATATTTTCCCACTTTCATCACCAATTTTTACGCGAAGTGCGTAGCTACAATGTATATACATTGATAATTAGTTTTAAACTTAAATTACAAATTTAAATAGAATTGATAAGTCTATTTATATTAAAGTTATTACAGTAACATGTATTCTCCATTCTGATTTTTACATTTTTTACATTCAGTTTTTTTTTTTTTTTTAAATAACTTTTGTTTTGCATGTATTGCATGCGGGATACCAAAGATCATTATCTTGATACATGCTTCTAATTGAAGATTTGCATTAATAGTATTAAATTTAAATATATAAAAATAAAATAACAAATAAAATAATCATTATAAAGAAAAAATTTGTAACTTCTAATTAAGGTTAATACCTTAGATGGTGAAGAGAGTTTGCAGTTGACTATTTCGTTAAGTGGAACTTGCTCCGCATTCATGAAAGTATTATTTGAGTTTAATTTAAATAAATTTTTTCTTTTAAGATTGAGACCTATGTTGTGCCTATTTTGTTTGCAATATAAGAATTATTAAGACTTAAAAAAAAATTAAGGAAAAAAATTATAACATTATATTATTATTTTTTTATATCTTCAACTTCTGGTATACTTGGATTGATTTGAATTACGATTGTTGGTGTTATAATAAGAGAAATAATTATCTTACTATAGATAATTATTTGTACGTGTTGCTTTATAAAATTATGAAAATAATAATAAAATTATAAGATGTGCATCAGATTTACTCATTCCATAAGCAACCACAATATATAAGTTCCACTGAATCGAACTAATGGCATATATGCCCAAACTTTCATATTAAAAAATTAAAAAATAATAATCACATAAAGGTAACATATATGTAAGTATTGACAAAACTTCATTGATAATTTGATATAAATGGAAAACACAAAAGCTACCAACATGGTGAGGTAATGGAAAATAGACTACCATAAAAGAATAAATAAATATATAAATTGACAAAAATCCATCCGACAATGAAACCATCTATATTGCACTTTGACGCCCTTGTGATATACCAAATTACCAATATTTGAAGAGATGGGTAGATGTGTTAAATTTGGCTCTAACTATAGGTTGGCTCCCTCAAACGGGGACCAAGTCCGCTCGAGCGAGGTGAGCACTCAACACGAGAGAACTTACAAGTGTAAGTCGCTCGAGCAAGTTTGGTTCTCGCTCGAGTGACCAACGCACTATTTAAAGGGGCATTTTCTCAGGTTTTAGTCACTCAAGCAAGTTTGGTTGTCGCTCGAGCGACCCGCAAAGTCCGAGTTACGTGCAAGCTCCATTTTTCAGCAATTTCTTTTGAGTTAGAAGTAGGATTCAGGACTTCTATACAAAGGGAAAACTCTTGGTCGAATTAGAAAGGTTGAGATATCATTGTAAAGCTTTAGAAAACATATCTAGGATTTTAAAGAGAGTTTTGGTGAGGCTTGAGTGTTCTTGTATTATTGTGTAATCATTAATATAGTGAATTCTCGCTGCCCGTGGACATAGGCATATTGCTGGACTACGCAAATATTCTCTCTTGTGCGTTTGTGGTTTTGATTTTCTTCTATTTTTTATGTTCTTATTTGATCGTTCATCATGAGATCATTGATTAATTGAAAAGCTTCCGCGCAATAAATTAGTATAAGAGCTATTAAATTTATGATCTACGATCGGAGATGGCATCAAAATCCGTAAAAGTTTCGAATGCGAGGTTCGAGATTGAGAACTTTGACGGGAAGATTAATTTCTACTTGAAACAAATACATGTCTGGGATATCTTGATTTAACAAGGGACACACAAGGCATTGAAAGATGTTTCGGGTAAGCCGACGGATATGTCCGATAGTGATTGGAAAGAATTTGAACTTCAAGCGTATAGTATGATTCGGCTATGTCTAGCGAAGGAGATTACGTACAAAGTAATGCGAGAGAACTCGACGGTCTCGCTGAATTAGAGAGTCTCTATATGACAAAATCTCTTACGAGTCGTTTATATCTCAAGAAGTAATTGTACAAGTTACACATGAAGGTAGATACTTCTCTCAACGAACATCTTAATGAATTCAATAGAATAACATCTGAATTATTAAATATTGAAGAAGAGGTTAAGGATGAAGACAAAGCACTATTACTTTTATCTTCCATCCCCGATTCCTATGAGCACTTAGTTACTACGCTGCTCAATGGGAAGAATACTATTGAACTGGAGTCGGTCACAGCGGCACTGCTTTGTAATGACATAAGAAATAAAGGTTCGGATAGTGATACACAAACAGATGACTTATTGGTTAGGGGGAGAGCAGAGGACCATAAATATGGAAGGGGTAGATCAAAGTCTAGATCTAAATCTAAAACTGTGACAACCCGGATTTCGGCACCTCGAAACCCACGTTGTCAACGGGTTGGTGCTAAGGCCGAACCTCGAATGAAATACGTGGCATACCATTCGCATAACGGAAACAAGCAGAACCATAATTACTAACTAACATAAACAAAATAAGGGGAACTAGTACTGTCCCATAAAAGCTCAAAATGACGGTTCTAATTCCATATGAATACCTATGAAAAAAGAACCGACAAGAACCATCGGTAAGGACCCTTCCTTACCTGACACAGAAAAGTTATCTAGAAAAAGTACTCTCACGATTTAGGACGGAGAACTCAAAAGTTGTGAGTACTCCATTAGCAGCTCACTTCTGCTTTTCGTCTAGCATGTCTCCTACTACAAATGAGGAGTGAGTTCATGACTCGTGTTCATACGATAGTGCGGTTGGTAGCTTAATGTATGCTATGGTATGCACTTGACTGGATATTTCACAAGCCGTTAGCATGGTTAGCAGGTATATGGTTAATCCAGGCAAGGAAGATTGACAAGTGGTGAAATAGATTATGAGGTACATACGTGGTACCAAAGATATCGAGTTGATTTTTCGTAGTGATACAGATTATCAGTTATACGAATACGCAAATTTAGATTACGCGGGTAATTTGGATAAACGTCGGTTTACAACGAGATATGTGCTTACGCTATTAGAAGGTTCGATTAGCTGGAGGTCAATATTACAGGATACAGTGGCTTTATCTAGTACAGAGGCAGAGTATATGACGGTAACAGAGGCAGTGAAAGAAGCATTGTGGTTTCAGGGTTTAGTTGGTGATTTGGGGATCACACAAGAAAGTGTCGATGTGTTATGTGATAGCCAGAGTGTTATTTACTTAGTAATGAATCACGTATATCATGCTCATACCAAACAAATTGATATACGATATCACTTCGTACTGGAAATAATTAAAGATGACGAGATATCTTTAAAGAAGGTGAATACGAAGGACAATCCTGCATATATGATGACAAAGGTGATACCGGTGGTCAAGACTAAACATTATTTGAATTTGATCAATATTCAGAAGATTTGAGCGCCCTCAGGGTGTTGGTGACAGCGGTGATATGAGAATAGCAATGATCGAAAGAAATAATACATGGTGAAGCTTAGAGCCAGGTGGAGAATTGCTAAATTTGGCTCTAACTACAGGTTGGCTCACTCAAGCGGGAACCAAGCCCACTCGAGCGAGGTGAGCAAGCAACATGACAGAACTTATCGGTGTAAGTCACTCGAGCGAGTTTGGTTCTCACTCGAGCGACCAATGCACTATTCAAAGGGGCGTTTTCTTGGGTTTTAGTCGCTCAAGCGTCTCACGACGTCCGATTTACTTACAGACTCCGTTGTTAGGCAGTTTCTTTTGAGTAAGAACTAGGATTCGGGGCTCTATATAAAGGGAAAACCCTTGGTCAATTTAGAAAGGTTGAGATATCATTATAAAATTTTAGAAAACTTATCTAGGGTTTTGAGAAGAGTTTTGGTGAGGTTTGAGTGTTCTTGTATTCTTGTGTAATCATTAATATAGTGGATTATCGTTGTCCGTGGACATAGACATATTGTCGAATCACGTAAATTTTGTCTCTTGTGTGTTTGTGTATCATTTTCTTCTATTTTTTGCGTTCTTATTTGATCGTTTATCGTTGGATCGTTGATTAATTTGAAAGTTATCGCGCAATAAGATACCCACTTATTCATGACAGATGTAAGATGCGTAGTGATGTAATTGCCACTTAGGTTGACACGAAAATGTTTACTTATAAGAACTGTTCTCACTAATTATTCTAACACCAATAATTGATAGATCATTATACAGCCTAATAATCATCTCAAACAACCAAGCATTCTAATTATCCAATGGTCTCAATAAAAACTACTCACTGCGAAGTAACTATCCCCGTTGTCAGCACGAAGAACCCATACTTTGTCATGCCTTCAGAGAGCCCAACAAAAGTGCTTGTGATTCCAAACATTACTCTCACACAACGAAGCAAAGACCAGCTCCTATGAATCCAACCACCACCAAATAATTCCCCTTCCAAAATGCCTCAATTTACAGCCCGACGGCCTCACGAAACAGTAAAAACGTCGATCGGATGGCCGATAAAGGCTTATCGACCGCAGATTTAATAGAACTGCCATTGAATTTGGGTGAGAAGAATCTAGATCCTAATGGGTTCCAATTGATCTTGTTATTGAGTCCTAATCTTTTTGAAGAGAATACCCTAGTTCCAGATTGAAAAGAAGACATCTTTGAAGGTGTTTGTGATTTAAAATGTCTTCAATTTGAAAACCCATGTGGCAATACCCTGGAATAGTAGTTTTTGAGAGGACTTGTGGGGCTGATTGATCAGTTTGAGAGACTAAGTGAGAAAATATGTTGTTTGGTGAAGTGGGTTTTGTTGAAAATTGATAGAGATGTGAGTCGGCGCAACGCTTGGATGATTCTTGTGGAGGGTTCTGCCATTAAAAATTGAAGAAAAACATTGACTGAATCAGGCGTGAATATAAACACACGTGTATTGCTGCCGTCTTGAAAGCCTAAAGAGTTTTATGGGTGATACTCGAGTTTTATTTGTACACCTTTGTCATAGCTATTGTTGGGGGAAACCAGTCGGCCACTTTTAGGAGTATTGGCAGTAGCCGTGACCTTATTGAGAGAGGCACAATTTAGCCTCTCTCAATAGTATGGGAGAATATATGGATACCCAAATCGTCTACTTTCAAAGTGATTATTCGAAGACCAGCGTTGGGCCCGTTGATGGTGACTGATGTCATTGAGCCAGGGGGAAAAAAAGGGAATGGCAATTTAATCTGAGGCATTTTCTTTGACGATGATGTTGAGGTAATTTTGGATATTTCTCTTAGCATGGAGCAACACAAGGACAAAATCGCGTGGGCTTTTTCTAACAATGGAGCTTTTACAGTGCATAGCCTACCACGTACCGACTTTCGAGTTGAGGAAGAATAAAAACTCAGCCAACTTGAGCACCACTAGTGGTAGTTTTATTTGGCGAAAAATTTGTCTGTGCAAGACCCCAAACAAGGTTAAAGGTTTTGCGTGGAAGGCGTGTCACAACAGTTTGCCTACTAATCATGCTCTTAATTAAAAAATCAACAATATTAATGGTAGATGTGTGATATGTGATAAAGATTGGGAGGCTACCATCCATGCTCTTAAGGAATGCGATGTAGCTGAAAGGGTTTGATTTCTTTCTCCGTTGGGAGAGAAGGCCTTCCTGATCAAAGCGTCCACCTTCAAAGAATGACTCATCATTTCTAAACGAGTTTGGTGATGGTCACCTACACTTATTCCTTACTGTGGCATGGGTTATATGGACAAATCGGAATAAATATCTATCCGAAGGAGTGAGTACGAATCCATTGAATAGTGCCTCATATGCTTCAAAGTTGGCTTTCGATTTTCTAGAAGAACATACAAAGCTCAATCCTATCCAACCCGTCCCCAATACCGAACGCTGGCAGCCTCCTACGAGTTCTAACGTAAAAATTAATGTTGATGGTGCTTGATGTCGAATCACGAAAAATATTGGTATTGGAATTGTAGCTCAAAATGCAATGGGGGAAATGTTTGGTGCTAAAGCATTAGGGGATAAAGGGGGTCCAGTGCTCTCTATTGTGAAGCTTGGCGACTTATCATGGTATTTGCTTTGGAAATGAGATTTTCCCATGTTATGCTGGAAAGAGACTCATTGAAGATAATATCCTCTCTTTCCAGTGGTGATAATTGGCTGAAAATCAACTTCATTATTAGTAATATAAGAAAGATCATCATGAGATTTTCATCTGTTACTTTTAGACATATTCATAGAGAAGCTAATGAGGCAGCTGATCTGCTTGCCAAATTTGATTTTAACTGCCCCGCCCTCCCCCCCCCCCCAAAAAAAAAAAAAAACCTTATCATGCCTTTTTATTTAAACCATTTCATGTAAAATAAATAAAAAACTTCATTTTGCCGAACAGACCCATATTTGGTTACCAGTATTTGCATACGCAAAATTGTAATTTCATCCGATTAGAAAAGAAAATCTCACCACATTCAAATTTTTTATTTTATGTAACAAACATTCCCAAAAAGTGACCTAAAAATTATGCAACATACATGACGCTCAAACTTATTTTTAAGATTACTTTTCGGGGTGCGTGCCATTTCGAATTAAAAATTGATTATTTAATAATATGCAATGATCTAAAAATCGATTGAGTGGAAAATTGGAAAAAAAAAAACTTTTAGGAGCTGCCATTAACTCCTAACAAATATTGAATATCTTTGAAAATTAGTAATTGCTTTAAATTGGATGATGAAAATAGTTTTTCATTTCCGGCTTTCACACAACTTATCTACATTATTGATAAATCTAATGTGCTATTAATTTTTTTCACTCCACATGACCCACATTCCCAAAAAAAGTGACGTGGCACATAAAATTGTGTGAGGTGAAATAAAAAGAGGGGCGTGAGATGACCTCACTATCAGTAATTCAGTAGTGTTGAAGGCTAAAAAAATTCCCAATCCCATTCAAATCAGTCAACAGTATTCCGCTGTACTTAGTGATCTTCTTCAGTATTTGGTGGGGGTTAGTAGCAACCCCCATTTTTATCATATGATTAATGGTGAGATTACCAATTCTGATTATAGTTTCAAGGGGTGCGCAAATAACGTTACCCTTATTAACGTTATATATTTGGTGCTTTAGGGTTGCATCCTGCGGTGGGCATGGCGAAGCCAGCAGTGGGGTGCGAACCGGTGGTGGGGTCCTTAACGCCTACGAAGAAGAAAGAGTACAGAGTTACCAACAGACTCCAAGAAGGGAAGCGTCCTCTCTACGCCGTTGCCTTCAACTTCCTCGACTCTCGTTACTTTAATGTATTCGCCACAGTTGGCGGGAACCGGGTAAACTCTTTCTCTTCACTTGCTTTGATTTCTTTTAATTTTAATTTCCAATTTATCTATTTTTCTCCTTTTTTGTAGAAAATTTGTGAATTCTATATGTTCATGCTGAGCACGATGGTAGTGCTGCCGTTTTGCTGTTGGCGCAGCTTGATGGTGCTCCTCGGTCCTCACTATAGAAACAGGGATAATAGCTCCTGTCCCACATTTAAACATCAAATGGTGTTTAAATGATCTTACACCATTAAAATGTCATTTTTTATCGCACACCAATACACCATTGCAGTGTGATTTATCATTGTGCCATGTGGCACGCATCTATGATCAATCTAAATTGCCCAAGTGGCGATCCATAGTTGGAACATCTCCCAGCCAAAGAATTATGCTTCTACGTGGATGTAAATCATCCGATCGGCGAACTTTAATATCAGCCATCAAAATTAAGAACAACCGTTGGTATTAGAGTGCACAGATTGGATGGTTTGAATCTCCCAAAAAGTGTGATTTTTAGACCCATAGCCCTTCAATTGATGTTATATCACTTTGACGGTATCAATTTCCAAGATCATAAGCCACTAAATGGTTTAAGATCATCTAAACACCAAGATGATGTTTAAATAATCATACACCATCAATGGTTTATGATGTGGGTAGTTCACATCGTCAAACTGATAGATCATAAGTAGAAGGGCAATGGGCCCAAAATCACGTTTTTTGGGAGGTTTAAATCATCTGATCTGTTGCCTCTAAAATTAATAGGTATTCTTAGTTTTAATGGTTGATATTGAAGTTCGTCAATTGGATTGTTCACGCTCACTTATGGGCATGATTTTTTGGATAAGATAAGTTCTAATGATGGATTGTCCCTTTGACAATCACAAATGTATGCCACATGGCATTATTATAAACCACACTTCAACGATGTAACATGTAAGGCTCTAAGTTAGTGGTGTTTAAATGTCGGACAAGAGCCACTATCCATTTTTATTTAATAGGGATAATGCCCCTGACCAACATTTAAACACCAAAATGGTGTTTAAATGATCTTTTTTTTATCAATCAAAATGGTGTTTAAATGATCTTACACCATTAAACTTAGATTTTTATCTCACACCATTGAAGTGTGATATGCCATTATGCCATGTGACGCATATTTGTGGTCAATCTCAATTGTCCAAGTAAAAATCTATCATTGGAACATGTCTCAAACCAAAGAAATAAGTGGAAGTGAACCATCCAATTGATGAGCTTTAATATCAGCCATTAAAACTAAAATAACAGTTGATATTATATTCCACATATCAAATGG
Source organism: Chloranthus sessilifolius (assembly GCA_021018995.1). NCBI lineage: Eukaryota > Viridiplantae > Streptophyta > Magnoliopsida > Chloranthales > Chloranthaceae > Chloranthus > Chloranthus sessilifolius. The sequence goes on along the minus strand of CM037588.1, from coordinate 154,401,732 downwards.
TTTAAATCTTCCTAGAACACCATTTTTAGTCATGTTGCACATAAGTCTAAGATCTATCAGCTTGATGGTGTGGATAACCCACATCAACCATTGATGGTGTAAGATCATTTAAACTCCATTTTGGTGTTTAAATGATGGTCAAGAGATTCGGGTCATTTTTTATAATCCTCAAAATTTTCTCGAATCGGTTTCAAATTTATTCGCATTGATCTAAATGACTACCTGCCGAAATATAGTTGTAACCAAATTTTGTTGCTATGTATGGGCTACCATTAATGTTCAACAACCTTGGACGCTCATATTTTGATCATATTTGACCATTTCCTCTATTGCTCAATAACGTCCTATAACCCTGGACGCTCATATTTGACCATTTCATCTATTGCTCAATAATTTTCAAATTTTCTTAGGCTCTTTGCAAGAGCCTGAAGTTACAAGTTTAGTTGAAGGCATGGTTCAAAATTTCGGCCGAAAACAAATTACCAGCCGAAATTTATTGGTTTCAGCCCTCACCGAAACGAAAACAACCCCCAAAAGTTCGGTCAATTTGTGTATGGCAGTGAAATTTTTGGCCGAAATTTTGAATTTCGGCCAAAAATTTTGGTCAAAATTTCAGTTTCGGTTATGCCCGAAACCGAAACTGAAACCGAAACCGCTATTTGGATCCTTGGTTGGAGGTGTTGATCTTCTTCGGCCTGCATTTTTCTCTTTTTGGTTGGAGAGAACTTGGTCTTGGTTTTGAGAAATTACACCTTTCTTAAGATTCGTAATTGTCGGATCTGAAACTCTCATCATCCAATGAAAAATCTATGTAACTGTTGATATTGTGTTCTTCCTTCTCATCTTGTTCCCACTTGTTTGTTAAAATCTCTTTGTAGGAAGGAAGATAGCAAAGTCAAGTAATCATCAGTCTCAACAAAAGATACCTT